>VMRM01000006.1:13077313-14306063 GCA_010277075.1 Poeciliopsis retropinna | reverse complement strand
TTTTGCTTCAGCGCTCAGCCACAGTTGAACTATAAATCATGTATTTATTTAGATTTTTGTTGTTTACTTTGAACAGTTTAAGTAAAAACTCTTATGCTGACGTGGAACAAATGCAGCTTCTGTCTTGAGAGGAGATGATTGCCTTGGTGTCCAGAACCAGTCTACACGGGTCGGTGTCTCGTTCAACCAAAAGAATGACTTGTGCTTCGGTTACTGAACAACTGATTGACCTGATGAAAAGGTCATCTGAATCATTTGTGTTGGAGCACAGGAGGCCACCGGCCCCTGAGGACTGGGGTTGGAAACCCCTTGTAAGAGCCAGTTTAAGAAATGAACATAAAATGTATCAGGAAATCATGTTTACTGGGAAAAACAAGGGAAGAAAACCTCAAATGGTCCAGATGTCTGTGCTTTATAACTGCAGCTCTTTTACATTTAAAGGAAGATGTGGTAAATGTTAGGAAGACTCTAGTGTGTCAGCTCTGAAGAAGTTCTATTTTATTTTTATTTTTCTAAAATTATGTAATTTGTAAATGAGGGAAAGCACTTTAAAGAATCTTTTTTTTTTTTTTTTTTTTTTTTTTAAAGTAAGTTTGGTTTTCTGTCATCTAAGCCAAAAATATTGTGCTGTATTTATTTCTAATGTTTCCATTTTTTTTTTTCATATAGTTTTGTGCCTAAGCATTTGGGTTTTTTTTTAAAAAATTTTTTATCTATGTATACTTTTTGGTGCTTCATCTGATTTATTACAGGAAAAATCAACACTAATCACATACTAATCTGTCAGACTTGTTCCATTCAGAATTACTTGAAAACCTTTCAAAGCAATGACTTTTAACAGTATGTGGAAAAAAGTGATGTTTAATAAAAAATACATGAAAAACTGTTTTCAGTACAAAATAACTCATTAATCCATTTGGTCTTAGACATTTTGAATCAATTATGTATAAATGGGCTGGCCTTGGTTCTTTAGCATTCCCCATTTAGAGTAATTTAACTTGGTTTATACTGTATTAAAAGCATCAGTTTCACATTTATAGTAATGTGAAAATTTGAATGTAGCCAATTATACCATTCCAAATAGTCCCTTTTAATGTCAAACATTCACTATTTACTGGAAAGGGCCCATTGATTAAACCTTTCTACACCTTTCCTTCATTAAAACCAAATGTCTGAGAACCTTTAGACCCAAAACAAATTGTTCTTTTTCTATTTAAAAAAAAAAAAGCTTAATGTTTAGTTTGCAGAGATAAAAACCCCCCAAAAAACAGAATTCATAATTGTGACGGCCCTGCTGTGCGGTCCTGTGTGTGTGTTGTGTGACTGTTAATTAAAACTATCAATTAAGGTCCTCAATGTGGGAGGCGCTTCCATTACAGACACCTGGATGGTATATAGGGAGCTGGCAGGAGTAAGTACACGCAGATGGCCAGGATGAGTCCGGGGCTTCCTGGTGTGGAGGGACCAGACTGAAGGAGCGCGGGTCGATCACCCCTTAGGTTGCCATCTATTGCTGTCCCCTAGACAATTTGATTATTTTAAAAATAAAAGCCTCTCACGGGCTTAACACTGTCTGGTTGCCGTGTCCTCCTAATTTTGTTGCAGCCATCCGAGCCGTAACAAATGGGGGCTCGTCAAACAAGATTTCTACAATTTGGAAAATTGAGTGTGTGACGTTTCATTAACCTTTTTCCTTTTGAAGGAGTGAGCAGTGACAGCACCGTTGGGGGTGGGACATGGCTTTGTTAACCAGTTTGTTGTGGGCAGCTGTGGTGTGTTTGGTTGGTCCAAAAGACAGATGAGTGGAATGTTTTTGGGGCTTGTGTGTCAGTGTGGTTCTGTTTCAGTGATTGTGTCTCCTGCTAGGCTAAGAGGTGCTGTCGCTTTAAAATAATACAATTGTGTTTTTAAGCGAGTAGGCTTTATGGCTCCTGAGGGCTTTTAATTTAGACACCAGTTTGGACTGATTCAAAGAGTTCCCATTTTCACTTTTTGTAGTCTTTATCCTTACAACTCCAAATAGTTGGAAAATTTGAATGATTTCCTCTCCATTCCCTATGAAGATGCATTTTCTTTAGAAATAGGCTCAATTTTAATACAATTTATTTTCAGTTACATGTTGAGGATTACAGCTTCCCTTTTTGGCTTTGCTCTGGCCTGACAGTCATGCCATAACATATGATCAAACAAAATGCAAATTTATTCCCACCACAAGAAAACAAAAAAAAACAAACATGTCAGTTTGCCTCAGCAGTCTTTAGGCACAGCAAATGGATCTTCCCTGAGATGAAGTGCAGGCTGCAAAACGCAGGTTGCCTCTACACACTCAGTACGGTCCGTTTTCTATGAAGGACTGAAACATGTGGAGAGCTTGACCCGGCGCCCACTGAGGAACCATGTGGCCGGCGCCCTGAAAACACACGAAATGTAACATCTGTGACTCTCACCGGATCAGGACATGTTTCCATGCAAACATCAGCGCTTACTTTCACTGTCAGAAAAGTGATGTTTCCAAACCGCTGATAGAAACCGGCAATCTGGTCATCATGGATCCAGTGCTGGTACTTGCTGGTTGCCTGGAGACATTTTAATCTTAAAGCTGCTTTATGAAGAACGTCTCTGGGTTGGTTTGGTTTACATAAGAACAAACAAACTTATCCATGCTTTGGTCACTCCAACTATATGGACCAATATTCTTTACAACATCTCATTCAAAACGCTGCAGCTTCGCTGGAACCTGGAAAACCTGAGCTTCTCAGACTGATTGAGATTCTTAAAAGTTATAAATGGCTTAGCACCGACTTATCTCCAGGATACTCTTCTCTGCGATTCCATTTCCAGAAAACTTTGATCAAATAATAAAGCGCTGACAGACTAAAAGCAGAGAGACGCAGCATTTGCTGCCACTGCTACGAATTTAAGGAACAACTCAGCCTTCAACATTAGAGCTTTCCTGAGTCTGAAACATTTAAAGCCCCTTTTATTCTCTGCCATTGTTTTCTACTTGTCCTGTTTAATTTGTGTTTTTATGAATACTGTATACCACTCTGGCATAATCAATAGCCGTTTTTAAATAATATTGATAGTCTCTGTATATTTTTGGAACTACATATCTGAATGTACTTTCTGTGGAACAAAAGAAAAAAAACAAACAAAAAAAAAAACTAGTGAGCAAAAGTGATGAAAGGCTGGTGACTTCAATCTCAGGCATTAATGGATAACATTCACACTGAAGTTCGTGTCACCAATCCTACACTGGATGGATCAGAACACATTTAGGAAATCAAGTCTCCCTGACTGTTGAACTACCTCAACTCCACCACTAGGGTGTGCCAAAGCTCTACAGAAAAAAGAAAAACCATTTCCTCAAGTAACTTCAGGTACATTTTATCTTTATAAATCAAGAAAATGTGTACATTTAAGAAGTTGTGTATTTAAATGAAATATTTTCAGAATGCACCTTAAAGCCGAGGTCCTCCACAAACCACTGGTCTCCCAGGAAGTTGCAGGCCATGTCAGTGTCTCCGTTGTAGACGAGCGCTCGCAGGTCCAGCGAGAGCAGCTTTAGGTAAACCTCCTTCATTGTGTGGTACAACATTGTGTATTGTTGTCCAACAATGTCACTGCAACAAGGACATTTAAATATAAACCATCTGAAAACAATAATTCACAGTAGTTCCACTTAGCGCTGCAACTAGTGATTATTTAGTAATCGACTACTTGGATTAAAAAAAAAGGCATATTTTGCAGATTTTTCATTTACGCAATATCAGAAATACATTAAAATGTAAAACTTCTTTTAAATAAAGTAAATGCATTATTGTCTGAAAGGCAACACAGCATTCCTTTAGTGAGCACATCTGCAGCTAAGAATATTTCTACCATCAACGTGAAAAGCTCAGTGATAGTCATATATATATTTTTTTAATCAACTGAAATTTTATCCAAAATGAGCCTAATGAGATTATTAAAAAAAAAAAAAAAAAAAAGATTTTGAACCAGGTGAAGCTAAAACTGAGTTCTGGATAGAACATATTTTCATACATGCAAAATGTTTATTTTTTTCCCCCTTTTGCAGTTTTGTCTTTTCTGCTCTTTTTGTGTTCTTTCACCAAATGGTCTGTATACTCCATTTAGCAATTACTAAGTTATTTGACAATCATTTCAATAATTGATTCTTCAAGATTAATATTTCAGCTCTAGTCCCATTATCACCGTCACTTACGAAAAAAAAAAATCTCTTAAAGGGTAAGCACTATTTGCAGTTTTACAATAAAACCTGAGGTAAATTATGTTCCTGTTTGCGTCAATCTACCTGCAGATGTCCCAGGGAGGCAGAACATCTGGGATGTGCAGCGCTTTCCTCACGTCGCCTCGGTTCAGCCAGTTCGTTTGAGCCGTGCTGTTGATGCAGGGAGGAACGATCCCCAGAGACACAGAGGACTTCTTGACATCTGGAAGCTGCATTCGACATCACCACCAGTAATGTTGCATGACATTATAACAGAATCCGATGCATTCACAAATGCGTGAACGAAATGCAGAGCACCTTGAAGCTGGACAGGTTTTTCCTGTAGCTCCTAAACAGATGACTCATGGCTCGCTCGTATCCTTTGTGGGACGCGCCGAGGCCCTCGCAATCCCGGTAGAGGGCATACTCGTTGAGTCCACTTTCATACACGATGGCAAACGCCACATTCACCTGAATAAAAAGGAAATGTTGATCTTCGTTTTGGAAAGCCAGGAAGTTTACAGCAGGACGGTCGACACATACCTGAGTCATGCATTTCTCATTAGTGTTGTTGTAAAAGTTACAGCTTTTCTCGTCACAGCAGTTCGTGTTCAGATCACGCCACAAACTGCACATGAAGCACAAACACAGCTCATAAGCTACCTGCAAAAGAATTGCTGTCACATGACAAAAAAAAAAACAGGAACTGAACAGAAAATTCAAACTTGTGTTTCCAAGTCTAAGCTGGGAGGATAAGTTCACTGAGCAGGAAATATTTGTTTTTATTTCTGCATTTCCCCTCCCTAAAAAATTAAAGGAATTTTTCTAATGCAATAATCTATTGGTAGTTGGGGGCGGGAAAAAAAAAAAAAAAAAAAAAAAAAAAAAAAAAAGGAGTGAAATGGTAGACAAAAACAAGACATTTTAAAGCTGGGAGAACAATTGCACAAGATCATTTTAACAGCATAAAAACATTTCAGGCAAAATAGAAAGAAACAAGTTTTGACTCAACGACATTACCCAGTAACTAAACAAGACCAAAGTTCAGAGATTTTCTCCTGGTATACTGATCTGAAACCACTGTTAAAATTATTTGTCTTAGACTAAAAACATTTGGTAACAAATAATTGATTGTTTCCAGTCTAATTAGACTGGAAACAATTAAAAAAAAAAAAAAAAAAAAAACTGAAGAGTAATGCTTATTTTTCTATTAATGTTATGGGAGTGATGCTTTTATTTACAATAATGAAACATAAATATGTTCCTGAACTTCTGCATGGTAAAACAGTTGATGTTCATATACTTTTATACAATTTCTTAAAAACTAAGTAGAAAGAGTTGCTCACTCTTCTCCAAACAGGCCGTGGTAATAACCGAAGTAGATCAAAGATTGGTCGTTGAGCGCAAAGCTGCTGAGACCGTTTCCCACCGCAAAGCCCTGAAAAGACAAACATTAAAATGAGTCAATAAAAAAAAAAGTAACTTTTCACCTCTGTCCGTTCATGATAATGGTTTGGAATTAATAAAAATCTGAAATTATTTTTTAGAAAGTTGAGAGCTTAGTATAATCAGTAAAAAAAAAAAGGTTAAAAGAACTAAAATAAAACATTCTTGTAATTACTATTGTTTTCAGAATTTTTCAGCTTTTGACCCATAAACTATAAGTGAAGGTGATCGACAACCACAACCATTGGTTGAATATGAACAGCTGTCTACAAATTTAACAAACATACAAAGAAAAACGGACAATATTTCTTTGTTTTTCTCTCTTCAATCATTTAGCGTTTAGCCTCGAATGACTCATCAATGAGGACAAGCAACTGAAAATATTTTTCAATACATGAACATGCTTTTCAGTAGGTTGACATTTCTGCATTAAATTTCTTTTAGTGGTCATTTGCAATGTTGAAATTTCTTGCTGCAAGCAATAATTGTAAAAAAACCCAAAAACAAATCCTTTAAAAACATTTCACTCCAAGTAACTAATCTACTTCTTGAACTTTTCTACTTTTAAGTTCTTGCCTGCAGCACCTCACCTTGAAGTTGATCTTAGCCTTTCCTGTCGCCACACGCAGGCTCAGCGTTGGAGCATAAACGCCTCCGTAACTCTCCCCAAAGATGAAGAACTCGTTCTGAGTAAAGTTCGGGAACTTGGCAAAGAAACTTTGAAGGGCTTTGTAATTATCATCAGCAACCTGAGAAAAAAAACCCCAAACATTTACAGTCTCAAATTATCTGTAAGCTTTCTTTTTGGTCCAAGCAAGAGAAACAAACATACCTGATCATCGTCCGTGTCATATTTTTTACTGTCAGAGTAAGAGTATCCCACTCCGGCAGGAGACTCCAGGTACAGCACGTTGGCGATCCTGTTCCAGCTGAATTTGTTCTCGTAAAGAGTGGCTCCATCATCATTTACCTGCAAATAAAAGGCTAACAATTTAAATTTTTTCTGAATCAACAGTGCACAGATGCAGCCAAGTCCACGACAAGAGGGCTCACGTGAAACGGCCCGTTCTCTGACAAGAATCCGTCCAGAGAGCTGCAGCCGGGCCCGCCATTCAGCCAGAGAACCAGGGGGTCTTTGGCCGGATCTCTCTGAGAAGTTACAAACCTGCAGAACATCAGAGATAAATAATTAACCGCATCATACACAACATGGAAGCCAGGATTTACACATTTGATTTGCAACAAATTAAACAAAACAAAAACTTGTGACAAGCCGAAAGATCAGAACCAGCAGAAAACTGATTTCTCTCAACTTTGGATGGAAAAGCTGCTAAAAATTAGCAGTTAAATTATGAGTTAAAGAAATCTTTGTTGTTAAGCCAAGCATTACATGCTGGTCTTTTACCACAAAAATAAAATGTTCCATTCAATAATCATTTTTGTCTCTGCTCCAAACCCAAATACAGAAGTGAAATTGTCACATTACAAAAGTAAATTTTGTATAGTAGGAGTATTTTCCTAGCTCGTGACAATTTTTATTTAGTAGGAACTTGCAAAGGTTATGGTTTTCTGATTCAAACACCCAACAACAACATATGTAAAAAATAAAATTTAGAACTGTTGTATACAAAATAAGATTGCAACTAAAGCTTTGCAGCTGGGAAATTCAGTCAATAGAAATGTTTATTCCACTGAGAGTTTAGTTCCCATTTAAAGCAAGAAAACAGAGGAACGTTGACACAATTATTTACTGGTAACTTCTTAGTTCTTGTGGTTTTTGTTACACTCAAAACGTTCTAGCTCTGGGAGAGGAAGTTCAAACCTGAGCTTGTAGTTAAATATAAATGTGTTGCTTTCAAACTATTTTTGGCTTCAGCTACAAGCAAATTTTAGTTTGTGGCATGCATTCCACTTTGGGTACTGCAAAGTTTTTCTTTTGCTATGAAAATTTTCTTTCTTGTTGCACTTAGGACAAATAGCATTCACCCCTCAGTCTTTAACTTATCTTTACTTCATCTTCAGAGTAGCTGAAGAAGAAAAAGAGACGCTTGAACAAAACCAGAAAGTTGGGTTGTCACATGTTTTTCAACAGTACAAAACACGGTGACTGACTTTGGTAGTTTCAGCATCTTAGCAAATGTCATTGAAGTATTTTATCAAACATTTCCCTCAGTCAGTCACAAAGTCTCTTACCAATAATGGAGAAACTTCACATTATTCCCAGTTCCCGCCTGCAGGTATCCAGACCACTGACTGTAGTTGGTTTTGAACGTCATGCCCGGCAGGTGAGCGACCTCGTCGGGGGCGTACTGAGCCCGGGCGCCGAGCTGAAGCAAACACAGCAGGAAACCGCCGGCGAGCATCGCTGAACCTCACTTGTGATTCACACAGAAACCTCAGACCCCGAGACGAAGATAAGAGCTTCCTGCACGGAACAGCAAGATCCAAACTGAGAGTCATATGACTGCTGCGGAGTCACGTGACCAGCTCAACACTTATATTAGGTAAAGGAAGGAACCATATTAAACATGGTTTAACCTCCTGTTAGCAAATTGCTAATTAACTAATTAACAAACTGTTAATTGCTAACAGGTTGTTTTCTTGGAATATAATAAACATGTACATGAAAAAGAGACATTAATTAGAAAATTGAATGAGAATAAAAGTAAGTTAGGGATAAGGCAATTTCTTCAAAGATGTGAATGTAGTTTTTACCAACAATTTGGGTCAGAGGAAAACACAAACAGAATTTTTTTTATTCCTTTTTAAAAAAAAATAAAAATAAATTAGATGCTGTTCATTCAAAAATATTAAGAGTTCTTGCTGCTGATTCTTCACATTTTGAATTAAAGTTTGATGAGATTTCAAATCCACAACAAAAAGATATCTGGAAACGCAGGTATATACAATTGATGGAAGATGTAACTTATTTTTTCTTTATGAATACTTTCTTTTTCCTTTTCATGGGCAAGTTGTAGCACAGAGATGTCTTGGAATAAAAGCAATAAAGAAGAATATGATACACAGATTACATTGTGATTTTATTTTGAGGACTTCTCCAGAGATAACTTTACTCATCTCAGACCTGGGAAAAAGAAGGTTAAAAATAATGTGCTGAGTGATGTTTCCACTGAAAAACACAATCATGAGGCTCATCAATGCAAAACCTAAAACAAAGCGTTGAGCCACAAGGATTGATAAGTGGACACAATAGCCTCAGATAAAGTTGTGCTACAAAATTGGACAGAAAAAGATAATCAATTTCAAAGACTCGCCACATTTTTACTCTAATTTTAACATTAAGATGCTTCACAACCTCCCATTTATAAAAATATAAATAATATCTGGTATGTTTTGTACTATTTTTATTCAAGCTAAAATTATTTTACTGCAATCTGGGAAGAGTGTTCATGATATTGGAGTCACACTCCTTTGCACAAAAATAATTTAGACTTTAGTCACAGGTTTCCTCACTATTGAAAGAAAAATACATATTTTTGAAAATAGAAGCTATTTTATTTGTCCACTTACAATTTTCATGTTTATCCAATGTAAATACAATTATGAGAAATTACTAATATATTTTTAAAGTGGTTGAGCTTTTATTCTGAAGGCAGCAGGAAGGTTCGTATCACAAAACAAGACACGTTCACATGGAACAGTTATTAAAGACGGCCTTGACATCAGAAATTAAACTACGACAACATTCACCAACATTTATAACTTTTTTTTTTCTTATGTAAAAGTAGCTGTCATAAAGAGTCATTAACTTTTTCTCCGTACATCAAAGTGCTTCCGCTAAGGAATCTTGCAAAAATAAAGTTTTGCCTGGAAGTACGTCGGTTCTAGTTTCCTAAAAACAGAAAAGGTAAGCGCGTAATTTAGTTGTCTTTATAAAATTCTCTTTATACAAGATTATCAGTAACATCACAACACAATTTCGACTAAAACATCCACAGGAAACCCGACTGGGGTTTTATTTTGAAGGACAACATTCCGGTTGTTGGCACCGCGCAGCTAATTCAAATCGGGTTTGTTTGGTTGTTCTGTGCGGCAGAATGGATTCTGAAGAAAGTCCAGAAAAAGAGACCTTTGTTTCGAGACAAGTCCCCAGCAACCAGAGCAGTCCCAGGAGCCTGAGCCTTCTGACTCAGAGGTTTGTTAGGCTGCTACAGGAGGCCGAGCACGGAGAGCTGGACCTCAGCCACGTACGTTGAACAGTGAACGCAACACGCTCCAACTTTAAATAGTCTGTGTTGAAAGTCCTTTTTAACTTACTTCATTTCTTTTTATCAAAATTAGCAAACTACTTTTATAATAGTTCATTCAACATTAAAGTGTAGATTATGTTTAAGGCCTTTACACCCTTAGAAACAAGGAAAGAGGTTGGCATTTTCTAGTATTCAGTAAATAAATAAATAGGATTCCAACTGCAGTCCATAATTTGGGAATCCCCACAAACTCTTGAATTGACTTTTCTTCACAATTATCTCCACAATACCTACAGTTGTTCCTGTTGCTAGTACAGCTTTTTCCACCACTCTCCTTCCACTCAACTTTCCAGTTTTATGCTTGCACTTTGTGATCAGCCAGCTTATTTAGAAATGACTTTTTGCAGCTTATCTTCCTTGTGGAAGGAGACAATGAGTGTTGCATAGCTGTGACTGTGTAGGCCGTAGCATCATATTTCAGTATGACATTTATTTTATTGGTCTCATGTAATATTCAAGATTTTCCAAAAACACAAGTTTGTGTTTCTATTAGCTGTACGCCATGATTATCAGTAAGAGCAGGAATAAGTACTTGAAATATGTCACCCTTTGTAATACATCTATATGTTCTATGGGTTTCAGATGTTAATATGAATTAGTGAAATAGTATATTTTCAATAGTAGTCCATATACCTTTTTGAACTATAGTATAATTCACTCTTTAACCAGTTTTTCTCAATAGGTAAAGTGTAATGATGGCTATATTCAATACATTTGAAAAATATTTAAAAATCTATTTATTCAGTAACTCCATTCACTAAGTGGAACATTGTGTATATCATTACTTTTTAAGGCTTTATTTTGCTTTTATTATGATAATTTTCCACTTACAGCTCATTTAAAATTATATTACATCAGACCAGTAAAACAACATTTCAATACAGAAATATTGGCTTATTGAAAAGTATGTTAAATACCTGCAGAAAGGTTATTTTCAACACATTGGAACACTTAATGTTATTCTTATTGAAGATGACTGCATGTTTGCATCTCTTAATATTTATTCCAGTGATGACATCTGGGGTGTCTTTAACATAATTTTGTTTGTTTTTAAATTTATACTATAAAAACACAATGTTGAAATAGTAGAGAAATCTGACAAGCTTTTCTTAACTGATTTGTTTTTCTTTTCTTCTTTGTACAGGTTCCATATTTAAAGTATCTGTATAAATGTACATTGGGTTTTTTTTATTCACAAAAAGTATTTTAGAAGTCTACATCAAATCAAAAAATGTAAAAAAAACTGCTGTTCATGAATTATCTTCAGAAAACAGTATTTTTGCTAATGCAATTAGAAAAAATATTTTTGATATTCAGTCTGTTAATTTTTATGTGGTTGTACTCTTTCAGGCATTCAAAGTTCTGGCTGTGAAACACATCAGAAGAATCTACGATATCACAAACGTGCTGGAGGGCATCGGTCTTATTGTCAAAATATCCAAGCGCCATGTGAAATGGGTGTAAGTTTTTACCTCTTGTTGGTTTGCATAGTAGGATTGCAGAGCAAAATGGAGTCTGTATAGCAGCTTGACATGTTCTTTTTGATTTACAAGAGGGACGCCTCTTGACAACAGATTCATGAACCTGAACTCTGAACTGGAGGACTTGAAGTGGAAGGAATCTATACTGGACCAGCAGAGGATGTTTGTTCAAGACGTCATCAGGAGCCAAACAGAAGAATGGAAAAAATATCCTTTTTGTAGCAGTTTACACATAAACATGTTGGTTTACAATATGTTTCTTAATTTCTTTTGGCACTGCAGTGATCAGATTCAAACTAAACATGTGTATTGCACTGATGCTGAACTATATCGCTTATCAATATTTCTTAACTCAAATCAACTCTGACCTATGTGACCAATGAAGATATCTGCAGCTGCTTCAGTGGTGAGTCTGGGTTTTTTATGGCCGATTTGTTTTAAAGGGGTTAATGGGTAATTAGTATTTTATAGTGCATGGCAGTAACTTGAATTTGTGTATCAGACTTTGTTTTAAAACACTTTGCATATTATAATCAAAGATTATATGGGACAAAAATACAGTAGAGGGAATTCTATTTTATTCTATGCTGCAATCGTTACCTGGCCTATATTGCTCTAGTGAAATATTTTAAAGATTTCACTCTATTGAGTCAAATATCACTTTTTATCCAGATTCTCTGCAACAATCGACCAAGGCCATTAAACTTTTACTGTTTGAAAAAAAGCCAAGCACATCCTGTCCATAGTATGTGTTTAATGTATGACAGTTCAAGGGCATATCAACTCAGGGTGTCATCTAAAGCTTCCACCAACTAATGCAACTTCACATAATAATGAAGAAGGACATATAGCATCCGACCAAAACCTGCACTCACAGGACGGCACTGAGGAGGCTAACAAGAAAATCAAGGGGAATATTTTTTTAGACTGAAGAACATTGTTATAGCAGCATGAGTCAAGTAAAGTTCAAAGCCATTAAAGTTACATGAGGGTTAAAAAGTCAGCTTCTCTGACTGAAATGTCCTTCAAGTTAAAATCAGAGGAAGAGAAAGTTGCTGTGAATCCAGAGGATTTGGTTTGGCTTAGATTCAACCTGCAAGGCTTCAAAAATTCAAAGGCAGGGATTAAATAATTAAAAAGCTCATCAGATTTTGACATAATAGTACTCAAAGGTTTGATAATGTAATTATGAGTTCTGAATAATTGAAGTTTTATTATTATCTAAACAGAATGAGTTGATGCTTAGCTGATTCACCAGTTAGCTGGAAGAATATAGCAGCTCAAGGGGCAAAAAGAAACTTTCATTTTTGCTTTAAATTGCATAAAAGTTATCATAATTATCTAATCTCCCTCCAGGTCACATTATTTTGGCAGTGCAAGCACCACCAGGCACCCAGCTAGATGTTCCCATTCCCAAAGCTGTAAGTTCTGCTTCATTAGGAATCCTTATTGCTTCCTCTGTCCTTGATGCCTTTCATTCAGATGAGATAATGGCTGTATCTTCCTGCAGGTCCCAAACTGCCCGGCAAAGTATCAGATCTATCTGAAAAGCATCAGAGGGCCCATAGATGTTGTCCTTCTTAACAAAAGAACTGTCAGCTCTGCTCTCGTCGTACTTCCAGTCGCACCGCCTGAAGAAATTCTGCAGTTTGCCAAGTCAGCAATGTCTACATCAGAAAATAAAGAAAACAATGATGGACTCTGTGAGGCATCAGCTTTTATCACAAAAAGCACTAAATCTGAATGGGGAGCTGAGCAGGACGTGCAGCAACTTCAAGAGTCCTCTTTTAAAAACGCGAGCCCCAACAAAACAGAAGAGTCTGCATGTGAGTATCTAATGTTTTCATTCACCTTGAAACTTTTCATTTAGTCAGTCCCACCTTAAACATTGTTGTATCTCATTAGTATCTCTTGTAATGGCTGAACATAAAGTAGCTCATAGTTTTGAAGTGGAAGGAAATTAAGCTTCAATTGTTCTACAAATAAAAGCATAAAGTAAGTTTTTTCACTTCATCCCCCTCTTAAATCACCTTAAATCGCCTTTCAATGCGATTACAATGCAAGTTTTCTTGCATGTTAGGACTAACTTTTTAAGATTGGCAAATGAATTTAGATCGGAACTTTGACTATACCACTTAGTCATATGAATTTCCTCATCCTTCTGGAAGGTAAGCTTTGGTCTCAGCATCAAGTTTTTTGGAGTCTTTAACAGGTTTTCTTTAAGGACTGCCTTGTATTTATCTCCATCAATCTCCCTTTGCCTCTGACCAGGATCAGTTATTATGCAGAAGAACAGCAATCCCATATCATGATGACTCCACCACCAGATTTCACATTAGAGATGATTTACAGAGTTTTACATTTAAGGCAGAAAGTTCAGTTGTGCTTTCATCTGACCAAACCACCCTGTTTTGTTGTACATGACATTCAATTAATTTCTGTAAAATGGGGCGTTCTCTGACGTCTGTTCAACAGATTCTCCCATCTGAGCTGTTTATCGCGGCAGCTCCCCCAGAGTTGTCATAAGCTTCTTGACTAATTCTTCAATTAATGCTCTTATCTACAAGCCTCTTAGCTGAGGTGAATGGGAATGTATTGGGTATTCTTGGAGTTACTACATAGTATATTCTGCTTTTAATTATGAATATATATTTCTGGTGAAATAATCTGTTGTTTTTTTTCTAACAAACCTGTGACAGCTTCACAGGAAACCTAGATTTATGCTGAGATTTCTTTACATACATGTGAACTTCATTTCCTACTTCCCTGACTTATGAAGACAATTATTTGTCCTAGGATTTATTTAGGGCCATCAGCGTGAAGGTGACTGAATTCATGAAAATGTCACCCGCTGCAGATTTTGTTTGTTAAAATGTATTGATATCATTTTCCTCCAACTATGGAATTGTGCACCTCTTTAATAATTTGTAAATGTTTTATTCTTAGGTCAAAATATTTCAAAAGAACTACAGAAACGCATAGATTCATCCAAAGGTTGGACTTGCTGTTATTGAAGATATATTGATTAAAGTTTGCCTAGTTGACTTCATATAAATTTAACATGCCATTTCTTTTTGTTAGAAGTAATGAATGCAGATCTGTTCACCCAGTTCATTCGCTCAAAAGGTAAGTGTCCTGTAGTTTTTGTTTGTATTTCTTGCATATTGTTATTTGCATTAATTATGTTTGCTTCTGTCTCAGTATTCCCTCCAGTCATCCAGCTGTCCACATCCCCATCTAAGGCGTAAAGGTCACTGTAATCAGGATGAGAGTTACCTGGTTGATATCCCGTTGTGCTGTTTTTTTGGTATCAATGCCTACATTTCTTCATGAGCAATGTTTTATGATGTGTGTTTGGTTGAAAAATATTTTTTGTCAACAAATAAATTTGAATTATAATACAGAAACTGTCTTAATTCAGTTTTAAAAGCTTGCACTGAAACTGTTTTCTGCAGTGTGAATCATACTGCAGAAGTATCAGACCTCTGATGGTCTCAACCTTTACATCATCTGTGTTTGTGCTGGTTTAAGTGACAAGCAACATAAACCTTGGAACTCCTTAAACAGTACAAGCTTTATTCTGTCTCTTACCATCAAAACTGTAACTGATGGGAGAGCCACTGCAGGGAACGGTATGTACATAGAATTTAAAATTATGGAGTCAAAAAAATGCCATAGCTCAATAAATGACTATCAAAAATGTGACATTTTTTTACTTTGGTTGGAAATGAAACATAAAGACCTTCCTCTTTAAATATTAAAAAGTGTAACCTCTATCTCACTAGTTATTTCAAAATAAGAGTACATCAAGAATTTATTTTACTCTGTCAGCATTACCCATCAAAGCCAAAGGGGGTTGCTAACACTACTCCTGTCTACTTGTGCAGTAGATTTAGTATCCTGGTTAACCTAGCAAATGTTATTCTTGTTTTAAATTTTATGGTAACACTGAAACTATGAAACCCAAACTTGTTGAAATAATTCCATATGATTTTACATAAAATGAGCCACCAGCTTTAGGTAATAAACATTTAATTTAGCTCAGTAAATTAACACAAGTACATGTATTTATCTATTATATGTGTTTATTACCAGTTCAATTTCAAACATTAAATATCTAATAATTTTTAAAAAAATGACATTTTGGTATATTTGGCATTCTATACATTTTCACAAATTGCAGGTTTAAGAGAGTCAGACAGAAAAATCATAATACAAATTTGGGACCCACAAAGTGGAGAAGTAGAAGCAAAAAGAAAACATAAATGTGGGAGACACACAAGGCACTATTTTTTGTAACTGTCTGCAAAACAAATGTAAAGCAAGAGTTTTATAACCACCTTGTTTCTACATGAGCGTGGCTTTAATCACTACATTGAAGAAACAGAAAAGTAAAAGTTTCTTCTTTTTTGCTTTAAAAAGCACAACTAGTAACATACTAGTTACTTCCGCATTCACGGCGTTGTTGCTATGGAAACCCTAGTGTGGACCTCTGGAGTTGTACCCGCTGGCCGCTGTTTATCTTAAAAACATAATCCAGAAATCACTTTTCCGTCATCGTTATCGACTCTAAACGAATTATGGTAAAGTGTTTTTAAATGTGATTTTTAATTTACGAATTACTTACCGTAAATTAAAGTGTTTTAATTTAATTACCGAATTTGGTTTGTGAATTGTTGGCAACAGCTGCGGCTTTCTCCGGAAATGCTAGGTGTTATGCTAATAAGCAAAAAATAAAAAATAAATAAAATGATTATGCCGCTTCCATTGAAAGTAGCTCTATGAGCTATGAAAGTTGGGTTTTAAACTTCTGTTTGTCTAACAGCCGCCCAAAAAAAAGGATGCCAAGAAGAAAAAGGCGGACGCGAAGCCGCCTACGCTAATAAATGGCCTCACCAAGGATGAGATATCGAGGGAACAGGTTAGGTTATCATTTAAATGTTTTAAATTATAGGTTCTAACCCCACTAACTTTAACACCTGTCTCTTTTCAGCACTAGTTAAGACAGTCCTCTTTATGTCCTTGTTTTGGGTTCACATACTTTATGGCAGCGTGTTTGGATTGTTTACAGCGAAATGTTGTGTTTCAGATAGAAGAGCATGTTGTGGGACTTCGTGAGGTGCTGGACAGAGAGAGGGTGGAGAGGAATTACTTCCAGCTGGAGAGAGACAAGATTCAGTCTTTTCGGGAAGTTACTGAAAGAAAACTGTCAGAGGTTAAGGCTGAACTTAAAAACCTGGAGAAGGCCATGGAAGATGATGAGGCACATCACATAGTGGGGATTAAGGTAACTTTACTGCTCAAATACTGCAGCTGCGCTCTCACAAATAGGACTGAATTTATTTTTAGTCTGTTATATTTATTTTGACAAAGTCAAAAAGTCACCTGTGTGTAATCCACATTACTGTGTGCAATCTTATGTTTGCAAAGAACTGTTTGGAAGTCATTAGTAGTTACTATTATATTTATTTCACATACTATAGGAGACATTGTTCCTTATGATGATCATTTATGATTGAAAACAATTAGCTGGTTGAAAATTAGTTTTTTCAGTCTGTAGCTTGAAGTACATAAGAATGCTTAATCTCCGTTATGAATCACAGCCGCCTAAAAGGCGTCACCACTTTCAGACATCACATAGAAAAAAGAAAACATTTAGCCCATGTAATTATAGCGCATTTTGAATGAAAACACTGGATAGATTTTCCATTTTATATAGCTTCTTTTGATATCTTTCCTGCCAGGTCTTTAGACAGAAGATGAAGCACCTCCTATGTGAACATCATAACACGATCACTGAGCTGGAAGCAGATATTGTGACCTCAACCGACGTGCTGGAGGATGAGCAGAGTCAATTGGAGGGAGATCTGTATAAGGAAATGATGGGCATCCTGGTTGAGATGCAGGAATCCACCTGTGAAGACGTTTTCAAAGAGCTTCTGCTGGTTCGTCCTGTACAGAATGACATTAAAACACCTCGACATTTCTGACGCGCACTTAAGTGTTTTCTTTATTCTTCAAACAGAAACATGAAGAAGAAATGACTGCAGCTAAGGAGAAGTGGGAGAGACTTCTGAGAGGTGAGCAATTAAATTACTACACAGTTCTGCTTTTCATAGTGTCAGCAATATAATGAGCTACATCTTTGGTTCCTGTTCAATCAGAAACTTCGATCAGAAATAAGACAGAATTACAAGAGCTGGAAAAGGAGCACGACAACATAATGAAAAGTGTGACATGTGAGCGAGAGCTGCTCTGGAAGAGCCACTTTGGCAATCTTAATGAAGACATTGACAGATGCATAAGCGACGCAAAAGATCTTATTAGTATGCTGAGCAAAGACACAGGAAAAGAGATCACAGCTCTTAAGGTAAGCCTATAAATCAAATAGCTACTAGACTGATTTTTGATGCAATTTCAATTGACTGATTAAAATAAATTTTTTGTTTTGATTTAATGTAATTTTGTTATCCAATAACATTTGAATACAAAGGAGAAAAAATGCAACTTTACACACACATACTTTTTACTAATGAATGATTATTTTTAAATTTCTCAGTTGCTGCCGCTTTAAAATTGATGTGTGGTAATTAACTCCCATAAGTTTTTTGTTTTTTTTTGTCATCATAGGAATGCAGAGATAAAAAGGTCTTGGAGCTGAAGAGCATGAAAGAGGACTTTTATGCTCTTTTGAAAGAAAATAAAGAATTTGCAAAGCGTGTTGCAAAAACCGAGAATGAATATAGCCGTCTAGAAAGGAGGTCAAAATCCTTCTCACAGTCAGAGGTTGTGTTGATGATTTTTTTTTGTAACTGGTTGCTGTTATAAGTGGGGATTTTTTTCTGTCTTTTTTTAAATATAATTTGCTACAATGTGTTTCACAGAGTAATTTAACAATTCCTCAAAAAAAGATTCTGAAAGAGAAGAAGACAGAGTTTAAAGACTTGGAAGAGCAATTCAGGAAGGTAAAAGCTTAAGATTTTGACGGCTGGAGTGTAAGAAGCATTCATATGACTGGGGTTTGTTTTTAATCTTTGTGTAGCTTCAGATTGAGGTGGAGGAACTGCAGTCGTCTGTTCCTAAGACAATTGATATGGCAGAGAACCAAGCAGATCTGTCTCTCAGGCCTCTGGAGGATGAGCTGATGTCTCTGAATGACAATGTGGAGAAGATCCAGGCTCAGCTGCAAGCCGTGATCTCAGCCCCGAGCGTGGACCAAACCGCTGTCACTGAAATCACTCACAAAGTCGAGGTAATGTCGTAAGCTCACACCTTTGGTGGCTACTATTTTAAGTTCTCTGAGAATGTTTTCAAAAGCATAACAAAAACACATGTGCTTGCAGAAAGAACTGGAGATCAGAAATTCTGCTATCAAGAACCTAAAGCATAAAAGATATCTGATATCAACGGTCAGTCATATGTTTATTTGAGAAAATGAGAGTCTTGCATTTGATCACGCTGTTGCATGAAACTTTTGGTTTGATTTGCATCAGTGTCTTACCAACAGGTCATGTGAGTTTTTGACTCTTATTCATGGCAGATAAATGTGTCTCTTTCAGGCTCACACTGCCGCGGTAGAGAGGGCGGAGGGCGTCTTCGCGACGTAAAAAAGATCTTGAAGAGCCCTTGATTTCCCGCACAAGTCGCTAGATTATATCTGGTCAGATCTTAAATTTGTTCATTCTTTTATTCTTGGTTTAATTTTTATTTTTAGTTACTGTTTGACAAAACTAAATAGTGATTTAGGGCAGGAAATCACCTTATCAGAAGGAATTCAAAGCCAAACATTCAACCTCATATTGACCTCCTAAAACAGCTCTGTGACCAAAGCTACCCTGTTGTAGTTTTTTTTTTTGTGAAATAAACAAAAACAAATCTTGCTAGGTGTTTACAATAAGTTGCTTTATGATGAAAACGGCGCATGTTTATCAAGATTTGTTAAACCAATCAATAATAGCAGCTATGAAGCATAAACTGTTTTTTGATGGCATTTAATCTGTGTAATCTAAGGATGTAAAAGGGTGGGAGTCATATAGTAGACAAAACCTTATTTAATAGTTAGATTTTACTCTCCTAAATGTTTAGTTATGTACATTATAAACTCCTAGGTAAGTAAGCTGGGTTTATAATCAGATATTATTTATAAAATCAAAGCTTTTTAGGTGATTTTAGTGAAATGAAATGAGCGTTTTGCTCTTAGCTCTCGCTATATTTTTGTCTTTACTTAAAGTTTTTGTTCTGTAACTCGACTCACTGACACACATTATATGTTATTTACACACAGATAATAATTTCAAGCTTTTATTTCTGTTAAATGTGATGATTTTCTGCTCACAACTGATGAAATGGCATCCAAGATTAGATTACTACATCAGACCAATTAAATATATAAACGTATCTGAGTATATATGATAACAAATCATGGACTTACTGAAAAGTACCTGTTTAAATGTTATCATGCTCTAATTTATTGAATATGACTGAATTTGTCATGGTGCATCTAAAAGGCTGCTCTAAGATAAATGCTAGAAAAGAAGTAATGCAGAATTGTTTGTATGTTTTAAGTAACAGTATAAAATTTATTTTATTTAACCTTTGTAATACTTAATTTTGCTAAATAGTTTGTGGAGATAAATTTGTTTTGTTCTGCTGTGCATCAGTGACTTTATTTATTTAGAGGTGATACAATAAAGCTGTTTCTGCAGATGTTTTTTTTAACCCACACCTCATAAATTTGATGTATGTGAGTTTGATCAAATATAATGGTGCAGAGAAACTCTTCAGATTTTGTTGTCTGAAAAATCTCTGACCTGCTGCTGCTGCTGCTGGGATGCATTTAATCACTACTCAAATCATTATAATGGGATCAAGTGTCTTAGCCTCATTAAACTGGAAGCAAATTGGAAGAGATCTTCATGTCTGTCTGAAATATGAAAAACAATCTGTGATATAATAATTAATTCTAACAACACAAAAATCGGCAACTAACTACAGAGTTTCTGTGTTTGCCAACTTACAGATTTCTTCTCTTTTTGTTTTTTGTCACACTTAAATGTTTCAGCTCGTCAAACAAATTCAAATATCACACTCATCCTGGAGGTCAGGAAGAACCCAGAGCAACATCTAGTGCACTGCAGACCTAATTAATCTCAGCTGAGGTCAGTGTTCATAATTCAACAATAAGAAAGAGACTGGACGTAAATGGCCTCCATGGGAGAGCTGCAGGGTGAAAACTGGTGCCGGCTCACATTTACCAAAAAGACACCTTTATTATCAACAAGACTTTTACAAAAATTATTTTGTGAATTTGCTAGATAAAAGTGGAACATTTTGGAAAAGGTGCACGGTATTTCATTTGACTTAAAACTAGCACAGCATTTAGAAACACGATATGATATGGAGAGATTATTAATACTAACAATAGAGATCAAAATATCTATTTTACAAAAGAGACCTGACCAAGACTGACAGCATACAGAGAAAAAGATTCATTAACAAAAGGCTTAATGGCAGTTGCTGTTGCCAAGGGTGATACAACCAGTTATTAGATTTGGGGAATAATTACTTCCTCATTAATGGTACGAACTATTTGGAAATATTTATTTTCCTTTAATAAATTAAATCAAAATTAAAAAACTGCTTTGTGTGTTTATTCAGATTATCTTTGTGTGATTAAAGCCTGTAAAATTCTCTTTCACGGCACTGCGCAAAAGAAAATGTAAAAAATGCATGACAACAAGTTTGACAGAGAGAATTTCCTGCTTTCTGATATAAAATCCTCGGCTTTTGTGGCTTTTGTTCCCCTTCTGCTTATAATCTAGACCAAAGGTTCGCCTCAAACCATGAATTAAAAAAATCTCAACAACAGCAGCGTTTTCGTCCAGCTGATTTCCCTCCTGCCGTGGCCGAGTTTGCAACAGAGAGAGGAGGAAGGTATGGGGCGGATCCAGTTTCTCATTGACTATTCCCGTGGTGAATTGAGCCCTGCTCCACTGAGTGATTGCTGTTCCCTGTGGCATCAATAATATAGGAGGAAGTTATTGTCCCTGCGCAGGCCGCAGTATCACAGAGCTGAAGCAGGCGGAGGGAGGGGCCGGTCCTTTCACCCGGCCCTCTTGGGTTTCAGAGCCCGCAGACAGTGCTTTGACTGCTCCTGTGCCCCTGCACAAGGCCCAATTGTACGTTTGTCCGACTGAGGTATAGAAGAGACTAAAACAGTGACAGGCTGCACAGTCCTGCTGACCCGGCCCCTTCGGTAAAACTACACCCCCAACAAACCCAGTGTCACCAGATGAGTCCCAGCTCAATGGGGGATCAGTCAGCGGGAGACACTGGACGGTTCGAGAACAGGATAGATACCCTGGGTGTGATTAATATGATCCAGATTTTCACCTTGTTTACACACACAGCAGAGAGCTGTGACCTTCCTGTAACATCATAATACATCAGAATACTGAGGGCTAAAAAACAGTGGTTATGTGTGCAAAGCTTTTGCCTGTAAAATGTTTGTTAGAATCGACACAGAACAGTGGAATAAATCCCACATTTGACGCTTAAAATAAATACAAACCTTAGGAACTAAGCAGACATGCATCTCATACATCTAAAATAGCAGTGGAGTCGTGGTCAGTGGTGGGAGGGGTGCCAGAAAGAGAGTGAAAGGTAGAGAAAGTCACAGCGGTGGTGAAATAGAGACCCACTCAGAAGGAGGGCAGCGCACCGTGTAATGGATACAATAAGTTTAAAAAGATGCTGGAAGACACTTAAAGAAAAAAATGGATTATAACCACTGGTAAGTTAAAAATCTTTCTTTATTTGCTTACTTTCTTTACATATTAATAGAAAATAATTGCATATATTTGAAATTAATTAAGCTTTTATGCTAAACACATGAATAAACTTTAGATATTCAAAGTTTTCGGCTCTGATAGACTAGTTAGTTTTTTATCACACTATGGAGACCTGGAAGCCTGCAGCGTAAGTCGTAAGGTGCAATGCAAGCCAGTCATTGCGCTTTAATAACTTCTGACTGCTATAATGTTTATTCCTACTGCTTCATATATAAAAGATAGAACTCAATGAAAGTTAAACAGAGTTTTTGTAAAATCCACAGGGAAGAAAACCCTTAAACAAAAAATGTGACACCGGTTTTGTACTGCACGTGCTGGCATGAGATGACGATGGTGAAGAAAGGGTCAGGAATGGCCGCTTTTAAATTCACAACCTTCATAGTTTGTGCTGTTTTGGTTGGACAGAGGACAGGTGAGTGAGATACCATTGTGATTACCATGCTGGTAATTGTTTGGGTCTGTGTGTTTTTCAAGGCTAGCTCAAGCTGTCTCCTTTTTTTTCTTTTGCTCTTTTAGGAGGTGAAAAAGTGGACCACAGAGATGCTCTCCTGAAGGAGATTGTCTCAAAATGGAGTAAAGAAGCAGGTTTGAGACCCCAACCTGACACAAACAAGGACCAGCCTTTGCCCTCTTGGGTTAGAAGCATTATGGGGGGTTTAAAATCTCTTTTTCCCAGTAAGAACCTGCCTTCATTAAACAAGCCAATAGACAGACGCCGTCTCTCTGGATTCCTGTACAACATTTCTCTGTATCTGCAAGAGATGGGTGCTGAGCTGGAGGACGTACCCGCAGAGCAAGATGAGGACGAGCTCTGGGAGAAGGTGCTGCATTTCTTTCTCCAGTCTGAAGGCAACGCAGCCCTGAACCAGTGGAACGGCCGTGTACCGCCCAGACCCAGCGTTAAAGTGCAGGACTGGTTTTTGTCCCTGAGAGGAAGTCCGCACTGGGACTGGCTGCTGGGGCTCCTGCAGAGTCTCATCACTCTGTCCGAGCGTCAGCCCCATAGACCCATCTTGGCTTTCTTATCTCAGAACTGGAGGACGATGAGCGCTGTGCTGGAGGCGACACTGCAGGCTGTAATCAGCGGGACTTACGGCCAGGCCAGCGCAGGCCTGCAGGGCTTCATCTGTGCTCTAAAGGGTCGTAGCGATTGCGCCTTTAGTGTTAGTTGGCTTCAGCAGCTGCTGCAGTTCCTGGAAACACGCAGCTGGAAGCCAGTGGTCAGTTTGCACCCAGCAGGGGAACCTGCAGGACCCGGCCAGGGCCCCAGTGCATTTGGACGCTTTAAGCCCTTCAGTTTGCCCCCTGAGGCCATGTTGAGGCAGGACGGGTTTTCAGCAAATGCGACTGCAGAAAACACGATGAGCACAGAGGACGAGCTGGACTCGGTGCAGAGCTTCC
The DNA here is from genome assembly GCA_010277075.1 of Poeciliopsis retropinna. Taxonomy (NCBI): domain Eukaryota; kingdom Metazoa; phylum Chordata; class Actinopteri; order Cyprinodontiformes; family Poeciliidae; genus Poeciliopsis; species Poeciliopsis retropinna. Next base: position 14,282,383 of record VMRM01000006.1, on the reverse strand, counting down.
TGCTGCAGGCTTTGTCTCGTTCAGGTGGGGGGGATCGAGGCGGGCAGCAGGCTCAGAAAAACCTCGCTCTCGTGCAGAGTTTGGATGGACTGAGACGAGGCCTTCTGCACAGGGTGGGCAGTTCTGTCTACGGCAGCCTGCGGGAGAAAGTGTCACGAGTTACCATGGCGATACTCGATGATGTGAGCAGCCTGGTAGAAGTGCCGCAGCCCAACTTTCAGGGCCGCTGCTCTGTGGGTGAGTATGAGAGATGAGACGATTATCCACCCAGCTGTCAGACATGTTAGGATTGACACAAAACATTCAAAGAGTCAGTCACAGTAACTAATTCAGAAAATGTTTGATGATTTAAAAAAAACAAACAAAAAAACTATTGCAGTTCAAAGAGCAAATGCTTCTATTGTGGGTTATTACCAAACATTTGAAGGCTTCTGAGAATAACCACAAAAAAATCACCCACATAGTGAAATAATCATTTTATTTTTGCTAATAATTGGTGCCACAATTATTGATCACAAACTAAAATAAATGTAGCTGAAGACTTCTTGGGGACAACCATTAGATCAATTAGCGACTGCTGTGTAGTTCATCATTAAATTACTGTGGTGAGAATTGTGATGTGTCAAGATAAAAAATGAAACTCTTTTAATAAATGACGTTTAGGTATACCTAAAAACTGACAGTATGTTTGGGATTAATAAGATTTTAGTTAGTCCACTGATTGATTAATAGGAGCATGAATAAATATCAACAGATACTCCTAAATTGAAAATATGAGTAAATGCAATAATTTATTTATTTATTAAATTTTTTTTTTTTTTTTTTTTTTTTTGTGAGATTTTGTTTTGGTTTTCTCTAAAAATCTTAACCAAGGGTTGCACTGTGCTGAATTAAGCATTTAAATCCTTTTTAAGAGCTTAATCGGTCTGGCTCATGTTTCATGTGACAGTGACTGACACTGCTTTAAAATCTTCATAATCATTCAGTCCAGTGAAAGCTTCTGTTGTTGCCTCAGTTAAGCTCTTTATCCGTCCATTGATGTCAGTAACTTTATATCTTGGGCATTGTTAGCTGAGCTGAGCTGTTGCATCACTCATAGTTGTTCACTATAGGGGCTTCAGCTGCTTTTTCTGTCATTCATTCATCTCGATTTTCCTCTGATTTTTCTTTCTTAAGGCAACTTAAGGCAGCTGATTCTGTGGTAAGTATATTTCATTGTTAAGGGGCAGTTTTTTTTTTTTTTTAAAGTTTTCTTTGCAAAGACACTCAAATAATTGTTTCCATGGCTTTGCAGGGGGATAAGACATAATGTGATGTGGAACACTCAGGCTTTGGGCGCCAGCTCTCAGGGTCTCCCAAACTCACTCCCGTTTCTGTCCTGCCCCTCCTCCCAGGAACGGAAATTACAGTCACCTCCTCTGCCAGCTCAGTCATCTTCAAAAAAGACTCCATCTTCACAGAAACCCTTCAAACAGACACAAAGTCATAAACCCTCAGCTGCAGGTCCCAGACAGTTCACAGAGAGTAAGAGGAAGCAGAAACAGATGGAGTTCTTCACCTCCACAGAAATTCTGGAGGCAGCGTGTAATGACTCCATCCCAGGCTTGACGGGTGTCTCGAACTTCACCGTCTTCCTCTACTGCAAACTGTTTGAAGGCGAGAACGGGTCGGGTAATCCTGCTGCGACTCATTTAGGGCTCGATCTGCATGCTACTTGCTCGGATGCAGCCTGGTACCTGTCTGCTGTTGAGGAGGACTTCTTTTGGGTCCATGTCTGCACTGAGTTCTTTGCCCATGAATTCAACAACACGGTGTGTGCCAACTCTTCTTTCTGGCTGCAGAAAGCACAGCAGGTAAAGAGTAAATTTTTAATGAGTGAAAACTTTTGTTTGAGAGTTTGAAAGTTGGCACAAACCTTCCTCAGGGAAACTGTGCAGGTTTAAAATTAAACTCCACCTGAAAAATGTGTAAAGTTGATAATCACATTAAAATATATTAATGTGTACAGAATTTGTCATTATCTACTAATTGATTAGTTTAATATCTATAGAATAATCAGTCTAAAAGATTAATTCTTCTAATGAAAGAGCTTCTTTTATACATGCAAGGAATGCTGATTTACTGCTTGTTTATGTTGTCAAATCCCATAATAAAGTATTATGTTATAATGGAAAGTTGGATTTACAATAAAACGAATAACATGTAATATAGTATTTTACTTCTATTTAATCCATTAAGAACTATTCCCTCATGATAAGACTAAAACAACACTTAATATAGAAATGACCTGCTTCTTAACGAGGAAATTCAATAAGCTGATCAAATGTAAAAGTTTTATCAATAATCTATAATCTCTTTGAATTTTGAGGATATAGAAAAGTTTGAAAAGTTACGTATTGATACCTTTCATTAGGTAAGATTCTGACCAGTGAAGTTCTGACCCAGCTCTCCGGTCGCTTAATTAGAATGTTATGGTCAACAGTTTCAAATGCTACACAGAGATCAAAAAGTACCAGTACTGTCAGCCAGTAATGACATCATCTCTGTGACTTAAAAGTGTCATTAGACCAGTGTTGAAGTCATGGATTTTCAAACACTGTGGTGAAAGTGAATAGATGTGTGTAAAAGGTGAGGTCTAATGTGATTGTATGCACTGCAATTGTTCAGTAATCTCTATGCTTGTGGGTGCAGGCTGCAGCACTACAGGACTACCATTTCTTTAACCACACAAGCATCGATGACCTTTGTGTGCAGCTGTCAGGAGATGCAGCAGTGAATCCAGAACTCAGTGAGAACTGTCTGGCTCAGCTGGGCAGCAGGTCGCTCAATGCCGAAGCTTTCAGAAACTGCTTCCTTCCTAATAACTCGGTACTGATCTCAGCGCTGTGTGGCAGAGACTCCCCTGGTTCCCAGCAGTCCCTGCCAGAAGGCAGCTGGGCTGCAGCATACTGCTCCAAGATTGACAACCTCACCTTTGATGACACATTCAGGGAGCCTTGTCAGTACAGTGAATGGACTGTGGAAAATTTCACCAACTTCACCCTGCTGGAGTTGTGTGGACAGACTCAGGGACTGAGAGAGCACATGTGTTTAGATGCTACGCTCTACAAGCAGCTGGTAGGACTGATACCACAGTTTGCAGATGTCTGTTCAGATCTACAGGCTCAGCAGGAAAGCACTAAGTGCCTTCTGCAAAGGATCTTTGACATGCTTCCAGCACGATATGAGTTTGACACCTCCCAGCTGTGCGTGGAGCCAGCCCCAATGCTGACCGACCTCATACACAAGCTGAGTGTGTGTGAGATGGACGTTGGCGAGCGAGAGGGGTTTCTGGTGGTGCTGGGCTACGTGCTACGTGTCTTGGACTTTGTGGTGGGTCTGTCCTCGGGGCTGGACGAAGGAGAACGAGAGGCGAGACAGGGTCTGGGCCAGGCCATCCTCCTGTCCAGTCTCCTTGACAACACTTCCTGGGCCAGCTTGCAACCTGAGGCCTCCATGAGCGTCCTTCACACCGTGGGCGTCTTCCTGCGCAGAGAGCAGAACGCCACCGTGAAGGAGGACCTGCTGAGCTGCTTCAGTGTAAGATGCACTTGTTCAATTCTCTTTCTGTCTCCTACACTAACAACAAGTCAGTAACCTGCTGCTGCCCTGACTTCAGCCCGTCCTCTGGGACCTCATCCAGCAAAATGGGAACTCGTCCGCTCTCAGGGTTCTGTTGCAGGTACTGTGTCTTCGCAGCAACAGTTGCATTTTGCAGAACTGATTGGCTCGCTTGACTTTTTGACGTTTTATTTCACTAGGAGTATCTCCAGATGCCAAAAGACAGCATTCGTTCTCTGGTGATGTCTGCAGAGAAAGAGGCTGTAAAGAGATTTATCTCACACATGCATCAAAGTTGGGAGCAGCTTCAAGTTGAAACCAGCCAGGTTAACTCCACAATGCCTGCTTAGTCCACATTAATCAATGTAGCAATCAAACTACAGTTTGTTTGCCTAGAATGTCCGGTTCGGTTGGGGAGGTGTGAATGCCTAATCAATGCAGATCAAGAAAGAGAACTCTAAGACCTTTGGTCTCGGTTCAGATAAGGTCTACTCTGGTGTGGTTTTAATGCGTATGTGAATGCAAATAGACCAGAAATCGCTCCAAAAGCAGAAAACGGAATATAGCACAGGGCATTCTGGGTAAATACAACCAAAACAAACATTATTTGGAGAAATGAGTGATGTTTTACCAGACAAAAGAGAAATCCCACAGCTACTGAAATCTGATGCCATTCCATTTTTGTTTACATTTTGTGAAGAAGGACGTTTGCTCAATGTCTTTAGAGGTTTTTGTTTTTGGTGCCGCTCCACCACAGGCAAGGTTTTCAATGAGTTTGGATAATTTGACACAGCACAGTGCCTAAGTGAACTGCAGCAGCTGAAAATGTTACAAATGTTACAGTTTTGGTCCCAATTGATCCGGGTCTATCTTAGTATTTACGTTATGCTGAAGCTGTTTCTGTTGGTTCTCATGAGCGAAGCAAAGACAGAGTTCATTACCTATTTCATAATGTTTTGTACTTTTTTGTGGTTATTTCAGAGCTATTTAAGTGAATCTACATGTGTCTTTCTTCTCTCATCTTGTTTAATTTTCTATTTCAGGCCTCTCAACAAGAGTTGCAGGCAATGGAAACAATGACGGCAGCTTTCATCCACAAGTTCCCCAGAGTGACCCCAGAGCTCTTTGTTGACCTTTCTCAGTTCATCCCCTTCATGTCTGTTTCCGACATAATGAACTTCCCAGCCTCCTTGATCGTGAACGACAGCGTGTGAGTCACCGGTAGAGTATGTAATGTTTAATTTAAAGATGACTCTCCTCCAACGATCTTTCTGTTGCTGCTCCTCAGGCTGACAGCCATTCGTGACCACAGTTCAGAGATGAAGTCGTTGCAGAAGAAGGCTTTTGTGAAACGACTGCTGCAGTCGAACATGGTGGGCGACGTGCCCACATGGCCTCCGTACTTCCTCAGCTCCATCCTCCCACTTCTGCCTTACCTACCTGTCCATCATTTTCAGCAGCTGACATCTCAACAGGTCAGAGATTAAATAAAAGCACCTCAGGTCACAGAAGTGCTGAATAAGGAAAAACACTTTTTAGTAAATCTTGTTTTAATTAGTTTCAGCATTTCATTGATTCTCTTCTCAGCTGTCTCCTTTGGTGGAGTTGATAGGCAACAGCAGCCTGGATGGCGTGCGGGGCCGCCATGTGCTACGGACAATTTTTAGTAAGAGAAAAAACCTGACCGCTGATGACCTGCTGAGGTGGGACTGAGATTCTTTATGTTTATTTATTTTTGAGTCACCAAAGGACTTGTAACTATGTTTTAATTACAAGCAGCATGAAGTTTTTGGGTAAATTTCCTCGTAACTCTGCTGCCCGTTTTTAGTAGCACCACCAGTTAATATCTTTAACAGGTGGTAAAGATTAATCCTTTGGAAACTCATATTTACAAGACTTGTTTGAACTTACCTTCGATTTGAAGAAGAGCAAGGTAAAGAATAAAGTACTTTTTCAGATTAGGAGTTCTCGCGTGCTACTTGGATCCTGCAGAACTGGGTTTATATCTCCAGGACCCAGCTGTGTCCTCTGCTCTCTGGCAGCAGCTGTCTAAGTGCATTTCCAAGGGGCTCATCAGTTCCAGCGGCAGGGTGAGTTGCGCACATTGCTTGAACCACTTGCAGCATAAACCGGAGTTTTTTATGTGCTGTTATAGGTTGCTTGACTGACTCTGCTTAACCATGTTTTATGGACACTACAGCTGTCATCCTGGTTGATCCCGGCAGTATCGAGCAGGCTGAACATCAGCAGCGTGACTTCTTCAGAGCTGTCTGCACTCAGCGGTTTGCTGCCCCAGTTAGGAGCCTCCTTCCTGCTGTCACTCACCTCACAGCGACTGCTGGAAATCCTGTCACAGCCGGGTTTTCACACATTTTCACCAGCGCAGGTCAGCAGGGAGGGAGTGCTTCTTCACACTTTTAGTTTCGCGTTATTCTGCTTTGCTTTTGTAGCTTTCTTGTCTGTTTCAGCCCAGTGGGTGTTTAATAATGAGCAGAATATCTTACAAAAAAGGTTTTCAAAAGCCTTTCATTTCTTTTCCCAAAGATCCCGTGTGTCCAACACGGGATCTTTGGGAAAAAAAAACAAGCAAAGATGCATGTTGCTTTTCCACAAAAATCGAATTTTGATTTTGATTGAAAAGTTCAATTTAAAATATATTTTTTTGAATAATTTTCATTTTTTCTGTTAATTTGTCATTTATATGTCATACCCACAGACTATAATTGTAGTGAGAGGTTTTCATTAATAAAGAAATGATGACAATTATGCATACAGTATCTACACTGAAGTTCATAGTTTTATGTGACATGATGTTTATAAGTTGTAATACCATTAGTGTTTAAAATGGATGAATTTTCTTTGAAAGTCAACTCTTTTGTTGCATAACATGTTTTTCCACCCTCTCTTCAGGCATTTCAGATTTTATCCAAGATCACAAAAGACGGCAATGTAAGTAATTGTGTCCAGAACATTTGCACTGACTGTCAGCCATTTGCACTCTCAGCACCGTGTCCCTCTCCTCCTGCCAGCTTTCTGTGGAAAACCTGTGCAGCCTGAAGCCGCTACTCTCCGGTCTCTTCCCCGCTGCGCTCCGAGACCTCCGGTGGACTGATTTCACTGAGGATGCCCGCTGTCCGTGCTGGAGAGGGCTGCAAACTGAGCTCAAGCCTGGACACAGAGCCATGTTATTCAATGCAATGCAGGAGGTGATGCTCCTTTGTCGCCTTAGAGCATCACTTCTCACCGTCTTCTCCTTTCTTAGTTTGCTGAGAACTTCATGTCACATGCTGCATGCCACATTTTAAGTTTCAATCTCACTGCTCAGTCTTAAATGGTGAATGAATCAGATTAGTTTGTACTTTCAGGAACAGTAGTGGTGTCTAATATCTTTTTTTATTGGTTGTTTATCGACAGACTCTCCTCAAAGACTCGAGGAACTTCTCTCAGCAGGCAAACTGTCTGCTTCCCTTTGTCCCTCTCAGAAAGCTGATACCAGCTATGAGTGGCGACACCATTTGGAGAGGCATTAGCGCATACAGAGACGTACAGTGGTCTCCACAGCAGGTACACATTCTTCTATAATCTGCTCCTGTGTGCAGCCTCGCGTTTCTGTGAAACGTCAACAGTGGGTAAAAGGAGAATCTTCCCAGTTTGGTGTCTTGCTCGCTTTTGTCTGCAACCCATTGGATATGCTTCAGATGAGCCTTTCAGGATATTAATCCTCCGTTCACATCAGCTGCCATCAGACTAATTACTTTGGATGTAGTACAATAGTGTGCTGGAGTGTGGCATAAATTAATAATGGTTGCCTTAAAGGGATTTTTATCACAGCCAAGAATGTATGAGCGCGTTTTCACCACCTGTTCTCAGCCTAACAAGACCTGAATTAATTTAATAAAGATCACCCTTTTCACTTACGCTGAAATCTACGAAACCCTGTTGATGAATTATATTCTGTCCGCATTATGATCTGAATCTTTAACATGATTAGAGATTAGAGTTTATCCTAAAGCAGTATTGATATAAATTACAATGCAACCTTAATTTGTATGTTTGCTGTTAAGCAGGAATTAATCTCATTGCAAACAAAAACATTTTTTGGCCATTTTTAGCATCAAAGTTTTGCCTGGAGCAGCTGCTCTCCTGAGATTTTCTGATAAAACCACTCCCTGTTATGTTTCCATGGAAGAAAAATATATTGTTCTTGGCTCAAGAGTTGTTGGGAAAAAAAGTAATAATAGGACACGAATCCAGTTTTCTGACAATACATAATACCGCTCCTTTAAAATGTACAATAATCTCTCATTTTTATGCACAGGCTCAATTTCTGTTCAGACAGATCCATGAATTCAAAAATATCACCATCAAGACGGTGAAGTAAGTCTGACTTTCTGTATTCCTGCTTTTGATCCTGCAGCATAACCACACCAAATAGTTACGTTAGATTTCCAGTCATGATCAACAGTGACCTCTCTGCTGCCAACAGAGATCTGGGTCATGTTGCTGCTGGAATGAGTTGTGACTTTGTGAGGCGTTTCACCAACCACACGGATTTTACTGAGCTGCTTCAGTTTTTGACTGATCTACCTGGAGGTCCAAGACCGGCTCTGGTAAGAAGCAAACCTCATCCATGCAACCATGAACAAAAATAGCGTAAACAAATAATGTTTACGCTATTTTTATTATATTTCCAGCGAAAATGCCTCGTAGATGAGCTGCGGAAACAACCTGAACTTGACTTCAGTTCTTTGAGTTCTGGGTTTGCAGCAACGTTACCGTAAGTAAGCAAAGTGTTTTAGGTAAAAATAGCACATGTCTCCAGTAACTACATTTGAAATGGTGTGTTTATTTTCCAGGGTAACAATGCTGGAGAACCTGTCAAATGCATCTGTCAGAGGAATCCTGAGCCACATTCAGCTGCACTTTCTTGATTTCCTGAGACTGCCTCATTATAAGCAGACAAATTTAGCTGAGAAGGCCTTATCTGAGCTGGTACGGTTCTACTGTAACTACTTATTTACTGCGAGACGTGAACTTGGTTGCATACTGCAATATGTTTGAGGTGAGAAAGTGTGATTGGAAAGCAGATGGCGGCGTAATTTCAAACACTAATTAGTGGAATAGGAAATCACAGGTTTGTGTTAAGGTAACTGAAGTGATAAAAAGCTGCCATGACAATTCAGAGGAAATACCAACTCAGGAACAATGCTCTTAGGAAATCTGAACCAGGCTGAATGATGGGGAGTCATAAAATATTAAAAGTAATATTTGTTAGCTCAGAAGCAGATGGAAAATGATTTGGAAGCAGTTTTCTCCTCGCTCAGCAGTTTTTACTGAAGTGGAGTGATGACGTTGTGAAGTCAAGCTAATCTAGAACATCTCGGTGTTTGTGCTGTTCCACAGGGTTCTTCTCTGGCTCAGGGGATGATTGATGGCGCCCTTTTGGATGTCCTGGGGCCTCTGCTGCCATTTTTGGACAGAGACAGTCTGGCTCTGGTGGACAGAGGAGCGCTGGCTCTGCGGCTGGAAGAGATGAGGAGTTTCTGCCTTCCCAAAGAGGCGCTCAGAGACATTAGTGACCTTCTCACTCAGAGAGATTTGCTTGGGTAAAACATTTTCACCTTCGCATGGATTAGCTGATTGGTTTGATGGATGTAGAGTCTCAGTTAGGCTATCTTTGACTGAAAATGCTGTCCACAGTTTACAGTATGTGTTCTATGCTGCTTTATTGTCTTAATAAAGCAGGAGTAATGATGACATGCATGTGGTTATTTGCCAGAAATCCATCCAAATGGCAGGTTGGGGACGTTGAACATCTGGGAAGGTTGGTGTTTGCTCTCTCAACAAAGCAGATCAGCTCCATTCCCCTGGTAGGAGTCTCAAATAAACTAATTTGTAAACTAATTCAGACTAGTTACTTCTGTTAATCTATGAGAATAATTCAAACAAATTTTTTCTGGAATTTATGACCTTGCTTTTGTTGAACAGACTGTATTAAACAAGACCACAGTGGAGCAGGTTCTGGTGGGTCAAAAGCGCTGGGAGGAAAGTCTGGTCGGTGGGATCTGTATTAGTCGGTGTGTGGACCAACAGTACCACAGAAAGCAGACCTGGAGTCTAATTCGAGGAATTGTCAAAGCACGAAACCGCAGAGCGAAAGGTAAAACACATGCTTCCAATCAACTGAATGTGAGACATTTTACATGTGAACTAAGTTTAATTATAACACTGGTTTCGCCTGTGTGTTTTACTCAGTCCCAGTCCCGAGCTGTGCAGACGTCAGAGGAACGTTCCCGTCTGCTTGGACCCCCACCCAGCTTCGCCGCATGTCCCTAGACGAGCTGAAGGAGTGTGTGGAAGTTTTTGGTCAGGATCTGTCGCTGAGCTCTGAGCAGCGACGGTCGCTCTGGGTGAAGCTCAGGCAGGTCAGAGAAACTCCACGAGACAACACATCACTCACAACAAATGCAAGACATTTTCACACAGTTCTTCCTGCGACATACAGGACATTCCATGGCGCCTCTCTTACATTCTCATCATGTAAGAGAGGCAAAAATGTTCAAAACTCACATTTGTTCATTTTTGTACTTCCATTTGGGTCTACTGCCTCTAAAATTGGCCCAAGCGCTAAAAATAAACTCCCTGCCATTTTTTGGCAATAAGTTCATGTTTTTTGGCGTCTCTAAAACGACCTGTTTCGAAACCCTTCCGAATGTAACTCACAAATCAGCAGGCACTGAGCAACCCCAGCAGAACCCAGCCCGTCACCTAGCAACCCCAGCAGAACCCAGCCCGTCACCTAGCAACCCCAGCAGAACCCAGCCCGTCACCTAGCAACCCCAGCAGAACCCAGCCCATTACCTAGCAACCCCAGCAGAACCCAGCCCGTCACCTAGCAACCCCAGCAGAACCCAGCCCGTTACCTGGCAACCCCAGCAGAACCCAGCCTGTCACCTAGCAACCCAAACAGAGTCCAGCCCGTCACCTGAGTTCCATTCTTTTCATTAAACTCATATTTCTGTTTTTAAAAATAGTTTTTTTAAATTGGTCTGATGCAATATTCAAATGTCATGTTTTAATAACCTTTAAGTGGAAAATAATCATAATAAAGAGAAATAAATGCTTTCAAACATCCATCTTTACTTAATTGTTCTATAAATGTGTCAAAGTTCTAGAAATAAATTGGCTCTTCAGTTATGTTAAAATTTAAAAAAATGGATTTGTAAATGCACACCACACTTTAGATTTAGATTTTTGTTCTTAAGATGGAATAAAAACCACGGTACTCCATGTTAAAGTTTGTTGCTATAAAGGATATGAATCCGAAATGTCCTGACATATTCTGTGGATGATGAACTCTGCTTCGTTCGATGCAGTCCTTGGGTCCGGTGAGGGAGCTGAGAGCGGATCAGGTGCTAGCTTTGGGGTCATTGTTGACAGAGATGGGAGACAGAGAGCTTCAGGACACCAACCTCACTGATCTGGGTGTGCTGGTACATCTGGGCTCACTGACCAACTGGACCCCTCGAAAAGTAACTTCCTCTTTCCAGATCTAAAATTTGATGAAAGCTTGGATTTACATTTGAATAATTATCGTTTAATACACCTTTCTCAGATGAGAGCGGTGGTTTTAAGTGTGCTGAAGAAAAGCGGACTGAAAGTGGAACATTTATCAGTCGTTGATATGGCAACGCTTGGCCATCTGATCTGCGGTCTGTACCCCACAGAGATTAAACGCCTGAGCCCCTACAACCTCAGGTGGGTCAAATATGCAACTTAGAGCTAATATTTTCTAAATTATTGAAAAGCTCATAAAAAGATAAATAATCAGACATTTGATAAATACATTTATTTATTCCATTCAGGTTTTTAAAAATAAAGAAAACAAATAACCAGTAGGACAAGAGAAAACATCTACATATACAACCAAGAACCAAATAAATAAGCTTATTTGGTTCACTTTAATATCACTTACCAACTCAGTAATTATCAGAAATGTGTAATTAAAAACATGTTGCGTTACTCATGTACCTGTTCAATTTAATGTCCTAATGAACCAACAAAAAAATAATATTACAGAAAAGAGAAATGATTACAAACTGACTTTCATAACAGGACAATTAATTATTATTATTATTATTATTATTATTATTATTATTACAGACTTATATACCATATATGACACTTTCAAATTCAGAGTTGTATAACCAACAAATAAAATAAAAAGAAAAAACTAATGTTGATAGTAAAGTCACAATAATAATTTACTCGTAAAAGAATTAAGAAAGAAACTGGTTATCATACATGTCAACCCTCTACTTCCCATTGTGAGTAATATAGTTTAATATTTATTTTTAAACTAGTTGATTCTTGTTTTAAATCCATATTCAGTCCGTTCTATTGTTTGACTCCAGTGATACAAAATCGTTTCGTAGTTGTTCATCACGTTATTAGTAGAAGGAAATATAGCAGTGGCACTTTTTTGTGCAGCATGACAGAGTGAGCTGATTCTAGAAGATAAAACGAATGAACATGTCGGCTGTACGACTGGTGGCATCTTAACAACACAGCTCCTCTGAACCTGCAGCGTGGCCGTCCTGTTCCTGCGGGAAACGACCCTGCCCTGCACAGAGCAGCAGATGGAGGCGCTGACAAACTGCCTGGCCAGAGCGGAGGCCTTTGGTCCCGTCAGTGCTTGGGGGCCAGAGATTTTCACTGAAATCGGGACACTTGCAGGTACAGTGGAGCACTTTATTCCTCGGGGTGCAAACTTTCTGTGCACAGACTTCTAAAATTCGTCTTAGATTCAAAAAGTGAAAAGGGTTATGGTTGAAAATGGCAGCCGTTAGACGGATAGGTCCAATTAAAACATTCCCAGAGGGTTAAGGTTTGAGAAGGAAGAAGGAAAAGTTTTTTTGAACACTTTTCCTGTGATTTGAAATTAGAAACATTAATTACCTGACTTCAGTGTTTGTGCGTGTTTCCAGCGGGCCTGCCTGATATAGTGCTGTCAGCTCTGCTGCGAGAACAAATGGAGGGAATCACCCCTGAAGCTGTAGCGCTGATGTCTCCGAAAAAGATGGCAGTGAGTTATACTTGTTAATAAAAAGGTGTTTGTGCAGAGGAACCTGCAGTATCAATGCAGGCTAACAGGCAGGTTACAGCACAGATGACAAGCTTTATGCACATAAGCTGCAAATGACTACAATTTTATTTCAATACATATTTTTAAATTGTAATAAAGAGGTACAAAATGCATACCTCAGATTAATTTGAACAATTCCTGTAATGAATATTTTAATGAATTATACAATATGTAAGGAAATACTTACATTTTAATTATAATTTGATTTAATTATATATTTAATTTTTTAGTATGTCGTTACTAATTGTGTAGCCTTGGATTAATAAGCTATAGAAACAGTTTAATTTATTTTCCTGCCTTTAGCCGCTTATACAGCAGGTGCAGAAGTAATGAAAGACGTGGAGAGAAATATTCAAAAACAGAAAAGATTTTAATGTTATGCTGTAGATATTAAAAAATGACTGATAATCTGAACAGATTAATTTAAAGATAAAATGGATTGCTTGACATGAGGAGGATACTTAGTGCTTTCTAGAAACATTCCTATCCTGTTTTTTAAATCTATTGGTGCAGCAGTTTGGTTTTTCCTCTTACTTATCCCATATTGAAATACCAGCAGCTCTCTGTAGATTTTCACTCTAGTCATGTGACTCAAAATGCTCTGATGTTTCAGAATCTGAAGTAGTTCTGCTGTGATTGCATTTCACATAAATATACATCAACACAGGGGTTTTTCCTTTAGATTAATTCATTATACCTCATTTAAATGTGAGGAAGCTGCTTCAGAACAGAGAGAATCTCTCCCAGGACGTCTCTACTCTCATCTGCTCACATTCACAATGAGCAAAACGCTTAGTGAATTTGTCCCAGCAACTTTGACTTGTCATGACTTGATCATAGGGCTTGTTTTGTCTGGAAAAGTCCAAAAATGTCTTTCGTTGAACATGATGTGCTGTACAATGAGACAGGCAAATGAAAAACATTCTGTTGCAACAATCAAGGCTGAAGGAAGAAATAGAAACAATTATTTGTTTTAAATTGAATTTAATAAAAAAATATTTTCAGTAACAGAGAAAAATGTCAAATTATTATTTTAATTTAGCTGATGTGTAATGATGTGATTTTCAATCTTCTCTTGTTAATCAGGACAACTCAGAAATGTTTAATGAATAGAAGCAGTTTAGTAATCAGCTTTCAGCCACAGGACATGTTTTACTTTAGCAGCCTACTTATACTGGACAGATAGACTGTCCAGTATAATTCACTTATACTGTGAATTATAAGTGTTTTTAGTGAAGATTTAAGGCACTTTTCTTTTGCCTTAAGTGTGAAATAAATCAGACCCAGTTTCCCAATTTGCTTTTAACTTTGCTCTGATCTTTTTAAAAAAAAATTGAAGCAGGATTATTACGTGTTGATCAATAAAAACTGATAGATGGACACAATTTTCTGTTAAAAAGAGTAATTAAAAGCTTTATCCTTACACAGTCAAACACCATTAGTTTGACTGTGTTTCTTGTTCTGTGCTACAGGTGGTGTTCAGTGCAGTGCAGTTATCGTGGCTGAGTGCAGAGCAGGCGTGGGCCGTCACAGAGGAGCAGTGGGCAGAGCTGGATGCAGAACAGAGGCACGCTGTTGGACTGGCTCGCTACGAGGGAGACGTCCTGATGGAGCTCAGAGGTGCGTTCTTGTTCTGTTTTCTGAGAAAACTGCAGAAAACAGAGACTCTTTCTCTTGTAAAGAGTCTGTTTGTGTCAAACTGTGTGAGTGCAGTTGTGATGAATTCTGCTCCATGTTTTCTGCAGGACGAGACTCTTCTCCATCAGTCCTGAACACGGACAGCTTCGCTCTGTGCTCACTGGCTCTGTGCCTTTTGTTCCAGCAGCTAATTTAAAATAATGGGGGAAAAAATTGATCCTCACATTGACTTCTCCTGGTATTATATTTGTAATGCAAATAAATATTTTCAATTACCCCACTCTTCATTGTAATGGTGTCTGAATTTACAAAGACATCAGATGTGCTTTGTATCTTCATATGATTCTCTTCTATGAGATTTATTAGCTTAATAGGATGTAAATCACTGTTCTTGTGCAATGTTTATTGACCTTTTGTTCGAACAATAACAACAGGCGGTGACAGTGATTAATGTTTATTTGACAGAGGAACAGACTTTCTAACATTTGTAGAGCATAACCAGGGAAATAGACCTGAGAGGAGATTTTATTGCATGCAGGGAATCAAACTGGAACAGTGAGAACCGAAATGGAATCAGCAACCTATAATAGACCGTTAAACTCTCGCACACATTCAGTAATAACTCTTGTTGGCTCAGTGATTTGCTCACAGCAGCTCCTGGAGCCCTTCTTGTTTAATGCTATCCCTCATCCTCTGTGCAAAATCAGCAAATGTAATGTCTGGATTTATTTGAACTTCAAAATGTGTCCTCTGCAACACTAATTAGGTTTCTAGGTGTGTTTCTTTAACCGAAAAGATGCAACATTCATGCATTTATGTTAAGATAAAGGTTTAAATTCTGGGTAAAATAAAGAAACAACTCTAGTCCACAGCCAGCTGGAGGCATTAATGAGGTTAGATCTTCTGTAAAGCTTTGTGTTAATTAAACCATCTTACTTAATGTGTTTTAATACATCTAATTATATGTTATCCAAATTCAAATATTATTTTTACTCATTTAATGTAGTTGCAGCTACATTCACAAGTCAATTTTCTCAAGCAGTTTATGACGGCTAATAGGTAACTGACCACCTCAATGAACTTTAGTCTGTCGCTCCATTCAGTTCCACCTACTGGCAGACCGCTGAAAGTGCAGAAAAACTTATTTAAAACAGCGAGAAATACCTTGCATCTCAAACACACTGAAAGATCCTAACAGTGCAAAACATATTAGTAACATCAAATAACAACTGAGGGCTAATAATTATGAAAAATTTCAAGAACATGAAATACATCATGTGTATTTCATGATGAGTAGAAATTGCCAATAATCAGTCATCTACTAAATTGGAATTGTGCATCAGTGATTATCGTTTAACATTACCGTGACTCTATAATTTAATAAAAATGTCCTAAAACAATTTTAAGTATTGATACTATAAGCCAGTGCAACTTAGATTAGTTGTATAGTTAGTATGTTTTTATTTTATCAGTTGGAGTAGGGATACATGCAGGATCCATGACTGGAGAGGAACCTCTTTAAGACGCTGTAGTTGTTAAAGAGAGGATGATGATGTAGCTAAAGGGGGTGAAGATGCTGCTGTAACCTAATTTGCTGGCAGAGCTCGGAAAATATCCGATAGCTGGAGGCTCAAGAGCAACCTGTGTTAGTGTGGGAGTCTGTTTTTGGTAATCTTCTAATGACAAATTGTTCTAATCAGGAACTAATTATATGTATATATCATTAAATTTAGTGATGCCTCCTTTTAGAAAAAAAATAAAAAATTCTTTAGCACTAGTGGCTATTTATATGTAACATATTTTTATATCATAAAGTCAGAGTGGGGAAGTAAAGAGGGCTGCAAAATGGACAGACCAGGGAGTTTTTCATTGAATTGAACAAAATTTTAAAATGACACAATTTGAGGACACTTTATGTGGTTTTAACACAATACACACTTTTTATACACGTATTACAAAGTCTAAGCACATGCTGTCCACCTTAGTGAACATGGGAAAAACTCACTGAAGAAAAAGGTTAACTGTACTGTCATTGTAAAGACCACTGAAATACTCCCTTTCTTGTGCAAGGACAATTGAAGACTCCATTAATGACTACAGGTCATGAATAAAGGAGAGGTAAAGAAGATGCATAACCATTTATAACATGTTTAAGCTAGTTTGGCACAGATCATCAAGTATAAGGCCAAAAATTAAATTTAGGAATAGGAGATTAAAGTCCTTCACTAAAGTCCTTCACTCACCTACAGCGAGACTTTTATTCTGCTTGAGCTTAAATAAATCCAGTTATGATGTTAATACATTTCAATCACCCCCTTTCACTTCTTGGCATTGTGTATCTTTATTTAATCGATCCAACAGAGACAAGCGGAGCGATGGTGGCGAATGAAATGGACGAAATGAATTAAAAAGATGCAACACAGGTGGCCTCACGGATGGGGACCAGTTCAGAGTTGGCTGCAGGAACGACCCAGATGGTGCACATTTCAAATTAAAGTCAAGTTTAATCATACTATCAAAAACTCTGTGACATAGAAAATCTATCTCTGTTCTGGCATTTATCAATTTTAGAACAAGCAGCTAACTGCAAAAAAAACAACTTCATTTTGAAGTAAAATAAACTCTGGGTTAAGGTTTTATTGATGCACTTTTTGTTGGACGTTTTATAAGAGTTGGTGCCTTTTTAATGTTTTGATGCACTTTTCTTCTTATTTTTTATCCGTTTAATTTATTCGCAGCTTAAAATAAACATGTCATAAATGAGTGCTTGTTTGCAGGGGTTTGAATGATTTATTAAGCAAAAACTGTTAATCACTTCAAAGAGAGGCTGCGAGCTGCAGGGGTCTCCTGACCTTGGGGATGAGCCCGGTGAGCCGATTCATAATCCTTTCATGCTGGCAACAATTTTCTCAGTCAGAGTGATGCTTGTTGGCATACAGTCGGCTTACTGGTTCTTTAGTGCATGTTTTTTCCCCACGATAAATTGACCGTCTGGCTGGCTGGCATCAGCCCGACTCACACAGCCTGCATGTCAGATGAAGCCTCTCATGTTGAATTGCAGCTCTTCTCCTGGAACCGGATCGTTTGATTCAATTCACTAACTAAGCCCGCAAATGGCTCCACACTTGCACTGCGTTCCATTTGTACCATAAAGTGGGAATTTCCAAGTGCCAACCAATGGTGGCTTTGAACGCGAGTGATATGGCCCACTAACCAGGGCACCACTCCAATTGAGGGCGGCACATGTGAGGGCTGTTAGGGGAAATAAAAGTTGTTGTTCGAACAGAAGATTAGTTTTTTTTGTGGCTTATTTACATACAAAGCCAATCTGCAAAGAGCTATCTCAGTGTTTTGCAAGACATCTGAATTGATTTGCTAATTTCAGATCAAAATCCTGAAATACATGAACTGGTCAAACTCACTGGGTTGTTCCACCTGTAACTTAGATACTTTATAATGCATTTTAAAATTTACGAAACTGTAATTTGATTTGTGAAAGACAAAACAATGGCATTTTGGAATATTCTTTTGATATTAAGACAAACCAAAAAAACCTTTAGTATCTGGACTTTAGACTGGTTTATCTGGAGTAGATTATTCTACATCAGTGGAATTCAACTCTGGTCCGTGAGGAATGATGTCCTGCTTGTTTGAGATGCTTCCCTGGTCCAGCATCTAAACGCTGAAATTACCTCCTAGGCTAGATTTTGATTGATTCATTTAGATCAGGTTTGGTGAAGTAACCGTAGATATAAAACATAGTTTTCACTTCTTACGCTCCAGTTCTACACTATTTCTAAGAATCAAGTTTCTGGATTTGTATTTTTTCCAAAGCCACAACGGATGGCAAGTTTCATTCTTTATTTAAATGCTACTAGATTAACTCGGGTGTCTCAGTGTTCCTAGATTTGAGCTCCAGCTTCTGAGGCTAATCAAACACAGCAATCAAATATTATTTTCACGCAAAAAAGTGTAGAAAGTGCGACAACTTTACCGAAACAGGTTGTTTGAGCTTTCACGGTGTCCGTAGTTCTCCCATATAAGCGCGCTGAACAAGCTCGCGCTTTCTCAGTGCTCATAACGAGCACACGCATGTTTTGCCGCCTGGGCTGTGCGGAGCAGCGAGAAGAGAAGACGCAGGGGGAACCGTATCTGAAGGGGAAGCGCGGATCGACGTAACACCGGTTCCCATCTTTTCGGAACCGGCAACAAGAGCCTGCTCCGTTTCGAGCGACACATTTATGGTGCAGTTCCTCCGGTGACCACCAGGTGGAGATGCAGCAGCGCTGCTGCTTCATGAGGAGGTGTTGCTCAAACGTCTCCACTTTGTCCATGATCCTGACGTATTTCCTGGGGCTTGTGCCGACCACTCAGCGGTACACCGGAGGGGTATCATGACTGTTTATCATCAGCAGTTGTCTTTTACGCCTTCTTCGGTCGTTTCGCCGTGTCGTCGTCGGATTTAACGTCGCAGTGTGAGACAATAAGCCGCAGGATCGAGCAGGATGTAAAGGAAGCTGGCAAGTTGAGCCGTTGGTAAGTTTACCGTTTGCTTTAGCTTGTTGTGTTTGACTTGTTCTGGTCGGGCTGCCGACTTTCACCGAGCCAGCTGCCCCCCAGTAACGCCGAAACCCTCACACTTAGGAGCAGGCAGTGGATTATTGACTACGCTGTTGTCAGTTTGTGGTGTTCTCCCAAAAGGAGGGGGGGGAAATCACACACATAAACGGAGGCTTACGTCGACGACGCCGCGTCCGGTTTCTGTGGTTGTTCCTGGGGACGGTAGGAAAACTGCTGCTTCCGATCCGCGCTGCTAAATCGGTTTGTGTCCCTAAAAAATTGTGAAACGATCGTCAGAAGTAGATAAGAGGAGGAAGGAAAGAGGGGGGGGGAAAAAAAAGGGGGAGGCACCTGTGAGGAGGAACAGCGTGGCGTCAAGTTCGCGTTGATCACGGAGCGCTACAGTTTCAGACATATTTGTCAAGCGGAGGAGTCATCACCACCATCCTCATCATCATCGGATCAGCTCCAGCCGCGGCTCCGAGCCGAACTGTGACTCCGTGTTGTTGTGGCGAACTGGAGGACTGAGGTGAGTCAACCCCACGGAGAGCTCACAGCAGGGGGGCGAGAAATCAAAACCCTGCAACTTAATCTGGTAAATATTGATATTTCTGAGGGCCAGATCGAGAGCGAGAGAGAGAAGTTTGTCTCTTCCTCTTCTGTGCTGCAGTTCAGCTCAGCTCTCAGCAGACTTTTTGTTGGTGCTCCGTGTGTTTTCATCTTTCTGGGAACTTTGTAAAGTTCGATGATAAATAAATAACGATGATAAATCTGGTTGTTTTGAATCGCTAGGGGAGGTTAAGGCATTAGTTTCTGGTGATGCATTTCTCCTGATATTAGGTGTTAGAGTTGTTGCTGCATTGGTGCGTTATGAGAAGTGGCCTCCTCCTGTTGTGTTTATATCTTGCACTGTAATTTCGAAATTTTCAGCTGGTGATCACCATGGATAATCACAGAAAACCGTGAAACCCACTGACATGCAGTAGGTAAAGAAAAAACGACCAAACAAACACAAAAATTCACATCATGAGGTATTTATCCCAGAAAACATGAAGCCTCTCAGCACAAGACAAAAACACGTTGCAGTATTTACATATAAATATGAATGAGGGATTGCTTCTGCGAGGAGCTGAACCCTGTGTCTTTGAGAGTTTTATTAACTCTTGTTATAACAAGGAGAGCGATGTCACATGAGCAGCGTTTTTCCCCCCAGACGTCTGGCTGCTCAGGCAGCTACAAAATGTATAACTCTGCATCAGAACCACACGTCCTCCTCCCATTTTCTCAAGATGACCTTCACATTCGAGCAGCCGAAGTAAGACTCAAGAGTTGCAGCAATTTGTTGACGTCCATCAGACACGTTGCTCTATTTTACCTTGTGATTATTACGTATTGAAAATACTAGCAAAGTAAAAAAATGTTCCTAACAGGAAAAATAAGCAATTGGATTTTGTTGCTCTGAGTTATTCTTTGCTATAACATTATTTAAGTTATAATAGTTTTATTTCTATAATTTTTTAAAAAAATATTTTAATGCATTGATTTAAGCAAAATAAATAAAAAAGGATAGCTTTTTTTTTTAAAGTGTGTATTGCTCAGATTTAGTTTTTTCTGTTTTCCTCTTTACATATTTTAAAAGTAGCTGGGCTGTCTGCTCCGGTAGCCAGCCAGCAGTCTGCTGCTCACATAGCTCAACAAATGTGGTTTTAAAACTGCGTTATTATTATTCTCTCATTTAAACACCATGACTGTTGTTGTGCTTCCAAATTTGTCCCTGTTATAAGCAAGAAAAACATGTGGGAGTCTTGGGTTTTCGTTTCCAACGTTTACATTTTTTTTTTATATCAGTTTGAAATTAAACAAATATTTGAAACTTTTTTTAGACAGCAAGCAGTCTTTATTGGTAGCTTCAATAAAGACTGCTGCATTTGTGCCTTCTGATGTTTAAAAATAAAGTTCAGTCTGAAATGTTGGTGCTGTTTTACCGTCTAGTTCTTCTCCTCATGTCTTCAGGTCTTGTAGCGCTCACAGTCAGCATTCCCCAAGCCCCAGCAGCCTCTCCGTTTAAAAGGAATCCCATCGAAAACACGTCTTTATCGTCGTCTTTAATCAGGCATGTTTGACAAAACGGAGTAGAGCTGCTGTTGCTCTTCTTAGAAATGATGTGACTGCTGCAGATGACGTCTTTGTCCTCCGGGGACTTTCTCCGACAAAGATACAAACAAGCATCTTCTTCTGGGCTGCGCTCCTGTCACTTCTGATAACGCTTTTCTGGAAGTCATTTGGTTCCAGACCTGCTGCCTTCCAGCGTCGAAAAGCTGTTTCTGTCCTATTCCGGTCGAGAATGATTGCTTAGCGACGGTGATCTTCAGGTTCAGAATCCGTTTTATTGTTAGGAAGGTAGTTTTTAAAGTTACACATTGAGACTTCCAAAGGTCAAGATTATTTTTTATGAGATGCTGGAGAAAATGTAGAGTTTTCTCAGCCATGAGGAACAGTCCTGCCCTTTCCTTACCTGCTGCTGTGCACTGCTGGTCAGCTGTACACTTACCCTTTACTCATATAAAATACAAATTTGGTTGTTTAAAATTATTTGTGGTAAAAAAAATAAAATGATGAAATGGAAATGAAGAGCCATCCATCCTTCTTATTTAGGAAACTTTGTTTTAAAATTACAATTTTTATATATACTGTATATACTGTATTCCATATATTTCCCTAAAATGTGTGCTATAAAAAATATAACTGGAGCTGTGCCATAGTAGGAAAGCATGCAATTGAGATACAACTATAAAAAATTGCTGTATTAATATGAGTTGCAACCGAGCCACCCGTTTCTTCACTTGTCATATTCTTTGCCATCATTGCAGAGGAAGAGAAAGGAAATCCTCAGTCTCCTCTGCTGTAGCGGCAGGAAGTTCCATCTGACTAAACCGATACATTATTAGCATTTATTGGACTTCAAATCATTAACCTGGTCTTTTACATTTTTGGTTTTGCACACATTGTGCTCATGATAGTTATTCAATAAATTATGCGGCTTTAATAATGACTAGTATTTTTTGAAGCGCAGACTCATTTTAGCAGCAGTAACATCAGCCGATCCTTTCTGTTTTTAATCAAATTAGTGATATTGTGAGATCGCACACAAACATTTTTCCTTAAAATGTTTGTGTGCTTTCCATGAAACCAGGGTTTTTAAAACAATTTTTTTTTTTTTACTTGAATTGAAACTGGAAGCTGGATTTTTACATTTAATTGGTACTAATTAAGGATTTTTCATATAATAGGAGCTCCTCTGGTTACGTAACACCTGCAATGCTAATTATAAAGTGACTTGCCGTGAATGAATAAATTGCTCATTTGTATGTTGGTCCAATAAACAAACCACAAATTTTGCATAGGCTAATATGCGCTGTCCTTGTTATATTCATTCATGTATTATATTCATAATTCAGCCCTTGGCTACACTCGCAGCCTATTATCCCTAAAACACTCTGGAGAGTTTTTGACTGCAGAGAACGTAGTTCATGTGTGTCTCAGTGAGCGGGCCGACAGTAATTGCGGACTTAGAATAACTTGTTAAAGGTCATGTTGGCTAAACCCGCTGGAGTTTATTCCTTTTTTTTTTTTTAATCTCATCAGAACATAAACAATAAACCAATGAGGTGTAAAAACTGCTTCCTTACCAAAACTGTCCTGATGAGATCGGTAATGAGGTCACAGTTATCTGTTGGGGTTTAATGATTCTTGGCTAATTATAATATAGTTTCAACACATTGTCAGACTCTGACCTGCGCTTTAGTTTACTTCAGGGAGCCTAAAGACGCTAAACGTGGCGAATGTTGACTCCTAGCGTCTCTTGCAGGAGTTTGGCGGCCCATTGGCCGTGGCGTGTGCAGCGTTTTAGGCTGACGTTAAGGAAACTGAGTGGTTAGCTGCTCTGATGAGGTCACAGGCTTCTGCAGTTAAATGTCAGCGTGTGTCTGAAAATCAAACAAAAGCCTGGAGAACATTCACACTCTTGTTTGCTTGTTGCATCAAAGGACAGAGGACAAAACTGAGTGAGTTGTACATGCAGACTTTTTGATAGGTTTCTCTCTGTATTGTAGCCTCTTTGGAACCCGATGTTGGCAAAGATTTAATTTATATATCTTTGATAAAGTGTTAATTTGATGTTTTTTTTTGTTTGTTTTTTTTTTCTGTTCGCTCAACATGACATAGATAGATTTGTCTCTGTTGTGAAGCTATTTATAGAATAAAATGTAGGCATTTATAAAGCCTGACTTGGATTAGCAGCCTCTCTTTCTGGGACAGAAACAGGTTGACCTGTTTGACTGGTATTTGCTGTGGATAGTTGCCTCATAATCTACTGAAGGAAATTTACATTACAGTTTAAGACACTATCTTCTCACTTTGCTAATGGACATCTCAGGATGTTTTCATCTTTTTATTTTGGTCATAAAATGGTTTGAAATGTCATTTTAGTGCTTTGAATCCAACTGAAGTTATCGGGATTTCCCTTTTATAGCAAAATTGCCCAGCAACACAGACGAACAAAATGTCACTGGATGGAAAGGTCTGCTCTGATCCATGGAAAAATAAAAGAGCAGATATTTTAGCTGATCTGTGATCTGTGCCAGCCAAGGAGTCGGCCAGATCAGCTGTTTCCACAATGTGTGTTAACACTTGGAAATGTTTGTTGGCCCTTTGTAGCAAGCACAAGACAAGCCACATGCTACTGTTAAAGCCATATTATAAGAATTAATGGTTGTATTAACTTTTTCGTCTTTCAGCGAGGCAAATGCGTTTTTTATGACCCTGAGCCAAACGTCACTAAGTCAAATGTTTTCTGAATAAATAATCGTCAGTTATTTGCTTCATATTAGTGATGCACCGATTAACCAGTCAGAAATCTGAATAAGCTGATTTTTCAACTGATCAACGCTGATAAATGAGAGGCAAATCAGATACCGAAAATTTTAAATCTTACTGTTTGTTTGAATGCATCAAAACTAAGAAGCCTCACCATTCGTAACAGAATGCGTGTTCTTCTAGACATATTTAGTTTGATTAAAATAATTTACCTTTGGGGATGTGAGCTTCATAAATGGGGATGATATTGAAATTCCTATTTATTCCTTAAGAGAGAAAATCAGAATCAGTCCAATCCTCAATCAGCGAGTCAGACCTTAAAGAAAAAAAATCCTGCTTCAATCTGCCCTTGAAAATGTATTGCATTCGGTTTTAGAGATGTGAAGCAATCACTTTTTATTATAATTACCCCAACACTGAAATGCTCCTGTGTTTTTAATTTGAAATAACAGGTTTTTATCAAAGGAGAGAAAAAAATTGAGCCGCCGCTGCATCTAAACACATTATTCTTTCATTGCAACATATCATCATGGGAAATCTTCAGGAGCTTGTTTGTCCTTCCCGAGGCTAACACAATGGCTTACATGGGAGAAGTGACTATATTGCTTATAACACCTGAGTTAAAAAAAAAAAAAGAAATAGGTGAGAGCAGTGGCTCCACTATAGACACCACTGGAGATCTCGTATAACTGCACGGAGAGGGAACCGCACAATAGGAGCATTGTGCTCAGTGAGGTCTGGTTCATTCGGTGGCACAGCAGTTAGCATGAGGGATAATAGTCTGAACAGACAATAAAGCTGACCCCACAGCATTACTGCAGAAGTGTGTCAGCAAGCAATTAAACAACAAGCTAAGATTTGTGTCTGGGTACAAACCTGGCAGCAGAAACCTAAAATGAGGAATTGGGTTTTCCATCTTTGTTTATAGTGAGAGGCTATCTTGCAGCCTGCTGCACAAAAAAAAAAAAGTGGAAGCACTAAAAATTTCTACTTTGTGAAAAAATTTCTCTCCGCTGCTTTTTATGTGCTGTCCTTGGCTGCAGCCTTTTCAGTAGCTGCCACTGCTGCCTGAGGCGTTCACCCTCGAGAGGCTACTTCACTTCCCACTGAAACGGACTCTGTTGTTATCCCTCAGCATCCAGGGTGTGGTCCTGCTTTCCAACCACAGTCCTCCACCTCTGCTGCCAACTCGGTCTACCTAAGCATTTTTCTTTTGCAACCTTCGTTGACAGTAACGTCCCGTGGGAGTTTGGAGGCCTAAATTTGCTGCCGTGTGCCTGACCACAATACCAGGTCCTCTCCAGACGTCCCGCTCACTGCGTCATGCCGGATTGTTAAATGCCTGTTCTTAGCTGGGATGCTCAAACCTGCTGTTTGGGAACTTTAGTTTTTTTTTTTTTTTTTTTTTGTTGGTTGATCAAAAACAAATAAGTAAATACTGTAAGTTATGTGATTTGTTTAATATCTGGTGTGTCCTAAATACATTGACATATATTTTGCATTTAAAAAGTTTTCTTTCTCTCTCATAAAATCACACCCAGGCCTCTTTGTGAGCCTAAATTCTATATTTGTTGAATGTTTTCTAACTGGTTATGTCACGTTTTATTCGACTTAACCCAAAACGAGGAACCAATGACAGACTCAGGATTTTGGACCACATGAAAGGCTGGGATCAAATATAAGCAATAGACAAAAGAAGCATGTGACTGCTGCTCTATTTTATAATTGCTCGCTTCGTCCATTCTTTGGAGTTTTAATTTTCTGTGGCAGAACAGCGCTTCTTAAAAGCTAACTTCCTTGAAATCCTAGTTTTTGTTCTTCAAAATAAAAGTTATCCTAAAAGTCCCGTTTTGTCTATTCTGATAGCACAACTGTTTGTCTACGGAGGGCCAAGAGGGATAAAAATAAATAAATAATAAATTATTCATGAAGACAGTAGTTAAATATGCCATAAAATATATATTTAAATAGATAAACAAATTACCTAGACAACTGATGTATTATCATTAAAATGTAGACTTACAAAAGCTGATGCAGATTATTAGTAAAATGTATTTAATTATTCTTAGTTTCTTGTTCTGCAGCGTCACCAGGACACAATTTTATCTGTCAAGTTGAGGGGCGGAGCTATGGGCGGGGCTTACATGGATATGTTGAACTCCACTAATGCAGCCTGATTTTTGTGGCAGCCTTTGTAATAAGTTAGAGAGATTGTACAATTAGCAGACAACATGGAAGCAGGAGATTATCATCCAGACTATGTGGCTGAAAGATCTGCGTAAGGATAAGCTTGTGTTTGAATAATTTAATGAGAATTAATAAATGTTTATTACATTTTTTAAAAGCATTTTATTAAACATTTCTTTTATTTCATGTTATATTTAATTAATATTTTAATGATGCATTTATCAGAGTTTGCCCTCCATACGTAGCATCTGTGTTTGTGTCTGTAAATACAACTTGCTGCATGCAGCATGTCGTGTGTGTTGCATGCGATGTTGCATGCAACACACACAACACTGGAGTGACCAGTGCAGTCCAGGTCACTCCAGGATTGCAAGCTGGTTGCATTGGAGTCTGATAGCAGCTGCATTAAAATATGAAGAGCACAGAAAATAAAAAAATGTATCAGCATAAAGACTTGTGATATGAACAGTAGAGACAGTTTGTCTTCTACTTTAATCTAGCTTAATGTTTCCTTTTTGTGCAAAAATAAATAAAATACCATGTAATACAAGGTAGCAAAGCAAGGCATTTTGGTATTTTTAAACATTTAGAAAACTTTGTGTCCTAAATATCTTATCTCTGCTCAAGAACAAATAAAATACGAGCTATAGTTCAGATATACCCTACACTAAAAATGCAGTTATATCTTAGGTAGTTGGACATGTATTTAAATAAAGATATACCAAGTAAATGCAGTGAAATGCAATAAGATGCAATTGGAAAAATTAAACACACAGTATTTTAATATATTTTAATACATTTAATATAGTATATTGTGAATCTGTCTTAGTGTTGTTTTTTTACTTCAGAGCCAAAGTGTTCAAATAATATTTAAGATGCAATCTGTCTTAAATGCATCTACATACATTTGATGCAGTATGTTTTAAATGGCTCTTTTTTTTTATATCTAACTTTATATTATTTGCTCATAGAAACACATATGAGATGAAATTAGGAGCTGGTTTCTTAAAATCAGCAGCTGTCGTGTTTTCAGCTCTTTAGTTTTCTAAAAGTAATGTGTTAACAAACATGGTAAGTGCTTTGCAACCAAAAAAAAAAAAAAATGAACATAATTTTTTATCTTTGCAGCAACCTGCAAAGATAAAAAGCTTAGGGGAGAGATGTGATTTTATCTTTTTTCTTGCTCTTCTGTTTTCTTCCTCCTACATTTTTGTTAACATGGGGTGTTAAATCTTCTTTGTTCATACTGGATTCAGTCCAGCTTGCTGTTTTGAACGGTTTTAATGCTTCATGATTTCCCATCTTCTTTTGTTTCTCTCCAGGTGAGCTGCGACTCTCGCTGCCTTCGACTCTCTGTGCATCTGCATGTGCTGTAAGCAGCCCCAGCCTGTTGGAGAGCTGCTTCGGTCCGTGACTGTCCTGCTTTAGGAGAACCCATGGCTTCTGGGCCTCCATCTCCCTCCATAGGCCGCAGGCTCAGGCTGCTGCAGCTGCTAATCGGGGGTGTGTTTGTGCTGCTGGTGTCCGAGTTTGGATCGGCTCTGGGTCACAAGGTCTACACCAACACATGGGCGGTCCACATACCCGGCGGTCTGGAGGAAGCTGACCAAATTGCCAAGAAACATGGCTTCATCAACCATGGACATGTAAGTTGTTTAGGCTGTTTTTAGTGTAGTTCTTTAGATGATGCCGGGATGTGTTCCACTGGGTAGTTGTTAGTCAAGGTTACCAAGGCCAGGTTTTGACTATGTAAATAGGAGACAGCTGAAACCTGAAGCTGTTGCACACAGTATCTATCCATTGTGTAGTAGCTAATACCTGCCTTTATTTGCTATTAGGGTTCTCCAAAAACCAATTGCATGCTCTTTCAACCCCTCTGAAATATTTATAGATAATTTTTCATTATTTATGTTCATTTTTTTTCATGGGAGGACAGCAAAGTAACATTATTCCTTTCTATTTTTACTCAGGTTTCCTTCCACAGAAACCTTGACATGTTCAAAGAGTAAAAAAGCTCCCCTTTTGTGTTTGCAATGAAACCACCTTGTATTGACGTTTTTGTGCAGGTGCTTCATTGTTGTGCGAAGGATATCTTTTACAGGTGTGTCACTGATCTTTCTTTTCTGGGGTTAACTTGACAGGGTTTTTCTTCTAATGCATTCAGTTCGCAAGAACAGGTGTTTCCCTGGGTTGTTTCTGTGAAGCTTTTGAATGTGAAAAATGCTTGCAGGTGAACAGGTTAGATCAGAAGTCTAAGAGTACACTGTATTTATATGTAAATCTGAAAGCTGACATGGAAAGTGCTTTCAGATTTAGAATAAAAAGGAAAAATGACTGTAAATAGAACACACTTTTTGTCACACATGCATGTTTCAGATCACGAAGCAAATTTTAATCATCTGGCCTTCAAAAAGTGGCAATGAGTGAATGAATCCCGGTCTGCACTTCTTCAGAACTGTTGGTTAAAGAAGTGGTATTTAAGGTCATACCGCAACACCTCAATCAAATTTAAGTGGAAACTTTTCATGGCAGCTCTAAAAGCTTAGTTTTTTTTTGGAGCCACTGAAGCTTCAGTATGTATCTTTTATAAACAAATGTGTCTTCATGTGAGTGTTGAAACTTATGTTGTGACAGTATGGTGTTTGTGGAAAAAATCAAGCTCCTCTCCTCCTTTGTGTGTTCCTACAGCCATCTGCAGAAATACACCACTCCCAATTAGAAACAACCAATCAGAATCAGGAGGAAGAATTTGAGTTTTTTGAAAGCTGTTGCTTTTTTGAGATCTTTTGCCCCACTTCATGTTGCTAGACAGGCTCTAATTAAATGATATGTGAGTTTCTTGGTAGTTAAATTGAACTAAATACTTGTTTGACAGTGGTTAACCTCAGTTGCTTCATGATTTTACAAAAGGGGAAGTTACAATTTCTTACATGACAGGTAGATTTGTTTCCCCCATTATTAGGGAATTGTTTGCTGTATTGATTCGTAATATCTTTATTTGGTCCTTGAGCTGAAACATCTAACTGTGATGCAGAAGATTTCTGTAAGTGTGCTAAAGAGGTGTAGTTAAATCGATAATTTGCCTTTGTGTAAAACATAAAAAAAGCCTTAAAGTAAAAAATAAGCATTTTTTTTGTATACTTTTGAGAAAGCTCTCAAAGTGACTATGACTAATTTAACCAGCTGAGCCAAAAAAAAACAAACTCTAATCTTATATGCGTTGGTGACATTTTCCTTCTTTATGACTTCCTGCTTGGCTCCATTGGAAGCCGATCAGCTGGGTTATCATTTCCCATCATCAGCTTCTCCCTTAAAAACAAACACTGAAGTAAATCAGTGTAGCCTTTAGCCAGATGTCGCTGGACATGTTTGTTTTTATTCAGATTTTTTTTTCTTAGGAACTGCTAAGCATCAAATCCACGACGGTGCTTAAATGTCCAGCAGATATTTTACTTGTATAAGTAGATGTCATCTTTCTTGATGTAGATTCTAGTAAAAGGTCTACAGTTTATTCACACAAGTATCCTCATTTCCACTTGGTATCTTAAATATTTAAGAATGCATTTGATTTGTGTTCTGCTGTTTGCACAAAGCAGTCTTTATATGTTAGAACTCGGTCTACTAGTTTGAGCTTTTTGCAATTGAAAACCAGAGAATGAGCAGCTCTTCATCCAGATGTTTCAAGTCCACCGTGTCTCTGCTCTAACAGGCACCAGTGTCCTGTACTGCACCATATGGCCTGACTGGTCACATGGGAAAGATGTTAATTGTGTTCTGTATCATAGCATGAACACTAATGAGCAATCCTACACACTTAAATCCTTTAAGTATGTATTTGCTGCGGAAAGCGGGGGAACACAAACAAAGCAACTACACCTGGGAGCTCGGAAAACAGCTCCCTGGAGAAGAGTCCCTGTGTGCACTTTGGTCGGACTCAGCAGCTTACTTCGGATAATTTTTGATATTCTGAAAGCTAGAAGTTGGACCTTTATGTTTGAGCTGAGCTGGACTGATAAGCAGCTCTTGACGAGGCTGTTTCTGCTTAATAACGCTGCATGAACGAGGATCTCTAGAAGGATGCTGAGTAAAGACTTCAACAGCCACTGAAGTGAAAACAGATGTGATCTCTCCCAGTACTCTTTCTCCATTACTTTGATCTCTTACCTTGCATGCATCTTTTTAAATGCTGGCTAATTAAACCCAGTTAGGACGAATCACCCTGTTTAATAAAACAAACAAACAAAAAAACCCAGCCACGTCTTGTTGAATCATCGAAGCCATCTTGTGCTGCGGATGACCTATATTACTTTTAACCTTATATGCATGTGACTCATTCTTACTTCATGAAAAAAGTAAAGTCAAAGTTTCAAAGAGTTCAACAGAGGAACACTTACTCCTTACCAGAAGAACTACATGTGAATGGTATTCCCTGTTTAAAATGAATTGCAGAATGAAATTTTAATGAGCAACAAAGCTGAAATAAAACATGAGGATTTATCTGGTTCTGCTGATGCCACAAAGTAAAGATGGAGTTTATGTTCACTGGGATTCAACAGTGAAGCTGTGGTAAACTGTCAACTGTGCAACACAAGAGCAGTTAAAGATGCCACCTTGGGCATTATAAAACTTATGAGCATTTCCTCCCTTTATGCTGTATGGACCAAACAATTATAAGATGATAAATTAATTAATTATGAGTTGCTGGATGAACACTATTTCAGGAGATTTACCTTTTCAGTTTGGACAGGTACCGTTCAGCTGAGGCCTGGTATATATAAATACTCTGTCCATTAGCTTTGAAAGGCGAGCTTGATAATCACAATGACTTCAATAAAGATGCTCTGATGCGCTGCACTGCCTAGATGGCATAGCATTTTTGTTCATTGATTAAAATGAAGCCATTAGTTTAGAAATGGAACAAACAAATCTGTGAAGGTTTTTTGCCCCACAGCTGATTAGAAATGAAAGTTGGTGTGCGTGCATGCGCGTGTGTGTGTGTGCGTGTGTGTGTGTGAGACGGATGGTAGCACATCTGAGCTGTGATGTTTCTCTCCCGTGGTTTGTGTTGGCATTAGACTGGAGGCCTGCATGATGGGATCAAAGACCAGCTGGACAGGTGTTGTTTTCATTCCACCTTCGCTCACTCTGTTTACAATATGGCATCTATAAGTCTTCTACCCTAAAGACATGGATTATTTATTGCTGTCTGCCATCATTCATGTCCACACAAAAGACACATTTTTGCCAGTATAGCCTTTACTAGGAACAAATCCTACATAACAAAAAATTTTTTTGTGAAAATACAAGCTGTATTTTCTTAGATGCTCTTTGGTGCAGTTACAAACAATTTATTTTCAAAGCCAGTTTTGGTTTTACTGAGGCTTTGCTGTAACACATGTTGAGCTATTTCTAGCATTCTATGCTATCAATTAGCCTGGTTATCATGGCTAGCATTACTCAAACTTTCTGTTTTTATCAACCTATGTAAAGCCTTACCTTGACTCCGAAAAGTGTCAAATATTTCCAAATCCAGCACCTTCCACACCAAATCGATGCTAAAAACAATTGTGCTGTTCTGTGGTTAGGCTTTCTGTCACCTTCTGAAAGTCGAGCTCTCTCTTACAGCCTGAATGAACATGTTTCAAAGCAGTATGGAAACAACAGCTTCTTTTCACATGGCTTTGTACGTCTCTGTGCTTCTCTGACTTAATTTCAGTGCACAGATAATCTCAGCACCTTCACACCCATCAGCTCAACCTAGTAGAGTTTAGTCTGGTCTGTTTACTGATTAAAAAAAACAAAAACAAGTCGATTTCTTTTAATTTCCCACCTGCCAGTGCACCAAAAGTTCAAGGCTGATTGACGGAAGAAAAAAAATTACAAATGGAAGCTGAAGAAGTGACTTTATTTATTTTTGTATTTTTGATAAGATGTTTGGCAACCTTGTGGCTGTTTGTTGTCGCATTTATTGTCATGTAATGGGCTGCCATAAGCATTTTTAACTTGGAGATCTTTTATGTATACATTAACGAATAGAAAAATTTTTTATTTTAAAAATATGCAGTCAAAAATGACTTCCGAAACTTTTCCTTAATTAAAATTCTTAAGGGTTTGCAAAAGGGAAATTTTTCTGCAGTAAATAAAATAAAACAAAATCTTATGTCAGATCTGTGTCCGTTTAAGTTTTCATTAGGATCCAAATGAATAGTACGATAAGGTTTTAAATTGCTGTTGGACTACATCGAAAAGTGTAAATGTGGGGGCAGAAAGCAGGGAATGATGGGAATGTTTGCTTGATCATTATCTACTACTTGTTTCTCTTGACTGGTGCAATGAATCTGTCCTTATCATTGGCAGAGTTGTTGAGGTCAAAATACATTCGAACTCCATTTTGTTTTTCTGTCTCTGCTAATCGATAAAGCTGAGCTGGCTGGTGCGAGTGGGTTGTTTGATGGTGTGGAAACACTGAAGCCCTGTTGACTGATGGCAGTTTGTTATAAAAATTTCTGACCCAGAAGTACACTAACTGTCAGGATTAAGGTGCTGCCTCGTTGCTCTGTCATTTGTCATTCTCTAAACTTTGTTAGTCATCCACTTCTTTTTTTTTTTTTTTTTTATTATATTTTTTTCTCTAGTACATTTTTAAAATTGTCAATGTCAAAAAATTATTAAATGTATTTGAAAATACCTGATGTTTATAAAAGTAAACAGCTTCGGTCACCAAGTGATTAGACTTTTCGCTGCGAAGGCGCTTTTAGATTAGAGTGCTGTTTAAAACAAGGCAAATAATTAAAACCAAGTTAAAGTCATACAATTAAGAAATGGCTGACTCAACTGCAGTAAACCGGCTTTAGCAACAATCCTGCATCTGCTGATGGTTATTTTGCATTTTAAAGACCCTCTTTTTGCTCACATCATCAAACTTGCGCTGCAGTTAAAGCAGGACCTGAAATTGTGGCGCTGCTCCCGGTCCGATTGCGCTCCCATTAGGGAGGTATTTAAATAAATAGTGAAATGAGATTTGAAGGAAGCCATTACTGGTAAGACGGAGGTCAGTAATGAGGACTGACACAAGCGAATGAATGCCGAGGATCATTAGGAGCGCGATCTTCAGCATGGACAGGATCAAATGTTATGAGATCAAAGGAATGATTTAAAAATGAATAAACTGCAGGCAGCGCTGCAACAAAAGAACTCCTTTTCCATTTGATCAGCTTGGCTGCTGGCAAAGCTGCTGCTATTGCTGTTTGAGGGACTGAAACATTGTCTTTTTGTGACCTTAGGATTTCACCATCTTTCTCATCTTCCATGTGGCACATCAAAGTTCTTTTCCTGAAGATGAATCCTTAAACCTTCACTCTTTGTAGCTGCACCTCAGAGTGAGTTATTAACTTCACTTTCATCAATGCCTTTCTTTTAGTTATCAGCCGTAGAGTCTCAGAAAGCCGCACCATCCTGGTTATAATGATCGGCATGTGCGAGTGCTGCTCAATGAGTGACGGAAGCCTCATTTTCCCAGAAGCTCATATTTTTTTGTTTCCTGCTTCCTCCTGTTGTTGCAGCATGAACCAGAAGGCAGCTGGGTTTTCAGAATGCAAAACCGAGATTCAAGTTTTTCTGGGAAGATGGATTTGATTATTTATGAGAGATTTTTATTTAGTTTTATTTTAAAAAGAGCAATTTTTTTATATTTGCTTCATTTAAAAAAAAAAAAAAAAAAAAAAAGGATTCCTTAGCAGCATTTCTCAGAAGTCCTTCCTGTGAACATGGACTTCTGATGGTGACAGCAGATAATAACCTGTATTCATAGCTGATCTATTTAGAGCGCAGCATCCTACCCCGGGCTTTGCCTGTAAGGGAGGATTGTGTTTGGGGAAACTGTACCCTCACTGTACTCCATGGCACCATCTGGGCCAGTTTCTAACTAAAAGTACTCACTTCCTCATGAAGTGTATGAAGTGGTGGAAGCATATATATATATATATATATATATATATATATATATATATATATATATATATTTTGATGGTCATTAATATTCTGTAACACAAGATTAAAGAAGAAGCGAACACCGTCTAAGTTCTGATGAAGGATATGAGGTCCGTGCTATCAGTAAGTCATGACACAGCACTGCACTTAAGGGCAGCCTCTTTGAGAACTTCTCTTTTATCTAAACCACCGTTCTCTAGGCTGGAAAAGATACGCTACAACTTTTAATCTTTCCACTTCTGATATTTCCCTGTAATTTTAACAGCTTGTTTAAAGTACATCCCTTCCTCCCTGGGGTTTTGCAAGGATATTGCAACATATTTCGCCAAAGAATTTAATACAGTCACAATTCATGCTTCATTGTGACTGCATTTGCATGCAGCCACAATGAATAAAAAAGCCATAAGCCCTCTGCAATGTGAACAAGTGATTTCACAGAGATTTTCACTCTGCATCTTATTGACACCCTAACAGGATTTCATGATGATGTTGCTCTAAGTCAGTTGAAATTTTAGTGCAACTTGAACCAATTTTTTCTTCCTATGCGAGGCTTGCGGCTTTGAGATCTACAAGTATTCAGCAGATGTGTTCAGTGTGACCGTGATGGTTGATAATGACCCACACAATGTAAAGACTTCATTAGATCAGACAGAATGAAACTTAAATTTAGTGGAAATCGCAAAGATTGTAGACATGAAACTCCTTCGCAGTGTGTTTTATTTGGTAATAGATATTATAAAAGATTGAGAGGTGTTACAGTCGATGTCAGTTTAGTAATTGATTCGCCTGACAAGTTTTTCCCAACCTTCATGCAGCTGAGAAAAGTATTCTCTTACCTGAATATTGACTCAGACGTTGCTCAAAGGAATCAAAACAGATTTCTCAAATTGGTTTGCTGCCATGTAGCAATGTGGTATTTAGCTTACTTTATGCACAGACGTTTCTATTAAGCAATTAACCAACCTCCACTTAGCTTTATAGTGTTGTAAGATGTTTTAACATGAGTTAAGACATGTCTGCTTATTGTTTTTGGAAGCTTACTGTTATGCAATCAGCTGTTTTAGGAATTGCCAATACAGATCATCGGCAGCATCCTGATCCTGTGTGAACATGTTTGTCACAGAGATGGAATTGCTAACTGACTTAGTGATCAGTTAATTGCTAACTAGAGTTTATAGACTCAGACAGGCCATTTGCTGAAAGAACAACACACAGAGCATTATTTTGGTCAAATCCATTTTGTATTTAATATTGAAAAACTGCTCAACTTGGTATCAAGTTGAGCAGGAAGGACTGAGCTTTGATGATAGAATTATTAATAAATCAGATGCATCCTTTGCTATAAATTATGAAACATATACTAAAGAAATGCTATATCACTGCATTTTAACAGTAAATTAAATAAATTAAATGTTTAAGAAAGGATTTGAATTATTATAGCCTTTTTATGAATGTCTAATAT
The DNA here is from genome assembly GCA_010277075.1 of Poeciliopsis retropinna. Lineage (NCBI taxonomy): Eukaryota > Metazoa > Chordata > Actinopteri > Cyprinodontiformes > Poeciliidae > Poeciliopsis > Poeciliopsis retropinna. The sequence continues at coordinate 14,246,927 of VMRM01000006.1, read as the reverse complement.
TGTATAAAAATGGCTCAAGTGGTACAATAAAAAATTAGTAGAATTTGGCAATCTTTTAAAATCCAATTAATTGTCGGAATAATTGATTACGAAAATAGTAATTAGTTGGAGCCCGTCAAAGTTTAGGATAAAGGTTCACCGGTGCAACACGTTAGCTGAGAAAAAGCCCTGAAGGTTCTTATGTCGCATTCATGTTAAAGGTATGTGTTGTGTCTGTAACTCGGCGTGGTTGTCTTGCATTTAGGAACTTGGGGATTTGACTTCAGCTTCTTCCTGTCACATGTTGAGTTGGCCCTGGGGAAAGAGTTAAACCTAAGTTACCTACTTATCTGTGTGTCAGTGAATGAGTGAGTGAAAATGACTACTAGAAAAGTGCTAAAAAATTAAGTTCTGTTACCATTAACCAGAATTGCTTCCTGTTTTTTTTTTTTTTTTTTTACATACATATTTTTTTATGATGTTATGAGTCTCTTCTGTGATGTAGTCCAGTGTTTGAATGATAATTCAAGAGGAGTTGCGCCAGATAGAGAGGAATTGAATATTTCATGTGAGGGGCAGGGCAGGTGCCCTGTTCACTTCGGCTAATGTTCCTTGACGAAGCCGTCTGGGGTTCAATTCCCGACCTCGGGGCCTTTGCTGCACGTCTTCCCCTTCAAATAAAAATTCATTCTCATTTTGCTTTCAGATCATTTCTTTGTTGTCTGTCAATCTTTCACAGTTTCGTTTTTTTTCTTTTCTTTTTCTCCCGCTGAATGACCTGAATGCTGCTGGATAAACGATTTAAAAGTAGTGGGGGGCTTCTCCGCTGCATTGCAACCCAGTGGAGACTCCTGAGGTATTAGCCTGATGAAGTGAACTGAATTCATCTGCTGGATCGCGCCTCGCAAAGTCAGCTTCAGTATGATGAAAAATGTTGTGCCGTTTCAGCGTCTCATCGAATCTACATTAAGTTTTTTGAATATTTTAAGACAAAAGAAGCAGCTTGTTGAACAGTTCTGCTGTTCAACAAGCAGAGCAGTTTGTTGTGCTTTAATTATTTGTACTTAATGTTACCTGTGAAAACTCATGTGTTTAAGGTTCTGCCATTAAACTTGTGGGCTCGTTTAATTGTGCTGACTTCCAAATACCTTAATTTAGATGCTCTGCTAAACCGTAGAGGCTCCACAGCCAGATGAGGCCTGAATTATTTTTGACCCATCAATCTGCTGAAACTTCATGGCAACCTGCAAGTACTCTGAAGTAGAAAACATTGGAAATTAGGAAGCCGAGTGTCCATAATTGGACTCCAGAGACATGAAATAATTAACTGTGGGGCGGGAAGAGGTCAGAGATATTTGGTGGGAAATCTTTTAGCAGGACATGACGATGATTGGAGAAGAAGGGAGCCCGCTGAGTGCTGATTGGAGCTTCTCGGCATGACTCGTACTGTCCTATGTGGGTGGTGCCTCTTTTTGTGATCATTATTGCCAAACACAGCACCGTCTGAGAAAACAAGACTCAGTGCCTTCATTAAACCCTGTCAGTCGAGTCCACACCTCCCTGTTTTTCCTCCTCATTGTCTCTCCCTAACAATGCTTGAACGTTTCCGCGTGCTCTGCAGCACGCTGTGAAATTAACTCTGAACGTCTCACAAAAACAGTGAGAATAATTGTTTCCTTCATCAGCGGCGTTCAAACGAGTCAGCGAGTTTACTTTAGGGGAAAAAAAAAAGAAAAGAAAAAGAAGCAGGTGCGTCACTAAGAGCATTCAGCTTGAGAAACCATGAATTAATGTGGAAAAATTCCTTTCGTAAATGAGTATTACGTGAAATGTTTTGGCTAATATTTGTCAATAGGGCGCGACTCTTAATTAAATCCTGCAAGCGTGTACAGTCAGAAAAAAAAGAAAAAAGAGTTATATACTAGCAAGGCACAGTCCATTTAATAAATGTGGCCTGATGATATAAAATTGGCCCTAAACACAAACATCCCTATATCATACTGAAGGTGATAAATGTCCCACCACCACACATTAAACTCCTCCTTGAATAACAGAGCAGTGTGGACAGTGAGCGTTTGATTTTTTTCTTTCCTCTTTTTGTTTTCCTTTTGCTGACCAGATGCAGCTGCTGTAAAAGCATCAATCATGCTATTCATTACGGATACGTTACGATGCCCCGAAGGCCCCTCCGGGGTCCTCGAGTCAAACACTGCAACACACACAGATTGCCACTTCTAAATATTTGATTATGTTTAAGCATGTTTTGTAAGCTGGTTTGCTTTTGCCGTATCTTCATTAATCTTTAACGCAGCACTCTGTGCTGTGACTCTGTCCTACTTCAGCTGAAGGGTGTGCAGCGTAGCGCAGATATTGTAGCACCCAGAGAGACCCATAGAGAAGATGCTGCTTTGAAGTTCAGTAATGAATGCGTCCAAATCGGTGTGTGCTGTCAGAGTTGTTGGATTTGGCCCCTCGTTAAAAAAGCAGATGGGCTTTTTTATCCAGGGAGCAGAGTATTGTTACCAAAGCTGGGCTGGTTTGTCAGTGACAGAACGGTGCCTCTGCGTTTGGTACTTGCTGCTGTCAATAAGAGAGCCTCCTTTTATCCGGGGCGGCACTCTATTGTTCATCAAGTACCCCCAGTTCTCACTTCGTCTTAGCACAGCTGCTCCTCTTTGGACAGTAATGAACTTCACAGTTGACTCATCTTGTTCATTCAGCTAAAGACCTCAGTGGCGAAAGGACAAAGTTGCCAGCCAAAAGTGATTATCTAAAAAAACAAAATAAGAATACTGACTCACTGTCTGCATGCATGTTGCAGCAGAAACAATGCCAGAAAAAAAAAAACTGTAATTATTTTTCAGCTGATGAGGTATTGCCCTCTTTTTCTATAGATGGATCGATCCCATTGGTAGGTAAAATACAGAAAAAATATATTTAGTTTGTTTTCAACCTTCCAGATCACTAAGTTTTAACCAAACAAAAGCAGCATTCAGTTTCTATGCTCCTTTAATCAGGAGTAAACTCCTGGAAAACTGAAAAACATCTGAAACCTTGACTTCCTTTAGATCAAGGCTAAAAACCTCCTTGCCTTTGTGGAAAACTGATCAACATATTTAATGTATTTGCTTCATGATTTTGATGATAAAATTTGACATGTAACATTTAGGCCTTGTTATATAACTGATGAGAGTTTTTATGATGCAAGGCTCTTTGAACAGCGTTGTTGCTCAAATGTGCAACACAAATTTGACTTGAGTTGACTTGAAGCATTTGGGACATAAAACTACATTCTCGAGAAACCTAATGCGCATTTTTTCCCCCCGTCATGTCGTCGTTAGGAAACAGAAGTTGGAATCAGCAGCTCAGAATGCAAAGAGAAGCTGAAAGTCCGTATCTGTCTGAAAAACACTGGTCTGTTTTATCTCTACTAAATATAAAGGGAAATGTGTTTGCTGCAGTTTCCACAGTGAACAACAAATAGCTACTGGTCTGCTCATAAATTTTCATGAGCTAATCCCAGATGAGGATGATTCAGTAACACTCCAGATGTTGATGCTTAAGGTTACAAATTGCCTTTCTTTTCAGCCTCCAATGTTGCTTTTGTTATAATAATTGAACTAATTATATAGCAGCATTGCTTTAGAAATTACGGCTGACGATGACTCAGTTTGTCACGTATCAGGATAGACATTTTTAAATAGATGCAGCTACATCTAATGATGTGTGACTGAACTCTGCTGCCATCTGTAGAGCTGCACAATGTTTGTCAGTCTCCAGAATTTTTTATAAGAACTGTTATTAAAAAAAAAAATAAAAAATTCTATCTGGTCAAGTGATCCCACAGATGATGAGGGAGAATGCTGTTATTTTCTAAAGGACTAAAATAACAGAAATCCATTTCTAGAAGCACTTCTGTAGGTGGTAAAAAGAGAAAAAAAAGGAAAAAACCTTAATCTAAAGACAAAAATGAAAAGAAAAATAGCAGCCTGGTCAGTGGGAGGCAATCTCTTGCCTGAAGCAAAGCGGTGAACCACCCATATTGCCAGGGGTCCTGGGAACCGCAGCAGTTAGGACCCAGCACCGCTCAGTCGTTATTCTGCTCTCCCACAGCGGAGCGATGGGGGCTGGGACGGAGCCCAACCACACGCAGGTCACAGAGGCTGTAACGAGAGCCAGATGTGCAGGAGAGACATGAAAACACTTGGACAGGAACCTCTTTACCTTTTTAAGTATGAGCATGCACACATGTGCGCACATGCGCTCTCTCGTGGGAGATGAAGCATTTGAAAAATGTTAGGACAGTAATGGAACATTTTTTTTCTCTCTTTTTTTTTTTATCACTTTGAGTTTACACTTTTGACAGCTCGTAGATGAGACGATTAGCAGATTTAATCAAAAAGAAAAACAAGAACGCTGACTGCCTATGAAAATACTCATTAGTTTAAACCCCCAGAGTACGAAAGTATTCAAAGTAGGCAGATTCATATGATTCCTATTTACTCTGAATCTGGGTTGGGGGTTGAACACACCCCTTCAGGGAAGGAAATTACTTCATGGCATCGTTAAACGAAGTACTTACCCAGCTGTTACAAGATAAGCCTGCTGTAGGTCCAGGTGTGAGCGTGTTTGTGACTAAAACAAAACACCAGCATTCTTGTGCAATGATTACACAAAACCTCATTAATAATAATTTAATTTCATAAGAAAGCATTAATCTGTCTTGTTTCATCAGCTGTGTTGGAGAGACCTGCCTGTTTCGGCTGGCGTCTCGTGTCATGGAGCCCTCGCTGAGGACAGGGCTCTGTGCTGTGTCAGGCCCCTGCGTCCTTCATCAGCACGGGCCCCGCGACCCGGCCTCGCCTCCTCATGTTTGTTGATGTGGCACACATGCAAGCTGACCCGGAAGGCGGGGCAGCCGTCTGCGGTAACAAGTTGGAAAGCACAAAGAGCCAGATCGCAGATAAGCCCCCTTTTAACAATGAAAACAAGGAGGTGAATGTAAAGCAGCCTTTAACGAGCCTAATGGAGACAGGACTGTGGGAGGAATGTGCCAGCTGGGTGGAGCTTCGTTTAGTTTTTCCTTGTACGTGAGGAGTCTTGCTGGGGTTAGAGCAGTTTGAGCTGTTTGGATGCGCTGCGGTGAAACAGAGACGCAGGTTTTAGGTTTCAGATCAGATATCGTTTTCATTGTCTGTTATACAGAGCTGCTGGTTTCTGTCTGCATAAATGAAACAAGGATGAAACCAGTTAATATTTGATTTCCCTACTGTGTATTGTTGATTTAAAAAAAGGCCCTTTTTTGACACCTTGTTAAGTTATTTGTAGTTGCAATGTTACCCGTCTCGTCTCTCTGTTCACTTTTTGAGTTTTCGCTCCGTGACTAGATGCCAGTTATTTAACTAAAGTTTATTTCCTCCAGCGCCTTGTCAAAATAACAAGAAAAACTGATCTGTTTGAGCTGCTCCTTCAATTTGTTTTCCACACTCCTCAGTCACGAGGCTGTTCCCTCTCCACAGCGCTACGTTGTGAGTAGGTTGCATGTTTGTTGTTTGAGCATTTCAGGTAATATACTGGGCCTTGCCAACTTGGCAGAAGTCTTGTGTAAAAGTCCTGGAGGTAAAATGAATTTTTCCTGGTAACTCCAGAAAATCCTGTGTTTATCTTTCCAGCTTGTCATTTCATCTGTTTTATAGAAGCAACAGGATCTTCGGCTCTCCTCGGTTCTCACGAAAGCCTTCTTACCGTTGGCTTCGCACCTGAAAGACAAGTGACCCGAGATCTAAAGCGAGCTGCTTCTTTCTGCAGCTGCCTTCCACTTTGCAGAGGAAGTGAAATTTATCAGATCTGTGTCGACCACCGGTTGTTCTTGAGGGTGTTAAAGTGTTCATGAATATTTTATTGCTGATGTAAGCTTTGCATCAGTGAGTTACGGGCCTCCTCAGCCCCTCACCTCATCTCATGTCTGTGAAATTGAATCCCTGGATGCCCGCTATCTGCTTTATTGTCTATGATGGTTATGCTGACTGAAGCCATGCTGACTAAATTGGATGCTTCATTTGTTTGCTTTTTAACTGGGGGAGTCGACCGCTGTGTGTTTGGATCAGGAATAATACTTTGATTTTAATATGTGGGTCTTGGCTCCTGGTAGGAGTTGTACCTTTATTTAGCTCTTTTAAAGAAAAAAAAAATACCTAAAGGCACATTGTTTTCTTTTTATATTACATAACAATGATGATCTATGTTAAACTTATTCTAAAGTACAGAGATAAACCTGTTTTATAATCTAACAAAACAATCTGAGGGTGAATTACAATTTCTTTAAAGAAGAAATGATGTCTGTTCAGGATTATTGTGTATTTCAAGGGAATAAAAACCCATATAAAAATCACACCTCAACTAAAAAAATGAAGTCCAATGTGTGAATATTCGACCATTAAATCTACTTATCAATGCAGCAGATTAACAAAAAATAAGCATAAAAAAAATCTGATTTACAGACTAATACAAGGATTATAGTCCTTAAAGATGACATGAGAATCCCAAGGTTTCTGAGCAACCAAGCTTATCTTTCAGCTTTCATATCAAACCCAGCAAAAGGCCCCTGAAAGACCAATATTAATACGGTAACAGCTGTGGTAGTAGGGTTTGCTTCTGACCGTAACTATTGATTTTGATAACATACTATTATTATTAAACTGTGAAACTCCTTAAAGAAGATATTTGTTCTTTTTTAACACAAGTTGACTTGATACTTTAATTTCTTCATGAAATATCCAACAACCCATCAGCTTTTCTTTCTAATGTCTCAGACTTATCTCAAAGTTTTTGAAGTTGGTTCCACTGATGATTTACCCTGAACTTTCAAGAAAATCTGCAGTTTTCAAGCCTGACATTTCTAAACATAGAGATAATTAAATTTATAGCACTTGACAAACTGTTAGAAAACGTTTTTCTCAAACACATTTCCTACATCTGCCATAGATGTTTGGTAATAATTCATGGTGTAGGCACCGTCGGGTTTAAAGCTGTTTAAGTTTTCCTGTTTAATCGTTTCTGCACAGCAGGTTTTAAAGCACTTGAGGGAACATCCATACGAGGAAGGCTTTTTTCCTCCTGCTCTGATTTGGGAAGTTGTACTTTTTCTTTCCAAATCAAACTTGAAAGTCAAACACACTGACAGATTTTGTTTTTATTCAGAGTTTATGAATTGGTCAGGACTTCAGCCTGAAATTATCTTGTGCAAAGCTTTGTAAAATAAACTAAAAATAATCAAATAAACTCCTAGAAGTTAGATTGCAGGTACAGATTCATTTCCTTTCATGTTTTACCTGTTTATATTTTTGTTACTTCCTGAAGCATCTGGTTTTGCTGTACTTCCTTATATTTGCAGAAAAGAACCATCTTAATTTAAACCAGCGTTATCTGTCTTAGCTGGTGTTAGAATGTGCTCCAGGGTGACTAAGGATCCAATGATAGAAAAAATGTTCGGATTCCTGCTGTATTTACAGAAGTATGTAGAAAACCAGATGCTTTGTAAACACAGAATTTGTTCAGGAAGAAGGGTCCATCTGTTGAGATTTGTTTCTCTGAAAGCTGCTTCAGTTTAGGGAACACTTCCCATGTTTTGGACAGGATACCGTAGCGAGGGCGGCAGTAGCTGAGCCCCAGCGGCTCAGTCTCTCTCTCAGGGCAGTGGTCCAGGGTAATTCGCTTCTTGCTCCCTGCTGTCTGGGTGGATTTTCTCCACTTTGCAGGTTTCCCTGAATCCATTGCTGTCGTCTCCTTCCCCAAGCTTTTCAAATGCACAAAGTAAACTAGGAGAACTGCAATTATGGTATATTTGAAATAACTGAGTCCGGTGCAGAGCTGAGCTCTGAGGTAATTTTCCCAACAAGTGGGTTCGGTGTTTAGTCCGCAGAAGACTGTCTCCCTCCCACCACTTTCCAGACCTTTTTATTATCTCTACTTGGCACTAATCAGACTTGTTCGTTTATTTTCAGACTATTTTCATTCATCCTTGTTGTTGTACTTTACGGTAACCTCAGACACTGGTGTAACTTGTTTTTTCCTCCATTGACCCAATTACTCATTGAAAGAGAAATGACTGGAAACCTTATGTTGGTTCCTTTTAATGCGTAAGAGTTGAGTCAAAATTTGCCTGGAGGGAGTAGTAAGTAAATACCTAAAAATATACAGTCTGATTATTTCGATAAAATAAAGCAAGAGTAGCTTCAAAGCTCACCTGCTTTATCACATTGATTAAAGGCAGTCGATAGGAGGCGATGCTCGCAGTGTTAAAGAGTCCAGGAAGTTGTTGTGGTCAGCTTTCCTGCTATTGTTTCAGCCTCCACACTGCAGCTTGGTTTGACCACCAGAATCTAGCTGACTCCAGCTTGGGTGATTTGCATCTGGGCTGAGTTGGTCCTCCGTAAACCTCAGTCTGGGTTCGACTCAGAACGGAATGTCCCTGTCTTGGTCGTTTGACCTGAAATGCCACCAAAAGTCAGGAACACTCTCTCCAAAGCACAGCACTCTTGTTACACCCATGAGAAAGATAAAGTCATTTTAATGAGCCCCCCTAAAACCAATATTTGACATTGGTTGGGCTGGATTTATCTGCTTTTAAATGTTTCAAATGGCACATTAAGATGAAAAACAATAAGGGTTCAATAAATAGAAAGAAATCTTATTCATTTCCAGACAGATTACTTTCTTCAGTTTTAGGCAGTTTTATTGTTCCAATCTAATATTCTTGATTTGACCCAAATTGAATTAAGCGGTATGCTCAAACCTTTGGGGGCCACACAGAAAAGGCCCCCAAAGACTGATTGGTTCCAAAAGCGTCTATAAAGAAAAATGTTCTGTTAAAAGCAAAATCGTTTTGCTTTTAACAGAGAGTTTTAGTCCTACTCTAAGTTAGAAGTTTATCCCTTACGATATATTTGACATATTTATTCCACTTTACCCATAATAACACACTATATTTCTTCTAGAAATTGTATGTTTTGGTTGGTTGACTTGGGTTTGTGTGGTTTATCCAGACTGTTGTTGCAACAATGTAGGGAGGACAAATTTAGAGGCCCACATAAACTCTGCTGCCAGCTAGTGTTTGAATTTGTAATTTCATTCAAATTTTCAACGACTAAACTTTCAACCAAGAAGCTTAAATTGAAAAACTTGTCACATGTGTCAGCTTATGGGATGGGTCTTTTAAACCATATCCAAAAAAATTTGTATGAGTGTTATTCAATGGAGATCCATTTGTGCTATATGATATGGAAGTCTTTGATCCTAACAATTATGATTAGGAAAACATCATGCTATTAGAATTAACAAAGGTAAATATATAATGGGTGTTTAGTTTACTCCCAGGATCTCTGAAGTTTAAATTGTATTTAGATTATTTTTGATTTCTTTGAGTTCAATGAACAACGTAAAAAACCCAAAGGTTTTCTCCATTGCAGTGCAGCAAATACATGCAATTCAATGCAAACGTAATAAGAGACACAGTACCAAATATGTGAGTAAGAAAGAAGGAAAAAATAAAATCAATGACAATTGACAAAATAACTGAATATATGTAGAAAAAAACATTTACATTATTAAAAAGTAGAAACAAGTTATATAGTTGGATTTGTTTTGTGATAATACTGTGAGATCAATTACATCTTTACTCACACACACACACACACACATTATTATTGTCAAAACAGGATATAAAAACTGATGTGAAATTTAGACAAACTGTATGTACGGCAAATACACACTTCACAAAATTTGCTTGCTGTTGGCGCTGGCTTACAAGCAGTAAATTAAATGGCAAATAAAAAATCTAATTCTAAAATGGATAACAGAAAGCAGTCCCTCTATGTAAAAGCATCACCAGTACCAATTTCATTTCAGCTAGCAGTTACTCAGATAAATATTTCTTGATAAACAAAAAATGGTGCCAGTGCCTTTTAAAAATAACGGTATGTATACGAGTATTACTAAATAGCAACATTATTTTTTATGCGTTTGTAAAATTCCACTCATAGTTGATTAAGGTTGGATGCAGTCTGGCCAGAATACATGAGACACCACTAAGTTTAATGAACTCATTCAAATGAGGGTTTGCCAGTGTTTCGGGCTGAACAGGTGCCGTAGCAGGAGAGTGATGGAGCTGTCAGCCAGCGCTGCTTCAACACACCTGCAGACTCTGGACTTACTGCACAGCATATGTGAACACAGCTGTGTGGGTGAGTGGTTACCATCCCACACACAAAGGCATGAGGGGACTCTTAGTAAAACATTATTCGTTACATTATCTTATTTTTTTACCAACTTTCTAACCAAGAATGGTTTTTCATGGAGAAGTTCTCTTCCGGCTTGTCTGCAGATGAAATAAGCAGCTGTTGTGGAAGCAGTCCGTCTTTTATTTCTGTGTTTACGATGAGATAATTGAGCTCATCTTAGTTACTCTGTGATGTCTTCAGCTCTTGACATTCTCCGCCTAAGCTTGTGGGTTGAGGGTGGAAATAAAACCCATCTGACTCGGTTCTTACCAGCCTGTTTGATTCCACTGCAGCCTTTGCAGACTAGATGGATAATTACATGTTTACAGAGGTATATGTCACCTGTGACAGCCTGTGGCATTGACAGCGGCCATGTAACGCTCCAGTCTCTCCTTAACGCACAACGCCTTGAACACACATTTACATTGCGCGGCTTCAGTTTCAGATATGTTCAGTGAAGGGTTTAGAGCCGCGTTATGCTAAAGTGACCCAACTGCACGAGCAGCAGTAGAGGCGAGCTTTTGATTTTGATTTGCCTTTCAGCTGCGTGTGTGTTTGTGGTGTATTGATGCCGTGTCAAACACTCCTCTGGGAAAAGTAAAGGATCTGCAGTTTGAATGGTTGCTGCCGTAATGTCAATACCAGTATGTAGACGTGTTATGAGTGGCTGTGTGGGTTTTTTCTCCCACTGTAAGCTCGTATATAGAGAAAAACACAAGGCTGAAAAATGGCTCCGAATTTGGGAGGAGTGACGATGTGTCATTAGGGACTCATTCAGTTTCTCTTAGCTGTCCAGTGTAGAGCTCTGCTAAATTTGAACCTTAACAAAAGGTTAATAAAGTTGCTTTGGTTGATGTTTTGAGCCTCTCCCAAGCTATAAACATTTTACTGCATGTGATGAGAAATCCAGTCACTCTAAAGTCTGTTGCTGATGAGGTAAAAATATGACTAAAGTGGCTCATTTGAGTGGTGCACACTTAGCATGCATTCTGTGAAGCCATGTGGTCTGATGTTGAAGTTAGTCAACTGAGTAAAACTGGGATGCCGGTAATTGCTTCAGGTAATTCATCTTGTATGCACAACTCTACACACGCTTGTGTTGTGTTACTTAAACTCTGTATTGCTGTTGGGCTTTACTGTGCTGTTTTCTATTCCAGCATCGCACAAATTATGCAGAGCTGTGTGCTGCTTAATAACTATAATGCTCCCCTTTCTCAGGAACAAGTGTGTGATTGATATCATTCCCATGCCAGGCCGAGCGCAGCTTTATTTGACAAGGAGTTGAAATAAAGGCAGCCATGTCATATGATTTTAATGTTCTATGAAAAGACTCTGACTGCTTTCCACTCTCATAATGTCGCTGAGACGCAAGTTGTTTTCTGCACTCCTCTTTCTACTTTGAATAAATCAGCCACGTGGTTGCATTTAGTATTTTTTTCCGTCTGTTGCTGAATTATTTGTCTGGAAGACCCCATTTGTTCAAATGCTGAGGGAATACAAATTATGGGTAATTTTATTCATTGGCAGTCACCCACTTAATTTAACTTATCACGTTACCTCGGCATAGTGTGTATAGGATTTTTATGCGTCTTCCCAAAACTTTCTGTTAAAAAAAAAAAAAAAAAGATAAACCCTTAATGGTCCAAGTTTTCTGACTTTTCCACTTTTCTTAATTTTGTTTCTATTCTCTTACCACAGACACTGCTTCCTAATGATTACCATTATGATCAATATGTATCCTAATTAGCCTCCTATTAAATGCACATTTTGCATTTAATTGGCTTTAAACTTTTATATTTGATGTACCTATCAGATTTCATTAGTGCAGCACTTTCATATAAGTCTATAAATTTTCACCACTAGTCGTTACTCTGCCATGGCCTAGATTTATTCAGATCCATGCCTGAACTGGGATGAAATTTTCACATGATAACTTTGAGTCAAAATATTATATTATGATATTTACACACAAATCTAAAACTGAAAAAAAATGTTAGATACGATTTAGTTCCTTTTATTAAAACTGTGTAGCTGTAAGTATTAGGGTTTCCTCCAGAGTCTGGAGAAGTGTTGATGTATGGAGCTGGATTTCAGTTTCCAGACTTCACATACTTCCTTGTTTTGTTTACTTCTTCCTTCCTTCCTTAATAAGAGTGATAGGTCATTTTTCTTTAGTTCTCACACAATGACTGTCATTGTTTTTCCCCACCAGAAATGTTTCCGGTTGACACATTCTGTGTCTTAGTAATATGTGAAGGAAAAGTGTGATTTTTATTCTTTCAACTACAGGAGAGGAGCAACTCCACTCAGCTGGAAATCCCTTCATTTATTATCAAGCTTGCTATGGCATCTCCATAAATTAAACAATTAGATGGAATTTGCTCTGTAAAATTTTTTAAACCTTGTTTTTTTTTTTTTTAGACATCATGTGTCGAGTGATCTTTGCTCTGGAGTAACTGAGAGTCTTTAAATCTTTAAATGTTGCTCTGCACAATGTTAGGTCCAGATGAGTGGTGTTGTAGCTGATTGTAAAACCCTCTGCTGATATCTCATCTGTTACAGTAAAGAATAAATAATACAGTTTTAAAGCCACATCCAGTCTGAGATATTATCTCAAGTCCAGTGATTAAAAAGTCTTCCCTTTTAAATATTAACCAGTTTAAAAAGTACCTTATCTTATCCAGTCGGCCACTGTGTGCCAAACATACCCTGTGTGTAACAAACCTGGCCTGTAATATCTTTGAGTTGTATCAAGGAAATGATCCTTTTTACTTACAGGATGTCCTCTGGTTTCCTTCAGCAGATAAATATCGAAAGTGCTCTCAGATATGGTCTGTGGCTGTTTCCAGGTAGCATTTAGTTGTCCTGCAGGTGATTTATGGGAAACCTCAAAGACAGAGCTTGCAAAACATACTTGGAGAACGGCTGTTGCTGTACATGTACACACCACTCTTGATGGCACCGTGTGTGATGCATTTTACAGTTTTTGATGTGACAATTTTCTTTGCCTGTTTCAGTACTTTTAGCTGAGAATTTGATTTTGGATGGATTTTTGTGAAAGTGGGAGTGCGTGTGTGTGTGTGTGCGCATGCGTGCACGCGTGCGCATGTGTGTGTGTGTGTGGGTGGTTTGAAGCATATTTTGAGGTGCCCATTATTGTATCAGATTGGAGGGAGCTGCAGGAGGATTTTGTCTAAATTAGCATCTTTGTGATAACATTATTGATGCCGACCAAGCCTGTAGCGCTCCCTCACACGAGAACAAGTCTCTACGCCAAATTAATGACGTTTTGAGACTGCCAGCTGTTGCAGAAAGATGTGCCCAACATTTGCTTTCCTTAATCATTTAGGTCTGCACTGCATGCAATAGCAAATCCTAATCAGTGATGTCTGGTTGCTTTTGAATACAACGCTGAATTAAACCTCAACATTATACATGACTGAATGCTATTCATAACTGCTGTGTTTAAATGTGATGAACATCACATGGTCCAATAAAGTAAAGCTGCTGATGGGACTTTTCACAGAAACTCGCAGTGTGCTCTTCTGGCATGATGGTGACATGTTCAGTTCCTCTCTTAAATTAATGGAAAATGGAGTATGTCTGACGGGATTTGTTTGAGAAAATGCTCCTGACATTGTGAAGGCAAGGCTCCCTCAGATCGCCGGCTCTTTGCACTTTTGGGAGACCCTCATCACACGGGGTTTAATTGGAGGGCAGAGAGCGGGGCTACCTGCTGGTGAACTGAGACAGCCACTAAAGTAGCTGGTCCTCTGTGGATGAAGAGGACAATGATGGAAATGTCTTAGGTGGAAAGTTCGTGGGAAATTAAGAGAGTGCAGCATTCTAAAATGGCCCCAGCGGTCCCTTGCTAAGGTGAGAAGAACCAGTTTGGTATTTCTGTCCAGGAGCTGCGTGCTGCGTCTTTGCTCTGAGATTAAAAAGGGGAGGCGGAATTAGACAGCAGAGTTAAATCTTATTAGCTCTTGTCCCGGTGGCAGCCACCTTTTGCACCTTCTTCATTATCTCTGAGTGTATGTGTGTGTGCTTTGTGTAGAAGTAAGCAATAGGGAAAAGCACAGAGATAATGTCTCCAGATTATTAATGACATTGAATATGGAATGATGACTTTGCCAGGTGTTCTCTACTTTTTAACTTTACAGACAAAAAAGTTCATGTGCCAGTTTTGAAGCAGAAATCTGTTAAATCTATTATTTTTTAAGGAAAAACAGAAATCATATAATCTGACAAAAAAAATCAAATGCAATAAGTCAATTTGTAGCTCTGCTTGTATTTTATGACTCACCACTGTATTAATATCGCTGCTCATGCTTATTCATCAGTGAACATTCTGTCCAACTCAAGATTTTACACGGCGTGCTTTCATGCCTTTTTAAATAACAGTATTTGTGCCAGCACTTGTGGCAGGGGGTCTTTGAGGCTGTGAAGCAAAAATACTTCAGCTGTAATGCCAGTGAATTCTTTGTAGGTCTCCTGTTGTTTCTATCTTGGACTCAGGTTTTATTCAGCTCTGAAGCATTGGATTAAGAAAAAAAAGCTTTTACATGAATTGTGTTATAAATATGTAATTACTTAGGCCCTCTGTCAGTTCTTTTTATTATGGTTCGTGGCAAACGTGTAAAGGAAAATGACTGTCTCTGAGACCCACCTCTTCATTTTCACATTTTATCCGGTTGCTTGATTTGACACTGACGGAGGAGCTTGACGGTGAAAGGCCCTACTGACCAAAAAGAAAATGGCAAGAAAATACCAAAAGATATTTCACAACACTGGGAATGGGATAAAATGTAGGAAAGTGAAAATGGCAGCCACAGTTGGAGCAGGATAGCTCTTCAGTATCTATTTATCAAATGTCACCTTTTTCTCATTTTTGAATTGCATGCTGGTCAGTTTTGCTGTGTATTTAACAGAGATTCAAAGCACTGATTAGACTTAGTATAACCTCACAGTGTCAAAAGCAATTATAGTATCCCCTCTAACAGTGATAAAACTATCTCCCTCTTGATAAAAACCTGCTTCCTCCCTGTCCCTTTCCAGTTTGCTCCATCTCCACCGAGTTGCTTCTGCTTGCCAGACTTCTCCGCAGCACCCTCACTTCCCCCCCAACCCTTTTCTCCACTCATTCAGTCTTTCTGTGTACCGGGCGATGCCATCCACTAATGAGGATGAGCTCATCAGGGCATCTGAATGAGAGAGCGGAACATATTTACACAGATTATTCAGCTGTTAGTAGGACTCCAAAGGAACAATCTTTTATTTCCAGCCTACTGAGCACAAAATGCTTCCTGCTTCCGGGCACACATTTACTCAAAATGTGAAGAGTTTTTAGATTCAGCATTTTTTTGAAATTTGTGATTACTGCTGAACAAACAATGAAGATTTGAGTGGGATAAAAATGAACCCAGTTATTTTTTGTTATGCTTTAAACTGCAAAGACTTTTGGGGAGCAGAGCACAGGTAGCTAAGCTTCAAATCCATTGATGCATGAAGTGTGTTACAGTGCTCATACTGTATGATGCAGCAGAAAACCTGCAAACTGCAGAGTATTAGATTTGTAGAGAAAAATAAATGAGTAGGCTTTTTCTTATTGTCTCCTTTGTTTTGTACCTGTTCCCAGGAAACTGATACTTCATTGATACATTAATCTAACTATAAAGAACTAAATCTGGCTAAATGTTTATGACACCAGATACAGTATTTGAGGGATGCCAGTAGCCCATCTGAAATGACTGTATCATCAGAGGAAAACTGAAACATCTGTTCTGATCTGTGTGAGATTCGTCTAAGGCAATGGCTCTTAGTTATTTTCTGTCATGACCCCATTAAAGAATATAATTGTTTTTTCCAAACCTCCATAAATTGATATACTGTTGAGAAACTGATGATATTTAGTTATATATCTCTACAAACCATTGTATGACTTTCTGGCTCCAGCATTCTGCATACAATCATCTGATTATCAAAACAGATCAACAAAAGAAGCTGTTTTTTTTGTAATTTGTAACATTCAATTAAGACTTGCTCAATCTATGTGTTTCTCAAAACAGAAAAAAGTACAAATGATTCATTGGGATGTGCATTTTTAAACACACTAACATTCAAAACTTTTTATATATACATATATATATATATATATATATATATATATATATATATATATATATATATATATATATATATATATATATATATAGTAAACATTGGTTACTTGTTATCTTCATCAAGTTATCCATTTTTAAAAAACAGTAAAGTCATTAACTTATAGAATTTGCAACATTGCCTATGTTTTAGCTTATCGGAATAACTAAAAAGGTGAATAACATTTCACATTCACAGTAAACCTAAGGGCTATTTATGCTTCGTGATATTTCATGGTCTTTTACTGCGAGCTAGCAACACTTTATTTGTTTTCACCATCACAAACTTCTCCATCTCACTTCTGTACACCAGTGAGCCTGTGTAGGCTTCCTCTGCTGGGTTGAACAAGGAACCTATTTAGTTTGAGCACTGCTGCCACCTAGTGACTGGAGGCTTGTTTATGTTTTAAGCATGAAAGAATATAAATAAAGGGGAAATCAGTTTGATTAATTGTAATCTTCTCTTCTGGGGGATAAACTTGATGTGACACAGAGGCCTACTTTTTTTTTTTCTCTGCCACTCTACAAGACGACAAAGATAAGAACATGCCCTTCAAGGCAGAAATAAGCTGTTATCATACATATGCACACATTTACAGCCAGAACAAAAGTTAAAAAGTTTACATCTGTAACTCTGTGGCTATGCAAAAAAAGATTAAAAAAAGATGCCAGCAAGAGTGGGATTCTGGGGTCAACGAGTTACCATAACAACGTCTGTTTGTTCTTTGAAGTGTTTGTGGACATAAAGGCAACTTGTTTATGTTGTCCATCATTATATTGTTGTAAATCATTTCTAAGAGAGTTGTCAACCAAGTGATTAAATAATCAGTGAAAATTAACAATTAATAGTTTTAATACAAGCTTGTGAAAAAGCCTGTATGAATATTGTATTAGACAATATTCCTGTCTCTCTGCCTGGACTTTGAGTCCAGTCCTGTTTTTGCCTGATGTATTTGACAGAATAAGCAGTATCGAGTTGAAAGCTGTTTTTACTGGGATTGGTGAGTAAAAGTGCTCATGACAAGGTTGCTGTGCAACTTGGCAGAAATTACTGAAACTTCAGGAACCATTATACATGTGTGAAAACTGTTCCGCCTGTGCCACTGAATTCAATTTAAGCTAAGATTACCATGATTTTGGACTATTATAATATTTATGGTAAAATTACAAAGTCCTAATGCTTAGGCTGACAGTTGATTATGTAGACATTTTAAAGTTAAAAACTGCATGAATGAAGAGTGAAATGTCATCGCAAAGCCTAGTGTATTCAAATGCTTGAATGTATTTATAATTGAAACCATATCCACATAACCATTTTATTCTCACTGTATGACAATAAATCAGACTAATCTTTTCCGATGTTAAAGCTTGTTCCTGAGCTTTAACATCCTGGCTAATGTCTTGGCGTTTCTTCCCAATTTCCACATTATTATCTTTTCTGATGTCACTTACTTTGCATAAATGAGCAAAAAGGCTCATGCTTTTTCATTTTCCCCCTCTGAAGATTGTTTCATCCACAGTACTATGTCATTATTTCGTAAACCAAAGTCATTTAGCTATTCAGAAAGATTGCTAGAGCTGTTATTGCTACTTTTTTCCCCCATAACTACCAAAATGGCTGAAATTTTTTGAAATCTCACCTTTGACACTTTTACATTTGTATATGTAATAAAAAAGTGGCATTAAAAACGTCCTCCAACACAACACAACAATGGCTAATTGTAATTAAGCAACACAGCAAAACTAAAACTGACAACACAAATATCAGAACTGAAAAAAAAAAGTTGTTAAACAAAATTACTAAATAATGTCAAATCGTAAAATGCTTTTCTTTCTTCTTGCCAATATCCATTTTAATGCACTTTCTTTGCCTTTTGTAGTGCATCTGTAATGAGAACACTGAGGGGGTTGTAGTACAAACTTGGTTCAGTGAGTTCTTTAAAATAAGCCCTCTATTCTACAGGAACTGCTGGTTGTCTCTACTCGGGATGAACTGACTTTGTGAGATTACAACCAACTCTGTCTGCAGAAGGTTTTCATCTGACACATTCAGCCTCTTAGGACTGGTGTGGGAATTATTACACTCGGTCATAGACCACAGATTTCATCTTCTTCTTTCCTTCTACCTTGTTAATGCATGCTATTCTTCTGACAACTATTCTATGAAGACATGTGATAGACCCATGACTGAAACTAGCAATGAGGTGGTATCCCTAAAGACAACAACGGCTCCCTTTCTCAGTTAGTTTAACAAGCCTTTCTTGGCTTTACAGTATTTAACAGCAAATTTGAACCTAACTGATTGTGTGTGTATTTCTTGGATACATTGGCTTTTCTATTTAAGATGATCAAAGTCTGTGCAAACTTAGTGTTTTCCGGGCTCTTGTCTTGTACATGAAATCTAATATATTTGTTCTGCCTTTTTAACTACTGTCTTTCCAGCAGCGTAAACATTAAAGACTTAGATGTGTGAAGAAAGCTTTCATTGACCCGTCCAATTAGTACCCCTATAACTGTTGTACCGTGACTGATTTTTTAAATTTTTTATCCTTATCTTGACCATAAAGATAAGACTCCAGTGGCCATTATTTACCAATGCTGAGATGCGGTGAGAAAGCAAGAAAATGGTATGCTGCTGAAAATCTGTATTTATTACACAGTGGTACAACATATGTTTTTAATATTACTCTTTTCCAAGAGGCTGAATTAGAAAAAGCAAGGAAATATTTTTAGTAATGTATTGCAGCAAATTTAAAATCTTTGCTAAAGGCCATCTTTTTCTAACTTGTTTTTATTACTCTAAAATTGAGTTTAAAGTGAGCCACTGTACTTGAAAATACAATGTTAAATAATTATGAAATGCATAAATCAAAAGTGGAATATATACCAAAACTAAAATGGAAAACCTAACCATGCATCATACAGGTTAAGGTTCTATTGACTAGTTTAAGTCTTCTTAAAACTGATGATTAAGTCAGTTTATTTTAATACTTTTACTGTGTTTAAATAAGTCGGTACAAGGCATCTGGGAATGAAACCAAAAATTGGTGAAGTTCTCGACTCTATTGGGGTTCTAATATACTACAGTACTAAACCTTTGACAGCATTTTTTATTTTCAGTCTATGTACAGTCTCTTTCTTCCCAAGAGGCTTGTTTGTGCCTAAAAACTTGCTTCAGTCTAAAATGTGGAAGGGAAAAGAACTTACAATACAATCAGACTAGTGCTGCTGTCACTCTTCTCTTAATTTGACTCAGACACTGATGAAAGTGAGGCACAACTTTGGTTTAGCAGTTAAGCCAAGCTGACATTTGTACTGAAATGACAGAACAAAAAGCAAGAACCACTGTAAAGGAAAATATTTTAAACTTTATGCTCACAAACGACTCCATGGTCGCCTTATTAATCTGGCTGTTGGATACTTCAGGTATCTGACCTAGATTTGTTGGGCTGCCTTCCCCCCTGTTTAAGATACGTCTTCACTTAAATTGAAGTCTCAGTTTGTCTAACAATCCTGACACAAAACGTTCCTTTAAACTTAGAGAATGTTTTTTTGGCTCAGGAAAATTCGGTCTATGTCTGATTACTTCTATGGAGCTCACTCATGTTTCCAGCAGAGATGATCTTTGTCTCCAAATGTCTTCCTTTTTCGTTCTGCCAATAACTCTTCCATTCAACATATTCCTATTAAGAGAGTCTTTATAGTTTTTATGTCTCTTCTATATAATATTTTTATAAACTGTTTTAATAAGAAATGAGTTAATTTCCTTATCTTTGCTCACGAGGAAAATGTAATTATTTTTTAACAAGTCTTAATGACACTGAGGACTTTTGGGTATTTTTGTTTTTTTAATGATACTCAGAATAGACATCCTTCAGTTGAGGACGGGGGGAGCCAAATGTCCGGTGAGTCATCTTCACTGACAGCTGGAAATTTTTTTCTTCCCTCACCATTGCAGCTCTTGAGCCATACTGAAGAGTTGCCACATCCAAACACAACAAATGAAAAGCACTTAAAGTATTTCAAGAGATTTTGGGTGCGATTTTGACACATCTGTGTTTGCTAGAAGGGAGACAAAAGGTGCTGCTGGGCATTTTTTTACAAACTCACTCACGTCCCAGGTCAACGTCTCTGGAGAGAATTCAGATATTTAATGATCTGCATTTTTACCCACAGTCAGTGACTAAAACAGAGCATAGTCCGTGTTTTCCTATAAAGCCCCTGTGGATATTAAATTGAGTATCTTTTCATACCTCTCCTTCTGACTATAAACCTCCATATGTCACTGTCCTGTTCTTTCCATTTGTTTTTGTCAACACTATTAAAATGAACAAATTTAATGTCGTACGAGCAACTGAAGTGAGAGCGGATGGTGCCAAGAATGATAATCTGTTTGCTCTCCAAACACAGAGGAGAGCAATGGTCGAGTAACTTGTTGAGAATAGATGTCACGTCTGTAAATAAAAGGGGTTGAATTGGCCAATAGTTTGTTCCTTCCTATTTTATCGGTTCCATCCTTCTGACCAACACTACAGTGACTTGTATAAACATGTTTATTCATTTGTGTGAAACCTGTCAACAAACTTGAATTCAGTTAACTAGAAAATAATTAGTTAACATAAAAAACATATTGGTTGATGGAAAGCTAACTTTAGTTGTTAAGGTAACTTTTTTTTTTTTATGTTTAGTGAACAAATAAAACATAAGTTTACTGAAACAGTGTTTGCTTTGTCAGGCGAACACAAAAAAGTTAAGTTAGTTCAACTAATTTCTATTTTGTCAATCTGAAGTGATTTGAAGTAATTGGGTTAATTCATTCATTTTATCTTAGTTGAACATAAAGTTATAATGTTAGATTGCTATATCTGTTTTGCTTTCAAGTAACATAATACAATTATGTGGAACCTGTCGACATAAAAAAATTATGTTAAGTCAACGATTCATTTCTTTGAGTGCAGCTCTACTGCTGTGTTTGCTTCAGTCAAGGCTAAAAAGGCAAGTGAGAGGCTTAAAGTGTTGATTTAGCTTTGAACCTTCTTAAACATATACATAACCTTAATGCCAAGTAAAACTAAGGGTATTTGAGTAAAGGGCGACAGATTGAGAGCTCTGTATATGATTTAAGCAGTAAAAATGGCTAAGGAAGGTATAAATAATAAGTAAAAGTATTTTCAGATGTATGGGTTCAGGTCAGGGTGTTGTGTTTTCAAAGAAAGAGCTTTTTATGTCCGGCTGCCACTGTGGGGAACTGGTGCCCCTCTCCTACCCGTTTACCACAGTGAGCAGTTGCTAATTGGTCTTCAGCCTTGTTACACAAACAAGTTGCCGAACTATTTTAGAAGACCGAAACACTTGTGCTCCCACTTTATCTCAGCTCACTGATGTGCAAACAAAATATGTTAATGCTCCACTCTGTGTGAGGCCTGTAAATCAGTTGGTATCAAAATCAAAAGGAGAATCCCTTGTCAAAAGTGTCTGGAAATGAACTGCAATGACGTCGCTCTCCAATGAAATCCTTTGGCTGTCTTTGATGTTCACGATTCCATATGGGCTGCGGTTTTCTGTTAATTTAATACAGCCCCAAGCTCCTTTAACAGCTTGTCTTCTGACATTGTTTGTCTCTTTGTAAGACATAATTGTGTCAACAACAGTCAGTGGGGATAAGACATGGGACCTTTTTGAAAATTGCTTTCCCACAAGGTAAATTTGGCAGTAGGGGAGGAACCAAACATGCAAACAAACCAGCAGGCAGTAATTTTCTACTGTGCGTTGCTGTGCATTTTAATGTTGATGGATTATTGCTTCGCTCTGGTAACTGACCACATGTTGAGTGGCCTGTTGTGCTGTAAGAGCTCCAAGCTTATCACATCAGTAATGGTCACAGAGCTTGATCTGTTTCCACATCGGTTTTCCATCTAAATGTGTTACTTGTAAATTGGCATTTTTTTCCCCCCACCTCAGTGGAAAGCAGTTATACCCCCGAAGAAACCGTGTCGTTTTGAGTTAGAATTGCTGAAAACATGAGCCCCTAAAGTGTTTTTGCTGATGACCAGACAATATTCAAGCTGCAGGGTTTGCAATCTGAACCAGAATCTGAACTAGATTCTGGTTCAGATTGTTGAATGAGGTGAGAGTGCGTGTCTGTCCATACACTTGCAACAGTTGAGCAGTTTACCTGAAATTAAGCCAAGTCCATGCATATATACATACTGGTATCTATATCTTAGATCTCCGCCCTGTATACTGTTATCTTTTCAATATCTTGTAATTTATCACTTGTGCACAATGCTTTTTCCACTGTTGGAGTTTTGCCACCCTCCTATCCCCATAGTTCACACTGAGACAAAAAATGTTGTTCCTGACTGAACAAGTTTGTGAAAAGTGTGAAAAGTTGTTCACAGTTACCAGTTCATCACAATTAAGAAAATAAAAGTTTTTTGCCAATAAGAGGACAGACAGTAAGAAATGTATCAGTAAATTAACAATTAAATCTATACATTTAATTGGGTACAGTAAGCTTTTAATGATTCAAGATAAAAAGTTGTGAAGACATGCTTGACACCCCCAAC
This sequence comes from Poeciliopsis retropinna, assembly GCA_010277075.1. Lineage (NCBI taxonomy): Eukaryota > Metazoa > Chordata > Actinopteri > Cyprinodontiformes > Poeciliidae > Poeciliopsis > Poeciliopsis retropinna. Next base: position 14,223,944 of record VMRM01000006.1, on the reverse strand, counting down.
TGGGGGTTTCCTCCAACAAACCACTTCTTGTGCTAAACAGTCATTTGTGTTTCCACCACTGCAAGCTCTAGCACTTATGAAGTACTTACAACCAGATTTTAGCTAGATCAGAGGAGGGAAGCCCCTTTGGTGGAGTTTTAAATGATCATGTTTAAAAGTCCACAGTGTTTTATCTTCCTAGTAAGACAAAAACAGTACAAATGCAGAACTTTATCATTAATAAAAAATTAGATCTCAAATGCAGAGATATAACTGTATTTGTCATATCGACTTTTAGCTTCCAGTCGATACACAGAATAAAGGAGGAGTTAGTGGTGCTTTTTTCCCTATTTCTATTCCCTATTTCGCAATTAACACCTAGCTAGTACCAACCCTGTTCCAGCTTAATTTGCCTTTCATGTAATCCCATGAGATCCCAGGACTATGTGTTTTTACAGCATGCGGCTAGGATTGCAGAACCAAATGGTTGTTGCCTGAACTGTGTTGCAATCTGTATGCAAGCTGTTCAAATGCACTCAGTGCTTTAAATGAAAGTAACATTGGTGTGTGCCTTTGTCTCCTTATAAGCACCATGAATATCCTTGTACTGCTGCAGCTGCTGGTGGGTTTGCTTTGTGTTGATTGACTGCTTCACACCGTTTTGCGGTCTCATTTGTCATTATGACTACCTCCTGACATGGATCAGTGACGTAACAAAGCACCCAAGCCCCAAATTCTGAGATGGCATCTTCCAGCTGATGATGCGGCTTAAAAAAAAACACATGTATATTGTGCATTGAAAATATGACCTAGTCACTGACGTGAGTTCCTGAGCAGCATGCCATAAAAGTTAATGGTCTAACTTTCTCTCAGTTGTTCCACAATGCTGGCTTGACTTCTTTAAGGGCGCATTGTCACTGAATGGTGCATGACTCTTTCAGTGAAATACCAAGGGAGTCATAAAGGAAGGTTCATGTTTGTGGGTTTATCGTTGAACCGTCTTTTGTAAGGAACCTTTGATTAAAGTCCAGTCAAGCAGGACCTTATCTAAACAGCTGACCCTCAGCCTGGTTTATTCTTTTCTTCTTCAGAAAAAGGGGACAGTCAGTTCAGCTAATGGTTGTAAGTGTTTGCAGTCTTTTCCTTTCTTTCTATAAGTCCAGCATTTAACTTTGGTGTCATTCTTTAATAGTTTTACGCACAAAGGAACACGCTCTCTCTCTCATACACATACAGGCTTGTGGCTTTTGGTGGTCCTTTTCAGAGCTGAATATCACAGTAAACCATTTGCTTCCTCTTGGTTATTGCTTCCCTATTGTCTGCTGGGTTTGTGTGCAGGGCCTTTTTTGTGTCACCCCTGCTGGAATCAGCCTGTTTACTGTGATTAAATGGGAGCGGGGAGGCTGATGAGGGTTGAGCTGTTCTTCTTTTAGACCAAGGGAATGTTACAGTGCACACTAGAGTGGCACCATGTGGGGAGGAAGGGATTGTGGGGGAATGAGCTGAGCTTTCCAGATAAAATGTATAAATATATTTTACTTAGACAGCAGAGTTATGATGATCCTTGTGTTTAAAGACAGAACAAACCTAACCAGGGAGCTTAAAATGCAGAGACGACTTGTCTGTGGAGAAAAATGTGCATGGGGCTTGCAATAATTTTAGAAAAACAAACTGCAAGGAATATTTTTGATGCTGTTAAAGGTTATGTATGTTCAAGAAAAAAAAATATTCGGTGCTAGGCCAGATGACTGTAAATATTTATGTGGTATTGGTTTCATCTTAGAGTAGAAGGGTATTTTTTCCAGCCTGCTACTCTGTTTATTGCCAGTCTGTAAAGTCTATAGAAATATTTGTCATTTAGTGGCAGAGGATATGCCATGAGGATATACGGAGGTGTTATCAGATTATAGGCAGACGCATCTGAACCGCAGGATGTGATAGGTGATCATATCTCTTTGTCTTTCCAGGTATTTGGTGATTACTATCACTTCCGGCATCGCAGGGTGGTAAAGAGATCGCTGTCTGATCACAGAGGGACACAAGTCCGTCTGGAAAGAGATCCTAAGGTAAGAGGTTTATTTATTGGAGTCACAGGGTGTTCGGCTTTGGATGTGTCTAAGGTTTGCCTTTGGGGACAATTTTTGAGGTGTGGGTACAGCTACATCTTTATGGAAAGTGAGAAGTTATTATTTTCCAGCTAAAAGGCATTTTTAGTTGCTGTTTCCCACCTTTAGGCCTGTGATGCCTGCAGTGAGTCTTTCAGATAGCACTTATCATAGCAGTTAAGAATGTCTCATTCCTGTGCTGCAGGTCAGGTGAAGTCTGAATATAAAGCATTGTTTTATTCTACTGATTCAACCGAGTTAGCTCTATTGCCTGTAGGTTGAAGATACTGGGTTCCACAGTTTAATGATGTTAAACTGAGAAATACTTTTTTAAATTAGTCAATCCTAAAAGGAAATGTGGAACATTAGGAGCAGTGTGGAGTCATCTTACAATCTTTACTTTATAATTCTGCCTGTTTGTACAACAAATTTCAGGCTTCCTCTCACAATAAATGAATAAATGTCTTTTAGCTCCAGCATCTAATCTAAAGTAATTATATGCACATAAGTCATTAACATATTGATTTTTACAGTAATCATCTATACATGGGAATAATTCAAATACATTTTTTACATTGTCATGTTTGGTAAATCGAAGTAGAAAACTCAACGCTGCACTATTTAGAGTTGTAAAAGAAAGTAGTGTTCAACCATGATACTAATTAAAAATAATTAACCCAATGAAAAGCATGAGCAGAGCTGGATTTTCTTACTGCATTGCAGATGTAATAAGGTGTCTGTTCTACCTTAGAAATCTTTGCTGTCTTCACCATATGCGATTTACAGCTATGTGCTTTGGGAAAGTAGATGCATTGAAAGTAGACCCCGTGTTGAAAGATCCTCCATCATAACTGCCAACAAAAGGTCCAGATCAATATTACATTTTTTTTGCTATACTTAAGAGGCATTGTCATAAATAAAGTGTGAAAACTCATGTAGAAACAGATGTCTAAATTTTAGGAAAAAAAAAAAGACACACTGGGTCAAAATAGTTTCAGACTATTTTTTTCTGAAACATTTCCGCTGTGCCTTGCAAATACCACACACATTCCCCACATCAAGGCCGATGCACTGGTGGCGGCAGGATGTTAAGCGAAATGCTCGCTTTACCATCAGTTTGACTTTGGACTCGGTCTTGCCTGAAGGGTTCACCGAAAGGAGGAGCCAGTATTAAAAGCCCCCAATTAGTGAGCAACCTGGTCTACCTCCAGAGAGTTTCCTTTGATGCATTAATTCACTAATTATTTCTGCCACAAAGAATGATTAAAACTCATGAATTTACCCTAATGGAAGAACTGGTATGCCAGTGATGATGCGGTGCAGCTTGTCTTAGGTGGTTCTTGCTGGGTTTTTTTTATTTATTCTTTCCATTTTTGTCGTGCTCCCTGGGGATTTTGTGAATGATGCAAGACAACAGTGTGGACCGATTTCAGGCAATTTTTCTTCATCCTGAATAAATTTTCTACTCTTCAGTTTCCGATTTCTGCAGGTCACTGAAATTTATGAAAAATCAAAAACCGAGAGCATTCACCTTTTAAAGTGCGCAGCACAGCCGTAGCTGCATTTCACATTTATTGTGGTGTATGAATATTTATGGAAAGTCATGGCTTCTGATCCATAGGTTATCTAGAGGTAATTGTGCAAAATTCGGAATAAATTTAAGGAATTTCTTTAGCCCTATGTACCACAACTAGAGCATTGAGTTTGAACATCAGCATGATTTCCATTGCTAATGATGATCACCAGCAGTGTAGCTGGGGGAGCATTGCTACAGTAACGCATATCTTTAACTGAAAAGACTTTATATTTAAGCTGAGTACTGCAATCAGTCATAATTCCTCTCATAAATCTCTGCATCAGTCCGTAGAAATGCAGCCCTCTGACAGACAGGTTTAATTTGCGCTACACAGGTGCTGAGCGGGAATAAACGAGCGTCTGCTGAGCTTGTTTTACACGGTATAAGCAGTCCACTTCCCTCTCTGGGATTTCCTTTAACATCGCTGCTCCATTTCCTGTTGTTGAATTCCTTTTGTCCCACAGCTCCTCAGACAAAATGGACCGTTACAAATTCAGCTCCTTCTGTCTGTGAAAATAAGAGTTAGGTTTTAATTTATTTTCAATCTGGTTTAATCAGGATAACTTTGCCAATTCTGCTTTACTCGTACACTTTCCCTCAGCTCCCTCCCCCACATAATCATCAATATTTGAACTTTTCTGTAATTAACAGTCGATGCCTATGAACTGTGAGATTATTGCTAATTGTGCTTCCATATTACTGAACCACACAGCTCCCTCCAGCCCCCAAAAAAGGGTTAAAATAAAATAGGAGGATTTTTTAAACCCTGGAGAGACGCTGCAGCTTTTAAACTAGTTGAGATGAAGCCTAAATCTTCCACTGAATTCTGTTTGAAGTGTGATTAATTGCTCACGAAAGCACCTAGGCATCTGCCAGACTTTATAAACCAAAAAATGCAAGTGAGTTAGGGGTTTAGAGCTTTATTTATTATACCCATGCATTGTTCTGGTTTATTTTACTCTGGTTTTATTTGTTGTTTCGTACAGTACTTTGTTTCAGTGAATGTCCTTTTTTTTCTAGAGGGACAATAAAAGGCATAAGGCACAGCAGAAGCACCGATTTTAGCTAATTATCCAACACTTGTTTACAGGATTTTTTTTTGTTACCGCTTTTATTACTTCGGCAGTAATAGCAATTTTTGCAACACCTAAACAATCTTCATAGTAACATAAACTGCCAGGATATTCCTTCATAATACTGCTGCTTTATTTGATGGTTCCAGTTTGTCATAGGGGAGCCATGCTCTGCTTGTTGAATTTGGAAGGACAAAGCAGAGGGTGGACAAAATGAGTGTGTGGGGATTTTATTTGTTGGAGGAGAAATACTATCTCTCCTAAACATGAGATAAGGCAAACTCTTTGAACATCAGCTTTCCATTGGATTGGTATACACTCTGAATTTAATTTTCAAAAATTCTCCACACAAATAAGTATTTTGCAAACCGTTTTAAAGGTTTTGTGTCTTCTCACATCTCTAAATGACTTTGTATCATCATGGATGCATTTCCTTCAAAAAGTCAAACACCTTTACTTCAGGCTAACTGTAACAGAGGAGTCGTCTAGTATATAACATGAAGATACGCAAGACTTCTTGCTAGTGTGCTTTCTTGCTGATCCTGCCAAAGCCGGTAACATAAAGTCCTATAATTCTTCAGTTGCATTGTACATACTAAGAAATAATTGGCCAAAGACTCAAAACGGGGGAATTTTAGGCGTTTTGATGAGTAAGGTATATTGCTGAGCATTTACTGTAAATTCTCTCCCAGTTGTAGAGGTGTTGCTTGTTAAACCAATGTTTCCTGTTTGTCTTGGTAAAACATCTTTACCATTTCCTGGTTAGGTGTTAGAAGCAGACATTCCACAGTCGAGGCAGGTGTACACCGGGTTACAGCATGATTTGCGCATTGTGGTTTTTTTGCATTGTGTTTCACAGCATACAAGGATTCAAGGTTGCAGCATCCCATGCGCTCAAAATTCTGATGAAGCGATGGAATAAATATGAAAGTTGCAAAATATCCAGATAAAAAGAAACAAAAGTATGTTTGTTTCTCCATACTTTACACACCACACATATGAATCTTTGCATATAGGTCAGCTTGAAACGCCTTTCCCTGCGTATGTGTGAAACCAGAGTGTCAGATTTAATAGAAAAGGTGCTAGGAAACAAAAAGGGGGAAATCACACCCTCATCCTGATGACGCAGAAGAAAAGAAATAGTTTTAATTTAAGTTGAGATCAAATGGAGTTTAGTAAATGCAGAAAATGACTGCTTTCTTTTGTCCATAGAGATTGTTTTAAAAAAATTTGTCGTCTTATTGAAATGGAAAGCCATATTTAAGCTGAAGAAAGAAGCAAAGTGCTCCATTAGCTGCCTTTTCATCTCTGTCTCTGTCTGACCACTTAAATTGTTCAAAATTTGATGCATGTATTGTGAAACCTGGAGAGTGTCTGAGACCTTCAGTGATTCATGAATTAGAATTAGGTTTTAGCAACTCTTCCACTTAACTGATTCAGTGATGTCAGATTTTATAGGCTCTGATCTGATTGTACTAAAAGCAGTGTTTGCCTGAGCTTGCTTTATGAAGTAAAAAAATATGAAAGCAGTATTGAATAAATGCTTGTTTAGAAAGTCTAAACAAGCATTTAACCTGGTTAAAAAAGGTTAAATACTTGTTTAACCTTTTAGGCCTAAAATGGCCTAAAAGTAGCCATTTTAGGCTACTTTTAGAAGAATTCAATTGTGCAGAATATTGTCTACAAAATTTGGAACTGCAGGGATTAAAACTTTTCTTTGGTAGTTTTTTTGTTAATAAGTTTAAAGCCTCAAACCAAAAGAGCTACAAAATTTTTAGCAGCATGTCCTGAATGCTGTGGCACAGGCTTACAATATTTTAAACATGTACTTCAAAGTGTCTTTTGGATTTGGTTCATGAGGTATGAGGGTCCAACACAGTAGCTGCTTCCTCTCACTTTCCCACACTTGCAACTAGAGGTGCACAGAACCAACTTAGAAATTTATTTATTTTATACTTCATTTTATCGTTTTGTTCTATGGATAATAAAAAAAACCTTTTCATTAAGGATTTTATTTTATTTTTTGTATTTGATCCTTCCCATCACCAACCAGAGCTGATTCAGAGTGTCTGAACTGCCATAGTGAAGCAGCTCAAAGCTGACCTGATCTTCACTGTTAGAATAGCATAAAAACTTCACATCCTCTTAAACTGATTGAACCCAAACCCAGACCTCTTTAACGTTTTGAAGAGTGTTCTTCTTCCATTATGACATTGGTTCAGCAGTTAATATAACCTTCATTACTTTTTCCCTCTTTGTCCCTCTCCCTCTGTCTGCATCACCAGAGATTTGAGTAAAAAGGGAGATCGGGTGTAATTTAGTTGTCCTTCACATCAGGTACTCTGTCCTTGCTGCAGACAGTTCTGTCTTTCTTCTTTGAAATGTTTTTTTTTTTTTTTCTATGCGACATGCCAACCTAAATGTCTGCCTGTACTGAAAACACAATCCAGCGCAGGGAGTAATATTCAGAAACATTTTCTCTGTAATGTCCTCTGACTGCCAACATTTCCTACAAGTGTTCCCCCATTATGATGGCCCACTGCACACTTATGTACTGTTATGCGTCCCACCCTAATGTGCATTGATGTTCAGGTGTACGCATATTCACAATAACTTCTGATGCATTGCATTTCACTTTACACAATCCAGAAATTTTAATTAGTCTTGGCCTGCTCTGGAATTCATCAGCGAGCCTCATTAGAGAGGAGTCCAGCATGCCCTGGTGCCTCTAATCTCACTCTTTCAGCTGCCGTCCCGGTGAGAGTTGGATCTCAGTTATTTCATTTGGCATGCTGACACTCATGGGCAGCGCATAATTATACCTTCTCTTTTTTTCCTCCTCTTTCAAATGTCGTGAGCGATATTGCTTGTGCATTTTGTTTTCTTTCACTGAAGGTTACAAAATGTCTATTTTTTTGTCTCTAATTTTTTTTTGTTTTTGCCCTCTCTGTTTAGGTTACTTGGTCAGAGCAACAGGTGTCCAAACAGAGGAAAAAGAGGGATACCGTCACAGAATTTGTTGATCCCAAGTTCAGAGACCAGTGGTACTTGGTGAGTTAACAGTGTGTGACAAAAACCTAACTTAGCAGAAGCTGCCTGAGCTGCAGTGGTGTCCAAACAAAAAGTCTGGCTTTGCAGTAGTTCATAAAAAGCACAGCAACAAACAGAGAAGGCAGAGCGAGACGGGTGCAGTTTATCTTGAAGTGGTCTTGTTTTTATTGGATTGATTTTCACATTTGACTTGAGGAATGCCACTGATACATTAGGCCGTTAAAAGCAGTGGTAACAACTCCTGAGACTTTCAGCTCAACGCCGCTCTTCAATTACTGTGAGGTTGCTGCAGGCAGAAGAAGATTCATGGGGATGCAAAACAGACTTGAATCACAAACTGCAGGAACAGAGCCTGTAGTTAGTAGTTTTGACAAGAAAAGAAGTAAAAGACCACAAATGCCCGTAGAATTGGTATTTGTTACTCATCCTGGTAAGATCACAGTACTTTTCCCCTAACTTATGTCATATCCTGTGTGGCAAAATGGAAAAAAAACCCTACTTTATCTGAAATCTAATTGCACCTTTAGTTACTTCTAATACATGTAATGATATATAATTTTCATTCATTTTGAAGTTTTTAAAAAAAAAATTTATTAATGAGCTATAAAACCCTCAGCCTTAACGCTATAGGAAAACTCCACACAGTTCAAAGTAAGGTTTGTTTTGCAAAAAACAAACTGGTGTATTTTATTGGGATGTTTTGTGATAGAGAAAAATTGTCTAATGATTCAAAACTTTGAAAATCTTTTACAAGTAAAAATCTGAAAATAAAAAGATGTGTACATGTATTCAGTCCCTTTTTCCCTGACATACTTTAATAAAAAAGAGAAAGTTAAAAGCAGGGTAAGGTTATAAGTGATTTTCCCATGTCTCATGAATGGAACATTTTGTCAAACCCTATCCTAAATTAAGATTACAACACATGTACAAAACCTACCAATATGGCTGTCAATCAAAGCTGACAGGCTAGAGGACTTTTAGTAGAGGAGGGTCCTTTTAGAAGTGTTTTATTGATAGACATATGCTGTCGCTGTGGATCTAATATTAGATTGAACATGTTTAATTCTGATTTAATTTGTTTGAATGAGATAAAGAATGTCCCGCTGATAAACTGCTGATACATTTAGTCAGTTTGCTATAAATGAGAAGGACATGCTCCTGCTTGATGGACACCATTCAGAATTAAAAATGTCAGCCACAAAAAAGCCTTTTTTTTGCAGACTTACTCTGCACTGCAAATCAGAGTAAGTCTGCAAAATTAGAACTTTCAGTTTTAATTGATTTTTCTTCTTGATGCTTGGGATGTCAAGGATCTTACAAGGTTGTGGAGTAATTTAATTCTGTCTGATCGACCCAGGCTCACATGGTACTGTACTGAAATCCAGGGGAGCAGTGCTCTGGATGACACGTCAGACACATTACTTTTTAATGGTTAACTCCGAGAGGAGGAGCTTTGAACCGTTTGAAAGCCCAATGTGACTTTTGATGAAAGGTCAAGTTAAACGTCAAAAGCATGCAAATTGCATTCGGTATGCCCTTACTCACCTCACTGTTACTTTACTTTGCTTACTAGCTATAGGAAGTGTAGTCAGAGCAAATGTGATACTAATATCCTTAAATATACACCCTTGATGCTCCTCATACCATCACTGCTTCACTTTAAGTGGCAAAATTCAAACGGTAATAAAAGTTATATTCATTTCACCCAAAAAATAAGTAATTCTTAAAATAATTAAGTTGTCTTGTGTTTTCTTCTCTATTCCATAATGAATTTTATTCTCGTATATCTGCCATCTTTGCTCTCAGTACAACCGCAACCACCAGGACTTGAATGCCAAAGCTGCGTGGCAGTTGGGCTACACAGGTAAAGGAGTGGTGGTGTCCATCCTGGATGATGGGATAGAGAAGAACCATCCTGACCTGTCGCAGAACTATGTGAGTACATGAAAAAAATGCACACACAAAATCTAACAAATTTTTGGTATATAAGTTAAAAAGAAATTAACCAACCGTTGATGACGCAAGCTGCTCTTCTGTCTTTTAAAGGACCCGGAAGCTAGTTATGATGTGAATGATGCTGACCCCGATCCTACGCCTCGGTACACGCAGCTTAATGACAACAGGTAGCTGTTTATACTGATCACAGTTTTATCTGTTCTCTTGCTTTGTGTCTTCTTTCCCTGGCCTACTATGCTGCTGCTTCTGTAAATGTGCCTCCGTTGGACACATGCTGAGAGAAATCCTGTTGTTCAGTTTCTGCTGTCATCACCCTTCTAGTGTATAAATAATTGTCACCCATAACTAAATAAAAAGCCTTTTATCCACTGGTGAATACATACAAGTATATTAAAGTAAATAGGTGATTTTTACTCATTAAATTTAGAAAGGGAAATTACTTACTTACAAATTGAGAAATTAGAAATGTTTATTTCTGATCATTTTAATGATTATTAAAATTCTCTGAGCTTAGGCAAATATACAAAATTTGACAAAAAAAAAGAAGTATTTTTTAAAAGAGAAATGTCAGCCTACTGAAAAGTTGTAAAGCAGCCTTCGGCTCCTGTTCTTGTCTCTGTTTGGAGTTTAGATCAGGCCAATTTGTTGGCCAGTCAGACTCAGTGATATCCTGGTCATTGAAGCAGGAATAGGTACTTTTAGGAGTATAAGCAGGTGCCAAGTCCTTCTGGAAAATTAATAAAGCATAAAGTATGTCACCAGAGTGAGTCGTGGATTGCTCTAAAATGTCCTGAAATTCCTCTGCACTGGCTTTGGACTACAGACACAACACTAGAACAATAGCAAGTGACAGGGCTCCCTAAATCACCAGTATTTCTGAAAAATTTATTCTAGACTTATATATTTCCTACCACACTTTTCTTCCACTTAATTTTCCCTTGATATGCTTGGATTTAGCACCGCATGAGCAGCTGGCTTCTTCAGCTAAGACCTTTTTATAGTTTATCTTCTTTGTAGAGGATCTCAATGATTACCTGTGGGACATTTGTCAAGTCAGCAATGCTTTCCATGATTCTCAGTGCTATAACATACTTATAGTGTAACTAACATAACATTTCTGTTCTATTTGCCTGATGAAATATTGGAGTTTTGTGGGACCCTTTTTTTGGTTTTCATTAGCTATGAGCCATAATTATAAAAATAACATCACTAAAAGTTTTAAAATTGACTACTCTGTAATTAATCTGAATTTACAGGTCTTTATTTCCATTACTGAAATATTCAAAGCTTTTAAAGACAAATCTAATTAATTAATTAAGATGCACTCTCAGACTCTAGAAAATCCTAATTCTTTGGTACTTTCTAAACCTTTTCGTTGTTTTTATTGAGTGGTACATGCGACATGGGTCGATGGTGTTTGGTACGCTGTTTTATGGCCCAGTTTATTTAGGACAGCATTTCTACCACCAACTGGGTCCTAAGTGGGCAGGTGAGGTTAAACCCAAATGCCTTACTTTGCGTCATACTAATGCAACAGCAAATTTGACACACTAGTATGTTTCATGCTTATCACAAGCAGTGATGTTTTTCTGAACTGTTTTGTGATGCCGATAGCTACCGTAGCATTGTCCTATGGACCTACAGCTGAAGTTGGCCCAGGAATAGTGCTGTAGGGGTTGATTATAAAGGCTGCTTTTACAATGAAAACAGACAACATAGCCCACCACATTGATCTGTACTGCTGTGTGGAAACAGGACTTCAGTTTTCTGGCTTCCTAAAGCACCTCAGTACCACCAAGACTCTCTTATAGTCTGAGTAAATTTGCTGTGGTATTAAGGTACTGCATGTAGAAAACATCATTATTGCTGCGGTCTCTCCAGATGACATTAGGGCTTGTTTATCGCCACCATGGTGCCCTGCAGTGAATTGGATTGAATTAAGTTCATCAGCATTAATGAAACAGCAAATCTCTTGGCTCAGAAAGGTCCCTACTTGTCTCCCCCTCACCCTCGCTGCCTGCCCCCACTTCTCCCCTTTAATTTCTGATTTGCAGTAATCTGCTGTGTGTTGGCCACTGGCCCGGGAAACCTTTTTAAGGGGAGGCGCTGTGTGATTGCTGATGATGGGCAGAGAAGATTAGACTTTGGGAAAACGAGGTGTATTGTTAGCTACAGATGGACGATTGGTCGTATGTTTGTGTCATATCCTGGGAGAGAGGGAGGACAACCATAAGTCTGTGAATCTAATCCCACTAAAAATAGGTTACTTCTTTAAACCCACACACAACTGGGAGAAAAAGTTTGACAAGTAATGATTCAATACAAACAATGAACCATGGCTTTCTAGTGCTGACTAGTTGAGTGATTTTTAAGACACTCTGGGACTGGTGTCCCAGAAAGTTATCCCACTATCATTAATAAAACCCTAAACAGTGGTATTCCTTGAGAAAGATTTCATATAAAAATCCCTTCTGTGCAGTTCCTCAAGTCAAAAATCTATGTCGAAGAAGGTTAAGCCCCTCCTGGGGTTCATAGTGGCCCAGAGCCCAGCAAAGACGTTTCTTATTGAGGTTTTCCTCTATGTGGATTAACCTTCATTCTCCAGCTCTCACAAACAAACTCCAGCTCCTATCTGGAGCCACCCAGCCCTTTGTGGCTTCCATCTGGCTGGACCAGTTTAAAGGGAGAACGTTGTATGTGTTCTTCTGCATGTGTTTGTATGCTATACTGTACCATTAGTGCAGATCTATGTGCAAACAACCTGTGTGAGGGCCTGAATAAGTGAGAGACTGTAACTGTCTGTTCTCCTCTGAAAGCCCAACTCTGTTCACTCCCATAAGGCTGCCTTTCTTTCACAGCATGCAAGCCGTGGAGAGCACCAGTTACCCTCATGTTTATCTAAAGCAGCATGTAATCTAGATGTTTCTCTTTGCAGGGTTTTCTCTAAATGATTGGATGAGTTTCAAATAATTTTTGTTGGTGAAATTGCTGATAGAAGTGTATAAGTTTAACCATAAACTTGAATAAGTGCATTTAGTGTCAGCTGTTGTAGTTTTAATTATATCTATATTTTTAGATAATCTCCGACATATATAACAAGCATATAAAAGAAGTCTTGAAAACTCAGAAAGATTTTTCAAAGCTGCAGTCAAGTGATGCCTGACTTCCCTGGGACATACTTAATTTACTTTATTTTGAAAGACTGGTTTCTTTACTTTGGATTTTAAAAAAATCACTGGCCCTTTTGTGCTGCAGACCAGCTCATTAGTTAACAGACAGGCCCATTAACTGACTCAAGAAGGAGCAGAGCAGAACACTTGTTCTGATTTACCTTTGAGGTTTAGTGAAGCCAAGGAACTATTGAACTGCAAATGCCACTATCTACAACCTCGGGAACCTTGGATTCTTCAAAAGTTTTTTCTTAATGTAATCGAGCTCCGAGGCAAGGTTCATAATCATATGCTTTGTGTAAATCTTTAAATGTGGGAGCGCTGGCACTCTAAAGATAATAATTGGAGTGATGCTCTCTTAAAATCTATGTATGAACATCCTGAATGTCTCAGTTCATTTCAGTAGCACAAACATTAAGAATGTAATTTTTCTAATCCTATGCAATCACATCCTTTTTAAATGATTTCTGTTCTTCTTTTGTTTGTCTGAGCCAAGTTTTCACATTTAGCTTAAACAGCCACATTTAGATCTCATTAGGTATAACCATAGAGATGCTCTGATTTATGATTCTTGGATAAAAATCAGATTCTGTTATCTGCATTTAAATCAGCTACTCATTCCAATCCAAAACACTTTTACCTAAATGTTTAGTGTTATACAAGTGAATAGGATAAACCGCATAGGCACTGTTGTCTATAAACCTAACATTAGATTAAAGGATGATGCCCGTATCGGATCCGATTCCTGGATTGTATCAGATTGGGTCCGCCTGATAATTTTTTTTACTCTTTAATGTGCTATTTCTGCAGGTTGGATAAGGTTGGAAGACATTTGTTTTGCAATATTATCTCCCTCACATGGGTTCTATAAGACTTTTAGTTTGGTTAATGCTGGTAATTTGTCTTCTTTCGGTTATGTTGTTCATCTCTCTCAGTTATGTTCTGTACCAACAGTCCTCCATCAGACTGGTTCTCCATATGTTTAAACAAAACTTTTTATTTTTGTCAATTGTGGTTACTGTCGTTACACCATGTGTATCTGACAAGGCTGAAGAATATGGAGGAACCCAATAAGCGTTTGTTTTACTTTCTTTTTCCTTGAACTGCTCAAGATTCTGGTGTGAATGTGTTAGGACATAAATGTCTAAATACAAACCACATTTATCTTCCTGTTTCTTTTGTCATCACGGCTTTGTGTGTAACATTTGTTGTGTGAAAAGAAAAGGTGTTGACCTTTTAGTCCAACGGTGCACTTCCTGCTACTACGGTATGTGTCAAAATTTGGGGGAATCCACACTGATTAATTCTTGTATCATTTGTTTTTGACTGCATGAAGCACAGGAACAGTCTTCTTAATTTTGGTGGAATAATGGTTTATCTGTCCTCTGTGTCTCTACAAGTTTTATGCCTGTACAATTGTCTGACATACTAGCCGCAGCTACATAAAACTACAACAATATATAATCAAGTATGCAGAAGGTGGGTAAGCAGTTTAATGTTGCTTTGTTTGTGAAGTGTGTAAGGGAATCCATCAGGCAGGTATTACAAAATTAATCAGGGTGACTTGTTAACGATTCCCACTCATCAGCTCATTGTTCCTCCTGACATCCATGCTTACTGGTGTGCATCCTGTGAGGATCTTGTGCATTGTGCAGTCTGCTCAGCCACCACAGAGCAGTAGAAAATTTCCTCACATCTTGCCTTTTTTGTTGGAGGACTAGTTGTCCCCTGGGGGAACCAGTAATAAACGCACATCCTGTTGACCGCTTCTGTTTTTCCCGATATTGTGCCATAAAGATTTATAGTTTTTAGCCTTTGCTCCATAACAAATGGAATAAATAAAAATGAAAAAGAAAATCCAAAGCCTGTGTTTATACAGTGAGATAATTGGCTTTCTTTTGGCATTTAAAGGTCATTTTTAATTAAAACTACTTGGTGCCCTTTGGTCTTGAGATCTCAGTGTAGCTTAGACAAAAGATTCTCTTTTTTTTTTTAACTGCACAGGTGTTATTATAATTCTCTGCACCATCTCCATCATCAATAAGACTGGCATTCCAATCTTGCAGTGAAGATCTGCAGACTTTAGGATCAATGCCAACATGTACCGATGGTTTTCTGGCAGAACTTTGTGGTGAAGCGCATTCCTGAAACCCTTTATTTTTTACTCTTTGCATAATTTATCATCAGTGTATTTTCACTGCCCGGCCCAAGATGTGAAAGCCTCTATTATTTTACTTGACCAGATCTTTGTTATCTTTTCTTTTGTCTGCATTGTTTCCTAACAATTTCAGTATGCAATATGTCATTGATTTCTCGCCAGCGCTGCATTCATTTGTTTCACTGGTAGACTATTGATGATGGATTTGCTCCAGCCCATTAAAGGTTCTCAGTGGAGCTAAAATTCAGACTGTGCGGTGGCCTGATGATTAGTGACATTGCCATCCCCTGGCATATTTCTGATATAACCACCCTGTATGGTTGTTTAAGGAATAGGTCTCTAATTAAAGTGTTTTACTGTCAGATGTATCCCTGCTGTTTTTCTTGGCATTTAACAAGTGAGTGGGAGAAGTTAGAAGATGCCATCTTAGATTGTTTTATCTCTCCCAAGATAATTAGTTCAAGAGTACTGAAAATACAAGCAGTTTTTGCATAATAAGAGTGTAAAGATTGACCTCTGCTAGTGTTGCTGCATTCTGTACATAGGCCTACCCTGGAAATTAATCTATTAAAAACAGCTGGAAAAGGGGTTTTGCTGACAATGAGAGGAATGGGTCTGTGCATGCCCGGCATCTGATCACAGACACCTTGGCTTCTGCTTATCAGCTGCATCACAAAAATAACAGATGCAGAGCAACATAATACCCCAAAGTGTATCACCAGCACTTCCAGGAATGTTGTGATAAAGCTCAGTGGAAAATGACTCAGATGACATTTTTGTGTGAAGGTGTTTTTTTTTTGAGTCTACAATGAGCTTTTATTTATTTATTTTTTTTATTCATACCCAGTCACCATGTTTCTCTCTGCGTGCTTCAGTCAAGCCTCATCTCCCTCTAAATAACATCCTGCGACATATTGGAGTCATGGTGTTACTGTTGATTGTGGCATTTACATTAGCCTTCACCCTCTGAGCTCACCAGTGTGTCTTAAGAAAACTCAAGGGAATGGAAAGTGAATTGCAGTCCTCTGACCTTATGTGGGTATACTCAAGTTGTTTTTGGTTTTTTTTATGCAACCAGAAATCTTGATTCTAATTAGATGTTCCTGAAGATTCAGGAACATCCTCAGACCTCTTGTTTTTTTTGTTTTTTTTTCTTTGTGCAGTTCAAAAGGCACCATGGCAGCAGAATCCACTACAGATTAATAACCGGTAATAGCCCCACTGGCAGAGTACAAGCTAAAGCACAGTTAAATGTCCTTACCCTGACATTATATGCAGAGTATTTTATCAGTGGAAGATGTTGGCTGCTGATGTTGTGTTTGATTATTTGGTTTTGGTTTGGCTCATCAGCTAGAGTGTCTCAGCTGAGCCTGGCTGGCTCAGAATGTTTCTTTAGCAGTGAATGAATGGCCTTGGATCCAGCTTTCCTGTCTAGGAATGGCTGCAATCCAGGGAGACTCAGCTAAAGGTTTTAGGACTTTAAACCTGTGTATCCATGAGGCTGGGAAGGGTACACACACCTGACTGCAGTGGGATCATCTGCCCTTCTGGCGCTCTTATTTTGGATCCCCACACTGTGGCGCCTGGAGCTAGCCCTTACCGCAGGGGCTCATGTTTAATGGAAATGGCAAGCCTAATTCACAGCTTCCTCGTTATTCAAGCTTGAGGCATTCCAAGGTTACTAATGCTACAAAGCTGGAGATAATGCACAATGGATTGCCCACACTGATGAATTTATTTGTTTAACAGTATCCATGCCAAGTACCTGTCTCCAAAAGTTTGTATCGTCTCACTGTACAGCTTCACCATACCACATGATGGGAGATCTCTTTTCTCATGTAACCTTTAAGAGACATATATCCCTCTTTTGGCTGCACGTTCTGTAAATGGTTGTCAACAGATTGACCAAATTTACGAGAATAAGGATTTTCTGTTTCTTTTTCTTCCTTCTTTCCAGGCATGGAACCCGATGTGCTGGAGAGGTGGCAGCCGTGGCCAACAATGGGGTCTGTGGAATCGGCGTTGCCTACAATGCAAAGATTGGAGGTAATAATTTGGTTTCTCAAAGCTACGTCATGGTTCTTTTTTGACTGCAAGTTGAACAGCCTAATACTGAAATAAAATGGTGATCCTGCAGCACCTGATTTTTTTTTTTTTTCACTTCTTCACTGCATTTCTCAGACACAGCATGTCTCTAAATCTTTTTAAGCATCGCTGCAGCTGTGAGGATTGGCACACTGCTGTAACTGTATTGGTTTTGCAAGGAGTAACAGTCTTG
The DNA here is from genome assembly GCA_010277075.1 of Poeciliopsis retropinna. Lineage (NCBI taxonomy): Eukaryota > Metazoa > Chordata > Actinopteri > Cyprinodontiformes > Poeciliidae > Poeciliopsis > Poeciliopsis retropinna. The sequence goes on along the minus strand of VMRM01000006.1, from coordinate 14,206,598 downwards.
AGATGTGGTTCCTGAAATGGCACAATACTATAGCCTTGATTCATTTTTTGTGCATATATTTTGTCAAACTCTCTTCTCTCAGTTTTTATCGATGTTCAGCAGAAATAGCCCGAGTAGATTTTGTGACCATGGATTTTAAATAACCTTCAATGCAAAAGTATCATCAGCAGCTTCCGCTTTAATAATGTCAGACTAATTGCTCTTTCACTTTATTTTAGCAAAAAAAAAAAAAAAAAATGAATACACCAGTGTGACTTGTGTGGGATTATTTTAAAATCAAGTAATTTACAAATACTGTTAAATTATTTTACAGTATTTGTAATACCTGTGTGTTTCCAATGAAGGAAAATTAAAATCCACACAGTCATGTTAAAAATCAGTCTTTTAACATTCAGATAACTCAGTAAGATCTATTTAACTTGGTGGAAATATTAATTAAATGAATTCAGTGGAATGAGTGCTCTCATCAAGGCTATTTTAATGGAAACTATCCAGTAATATTCTCATATTCTATTGTTATGTTCCAAATTGGAAAGTTAAAACATCACAGCCTTTAATTATTGTGAGATATTTAAAAGAAACAGATATGCAGCTGCTGCAGAGTTATTGCTCCTTCTGGACATACATTTTAGACTTTAATTGTTTAGTTTTGTGGATTATTACCAGCTTCCTTTGAGCTTAAAGTGATTTTAAATCAATTTCAGAGGGTAATCACAGTGAAATAATCATGTATGCATGGGAATCATCACCACATTTTGTTTTTACAGCTGCGCCTTCTTTTTCTTTTCACTAAACAGACTTGGGAAGCAGGATTGGCCAAGTTGAATTAAATCTGTTCTAACTTTGAACAGTGTTTGGACTGACTTTAGATCGCTGTTAAATAATAAATGCTATGAAATTATCTCATTTTAATCCTTTATTTGTCTGACTTCTTTGTTTTAAATCATATTTTGGACTCTGCTTTTGCAGTGGGAGATCTATGTCCCCAGATAGTAACAGCAGCATCTCTTCTGCAGGAGGAGGAACTGCTAAGCATCAGCAGATGTAATTTATGTAAACCACACAGTTTTGTACCTCACAGTGTAAACGCACACAGTTGACAGATGGGGTAGAATAAAATACATTCAAGGAAGATGAGTTCCACAGGAAAAGCATTTTGGGTAGCTGAGTTGAAATGCACCTTTCCTCTGTACTGTGCTGATGTTGTCAGAGAAAAAGGAAGCGACAGAAATTCAATAACTGTTGTACTGCAAATCTAAATACATTTTCTTTTTATTAAAGACAATGTATGAGGTGCATGACATTTCTTTTACAAGTTGTTGCAGATGGAGTAAAGGAAAATCTATTATAACCCACATATGGGAGCCTACTTTTGGTATGCCTTATAAAAAAAATATCACAGTTTGTTGTTCTTGTACTTAATTAATGCAGAATTTACCGAAGTTACCGTAACATTAAACTGAGCACCGTATGAAGCACAACTGTCTGTTTACTACATAAGACTTTCAACTTTGGGAAAATAATTCATGTAATAATGTAATTTAATTGTTCTCGAAGCATTTCCAGGAGATTATGCTTGTTTTAACCCATGACAGAAACATTGAGTTCTGCTTCAATCTATTAGATTCTTTTATTACATAAAAATACTGTATACATGATAGGTTGGAAAAGCTCCTCACATTCAAAGATTTTTAGTTTTCATGTATTGTTTTTTTTTTTTGTCTGTTCTTTTTAAATTGACTTTATTTGTACCTTACTGATTAACTTTGGTTTGTTTGCATCTGCAAAATGAAGAGCGAATCTGGTTCAATTTTCTGCTCTAATCCCGTCTTTACAGTCAAGTATGGTTTCCTTTATTTGATGAATGTTTTGTCTCAGATGTCTTCTTAACTCTCAAGGAGATTTCACTAAATATTCAACAGATCTCATTCTTTTGGTATTTCTTTTACTACCATCTCGAGTACAGACAAAAATCAATACTGTTTGAATTATGCTGCTGGCTCTAAATTGAAATGATAGCAGATGTACACTAGCGGCATTTCCTTCCATTCTGAATGTTCTTTACATGAAACACATGTAGGTACATAATTTATAACACATGTTAATATGCATATCAATCACTAAGAGGAAACATTTGAGTTTTTCTCATTGGAGCTGCATCCTTGTTGAAGCGTGAACCATATTTTTGCCCGCATTTTGAGTCATTATGTTGTGAATTTGTTGTAGCTTTGAAGTTACTGTCCAGTTGCATGACCCAGTTTGGACCAGGCTTTTGCTGTTGGACATACTTTTCAGTACAGAGGGGTTTATAGTTGACACCAGCTACAGCCTTTACAGGGTCTTATGACTGCAAAAAGAAATTTAAAATCATCACTCCTCTGCATTTATTGATACAAGGTGTTTGTTCTTCTCTGCAGTGATTTGTTTTTACTAAACTCGGAGCTGTGTATTATAGTTTTAATCTCTCCTGTTTTGTCTGACAACAAGATTTCTTTTTTTTTTTTTTGCCTGAAGTTATGTGGTTTGTTGGTGCACAGCTTTGCAAAGCTAAGCTTTCCTGTCACCTAATTTTCTAGCAGATGTTTTCTTCCGGCTACTCTATCAAACTTGAGGATTGAAAACCCTAAGTGAGGCGAGGGAGAGAGATATGTAGATTATGCCGTTTTGTGAAGTGCTTTCTTAGCACTGATTTGCTTGGATGTCTTTTCCAATTAACACTATTTGTTTTATTAAATATTTTTTTTACTTGTGAGTAGATACTCATCATAGCAGCATAACACGCCACTGTGATATTGTTGTGATTAGCCAACATTATCTTCACTATTCTTTTTTTTTCGGAGTCCTCACAGCTCTGGATGGTATTTAGCATCTCGATCAATAAAGTCTATATCAAATAATAACTGACCAAATATAATATGAACCTGCAAAGTTAAATTTTCTAAGAAACATAGTTATTATATTTAAGAGTTACAACTGTAAGCCTTAATAATCAAAAATATTAAAAATAAAATGCATATCACTAGGACTGCAGTGAACACTTGTAATTCACAGGGTTCTCTTTTTAAGGAGTAGCTAAAGTAAATCATAATCTAATTTATTGAGATGCATCTGTTAAAAGACACTATGCCATCTTAAAATGCCTGTAAAAGCCTTCCTTGATTTATAAGCAGAAACTTTTGCCATTTATAGAGGTTCTCACTGGCTGACGATGAGTTAATCGGATTTCCTGGCTGCTGCTTATCCTCCTAATTGCAGTGACATTATTAAATATGTAATCAGCTTTTTTACACACTGCTTCAGCACCTTGGCTTAGTTTTTATTAACTAAATAACATTAATGAAATGGGGTCATGTGGTGTTCCTCTAAAGTTGGATTAACCCTGTTTGAAGACAGGGGATCTTTGACTATAAATCATATACTGCTGGCAATTTGTGTGCATTAGATATTCATATAAAACTATCATTTCTACTCTCAATGAGAAGTGCTTAAAGACAATCTGTTGTTGGCGTGCAGGAGTGCGCATGCTGGATGGAGAAGTGACTGACATGGTGGAGGCCCAGTCTCTCAGTCTGAACCCGCAACATATCGACATCTACAGTGCCAGCTGGGGCCCAGAGGACGACGGCAAAACAGTCGATGGACCCGCTAAACTGGCCAAGGAAGCCTTTCTTCGAGGAGTCACAGAGGTGGGTGTATGATTGTGTCTGTGTGGGGCAGAATTATTTACTGTCTCTGTATTGCCTCCTTTCACCAGTAAGTAATTGAACTGTTCAGGCATGAGAGGACACCAGCAAGAGGGACAAAGCCGTTTTTGACCCTGGCCATCCCGAATGGGAGGAAATGTCCTCTAAAAGCCGCCAGTGAGGACAATCAGAGAGAATGGGGAAACAAAAAAAACTGTCTCCGGCAGGTTCCCACTCATCTCCCCATTTGTTTTAAAGCAGTGTTGTCATCTGAACAACTGTTTTAGGTATTTTTGAAAGGCTATTTATTATAATAAAGGTGGCTTTCCTGCAGCTTTGAATGATTAAATATTCCCAATTAATTTCTAATGTCTATATATATGCACACACATTGGAGATTTCAGGAGATTAATGCTAAAAGCCAGTTTGTCAGCATCCTAACAGTAACAGTCTGAATATTAAATATGAAAAGATGCATATTGTGATGTCGACAGTCTTGTTGCTGATCGCAGCTCTTTGCATTTGGCACATTGGGACCACATGAGAAATGAACAAGTCAACAGAATTATAAGAATACAGATTGCTCCTCACACTGTCTCTGCTCGCTTTGTCTCTTGCTGTGAGGCTGCAGGATTCAAAGCATGTCCCATAAAGCTGATTGGAAGCGCTGACACCGACTGCTAAGATAATTGGCACTGTGACAGCCCTGTCAGATAGTGGAGTGGGTGGTGCATCACTGGAATTGATCAACACACGGAGAGATGGTGCCACTCAATACAATAAAGCAGCTCTTAGATGAAAATTATTGCACTTTAAAGGCTGAGAGGTCAGATGATTTATTACAATGAGCTGTTGTCATTTTGAGTCGTTATGTATTGCATTGCTGTCATGCGATACTTAGCTCTTTGCAATTTACTGAGTGACCACCTTGGCCCCGGCGATGTACACTGGGTTTTAATGGGACCTCTTTGAGGGACGGCCCAGGATACAGTCACCCTCCTATAATTGGGATTCTTACTAAAGTTTGAATGAGAATCTCTTCTTCTTTGTCTGTTGGTCTGTGAAGTAATTAAGTAAAATAATGCGTGTTCAGTAGGGTAGGCATTTATTGCATCATTTATCATTTATTGTGGCAAATTTCATATAAGAATTTTGATTTATTGTTGTCTCCAATTTACAATGTTTAAAACCCTCCAAAACTGTCCATATCGCCATGATTGACAACTTTACTATTTGTTCTGCTGTTTGTCCAATGAAAGTATCAATAAATGTGAAAATACAGTTACCATGGATAGTGTAGCGATATGAATCTTTTTCAAGGGCATTATCTGTGTTTGAGAGCCGATGATAGCTTTTTTTACTTACCTAAAAAAAGATGTGATAAATAGTTCTTATTGTCCCTTTTATTGTTATCACAATACTATTGCAAAATATCGTGATGAGACCATTATGTCTGCTTCACCCACTGCTAGTGTTCAGCTTTTTTCTAAGAGTGTTTTCTGCTCCTCAGGGTCGAGGCGGTTTGGGCTCCATATTCGTGTGGGCCTCTGGGAACGGAGGAAGGGAGAAGGACAGCTGTAACTGCGACGGCTACACCAACAGCATCTACACTCTGTCCATCAGCAGCACCACGCAGAATGGCAACGTCCCCTGGTACAGCGAGGCCTGCTCCTCCACCCTCGCCACCACCTACAGCTCGGGGAACATCAATGAGAAACAGATTGTGAGTTGGGGTCAAGGGTAGCGTGTCCTCTGCGTTTGTCTGTCTTTTCATGTTTCTGTCGCACAAAAGCTTTGACTTTACTTTGAGTTTCTCCATCCTTTCTCTGCTGACTGGTTTCAAAGCAGACCTGCTGTCATTCCTGAAATATTTGACCAGATGGATGCTTTGGATTTTAAAAAACATTTACATTTTTGCCTTTAGTAACTAGATAAATAAAAAAAATATTCCAGCTACAAGGCGCTTGGTGTCAAGCCTTCAATAGTGAAGAAATTGAAGTTTCTAATTCCCTCTCCCAGAGATATTAACAGATAATATTCAGATATTGTCTGTTAATATCTCTGCAGGGAGCACAAATTGTTTTTGTCGCTATAACCTGTGAACTTGTGTGGACTATTTCAATCTAGACAAAAAAGGTTTTCGTAAGGTGATTACTTTGTCTTCATGTTTGTGGAGATATTGAAAGCAGATGTCCACACTTTGTATATTTAAATATTTTCCCTCCGGGTTACCCCCATAATGAATTGCTGAGTGACCATGTTTCCATATTTTCCACCACTTCGGTGTTTGAGAAATCTGAATAACCAGAATTCTTTATCCGCCATGTTTGTTTTGATACTCTTGATCAGGGGAGTTAAACACAGCTGATGTGTGCAACACACACAGACGCACACAGATTCTGCTGAGGACTTCAGACAGGGAACTATCTTCACACACAGTAATTTGAGGGAAAAAAGTTTGACCTATGTTTAAATGTTAAAAAGACAGATTGTTTTTCATCTGCGTCTTCGATTACACCAGTGAGTCGCGGCCCTGTTTTAAGTTTGCAATCTAGTCCTGTTTGCTACCAGAGTCAGAGATTAAACCTCAGATTGTTTCTCTGTTTGCAACAAAATTAAACAAGGGTGTTGCTCTTCTGAGGATGTTTAGAGGACGATGCAGAGAAGCACAATCACTAGGGAAAAGTTGTTTTTCCTCTAAATTGAAAGGAGTGATTCTAAATGGGTTCAGGCATCCAGTAAACCTGACATTTCTTAGCTTAGGAGTGTCCAAATTAACTGACAGGAAGCAAATGTAGACAGATTGTATCTGTTGAATGTCTTGGAAATGCCTCAGTGTCCCTTCGGAAAAGCAGGGTTTGCCTAAACCGGATTCAAATTTCAAGACAGGCAAAAATGGATGGATGAAGAATGTAAACTGATGTACACTTTCATTGGCATGTCATCAGTATGGATGAATAAATGTTTTTGAAAACAATAAGTCATGACTTAAATGATCAGATTTGGTCTGGTTGTTGCTAATTCTGATTGCTGCTGAAAGAGAGGAACTAGATAAAATATTATAAATGTACATTTATAACTGAACATGTACATGTATTTCCTGTTTCATGTAACTCTTAACAGTAGAAAATTTACCTTATTAGCAAGTAAACTAACTGATTAACAAGGTTTTTTTTAGTAATTAACCCATCGTCAAATTTATTGCTGCAGATGTTTTTCCATTTCAACTAACAGTTAATTGTTGCAATTGCTACATACATTTTCTTCAGACTTTGTGCTGTTTTGAGTCATTAAAAAGTTCAGAGCAAACTGCTGGAGCTCTATCCATCAAATCTGTTTCTGCTTAACATTCTTGTGACAAGCATTAAATCTCTTTCTTACACATGCAGACACACACGTACACACACACACACACAGACTGCCTCTTTATAGCATGCAGCCATGCAGCGTGAAGAGCTTGACAGGCAGCCGATGACAACTTCATGACATGTGGCTGGTCCCTTAATGTGTCTGTGATGTACCGACTTAATTATGATGTCACTCATGAACTTTAAAATAAAGAGCTAGAGAAGAGGAGAGATGCTGACATCTGCGAGGTTATACCAGAGAGAATATTTTGATCTTAAGATCTTTTGTTTTGGTTTGGAAACCAAACTAGAAACCAAATGAAGCAAGGGGGAGCTTCTAGAAATATCAAACCTTTCCCAGTTTTTATTTTTTTAAATAATCATTCTATAAAGCCTGTGGAAATATCTCCAGCTTTTATTTTATCATTCTTCTTCAGTAACAAACAGACCTCTTCTTTTGCATCATCCTGCAGGACAGCAGGCTTTTCATATATAGGGCTTCTGACATATGAAAAGTCTTTTTTTTCCCAATTTTTGTATCATTGGAGACAGAGTTTTCTTTGAAAAAATTCTCTGCTTCTGCAGCAACTTACTTCTTATTCTTGCGGTGGGAGATATTAACATCTGGGAGCTGGCCAGTGAATCCACAACCCTCCGCTGTGGATCACTTAGGGGATGTCTGCTGAAGCAGTTCATTCTAAAAGGAGTCTCTCTTAAAGAGAAGGAGAGCACATGCTTTCCGCGGTTTGATTTTCTAGCTGGCGGCTTTTTACTTTTAACCTTCTGCTTCTTTATGCGTTTGATGATTCTTGCCTCTAGCAAATACAAGCAGTATGGGATAACATATGAGAATGTGGTGAGGAGTAAAGGATTTTATTCATTTTACTGAGACCAATTCCAAGTTATCTGGTTATTTGAAGGGAATCCTGCAAATACATTTTTAAGGCACAGGTCAGCTTGTACAAATGTTTAGCGTTTGTAATATAGCATTATTATAAAGTATACTTGCACTAACATGCCTGAATGCATTTAGGTTTATAAAACCATACTACACATTGTTTCAAATTTGAAGTTAACCAAAATGCAAAAAGCAGTTTTCAAATGATGATTTTATTTATTACAGGAACAAAGCTTTCCAAAGAAACATGGCCCTTTTTGAAAAATTAGTTGCCAGTTTTTCAAATCTTTAATTGTGATTAGCAACATTGATTACATTTCCCGGGCCAGTTTTGTTTTTTTGTTGACCTTTCTAAGAAAGAAAAATACTTGAATATAACCTTTCTGGCGACATGAAAGATCTTAAAACGCAAGATGTCATGCACTTATCTAAAGAAACACAAGATCAGATCAGAAACCAACTCATTGATATCTGTTAGTTCAGAAAAGGTTACAAAGTCTAAGAGTGTAACAGTGGCCAAAATTACTCCAAGGAGCAATTTGGATTCAACCAGGAAGTCACAAAAGTGAAAATTACTGCTTAGTGAACACAAACAAGCATCTTGGATCTGAGAAATACTTTTTTGATTCCCAAGTGTTCTGTGGACTGACCACAAAAAAGTGGAACTTAATGGAAACGGTGTGCCTTGTTACATCTGGCGTAAAACTAAGACAGCTTTTCAGGAAAAAATACATTAACATGACAGTCAAACATATTGCTGAGAGTGAAATGTTCTGTGGCTATGTTGCTGCTTCAGTATTTGGATGACTTGTCTGAGTTAATGGATCCATTACTTATTATCAGATTGTTCACTCATCGCTTTGTGACCTTAAAATCAAGCACATTTGGGTTAAGCAGCAAGAGAGTAATCTGAAACACACTGTTAGGTGAGTAGCTCAAATATCTGATGGGTTTTAAAATGGCTTAGTCAAAGCCTAGACCTACATCTGATTGCTTTGGTGTGGTATGACCTTTGAAGCAAGAATGACCAGGCCATCATCTATGAAAAAGCGTCTTGAGTAAAACAACTATAACAAGACTGGGTCATAATTTCTAAATTCTTGATGCCTGTTGTTGCCAATGACAAAGGAGCTGGTTTTTATACTTTGGGCAGTTCCAACACTCATACCAGGTAAAGAGGTGACAAAACAAGAAATAATTTACACAAACCTAACAAAACAATAAATGGTACCAATGAATATTTACATGCATGCAAATTATCAGAACTAAACTAATCTAAGGTCAATCAAAGATTAAATTTAACTTAATATAACTCTTCAGAGCATTACCCCTCTTAATTGAAAATGGTATGCTGCAGGAGCTTTTAACAGCACCTGGAGCACTTGTCTCCCTTTGCTGCGCCACCCTGCTGAGGAGACACCCGAAATGTAAGACTCAAACATTTAACCTCAAATTGAAACAAATTGAAATTTCCCCACATTCCCCCTGTCCAGGAAGGACAGCCAGTCCATCTGCCTGAACAAATTTTTAACTAAATGTCAATGTAACTGAAATAAAGAACTGAAACAAAAAGTATTTATTCTGTAAATAAATGTAATATCAATAGTCATTTATTAGGGATGGAGCCCCTGGTCTCCATCACATCTCTGGCCTACATCACACTGTTAGTTAAATTTAGTTTGAAACGTTTAAGTGAAAGAAAATGGCAAAAAAAAGAAGCAAATGTGAGGCAGCTAATATATTTGTAAGAACGGAACAATCTGTTCATCCTTTTGCTTCTCTTCCTTAGATAACAACAGACCTCAAATCCAAATGTACTGACTCTCACACTGGCACCTCTGCCTCCGCCCCACTGGCTGCTGGGATCATCGCTCTCGCCCTAGAAGCCAAGTAAGTGCTTATCACCACTTTTCTATGAGTTTGGACCATGAGCTGCAGTGCTTCATTTAAATTCTGATGTATTTACTCATATTTACTTGATCTAATGCACAAAAAGGAAAAATAAAGTGTTCACAACGAGCTCGTTGTGCATTCATTTTTATAAGGACAGTCTGGGAGTTTTTAGTTTGAGTAAATTAGATTTCAAAGCAGCTTGAATTAATGGCTACATGTTATCAGTTCCTGCCATGTGGCTCAAAAACTCCTGATAGCAAACACGTCATTAAAAAAAGTGTGAATATTTCAAAAAGAGTAATAAATTGATGCGTTTTAAAGCCTTCATGTTGGATTAAGTCACCTCTGCTCGTGTTGCCAGCATTCATTTTAATGCTGTTTTTCTATTTTTAAAAATTAAAATATAAAGTTATTTAAGCTGTCTACCGCATATTTAAATTGTGCTTTTACAAATAGCTCGGAGCACTAATCATTCTTATCTGGTCACCCAGCACTAATGGACGGTTATAAAATATGTTAATCACAAGGCTGGACGTAAGTAATTAGTCTTGCAGCAGAGTGAAATGATTGAGGGGAAAAACTGTAGATGGGAATGAATTTGATGAGAGGATTTAGCTGGAGTTACTTTGTAAAATGTCGTCATTTAAGCCAAATCCACAATAAAAAGCAGTAATGAATTTAAAGCTTGTATGACGTTAATGAAAAGGAGACAAATCAGGCTCTGACTGCAGAAAAGGTGTTTACCCCTTTTTTGCCGGTTAAATCTTAGTGTTCTCCAGAAAAGAATAACAGTAGAGACTCATCAGTTTTTCTTTGTTTTGCCAAAGGGCTGAAATGAGCCTCAAATCACATGCTGGCTGAAGATGTAAGAGATTGCCTGGACACTGAGCTCATTGTTTATAATTATCTGTCCACCTGCAAGTTAAAACTGTAGCCTAATCTTGGGAGCTTCAGCTTGGTTTACAAGCTAGAGCGTATATTATTACACACGTTAGTCTGTCTGTGCCTTTTTTACGTGCTAACATCCATTTTCATTTGTTCCAGTAAAAACCTCACCTGGAGGGACATGCAACATCTGGTTGTGCGAACTTCTCGGCCTGCTCACCTGCTCGCCAATGACTGGAGAACCAATGGAGTTGGACGCAAAGGTACAGAATCTATTTTTATTTGGTCAGTTTTAAATCAATCACAGGTTGGTTCGAGTTACATCTACCTTTCAGAGAAGTATGACAAAATGTGGGTATTATAACAGAATTACAGAGAAAAAGCCTTATTCTTTCACATAATATGAGGCTGGTTGACTCCCAATTGGGGTCAAGAAAAAAATGGCAGCAGGTGCTTTGCACTCATGATTCAAAAATGTTAATATCTGGCTGCAGCTGAAGGCAGTTTGTTCACCAAATGGTCAGAGAGCAGGACGTAATGCTCTCTGACGTCTGTAGGCAACAGTGAAGCATGGTGCTTGTTCCTTACAAGTTTGGTGCTGCATTTGATTTGGTCATAATATTTGGTGGACCCAAGGCTGACAGACGCAGCAGGATAATCATGCATTGTCCAATTCCATCAGGAAGGCATGAAAGAGCTGGGAAAGCTTACATCCACAGGAAATCTGTGGTTAGTTCTTAGAGGTGTTTGAAACAACAGACCCAGTGTGTTTCTTCAAAAAACTTGAAGAATACCTTGAAGAGTTGATGCTATCTTAATGGGTGATTACACCAAATATTGCTGATTTAGATTTTTCTTTTTGTAATTTACTTCACTGCTTACATGGCCTGCTTGATCCCAGTCCAGTTATATCACAGGCGAAGACATGGTGAAGATAACCTGACACTTCCAGTGCTGAAAGTATTCCTAGTCTGCTTCAGCTATTCACACCTGCCTAAAACCTTTGCACAATACTGCAAGATAGTGCCATAGTCTTTTGTTTATAATCAAATAAAAATAAAACACGTTGATGGAAGTGCTGCACAGTTAAACCAAACATAAGAAATAAACAAATCACACAAGAACAGCGGATGTTATGAAGAAGAAAATAGTCAAGGATTAGAACAAGTAGGATAGAGAGGAAATGAATTTGAAGACACTGTCAGTAATTCACACTGGATTAAAAGTCAGAGATTTAGAAACCATAAGAAAATATACCTGCTTGGTACAAACCAAAGCATTCCACAGTTTTGGGTCTCCAACAGGAAAATCTCTATCCTCTGAGGTTTCATCACATCTCTGGAACATTTAAAAGCATGTAGTCTTCTGACCTGAGGGAATGAGACAGTACATTAGAATGCAGCGGTTCAGACAGATAAAATGGAGCACAACTGTTAAGAGGCTTAAAGACAAAAAAAGGAAATGCAGTGAAAAAGCCAGGAAAGGGTGCCAAATGTGGAGAAACAAGCTCTCCTTTTTTTCTTTTTTCTTTGCTTGTACCAGTTAAAAATCAACTGCAGCCATTTGCTCCCAGTTGTAAATGAAACATGGGAAGTGGACTGATTCCACAAAGAAGCATTACAGCAATCAAGTCAAGGTCTTATAGCAGGATTATTGTTTCAGTGTTTCATCAAGAGAGAATACACACTCATTGTTGACAACCAATTAAGCAGGAAAAAACAGGATTTTACCAGTGCATTTAACGTGACTATCGAGTCTAAGAAGACTCCATTCTCACACCTAAATATTTGATTTTCTCAAGTGAGGTTCGGGAGGCACAGCTGAAGTATTTGCTGGTGAGACTGAACCTGAACAGCCTGACATAAGTCTTATTGTCATGGAGACTGAGAAATCCGATTCCAACTATCTCCAGATATCAGAACAGTCAGCAAAGATCTTTAGTGGACAGAAAACCTGGCAGTCTTCAAAGAAATGAAAGGAAATATTATGATTCTTGTGAGAAAAGAAAAAAAAAAGAGGCAGTCCGATGAAGGAGCCTTGTGGCACCTCCAAGGCAAATATAAAAGGTTGTTGGTGATGCATCAAAAAAATTGAACCTTTGTAGTCCAACCAATGCTTTAGCCTAGAGACGATGATCTTTTGATCTACAATGCCCAAAAGTGCAGTTAATGCAATCACAAAAGTGTTTGCATTAACTGATAAAAAGATATGCTAAAACATGACCATGGAATGAGAACTAAAAACGTGTATCAAGTTGAAATCTGTATCTAAAACTGGACCAGTACAGACCTTCAGGACATCTCTGAAAATCTCATCTCTCTTCTATCTTTGTTTCTGCAGTTAGTCATTCATATGGATACGGTCTGCTTGATGCCAGTGCAATTGTATCACAGGCGAAGACATGGACAAATGTGGGGCCACAGAGAAAGTGTGTGATCTCCGTTCTCAGTGAGCCGAGGTTTGTATGCTAAACATGAACACAGATCTCACTGTGGTGAATTCATTTGAACATTTCAGTTAATAAACATTAAGAAATTTGCCATCTGACAAAAAATAATGAGCAAACTAATTTCGAACCACAAATCTGTTATTACCAGTTGTACACGATGGCCAATTTTAATAGGAGGTGTTATTTAGCAAAATGTACTCCTGGGAGGACTTACTGTATGAAAGCAAGAATAACTGCATATAAACTGTATGAATATGACTTCTTTGGAGAATAATCCACAAAATTACAATGGAGTAGATTCAGCATGGAAAACAGTTCCAGGATTTTGTTCAATCAGTCAAGTTTGTGAAGCTGTATTGCTTCATCATCATAAATGCATGTGAATGAGATGTCTGTGTCTGATTGAGCCTTCATGCATCAATTCAGTGAAATGTTGTGCCTTCATCTTCATCAACCTGGTGGCATTCATTAAAATCTCTGCCAACATTTGTCTGCTCAGGCTTCTCCCAATTACATGTTCGATATTATTCTTCAGCCATCTTTTTCCCACCCTGTTCCTGATGACACGGACTAAACTCTGTGTGACATGCTCTGTTCATTATGCTCTCGCTGTCACTCCTCTCGCTGGGTTTGAGCAGATGGTTGAGAGTCTGGGAGCTGCAGGTTATTCAATTTATATTCCAGGTTTTTAGCTGACTCGCTTATCAACAGTGATTTACAAAAAATGATTAGAAGGAGGAATTATCCTGTTACCAATGGTACATTCACTACATACTGGCAGTGCTGTGCGAACAGAGTTGTATCTGATTAAAATGTCTGTTCGCCCATAATTGCAGGGATTTATCTCAGCCACAGATAGTGATGTACTTGTGTAATAGAAAACGCATCAAAAAGGCTTCTTAATGTTTTGCAGAATAACATCAGTTTGTTGCTCTGCTATCTAAAATCTGTGATTCGGACAGCTTCTGTGTTCATGCTTGGAAAATAGATTTTTAACCAAAGAGAAAATACTACTGGAAGAAAAACTCCTCTGAGATTTCCCCCCACTGAATAAGGTTGGATATGTTCTAAGCTGAATTTCATGCCCTCTTCGTGACCTCTGAATGTGTTATGAATTTATGGGTTTATCCATTTTGTTGTTACTGAGAATTTAACATACTGATTGCAAGTAATCATGAGTAAAAAGAGAGAGGATTTTGAGAAAAGAGCAGGTGGATGAGCTGGAAGCTCTCTGGGAGCTTTTCAACAGATGATTTATAGTCTCCATACACTATCCTGTTTCTCCTAGGTTACCCAGTCGCAGCATCACAAAGCCTCACATTTGGTTGGCTCAAAGAATTGTCTTTTGTTTGCCAAGATAAATCTTACAAACACTTAAAAGAAATAAGAATTCGTTTCGGGCTGATACCGATTTTTGTCCGTTGAGGCTTGAGCTGCTGCTTTTCATTTGATTGATTACATTAAAAAAAAAAAAAAAAGCCTCTAACACAAGAAGGGAGGAAAAAAAAAAATCAACTTCATATCTTCAATGTTTGCTTTATAGCTCATATTGAATTCCCACCATTTTGTGCCAGTATGATAAGAGTCAGTGTTTTACAGTGCTTCCTGTCAAGCGTCATTCTGTTCGGGCTTATTCATATCCACCACGTCTGTTAAGGGTGTAATTACTCCCACCGACAGAAGAGGGAGACAGAGGTGTTGCCTTTGGGAAAAAATGGCTCAAAAAGGGTGATTATTAAATAAAATTATGGTAGGAAAATAACTATATAGAACAACCTTAATGAACCCTGCTGGTATATAGTTTATTTATACCGCACTAAATTACAGCAGATGACATCTCTAGGCACTTTAAAAATTCATATGCAATTACTGTATGTACAATCCAGTTCAGTCCAAAATCAGTAAAAATCTGTTTGGTTTATAGCAGTGAAAATACAGTACAATGATCCTAATTACTGTACAATACAGATAGCCAGTTTACTTTTATTCTAATGGGTAATACATTATATCTAAAGAAGCTCTATGGATTGAAGTAAGTCAAGTTATTTGTTTAGTATATTTCGGCAACAAAGTGCATTACATTATGAAAACGTCATACAGTAACCAATTATGAAGCAAGTAATAAACATTACATTTTGTCAAATGCGTCTATTCTTGCTTGATCGAAATCAAGCAAATGTACATTATATATATTGATCCATGTTCCAGTTATTATGAATCGAAGGCAGCCTTAAACAGGTGGGTTTTTAAAACATGATTTAAAGGAACTCTGTCAGTTCAAGTGTCAAAGTTTTTAGCAACATTTACAAGTTTAGACAATTTGTAGAAGTAGCACATGGTGACAGTTGAAAGTAACTGTTTTATGTTTATTAGGATCTCAGGCCTTGTGTGAGTTGACATTTGTTGCAGCAGACTTTGACTTTTTAGACCCAGTATCCTAAATGATATGCAGGTTACAGATCTGGTTTGAAAAGAAACTGCATTTAATTAATTTTGGCTTTAAGAAACTAATTACAGATTACAGAGCTGCATTTTATCACTCCCTCACCACGCTTTAAGTTCAGCTTGTAGATGTCTTTTTCAAAGTAAAGCTACTTTACGGGTCAAAGTGTTTTACTGCAGGCAATCCTTTAATGGAGATCAAAATATGTGTATATGTTTGGACTGAAACTGGAGGCAGGCTTTGTTTTTGAGGCAACATGTGAGGTTTAAGAATCACTCCTGCTGTTAAAAGATGTTCACATCTGTGGATCCGAAGCCCGGTGCTGCGGTCCTCCTCAGAACGGTTGTGGATGTGTCTAATCTCCTAAGAGGATTTGAGGTGAAGGAAAGAAGGAGTGTTTGATGGTTTACCCGCCTGAAAACAGCGGTGCTACAGGTTCTAAGACATTAATCCTCTTCACCCTTCACAGTACCTCACAGCAGCCAAATCTTATTCTCTTTTCTGAATTGTGACGAAAGAAAAACTTTAATTAAAAAAAATCCAACGAAGCAAAAATGATGTTTGTTCCTGACCATCTTTGTTGTGGCCCTACAGGAACATTGGCAGCCATTTGTCGATTGACAAAAACGTGGATGCCTGCCTGGGCTCAGACAGCTATGTGACCTCATTAGAGCACGTCCAGGCCCGGCTCACCCTCACTTACAACCGGAGGGGGAACCTGGCCATCCACCTCATTAGTCCCGCCGGCACGCGCTCCACCCTGCTCCACCCGAGGTACCAGTGATACCAGAATATGGACACATTCAGTCCCAGTGGAAAAACCTTTTAACACAGTTGCTTCCTTGGTTTCCTGCAGGCCTCATGACTACTCATCGGAGGGTTTCAATGACTGGGCGTTCATGACCACCCACTCCTGGGACGAGAACCCCAGCGGCGTGTGGAGACTGGAGATTGAGAATGTCGCCGGTGCCAGTGACTACGGTAAAACAGATTTCTTTCTACTTGTAAAAGCAGATTTATTAAATTTATAAGAATCAACCATAATATTAAGTAAGATTAACACAAGATTAGTCAAAAGAATGTATTCATCTTTGCAGGAACCTAAAATTTCTGCATTTTACTTTAAATAAAACTAGGAGATAGGAGCAATGATATCTGAAGATGAATGGCTTGATATATGTAAAATTCCTGTAACTTCTTCAACGTCACTATTTGTTTTTTTATTACACCTGAAATCAAGCAAAAGCAAAACGACAATTGTTGAAGGGAATGTGGAAACCGTATGGCAGATCACATTCATGTTTTTTGGGATTGTCAAGTTCTCCAGCCTTATTGGCAGGAGTCAGCTAGCATGATTCACTAAATTATTAGTCAGAATATAGAATATGGTTTTTACTATTTGACAAAACAAATGCTTTGCAATTATGAGTAAATGGCAAAATAAGGACCCTGTAATAAAAGAGGAATGAATTGGAATCATTAAATAAATTTATAAAATGTATAAAATTACCTCTTCAGTGAATTTATGTATGGAGCAGTTCTTTAAGAATGGAATACAATTTGTTACATAGAGCAGTATTTGTCTCTGAAACCCAAGTATAGAAAGGGTTCAAAATGAACCAAATAAATGCAAAGATGAAATTTGTTTTTTCTGTTCACCTTTTTGTGATACTGATGTGACCCGAGTTGTTGGTTTTTTTTATTTTTTCAGTGTGTAAAAATAATTTTAAAAAGTCCAAAAAAATAGATCTGACAACCATTATTTAAGATTCTTAAACTCATTGTAATTTGTTGTGTCTGGACCTCAGCTAAGAGGGTCAAAGTTCACTACAAGGCGATTAGAGATCAAGTAGCTCTTGAAGCCGAGGTGTCTTTGCTCTCTCTCTTTGCGCTAGTTTTTGCTGCGTTGCCTTACAGCAGCCAGTTTACCTGTTGATTTCTGTTCTTCTGCATGAGAACACCGAAGAAAACAACGTGTGGGTGTTTTCGTTATACTGAACGCATTTCTGCCTCATCTCTGAGAGAATGTCAGGAAAAAAAAACATCGAAGGAAGGATGCACCTTTGATTTCTCAGCTCTAAGCTCTTCCTGAAGCCTCCTTTGTCCTCATCTCCTCAAGGTGCTTTTAAGGGATTGAACGATGGCTCAGGATCGTGGGCAGGGAACAATTTCTAGGTCACCAGTCCAAGGAGGACACGAGGCAGCATAAGTTATAACAAAAAGCTGTTTTTATTTTTGCCTTTAGATTTGACATCTAACTCAATGCTTAATAAACAAAGCTGCTTCACCGACGACTCGATAAACAGCCAGAAAGAGGTCCATTAGTCCAGAGTTATTCACTAAAGTCTTACTATTTAGTTTTTTTTCCTGTGTTTTTTTTGTGTGGATCCTTTCAGGACCTGAACTTAGTCACAGAGAAGGGCTGCTCTGTTGAAATTATGTCGCAGAGTCATGTTCTGTCAGGAATATCAAGAGAATACAATTACCAGAATCCCCTGGGAGGGCGTGAGCCTTACAGCTTCTGACAGGCCTACTTCTAATTTCTGTTTTTATCTCCTCATCTCATTTAGGCACCCTGACCCAGTTCACCCTGGTGCTGTATGGCACCGGCTCACCATCCTCCAGCTCCTCTGAACAGCCCCAGTCCAACAACGACATATGCAAGACTTTGGATCTGAGTATGAAATGCATCGGTAAGACCCGTTATCTTCCCCTGGTTAACTCTTCGCAGGAAGTCGCAGCAGTCAGAGGGTGGATAGAACAGATAAAAGGAAGCGCGTTGGTGGAAAAGCCCTCACATGCGATAGCTTGTGCTCAGCTTCACTCAGATCTTCACCACACTCCTGCATGGGTCCTTGACCTCATCGTCAGTGTTTTAAATGAATAGCTAACCTCTGATGAGATCAAATAATCTTCACCTCAGGGCTCTTAGCTAATCTCATTTTAATTTAAAGCTCTCCTCCACTCTTCCCAATACAAATATTGCTACAGGCGAGGTTTCACGCTCCCAGTGAGCCCAGCCTGAATCCAGCCGCATGTTGATGGAGGTGGAGACGGTGTGACCCCTACAGGCTGTCTGAGGGTCATGCATGCTGGCACTCAAGTGCTGACTGAATGCAATTATCGTGCATTTGAATCATCTCAGACGGAACGTTATGATAATTGTGTATCTCAGGAACAGAGTGCTGCATGACAGCTGAATCACAATTATGTTATTTTCTTCCCCTGGATGCTAAAATGCTGCTGTGTTCAAGCCTAATTTTTTCAGCTCTGATGCCCTCACGCAGCCGATGATCATTATAAGCAGTGATCTGTACCTGGACCGGCTTTATTTGGGAATGTCTCTGCTGTCTTTATAGCAGAGAGAAGGCAGCAAAGGAAAGGAAATGGAAACCAAACAGAATGAAATGAACTAAACACACTTTTAGTTAATTTTTTTGAAGATGTGAACTTGAGTCAAAATATCCAATAATTTTCCTGCCTTTTTACCGATGAAATCATAAGACACTTAATCATGGATGCCATCAAATTTAAATTTTTGCATAAATGACCCAAAGCAATACCTATTCTTGATCCTGGTTTAAAAAACAAATGCTGAAAAATATCATCATATTTACCCAGTCTAAAGTGACATCCTGACTTTTCTCTATAGAACATCTTAAACATCAGTTCTATTAAAAATGAATAAAGGCTGTTTAAAATAATAAGTAATTGAAAAGCTGCAAATCTTTACATTTATTTTGAATTTGTGAAGTAAACAGAAGGCAAGGATATTTGTTTTTGCAAATAAAACCTCTTAAAATTGTATTTGTAACATAACCGGTTAATAAAACTATTGTATGTGCAGGAAAACACAGGAAAACTGTGCTGTAGAAACGTCCATAATTTTCTTAACATTTTTATTTAACTTTAATAAAACTTTCAATAACAGTCACATTGCTGAAAGTAGCAGTGGTGTGAATAAATCAAAACCATTGCTTCAGTAAGATGCTTGTAACCTAAAGTAAAAAAGGACAGAATGTTTCTAACGTTATAATTGTTGAATATTTAATATAAAGAAACCTGCACTGTTTTATTAATTTAGTTTTGGACTTTCACTGACACTATTTTTTGTACCTCTAAAGAAACCATTTTGTACTTAAACTAAGACGTATCTGTTTATTTTTATTGGCAGTGAAGTATTTGTATTAATTATGGATCTAGGTTGACATACAAATGCTCAAATTGTATTTCATTTGAAACTTTGTACTACTGTCTGATTATATTTATTATAGTTAATGCAAAACATGACTGCAGATTAAAACAAAATATCCCGAAGTGACTAATAGTTGTCACATAAGCCATTACCTTATGGCAGAATATAAATAGTGTTTGAGAAATTAGTTTACCGTCGGTTCTCAAAGCGGCTATGAAACATGCAGCTGTCGGGACAAAGTAATGGATGTTCAGCACAAATCGTCTTGTGACAAACAATAAAATCTCATTCAACAATTGAACATTTACGTCTGCAAAGGCACAAATGACTAGTTCCTCCTTCCCTCCCCGTTTGTTCTGGGAAATAACTACAGCTCCGGTGGTTGGCTTGTCCAGGTTTGATGAGTCAAACTCTTTACAGTTTCAGTTTCTTCCTTATACACATTTCTGGGTCCCAAACAGCAACATTTAAAAATAGTTTTGTTCCAGCACCGACCACTCATATAAACAGGTTATATAGCTTTTCGTGTTTCCTTCTGGTAAACATTTTTTATCCACTTCTGCTTCCAGTTTGTCATATTTGTTCTCTGCGGTGCATGATGAAATGTGTGTCTGGGGACCATTGGTCAAAATCAACCTATGCATACAAATACCTGCATCCTAAATGCACAAAAGAGCATTGTCACAGATCCTTCCTCTACAGTCATCAAAGCGACCAACAAAATAAAAAAGTATTCATTTACATGCTGATGTTCGCACATGTTGTTTTTAACACTTTCGGAACTTTTTTTTGTGTGAACCTTTTTGTCTGATGGTGCTGTTGCATCTCGATTTTCCCTTTGCAGGACAATAAAGGCCATTTCTACTCTATTCTAATAAATACACTAACTTGACTTGGAGTCAGATAACTTACTGAAAACTAAAAATACTCTGTCATGTGACCGCTTGTTTAACTGAAGTTTAATGTTTAGAGTGAAAATACTTGAGACTCATAAATTAATGATTGCCCCAGCTCTGGATGTTTTTTTTATCCCTTATTTTTGGCTGTTCTGTCTCCCCAAAGGGGGTAGATATTGAGTGCAGCTGCTGATTTCAGTTTTTGTTTCTCTCGCCGCCACAGAGTGCAACCCTGGCTACTACCTCTTTCAGCAGGGCTGTGTGACAGAATGTCCTGCGGGCTTCGCAGTGGGCACCCAGCCCCTCAACTACACGGTGGGAAACTACATCCAACCAGCTTCCGTCCCGGCCTGCTTGCCGTGCCCGTCGCCCTGTGTCACCTGCAGCAGCCTCACCCCCCCGTTCTGCCTGACCTGCCCCGATCACAGCTCCCTTAACCAGGTCTCTGGCACCTGCCTGCGCCTCAACCACTCCATGCGCGAGTCGCCGGGGGCCTTCATGGAGGAGCTGAAGCCTTGGCTCAAGCATGACTCTCAGCTGCCCCTCACCGTCGCCGTGCTCAGCTGCATGGCCATCATTGCGACCTTCGCGGGCGTTTTCCTGATGCTGCAGCTGCGGTCCGGCGCGCTCATCAAGCTGCCCTCGCTGGAGGCCGGCGGCGGCTTCAGCCTGAGGGGGAGCAGGGTGGTGTCGTACCGCGGCATCCCGACGGTTTGGGGGGACGACGGACTGAACACTGACTCAGAAAACGAAGAGTTCGACGTCCATAACGAGAGAACTGCCTTTATCAAAACACAAAGTGCTCTTTAATGCTTTCATAAGTCCCTCCTCCTGCTCCACTTTTAAACTCCCCTCCTCTCCATCTGTCTTGACACTTCAGGGCTGTTCGCTGTTCTCAGTCTCATCCGCACATACACCCAGTTAATTTTATTCTTTCTATCTTATCAAATCCTCATCTGCTTTTAGGAACTGGTCTCACTTGGTTGTGGGAGCCTTGATGGGAAGCTGCTGTTTTTGAAAGCTGGGGATGGCCTAAGCTTTTCACTCTGTTCACAGTTGGCTGCATTTCTGTTCAGGTGTCTCCCTCCTCCAAACATCTGATCACGAACAGCATCTGTTGGTGCAGAGTTCATTTCCCTCCAGCTCCTTTTTGTTACAGTAAACAAATGCTTATCATTTACTGCGTCTCCCTGCTTTCCCCCCCCCTTACCTTCCATTAGTCTCAGTGCAGTAGCCAGATGAGATTTTTGAATGTGAGTGTAAGAGATGATTTTGTGTGCGTGTGCATTTCTGAATGAATGAGCCTGCATAATAAAGGGTGTCGAGATCTGATGAGCAGCATGGACCGTCGGGCCTTTAGTGAAGTCGTTTAAAGCGTTTCCTGTCGTTTAATATTTTAGCTGATGACAAACTGACGGTTATTAAAGAGGCATGCACTTAAAAACATTTATTCTCTCCATATTATTTGTCGACATCAGAATTTGAAACCGGTGCAGCAAAGTCCAATATTTTAGCAGGGAGTCTCGCTTCTCAAGTGCTTTCAAATCAAAGGCATAACGAGCAAAAAGAATTTAAAATTAATAGTTTAAAAAGCAAGAAATAACTAAAAGCTGTTCCATCGTTTTAGATCCCAGCCTCACACTTTCTGCACTTTGAGACAAAAAAAAGCAAAAGATAAGAATCTCAAACACTCAACCGTAGATGTTTAATGGCTGCATCTGATGCACCCGTCCTCAGGGGTGAGAGGTCATTCAGCCGAGGCGCCGCCGCGCATGTGTGAGCTTCAAAGAAGCTGGCAGGTGTTGACTTACCTGTGATTGATTCCTCGACTCAGCCGACGCGGTAACAATACATCAAGGCTCTCCCCTGCTGTTGGAGCAAATCAGCCCCACAAACACCAGCCTCTTGCCGTAATGACTGGATCCGGGTTCGTGCGTCAGGATGTAAAGTATCACCTGACTCACCTGGCTTCTGAAGTGATGGTTTCTTTCCTCCGCTCTCGGCTCGGCTCTTCAGCTCTCGAGTATTGATTAAAACCCCACGTCGACGCTCCTCAGCTCATCAGTGTCCCCGCACTCCGATCCTCATCCAATCAGGAACTCAAATCATCAAGTCGGCATACTTTATACTCCAGATGATACTACAGCAAAGAGATTTTATTAATATCATCTCTCTTTAAGTGATATCAGTTTTTTCCTTCCTGAGCTGTAATCATACGAAATAAGCATCTCATTGTTTAATCCATTATAGCCATGTTGATTTTTGTTTTCTTCCTTTTTGTTTAATTTTCTGCACAAAAATGCTGAAGCTTGCTGGGAGAGGTTTTCAAATGATGGCGTGCATAGAAAACTGCAGCTGCTCATCCTTTTATCTACCTCTCATATCCCACAGCGAGGCTTCGTAGACTCTTAGAGGAGCTGTTAATTACAGAGGTGAATTTAAATGTGGGTTAGGCATGAAAATGTTCTCTGTGGTGATTTAGGTGACGGGGTGTGCGTGCTGAATTCATGTTTTAGAAGGGAGAGGGTGAAAGTAAATCAGAAACTGTCAGCTCTGCTTTCCTGGAAACTCTTCTGTTCTCTTAAATGTTTTGCCTTTTAGGATCGGCATCATGCGTGGTCACACGTGGGCTTTAAAAAGGGTTACTGAGATGAAATGTTCACAGATGAAAATGGCTGGCATTCGAGTGCTAAATCAGCCTTTAAACCAACAGGGGCGTTTCTGCTCTCCATCTCTAATGGGGCGTCTCCTTCTGGATCTCAAACTCTTTTGTTGTTGTTGTTTTGTTTTTTTTCTCTCTTACGTTTATGTCACTGACAATCAATTTCCTTGTCTTGAGTGCAAAAAGGGTGCAAAGGCACACAAACAGATCGATTTTAGCTTCTAATTTAACCACTGGTGTAAAGTCTTCACAGATGTTTCAGAAGCTGAGCTGAGGGATGCAGGTATATTAGTGTGAAAAATCCCCTCAGATGGCCAAAATCCAACAGACACACATGTTTGCTCTGCAAAAAAGCAAAATCTTACCAAGTATTTTTGATCTAATTTCTAGTGCAAATATTTTCGTACACTAGAAATAAGAGAAAGCTAACTTACCAGTAGCTTCTCAGCTGATATAGGAACTATTTTGATGTCAAACAAAGTACTAGTTCCATTGACAAATTATTTCGAGATATTTTTTTCATGTTATAAGTGAAATAATCTGCCAGTGGAACTCTTAATTTAGCATCAGTATGAAGGAATTATTCACTTAATCTCTTATATCTTGCTGATTAGTTACCTGCAAGACAGTTTTGTCTTTTTTTAAGTGTACTGACATTAGTCTCACAAACTAGACGAAAAATACTTGGTGAGGTCTTGTGTTTTTGCAGTGGGGTTGTTTCTGAACTGGAAGGAGACTCATGAGAGCGGATCTGGTGGAAAACGCTCTCAAAAGCAACAAAGATGTTATAGTTGTTGCTTTTTGTGATGAACTTTGGTGCCTAACGCCATTAATGCTTTGATTGGTCTCCACTGAGCTCCGGCCTCAGACTCAACCGGCTTTGTGCAAACACCAGAAAATGGGCAACAAAACAGGTTCCAATTAAAATATGAATGTTGAAGAATTATAATGAAAATCGCACTTTGCCTTTTCCTGCTTCAAACTCTTTCTTTGCAACTTTTTGGAGCCCATTAAAGGTCACAGATTGATTTCTTTTCCTTCATCTTAGGTTGATGTATTCACTACAACTCTTAACCGATTCTCACTCTTTTCATTCAAGGGTTTAACTTTTAGAGAAACTCCTTAATGGCGGCAGCATTAATTAGCTTGTGCTTCCTGAGCTGCTGCAGCCCATCAGCAGCTTTCACTGCCAGAATGTGGTATAAAGTGCACACTAAAAAGGAAACCGGTTTGCTAATAGTCCCAGAAAGCAGCTTTTTCATGACTGTAAAGCCCCCACCTCGCTGGCAGTAAAGCGCTAAGCTGTTAAATGCTGACAAAAAAATCAGTTTGATGCTAGTTATTTTTCTTTTCTGATTATAAAGATGAAATCCATCATGTCATTTTAATGCTGTCACTCGGAGCTCGGTGTTGCTCCTGTCCCCGTTTTTAGGATGTAGTCTGAAGTTATCCACACAAACTCGGACGTAGTTGATAGGAGCAATATCTTTGGCATAACCAAAGACAATCATTCAGATGCCGTCTGTTTCGTATTAGAACGTGTCGCCTCCAGGTCGGTTCGTCCCATCGTCCTCCTGTAGCTGCGTTCGCCGTGTTTAGTTGAAACCCATCGGTGATCTGTAACGACATGTTGCCTGTTGAGCAGCTGTGGAGGGAGGAGGTAGAATGTATCCCATCGCCATGACCTTAAGGGCTGAACCGGATCTGCGTGCACAAGCTTGTTAAAGTCAAAGCGAAACACTTTGCGATGGAGGAGCCGTCTCAGTCCACTCCTTTGACCTCCTCCCGCCTCCTGGTGAGGATCCTGACCTGTGGCTGCACACAGTACCTTACAGATTTGTGACCTATGATTAATGTACAAGAATGACTATCCTACATGGGACATAACTCTAAAATAAGGCCTATTTTTGTACTATATGAATGGTGCAGTGTAATTTTCTTGTAATTTAAGGATGTTTTCTTTTTTTCTCCTTTTTATTTAATTGATGTCAATTATAGATTCTACTAAAAATAAAGATCTATGCAAATTTAAGCGTGTCGTTACTCGTTTTTTTCCACGGTTCCTGTGCTCTTGGGGAAAGTATGCAATTTTAATCGGTGTTTACAAGGCCTGGAGGAAGAAAACGCATTTTCAGACTATTTTCACTTTCACTTGGTTTCCTTATTTCTTCATTTTTGTTTTACTTGTTTCTTTTCTTCTGTCATTCCTAACAACTGTGTCCTTCATTGCTTCCTCCCTTTTGTCTGACTCATGTCTTTCTTTTCTCACCTTCCTCATGTACTTTAAAGCTGACATCATTGTGTTCGCTTATCTCTTTTGTACCTTCTTTTTTTTTGCTTCTTGTTTTCCTTCTTTCCTCTTACCATTTCTCTAGTATCCTTTATTTTTCCCATTTGTGTACTTCCTCTCCTTTTTCATTGTTTTTCTCTACCTTCATTTCTTTCTCTTTCCATGTCCTTCCTTCATTTGTCTCATCTCCTCCCTTTTTGCACTTTTCATTTCTATCTTAGCTCCTTCCTTGTCTTTCATTTATTTCCATTTTTGCCATTTTTTCTTATCTTTTCCATGTCTTTGTGCACTTCTGTTCCCTTCTCCCTTTCATTGGGTCCTTTGTCTCTCTTTCACTGGGCCCTTCTCTTTCCTTTCCTCCTTGTTTTTAATTTTTCTTTCTCCCTGTCAAACATTTCCTTCCATGTGCCATTTCTTTCTTTGTCTCTCAACTTTCTTAACATCCCTATTTTTCCTTTCTCTTGTTCCTTTTTTTTCTTCTTGTTTTCAGGTATTTAAAACCAGCTCCATTATATTTCCTAAACTTTGTGTTAAATCTGGTATGAAGGTCTGAATCCTGGAACGCCTGAAGTTTTTTTCCATGAAGAACATCTTAGTTTGTTGAGTGAGCTGAACTGAAATAAACACAGTGCTGAAGCTGTGACTCAACCTTTCTATGCGCATCCGGTGAATTAACAATGTACAAAAATACATTTTGAGTTAAAATTACGAAGTTCATGCAGCAGAATAATTTAACTCAAACTGAAAGCAGCTTCCTTGTATTTAAAAAAAACATCTTGTTATTCCAAATATGAGTAAATTTGCATAGTTTATTTTTAAAAATATTCCAGTTGTTCCCAGCAGTAGACGAGTTGTTCCTGCTCAAGAAAGCTACAGAGTAAATGTCAAGTCATGAAGTTGGTAAAGGGAAAATAAGTGGGAAAAAACCCCCAGAATTTTAAAACTTTATTTCTGCTTTTGGTCGTTCTCCATTTTTAGCAGCTTGATGATAGATGGGAAATTCAATGAACTTCTTCCCCACATAGACATTTTTCCCAGAACATAAAGATACTTTCAACACTAAAACCTGAAATTTATGATGTATCACAAAAAGCCAATTAAAAAGTGTTAAAGAAGGTTTACTTGAACTGACTTCACATTTACCCAGCAGAGGATGATGAAAACTCTTCACAAGGAGGCTAAACCACAGACCGTCTTATAGTGAAGCACAGTTACTAAAAATTAAGTGGAAAGAAAAACGGCTAGGAAAAGGTGCATATGTATTTTCCAGCTACATTGTGGCACTGTGAAGCACTATCTAGTATCTTTGTTAACTTCTGTTATGAAATGCTATAGATATGAAACACGACTTCAGAGAAATTTGGTTTTTCAATTTAACGCCTTGAAATTGGGCTTCTGTCTCTTTAAGAACCTCCTGCTCATTTTTGACCCTCCGCCTTCAGCACATCGTCACAACCATGTTTCTCCATTGAAGTGCTCTAAGATTTCCTGGTACATGTCTGCACCACGTCAGCAAGTTAAATGCAAAATTTACTTTAATGAAATGAAGACTTTTATACTGTTTTGCAATGGCTTAAAACAAGGAATTCAGTGACGGCAACCCACAGTGGCTTTTAAAATTGAAAATTCATCCATTGTCCGCACTCAAACTGTGCAACGTGAAGTTATCTCTGTTTTTTCTGCATCTTTTCCCACCAGTGTTTTGTAATCAAGAGCACTTTTAAAAAATACAAAAAAACTCACATAGGGTTGCAAGCTGAGTGCTCTGAGTTGCAGAGCTGCCCTGCGGAAGAGATGCAAATATTTAGGAGAAAAAATAACCAGTACACATGCTCGCTGTACAGTTACCTCAAATAGATAGCCTTTTATTACGCACCACAAAGACATGCAAAGCTGTGAGTCTTTTGTTTTTAGATCTTAATTTGTGCCATTAAATTACAATATACAGGATGTGAAATGGCTTAAGAAAAGGAAGCCATCAAGAATACATGTATTCTTGATGTAGCTGAGCTCAGACCATCAGATGACCACTGGGTGTGTTCTTAGATCATAAGCAACAAATCTTCCCGGTTTTGATCAGATGCTGTATAGACTCGGTCACATTCACTTCTGGTCTGTGAGGGTAAGCGTCACATTTTATTCTAACGATATTAGTAGTGAGGAAAGTGATGTCCACCGTCAGTCGTTAGGGGCTAGAGTCCTGCATGCTTCAGATGTTTCTCTGGTTCAACACAGTTGAATCTAATGAACAGGTTCTTACCCAGGCCTCTGCAGAATCTGGAAACAGGCCAGGGAAGTAATTCAGAGATTTAAATCTTAGAGTTGTGAGAACTAAACCGTGCAGGACCGTGGCCCCCGAGGGTCAGTGGACACCCCCTAATAATCTAACCCCATATCAAGGTTTTGTGGATGCAGCGCTTGAACACGTTCTGCAGCTGTTTCCTCTGTGGTCTGTGTTTGCAGAGCGAATCTTGCCTCTTCACCCCCATAGCTTGTCTAATGAGAGTGCTTCTAATTTATGGTGGGTGTAATTTTGTGAAGGAGTTTACAGCAGGGAGGTTGCACTCAACAATAAATCTATCTCATAAATTAAAGTAACGCCAAAAGGCCAGCTGTACTCAGTCAAAAAAAAGGGAAAACTTTTGGTTTAATGCAACACAGACCCTCAATTGTTTGCTGAATGTTTTGTGGTTTACCATAGAAAATAATTCAACCAATATTCTTTTGAAATCCAGTGAGAACTGTATGTTTATTTCTGGATAGACCTGTCACTGAATGACTCATCAGGTTCAACTCTTAGATGCAACACTGGCTCCTTTAAGTGGAGGGTAGACTGGGTCACCAATGAAAAACTTTGGCACCATCTCTTCTTCATCCACAGTCTTCTTTTTCCTTCCAACCTGTCTTAAAATATCATTTTATCGTTAAATAAGCCAAAAACACACATCATCCCTAAAGCTTTACCTTTCGCAGGCTGTGTTTAACTGTGCCACATTCCCTGGGTAACTGGGAGCATGCAGCGCCTGCAACTCTAAACCAAACAAATTGAAAGTGGTGCTTGCTTATGTAAAGTAAAGCTTGAAATGATGTTTGTAAGAGGTGCTGTAGATCACATTTGTTTATGTCGCCATGTTTAAATTCCAACTTCTTAACTAGATGTGAAGCCAGCTCCAAGTTCCAACTTCTGACATAACTCACATAGTCAACAGCATATTCAGTTCAATTCAAATTCAATTCAAAAATACTTTATTGCTCCCAAAGGGAAAGTAAATAAAGTTCAGAGCGCACACATAAGTATGTACAAGTATTTTTGGCACATTTGGAACCCCGTACGATGCAGAAGGTGTAATAAAAGGGGGGTTAACATACTCCATGAGTCGGTGGATGATTGAGGTTTCAAACTCTGCTGAAGCCAACTGATTCTCTAACAACACCAACCAGAAAAGTTCTGGACAGGCTGAAGGTTTCTGTACTTTTATGGCCCAAGTTATCAACATAGATATGATTTGTGTCTGTCTGTGTCTCTTCTGAAAACTTTAGAAGTCAGTTTTCTTTCCCTGTGTTGATTATATTTCCGCATGTAAGATATTTAATGCCTGAGAGATTAACCTACTGTGTCTTTTAATAGTTGGGAGGAAGCTGCTATAAATGCAGTTCAGTCAGAAGAACATCCTTGTCATGCTGTGTTTCATTTTTAATTTTGTACATTGTGTACGTCAGTTCTTGCTTGGGATTTTTTTTCTATAGTTATTGCATCAGAGTAGTTTGTGACGGCAGACACAAACTATCTCTAAATCAATATTTAGAGATAATCTTCTGTTAAAAAATGAAATATATGTAGAAATTTAACACATTTGTTCAATATATAACATATAGTGATGACACAGTTCACAGCCTGGCTGAGGTTCTGGGGAAACATTTAGATGATCTATTTATACAACATTTGCAAACCAATCTATGCAAAACAACAACAAAAAACCCAACACAAAACACATTCTCTGTTGTCACTGCCTTATGACTTACAAGTTTGTTTTACCGTTTTAGCTTCACTAAATGATGAAACATGACCAAACCTCCCAGAAAACTACATCTCTGTTTGCTCATAAGATGTTTAAAATTGTTTTCTAGAGGGAAATATTCATTTTTTATGTATATTCCACTGCCAGGCAGTTTAATTTCCCTTTTCTGAGTGGATTCAAGGCAGTAACAATAAAATCAACCCTGTTTTGATGCCAGCTAGATAGAACTTATTATTTACTTTATTTCTTTGATTCTTGTGATTTGCTCAATGTTGAGTTCACCTGTTCCACGTTGACGGTAAACAGAAACTGTTCAGTTTCCTTCTTAATGTAACCATGCAATGAGAGGATGTTTGTATGTAACACACATGTTACATCAATCAAGGAAAACCCATTTTTACGGCAAAGCAGAGCAGCAATGAGAAGAAAGTAGAATCATCATGTCAAACAGAGCAATTCAAATGATTTAATGATTAAGATTCTCATCATTTAGTCGCAGTAAATCGACTAATTCCAAATAAAGAGAAACTTAATGAGGCTTAATGCTTTACTGATGACTTTGAATATGTTCTTGCTGAGACCCTGCAGATATCTCTGAGTCTAGGAAACACAACCGAGCCGATCAGACTGAGAATCTCATGTTTGTGCTGCACAGAGCAACAAATGAACAGACATGATGAATTATGTAGATAAGAAGCATGGCTTCAGCTCCAGCACAAGATGTGTGCAACATCTACTTTTCATTTTATATATATATATATATATATATATATATATATATATATATATATATGGATGGATGGATGTTTTGGAGGTGTTATGCCACTAAAGTTGTTTGCTAATTGAAAGTAGAACCACCTTCAAACATACATGAGGAAGTGCTGCCTCTCATGAACTGCTGTGCACTTCTTTCTTGCTCAGAGGGAAGTGAAACCTCTGCATGGCCGCAGAGAGAGAGACTCTGCTGGTCATTAGAGCGGCTGCTGCTTCACTCATGAGAACGCGCTGCTGACGACGCATCCCAGGCAAAAGGAGGTTGCATCAGTCCAGAGATGGGTTTCGGTGAGGATCTCCGGTGTCCACAGGCGCACACGGCCGTCATAAAGCTTCTGGACTCCGAGCTTCACCTGATGGAGGTCATGAAGAAGTGGATGGGTCAGCGGGCGAAGAGCGAGCGGGAGTTTTCAGTGCAGCTCCACCAAATGACTGCCATGGTGGAGAAGATGGACCGGCCTCAGACCAGTCCGGGAGCGGATTACATCAGTCAGCTCAACAAGGTGGGGTTTTCTCTGCTTCTACAATGATGGACTGAAACATCTGGTAGAGTTCATTTTATCTTCTGAGTCTAAAAATGTCAAAAGATGATCTGTTGAAAAAACAGATCAGGAAACTATAAAGACCAAAAGTTGAAAAATGGTTTTATTAAGAGACCTTCTCCTCTAGTTGCCCCATTAATTTAATGTTAATGAATTCCCAGTCCCACATAAGATTGCACTTATTTTGCTATACCAATATTCATCTTGGAAAGTCTTTTTAATTTTTCATCTGCATGGCTTTCAGAATAGCTGACGAGCTCATGAACATGGATTATTTAAAATACGGTTTGCTATTCAGGTGAAAATGCAGATGAGCCACCAGAAAAGGGGATGTAGTCACACATCGTTTGGTATTTATGGCATTTGGATGTTAAATGGCATCAGTTCTTGAAAGTGGAAGCAGGGCATTTTATGGCACTTTGTGCAATCTGCATGCTGTTGTATTCAGATCTAAAACCTGTTTAATGTTTTTCTTGAGTTGGATGTAAAAGCTGATGATTTTTCTCCCCACTACTGTGTGTGTCAGTCGTGGGGAGTGCTGGTTTCACAGACGGAGTCCCTCAGCCAGGTGATGAGGAGGCGGTCTGAGGAGCTCCTGGACGGGCCCATCAGCAAACTGACTCTGCTCATCAGAGACAAACAGCAGCTCCGCAAAACCTACGCAGAGCACTGGAGCCTTCTGCGGCAAGAGCTCAACAAGGTGCGAAGCAAACCACACAGAAAGGTGTTTCTGTGACACATTCACTTCCTGCTGGACTGTTTTTCTTTTAACCCTTGGAGTTTGTTTTTAAAAGTTTTTAAAATGTGGTGTTTGATGTTTGGCAAACACTTTATTTGAGGGGTGTGTGAGATAAACATGACATAAATAATGGCACTTTTATTGTAAAGTTGCACTAAAGGTTGCATTGAGACTGCATTAAAAGTGTCACCTTTGTGTTATTTGGTAAACAATGACACTTAAAACGCAAAGTTGCATTAAAACCTGCCTTAAAAGTCCATTAAAAGTGGTAACACTCTATTTGAAGGGGTGTGGATAAGACTGGCGTGACACTGACATAAACATGACGTAACACGTGTTATGAACACGAAGGAGTCTTTATAAATGTTTCTGACATTCGGCAAATAATGATGCTTTTAATGCAAAGGTGCTCTAACAGTTGCATTAAAAGCTCACTAAAAGTGTCAACTTTGATTATTCATTAAATAATGAAACTTTTAATGCACAATTCCATTAAAACTTGCATGAAAAGTCAATTGAAAATGTCAACTTGGCATTAAAAGTGTCATTACTTACCAAATGACAGTTCATGACAACAGTCAGATATTCATAAAGTCTCCTTCATGTTCACAACAGGTGTTACGTTTATGACAGTCTAATGCACACCCCTGCAAATAAAATGTTACCAAAAGGTATAAACATTGCATTAAAAGTGTCATTATTTATCAAATGTCACTTCATTCATACACATTCATGAAGACTCATTCATGGGTTAAGTGAGCCTTATGCACACCTTTCCCAGGGTCTCCACTATAATTCTTATCATAATGTTTATTTCAGGCATGTTCCTCATTTTCCTGATCAAAATGGAAACATTTCTGACAGAAAAATAGTGTGAAGACAGAAGAAGTATTGTGATGCTATCAATTGGAGACTTAAACTGGCTCACTGGATTATCCTGAGGGAAACAAAACAAAACTTCAGCATTAATTCTGGACGTAATTTTAGAGTTGTTGCTTCTATTTGAATAGCCATGTGTCAGTACATTTACATTCAGTAACTAGGTCTCCAGAATTTGACCTCATGATTTCTCAGGTTGTTATACAAGCCTCACTTTTATCCACATAATTGGTTTTCTTTGACTCGTTGGGTTTTCTCTTCGCCTGAGTAAAGTATCTGCCAAGCAAAATATTTCCAAGAATTTGAGAGAGCATCAGACGGAGCCACAGATGTTAAATTTTACACAGGAGCTCAGAGGAGAAAAGGAAATCAAGTGCTGGTCCACAGATGAGAATTTATTTAATGAGGGAGAGTGCATATTAATTATTATAAATACATTAAAACAGCAATGTAATATATTTAGCCACAAGGGCTAATTTTCATCTGTTGTCTCCTGGCAACAGATGGTAAAAATAAGGAAAAACAATTGACAGCAAATGATAAGAAATGTTTCACAGTGGTACAAAATAGAAATGATAAAAAGGAAGTCACGCTCATAAAACCACACAAAACAATTAAAACATTTATCAATTCAAATGTGCTAATTTAAAACATGAATGCAGGAGAGTAAAGCTTGCATCTAATTTATCAAAAGAGTCACAAAATCTGAACCAACAATGCAGATGACCTAAAATCTGACCAAACAAGCCCCAAACATTGAGTGTATAGAAATTAACATGCTTTCCAGACATCTGAAATTTCTATTTGAAACATTATTTTATTTCCGACTTGAGTAAAATTCAAACTTTCTGGGACACTGAATTTTGAGTTTACATCACCTGTAAGTCAAAGGTATCTGCTTAGAGCTTTTATAGACAAACAGACACAAAAGACCAGATAGATGTTTGATCTGGAAAAGGAAAAAAATCCAGAACATCTTTAGAGATGCTCTGGACTCTGGAACGAGCGTTTGTGAGGAGTAGACTTGGGAGTTTTTAAAGTTAAAGAGTAAAAATACAGTAATTTAGTTTATTTACTTTGTCACAGAAAAATGAAAAGGTAATTTCATTATTACCTTGTGCATGTTCATTTTTCTAAGTCATATTTTACTAATGTTATTGATGTATAAAAAAAGTCAGAGTTCCAAGTGAAATATTTAAGTCACAAGTAAATATTTTTTACAAACTAATTATTTAGTTAGCAAGCTAAAATCCTGATTTTGTTAAAGTCTACTGTGTGACAAAATCACCACCAAAGTAAATATTAGATATTTACCTGGATGGTCTTCTGAGCTGCACTTGTCCTCTCCTCTTCTCTGCTAGAGATTCTCAGAGAAAGAACAAAAATCAAGGGGCTGAAACAAAGGCTTAAAGTGATAAAATTTTAGTTTTCATAGTTTGCTGAAATGTGTCAGCAGTTACCAAGCTAAAGGTTAAGGAGGATAATCTAATAAATAGCATTCAAAGTTGTCAGGAAAGTGAGGCCCTCTCATGAACATCATGCGTCCATCAAACATGTTGCCTTTTATTTTCTTTTTATTTATCGAGAATACTAGTTATTGACATGACAGAGCTTCCGGATGCCGTTGTAGATCATCGTGATCGCTGTCCGTATTTGGACTTGCTTCCTGTGACTCAGAAGACTCAGAAAAATGTCCTCATAATATATTCAGTTTAATAATGCAGACACACTCAGCAAAGACTCCATTCCTTCCACTTTCACATCAGACATGCTGATTAGTTACTACTGGATAAAAATACTCAGCATGTTTTGTTTTACATCAGTGAGGTTTTGTTCTGGTTACTGAAGTCTTTTAAATACCTTGACCTGAAATAGAAGAGCAATAAACCTGCACAGGAAAACCAAAACAGAACAAAATGTTTGCAGATATCTCTCATTAAGTCTAATTAATGTGTCCACAAATAGACATATATAAACAATCAATTAAAAGGTACATTGTAAATATGAGCAACATTAAAGTTATTATTATCTTATTTATTTCAGTATCGACCATTTCTAAAAATCTCTCTCTGGGTAAACAAAACACAAACTGACGTACACAATGTGGAAAATTGGAAATAATGTGTGTTTGCATATAAAATATTACTTAAACAAACATGTCGAAGCATTGGAGATCGTTTGCCTCTGCAGATGAGATGAGTGGCAGTTTTATAATTAGACATAATTCTCATAAACCTAAGCAGAAGAGCCCAGTGCAGCTCAAAACGAGCCCGTCCTCTTTGTTTTATTACTCAATCACATCAAGCAAATGAAGTGCAAAGGTTTGTAAATCCGTGCTGGGCTGCAGCACAAACATTTGTTGGGTCGTTTGCTTAACATGGTGCTATTGCTTTGCGGTGCAAAGTGAGCGTCACTGTGTGGTTTTACAATAGATATTTTTTTGTCCTGCCTGAGCCAACAGAGCAGTCAGAGATGCTATCAAAGATCTTCGAAACGTTTCCACCAGCTACACGACAAAGGTCAGATCGTTTCCTCAAATGTTGTTTCTCAGCTTTCATGTTCCTTCAGAGGAGAAACGCGGCGGGTCTGCTGTCCACTTCCTGTGTCTGTGCTTCGTGGTATTTACTGTCAAGGTGCAAAGAAACTCTGCTGGTAAAAAGTATTCACTCCCCTTGGATTATTGCTTTTACAAATCAGTCATGATCAACAAAATTGGACAAAAACTTTTACAAAAAGCTTTGGCTATCATAACAGCATAAAGATAAAAAAAACATTCCAAGCTACTCAGAGAAAAGGTTTTTGAAAAATACAAGTCAGGGGATGGATACCAAAAAAAAAAAAAAAAAAAATCCAAGACCATAAACATCAGTGAAATCTATCATAAAGAAATGGAAAGCTTATCTTCATGACCTCAGTTAAGTTAAGGAAGCAGCAATGAGAAACACATTTTTAAAGAAAACTCACATCAGGATTTGATGCAGTGAGGTAGACTCCATGGTCAAAAACTATTTGTTTTGATGAGACCACAATGGAGTTTATTGGCCATCAAACAAAACAAATCACACTGAACACACCATCCCCACAATGAAGCACGGTACTGGCAGCATTATGTAAAAGTGTTTCCATCTGCTAGAGTTAGAGAACATTTATTGGTTTGAAGACAGCAAGGAGTTCTGGAGTGGCCCAGTCAAAGCCCAGACCGCAATCTCGTAGAGAATTTGTGACAGCACTTGAAAAGAATCTGATTCCTATGAAATTTGTCAGAACTTGAAGAGTTTTGCAAGAAAGAATGGCGTAAAATTAGAGTCTCCAGATGTGTAACCCCTGTTGAAACAGACTCATGTTGTGATCGCAGTTCAAGGTGCAACTACTACATACTGGAGGGAAGGGAGTAAATTATGCAGTCGCTTATTTTGTGGAAATCAGTTTTTTGACATTAAATGTTATTTTTGTTTTTTTTGGTCAAAAAGCTAAAGTTTGTTTATCATGACGGATTTGGAAAAGCTGTAAAACAATGAAACATACAAAAGTGTGAGTTTTTTTTACACGTTCTGTGTGTCACACTTATTTTGACACCAGGCTATTTTCACTGTGCCATGTTACAATTTTTCCAACGATGCCAAAAGCCATTAATAAATGCTTTATTAAGCACATTAAGGCAACAAATTACAAATTGTTTGTTGGTATTTTAACAGCAGACGAACAAACAGCACTTCAAAACTGCTATGTGGAAGTAAAAAGGATTGATGGTTTTCCTTTTTTTACATATTTTGTCACTGATGAAGAAAATCATCGTCACAATATGAAGCCATGTTTTATCTTAGAGTTTTTCCCACTCGTTTGCAAATTGCAATACTTACCAATATGTTATTTTTCTGTCAGTAGTACGTTTCTTCACACAGAGCCGTGGTCTCTTTACCAAAGCATTTTGTTACACTGGATTTTATTTAAATGAATCAAAGTAAAAAGGGGGTAAATACAAATACACACCTTAAGTTTTTTGAAGATTGTATGTTCTTCCACTGCGCGGTAAGACACTAGCGTGTGTCAGTCACGGAAAATCCCAGTAAATGCATTCGACCTTGTGGTTGTAATGAGAAGAATAGTGGAGTTGTAGGCAGAGGCAGTAAAACTGAAACTCTGCTGCTGACTGATTTTGTGTTTGACCAAAGGGAGAGAACACATTACACGTTCAAGAACCTCTGCATTGGTTTGCTGTCAGTTTCTGAATTGATTTGGCTTCTTCAGTGTCCGTGAAGCAATTTGTTTTCTTGTTCCAGCTCACTTGCATCTCGTGCTTTGAAGGAAGACCTTTGCTAGAAGACAAAAACCCCCCAAAACAAAACAAAGAAGAAAAAAAAAATCTTGTCGGAGTCATAATTTATGTTGTCATTTATGAATTCAAAAATGCTTCATTGTGGTTGCATAGGTGACCCACACAGAGCTGGAGAGGCTGAAGAGCAGCTACAGGCAGGCGGTTAAAGACGCAGCTCTGGCAAGGAGGAAGTACCAGGACATGAATAAAGGTGAGAACTTTGAGGCTGTTTACTTCTCTAAACTGGATCAGTTTCAGACACACGTTGTACTTTATTTTTTTACATGCAGATAAGGAGCGAGAAAAGAACAGGGAGCGCTATATAAAGGCTTCCCTTAAGCTGCATGAGCTCCATAATGAGTATGTGCTGTCAGTGCAAGCGGCTCAGGTTTACCATCAGCATCACTACAGCCAGATGCAGCCGGCGCTGCTGAGCGCGCTGCAGACCCTGCAGCAGGAGATGGTGCTCATCCTGTAAGATTGCATTCAACACAGTCTGCGTGGGTGTGTGTGTGCACGCATGTGTGTGTGAGGGGCTTAAAGAAAATTAGAGACATATATTTAAAATCTCAACAAACTTTCATTTAAACGCAGTGGAAATATGTATAAGTATAAGATCAACAGTTGATGAAAAATAGATATAAAACAATATTTAAAACTACTGAATCAACACAATTTCTCACTGTTTTGATTCAGTAATTTCAAATACATCATTTTGTATCCATCTTGCATTATTTAATTTAATTTACTGTTTAACTTACACTTTGTATTTTAAACATCTGCTAAAGGTCCTTCTAAGGACAAAATGTCGCAAATTAGTTAAGGTTATATTTGCATCATACAGACTGGGATGCAGGCATTCCTTATCAAATTAAACATAAAAAATAAAATAAAATAAAGCATAATATCTGATGATTTGATTTGTATTCACTCTCAGAGACAAAAAGCTGACCTCAGTTTTATTATTTATTCTTAGCACTGTAGGAATATTTTCAAATTCTTTGATTACCAATAATAAACTCTTAAACATATTTAGTCCTGCATCGATTTAAAGGATATTCAGAGTTTATAAAGTCGGGTTCTGTAAAGTTGTAGTCAGTATGTTACCTGATGTAGCTTATTTCCAGTCCGCTCTACGCAAAACCTTTTGTTATCCACAGAGCGTCTCTACAATAACAACTTTTATGATGTTGTTGGACATGAGCTACAGTAATAAAAATATGAACCTCAGTCAGGGAGTGGCGTCAAAAACACTGCAGCTCAGGAAACAACAGTCAAATCATGAGAAGAAGAAGAACAGCAATTTGCAAGTTTTCTTTTTAAAAAGTGTAAAACAAACAAGTTTCCTCATGAGGAATCATTTTATTCTTTCTTTTTGGTTCTTCTTCCGACATTTTCTGGTCTTTCCGGAGAGAAATATAACTTTAAGTTTTTCAATAAAACTTAAAATATATCAGTGGTATACTTTACTTAGCTTAGCTAAAATTAACTGACAAGATAGCGTGTTATTAAAGCGTCCGGTGTAAACGACCACAGAGACGCTCTCTGATCCACCTCAATTTATAGAAACAGAAATGAGTTCTCACAGAAAGGCTGTTTTGCAGTTTGTCTGCAATAAAAAGGCCAAGTGAAACACTTGTTGCAAAACTGAAAGTGTCAAGAGCGAAAACATGATGTAAAATTCAACCAGTGCAAAAATTGAAACAATGTTTCTCAAATCAAGTCAAAGATGATTAAAATATGAACATTAAATTTGACTCTGATCCACTGACTGGTTTAATAATCTTTTCACCTCAAACAGCTGGTTTGGACAGAGGGAAACGATTGGTCAGCACACAGGTCAAAGGTCAGACATGAGCTGGAACTTGATGTGCAGTTGATTAAAATCTAAATGTCGTCATTTTTAAGTGGACTCCACATTTAGTGGGTTGCTAATGTAACCAGGCTGGATTAATGTGGCATTATTTTTTGATCAGCCAGCAGACATGAAGGTTTCTGCATGTGAGGACAGATGAGGACAAAAATTAAAATCTCAAAGTTTCTGAAACAAACATGTGGCTCCATTTACACCTGTAGATTTAACTTCAGTAAATTTAACAGAATCTAATTGCTTTTATTTGAAATAAAAAGGAGCACGATTTACACTGGTGTTTAAATGATAACGTCTAATTATCTTGTTATTGATGTTATTTAACTGTGATACATGAATTTAAGTAAAAATATTGGCTTAACACTAAACTTAGTCATTGGTTTTTAAACGTTACACATTTTTGCTATTCTTGTTTTATAGACCAACCTATAAAACAAGCTAATGTTAGCGGGCTAATTCTCTGTATCGCTAGCTGGATTCTTAGCTTTAGACAATGTTTACTTGCTGGCACTTCTTTTAGTCTCCACATTATTACTGTCCATGTTTTTCTCAACAGGAAATAATTTTGTACATCCATACCTGAATATTTTCAGTTGTATTATTATAAGAGATATATCAGTGTAGCAGCCTTTGTTCAATGAAGGGCAGGCTGGAGAAAACGGAGCTACTTCCAGCGGTTTCTCTCGCATTTTACTAAAACTTTAAACCACAGGAATAGCATGACGGAGTAAAACGTCAACATTTTGTCTGGTTTATCAACATTCCTCACTTTCAACAAAAAGAAATTACTATGATTTATTTATGCAGTTGAAGCTTTACTTTGTTCTTCTGCAGTCGGTTTGATATTAAAAGCCTCTGTTTGAGAACAGCAAAAACAACAATTCAAAGTGAATAAAAGACTTCAAGTCAAATCTTTAAATAAGTGATGAGGAAAAACATGTAAGATGTAAAGAAACGTCAACAAGAACGAGTTAGAGAGATTGATGTGTGTTAGAAACAGAAAAAGCAGAAAAAAGCAGAAACAAAACAGAAAAAAGCTTCCTTTCAAGCTGCGGTTATTGGTGAAGATGTGCTTCTTGTTGGTGAAGAGTAGAGTGCAGATAAAGTTGATGCTTAAAACTTAAAAAAATGGTTTGTTATTCACTGCAACACTCAAACGACAAAGATAACCACCAGTTTTCTACTTACTTTATTTATTAATTAACATAAAGAATTTTCTTTGTCTGTATGCATGGACTTTAATTTCATTTTACTGAGATTTGTTGCAGTTTTATTTATAGCACTTTATCTACTGTATGTAGCGAGCAAAAATATTATGCAAAAATATGAAGGTAGTTGTTTTACCCCTATTTAATGCAAAACAGAGAAAAATGCAAAAGTCAGATTAAATTTAAAAACATTTGATTCTAACCATACTGATGTTTTTGTTTGGGAAGTTCTACGCCAGCGGCATCAAACACATTTTTATTCTGGGCCAAATCAAAAACGGTTGTGTCAGAATCTACAGATAGAACTGATTAAACTGTTCAAATATCAATAAATATCTGTTGGTTTCAGCATTCAGTAAGTGAGATAATGATTGAAAACATTTTCAGTCTGTCCAGAAGTTCTTGATTGTTTTTGTGGTTTTTTTTAGATTAAAATCACAGATTTTGTAGAAATATTTGTAAGGATTTTTAACGATATTTTTGCTAATATAAGACGTTAAATGTGACTTTTTATTAATCGCATCGGCCACCTTTACGTCAAGTAAAGCAGTCCCTTAAACACAATGTTTTTGGCCAATTTTTGAGGAAAAATTGTATTAAAATCTGAAAAAATCTTTGATTTTGTGGATTTACTAAAATGTGGAGGAACTTATTGATGTAAGTTGGAGTCTAGAGGGCCACATAAAAAGCTACTGCGGCCCAGATTGGGCCCATGGGCCTTGAGTTAGACACATGTGTCCTACACTTATGGATCAGAGGCTCATATTTCACATTTATTTATGTATTTAAGCAGGAATGGAGCATATTAATTAACAAAAACACAATATTTGTAAACATGTTGAATTATAACCCAAGGTTTCTGTCTGTCTGTCGGCACTCAGCAGGTTGTCTCAATACATGAGACACTGGACATAAAACTATGTAAAATAATAAAATGCAAGGAAAACTCAACTTACACACAACATAAATGAACAGGTGAAGCTCAGAGGAGCTGATAAAAATTGCCATAATAAGGAGGATTGACTAATATATGCTCAAACCTGTTTGGTACTTTGTGCACGACTGGTGCCAAAAGCTATATTGCACGTATCAAACATGAGTAAGAGTCAAAACATCAAAAACATATCTGCTAAGAAGCACCTAATTTCCCCCAAATTACTGATGTTATTAATTATTTTAAACTGAAAATTAAGTGCTGAAAGAACTTCTTTATTCTTTCATCACTATTAATGAAAAAGGGTGAAGTCAAATCAGACCTGAAGCTGCAAAAAGAAGAAAGTTGCAGATCTGACAGATGACCAGGAGTTTCCAGTTTGCTTTGACAGATGAGAGTTTTCAGAGCGCAGACACCCGTATGATCTCTTCTGAGAGGCTTTGGTGAAAATGGGAAAAACTGTGGCCCCTTTCAAAAGCGTTTAACCCTTTTTATAAAACTCAATAAGGCATGGACTCCTGAATGGATGTCATTTACATCAGAAGGTGCTTTGAGCTCAGAGGCACCCTTAGTTCAGTTAAACATGGAAGGATGCGCAGAGTTTGACCTTTGGGGGAGGTTGCATTGGTGATACAGTTTATGTAATTATTCTTCTCCAGATTTTTATATAAGACATTAATCAGATTTAAATACTATCATGCAAGCAATCAAATCTGTCCCACAAATGAACATTTCTGAAAGTTGTTACATTTGCAGGTTTTCATTCTCACCTGGTGTTTTTATGTTTCTTCACCTGCGTTTGTATTGGATCTCTGTTACTGTCAAGTCCCTGCATAAAAACCAGTGTAACCACTTCCCTTCAGAAGTCACCCATTTAGTAAATGTTGGCCATATGTGTACAATGTGTCTTGTATCAGCTCAGCTGTTCTGTGAGGCTCACTTTCAGCAGAAGAGCCACACTTATGAGAATCTGTGCAAGACTTGAAAGTTGATCTAAATAAAAAAAAAAAAAAAAAAAAACACAACTCTTGATGTGGAAAGTTGGAGACATGAGATGAGGAACAAAAAGTGTCTATACAAGTTCTTGACTGTAAGGAGCTGAATACAAATGCAAACCTCACTTGAAGATAAATTCTTGATTAATGTGTATAATTTGTTTTCTCACTTTGCAAGTATCTTTTCATTTATGTTTGTCAATCTAAGGAGCTGCAAGTGGTTGAATTAACATCATAAAATGTGATAAATAATACTTTTTCACTTGCACTAATTAAATGTTATAGAATTATTTAGAGCACATTGGTCAAACTCAAGGCCTGAGGGCCTAATGTGGCCCCCCATAGCTTTTTATAGGACTTAAATATCACATTATCAATCAATTCAAGTGTTTTATTGTTGACTTACCATTCAGAAACCTCTTACTGCATTCTTGTTGGCTGTGCAGAAGGCTCCACTTCTGCTTGTCAAAGATGTATGGCTGTATAATTGTGCAACTGCTTGCAGTGTGAATAAAGTGAGCATGTAAGTGTTGAGTTGGGGCGTGGCCATCAGAGGCAAGAGGCAATAAAACAGATCCTTCTGAAAGGAGCAGGGCTGAGCAGACTGAAATCTCATTATCTGAGATTGATTTTGAGCAAAAAATGTGATGGAAAAAAGGGATGCATAATAGAATAACAGTTTATTAATGGGATTTATCAGTACATCCTGGCACAATCACCCTTTGAGGACATTAATAATCTGGATTAGCCTCAAAATGAAAATGAGTTTGACACATGAAGAAAAACAATCTTGGAGAAAAACATTCCCACTGGATCATTCAGCTTCTTTATTCATCCAGGAACCACAGACAGAATCCCAGCTGGGATTAAAACTCTGGCGAGTTTTGGCAACTTCATTTGTAAACTTGAAATCTGGAAAACAGAGTGACTGACAGAAGACACAGAAACCAGATGAAACCTACAGAGAGAAAATGTGATTCATAGGAGGCTGGAAAATGTGAATAACTCTCCAACTTCTTCACATCCAGGAAGGAGATCCTGCAGGAATACTTTGACATCTCCACCCTCCTCCAGCAGGAAGTGGTGAAGATCCACAGGGAGATGTCATCCGCCATCATCGCCATCGATCCACAAAGAGAATACGAGAGCTTCATCCAGCAGAACCGGTACGAAGAAGCAAAACCTCTGCAGAGTAAAGGTCATGATACTCTGACGGAGGTGAAGCCATTGAATCCGTGTTTCTGATCTCAGGTCTGTCGGGGAGATTCCTGTTTGTGCAGATTTTGACTGCAACCTCCTGGAGGAGACAGAGCAGCTGAGGCCCAAAGAGATCGAGCTGAATGACCTCACCTTGGAGACGATCCAGCACAAGTGAGAACAATGAGATGGCAAAGGCCCAGTTTCCTCTGTTAATATCTCAACGACTTCCTCTTCTTCTTTTCTGTCTGTATTTTTTTTAAACACTCGCTTTACATCCCCTGTTTCCTCATGGTACTTCTGCTCTCAGGCTGACTGCGATCGAAGAGGATCTGCTGGCCCTGGCTCGGTCTCTGGGCTCTCAGCAGACGTCTGTGGAGCAGCTGGAGCTGGAGCTGGAGAACGAGCTGGACGGAGACAAAAAAGGCCAGAGGTGAAGAGAGCGTGGGGCTGCTGCGTTCACACAATGAAGGAAACAAATTGCTGAAATTCTTGCTCCCGCTTTGCCTCCTTGTGCAGCCCTGAGTGACTGCTAATAGCCAACCTGGTCTCAAGAGGCAGCAAGCAACTTATTAATAATAATAAGGCAGTAATATGCATGGAGTTATGAATCTTGGTCCCCTCGTTTTTCTTGGTTGACAAGCCTGTCCAGGGGTGTCGCAGGTTTGATCCAGTCATTAATTAGCTCCTGAAGGACAAAAGGAAACAGAGTGTTTATCTGCAAAACTCTGACAATCATTAAAAAAAGGCAGGAAGCACATATGGTGTTTTTGAGGTGTTTTTTTAGGTAAGTGGAGGTTGCTCTGCCCTCTGGTGAGATTTTCAGAGAAACATTTTGTAAACCAGCAGGAAAAGCTGTTTCAAGCTGACCTGCTGTGACCTTTTTGAAGCTGTCAGGCTTAATGTTCCTCTGCTTCAGACTCCACTGTAATTCAGTCCAGCTTGTTTCTCCAGAAACAATTCACAAACAGTGTCACCTCAAGACTGGGAAATACAGTTCAGGGAAGAGCTTGTTTAACAGATGCTTAATTGTTTTCAGCACATGGTAAATAATTGACATGTAGCTGAAGTAAAGTAACAGAAAACCAACATGCATGCTGCTGGTTGTGTGCAATTGGATCATCATCAGTCAGAAAGAGGAAGAGCTGGATGTCAACCATTAAGTTACTGCGGCTCATGAAGAGGACATACCTACATGTTTCATATCTGAAACCTAAAATCATATCTGATCTGCTC
Source organism: Poeciliopsis retropinna (assembly GCA_010277075.1). NCBI lineage: Eukaryota > Metazoa > Chordata > Actinopteri > Cyprinodontiformes > Poeciliidae > Poeciliopsis > Poeciliopsis retropinna. The sequence continues at coordinate 14,162,249 of VMRM01000006.1, read as the reverse complement.
TCAGCTGTTCTGTTAACCCTTTTCAGAAAGTTTCCTCTCTGGTGGTGTCTCGGTTTTCATCCTCGCTGGATGTTAGTGTGCAGATTAAAGGATTTCCTAATTTTAAATTTAGATTCTTCATCCACATTTGTCTTGATTCGTGTCTGTTAGAAACCAATGGAAAACAGTCATATCCATCTTAAAAAGAGACCTATTATCTTCCTTGAATAGGTTTGGATAGGTTTGTGTGTTATACAAAACATGTTCATGACATTTTTTGTACAAAATCATTCTGAGAAGATGAGATTAAAGTCTGATCAGTTCTGTCTATTTGGATCTCCAGTCAGAATGAGCTGTTTCATGGCCTCTTGTCTCTTTACATCCAAATAAGCCTCTGCTGACCATGCCCCCAACTCAATGTTCGCACTCATGTGAAAACGGTTGCAAACCGATGTGTAATTATACAACCACAGATGTTTGAAAAGCAGAAGTGGGGCATCCTGTACAACTAACAATAATGTAGCAAGTGGTTTCTGTGTGGTCAGTCAACAAGAAAACATTTGTCTTATCCAGCAGCCATTGTACAGTCCATAGAGTGGTAAAACCAGCTGACCAAACATCCTGTGGCTTTGCTAGGGTTGCTAGGTAACAGTGATTGTGATTTAACAATCTGGAGGTTGTTGAAATTTTCCAGATATTATAAAACATAAACTTATTACCAGAAAATGGCTTTGTGTTTCTAAGTGCTTGGTTGTAGAATAGATTTGAGACCCAAACAGGAAGTATTAAAATGTACAAAATGTAAATTCTGCCTAATAGGTCCTATTTAACGCACACCAATGGGAGCCTTCAACTATAAGGGTGAGCCACAAGCTGATCAGGAAGTAGGCAGATGTATCTTTGAAATGACATGTCTGTGTGCCAGTGATTATCATAACAAACATAAAGAAATCTTTGGCTAAACTGTTAACCAGTAGCTTTGCAAAGCCGCTCACCACACAGACCAACACAAACCACTTCACTGCAGCTGCTGAAATCAGACCAACAGTTGCAAAAATAACTAATCTTGCATCAGCAGCTCCAGGACGAATGCAGATAGAAAATATTTTAGGTTGAACTTTCAGCCAACAATAAAGAAAAACACAAAGTGCTTAATTTTGTTTTTTAGTCAAATTAAGGGTCAGATTTGTCAAAAATGTTCAGTATGATGTTGTTCCGCTCAACATATTTTTCCCCAACTTTCATGTCAAATTGAGAAATTTCATTAAAATCCAGGAACTTGTTTTCTGGAAACCCCTCAAGTATTTCACGACACAAACAACCTTAGCAATCTAAAGCAGATGACAACACCTTCGCACACTCAGGATGTTTTTGTGGCCTGAAACTTGTGGCTGCTGTGCATGTTTCTAGTGAGTTTCACGGACCATCACAGCTGACTGAGGCACAGAAAGTGAACTTCAGGAGGTGCTAAATAAAAACAAAAAAGTAACTTTACTTATGTTTTCTCTCCTTAGGGTTTATCATTTCAGCAAGAGACATGCAATGGAGGAATGCAGGCAGCAGGTTGCTCTGTCTCAGGGTATAAAAGCCAAACTGGAGGTTCAGAGACTTCTTCTAAAGGAGAAACTGGACCAGCTGGGCTTCAGAGAACCTCCACAAGCCCTCAGGCTGGACATGGACTCTGTTTCGCTTTTATCCAGCACAAGCAATGTATGTTCCCCCTGCTGCAGCCCTTTTCTGGTTTGCCTTTTCCTCATTTGTTGTCAGTTCTTTGAAGCGGCCCAGTAAATAGGCGTCTCGCAGAACATCTCACTGAAAGTGACTGCATGTTTTCAGTGGGGAAGGACTTCTGACATCTGGTTTTAAAATGAGCGAGTCTTGATGTGGTACAGAGAAAGTTTCAAATCAAGTTGAAGCTGAAAGTTTTGTATAAATAATTAAATAAAAAACTAACACGGAATAGAAATGAGGAGCACAACAAAACAGGAGTCTGAAAATTTTAGAATAAAATTTCAGCAAGAAATTCAAAACAAAAACAAATTGCAGCCTTTGCTGGGAGGCAGAGATGCTGGATGTTTTCAGCTCTTTCCATTTCTGTATAGATTTACCAGGTAACAGAACCCAAACATCGGCCTAGTTAAAGTAAACCTTAAGCTGTTTTCCTTTGTCTATGCTTCGAATCCACATAGTTCTTTTACTTTTAAAAAAAAAATTGCATAACTTGTCAATGTCATTGTTGGTAGTAGGACAACACAGAAATCTTTGTGTCCACTGTTGCACATGAGAGAAATCTTTGTATTTTCCAATGACTCTGTTCAAACTTAATGGTATTACTGCAGCATAATGGTATTACTGGAACAAAGTATGTTTTGAAATGGTTAATCATTCGGTTACATTATGAGACAAACTGAGACATAGATAAAGCAAATGTTTTCTTTTGATTACCTTTTGTTTTGTTGCATGAAATGTTTCTCTTTCCATTTTACAGTTTACAGTTATATTGACCATGATGCTTTGCTCTGTTATTTTTAGGACAATGTTCAAACTTCGGGTAAAATCCTCATGGACGGGATCATGAACAACCTGAGCAACTTGTTCAGACACAAATCTGAGGTAGGATGGTGTTAATATTTCATTAAGCTGCTTATGCAGCGAACAATAAACTATGTTGACATGGCCAAATATTTCCCCAAGGAAATTAAAATTATTCTGATTCCAATTCAGATCAGTCCAACAAGCCGAGTGTTTATGAAATTCATCAGAATAAAACTTTTCTCTCTATATTTTAATAAAAATTACCACATTTGGGTGAATAATATCAGCCTATCTATAATATTATTAATCTATATAATAATATAAGTATTATAGATTATATAAGAATGAAGGAAGTGTGATATTAACTTTTTTGTCTTACCTGCAGGAAATAGTCATGATGATTTTAGTAAATTTTAAATGAATCATAGCTGTAGGGCTGTTGCCTTGCAGCAAGAAGGTCCTGGGTTTGATTCCTGCCCCATGGTCCTTCTGCATGGAGTTTGCATGTTCTCCCTGTGCATGGCGGGTTCTCTCTGGGTACTCCTGCTTCCTCCCACAGTCCAAAAACATGACTGACAGGTTGACTGGTCTGTCTAAATTCTCCCTAGGTGTGTGTGTGTGTGTGTGTGTGTGTGTGTGTGTGTGTGTGTGCATGGTTGTTTGTCTTGTTTGTTTCTATGTTGCACTGCGACAGACTGGTGTAAGAAAAGAAAATGGATGGATATTATATTATAGATCAGACGTTTTCCTAAATTGTACTATAATATTATAATGTATAATTATGCTATGTTATGTTAAGATAATAAAATATTGCATTATTATTATTATATTGTTTCTCATTAGATTATGTTAGACATTTATTTGTGGAGTTGAGTAGTGCACTCTTGAACCTTATAGTACTGGTTACAACTTTTAAAAAAACATTTTATTGGCTCTAACGACCTTTATTTGATAGTGAATTAACAGGAAAGAGGGTAATGAGAGAAGAGGGAAGACACGTGGCAAAGGTCACCAGGCTGGGAATCAAACCTGTGACATCTAAGGCCTCCATACATGGGCTGTGCTTAACCTCTGCGCCACCACAGCACAGCCATACTGGTTACAGGTTTATATAATGATATTATATTCAGAGTGAAGGACATTTGTTCCTGCTGAAGGTCGTGTCCCTTCCTGGTTTGGTCCTACCTGGGTGCAGGTTGACTGCAGGGCCTGTTTTTGACTCCCCAAACCTCACAGTGCAACAAACAATAAATCACTCTGCAGATGCCGTGTCAGGTTTCGGAGGACATCCTGTGGGTCTAACGTGCTCTGACACCAAGCTCCACGGACATTTTAAGGTCAACTGCTTTCAAAGTTCTGCTCGACCCAAATTCAGCTCTACCTCACAACCAGCAAGTTTACGTTTAAAATGCTGAGAAACACACCAAAGGGGTGGAGAGTTCAAATGGAGGAAATGCTGTGATATTTAAAATGCTGCACCTGAAGTATAAAATGTAATTTCTGAGTGAGCTGCTCCTTCTTCTCTATTTCGCATCACTCTGGTGCCCGACAGGCATGCACGGATGGTGGAGTGATCAGACTTTTAAGTTTTATAGTCTCGACTGAAGTGTCTTCAAATATCCTCTCCCAGATCTCCGCACATCCTCTGTCTCTTTTTATTTTCCTAAGACTCCTGCCAGCACCATTAAAGATCCCATCTCCCTGTCCTCCTCCTCCTGCTGCTTCCAGGTATCCCACGCCTCCCCCGCCGTGCCGGAAGTGGACCGGCCCCTGTCTCAGCAGGACTGGTACCACGGAGCCATTCCCAGGCTGGAGGTGCAGCAGCTGCTCCAGAACGACGGAGACTTTCTGGTGAGGAAGAGTCAGGAGAAACAGGTGTATGTCATTTCTGTGCAGTGGGAAGGATCGTGCAAGCACTTCCTCATTCAGAACACGGATGTGAGTAAACCTTTCTAACAGCACAACTCTCATTTCACTTTCTTGCATCACTCCATCCTCAATTAATATTGCATTCAATTTTTCTTAAGAATACAGTTTTTTATATCTTCAAATGTTTTGAAAAAGATGTTTTTTCATTTTTCTAATGTGAATAAGAACTATGCATTTTAGCAGTTATGTAGTTTCCCCAGCTTGGGTATTTATCCTGCTAATTCAACACCAACTGGATACAAGAACACATCAGTTCAGCTGGTACAACAATTAAAAACAACATTTTATGTCAGTGATGTTTCTCCTGAACTCGTTTCCATGTGTGTCAGTAGAATTTGTACCGTCTGGATGGAGAAGGTTTCCACAGCATCCCGAAGCTTATCAATCACCTGCATTCATCGCGTTTACCCGTCACCAAGAAGTCAGAGGCCATCCTGAAGAAACCAATACTGAAAGTAAAGCCAGGATTTTCATAACTTTCCTCATCTAATAAACTTTATGCTCATAATTATCTATGTGATCTGGCTTTTGGCGCTCCGCTCTGGCTTTCTGTCCGAGCTGCTACATGAACTGTGTTGCTTTCTCATTGCTTCTTTTTGGTGTCTTTAAAATGAGCTGTTTCGAAAACCTCCCAAATTGGCAGCCACTCCACCGTTACCTAGCAACCCAAGTTTGGCTCCAGCAAATTTGTTCAGCTGGCTTTACCGCTGTGTGCGTTGTACAATGGCGACTTAACATCCAGAAACCACTTGCTGCATAATTGTTAGTTGTGTAGGAGGCTCTACTTCTGCTTGTCAAAGATGTGCGTTTGTTTAATTCTGCATCTGTCTGCAGAAAATGTTCATGTGTGAGTGTAAGCGTTGAGTTAGAGTGGGTGGCCAGCAGCAGCTTATTTGGATTTAAAGTGACAGGAGGCCCTAAAACAGCTCATTCTGAAAGAAGCTGAAAATAGGAAGAACTGAGCAGAATGAAATGTCATTATCTAAGAATAATTTTGTGCAAAAGACCTAACCTCTTCAAGATTAGGATAGGTCATATAAAAATCTTAACTGCCTCTTCTATTAAATTTCTTCCTGAATAAACACCGTTCCATTTTGTAACCTGCTGCTGCCACAGAGTAACTCAGCCTCTCCTTTGGTTTCCAACCCCTGCAGGATAAATGGGTGCTTGAACATGATGACATTATCTTGGGCCCCCTCATTGGAAAGGTGAGTACATCTCACATCTACTGGCAGAAACACAGAAACACAAAACAAAAAAATCTTTACTTCAACAGTGTTTTCAAGTGAAAGTGATGGAAAAAGGAACATACATTCTCAAGCTTAGCTGTAAACACAGCTGCACCTCTGTGGTTTTCCTCTGAAGTTTTTCCTCTCGATGGCATCTGTTTAGGTGTTTCTGCTGCTTCAGCTCAGATTTCTGAGCTTTCTGTCTCTAGAAAGTTCTTTTTAATTTCAGCTTCACCTGGGAGTTAATTTCTGCACAGCAGGAAGACTACTGATGTTGATTGCTTTTGCTTAAATTTAAACTGCTTCGGGGGAAAACACCACAGCGGTCCCACTCGATTATGTTTGCTGGCTACAGGTCAGCAACACCGCTGGGTATTAAATGTACAACACAGAAAGGCTGGAGAAAAGTTAACTCATCTGTGAAACACTAAACTTTCAAGCTGTTCTGCAATCTAAAAGTAAAAGTTTGTGTTAGATAGCAAATATTGATGGATGTATTGATGTAAGACAAAACCAGTGGGGGTTGTCAGAAGAGCTATTAAAAACTGATTTTAACCGTATCGAGAGTAAAATATGAAGCTGTACAAAAAAATCTCTGCAGTAGGTCAAGAACACTTACTGCATCTGCATCTGCAAGCCCAATTTAAATCCTCATAAAGGGGAAAAAAGTAATTTAAGATCCATAAACGACACAGCCTTTCTTTGGTTTCATTTAATCTGCTGTTAAGTTTTAGATTCCTTTGGGAAATCATGGCTGCTACATCCTCCGGGCTGACGAGAGAAACGAATAGCTTCTTATCAGGACATAGATAGAAATCGGTGCAGGATGTCGTGTTAGGATCTGAACTATTAATACCTTATTAAATTCATATCTTTGAAGTGATGGAAAAAAAATCCCCAACAACTTCTGAGATCAGATTTAGTCAAAATAGCTTGAATTAGTCATTAAAGTCTTTTTTTTTTTTTACATTGCTTCATATCGCTGAAGTTCTCAGACATTTATATGTGCAAAGTTCACTGAAGGTCTCACCACATATCAGTCTAGTTTAGATCTGGTCTGGGTTGCAGAGCCTCATGTTTTGTGAGAAGAACATTTGTGCTGTGCTTGCTTTTTGCAAAAGATGCTGCAGTGCATTAAGACCGAATATTTCTACTTTAGTTTAATCTTTTCTAATTGCATTTTCCCAGAAGCCTTGGAGTTCATGCAACAAAGTGCTATCATTTTCTTCTGGCTGCCCTTTCATTTCAAACAATCCGAAGTCTTTTTCTAAATTAACTTTAGTTTTTAAAATAGGATACTGTAAAAAGGGCTTTTGAGTCTGACATGCCGTTTCTCAGCTGAAGAAAACCATTAGACAAAAGTAAAATCAATTTTCTTTTTAAAGTAACAGAATTTGGTCTCATTAAATCACCAAAAATTTAATTATTAGAAGAGGTGATGCAACATATGTCTTGCTGAGCTCTATATCAACACCAGGTTTAGTTTTATTCCACACAACTTCCCACCCTTTGTAATGATTTCATACCTGGTATAAAAATCTAGAAACTTTTTGGCCCTTTCAGTATTAAGGTCGAATGACGGCTAAGACGCTGCACAATTCTGCAAAATACTATTTCTTTATTCCAAAACTCTGAAATGTGATAATTAAAAAGTTTAGATTTTCTACACAAACTACAGAATAACTGAAAAAACTCACCAAGAGCAAAAGATGTGCGGAACATGATGCAATTGCAACAAAATGAAGAAGACTATATCTGTGTTTGCACCACAAATGTTCTCAAATCTTTGTCATTATTCCACTAATGTTGAAAAAACACAATTTCGCAATTGCAGTAAATAAGAAATGTCATTAAAATCACATGTGAATAAGTTTGTTTAAGCAATAAGTCCTTAAAATCATTCTGGACCATCATCCTCCAACTACTTCCTGTTGTTTTCTTCTTCATGGTTTCCACCAGTGGTGACATCTAGTTGTTGACCACGTGATTTTACGAAATACACTAACCCCACCTCGTTATAGACCTAAAAAGTTTTTTTTTTTTTTTTCAAAATTAAGTCAATTTATTTTTGACATGTCAAGTTGTGGAATTATATAGTTTGTGATAGAATGAAAAGATCTTGAAGGAGCTTCATGGATGTTTAAAAATGTCTCTGCAGGGCAACTTTGGAGAGGTGTACAGCGGTCGTTTACGCTCTGATAACACTCCTGTAGCTGTGAAGTCCTGCAAAGAGAATCTGGCTCCAGAACATAAGAGCAAGTTCCTGATGGAGGCCAGGTCAGTGTGTCTCCTAACACACACATACACCTACACACACCCACCCACACACCCCCACACACACAGATCAATCAGCAGCAAAGTCTCTGAGACGCTCATGTGTCCTGCAGGATCCTGAAGCAGTACAACCATCCGAACATCGTAAAACTGATCGGAGTCTGCACACAGAAACAGCCCATCTACATCATCATGGAGCTCGTTTCAGGTGAACACCATCTCTACACCTTCAGCTCCATCCACTCAGCTGCATGAGTGACTGACTCTCTGTTTTACACGTTTCTAGGTGGGGATTTCCTCTCCTTCCTGCGGCTGGAGGGTCACAGTTTGACGCCTAAGATGTTGGTCAAAATGACTGAAAATGTAGCAGCAGGAATGGAGTACCTGGAGAGTAAGAAGTGCATCCACAGGTTGGTGGTGATGTGTTTTACTGATAACATAAATCATCAAAAATCCTTCTTGGGTCTTTGTACTGTGAGTTTTATTTTTGCACATTTTTCCAACAAGGAAAAACTTGTGAAACTTTTAAAGCAAGGCTGTGATTTAGTTTAGTTTTCTTACAAAAGCAGCAGAGATGATGAATGATTTAAGGCAAGATCTTTATTTAGCCAAAAGGAAAGGCCATTCCACCAACAATAAATGAAAGGTAAAATTTATATTTCAAATGACTCACAAAGTTTAAGGAATGTTTAATCAACCGTAACAACTAATATGCATTCAAACAGCAAAAACTGTATCCATGTTAAAGAGTTGAGGGGCGCTAAATGCTGCCACTGAAGGCAAAAACTAAAATTTCTGAATTTATTGATTCAGAATAATAAAAAAGTTAAATTTTAAAGGCATCACATCTTGGAGGCTTTAATGCGACCTCTATAACCTTTTTCTAGAATGGAGTTTGGCCATTTTCACTGAGACCTGCTGCAATCTTTCCTTCTTTGAGGAGACCTCCTGTAAAGTCACTGAGGTGAAGCTAATAACCGGCCATCTTGAGGTCATCATTCGTCTTTCTCTTCTCTGCCGACCGGTTCTTGCTCAGTCTGAGTGTGAGGGTTAAAGCTGCTGAAGGCTTAGTGTGAAACTTTAGAATGGAGCGTTATCCATGTTTATTGCAAGTTCCATTGATTTTACAGAGATCAGAAAGTTTTCCTGCAGCCCAGCACCCTGAAACCATCCTTGACCTCACTCAGTGCTTCACACCGGTGGTTTCCCACTGCGGCATGCAGCTTTCATCTGACAACAAGCACTCAGAAGTGTTTGAACCAGGGATTTCGTTTTGACTCTCCTCCAGCCATCATCCCTTCAGTGCAGTCCCCCGCCCCCTTTTTTTTGTTTAGCTCTGATTCCTTTTGTGAATCTATAATGTGCAAGAGCTGCCGTTTTTGAGCTGATACAAACCGGAACGTTAGGAATGGATAGTTGAGCTCGAACAGCAAAGCTGTCACACTCAGAGAAACTCAGCCACTGCAGAGGAAATGAGTCGGCGCCGCGCCTGCTGCAGGGAAGGTCAGAGTGGGATGATCCAGAGCGAGGGCCTCCTGTACTCCAGCTACGCAGTGCTGTAAAAAAAATGTTTGCTCCCTTTGTAATTCCTTTTTTTTTTTTTTTTTGCACATTGAGTGTTTCAGAACCTCAAAAACAACACAAGTAAACACAGAATGCAGTTTTTCAATGAAGGAGTTTAATATTAGGGAAAGAATGATCGAAACCTACACGGTCTTGTATAAAAGTGCCGGTGGTTTATCACTGTCTCTAACCACACCTGCACCACTGCTCTCAGTGAAGACTGCCTGACAAAGTGAAGTACATCAAAATACTCTCAAAAGCTGGACATCATGCCCAGATCACCAAACAAAAAAGTAATTGAGACCAATCAGTCTGGAAAGAGTTAAGTAATTTCTAAAGCTTTTGGGCTCCACTGAACCAAAGTGAGAGACATCATCCACAAATGGAAAAACAATGGAAGAGTGGTGAACTTTCCAGGATCAGCTGGCCAAGAGAAATTAAGAGCACAGCGACGATTCACCCACGAGTTCACAAAAGATCCCAAAACAGCATCAAAAGAACTGAAGGCCTCACTTGCCTTGGTTTAGGTCAGAGGTCATGACTTCACCAAAGGAAAGAAGAAAAAATGGCCTGCATGTCAGAGTTTCAAACAAAAAACACAAGATCATTATGGCTCTTCTCAGATTTTCCAGAAAACATCTCGATGATTCCCAGGACTTTTAGGAAAATATTCTGAAAAAAAGTTGAACTCTTTAGATTTCCATAGCACTGAGATCAGGAGATCCACTCCAAAACGTTGATTTTGTTTCCACAGAAGTTAAGACCTTTGTTGCTGAATGCATTTGCGAATCTGCCGTTTTAGAAAGGCTCCCTTCTCTCTATGAGTGACCTTTCAACCCGTGTTGCTACAGGATTTCTCTCACTGTAGATCCAAGTTTCCCAATTTGAGCACAAAAACACCAAAATCAGAATATGAGAGATATAAAAATAAATAAATTATTATTGAAATAATTTTCAATCATTACCCTTATGTTAATGTTGAGTGTTGGAAATATTTCAGAGAAACATTTCTGAGCAGCTCAAGTTCCTCTGATGTGGACTGACACATAAGCTCGTAAATTAACACACGTACATCATCGAACTGTTAACTTTCCTCACATCACTTCCTCATGTGTTGTCATGACAGTTTAAAAAACAGGAATAAAGGAATTTCCTCAAATAAAATGTGAAAAAACTCCCCTGTGACTTATTGCTGTAAGCGTAATTAATGACAGCATTCAGTTCTGCACTGGATTAGACTGAAAAGACAGAATTGTTGAAGGAAACTTAATGTAAAAAGTCAAGGTCTTAAGAAGAAAACTTGAATTATTCAAAACAGAAGAGACAACTTCAAGCACAATGTCAGCAAAAGTAGTAAGAAACAAACCTGCAGTCAATTCAATGTCACAAATTTTCATAATATTCTACATTTTTTGCTATTATTTTGCTCTCACTATTTTATTAATGCACTTGATTCAGGAGGCAGATTGAGCCCAATAGATGCCAGAGCAAACGTGTCGACCAGATTCAGCAGATGGGAACAATTTGCACCAATTTCTTAACGTTTTACCCAAAAATAGAGCAGAAGCTGAAGTGCTCAAAGAAGGAGAAGAAAATTAGAATATAATTTTTCTCTGTAATTTTCAGGGAACTCCAAGTCCTGACCTGATTATGTTTCTCTCAGAGCTTTAAGAACAACATCTGGCACAATCGGGTCTCACTACTGCTGCTAAATCAATGTGAAGCTGCGGATTGAAAAAGGCAGGAATGATGCATCTATTTTACTCATTTGGTGATAAAAATTAAATATGCGTAACATTACAGGAGTCCGTATTGACTTATAATTGTATCAGACTGCAAAACAAGCAGTCATGTTAAGTTGTTAATTTCACTTGGTGAATAAAAAAATATCTTGATATGTTTTTTCACACATTTATTTTTCTTTCCAGCATCACAATTCTCACTGCCTTTCAGAATTCTTCTTTTTTTTTTTTTTACTACTGTAAACAGCTATGTTCTCTCAGAACTGTTTGCTTTATTTTATATAAATATGAGCAGACTTGCAGAATGTGCTCACACGGTGCCCCATTGAAACGTAATCAAAAATCATGAAGAGAAATGCTTTTTCACAGTGAAGTAATGCAGGAGCAGCTCTGCATCTTCATTCCAGGAAAGAAGTTATTTTATTCTGTTTAGCAGAATATGTTTCCTCTCATTTGTGAGCTAATTGAGAAAAGTCCCATTATCTCTAGTTTGACTGCACACAGATTTAACAGGTTCTTTATTCAGGCTTGAAATATCCTTGTAGCTCGTTTCAACAAAAACTTAAAAGTAGAGATAAATTCAATTGAAAATTTCTGAAAACGAGAAGATTCTGGAGAGTTAAACAGTGGATGTGGGCTGAGGAATTGAGGCATCATGAAGCTGTGGGAGTTGTGGAGAGGAGGACGAGGAGGAGGAGGCGATTGTGATATCTGGCTGAGTGATGTTCACACAGCGGGAACAGATCAGAGCAGGTTTCTGGAAGAATGGCTGCTCAACCTGCATCACAGAATGTCAAAATGAACCCACGTAAAACACCAGAGACACGTTTTCTCTTTCCTTTTCAGCACCGTCTGTTCTCTCCTTCCTGTTTCTTCTGCAGAACATGATTTTTCTGTCTGTTTTTCTCCCCCAATGAATCTGTTTCTGTTTTTTAGGGACCTCGCAGCAAGAAATTGCCTTGTTGCAGAACGCAACGTGGTGAAGATAAGCGACTTTGGGATGTCCCGCGAGCGAGATGACGGGGTCTACTCTGCAGAGGGGGGTCTAAGGCAGATCCCCGTCAAATGGACCGCTCCAGAGGCCCTGAACTATGGTAGGCCAAAAATAATTTCACCCTTATTGCACTTTGCAAACTGCAACCCGTCAAAAAAACACAGCACCTTTTCCTTTGCGAATGCTGCCCCCTGCTGTCTCTCTCAGGTCGCTATACCACTCAGAGTGACGTGTGGAGCTTTGGGGTCTTACTGTGGGAGACGTTCTCCATGGGGATGACACCCTACACCAGCATGAATAACCAGCAGACACGTGACGAGGTGGAGAAAGGTAAAGATGTCTCTCGGCCTGCGGAGAATAAATGCTGGAGTTCAGATAACCCTGCGGAGAGCTGATGGTGGATCTTGTTGCAGGATACCGGATGCCTGCCCCTCACGGCTGCCCCGTGGAGATCTCCAGGGTCATGAACAACTGCTGGCAGTACGACCCCAAAAACAGACCAACATTCAGGAAAATTCGGACTGAGCTCAATGCTATACACAACAAAATCACATGATACAATCCTCTGTTATAGGCTTTTCCTGTCTTTTTATTAGGAGTCTGTACACTTGTTTTATATATTTAGTTTCCTTCTGGTGAAGAGTTGAACACTGAAGAAGAACTCAAATAAAAAAAGAAAATCAATGGATCTTACTGGGGTTTTTTTATTTACTTTTCTGGTATGAAAACTACATGGAGAATTACTCTTAGAGGCGGGAAGTGTGTTGGTTGGCCTCCTGGGGACGTTTTTTCTCTTATTTCGACTTTTCCAAAGTCGTATTCAACCCAAGAAAACTTCTTTTCACACAGAGAGAGAGAGAGAGCGAGAGAGCGTGCTCTCCAGTTTTATCGTCTAGTAAAGCTGCTCTGAGGAGTTGAAGGGCCTTTGTATAGCTTTTTTCTAAACACTGTAAAAGAAATGTAAGAGTCTAATCAGAACTAACAATCTTTAACTGCCTAAAGGATGAGACTTTATATTTCCAGCTGAATAAAAGCAGCAGCTCGGGTGGCCCTGTGGGGCTCTGCTGTCAGAGCAGGAGGCGCTTTGGAAAATGCAACAGATCTTCAGACCTGGTGATGCATTTTCAGGCAGCATCAAATACAGTTTTGTCTTTTTTGTTGGTTTTAAGACATTCAGTCTTTTCAGGATCAAAGGAATCACATAAAAAACGCTGAATTTCAAAAACGAACATTTGCACACACAAGGTCTGATATAATACATTTTGATCTTCTCTTATGTTTTCGTAAATGTCCTTTTGAAAGTTTTTTTTTATTTCCATTATCAAGTTTCTGGCATACATTTTAGCTCTTCTGCTATAGGAGTTCATTTAAGTTTGCTGGTTTCCTAGTGTGGATCTGGTTTTAAGAATAAACTTTACCTTTCAAAAGGTTTGCAGCTGATACCATTCAAGAAGCTTAATGCAATTCTGCTCTATCCATTTAAAAATATATATATTTTAAATATATTTTCAAATCATTAACCTACTGAAAATAACCCAGGACTCACCATGTTAAGAAGGGAATTTAAGACTAAGTAACATAACTGTAAAGCATGGTGGTGGGAACATCATGCTTTGGGGCTCCCAGGCTGCAATTGTTGTATGTTGTATGCTGTATGTTTTTCAACATCTGACAGATACTTGGATAACTGGATAATTAATTTAAACAGACAGAAAACTAACTTTGGAATAAATTAAGCAGACTTTCATCAAGCTTCAGGAACCCAAATAAAATAACAATATAAAGGCTTATTTTATCAAGAAAGTGATCAAATATCCTGCAGAAAATCTGGAACAGATTTGCTGGCGGCATAAGGGTAAGCTGTATATTTATGGAGTAAATACACAAAAACATCCAAACTTGTGACCCAGGTATTGTTTTTAAAATTGACCGAATTAATTCCTTGTAGGATTACAGACAAAAGGCACAAAAAAAAAAACAAAAAACAAAAAAACCACTCCCATGGTGAGTCTACAAACTTAATTAAAATTGTTCCCACAACAGAGAATTATAAATTCCAGACATAGTAATCTTTCTAGATTCAGTCCATTCAAAGTTGTAATTCAAAGCACAAATAAGCCAAGAGTTGTAACCCGAGGGTGTGTCCAAACCTGTTTCAACATACTCATCTGGAGCCGATCCAACTTCCTTGGGTCATACAGAGAGAGAGAGAGAGAGAGAGAGAGAGCTATAAAGTCAGATGAGTTATAGTCCCTGCTCCTGTCCCGCCTCTCAAAGATTGTGCAACGCTTTGCAACTTTCTCAAATAAAGAAGGGGTGGCAGTTTGCTTTTTAACAAGAGAGATGACCTGGTGCTGGTGCAGGAGCCTGCAGCTGGAGAGATACGTTTGGAAACCAGTGATAACTGGAATCTCACTTTAAACAGATCTACACAGCTCTCACTTCATTTAGTAATCACTGAATTGTTTAATTTAGGTTTTACATAATGTATCAAAGCTACAGCACAGCTGCACCTGGTAAAAAAAGAGCAGCATACAAAGTGATGTATGTATAAATTACCTTAAATTATAATTTGCTTAAAAATATCCCATTGAAAGAGCTTAGTGAACTAGTTCCAGGTATGAACGCAAAGTGAATCACGTTCATTCAGTTTTCTGTTCCGATTAAAGAAAAAAAAATGCAAACTGACTCAAAAGGGTTTGTTATACTATTTAAATAAAAAGCTGTCAGGGAAAATAGTTTTTAGTACGTGGAAATGTTTTCATTATCTTTCTTATTTTTTTCCCAAAAGATGAACAGTAATTAGTTTTAGCTGAGAGAGGAATTTTCTTAGGAACATGTTCCCTAGAGAGAGCAAAATGTTCTCTCATTATCAGCTGCAGCTGCAACATCTCAGGAGAAGTGAAACGTATTTGAAACAGAGCATTCATTTCTAGATTCAGTGAGAAAATTCATATGATGAGAGTGAATTGCAGCAGAGAATCTGACACGAAACTGTCCTTTAGTAAAGAAACACGTTGCACACTTGCACTTTGATGTATAGGAGCCAAACTACACTTATATAAATATATATTTTTATCTGTATCCACTCAGACAATTTTAAGAATTTTTTTCCAGTTTCCATTTGTGTGCAAACGACAGATGGAAAAACAAAAAGGTTTTTTTTTTTTTTTCAATATATAAATTTTTGAATTAATATTTAATTCAAGGATAAATTGAGTATGAATCTGCTTTAAATAAATAAAATTTCAAATATTTTTCCAGGTCAAAATCTGCAGCTTTGAGATAAATATAAATCATCTTATAAAAGCTGAGATGTGACCAGTGTAAAAGCAGCTAATGTCAGTGAGCTGCTGCTGACACTTTTGAAGAAAGAGTCATGTGAATTACAGCTACAACAGAAACAGAGACAGCTGCATTTTCTAACAAGTGGTGAAATGTTGCTACTTCATTCACATCTATAACCAGTTTACGATAAGTCGTTTTTCTGCTGCATGAGCTGTTGCATCAAAACAACTTTTTAAAAATAATAGCATTCAGTGCATCGACTCTCGCTGGAATGAATCACAATACTTATATTTTGCCAAACAAACTATACCTGCTTCACAACGTGTGAACTTGAGTAACATCCTATGGTTAATCCACAAGGTTTAATATAATGTCGACACACCCTATGCTGTTTCAGTCCTTATAGAAAAGCTTTCTACAAGGTTTAGGAAAGTGTTTATGAAAGATTTTGACCAAAACCAGAAGAGGGTTGATACAGCAGCAGATTTTTTATTTATTTTGTTGCCAAGCCATTCAGTGATTTATAAACTAAAATAAATATTTTAAAGTTTATTCTCTGAGCTGCAGGGAGCCAGAGTAGGGACTTTAGAACTGGGGAGATGTGCTCTAACTTCCTGGTTTTAGTCAGAACGCGAGCAGCAGCGTTCTGGATCAGCTGCAGCTGGAGATTTAATTTTTTAGGCAGATCTGTAAAGACGCTGCTGCGGTAATCAATGCGACTGAAGATACATGCATGGATAAGTTTCTCTTATCACTGAGGCCTCTAATCCTAGAATTGTTCTTAAGGTGATAGAAGGCTGACTTTGTATCTGTCTTTATGTGACTCTGAAGGTTCAGTTCAAAATCCATCACTAATCCATCATGCCTGATCTCTAGTTTCTATCGGTAATATCTGTTGTGTTGACTCTGGATTGTTCCTGTTTATGTTCAAAGATAATAACTTCAGTTCTATTTCTGTTCAACTGGAGAACATTGATTTGCTCCAAGCACCTGTTCAGTGCAAGGATGGACTCAGAGTCACCTGGTGACATTGTAAAATGAGAAGACTTCATGACTGAGGGGGCGTCCCATGATTTCCATCTTGTCTGTGTTGCTGTTGTGACTTGTCCACAGTGCAGTCCTGCATCTCACCCCTTTATTTCTGGAAATAGGCACCAGATCCCTCTAGCCCTTGTACGCATGAAAGTGTTACCTCAGATCAGTGGACCGATTGTTTCCTGCTGTTTATTGATAAAAATACCAATGAAAAGAGTCGCCTCTTTTTTCCCCTGCCAAAACTGAAACTATTACCCAACGCATTGTTCAAATCTGTCACATGACAGGAGAGGAAAATGTCTGCTAACAGCTTCACTTTAGGGAGCGAGCAGGTGACATTGCTGAGTGACAAACACATGTTTGCTGGTGGTGTGGGTGTGTGAAGTCACTCAGAGGTTGCATACTGTCACCAGAGACCTAAGAAAACTCCTTTGTCTGGTCCATTGTATCACCTGCACAGATTAGATCAAGTTAAATAATCATAAAATATGTACAGTTTCTTTTCTTGACGTTTATTTAATGTGGATTAGACATTTCAGTGTAAATAATCCTCTTTGCAGTGAGAGCATGCATTGAGACTTCATGCTTCAAACCTAATTTGAAATTAATCCTGTGGATAAAAGAGAGAAAAAAACTTTCAGGGGTTCAAGTATAATATGAATAACTGTTGATATTTTTATTAGAAATTGAATATCAAGGCTAGAAATTCCCAAACAAGTTACACATGAGAACAACGGGGCGACAGCGGCTGCAGAGGTCAGAGTTCATCCTGTAGAATTGATGGTGCATCCATTTCAGTCACCTTTATCCGCTTTGCCTCCTGGTGGCCAACAGGCCCAGTGGAGCCGTTTTCATTTCTGTCAGTCAGCCACAGAGAAGCTGCGGCTGCAATATAACTCCACCATCAGTGCATGAATGGCTGAATGTAGTCCAAGGTGCTTTGGAGTCCTCTGGACTAGATAAAGCTCTATGCAGTTCGTGCAAAAAGGAAGGTGTGTCCCACATCAGTCGACACTTTCCACCCCCCTGTGGTGGTTTTGTAATTGAAACCTCACTGGTTGAGCTTGTTTTCTGTAACGTTTAGCGCGTCTAATGAAAGAGTTGTGATTTATTTGCCTCCAAGGAAACAAAACATGAGCAGAACAAAGTTCTTGCACGAGGAGAAGATTCCTCCCTGCTCTTTTGATAGCTTGAGTGATCGATTAGTTAATCAGACAAATCATTTGTCAACTGCCAGGATTACAGGCACATTTGGTTTTTAACTGCGATTCCAAGTACACACCAAATAAAACAATTTGACCGAATTAAGATTGTCACATTTGATTTCAACACTGTTGAAGTGTCTGTATGAGACAACAGCAGGGAGTTGTTTTTGGAGAGTTGGTACCTTAACTCTTTCGTCAAATAGTAAATCTGTCTGGAGACAATCAATTAACACTAACCAGATGTTCAAGTTCAAATAATCTCAGAGTATTTTAGTTTTTACTACACAAGTCATTCTCTAATCAATGTTTTATTGTTTTGAACTTTTAGAAATTAATTGGAAAATAAATATTTATTTAAGATCCAATGTTTTTCCAATGAACCACAACTGGAAAACTATTTAGGGAAAACTCTAAAAACAGTAATGGTTTTTCCCCATCTGTTTCCAGATTTCTCTAAGCATTTTGTAAGTACAAATATACTGTATTTTAATTTAAAAATAAGACTGCTTTTAATTCAATATTTTTCATTTCAGGATAATGTTTTCTTTGAAGCATATTTTAGCATTTGTTATAAACAGAAGGAAGAGAAATAATCACATCTGTTCTTTGGATGATTACAGGCAGAAAAAAAAACAACACTTTTTTTCTGTTATATTTCAACATGAGAATCATCGTGTTTGAAAAATTGTCTCTAAAATGTTGTTTAAATTTAGCAAAACAAATAAGGTGGATTATGTGAGCTTCATTTTTAAAATAAACCACGTTCCAAAACAACCAGACAGAGAAAAAATATTTAAACAATATGGAGGATAAAACAACCTGCTGCGTAAGACACAGGCATTTTCAACATCAGTGTGCATCTTAACAGAAAAATAAACACGGGATCCTCTTTGATCTACAAAATAAAACAAACAAAA
Source organism: Poeciliopsis retropinna (assembly GCA_010277075.1). NCBI lineage: Eukaryota > Metazoa > Chordata > Actinopteri > Cyprinodontiformes > Poeciliidae > Poeciliopsis > Poeciliopsis retropinna. The sequence continues at coordinate 14,143,559 of VMRM01000006.1, read as the reverse complement.
GAAAAAGAAGAAGAAACTGCAAGTTCAACAACAACTGATGTTGCTCCACCTGAGAATGGAGGCTGCTCTCGGTCACTGTCTTTATGTCACCTGTGCGTCTACCTGCGGCATGTGACGGAACTCCTGCAGAAAGATCTCTGCATGCTATCGCATGAGGCAGCATGTGAGGAGCAGAGATGCTGACCGACAAAGCACCCTCTGTTCTTCATGCTGAAAATTATCAGAAAGACGCATCGCCTGCAGGGGGGCAGATTTCCGTCACCAAGGGCAAACCCACCGATCGGCTGACGCTCTGATATCTCCATGGCATCTGTCTTTGCGCGGTTTCCGTACCTGCAGAGCTCTAACAAATTCCTCCAATATTAGTCACTTTCTGCCTCATTAGATCAAAGTGTGCCCAATTTGACTTGTGTACTGTGGCAGTACAGGGGGGAACACTGAACAACAGAATTACGCACACATCCGATTTGTGTTTGGATGTGCATTCATCTCCGTTTAACCAGCCCTGGACTCGCAGTACCAGACAACAGCGAAATCTTCAAAGTTTTATTTGTGTTTAAATAACTGAAGGGCACTGTGGTTTGGCTCACGTACCTGAGACTGACAGCCGCTCTTTGTATCTTTGCTGCGATCATTCCAGTGCTGTGACCAACGCCATGTGACGAAGAATAACTGGGATTCCTTCTTCCGATTAGATCTGAAACCTCCATACTCCTCCTCCTCTGTCACATGTTGCATCTCTTCAGGGCAATATTTTATCATTTCTTAGTGTTTGTCGCTTAGCTTGCAGACAGTCACTTCCCTTTTCTGCTCAAAACCTGCATGTTATCATTGGGTCTGCAGCTCTGTCGTCTGCGGACTCTTCTGAGGATGTGTTTTAAACCTGCCTTAAAAAATTATGTTTTGCAAAAACTTATTTAGCTAACTTTTTTTTTTTTTTTTTTACTTTATAAGAAATGTTATGTGAAAATAACCAGAGTTTATTCTGCTATAGCAGTTTTAACACAGTTGAGGCTTAATTTATGATAATGCCAGGTGTAAATTTTACATCTAATATCCATTTACAACAACAAACATCAAAAAGGTGAACAGATTGTTTTTAAAATTTTGAAGTGGGGTTCTGGATGTACTCATACCTTATGAATATATCCACACATATTAAAGAATATATTTACACGCATTGATCATTTTATTGCTTGTTTTGTTTTTGACCCAAGCACATCTGAGCACTCTCTGTTCAAAAATTCATTACATTTTTGTCCCACCCTCAACAGCAATGGATGGAAAATGTAAAGTGAGCATTGTGTTGTAACAGAGCTCTCACTCACTATAAAGGTGATAGATTGCGGTCGTCTTTGCTGGTGCAGTCTGCAGGTGTCTCAGACTGGAGAGGAATCTGTAACAGCGACGTGTAAACAAACGCCGCTGTTGCGCCTCAACTCTTGTTTAAACAGCATCCTGTGGGCTTTGAGCTAAATCCAGCTGCAAACCCTTTAAATATGATTATTAATCAGGACTAAACTGACACAGCAGACGTTAAAAAACATCGTACGGCTCTAATTCTGCATTTCCAGGATAAAAGGGTCCTCGGGGAATCTTAACATACATCACAGTTCCCCGATCTGTTTTTCTCACTGTATTAAAAGCAAACTGGTTTCAGTGTGTGACATTCCTCATTTTCATAGCAGTCTGTCTCCTGACTGATGACTCTCTGTGTCTGTAAACATGTTTTTCATCAATCAAAAGGAGTAAAGTGCTCCTTAAAAGGGCCTTTCAACAGGTGCATCATTATCTCTTTACTGCTTATGCAGCATTTATGCTTTTGTCAACCTTGTCTAAGTTAATTAAATTTTGACTTATTGGCTAATTTAAATTCTAAACAACATTGTAAATATAGTGGAAAATAAAACTGATAAAAATGGAAAATAAAGTCCAGATGATCAAAAGTTCTGCAGAGGATGAAAATCATGACGAGCTGTAAAGTGTTTTCCCCTCACATATATTCTTTGTAGATTATATTAAATGTTTTAAACAGATTTGAGCATCAGACCTGTAGAATAGAATAGAATAGAATAGAATAGACTTTATTGATTCCCCAGGGGAAATTGTTTATTCGCTGACAAGCTATTCAATCTAATGTATTAAATATTAATAACACAAATGTAACCTGATGATGTATGTGATCTGATGAAACACAACACACTTTAAAATAAAAATTGTAATAATGGTTTCTTTTATTAAATGAAAAATAAATATCCAAAACAATCTGATTTAAGCATCAACTGTGAATGAATAATTGTTTCAGTGTTGAATTGAACACTTAGAAAGAATTTGTCTGACAACATGAAGTAGGCAGAAGAAAAGTAAGAACATCAATGCTCTATACTTTGATTTAAATGATTTTAAGAGCAGATGAGAATTGAAAATGGTTAAAAGCTTAAATTAACACCAGCAGTCAAACCTGATGGTGGAAATATGCTGGTCTGGAGAGACGCTGCTGGTTCTGGATGATTTCTTTGTAAGTGATGGAAACATAAATTCAGCTCTGCAGAAATAAATAAATCCTAATAGAGAAACTCTGACTACCAGTTTGTGAACTTAAGCTCTAAGCCGGTTGGGAGAATGACTGAAAACATATTAGCAAGTCTGATTCTAAATGCCTAAAAATGAGAAGGATTGCAGAGGCCTAGTCAAAGTCTGGACTTTAATCTGACTCCTATATTTATACTTGAAAATCCTCAAATGGGGAGAAATTAACAAACCTCTCCACAGTGATGAGAGAGTCTTTGCCAGTTGTCACGCATCCTTTTTGGCCAATTTTTGTTTGTGCCAAGTGATTAATTTTCACATGAGGTCGGGTTGAATTAATGTTTTTTTTCACTGAATGAAGGAAATCATAATTCAGAAACTTTTGCTGCTAAAATTGGTTTGATTATCTGGAAAATGTCTGTGTACAAAAAACAGAACAAGACAAAATGTAGAAGGGATCTGACACTTTTTCACTTGAAATGCAAAATCTTGCTAACAAATTTGCATTCATTTAGCATTCAGTGCATATTTTGAAGAATACAAGAAGATTAATTACTTAACATGGACTTTGTGTCTATACTTTCAACTCAGTTACATACAAGAAAACATACTTATGTTTTGTTTTTAGATGTTCTTGTAAACAAATGAGCTCTTTTAGAAACTGAAAAATAAAAACACAGTTTGGAGACACTAAAAATCTCCAGACCATTAACTCAAAAAAAAAAAAATTATTAGCATTGTTCAATCGAATGTTACAAGAGCATTCTGGGAATTTATCACTAGATCTCTGACAAGCCAGTGTTACATAAGTATGAGGACAATATGTTTAAACGAGAAAACAGATATCTACTGGAATGTTCTAGGTGTCAATCAAAGAGCCATACCTGAAATATGATGAACTCTTTAACAGTAATTTATCTTTGGTCAGATGATCAGTGAGATATGAATCACACAAAACGTTTTTAAAGGTGGTGAGCATGTGACTTTGCATGTGGGCAAAGATGTTCCTCGGACTCTACCATGAAGAAAATGGTCAAAACTGTTTGCAGTGACACATTAAACTGATAAAATACAAGTATAATGAAGAAGAAAATATGTTTTGTTCTTCTAAATATGACATTTTGACATGTAGATTGTCATTATTTTTAATCTAATTAAAAGAAGTTAAAAATTACACTTCAGGTTTTCCTCTAAAATATGAAAATAAATCTTCTTTTCAGCTTGAGCTTATTGAGGAACTCTATTTTATATTTTGAGGATATATTTTAGACATTGAAGTGTTTTTTTCTTCTCATTTAATCCACAATATTTTGCTTTGTGATTAACTGAGTGTACATTTTGAATCCACCAGTGAAAGAGTTTTTGAATTTCTGGAACTCAAACCAGAATCAATCCTCAATCATGCTTAACATTTAGAAAATGACATTCTGAAATTTAAGCTTGATTTTTTTTCTGTTAAACTTCACCTTCTCCCAGAATTACTTTGTACTGATGTCAGTTCGAAAAGTTTTTAAACAGACCATCTTCACTTCTTCACCCAAGATCCCTTAAAACCCACACGTTCTCTGATTTGTAGTAACTCTCATCCAAACATTTCCAAATTAATAAATGTACCAGCAGTATTCTTTAAGTCACTGATCTTCTGCACCCAGTTTCTTCAGGTTAGCTCTCCTTTTCCAGGAATTGGCAAGTAAAGAACATAGAAGATTCTGTTACTGTGTCTAATTTTATGATGCTCGATTGTCAACATTATTCATCCTGTTGTATATTGTTTATTTATACATTTGCTTTGCACTTTTCCTATTGATATAAGTTGCTTTTCCCTGTGTAGTGCTATCAGTTTTATATCTGGTGCTGCAGCAAAGACATTTCACAGGCATTTTTTTAATAAAGTAAATGTATTATTATCAATAATAATGATCATCATCATCTTTTGGACAGACTTTTTTTTTTATTTAAAAATTGTGCAAAAAGTGGGTTTTATTCCATGTCAAAAATAAGTTAAATTCCTTTAAATATTCTCAGTCCCTAAAATGTTAACAATAAGTTACTAATATGTCAGTATTTTAATGCGTCTCTGTGTTACCAGATAAAAGTTTAACTTATTCTCAAAAAGCTGAAACTCAAAAACTTTTTCCAATAATTAAACAAACATTAAACATTTAGAGAAATAGCATAAAATGAGGACATGCAAACATTTTGCTTTTTAATAATTAGTTTCTGTAGCACCTGTGTTGTGTTTCCCGCAGCCTTTTCTAGAAGTGATATTACCAGTCGAGAAACATCAGATAGGAGTGGCTTTGTTCTCAGGTATGATGACACGCCTTGCTTCTGGACAAGATCCCGCCCCCAATACAAACAACTTCATAAACACGGTGGCATGCTACTGCAAGACACAGTCGGGGCACCGGACTGATAGGACCAGTACCAGGAAAGGGTTCAGCACCATCACCATCATCATGGGAAACTGCTGCGAGAGATTGGGTCCACAGAAGAACACGTATGTCCGTGTGAGTCTGCCAGCTGTCTGCTTTGTCTGGCAGATTGCTATGATCATCCTGTTTGGGGTTTTCATTCGCTATAACAAGGAATCAGACGCACACTGGGTGGAGTACAAACATAAAAATAACCTCACCGACATTGACAATGACTTCTACTTCAGATATCCCAGTAAGTATGAAAAAGCTGCCAGAGATTTTAATGCAGGTGTGATGGATGTTTGAGAAGACATGAAGAATGTCTGAAATGCAATATGTGCTTTTGCCGGTTTCTTTCTCTGTCAGGGAAAATTGAGGTACTTTTCCATAGAGCCAAAGAAAACACCATGTGTTTACAGAAACTAAGCACTAATTTATGGGAAAATATTTAATTAAAGATTATCTATTTTTGTCATATCTGTTATCTGAGTAGCCTGGCAGCAGTTGAACAAAACTACATTCTGCAACAAAAATCCTTGTCTTCTAAAAGTTACTCTCATGAAATATTATTGCTCATAAAAGGAAAAAAAATAATAAATGAACTTCCAGGAATAAACTGACCTCACTTTTTAATCATGCAGATTGGAATTGGAGTTATACAGATATTGTTTTCTAAGAATGAGGTGTTACTTAACAACCCTGGCGTATGTTTCTACACCTGCAGGCTTCCAGGACGTCCATGTGATGATCTTTGTTGGATTTGGTTTCCTCATGACCTTTCTGAAACGCTACAGCTACGGCGGCGTGGGCTTCAACTTCCTGATCGCCTCGTTCGGCCTGCAGTGGGCTCTTCTCATGCAGGGCTGGTTCCACTCCCTTGATCTGGACACTGGAAAAATCTACATTGGGATTGAGAAGTAGGTACTTTTCCATGGGGAGTTTATTATGTAACTGAAGTAAAACTACATTCCTTCACCTGTCAGCTGATGTGATATGTGAAAGACATATTTCCAGTTGAGCTTGAACTCTCCTTCTTCCAAACAGCATCATCAATGCAGACTTCTGCTGCGCCGGCTCTCTGATCGCCTTCGGCGCCCTGCTGGGTAAAGTGAGCCCGGTGCAGCTCATGGTTGTCACCTTGTTTGGAGTCACTTTGTTTGCTGTGGAGGAATACATCATCCTTGAACTGCTTCACGTGAGTCTGATTAACCAATCAAACCAGATTTCATTCACTTTAGAGAGTTTTTCCTGTAACGTGTTGCTAACGTTACAGTGCAGAGACGCTGGTGGATCTATGGTCATCCACTGCTTTGGAGGGTATTACGGACTGGCCATCTCCTGGGTGCTCTATCGACCAAACTTACATCAAAGTAAACAGCTCCACGGGCCCAACTACCACTCAGATCTGTTCGCAATGATTGGTAACTAAAGCTTTATTTTGGCTTAACATGTGGAACTCTTCTCTCACAGATTTTTAGACAAATTATTAATCTGATTCCAGGCACACTGTTTCTGTGGATGTTCTGGCCCAGTTTCAACTCAGCTATCACAGACCACGGCGACGGACAGCACAGAACATTCATAAACACCTACATCGCCCTCGCCTCCTCTGTTCTCACTGCTGTTGCCTTGTCCAGCATGTTCCATAAAAGAGGAAAATTGGACATGGTACATTTGCTAAAGCAGAATCTCTTAATAACTCAATAATCTCATATTTGTCATGAATAACATGTCCTCTTTCCCCTTTATGCAACAGGTTCATATCCAGAATGCCACTCTGGCAGGTGGTGTAGCCATGGGAACGGCAGCAGAGTTCATGATCACTCCTTACGGCTCGCTTATCGTGGGCTTCTGCATGGGCATCATCTCCACCTTCGGCTACGTCTTCGTCTCAGTAAGTCTGCATACTTTTACTGTGTCATCTGCAGACGTAGAGGTAAAAAAAAAAAAAAAAGACAAGAATATGTTTTAAACAGAAAGTTGGCAGCATGTTAGTCTGCAGGAAAGTACCAAGTTATTAAGATGAGTTATTTTAGGCACATCTACATTTTCAATATTAAACAGACAAATTCTAAAAACAACTTTAATTTTGTTTACAGCCGTTTTTGGACAAAACCCTAAAGCTCCAGGACACGTGTGGTATTCACAACCTGCATGCCGTCCCAGGAATGCTTGGCGGCTTCATTGGTGCTGTCGTTGCTGCAGCAGCTAGTGAAGACGTCTACAGTAAAGAAGGGTGAGCCAAATGAACACAGTCATAACTCAAAGCTCATTCAACCCTGACCAGACATCTTTAGCTATGGCAGCCCCTCCTGTTTTCTCAAATGAGGAATAATAACAAAAATATTGAGCATGTAATTGCTGTAGAACATTTTTGTTTTGATTTATTAATTTGTAGATTTACCTTGATATTTGACTCAATTTTGAACAAATCAAAGACCACTTATAGGCCAAATCCTAAGCAATTCAGTTTCCACTTTCAGCGTAGTCAGCCAAAAGCAGTGCACAACTAAAGTTATCGGTCAGGCCAATGATTTGGTGCTTACATCAAAATAATCACCAGAAAGATGCAGAAAAGAGAGACAATATATGTTTTTTTTCTTTTAGCACACCCCAGACCTTAGCTCTCCAGATAGATAGTGCTACCGACAAAATCTCCTTACTTCATCAGACTATTAGATTAGCAACTGATGTAAAGATGTGTCAACCATTCATCAAAATCTGATATACATCTCTATCTACATTTTTATTTCCGCCTAGGCTGATAAATGTATTTGATAAGGAGGGCAAATATGCAAACAGAGGAATGGGAACGCAGGGAGGATATCAAGCTGCTGGGACATGTGTGTCGATTGCCTTTGGACTGGTTGGAGGAGCCATTGTTGGTGAGTTTAAAAGAAGTGTGATGCAGTTGGTTTCAGTGCTTATTTTGGAAACACGTTTTCAAAGTGTTAGATATTAAAAATACATTAAATCTGAGTCAGACTGACAGTATTTCTGCCACAATTACTAACATGCAAATATTTCTTTATGAAATGAGTTTGCATGTACATTGAGATGTGATATCCAGAGGTATTTATTTTTATTTTTTTAAAGGGATGATCCTGAAGCTTCCTATCTGGGGTGACCCTGCTGATGATCAATGCTTCGACGATGAGGCTTACTGGGAGGTAAGATCACCTTTTCCACCACTAGATGGTGCGCTTTCCCTTTAAATTTCGTCTCTAACCGATGTAATCTTGCAGCTTCCTGAGGAAGAGGAGGAGACCCTTCCTCCTGTTTTGGAGTACAACAACCACATGATTCACAAAGGCCAAGACATGTAAGCGCATTCACACGTTTACAATATTTTGCCCCTTTTTTCTGAACCTCTATCTAACTGTGACTTTCTTCTCTTTTTCTGGCAGAAACGAGTCCAGTTTCTCTGTTGAGCAGAGTTAGAGACAAGCTGTTGGTTTAAATTTGAACATGATGCAGCTCTTCAGCAACATAATTTAAGAAGGTTTTCACTTTGCCATTTTTTCTTTTTTGACGGCTTCTACACCTGACACAATAGTCAGGATCTGATTATTGGAAACTAAAATGTTAAGTATGTTTCTTTTCAGATCTAAAATCAATTCAATCAGATTTAGTGTGGACCTTTTATTGAGGAACAAATGTAAATTATTGCTGTGACCATGTATGATGTGAAGTTGGATGTTTTTATGTTCTATAAGCTGATTTTTCTCAATACTTTTTCAATGTAATTATGTCTAAAGCAATTTAACTTTCGACAGAAAGTTGTGTAGCTGAAAAGGCTTTTAAAGTGTGTTATTTTATGTAATGCAAACAGGAAATAATAAGGTTTGAAAAAGGCTGATGTTGTCAAATATGGCAGGTTTGAATAATGTATAGTAGTCTGCATTTATCATTAATTCTTACAGAGTAACTATGACAATTTATTCAGTTGATTGCTGGAATGTTGATTGTTAACTCCAGTTGCCAAAGGAAGTGCACCACCAGGAAAACTCAGATTTCAAACATCTAACATTAATGACTGCATCTCATGAACAGGTTTGTCCTAAGATGAGATTTACTAAGGAAAACAGGACTAATTTCTGACAGCTACTGTTTAAATATTTGATTACAGGCCCTTTGAGTTGTTTGTAAGAGTTTAAAAGGGGTGAAAAGTCTTGTGTTTTTTTTAAAAAAATAGAAGGTTCCTTTCAGCGTGAAATCTCACCACCAATAAAACCTCAGTCGTATGTAAAATAATATGCCAGACATATTTACTGGCATATTATTTAGAGTTTCAAAATAGGTTTTGAAACTCTAACAGTTTCAAAAGTTATTTTTCTTATTGACATATTATTGTTCTAGAGTTTGTAAGATGAAATTGTATTTACCTGAAATAAAAAAAAAAGAAAACAGATGTTGAGGAATCATAAATACGTTTTTCAGTCATTGCTTACATGTTTATAATTTGTAATCAAACAGCTGTAATGTCACAGTTTGTGGATTATTTAATACTTTTAGAATTACAAGACGCATCAGTGAAAAAAATGAAGATGCTTGAAAAGCAAAGATGTGCCCCAGATTTCCACGCACGCACGCACGCATGCATGCACACACGCACACGCACACACGCACACACGCACAAATTTTAACAAGAAGGAAGAAGAAGTTGTGGCTTTTGTGACAAGACGTATCAGAGGAAGGTAAGAATAAAATTATTCCCCCAAAAAGGCCAAATTTCTCTCGTGCAATAAAATAAGATGTAAAATAATGCAAATATTTTAAATATCTGGATTTTCCTCCCTTGCGCCACAGGGTGGCGCTGCATAACACACAGAAGCAATGTGTCTGTTCTGAACACAAATTAGTGCAGTTGAAGGTTGCAGGGCCTAACTTAAAGAGTTTTATTAGTTTATTTTTCATTAAAGATAATATATAATATACCGTCTGTTGGCCCCACATTATAAATAAACAAGCCAAATTTTAAGTGTCGCCTTTAAAGAGCTTTCTACCAGTAAATGAGTTTACAGTAGAAATAATTGTTCAAGCAGGAGACGTTAGTAATAAAACAATGTGCAGCTCTGAAGTCATGCATTAAGATTCAGCAAGCTTTTCATGAATTTCTGACATTTTTAAGATTTTTTCTTTACAATGGATTTTATTTTTGTTTCCTAATTCAGCACTACAGAAACAAACTAGTCAAGTTTATTTAGTCTATTTCAATAATGATATAACTAATAGATATAACTTATCATCTCCTTTGGAATCCTGACGCTTCACACAGAAACAGAGCTGCAAAGCAAATGGCTAAATGCAGACAATAAAAATACCCAGATCGCTCCACATTTCACCAACAAACTGGCAAAAGACTAAAATGTTTTTTTTTTTTGTCTGGTTTTGTTGTCTAAGTCTTAAGATTAATAGATTTTTTACACTAATATAAATCCTGGAGTAATGAAACTCTTTGGTGTTTAAGTTCAGTGAGATACTTCTAGCAGTTATTCACCAATCTCTCTGTGATGTTTGAGGGATTTTTAGTCCATTTCAGGATCAATACATGTTTTTTTGTGTGTGCTTTTTATTTTTCGCACACTTTTTGTCAGATTTGGGGTCATTGTGATGTTGCAGGGACTTTTCTCTGTGACGTCAGCTGTGAGGATGGAGAGGTTCAGATGGTTAAGGCGGCTCCCTGAAGTCTTTGGACACTTGTTGCCCCAAGGCCTCTGGCCTCTTTGCAACCCTTTCATTCTGATGGTAATGATGCCCGGACAGACCGGTCAATAGGATCATCTCCTGACCAATCACTCTGACATTAATGAACTGCGAAAACAGAGGCTGGACATATGCTTGCATGCTGGCTTTGTCAGGTTAGCTGCTGGCAGAAGCTTTATTGAAGGATGAGGTTAAACAGGTTAACTGAGGGCTGAAGCTGCTGCTGTCACCTCAGAGTCTGAGTACAATAACTTCCACATAGAGTCCGGGACTTTATCCGTTTAAATGCCTTTAATAAAAGACAGTGCACTCAACTACAGGGTTGCCTTAAGGTTTGTTTTTCTGTATAAATGGCATCAAAACTCAGAAGTTTTAACATTCTGTGGATTTTAAATGAGTTTAGAGCTTCAAGACAATTTTAAGAGAATTGTGATTAATTTGAGCAAAGTGAAGATTATTTAAAGCCAATTAACGGAAAGCTTTGAGATTTTCTGGAAAAACCCATTTGTTCTTTGATGATTGTGGTAAAAAAAAAATACCAAAGAAGAAAAAAAAAATTTTTAAGACAAAATCTGACATCATAAAACATAAGAAACAGACTGGAGCACAGAAACGAAACCACTGCTTTAAATACATTTTCACTGTAGCGCTGTGTGAATGTTGGTACATTAGTATGTTTAAAAGGTTTGACAAAGGCTTTTTATCATGTTAAATATAGAAAAGCAGGTCAACACAATAAATACTAACTCAAATAAAGCATGTTAAGAGAATCTAGAAATGTTCTTTGAAGAAAAGATGGAGGAGGATCAGGAAGCGTTTGCTAAAAGAGATGTTTCTCTTAAATTATGGCGCGTCCAGGGACCCGATGCCAGAGGAGAGCAAACACACCTCTCCTCGTAGATCATATGACCCTGGGGAGAGTGTTTGTGAAACCACTTGGTCTGCTATTGTCCTCCTGGGACTGGACTCCTCTGAAAAGCTGCAGAAAGCCTGTAATCAGATTAAAGGCTGCTGGGAAGGGGAGGAGGGATTTTTGAGGACTCGCAAAGACGTCGTGGAAGTTCCCTAATCAGTACCTGCCATTGAAGTGCAGAAAAGAGGCTAAATAACGCAGCAGGAGGGAAGGCGGGAGCCAAGCTGCAGGGACAAATTGGCCTGTTGTTGGGGAGGGATGGTGGAACAATGAGGGAGGGGAGGACAATCAGCGAGTATAGAGCTGGAGAGAATAGATGTGATAGAAGCAAGAAGGAGACGGGAGGACTGCAGAGGCGGTGGCCTCATCCTATCTTGCCTTGGTAATTATATCATCTTTTTGAGCTGATTGAAGCAGGCTCCCAAGTCCAGCTGGGCTTTAACATGGACGGAGCGTCCTGAACTTTTTATCTGTGTTCACAAAATGATCACTCTATGCCAAGAGGCCAGATATCAACTCCTACTGTAGCGCAGGTTTTCATGCATTTCACCTAAATTCCTCATACAGAGTCCAGTCCACAGCACTGAACATCGTGAACCAATGAAGGACCGTGAACCTGTTTTTTTTAATGTGCTTCACAGGAGTTCATTTGTTGGGGTCAAAGGGGAAGGTCTCAGGGGGGAAGACCTCTCAGCAAGCACTGGTGTGGAGGAAAAACCAGTGAAATAACTATTCATAGCAGGAGATTTGGTCACAAAGGCCAATGGTTCCCCGCTTGGACTGAAAGAAGGAGAAACGAAAGCTGGTTTGAAAAATATGTGAGTGAATGATTTGGCTAATTAGATGCACCTGCAGATCAGAGAGCTAATCAATGCTTAGCAGGTATTAGAGCTATATTGCCCTATGCTGCTGGGCCATGTATTCTACTATTAATAAGGTAATTTATTTATAGATATGATGGGATTTTTACCCTTCCCCATCAAACCATTATTACATCACAGAGGTATATCCCAATTTACTGCTTTCTTTTACATTCCTACAGAAACAAGAACAAATATTACAAAAACTGGGGAAAAGTCACCAGCATCTATCAATGAATGAAAGTCTATGAAATTGTAATTTTAATCTATTCTTTACAGGTATTTAGTTGTGAACTGGAAGGAGAATTACACTTTAAAAAAAATTTAAATCAGAAATGCTTGGCAGACATTTATATTATGCCCAACACCCATGAGGCAGTACTTTGTAAAAATCACTTTTTGCTACAGTAAAGAGTGTGAGCCTGTTGTTGTGTGTGTATCCCACCTTTGCACAGCCTACTGAAATTGTCCCCACTTTTCCTTGTGAAGTAGCTCAGATTCAGCCAGACTGGAAGAAAAACATCTCAGAGCATGACATTGGTATGATACTGCCAACATCGTGTTTTGTGCTATTAGTCTTCTTTACGTTTTGTAAGTAAGAACGCTCAGTTTTAGTCTCAGCTGATCAGTGGACCATCTTCCACACGTTTGCTGCGTCTCCTACTTTAAACAAGACTTCTCATGACTTTTCCCAGCAATGTTTGTTTTTTGCTGACACAATTTCATGAGGCCAAATAGGACCAGTAGTGGATTTGTCAACTTCTTTCAAACTTTCTCTCTGGCCTGTCGGTCCTTATTGAGTCGTTTGTTCACTAATGCGAACCCTTTTCACTAAATTAGTCATTGATGAGGAAGAAACGTCTTGAATTTTATTACGGGGAAATCAGGAGGGGGCATAAGTACATAGACATGCCACGCTTTTTCAGGCTTTTATTTTAATTTATTCTGTTTGTAAATAGAAATCAGCAATATTTTCAGTAAATCTGGAGGAGACAAATCTGTAAATATATCTGTTTGCAGCTGGGAAGACACTTAACATAAATCCTAAAGTAGAAATAACTAATAGAGCATTTTAAAAATATACTAGTTAAAAAAAAATATAAAAAAATCAGAGACAGAAATATCTACATTTGGGCAAAAAAATGCATAGTAAAAAATATAGATATTATTTAATTATAACTGAATTTTTTTGACGTTGAAATGCTATACTTGTTTTTTTCTAAGTTTCGATGTCATCTGTCAGCATTACGATAATTTTCTCTTTAGGTTGTGCAGTTTGTACAGGAGTAGGCCCATGCTTTACCAACTATGAAACATCAGGCATAGCCTATGGCGTAACAATGAAACATTGAGGAGCCTAATAGTGACTAGATTCAACAGATTTAAAAGTGTTTCATGCTTGCTGTATTTTATAGTTCAGCTGTTTCAATATGCGGCAGCCTGGGAGGCCCTTAGAGGCCTGCAAGGCTTTCCTGACAAACATCTGGTGTCCCAGAGTTTGCTGCTCATTTTTTAGACATTAAGTAAAAATAATAATATTAACGTTAGGCTCATATTGGATGCTAGATATTTGTAGATACAAAAGCCAAAGAAAAATCAGCTAAAATATTTTCACTTGCTGACATTTTGCATTAAGTTGGACAAATAAATATAAAGGACACCAAAAATGAAGCACCTGATTAATCCTCAACAAACCCTCAGAGGTTGTAGACAAAACCAACAATTTACTCAATGCAACCAATGAATTATCAACAAATCAAAGTCAAAGTAATACATGTCAATGTCTGAGAGCCAGAATACCTAAACAATAAAGAATCTAAAAGTAGAGGTCTGTCTAAAAATCATATTAATCGAAGAAACAATTTTTGGGGGGGATAAATTCTTTTTAACAAGTATATATCACTTAAAAGTGACATTAAGGACTGCTTTTGCAACGATTATCATCTCTGGAGGAACTACAGGACAGATTTCTAATCACTCATAAAACCAAACTTTCCATTGAAATGCTTATTATGAAATGATTTAGATCTTTAATTTAAACATAGGAACAACCCATATCTAAGAGATAAGGATGCTTCACAGTTCATGGCACCTAAAGGTGTTGTTTGTGAGCACAAAGTTCATCATGTAAGGCAGTTTTTAGTATTTAGATGTTCACACTGAGTAAAATATGTGTACTCTGCTCCATGGATCACATCCTGCAAATCATCCTCCAGTATGTTTTTCCACAACAATAAGCAACAACAGCGACTCATTTTCCTCTCAATGTTTCTGCCAAATGAGTCAAATAAAGTCTGCAGGCAAAGCAGCTGGACTTATGTTTCATGGATATGATGTGCAGCATTAGTTTCATTCACTGTGGATGAATGTGAATGAATGTCATGTAGCATTTTTAGGCGACATTTGTTTGGAGAAACAAGAAAGCAGGTGGCTCTGCATCAGACTAACAATGCAGGTCAGAAGTGGAGCAACAATTCGGTCAAAATTTTAGCAATTAAAATGGCAACATTTATCACAATCTTTGAGCATTTGGCATTACTGGGCATAATAATGTCTCATTTCTTGTTACTAATATTATTCTGTGTTTCGTTTGTGCAACATAAAACACAGAAATTCAGCATTTCTTCATGCTGTTTATGATTAAAGGAGGTAAATGTGCAGAAATAACCACAAATTAGCATTTACCTCTGCAAAATACTCTCTTTTTTATCTATCCATCTATTTTATGTAAAATACAGATTATTATTAATCCATAGGGAAACAATGTCCTCAGTTGTGTTGAGTACAGATCTTTAAAAAAATAACTTCTTTGGTCAAAAACTGAAAGAGTGAGTTTCTCTGGAAGAGAGCAGTGACACTTATTGTTCCATACAGTTACAAAATATAAAAGATCTTGCTTTCTTAAATTGTAACGAAGGAAGAAATCGGAACGAATAGTGACTCATGCCCCTTTTTGTTGTGTGGGTGTTTTACTTTTACACCTACTTTATTAGAAATTACCATGAATGCATTTAGTTTAAGCCCAGCAAAGGTTATAAATATTTAGTTTCTAAAATGATTACAGGAACTGCACAAGCTGTTTTGCACAGAGAGGGGGCGGTAATCCCACAGTGCGACAAGCAAAGGAGGGAAATTTGTGGAAAAAAGGAGGGAAAGACGGAGACAGGAGAGGTGGGGAGAGTAATGATTCTCTTGGGAAGGGAGGGTGTTTGGGTGAAAAGCAACAGCATATGTATTGTTGGAGGCCCTGACTCGCCACCCTGGAGAGCTCCCTGTTCCCACGGTTTGCTCAACAAACAAACGCAGCGCCCCACTCCTCCACTCTCACCCCTCAAAACATACACACACCACCATGCTCCTGCACGCAGCAGTGATGTCATTAATTACCATCAAAATGAGCATGACAGCAAGCAAGTGTGCGTGTGTCTGCAAGCGAGGCTTTGTCTGTGCGTGTGTGTGTGCGTGTGCGTGTATGTGAGTGAGGGAGGGAGATGTAGGGAATGAGAAAGAAAGAGACCATTGTCCGTTCTGAAATAAAGAAATCTCCACTGAAGCATTGTAAATGAAAAAGGCAGAAAAATGGACTAAATTCTGGGATCTCTGAGTGAAAGCTGGGCTGTCACATCTTGTCAGAGCCTCACAAAATGTGATGTGCACACAGCGGCTCGCCTGGCCATAGAGACACACTGTGTGTGCTGCCCTGATGAAATCCAAGCCTTTTCCTTCTCAGTGTCCCCCAGCTCTTTTTTTGTTTTAAATGAATGTAGCATATTATTATTATTATTATTATTATTATTATTATTATTATTATTATTATTATAGTACCTATCTTCTGTCTGACGACAGGTACTTGGAATGAGTTGAAAACATGGCTGATAGTTGCCACAAAGTGATAATACTCTGTTCGGTTTGTGGAACTCATGGATCGGTGCATATAAAAATCAAACCAAATCCAAGACGAAAAGTAGAGATAATAAAGTTTCCAGCACAAACCTGAGTATATAGAGTTAGCATTGGTCTGGGACTTATAACAGAATAAACAGAGCAGGAGTTTAGAGACCTAACAAACCGGCTCCGGGAGGAATTTAAAAGTACTCTTCTTAAAGCCCAGTCTGTCTTAAGTTCACCAAGGTGATTTTCACTGGTTTATTGATATTTTGTCTTTGGTAATGAGCCCCAAGTCTCTGAGGCTGGAAGGCATCTTTGCCATAGCCCTAATCTTTACTTTTCTACACAGATTTTCTATCAGACTCCATTTTGTTCTGGCTTGGCCACTTAGAACCGTCACTTCCAGTTAGCAGAAACGAGTTGGTAAAATTAAAAGATTACTTTGAACCATAATCTGAATGGGATGTTAATAATTTTGAGATTAATTGTATAGTCGGTGCCGGGGACATAGTGGGGAAAGGTTATGACTTTCCCCCACATTTTTTTTGTTATTGTTCATAAAAAATGTTTTAAAGTGGGGCCCTGTCAATTACAAAATTAATTACATTGTGTTTTAAAATTGTTTTTAGCAGTAAAAATTAAATGTTACCCCTCCCAGACCAAAAAGCAGACATCTATATTTGCACTGAACCCCCTGGATCTGCGTGAAATGGTTCGTTCCTGCTTGGCGCTCAACGGTGATGATGATCAGCAGCAGTCAGTGGAAGACAAGGACGACTGTGACTCTTACTATGCTGCTAAGAAAAATAATAAAGTTGGGTTTTCAAAAAATAGAGAACTAGAGAGAGAAAAGGTGTCAATTTGTAACCCAGTTTTTCTCAGAGAGGTGGATAAACTGTGTGAGATTATCAACCATTCAGCATAATTAGCTTAGCGTTCCTCCTTTTCACTAACATTTAATAAATTAAGGAAAAAAATACCA
Organism: Poeciliopsis retropinna; assembly: GCA_010277075.1. Lineage (NCBI taxonomy): Eukaryota > Metazoa > Chordata > Actinopteri > Cyprinodontiformes > Poeciliidae > Poeciliopsis > Poeciliopsis retropinna. Next base: position 14,126,264 of record VMRM01000006.1, on the reverse strand, counting down.
ACATGTTCATATATTTATCTTGTCCTTTGAACCTTTTACCACTTGAATCAGCAGCAGCTCTGGCCCACGTCCCTCCTGACCTGTCCTCTAAGTGAAATTAAAGCTGCACTATGTCACTTTTTTTTACATATTTGTTAAAACTGTCATTATGTTGTGACAGTATGGCATGAGAGATAATCTGTAATATTAAATATCTAATACTAAAAGTGTTCCTTTTTTCCAGGTTTTTGATGAGTCAATGCTGATCTTTAGTTCACACCTTTGACAGATTAAGTCCTTAATGATGACTGGATAATTTAATGACTGGATACTTTATTTTGAATTAAAAAGACAAGCCACTACATCCTGTTGATATTAGAGAGTTGAAATCTAGAAGTCTTGTTGGACTTCTGGCTCAATGCCCCAGAAACTGATCAGCTTCTTGCATAAACGGAGCAGAGCTTATCAGCATAAAAAACAAAACTTATGCAAAGTTTTTTAACGATGAAACTGAAAAGAAGAGTGCAAAAAAGAGAAAAAGAAGAGTCAAACCATGTGGAGGCCTCAGCTCAATTCAAACCTGTTTATCTAACTCAACCCAGAGCAGTAGGCTGCTCTAGTAATGTTTTAAAATCTGTAAGATTTAAAACCCTATTCAGAATTTCTTACATGACCTGAGTTACTTTATTTTCTTCTTTTATTTGTAAAATAGATTTCCTAACTAAACCAGTAAAGGACGAAATATGCATACATGTGCCAAGAAGTGCAAGTGTTGTCCGTGTGTATGCCTAATTTTTTAGCACTATAATGTACAAACAGTTAGTTTTTGGCAGAGCGAACTAAACGAGTCTTTGGCTGTTCAGTCAAGCAGATCAGAGACTGACATTGCTGTCGAACACACAGCCAGTAATGCAATGGATTCCACCTCATCAAAGTTTGCACTGATAATTGCTACTATTTGAAAAGAAGGCGTGTTAATTAGATGCCTTGATTAGGACCAGAGGAAAAAAGGAACAAACGCAAGCTTTGTTTTCTTGAACAAATCTATCAGCTTGGAGGTTTACGTATCTGCTGATCTGTAAGGCTTTTGTTTGCTAAGCTTTGATGAGCTCCTTGTTTCAAGACCAGTCCCGTCTCTTCAACTGGGAAACCATCCAACAGTTCATCAGCGATCCAGAAGGGCAGCAGTAATATTCTCCAAAGAAAGCGTGAAACAGGCAGCAGTGTCCTGCACTCTGCACTGTGGAATAAGATCTTTGATCAGTTTGACTGAGACACATCAGCTTGTTTTCAACACAGCTTTCATTGGATAAAGAGACGAATTTAAACATGACGATATGTTTGAGCCAGACTATATACTTGCATTTAAATCATGAAAAGTTATTCTTAATAAAAGAGACACATCTAAAACTACTTAGCTGCATAAGTGACACAAAATTGAAGCTGTTTTTGGATTTTTAGTTTTGTGTCAGGTTGTCTGGTGACCAGACTGGCAGACTGCGGGCCCTGAATAGAGACCGATCAGTTGGAAAATAAAAAAACCTGCTGCTATTTTTCCAATTAGTTAGGGCATCAGACCCAGGCCTGGTTGGTTTGCAGGAACGTCGAAACACCTTAGTGTGGAAGTTATCACTGAAGGAAGAAAACTGAATCAGTCTGGTATTTGTCTTTTTCATGAAAACCTGTTTTTTATTCATTCATCCTGCTACTTGAGGGAGAGTTAGACTCCACAACAGGTAACAAGAAGGCTGAATACATTAAAAACTGCTATAAATAGAAACTTTGCTTTAGAATATTACTTAAATCCTGTTTTGCAGGGAATCTTTCTTACCCTCATGATGCAATGCTACCATTGCTCCTAATAACAAATGAGCATTTAATAGTGGGAATACTAGAGTAAATATTTATCGTTCTCAAAGAGAAATTAAAAACAGTATCAAGCTCTTTCAAACTTTATAAAAATCTACAATCGGAAATAACAAAACTACCAAATCTGATTGGTGCGTCTTTATGCACTATTTATTAAGAAGTTTCTGTCAATTGTTTAAAGAGTCAGAAAATGAATTCAAATTTGAACTGGTATGTTTGTCCACATTGAAATCACCAGCTTCAACGGGGAAGTAACCCAAAAACGTGTTCCTTTTGTAGCACTTTTACCATCTACTTTCCAAATCTAACAAAAAACATTCACTGTTTTCAAATTTGCTTCTGCAGAGGAGACATTAAAACAGCTTTAAGGGGATTGTGAATGATGCAACAGATCGCAACATTTCCCCAGCAGGGGGTGCTACAGCAGCAATATTACATTAACACTAACTCTCTTTTCTCTAAACACATGTATTAATAGTAATAATAATTAATAAACAATTAACCTTTTCTATAGCTCAAATTTATAGAAAAACAATTCTGAAATTAGAGTAGTAACTGCTGTTTTTATTTCACTTTTGTCATGTTCTTCAGGTTTACAAATTATACATTCACAGGTTTATTAAGTGTTTAAAGCATCAGTTTCAAGTACGATGAATATGCAATAGCTAGATTCAGTAATTTGCTCTATTGAATGCTTATTAGATTGCTGCAAAAAGTTATATTTATGAGCTGCATTGAATAAATAAATAAAAAAGACAAACTGTAAAACATTTGCAGGACCTCTTTTTAAATTTAAAATATCAACTATTAGTTTATTTTATTGGTACAGGATTCTGGTAATAGTATTTTGGTGTACTGATTTAATGTCCCAATATCACACCTGTAATTTCTTACAGATGTCTAAAAAATATAACTGAGCGAAAGTTCTCGTTATTTCTTCATTCAAAATGTTTCATATCCCTTGCAGATTTAGTTTAAAGTAATCTCTTTGACCAACATATTTGTTCTGACGTGCCAACGAGGTGGAAGAAGAGCTGGACTTTCAATCTGACAAAAAATCTGAAGGTTAAATACTTTCCTTTCTCAAAGATGTAGAGCTCAGCAAAAACATGAGTAGAAACATCCAAAAAGCCGGTCAACAATTATAAGGAGGATTTGACTTCCAGGATGCCGATAAAAATACTCAAATATATTACTAAGAAGATTATAATGTAACATCTTGTCTAAAAAATAAATAAATAAATAAAAAAACAGAACGTTGATAAATAAAAAATACATTTTCCCAAAGGTGATATAAACTGAAAACACTGCTGCAGACAGATTCTCTTTATAGTTTTGAGAGTCAAATTTCTGATATTTTAGTGAACAATTATTTCTGAATGAGAGATTTTTCCTTTACAGAAATAATACTCTCAAATTAAAAGTTGCGGTTTTAACATTTTCTTTAGTGGAAGATAATATTATAGCAATAAAATATGAGCTTTTTATCTTCATTCATGCCACGGGTACAGATTTACCTCCATACATTTTTCTCTTATAACAACTTTGATATTTTCTCTTCCATCAGTAAAAACCCAAACAAAAACATTTTGTTGTTAACATAAAGCTGACACTGTCCGTCTCTCTTCGGTTCATATGTGCTCTGTCATTACTAATGTTGAGGATTCCCAAAGTATTAAAAAATATGCTGAAATGCAACAAGTCTGTTATCATGAGTTGATCTGGTTTCATGATTCTTTTCAGATCTTTTACCCTCACTAGGTCCCCTTTCTTTTTCAATATAAAAAGTCTATGGGGGAACAAAATACATGCATATCTTTTCTAAGTATGTGAGCTGCCAGAGTACTGCAGCAACCTCTTGAATTAAGCGTTGAGGCTGGATTATGAGGTGAGAAGCAGAAAATGCCTAAAACAAACTGTGGAGGGGCTCCAGCACAACAGCCAGAGGCTTAAGATATATTAAATTACCATGATTGGGACTTAAAGCATGGTTAAAGCCTGTTTGAGAGGCTGGGGAGCCTCAAAGCATCGCTATTCATTTCTAGGGAGCTGGGTCAATAGGTTGGGGAAGTTCACAGGACCTGATTCTATTCTCATGCAAACGCGGAGAACAAGACGTAAAGCTCACTCAGTTGGAAGATATAAATGACCGGACAACCCTCCGCAGCCGTCCACAGACACAAGCCGGCTCTGCAGCGGCCTGCTCGTCATTCATGAGCGACTTCCCTGTAACGTCTCACTTCCTGCTTTCAGAGTGACACATGAGACACGCAACAACGCTGTTAAATTTTGTGCAATTAGTGAACCGCTCTTATGCCTCTTCTGGAGTTAGGATGGTAAATATCCTAACTCCTCACATACTTCAGGAACTAATAAGAACATCTTTATCTGCAGAGAGTGAGGATCTCAGCTGAACAGGCTATACTCTACACAAATGCTGTGTGTGATCTCTAATTCTAATCATAATGAGAAAAAAAATCTAAAATAAAGCCAGTAGATTAAATCATACTAACCTGAATCAAACAAATAAACAATTGCAGATCCAGTTGTTACTCCTAAATCATGGAGAAATTTACCTAAAACCCTGAAAGTGCTATTAAAAAGTTGGCTCTTTTGCTTTAAGGCTTGGCTGTTTAATTAAATTTTTTTTAAGTATTTTCACTTTTAACAGTTGCTTGAATAAGATGAGTCTCTCTGCGTGAAGCGCACGTGTCTCAGGTCAACTTGTGTCCCAGCAGACCAAAAGGTCAAGACCTTCTGACCAGCAGCAGGATAATAATGGTGTCTGAACTTTAAGCAGCGACATGTTAAAGACTGATACCAGAGCTGTCACAGATTTCCTTCCTACTTACATTTATTGGTGCAATTGGTGATATTTTTTATTTCTCACCAGTGCAGATGTGATGATATGAGGTCTGTAATAACTAAATGGACCCTTTTCGACTGTTGTTACACCAGATTTATATACATGAATCGTCCCAGTGATGTCAGAAATGCCTTTACACACTTTAGCATGAAGGATCCGTCATTTGTTGCTCTGTTGTTCATAATTTGAGCTCTTTGGCTCAAAACCTACAATACTTTTCTGTCTGTCTCTGTCCAAGGTGCTGACACAAACCAGCTTCACGATGCCTGTAAATCCAGGAATAATCACACCTACGTTCTCACTTTTAGTCTGTTTTATTGAAGACATGAATAAGTGAACAGCTTACATTAAAATAATCCACTTTTCAGCATTTCGTCTTGAAAAAAAAAAGGATATCACATCTATTAGCACCATTTAAATATAAGAATTATTTAAGTTGAGGCTAAACAAACATATTTTCTTCTATCAAACATGATTTTAAGACATGTCCAGGCTAATATAATAGTTTTTAAAAAGTATTTTGCAGCAATAAACCTGCATTATCACTTTTCATATGAAAAATATACATATCCAACTTTACAAGCATCGCTACATCTTTGTGTCTTTATATTACTGGTTGTTTGAGCTGTTCAGTCTGAGTTCAGCTCCATGTGTTCATCTTCAGACGAGCGCCAGATCCCAGCATGCTGGTGGAAGATGTGCCCATCCGCTCATTCTGAAGCATGGCTGGATTGAGGCTCATCATTGTTTTAGCTACAGACTAAAAAAGGAGAAAAACTTTTAGTGTAAATCATCTCGCTTGTTAGGAATAATCGTCGTTTGCCAGCATGCAGAAATAAGTTAGATGACGCAAACAAAAGTTGTGTGGTTTACGAATAACTCCTGTCAGTTCATATGAGCTCTGGGCCACCCTGGCCCCGCAGCCATCCTGCTGCCAGATTCACCAAATTATACGTAAAAAAGGGTCCAGGACATTTTAATCCCATTGGGAGGACATGGTAAGTCTCTTTCTCTACCAATTTTCACCCTCTCTGTTATCTGTTATTCAAACCTCCTCTTTCTTCTTCGTCTTCACAAGGCAGGATTCTGCTGTCCCCCCTTTTTATTCATGTTCTCTCATATCTTTTCTCAGAGAGACTCCCCCCCTACACACACACACACACACACACCCACACGCACCCAGCCCCTCAGACAGCATGCAGTTTATGCAAATGTCCAGCCTTTCAAGCTCAAACTTGAATGAGACCTCAACTAAATCTCTTTTGCTCCCACAAACACACACCACACACACACACAGTGAGTGAGTTAGTAGAAGGACTTAAATATCAGCCTTGTTCAAATTTGATGTGTTTCGAATTTGAAATATTTATTACAGAGCGCAGGTGGGTAGAAAGAAAAGACAAAGAGGATTTCAATGTGTGGGAGTGTTATGGCTGAAGGTGAAGTGTGACATTACATTAGGGGCTGGATTTTAGGGACAAATAGTTGATTTAGGAGCAGGTTGAGATGTGTGTGTGTGTGAGAGAGAGAGAGAGAATGATGAATGTGAAATGTTTAGTTGTTCCCAGGGTCTGGATGCTGTTTGAAAAGCCTGAGGGTGGGTAGCTCTAAGAGGAGGTGGCAAGGAGGTGGGGGACTGTGCCCAGCTGTTGGGTTGTGATGGGGTGGGGGTCCCGAGTCTCTCTTGGTTTCTCTGACAGGCTGTCCTTTTCACCAGCGCATAGCCGGGCCGTCCAGCCCGCTGCCATAACAACACCACAGCCTCTGTGTCATGGTAACGCCACGGAGTCATCGCAGAGCGCAGAAGGAGGGGAGAGTTGGGGTGGAGCGACAGCAGAGTCTGAAGAGTCGAGACGTTTCTACCCCTCTGAACTTGAACTTGACTGTCATAATGAACGACCGGCGGGTTGAAATGGAAATTCACTCCTGGGAAAATCTTGCTCTAAATGACTCTGTTTTAATGTTTTTAATTTGAATTGCTGTTTTTAATTTGTGAATGGGGAGCTGTTTTTAGTTTGGTTAGTTTAATCTGACACAGTTCATATGACTGTGGATGTTATTTTTTTTTGTGATTTATCAAATACAAAGAAAATAATTTCTGGACAAAAGCTGCAGTTATAACTGCAGTCAACCGCTGCAAGAAACATTGAAGACAGAATAAAATACGTCAAAACCTCCTGTTTTATATTTTATTTTTGCACAACTTTGGCTTTGATACCAATAGCATAAACATATGAAAACTTTAACTTGTTTTTAACTCAATAGAGGCATTTTTGCCCTATTAACTTCAATTTAATAAAGATTTTTGTGGAAACACATGATGCAGAATTTAGACAAATTCGGTTTTTGTGGGTTTATTTTTTATTTTTTAATCATTTTATTCAAGGTTCTTCTATGCATCTCAAAAATAGAGAAATCCATGTTTCAGGATGTTTTCTGCATCCTGCAAAATGTATATTTTAACTACACTTTCATTTTAACTTGATTTCAACTTATGGATTTTTTTCTCCATTTTCTGGTTTTGAAATGCTCAAAATATTTAATTTTATTGTTTTACATCAATTATTATTATTTTTTTATGTACTGCAAAGTAACAATTTTCATATTGGAGAAGAAGACTTTTTGATAACTTATTTCTTAACTTTGGCCTCCATCCTCTTAAACTCATGTCCCACTTGTGTTTTCTTTATGACGAAAGAACAAGAAACGAAAGGAATTTGATAGTTACTAAAACTATTTCAAAGGTTAATTACTTTTTGTTAACGTGAGAAATATACTCAAAAATCATGCATGCAATATTATGAGCAATATCAAACCAGCAGGATCTTTAGAGATAAACGCTTTGATGTCTCTGTGGATGCAGCATTGTCTGCTTGTTTGCTCTGGTTTAAAGCTCATATTTTGTGACTGGTCCACACGAGGGGTTTAGCGGCTCAGATCCACTCAACCATGGGAAAACTGGCGCTCTGAAAGGTCCCCTGTCGCTGCTACAAAGCCAAGAACAAGTCATAGCAGGATAATCATGTTTATCCCCAGACTAAGATGGGATCACAGCTGCTGTGTTTTTTGGAAAAAAGGGGAACGGAGCTGAAGAGACCTGCCTGAGAGAAGATGCTTTACTACATGAGGTTCCTGTACTGATATTTGGACCACAATCATCCTGCAGTGGAACTATTACATTGTCTTTGCTTTGCATTTGAGAAGAAAAAAAAAAGTCTTGTTTAAAAGGCTACTAAACTCTGGAATTAAAACTTTCTCCAAAAATAATTACTAAAATCTAATATACCAACATATTACGGAACAAGTTTTCTTTACTGAGAAATGTTTATGTGAGAATTAATAAGATATTAAGGAAGGTGTCTTTTTTCACACATAAACTGAACACATCCTGCTTCAGTAGCTCTGCTATAAAACACCACATTTCTTCACATTAACACACACACACACCCACACACCCCCACACATCCACACACACACAGAGGCAGTTGCAGGAACACAAAGGAACAACTTTCCAGGAACTGCTCTGATTGCTGTTGTTCTCCTGCAAGCATCTGCTGTCTGGTCTGGACTGAGGTTCCCACCTGTGCCCAGTGTTTCCAGCCTCTCTCCCTCTCACACATACACACACACACACACACACACACAGGAAAGGAGAAGTGGCAGAACTTTGTCAAGTGCTCCTTTCACAAAAGCAGCCATAGTGGCGAGAAGCCAGGATCAGAATTATAATGTGGGCCCTGGACAGTGTGTTTACCAACAGGCCAACAGGTCTGCTGCAGCTGCAGCACCAAACACCGACCCAGAGCAGACTCAAAGCTGCAGGTGCATGCAAGGCGTTTGGGGCGTTTTCTTCTCTTTAAAACCCTGTGGTTTAGGTTTTGATACATCTACGACCAATTACAATCATGTCAATAGAATAAATCTTGATGACAAAAATCTACACTTTAAGAAATAAAATACTTCATTAAGAGGCAGGTATGTGTGCATCGCTCATTAGCAGCTTCGCTCTAAGCCCTCCCCCAGGCTGCATGGCTAATTAGAGGCTGCTTCCTAATAAAGGAACAGTCCCCCCTTTATGTTTCCAAGCAGCTGAAACGAGCTATATTTGAATCATGATAGAAAAAAATTAAAATAATTACTGGAAAAACAAATAATTTTTTTAAAAAGTCAGGCATCGCAGTGAATTTGAGTGTTAAGCTTTAAAGCATGAAGCTGATTGGTGACGCACCGAGCCGCCGCCGCCGCCGCCGCTGCGCCTTTAAACAGGCCTGCTCCCAGTTTCTATGCAATTATGTTAATGAGCCCAGCCTGTCTGCCTCCTTTTCATTATCGGCTGGAGTTTGTTTCCTTTATTTTACACCGTTGTCTTTTTGTCGGTTTTATTTATTTATTGTTTGGCAGCGTTTTCTCCTTCACGGTGGGATTTGCAGGACAAACCCACAGATCTGCGTCAGATAAACGGGCTGAAACGGTCCTGCGCGCCGCGGACGGGATCTCCGCCTCCAGACCGGTCCAACATCTCCAGTTTACAGTTTCCAAAGCGGAACGATGAAGAACATTTCTTTGTTTACAGGACTCACTTTGCAGGATCGTGCAGTACTTTATTGACCCGATCCGAGGCTTTTAGGCCATCGGTTAGAAAACGCTTTTCCGCGCTGCACATTTTTAAAATCCTCACATTTATTTACAAGAAAAAACCCCAAATAAAACTAAACATGAATATGAAAAAAATCTGTCCAAACTAAACGTTTATAATTAAAGAAAAATAGAGTAAGAAGTTTAATGATTTGATCAGTGGAAATTTAAATACAGGACAATTAAATATATATTTTTTAAAATTATTATTCAGTTGTTATGTACTTTTAACAAAAGCAGTATCTGCTGTAGACTCGTTTCCTTTCTTTGCAACATTCAAAAAGATTGTGTAAAATAAAAAAAATGTTTCTCTAAACCTCCAATCTTCTTTCAATAAAATGTCAAATAACTATAAAACCAAGCAAAAAACACATAAAACTAAAGAACCTGAAAATGGCAAAGAGTTAATTGACCAGAAGTAGTGTAGAAATAATAATGCTGCGTTTTGTCCTCCCTTTATTTCAGTTATTCTTGTTTTGCGTTTCAAAAATAAATTTGCAGTCATGCTGCTAATGAGGTGCAAAAAGTAAGCAGTGCAATTTAAAATAGATTTGAAAAGACTTAATCGTTTGAAAAATATTCAGGAAAGGAACCTTTGAGTGTCATTTCTGATTTATTTTTATATACTTAACAATTATCTGCATTTATAATCTATTTTTAAAACCAATTTACATGAGTTTTGTTAAGAGGCCAATAGTCTTTGGATTTTAAAAACACAATAACAAAGCAAACAAAGATATAGACAATAATTTCTTTCTTTTTATCATGGGACTTCTATGGAAGTTGCAGACATCAATGCCTTGCATGTACTTTTTCTCTGAGCTCTTTCACATAATGTCACATTGCAACCATACACTGCAGTCATTTATCAATATTTTCTTTACAACCATTTAAAACAACATTAATTTGAACAGATGACATGCATATTTTAATAGAATAATCTAATTTACCAGCCATTAGCAGTGTAAAATCTCTGTGAACCTTTTGAGAGGGAAAACCACAGGGATGAATCACATGATCAAAATGTCACATCAAAATACCAGCTTTGTCAGTTTTTGTTCAGCTTTTCAGTGGCAGCTCTGCAGTGACTCACAGAGTGGCCTTTGAGAGGCCCCAAAAATGTGACTCGAATAATTGGTGGAAAGCTAAAGTCACCGTGGGAGAAACCTCAGGCAGGAAGCCTTTGAATTTGCTCATCAGGCTTTAATATTAAAATAACCATCATGAACCAAAAACATTCATCTGTGGTCTAATGCAGTACAATGATTTTAAAGATAGCAGTGAATGAGTCAGAAACATACGACCTGTAGCATTCCTCACAGCGATGGAGGCTGACCTGTCACAGAATATACACTGCTCAAAAAAATAGAGGGAACACCTAAACAACACAATATAACTCCAAGTAAATCAAACTTCTGTGAAATCAAACTGTCCAACTAGGATGTGTTATTTGAGTGTTCCCTTTATTTTTTTGAGCAGTGTATGTATATATATATATATATATATATATATATATATATATATATATATATATATATATATATATATATATTATATAACATTTTCTTTGTTTTGTTTTGACAGAAATAGGTTGCTTTAAACATTCTGGTTGAAAAATGAAGGAATTTCAACTGTTGCAGTTTTCCAGCTAGTTTGTTCTGTAATGCTCCAGTAATCAAGAAAGGGAAAAGGGTTTTACTTTCCAATTGGTTTCAATTACAACTTTTTATTTTGACAAAAAAAAAAAAAAAAAAAGAGAGAAAATTATACATACAAATACACTATTCTTTTCTACACACATAGACAAATAATCACTCATTTATTTATGGATACTGCAAATTAAGACCTACCTGAACACATCATATGTGATGCTTCTTCCTTTTTCCAGTGTTTCCTCTCACATGAGCTGAGGGTCCGAAGCCTTGGAGGTCATTCCTACTTTCGGTTATCTAGCTTTATGATGGAGAGTTTACACTCATACAGCTAGATAACCAAAGACAGGAACAGGCTCCTTCATTCGTCAGAGCGACAAACTGGGAAAACTGATGCTTCCTGGGAAAAAAGTCACAGAATGAACGACATTACTGCAGGTTTGAGCCTATTAATAAATGTTGTCATAAGAGTTTATATACGGAAGCACAAAAATTACTGGTCAAAATCTCTGTTTCAGGAACAGAACAAAACTTGTAGTGGCTGGATTTATTTTATTTTTTTGTACTGGTAAACCATTAAAATAAAATCTCAAATCAACCACATTAAAGTTGAATTCCACTAATTAATCCCGTTTCAATACCTCTTCCCAATGATTAAAAATAAATAAAAATAAGCATTTCTAATTGTTGCATTCATTTAACCAATAATGGCATTTCAACAAAAGGCCGTTTTGGTTTGTAGGATCATGAACTTTTCACCCTTAAAAACATTCATCAGCTTTAATTCACAGTCATTCCCCTGCACAGCTTTAGATTGCAAATCCAAACAAATTAACCTCATGATGATCTGACGCTTCTTTAGGTCAGAGCGTCTGACGTCAGATGTTTTAATTGGAGAATAGATGCACTAACAACGGCTGCGTCACTTTCTTTGCACAGCTGAGTAAAAACACTGACAAATATCAGCAAATAAAGACATTTCTGACAATCTTTCTATGACACAAATTTCCGCAACAGGCCACATTATAATTGTTGTGTTTGCTCAAGTAAAGTGGCGTTTATAATTGCCAGACTCTTGGTGCAAAGTTGGCTTATTGAAGGAGAGTAATAAAACACAAAAGGCCTGCTGGGTTTCTTTGAATTGTCCAACGTTGCCTTTGTTAAACAGGACACACCAAACCTCAAATATTAGATCCAAAATGAAAATGGAAAATGGACACAACACCCAGCGGGCGAAACACGTTAAACATAATTCAAATGGATTCATCTGGGAGTGAAAGACACGTCTACGTAAATTTAAACGTGTGGGAATAATAATAGACACCACATAATCCAAACGGCTCACTTTTCAGTGTCGAAGCGTCCTTTGATTCCAGGAGATAAAAACATCCACTGGGCGCTTCTCCAGCCTCCAGTTTCTCTGTCCACACCTGCTTTGACAGACAAGTGAGTCCCGGCGTGGATCAGATCGATAATCCCCCCCCCTCTCTCTCATCATCATCATCTGCGGCACGGCTGCATGATGGGGCTGTGGGTGAGACATCTCCCAGCTCCTGTAACAACATCAGGAGGATCTGGTTTCCGTCAGAGACGCGGGATGGCGAACCTTTACATCCGTCCCGCGTCCAAACTCGCGCTTCGGTCTCCGGTCCTGGGGCTGAGATGTGACCCCCTGACAGTCTCACAGTGGTCCCTTCTCACCTCCCTGCTGCCTTTTCTCCTCTCAATACTTCCTCCTCCCTTTGCTGACGCCACGCGGTCGGTAGGTTGCAGATAACCAATGGGAATGGAGCTCTTCGGTGCGTCGGTGAGTGTTTTGGAGCTGCGTTGGCGGGGAATATGGGATATAATTTCAACGTATATGGTCACATGCAAGTGAACCAATTAAATGATGAGCGAAAAACAGATTTATGCAAAAAAAAAAATTAATAAATAATAATAAAAAAAATCAGATTGTTGTTTTTTTTTCTTCAGACATAATTAAATAAATGTTTGGTTGAAATCAAATAGTCAACATCCATTTATTTTACTATTCGTGCTTCTGCAGATAATAAACGGCTCCATGAACACGTTGATCTTAATGCAACCACAAGATGATGATGTTCGTCAAACTGGGCCACAATATACCCGGAATATGTCGCCACCTGGCGGTACTCGAGAGAAGCGTGTTTTCATGTTTTATGCATTTGTGTGTACATTACAGTCAATTACAATCAGTCTCTCTGTCTGTCTGTCTGCCTTCCATCTATCTATACAGACAGCTTTCAGGGAAGATCGATTCAACAATAATTATTCCTAAATTTATTCCTTAAATTAGCCCCCAAAATGACTAAATTGTTTTCCACATCGTCATAGAACGATGTCTGATTTTGGGATAAGATATTAATTTTATTTTGAATAAGGCTGTAACATAGCAAAACGTGGAAAACGTTTCATAGAGGAAATTGATTGGCTAAAATAATATCTCTTTCTTCAATCTTCATTTTAAGCTGCAGATGTTGCAGCTTTAAAATACTACATTTGTTTTTGAAGTAAATATGGTTGCACCTAGTACATATTTTTTATTATATATTTTTCAAGGGACTACAAATTGAATTCTTGTTGGCATAAAGGAGAAAATTTTGAATCATATCTGTGTGAAGAATAATAAAACAAAGACGTATAATTGAGCTGAATGTTCAGCACTGCTATACTGCCCTTTAGTGTTTAGTCTGGAGACTAGTCTAGCACAAAATAGTATTCTCACGATGCGCTATTCTGTTACAAGTTATTTTATGTTTTATTTCACATTTACAAAGTATCAAAAAGCAAACAAAAGACACTGAAACACCTGAATCACCTTTTGATTCACTTTCACTGTTCAGTCTTCTTAATTTCACATCTAATTGAAAATAATTTAATTTTCAGTGAATAAAATTCAACTGTATTAGAAAGATTTTTTTGAAATTTGCATCCTTTTAGCTAAAGTCATAGTTTGAAGATGTTATAAATGTACAAATGAGAACAATCTGACTAGAAAATGTTAAATACCAGAGACAATTAAATTTATCTTAATAAAATAGTTTTGGTGCAGGATAAATGTCACAGATGATTCATTCTTGACAATTTTTTTCTGTTATAACAACCTGGCATCTTAACAGAAATTTGGAGAATTTTCTCATCCACTGTATATGTACAAAGGGCAATATTACTTTTAAAAAATCTGTAAAAAACATAAGGCGAGCCCAAGATGTGTTCAGTCAATCCATTTTTTATAAAAAATACTACAATGTTAAAAAGAAAGTCAGAAAACTATAAACATGGTAAGTACATAGACTTAATATCAGCATGAAAACAATTTTATTTTAAGAAAAAGTGCTTTGCAGAAAAATCAGTGGAATTTCCTTTGAAAACATAATACAAAACTGGATTAAAAAAATAAAAAATAAAACACAAAATAGCAAATTTAGCATAATTCAGTCACCAAAAGGGAAAGTTTCACTGCAGATTCAGTTCGACTCATACAGGATTCTTCCGTACGTCAATCAATACGTTGTTTGATGGCTGTTGTGTGTAGTTGAGGCTGGAGCGACGCGACTCTCTGCGGGATTTAACAGCAGGTAGGGAGGTCTGCGGCCCCCACGACCCCATCCCCGTCTGAACTACACGGTTAACAGGAGAGTCTCTGGCTGCTTGAACCCACAGTTCCTCCATGACAGCAGGCTCCTCTGATGGGAGAGAAGAGCGCCTCCATGTGGACGGAAGAGGGGTGTTCACCAATTCTCTCATTTCCTCCCTGGACCTGCTGGGTTTGTCAGGATGTCCTGCCCCTCTGCCTCCAGCACCGTCCTCAGGGCTTCGGCTGCCCAGGTTTGTAGGTTTGGCATCAGAGGCTAAAACTGAAACACAGCACAAAGGCAAAGTGTCAGGAGGGACTGACACTAAAAGTCTGATTATTTGGAGCAGTTCATCTGGTTACAGAGATAGTTCAAAGATAGTTAAAGGATTAGCAGTGACTACCTGTAAATCCAGATTGGTTATTTGCAGAGGCTAAAACGAACAGCTAATCTAAGATCTCAACCAAAGTGATCTGTCCTAAAAATACTTTCATTTCCATTATTCTATGAACCTCTAAACTGTCTTCAGTGTTTGCATAATTTACTGAGAAACTGATGATTGTTTATATTGGAAATGGAGGCAGGAAATTGTGCTTCACCAGTAATCTGCCTTTGTGAAAAGTACTGAGAAACTTGTTAAGTGTTTCTAGCCAAAGTAACAATCCTTCCTTTAGACTAGTGTCATCCTGTATTCCAGATATTTAGACTTTACCTTTGGGAAGCTCTTTCGGCTGACTGACTGAACCAAAGACATCTCGCAGTTTGTTGCTAAGCTCCAGATTTGCCGTCCTGTAGTGGTTGAGTTCCTTGGTAATATTATGGATCTGTCCTTCATACTGCCGCCGCCGTCCTGCCAGGCCTTCGTCCATTTGTTCTTTACGACCATAGGACAAACATAAAGGTTTACAGTCATTATCTACAACAGCACAGCATACAAACAAAGATTTCTGTAAATACGTTTCTAGTTTTACCTTTAAATTTCAAATGCACTTCCAAAATGGCAAAACTGGATTTGCTTCCTTATATTTTTAGAAGTTTTCAAATGATGATTTTATTTATTAAGTGAAAGTTTTTAAAACCAACCTTGCCCAGTATGACAAGCAATTTTCTAAAATATGCTGTGCTTGGTGGCAACAATGCCCATCAGGCATTTGTGATCACTGATAATAAATCTTTTACATCATCAAGGAGAAACTTTGGTCCAGTCTGCTTTGTAGAAATGCTTTAATTCAGTCAAACTTTGGAGGATAAATTGCTTGTTTAAAATTATGCTGAAGCACCTCAATTCCACTTAACAAATTAAAATCTCATTTTGTTTAGTGCTTCAGAGGTGAACTTGTTGGTGTGCTTTAAGTTATTGCTCAATCTCCAAAGTCAGGATCTGATGGCAGGACATTTTGGTTCAAGTAGAGAAGGGAATTCATGGTTAAACTCTTTACAGTCAGCCAGCAACAAAGTCCCAGACAATCACACTGCCACCACCATGTTTGACTGTCAGCATGATGCTCTGAAGTGCTATTTATCAGTTTGAAAAGTGACCATTCAAGGCTTGTTTTTTTTTCTCGCAGAAACACTTTTTCCAGAGTGACAGATGTCAGTGACTTTATTCCTAATGTGTTCTTGAATTGTCTTTAGGTTGGGGAGTGATGCGTACCTTTTTGTAACCTTTTTGTCTACTTCATGCTGCCAGACAGGTTCTATTTGAGTTATTTCTTTATTTTACATGGCTTGCACCTCAATAGTGGGTTTTGAAATTAAAAATGTTTTTAAAAAAAAAAAAGTTTTTTAGCAAGAGGAGTGATTTTAATTTCACTCTTAGCAATCTTGGTTTGGAAGGATTTGTGACGTTAACAGGTGATAGTTTTGCAGTCCTCGATGTCGAGGCTCTCACCTCGACACTGCTGCAGCAGCAGCTGCACGCTCCTCTCGTGTTCCTTCTGCTGCTGCGTGAGTCGCCGGTCTGTGTCGAGCTGTGCGCGGTCGAGGGCGTTTTCCAGCCACTGCACCAGCCGCTGCTGCTCGTCCAGCTGCATCTCCAGCTCGGCCAGCGCCAGTTGCAGCTTTCGCTCCTCCTCGCGCAGAGACACCACCTACACAACGCGGCCACACCAATACTGGTCAGAGTTGGGCTGAAGCAATTAATCGGATTAATCATGATAAATTGATTATTAAAATAATCATTTAGTAACCGATTAATAATTAAATAGAATATAAAAACAATAAAAAAGAGCTGCAATTAAGATAAAACTGCAAAAAACTAATAAAATGTATACATTCTGCAATTAAGATATAAAAACCTTCTTTGTCTGTAAATATGTTCTACCCAGAATTCTCCAGTGGCAAAGTTTTAACCTCACCTGGTTCAAATTGTGCAAAAAACATTAAATCTCCTTTTAAGAACCTTTTGTAAGCCAATAATAATATAAAATAAAAATAATCAACAAATCAGCCATGCACTGTATTGATGCAGTGCATGGCAGAAAGGGCTGAGCTTTTCACATGTTGATGTTAGAAGTATCTTTTAGCTGCAGATGCATCCTTTCATACAAATGATCAAGCGTTCGGTAAAGCGTGTGGTTGAATTTTAGGCAATAAAAAGCTAATTTCTTATTTTAAAAAATAAATCGAATGGTTTGAATTCTTTTAGTGTATTTAAAATATTGTATAACTAAGGCTTAAGTGGTTAAACAAAACAAAATCAGCAGAAATTTTTATCCCATTAACTCCCAGGAAGATCTACAGAAAAATCGATTAATAAAATAATCATTAATTGCAGCCATACTTCAGAGTACTTATGTGGTAGATTTCACATGTAGGTTCACCATTCAGCTGCTCAATTAGAGCGTGGTTATACAATTAATTAAGTTTAACAGCTTATATATCCAGTAAAGAACATGGTGAAGTTTGAACAAACCTTGTCAAAGTATTTGCACAGCAGAGCTCTGGTCTCGGAGGCGGATAGATAGCTGAGCTTGGCCATGAGGTTCATTTCCCACTGGGAGAGCATGCTGGCAGAAGCCCTGAGCTGCCTCTGCCTCTGAGTGATGGCCTCATTCTTGTATTCAATAGCAGCGTCCAAAGCTTCAATCGCCTCGTCCAGCTGGAAAAGAGTCCGCTCCTCCTGAAAAACAAACCCAGTAAACAGCTGAGCATGATGGTTAATGATGCCGTTCATGTGGTTGTGTGATTGCTCAATACGTCTCGTTCACAGCAAAGGTTGGGTTTAAAGAACGGACTGACCTCGGGAGAGAGCAGGTTTCCCTTCCGCAGTTTATCGTCCAGCTCAACACGCTGCTTCAGCAGCGAGTCTTTCTCATGCCGCAGGTTCGAGATCTCTTGTCGTATATGTTGGGAGTCCTGAGCGCTGCTGCTGCGAAGGAGGCCGTTCCTCTCACTTAGCTCTTGCTCCAGTGTCTCAATGCGCCCAGTAAGTGTCACCAAATCCTTACTCAAGGCCTGGACAAAAGATTGACACAGTAATCTTGATTATAAACCTGCAGCGCGAGTAAACTGGAGTTGTTTGTGTTTGTTGATACCTGACTGGAGCGGAGCCTCTTGGTCTCCAGGCCGCTGCGTTCCTGCAGCAAAGCTTCTTTCTTGGCCAGGATTTCCTCTCGTTTCGTCAGTTCTCCTTCCAGATCCTCCAGAGCTCTCCTCTGATCTAGAACACGCTCCATTTCCTCATCCAGCCAGCGCTTTTGTTCCTCAATCTTCTGCCCTCACAGGGTCAAGACACAAAATTAGACAACCACCAGTCTTCATAACTACTTAAAGCTATAATTATTGCTTTAGGCCAGTTTTTGTCTCACCTGTTGCTCTTCTAATGAAATCACAGATCCATTACTTCCACTGCGTCTCTGTCTCTGGAAGGCTGCAATCTCCTCCGTCTTTATTCTAAGGATCTTCTGCTGCTGCTCATTCTTTATCTCAAGTTCCTGTAACAACAAAAATATCATAGATTATTGGGTAAAAATAGAGGAAAACTGTGACATTCCAGAGTAAATAAATGTTTCTTGCATTATTTCATTGTCTTAGCCTTCTTTTAAATTCTTTTCATTGTTTTAAGGTGTTGGTTTTGATTGGAAAAGCTCTTGAAAAAAGGGTAATTGTTCCAGCTGCCTGAAATCTTTGTATTTATAGCTTTTTGTTTTATATCTTGTTAAGAATCAATCTTAACTGAAACCATAATCTGTGAATCAACTCTTTAACAGTGACATACATTTATTTATTTCAAAAATTTCACCTGATAGGCATTTGGTGTACCATAGTTTGGACCATAGTTTGTTTTCTCAGACATTTTATTAAAAAAGGTGTGAAATCTCATCTGAACTCTGATGCAGACTAGACAGGCAAACTCTGGTCCACCTGAAAACTTTAGTCCAGGCTTTCAAGTTAAGCCTGGTGCAGTTTGCACAACATAGGAAATGCTGAAGGAAATCCAGACAACCAAACATAGAAAGTTTTAGTACAGGACAACAACTTGCTGCCTCGCCTGTTCCTCACATTGAGAAGTGAAGTTTTGGCATTTTTCCAACACTCTCCACCCAGTCAAACTGATACACCCTTAGTTTGTTTATTAAAACAAGAACTTTTGATCATGCTCAACTCATGTTGCTTAGCTCTACCTTGACTCTGTGAGTCCTTCGCTGCATTTCAGTCTCCAGGCGGCGTTTCTGCTGGCTCTCCTCACGCAGGCGTCTCTGCAGCTGCTCCTGCTGCTGCTTCATGGATTGGACGCTTCTCTCCAGCTCCGATACGCGGCGCTCACTCTGGACAGGAAGGTTGGCCAGGCGAGCCGTATCCCTCTGCCGCTGACTGAGCACCTAACATTCAAACAGAAATATTACAATGTTTAAAACCTAGCTTAAGGTTTCACTTTAGGCGCTACATTAATCCATGTCCGTTAAATCGAGAACATTATCAGTCCAACCTGAACTCTGCTCTGAGCAGCAGCTATCTTCCTGCGACATTCCTGCGCTCTGCTCTTGTCTGTTGTGCTTATTTCTCTCTCTTGTTTCTCCAGATCCTGAAGCTGACGTTGGGCCTCCCGCAGCTCCTGACGCGCCTGAACGGCTTCACTTTCCAGAGCCGAGATCTTATGGCTGTACTGCTTATTCAGGGCCTGAGCATCCTTCCCTAAAGGAAAGACGGTCAGCTGATATAAACAATAAATAATAAACAATGGACTCCAAAGGAGGAGCAGGACATCTACCTGTTTTGACCAGTTCTTTGATGAGTTCTTCCTTCATTCGGATGGTGACAGACAGCTCCCTGATCTTCTGCTGTGCCTGAAGAAGTCCGCACTCTGATATTCCCTCAAAGCTTCTGAGACTTTCCCCACTGCTGGAATTAGCTTCACGGATTTAAAAGCATATATGTGAAGTTAAATGGCTCAAAACTTTGAGATAGCTCATATTCAGACCTGCAAACCTTGAAGAAAAATGCTAAAACAATGAAATGATATAGTAGTCTGTATCTGTGGGTAATCAATTTGGTTATTTAATGCTGTTCTACACTGATAAAGGTGTATAATTAAAACCAAAATATAGATTAATTTAAAGATAATATCTTTCAGAAATAATCAAGAGTAAAATTAAATCTGTAATCGTATCAGTGACGCAGTTCAGCACAAACTCCTGCCCTCCAGGTGAAAATTAATTAAATCGAAAGTCTAAGAGTTCAAACTCTCTGAAATGTCATCACTTTAATTTTCAGGGTTTAGACTTACATGCTTTTCTGGCTAAACATGGGTGCTGATCGGGCTCAGCCTGAGAAGAGGGAGCCTTCAGTCCTCCTGAAAGCAAGTCCCGCTTAGTCCAGGTCAGGTTCACCGGCCTGATGCAACAAACAGTTTAAAGTGCAAATTTTTCAGTGCAATTTTTTTCCATATTCAAATTTCTAACTTTGAACTTGGAAAGTAATTGATTTGCATCATTCTATGCCTCAAAAATCATAAAATCATACAATGCAGAAAATGATTTATGATTGTTAGAATACAGGGCTTCTTAGTTGGTTTTAGCAACTAAGTTAGAGCAGCTGTAGTTCAAAATCTAGTCAAACAAGGAATGGAGAATCTTTTAAAGAACAGTTTGTGAACTTTGGTGCTTTTATTATCAATGCATAAATTCCCCAAAATTCAGTTTACTAGTTTGAACCAGATTTAAGAACCAAAGGATTCATTCATGTTTAATTTAGGGTTGCTTAGAGATCAAGCAGCTGGTAAAATCTCCCTCTTTTAACAGATATGTAAGCATCTACTCAGACAAATGTCAAAACAAAAATACAGGGGTGAAATATAAATATCAAAGTGTGAGGTGGCAAAACAAAGACAAAAGCATGTAAATTTAACATAAATCAAGTGATGGTTTATCCTGTAAGACACTGAAGTCAAAATACAATTTTTAAAATAAAATAATTTTGCTTGTATTTTTACATGATGACGCTGCACTGGAGCAGACTGACCTGCATTTCTCCTGGCTGACGTTTGGATGATTGGCCTCTTTTTCCCTGTCGCAGGTCTCTGTTCCTCCTGGGATCTCTTGGTCCTCATAAAGTTTCCCATCCTGATCAGGAACCTGTCCAATATGACCCATCAAGCTCACCTGTTAATAATACACACAGAAAACTGTTAAAGACCAAACATGAACTAATTTGAAGCACTACATAAGTTTGAGGACTGTAACTTTAAAAAACCATAACTTGTGCCTTGATTTCATTTTGTGAATGCCGGGATCAACATTCCTACTAAAAACGTTATTTTCTTAATTTTTGGGTTATCAGCATTACCTCCAAAGCCATAAATCTGGTGATGATGGGGGATTGGTTTGTAATATTTGGGTTGAAGATAAATAAATATTAAAGGAGCTTATATGTCCTTTCATGTTGTTTAATGAAAACTATCTCACTGAAAATGTCTTAATCACAACTATGCAGTGTGGAAATGCAACTTCACTTAAGCTGCAGTTTTGCACATTAAAATAGTGAGTGATCCATAAGTAAACTTTTCTAAATATTGTGGGAGATCTAACTTGGTGTATATCTGCAAAAATGCTGATTTTGTTCAAGTTTGCAGCCAAACTAAAAACAATAAAATTTTTCTCTAAGTGGGAAAGGTTTATTACCTGTCTCCATGTGCTTCCATTCTGCCCATGCTGCATGGAGCCCATGGGGGCGGTGTGTGGTCTAAATCTCAAGTTGAGCCCCATACCCATCAGCCCCAGAGTGGACAGCTGGTAATGCAGCTCTGTTATCAGGTCCTGCTGCTCCTGCAGCTTGTCACTCTGATAAACAAGAAAAGAAAATCCTGTAAATATAATGTTACGCGCCATCTTGGTGTATATCTGCAAAAATGATGATTTTGATTGTTAGATGACAATTTGGTTATTTAATAGAAAATAGAAAACAGAAAAAAAGGAGAATCACATTTAAAGTGCATCTAACCTGCTGCTTGTATTGCTCCATAGCGTCCTCCAGTGCTGCTAAGAAATCAGTGTTTTCCTTCTCCAGCCGTTGGATTTCTGACTGAAGATGAACAACACTCTCTTCTTTCTCATTGTCATGATCATCGTCCCAGCTCTCCTCCACAGCTTCTGTGTCCTGTGAGAGGAGTTACTGGACAATCAGTGAATTACCCATAAGTCAGCGAACTGTGACTAAAATCCATCTGAAAGAAACGGACCTGATTCCTGATCGAAGGCCTGGCTCTTCTCAACGCGACGCTGTCCTCAGTGGAGCTGTTCTCGATGCCGCTGTCTGGTCCGGAGGCGGTTGTGAGTCCGCTCCGCTCCTCCTCCACCGAGCAAAGCCACTCCTTCACCCTCAGACTCTGCTCTGTGGTTAAAGTCCCCTCGCTCTGAAGCTCCCCTAGCAACCTGTTGCACACCAACAGAACAGATCAATACAAGTCTTCCAAATGGCCTTAAATCAATACAATTACAGACACATTTCACACCTGGCAAAACAACAAATTGATTCAAATAGAAATTGATCAGTGGACCAGAAGAAAAGCTACACATCGACACCAATTAACTAACTTTCTTTCACACTTTTGTTCATCTGACTTCAATAGGGATTTAAAAACTGCTTGGCATAAACTGTAACAGCAGAAGCTATAATTTTATTTTCACGTATATATATTTTTAATTAAACAATACCTTCAAAGGTTCACAACTGTCATGTCAATGTAGGAAAAACTACAAAAAACGTATCTCTGATCTCAAATTTTGCACATTCTTACACTGCAAAAACAAAAAATCTTACCAGGTATTTTTGATCAAGTTTATGGTGCAAATATCAAGTAAATTTTCAGCAGGGTATAGGAGTTTGTTTTAAGTAACAACATTGCTTAATATTGCTGAAAAAGTACTAATTCCGCTGTTAGATTTTTGACACTTATAACATGGGAAAATATATTGTTTTAAGTGTTAAAATCTCAAAGTGGTACTATTACTTTTTCCTATATATTTCCGAGAAGTCACTATTAAGGTGGTTTTATCTTACTCCAAGTGTACTAAGATATTTGCACAAGAACCCAGGCCTAAATACTTGGTAAGATTTTGTGTTTTTGCAGTGTGAGCGAACAACCAAGTGTTTTATAATCAAAACTTGAGGTTAACTCCTTCAGTAGATGTGCTTGAACCTGTAAGCAGTGTCTGTACAAGTCCTGTAGTGAGCACTTTGTGCTTGCAGCCTGCTGATCTCTGCTTCTCCAACTCTAGGTCTCCTGTTTGGATCGGCGTGAGCAATGATTCGTGTCTCAGAGCGCTGACGGTTTTCCAGAGCCCTTCGAAGGGCTTTGATCTGCTGCTCCAGTCCTTCCACACGATCCGGTTCGCGCTTGCAGTTGACCGTGGCTCGGTTCTGAATGTTTCTGGCCCTCGTTGCATAGTTCAGTGTGTTCAGACTCTCATCGAAGTCTGAGGATGACGGACTGATGCAGGCAATCATCAGTGTTTTTGAATTTCCTCCAAGAGAGTCTTTTAGTATCCTAGTTGAAACAAAAATTATGTTTATAAGACCTGTCATGTAAGAACATTTTTCTTGAGGAAAATATCACCTAAACACACATACCTTGTGATCTTGGAGTCTCTATATGGTATATGAGAGCCTTTCCTCTTTGGGTCACCGAGGGCCCCAATGACGTTACCCAGAGCTAGAAGGCCGCTGTTGATTTGGATGCTTTCTTTCAGTCTCTCTCCAGTGTTACCAGTCCTTAAGATCCGCTCTGACCCAGCCAAGTCTACAAAATGAAACTTGGAAGATAACACTTGCGGTCCAGTGCTTCCGGCGGTCGCATAAAGCCGGGTGCTTCCACGACGCTGATCCATATGCAAGGTGAAAATGGTGTGAGACCTGCTGGAGTTTGGATTCATCTGGGTTGCTCCGGTGTGTCTGGCTGTGTTTCCTGACTCTAGCAAGCTCAACACCTCGTCAAGACCCTCTACTTCACTCTCTTTCACGCCACACAACACTGGAAAGTAACACACGACATAATGTTTACAGTAGCAAAATACTACATTGTGTTTATTTTGCACCATAAAAATCAGTAAGGAAAAACATACCAATGTTCCCTTTGTCCTCCCGGATATGGATATCCTTGCTGGCCGTCTTCACCTCCAGTAAGTCCTTGAACTCTTCTTTGTAGACCTCCAAATAGGAAACTCGTACAGAGAAGTCTGTGAGGTCGTTTTCATCGAGCAGCTTGAAAACATCAGCAACAGCCCTGGGGATGATGCCCTGCTCCTCATCTCTGAAGGAACCTAAACATGAAGGTAAGTTTTCAGAACTGCATGGTATCAAATTTGTAAGCCGAATGCAGAAAGGAAGGACGTTTATTGGTCTTAAACACTGCAATGAGAAAAAAGTTACAGCAATAGTACTATGATATTTTAAAGAATCGTACTACAAAGAGAGAAAAAAGAAAAACCTACTAATATTAGCTTCTCCGATGGTGTAAGTCTTGCCTGAGCCTGTCTGGCCATAGGCAAACACTGTGGCGTTGAAACCTTGAAAGAATGCATCTATGAGCGGCTGGACGGAGGCAGAATAAACCTCCTCCTGACAGCAAGTCTCTTCAAACAGGAAGTCACAAACAAAGTGGCGATCATGACCCAGGGTGACGCGGTTCAGCTCAGGGTCCACGGTGATGCAGCTCTCATGGCAGTGCAGGAGCTCCTTGGGAAGCAGCGGACGAACTCGAACTGCAACTTGGACAGCAGAGTAGTCCCCTCTGCCTTGGCCAGCAGGGACTTTGGGAGACATTTTGTCTCTCCTACAAGGTTATGTACTTATCATCTTTGGAAAAAGCAGGAAAATCAACTGAGAATGGTTTTCAACTTATGTAATGTCATCTGATTGTGGAATGCTATTTATTCTTTTTGATAACCAGCTTGAGAACAGTCATTTTAATTCAAGCTTCCACATGTTAAAAATCCATTTGTAGCAAAAATATAACAAGCTTAACATAAGAATTGATTAATTTTTCTAAAGTTAGAAAGTTACTTTTAGAAATAGATTTAAAAAAATAGAACTGTTTATCACAATAATTACAGTAAAACCCATAAAAGAGTGACAATATTTCTTTTTCTAAATTAACTCATCATATATCTATAAATGTATCAACTGACACAATCAGAGTTATTTACCACATAATATATTTCTAGAAATGTCTGTAAATAGCTCACAATAATCACATTTAAAATATTTGAAACAGTTACAAATCTAGGTTTACAGAAGTTAATTAAAATCTGATGCAAATGCATATATGCTGCATAAAAATCAGAGTACTAAAAATAAATAACATGATTTTATATATGCCACTGCACAAGTATACCATTGCTTTAACTGTAGACTTTCAGACTTGGTTTTATGGTATCAAAATGTATTTAAATTGGAAACTGTATCCTTTTTCAAAAATATTTTGGGTTTGGATATAAACAACATCAAATTAAGTTGTGTATTTTAAGCACGAAATTATTAATAAGTTGTAAAAGTTACTTAATTAATGAAATAAATCGTTTTCCAGCAACACTTCGATAAAGTGACAAGAAAAGTCATTTTAAAGTCAATAAAATGGGACATCTTCGTATTTATTTCCCGTCTTAAGTTACTCAAGAAACTGCCATCATATATATATTTTTAATAAAAATAAGATGTTAAGTGTATGCGCTACAATATATTCCTTCAAGTACGTTAATTATAAAGCAATAATCCGCATTAAACCTGTTATCTTCAACACAGCAGAGTAACAGCTAACTGTTAGCAGTTAGCTCGCAATTGTTTGTAACAGAATAAACTCCATGAGTAATTATAAAAGTGACAAAAACAGACTTAAAATCGCTAGCTTTTTATGTTTCAGTTAAATAAAAAAAGTACATAGAAAACAATGTAGAGCAGTGCTTGTTTTCAGCAACATCTGCAGAGCTAAGCTAAAGTTAGCCGTTTAAAAACAACCCTTTCCCCGCAGAAGAAGAAAAAGGAGAAGAAGCTGGATAAAGTTACCCTAACTCCGATGTTAACTCTCTTTAAGTTCATCTGGGTAAGTTTACACCGCGTGCTCTGATTGGATAAGTCAGTGTTGGAAATAACATTTAACACAACTTACTTCGGGGAAGGAAAAATTGCAACATGGATTCAGGATAACACTGGAGTTTCTTCTCTCCTTTTTTTTTTTTTTTTTTTTTTAGGAGAATGGAAGTTGGGGGCCAGTCAATGGGAGGAGCCCTGCAGTAATGTTGGGTTAGGAGATCATCATCATAATAGAGCTGAAAGCAGGAATTACAACCAACACTTTGCAATGCTAAAGGTGGAGATACAGAAAACTGACTCACTAAAGTACACAGGGTTTTTCTAGTCATTTTGTGTCTCCTTCTGATTGAATACGTTCATGCATCATGGTTTGTTTTTAAAGCGGAAACTGTGGCAGTGTTCATACCATCATTGTTGTCCAGTTTGTGATTATTTCATATGCCCATTTTAGATGTAACAAAAATGCTTTTGTATTGTGAGACATTCACCATAAAATGGAGGAAATTAAATCATTTCTATTACTGTTAGTTTACCATACCATAGAAATTGGTATAGCTTCAAAAAATGCCAAATTGCTTTTCAAATTGAACTACAACCGAATAGTTGATGAAAAGCGAAGTAAAACTCTGACCATAACATGTACA
This sequence comes from Poeciliopsis retropinna, assembly GCA_010277075.1. Lineage (NCBI taxonomy): Eukaryota > Metazoa > Chordata > Actinopteri > Cyprinodontiformes > Poeciliidae > Poeciliopsis > Poeciliopsis retropinna. Next base: position 14,099,497 of record VMRM01000006.1, on the reverse strand, counting down.
AGTACAAAAAGAGAAATATTTTCATCATAATACAATAAAAAAAACCCAGCTTGCCTTGGAAGTGCACTTAAATATTTAATAAATTGTGTATGTTCCTTCTCTAGGAGGGACTTCCAGTGCTTAAGGATCTGTTTCTTGAGTATCCCTATAGTGGATGCAGGAATCAACAACCAGTAGGTAGGAAATCAGGTCTACTACTACAACCTAGACACCAGTGAAAATGATCCCAAAAAAAAATCCCGAGCCTGTGCTTCATACCAGGTCTTTGAACCATAATAGCTTGATTTATTTCTCATCATAGTAAGAAAAAATATATATATCTGTTTGGAATATTGGAAGAGTACTGAGTTAGATTTAGTTATTACAGGCACGACGTCACGTCTAAGCTCTGAACATTTGGGGGCAGTGTTGCATAATAAGCCAACTATCAAAGCAAATATCACTATCAATGGTAACCCAAAGTGAGTGTAATGTTTTCTGATGGCAGTGCCATGTTCAGATCAGGACATTAATGTCTGTAATCACTCGTTATTACACTTTTATTGCTGTCCATTTCAGAGAACAGATTTTGGAGCTGAAGGAATAAAAATAGATGGTTGTGGGAGTTTCAGTTTGTGTAGAAATTATTTTATCAGGAAAAGAAGCCATACAGAAGTAAAATATAGAAAATGTGAGATGCAGATGACGGGGGGGGGGGGGTTATTTGGGTCTATGGTTAGTAACTAATGCTTTATTGGACAATAAACTCATATTACTTATGATACTTATGATAATAACAGAAATATAATTTCTGACTTTTGGCCAGTTTGATTTATCCAAAGAGAGAACCTTAATTTTTACTGTCATATGCTTGAAAACTGCAACCAGGACATGGTGTTCTTCTACGCCACAGCGGAGTCCATTATTATTTGTCTTCTCAATATTCTTCCACTGGAGCTGTGGATCTCTCCACTGACCTCTGGCTGCTGATGTCATGCTTGTGTTTATAAAGTACTCGAATGCAGAGAGACACTGTGATAAAACAGGATGCTTTAATAAAATAATGAAAACTTACAGAAAATAACACTGGGAGAGCAGGTCAAGGAAATGCATAGTGAACAGAACAATCCAGAGATAAACAGTGAGAACCAGTCACCTCAATTACTAAAGAGAATAACATAGAACCAGATGAAATAATCTGAGACAAAGTGGACCAGCTGGGGCAGAATGCATGCAGGTAAACTAAGGGAGAGACTAATAAACACAAGAGAGTTAAACTCAAAGAAACTGCAAATCGAGGAGGGAAAGAATAAAAGTATTATTATAAGAGAACAAACTCCAACGTACAAAGAACAGAATATATGGCTAGACTAAGAAAACACAAAAGAATGACCTTATACAGCAACATAGTGCCCACAAAGAAATTAACTGTAATATGGCAAAACTGAATGACGATAGCAATACGGAAATTATCATCAACACATAAACACAAATGAAAACCAAAACACCTGTAGATCATGACAGCTTCTTTGAAAAATGGTTTCAGGCCATAAAGGTTCTGTACTGTATTCATGCAACACTTTATCCCTGCATTATGTAGCTTCCCTGTCAGATTTAATAACTAACATTCTCAGTTAAAGTTTGTGGCTTTTATGTGACATAGTTAAAGCTTTATGAATACTTTTGGAAGGTACTTGATCTTCCACTGAGTAAGATAGGAAAACAATCACACAGATCATTCATCTGGGGTGTGTGGAACGTTTACTTGTTTTGCATTTTCTAAAGTTAAATTTATACTTGCACTTTAATCACAGAAGCCCTTTTCAGCAGCTTAATTTCAGCTGGCCCTGCTCTAAACAGTGTTTGCTCTGTCCTGTCGGACTTTATGGTTTTTAACAACCGCAGCTCACATTTATCAGGTCTTCCAATGCATTCCAGCATGTTTCACTTTATTTTCAGTGTATTTACAGATTTCAACAAACATGCTTTTCTTTTTTTTGAAGAAGTTTTACAAATGAAAGACTTTAAATTGTTTACGTGATATTTAATAATTGCACCGAGGCACAAATATGAAGTTCTATCACACAAGTTTTAAAACCAGAATAAAAAGCAGCAGAATAATAGTTATGTAATGTTCACTCATTACCCATATCGTCACAGCATGTTTGTTGGTAGTTTTATTCAGGACAGACAGTTTAATTATGTCATGCTTTGCTTCATGTGAATGCTGGTTTTCTGTTTCATTCACAATCTTCTCAATCTTTGTAAAATATTAATTTTTTTACCCTTTTTTTTTTTTTTTTTTTTTTTAGAATTCATACTGGGAAACAAACATGGTGATTTTGGTGATGTACCTTCCCAGCTGGACCCGTCTCTCCAGCTCGCTCATCTCCACCTCCGCCTCCAGAGTGGAGGGGCCCTGGACGGGGCTCACCAGCATCAGCTGACCCGTCTGACGGTCTGAGCGCTGAACTGTGAAGTGGCGCCGTGCTTGCCGCCCTCCGAGTAAGGTGAAACGAAGCGTGTCGCCCAATTGACGCAGGGCTGAGACCCTGAACATGACGCGTGGGGCAGACAGGTTGGACACGACAGCGAGGTAATGGTAGGAAAAGGAGGTTGGGGTCTGAGAACAGGCTTTGTTGTCCAAAGGGCAAGGATTACGTTCACAGCGCCTGGAATGGAACAGGGGAGAATTTAAACCTGTTGGTTTGTTTTCTACTTCATCCTTTTACGTTAAATATCGTATTTTCCTTTCAAAGCTAACTTTGACAATTTGGAGCCTTAACTCTCATCCATCGTTACATCACATTAGACTGAACAAGGTCTTCAGAGAAGAAATGCTTATGACAATAAAACTGCAAAGTATTTAAAACAATTTTTTAATAATTTAAGTGTTTCTGAATATTTGTATTATTAACACAGTTTAATGTTAATTTAAAGTATCTGAGCTATGTCTCTCCAAAGTGCATTAAAGACAACAGGAGCTTTGATTTCTGGGATCAGACCCTTTATTTGTCCATTAGGACTATATGCACCAAATTTTATTTTCCTCATTTTGTGTTGAAACGAAATAGAAATAGACCAACTTTTACTTGATTTTTTAAGACAGTATTAAAGGTTTTACTCACATGGGTGATGTCTTGACATATGTTGCATGAGGGACTTTGGGGCAGTCCACCCGAACACACTGGAAGCCACCGTATGTGTTAACACACATCTGATCGTTTGTGCAGTTGTTCTGCCTGGTAGCGCACTCATCAATATCTGTGAGAAAGAAAAAGGACCAGGAGTTTCAATGATTAAACAGAACACTTTAATGCTGTTTAAACTGAAAAGAACAGATGTTAATAAAACTACATATATCTTTTTTAGTTTATGCACATAAAAATACATATTCTTGACTCTCAGTTGTTTTCCTAATACACTATAGGTAGTCTTCAGGTATTGGCACAGTTTAAAAACATCAAATTTTTTATAGTAGGTTATTTTGCTTTTCTTTGTTTCCATTTACATCAAGGCTCCACCCACTTCTTTCATATCGTAACTTTTTTTGAGATTTTTGCCTCAGTTTGCTTGTTCTGTGTCTTTAAAACACATTTTTAGATGTTTCAACTTTGTTTTTTATGACCTGGACGTAGTAAGCTGGTCTCTAAACTCCCTAAGTGTCTCTTCACCTTTACAGCTGCGTCCGTCACGAGTCACATTATATCCAGCAGGACAGGAGCAGCGATAGCCTCCAGGGGTGTTAACACACTTATGTAAACACAGTTTCCCTGCTGGTCCATTGTGGAAGAGCTCACATTCATCTATATCTGCAACGCACAATGAACACACATTAGGCATCCCAAACAGGCATTTGTAATTAGAGTTCGACTAACTATGGAGTGTACCTGTGCAGCTGTAGCTGTCTCTACCAGAGATGGTGTATCCTGGCTCACAGGTGCAGTGGGTGGTCCCCTGCACTGTAGTGCAGCGTGACGGACGAACGTACGCCCCAGCTGTGGCAGCTGGTAAGGTGGAAGCAGCCAAAGTGGAGCCAGCAGACGTATTTGTTGTGGTGATGAAGACTGAAGGAGAGGAGGGATGAGAAGTGGTGGTCAGATGCAGAAAAGGCTTTTCAGTTTGATGTAGTTTTCTTTAACGGTGCTCTGTGTCAACTCCATTTTCTTAATCTGACACAATGGGACAGACAGATCAGTCAGAGCTACCAACAACAAAGACAGTTGTATAAGAAGTGAAGTATTTCGATCAATTCCAGAACAATATTTTGATTTGTCTTTTTTCCTTTTATTTTCAAAAGTGCAGACTTCAAATGCACATTTGAAGTGGAAGTGCTGGAGGTGCCTCTGCTTGGCCCACCCTTTAGACGTGTATAGCATTTTTGGTTCAATAATCCAAGAGATCTTTAAATTTGAGAGAAATAGTGTTTACCAAATATATTGTTGGAGATTTGTCACAAATAAAAGATGTCTTTGTTGGCTTCAAAACTGAAACTTTGAATAAACTTGTGTCTTTTGGACAATTTTGACATGGACAATTTAATTAGTCGCATTTAAACTGCATTTACATGTGCTGTACATTCATTTATCACGCAAGAGCAAAATCTTAACGTTTTACTACCTTACGATGAAGGCGAACTGGCAAACAAAAAGTGCCATTCATACACATCCATAGCGTTGGTATGTTGTGCGTTAAACTCACATGTTGGCACAGGGCTTTGACAGGTCTCTCCAGTCCAGCCTTTGGCACAGACACAGGAAAACTGGTTCACCTCATCCACACACGTCCCACCGTTCAGGCAGGGAGACGATGCGCACTCATGGAAGTCTGAGGGAGGAAGACAGAGACGAGGTTACGGCCTGCTGGTACTTTTGAACGCTGCAGATCATGTGACATGTGCAACTTGATGACCCTGATCCTCGAGTCACCAGGACAGCACGACATATGGATTCGTGAGATGGAAATATGAGAAAATAAAAAGGCAAAAGATTTGAAAGAAAATACATGTTTGATCAAACAGCCTTTGAGCTGTTATCTCAAAGTCAGGAAGTAATCAGGCGGGACAAAGAGGCTGGAATGGAATATCCCATGTCAGACTTTCTCTGGACAACAACCAACATATGGAAAAAAGAAATGTGATTCAAAATGCACCTTTGTGTGGAAATCAGTAGCATTTCTGATGAAACTGTGTCAAAATGAAAGGCAGATAAAATTAGTGATGAGAGAGTAAAGTGATTGAGAGAAAGGAGGAAGAGAAGAAATGTAGGAAATGTCTCAGAGCAGGGGGCAAACAGCACAGGACGCAAACCTCGACATGTCGGCTGCTGGCCAGTCCAGGTGAGGCTTTCTTGACAAACTCTGCTTTCTGATCCCACAATTTCATACCCAGGGTCACACAGAAAGTGGACTTCATGGCCAACACTGTGGGATTTGCCAAGTTTCCTCCCATTAATGGGTGCATCGAGTTTTGGACAAGTACCTTGCAAAAATACAGACATTAAACAAAAACATCAACGTAAAATTAAAATACACTTCTGCTCAAATTCATCTATCTACATTTTAGCTTACTATTTGTAGATTTTGCTGCCTGCTTCCCTGTACTGCTCTGCAGTAAATTTATTTTCTTCCTCAGGTTGCGCAGACTTTGCAAACAGGAGGCTTCATGGGCCGACAAAAGCTTCTGCACTTGCTTCAGCGTACCTTGGATTTCCTGCCTATTTGGACAGTCCTGGCAGAAAGCAGAACAGAAAACAAAATTAAGAAAAGCAGTGTTGCAAATTTTCAGTAATTTTTGCAGCAGATTGCAATAGATCCTAAAGCCTTAACTGGTCGCATGTTGTGGTCTAAACTCTTTAAGAGCGTTCGCTACGAATGTTTAAAATTACAGAAAGTTCTTCTGAAATGTTCTTCAAAGGAAATTCTGGTTTATTTTATTTATTTATGTTCCACTGCAGCAGTTACTCCTGCTGGGGTCTGTTGAAAATAAATATTTAGCTACAGAGAAGTGAGAGACCACAAGCCAGTGCTGTCACTGACCAATGAGCCAGTGGATAACTTTTTCTAGAACTATTAAATAGCAAATCTCATATATAAATCACCTTTAAACCATAAACATTTTATCTTCCAGATGGCAAAGAGCTTCCGTGTTCCACCATTAACATATGGGTAAAAGGAAGATATGTGCTATTTAGATGTCCATGTGTGGAGGAGATCATACAGTACTTTGGAAAAACATTTATATATAACAATTTTTTCCCATTTTGTAAAATGACTGTAGCAAACCTCAATGCATTTCACTATGGTTTTATGAAATAGTTCAACACAAAGTAGTGCAAAAAGGCAAAGTGGACGGAAATGTGCCTTTCACCACAACAAGCTTTGAGAAATCGACGAATTAGGAAATAAGAGTTCAGAATTTTCTTGAATGAAACCAATCCTAGGTTTCATTTGCAACTTTTTCCACAAGCAAACACTGGAAGAAGGTGCTCTGATCAGAAGAGACCAAAACCTTTTGGTCAATGTGCAAAGCACTAAACATAGTGGTTGTAGCATCATGCTGTGGGATTACTTTTTTTTTTTTTTTTTTAGCTGTAAGTGCTGGTGAGAAGATAAGTGGAACTAAATATTATTTAGAAACAACAATACTAATATTTTGACTCTGGAAGAGTTTAGAAATCAATATTTGGTTTTAAAGGGGTTCAGTGCAGTGAGCTCTTAATTTTTTTCAAGAGCTGCATGTATGTTACTTTCACTGAAAAGTAGATTTAAAATAAAACCAATTGGGTTCAGTTTGGACTATGGCTGCCTTCCCTGTGTTAAATCACCACATGCTAGTGGATGTAGAGGAAAAGGAGGGCTAGATTCTTGTTTATAGGTTACATGTTTCCCTTCATTACACTCATTCATTCATCTCCATCATTCCCTCACCTGCCCAGCCTCTCATGCATGTTTTTACACAACCAATTAGTGTTTTCATCCAGCAGAGGTTATGTAAGAAACACAAATATTTGTTGAAAACACCTTTCTTTATTTAGGCTCAACGGAGGTTTGGAAAGACTTCAGTCATCTGGCGGAGATGGAGGCTGGAGTTCACGGCGTTGCTCTCAAAGGCCTCTTTCTGCTCCCGCTAGACAGAATTTTACATGGCTTCCCTCATTCACTAATGTGAATTCACAAATGTTTCCACAGTCGGCATGGAATTACAGTAAAAATCTAAACAAATCAAATCAAAATAAGCAACATATGGGTATACATACTGCTTAAAGGACCCAAATGAACATACTCATGTTCTTACATTTGTTTATAAGCCTGCTCGTGTTGACCACATCTCAGGAGAATGCAAACAAATACTGCACACGAAGGTACAGTTATAGATGTAATGAAACGAAGAGACTCATTCACAGACACACTGAGCTTCCTGGAAATGTTTTGCAGTCTTGCAGTGAAGCGCAGCACAGATACAGTCGTGATTTCAGCCCTGGCGGACTGAGGCATGTTGTTCCTGAAGCTTGCGTGCAAAGCAGATGGAAAAGAAGCTTTTCTCTCTTTAGTACAGCGAGGACTTTCATGAACATACTCATGAGTACCTCAGAGCATAAAGGAATCTGTGAGAAGTTAACCCTTAATAGCAAATGTTATTATAGAGACTGAAGCTATTTAAATTAAACTTCAAACTTCGACACGTTCTGCACATTAGTTAGGAACTTGTTTTCTGTCGAAATTCTTACCTGTCCAAATGCAGGATGGAGAGAGCACACATATACCAAAGCAATGAGATTCACAGCTGATGCAAACATGTTTCCAGTACGCAGTCCTTTGGTGTGTTGAAAGCTATCAGCAGAGTGAACTTGAACTGAGCTTCCCTGAGAGGGAGCAGGAATGTCAGGTGAGGAAATAGTCCTGAGTGGAAAAGCTGCTGTAGCTAAATGGTGTGGAATGCTGGGTTTACTTTACAGCAACCAATCAGTGGAAAGAGTTTTGGAGGAAAAATGTGGCCATGTTATTATCCCTTCACTTAACTTGGAGAGCACTTCCTCTCTACCGTAGAGACCCGTAGAGAAGCTGTGCCCTCTGCAGGAGCATGTGCATACTGTACATGCATCCCTGCCCTTTGCATTCACTGGTTTAAACCATTTATGCATCAATTTGATAAACTTTTAAGAAAGATGATACTTTTACCTACATAAGGCTGTTGAAGGTTGTAGCAGATCCCAGCTGAAAGGAAAGGAAAAACAGTGGGAAGAAAGTGAAAAACATACAACAAACATAAGAAACAGCCTGAAGTAAATGAGTATTTGAGAGAAGGAAAGACAACAAACGTGATGTATGACAGTTAGGTTCTAAATTAACAAACCTGTGTGGAGACGCTTATCGAGGTCATGCACACACACATACACATACACATTGCATTCTTATGATTTGACACGGGGGCCTTTGTGTTTGTAACAGGTGCAGAGACTGAATCTTGTTTCACTCCCATCTTCAAGGACATCATCATAGTTTTACACAAAGGCCTTTGTAGAAATAGAAAACTTAGGTGACGCAGACCATCGGATGACCACTGGGTGTGTTCTTAGATCATAAGCAACGAATCTTCCCGTTTTTGATCAGATGCTGTATAGACTCTGTCACATTCACTTCTAGTCTGTGAGGGTAAGCGTCTCCTTTTTTTAGCGCTAAAAAAAGTAATAAAAGAAGTAAAGTCTGATTACTTTTGTTGGCAGATTTTCTGCTCCGTGTACTTGCACGTTTTTGGTCCATCGGTTTAGAAAACATTTATTTCACAACACCTGCTATATATCTATATATCTATCTATCTATATATATATATATATCTATATATCTATCTATCTATATATATATATCTATATATCTATCTATATATATATATACATATCTATCTATCTATCTATCTATCTATCTATCTATCTATCTATCTATCTATCTATCTATCTATCTATCTATCTATCTATATATATATATATATATATATATATATATATATATTCAGGTGTTATATATGATATATATATATATATATATATATATATATATATATATATATATATATATAGATAGATAGATAGATAGATAGATAGATAGATAGATAGATATCACATCTATCACATCTTTCCCACACCTGAGGAAGATGTGGCAAGAAAGAAAATACTTATCCTGATGGTCTGTATGTTTTGAAGCTATAATGTCAAATATGAGACAGTAAAAAGGAATGTGTTTGTGCATGCAGACATTAAATTAAACTGAGGTGATAAAATGTCTTTGAGAACTGAAATCCATCAAATAAGTACAAAAAATATGAAGACAGAATCTCTGTACTCTAATAGAAAAGTTTTGCCATCAGCATGAGTTTCATTTTGTATTGCTGTGATTTTGAATACCTGTTATGGGATCAACCATTAATAGCTCCTTTGGTTGCTGGATTGACCTGAGAAATCACCTCAGCAGGTGGGCTTTTCTGACCGACCCCAGATGGGGATTTGAACCGACTGCTACAAGGCAAATCCTCGCTGAAACCAAACTTAAAGAGATAAAGGAGAACATGACACGATGGAAACCGGATCCTCAAAGCAAGCAGCCCACAGAGAGAGACATGAATCAGAGCACAGCACTTAGATCATGATTAGATCAGAGCACAAAGCTTAGATTGTGATTTATGTCTTTTACAATAGGAGATGTGGAAAAAAAGGGTGTGTGGGGAGAACTTACCCCAATTCGATTTCATTTGATTTCATTTAAGTTATCTCCTATATCTTATATGCTCTGATGCTGAAGCATTGAATCTAAAAGCAATCTCTGTTACCTAAACTTTAAAAATAAAAGTTCAGTTCCAAGGATAAGTGGTGCTCACAAACATTAGTCTATCAAAGTCGATCTTAGATTAATCACAGTATTATACAGAGTTCTTCAGCCTGATGACTTACTAAAGCGCACTATGAGCGCTTTAGTAAGCATTTTCCTCCTTGGCCATTTTCCTCCTTGGCATACTTGCCAAGGAGGAAAATGTAAACTAATCACCACTTTGTGGTGCTTCCCAATGCTACCAAGTTTTATAATTGTAATCAATCAGATCAAAAATCCTTTGATAACTTGCTCAAGCCTTCATTTTCCAAGATTTTAACAAGCTTTTGACATGCACATTAAAGTCTGAGAAATATTTAGTTTAAGTCATCAGAGTATGTAAAAAAAACAAGAATTTCTGAAATTCTGTTTCAATAAATCCGTATTTTTTCTAAGTAAATTCAGACATGTACATTTAAATAGTAAATGTTAACATATGGCATCATAAATCACACATTTTACTTGATTTTTACTACTTTACAACACACGCTGTAAACCTTTGATGAGTAACTCGACCTCAAGCCATTTAAATTTGTTAACCTAAGTTATTTAAGTTAATTAATTTAGAAATACAATTATTTTATATATTTTTTATAATTTTGCCAAAAATCATTGTATGTGTTGTTCTAGATTGCTTAAATTTGATTGCTGTCATCAGTTTGGGATTATAAAACGTAGATAAGATTATTTTAAAGAAGGCGAGCATAACATTATTAGATTATTGATGTATTGCAGCACAAAATCCAATTTTTTTCCCCGCATTTCATTTAAACAAATCAGTCAGAATTGAAAATACGCTTCACTTCATCAAAACCTAAAATATGGTTAAGAAACAAATACTTATATAAAACAATCAAGTCAGAGCAAAATATTATGTATTCAAACACACTTAATTTATGGAGTTAAATAGCTTCAGTGCTTTGTCGAAAAGTGTTTATGTATTCATTCTCTAAGATTTGCTGTTTACAAAGAAGCAACTTTTAAAAGGTTAGAAACTGTAAAGTGAACAATTTTAGCAAATGAATGAAGTCCCATGAAAACTTTGAAAAGCGTGTTGCAGAGAGGAACAGGAAGGCAGGATAACTGAGAGCGAAACAAACGTTGCTGCTGCCAAGGATTTGGTGGAAGTTCATCTACAGTAACTCCCAGAACCTTGGTTCTGCTTCTCAATTTGTTTCTGCTGGCAACATTGAGCTGGAAACGGCAGAACTCTGGCAGAGACAACAGATGTGCGGATTTCGGACACCAATGGTAAACACACTTTCAGTGTCAGAGCAGCGACACTCCAAACTCACGGTGCAAAACTTTCTATGTGTATCTATTAAAGTGGGTAACATTTTGCATTCACATGTTGGAATCAAGATTTAAAGCAGATTTAAAGATGTGGAAGTTACTGTAACATCTGATAGTGCTAAGTGCTCTAAATCAAATCTAAAAAATGTTTCTACTTTACCACATCATTTCGAGTTTAAAACTGTCGACTTTTTGTTGAAAAAGTTGAATTCAAGTGAACTTCATGCCTCACAAATAATGTTACTCTCCTCCATACAGATAAATGGAGTTGCATGATTTGTTGAGTCTAAAAGAGTGAACTTTGAGAGACAGACTTGTCAAAAGTCACACACTGAAATGAGCCATTTGTATTTTGTTGCTACAGCAACAGAAGCAGAAGAGTAAACATTAGTAAATCAGAATTTGTTTTTATCTTTCAGGAGCTCTCTCAGATTGTTGCCCAGCACAATAAGCTGAGGAGCCGGGTCATGCTCTCTGCGGTTAACATGCAAAAGATGTTTAGTAGCACCTAATGTCAGTCTTCTCTTGAGTGGTATGCTAGCTGTCAGCTAAACGTGAGATTTAACATTATTCTTCTGTTAAAAATATATATTTAGTAAAATTTCCATAATTTTCCATGACAATCTTTATGTAATTCTTTTGCTTTTTTGAAAATATTTTCTTTATGGTTAACCAGATAATTTGAGCAACCTATATATCTTTGAAGTGTTATTTTTTGATAATTGTATGAGAATGTCCTGGTTAAATGTCAATTACTTTTTTGAAAATAAATTAATTAATACTGCTCTAACTTTTTTAATCAGGTAAGGATCTGTTCTGTTCATTAAAGTAGCATTTTCTATTTTCAACTGAATCATAAGAATAAAAACCAAATATCTTTTTGATTCTCCTTGTTAATTATTGAGCCACAATCTTGTCCAAAACTATGGAAATCCAAAATGAATCAATGAATAAATAAATAAATAAATAATCTGTTTGACCAGAAAGTACATGCCAGATCAGATGCTCCATATTTGAAAACAGGCAAAGCTTGACATTTTGTGCTGCTGCTTTTCTAACTTCCTGAAGCCCCAAGCTGTGCTGCAGAACTAAGCTTTTATTCTATTTGAACACTGGATTAACATTCACTATCCAAAACAGTCCAAAGCAAAACCTTTTTATTCCCTCTCTCCAACATAATAAAAACTCTAACAACACTTTTATTTGCGCCGCTGCTCATCAAATCATGTTCTCAGAACCTGTTTGATCCTCCAGCCACCACAAGGGGGTGCTGCGGCTCCAGCTTCTGGGCACATGAAACGCTCCCCTAGTGCTCGCGGCTCCTTTTCTTAGGAGCAGAGTAACACGGTAATGATGATGAGGGTGCTGTCAGCTGTGCTGATGAAACAGATGTCAGAATAGAAAACATTGCTGATGTGTGTGGGCAGATCTGAGCGGCCTGCTATTCCCAGGATGAGACCGACAGTGTTGCAACTATCTTCATAAAGACAAATTTTCACGTTTTAGCTTCACTCCACTGACTGCCTCAGACGGTGTTGTTTCACTGAAGATCATTTATTCTGAGAGAAATGTGTTGATAGTCTCAGGAATGTGAAACAGCACTGTTAGTGCCACATTTGCTCCGCCGCGCTGCAGGCTGATTGATAACGTTGACAGTTTGAATGAAGCCAAAATTAATTAGCTGTGCAAAGACTCTGGTAAGGGTAAATTCTACAAAATTACACCAATGAATCTTTCTTCTGCCTCTGTTTGAAACGTTTAGGTAAAAAAAAAAAAAAAAAAAAGGAAATAAGTTTAGGTTGTTTTCGAATAATGAGACTCACTTTAATTATTCTAATGTTCAGCATGTTTTATATTAGCTGAAATTTGTTTGCCCCGAAATGGTAATCTCCACTATTGTCCTATGTGTATGATTATTAGCAGTTGATAATGATGGATTTTGAAGCTGATAAGAGACTTAATACCTCCTGGGCCTAATATAAGATTTGTGCGAGGGCGTACTGTCTCTTCATCGTTGATTACATCCTTAGAGCCACCCAGACAGAGGGAGCCTCTTTCTTCGACTGCTCTCCAGTCTCAGATAACTGTTCTCAACTGATAAGGCTGTAATGAGGAAGAGAGGATGTGGATAATCAGCCTACATTTTCAGCTCTGGTATTACAGGTAATTTCCCCGTAAAAACCCTCAGAGGAAGCTTTGCTGAGCTGAAGAGGCAAATTAAAGAGCTTTGCTGATAAACGCTAAAGGGTTCAGGGCTTTGGCTCTGTTTGTGAAAATCTGCAAACGATTTCGCCTCTTGCATATAAGAATGAACCAGAAGGCATTGTGTGGAGATTATAATGTAGTGATTATTATACAGGCTTTAAGGCTTCTATTTTTTTTGAATGAGATAAAGCACCAACCCTTCAAGAATAACAGAATTTCCCTCTTTTTTCATCTTTATGCTTTCTCTCCAGGTTTTTCAAGCCAGAAGTATTAGGAGGTCATATCAACACCTGTAGAGAAAGACATTAAAGTTAAGCCTTTATGATTTCCATAAAGCCTTTGACCTCTGTTTGTATTTTTTCTTATTATCACACTTATCTTACCATTTCTGAAAGCCCTGCCTTTATTTTGACAGTGTGAGCTTCAAAGACTTAGCGAGGTCACAGACTACCTCTAAAAGGCTTAAAATATTCCTTGTTTGTTAAGAAGGCCAAATTTCATTTGAATCTCTGAATGTCTGGTTATATTTCTCCAAATCTTTTGCAGGAGTATCAAAATGTTTCTTTGGACTTTCTTTGTATCTTTGTTTACGTACAATTTATTTTCCTATTGAAAGAAAGACTTACTCTGATCCATTAATCTGAAGGAATGAATCAGTATTTTGGTGAAGTTAATTTGTTTTCCCCAAAGACCTACGAATCAAGCACAATCAAATAAAAAATTAGCTGAATTCTTTGTTGGATATTTTGCCCAACTTGGTTATCAAAAACTCACATAACTAAAAAAATAAATAAAGAATTTAAAGATCTTCCTAAAATCAGGAGAATTACTGATCAAAACCACTTTAAAAGATTCGGAAATAATGCAATAAGCAAATAATTTAAAAAAACAAATATTACTATTGCATAATCTGTCTCTTGACTTTACTAGATATCAAATCTATCAGCAAAATAGCTGTTGTTAAAGCCTTTGTTTTTTTTTTAAATGTAACCAGTAGGGGAACCAAAGCATCTCTCTCCCTTGGGATACTATCTAACTCATTTAGAGGAAACATCGGCGCTTCAGCAGATTCTTGGTCTGCCCTCAAGTTTCCCCTATGGGATGTGGATGGAGAACCACCAGAAGGAAAGGGCATCCTAATCAAACGCCCAAACCACCGCAGTTTGCTCCTTCTGACATGGAGACGCAATGGCTGTAGTCTGAGCTCCTCCCTGATGACAGAGCTCCTCAGCCTAACTCTAAAATAGGCCAAACCAAACAACTGTGATCGTATTCTTGTGGTCATGATCTATACCTCATGACCAGAAGTGAGGGAGGAGCAGAACATGAAAAGAAAAGCCCATTAAAGCCAAATCTTTGCTTTGAGCATCGGTAGAACAGACAGGAGGAACTCCCATATTACCGCACAAGGTCCTGTGTGTTCATGTACTAATCAGATTAATACAGTATATCATATTAAGCTTGTCAACAAAAATACTGATAGTGTTGTATATTTTTTACAATAATTGCTTCTTAGGATTAAACCCAGTCCACTTTGTTGCTTTCCACATATTTAAAATCAATCTTTATTGTCACAATAGAAAGGGCAAAGAGTCAGGGAGGAGACTTTAGACCAGAGGTCAGCAGCAGGACGACGATGCGGGGTCTTCTCAGGTAAGGAGGGTTACAACATGATGAGGAAAAAACAAGGAAAGGGAAGATTGTGTGCAACAATTTAAACTTTTTTATAAGACAATTGTTATAACAAGAATAAAGCTGTGCAACTTTGACGCAACATTTTAAAAAAGGTGCCACAAAATTAGTAATTGCAACATCCTGGAGTGACTGTGATCCAACAACAAGACTCCAGGACACTTGAACTCCTGAGTTTGACTCAGAGCAGGTCAGACTTCCTGGTTGAGAACTATTGTCTTAAATGTAACAGGTCTGACTCTCATCTCTGATTCTGTTTGAGGTGTTCATAGACGGGATCTCAGAGTGTGGCTGTGGGAAGGAGAGTGTTTGGTCTGGAAGCCTCAGGGCCAAATCTTTGCCTTCTGTGGATGATGTGGTTTTGTTGGCATTTTCAGGCCATGACCTTCAGCGTTCACTGGAGCGTTTCGCTGCTGAGTGTGAATCAGCCGGGATGAGAGGCAGCTCAGCCCCCCGCCCCCATTTTTTTTTTTTTTTTTTACCACAAGTTCTTCCTTTCAACAAAATTAGAGGCTTTAGACTAGTCTAGTGTTCCAGCAGTGACGGGAGATGTGGACAGAAAGTGGGAAACTAGCTACAAAAATGCTAGCGGACATTCTGACCTTTCTTCTTAATAATAAATACAATAAAAGCTACATTTAATCAGAAAGTTAACACATCCAATCTGACTGTGGAACTCAAATAGCTTAATCTCTTTTTATTGTGTCTCATAGTCTCACAGAGGATTATGAAATATCTTTGAAACAAAGGTCGTCTTACCGTCTGTGCACCTAGAGGTGGTGTGTATGCCTTCACCCAGCATATCTGTCAAAATAATAAATTTAAGTGGAAAGTTTCATGCGTAGCTGCAGAACATTTTCTTTTAGTGTCTCCAGAGATCTAGGAAATTCATATTTCATGTCCTTTGCTTCCATAAAAGCATGCGATGGAGCTCCAGGGACCGTTACTTATCATCATTTAAGCAGTTATAATTCCCAAATCTAAAAAAAAAAAAAAACAAAACAAAAAACACAACTATGTTACAAAGAGTAATAACCAAGGTGAACACCAAATGAAAATTATCTCCTGAAAACAAAATGAATTTGCGAAGCACTGACATAGATGGGAGATGAACCTGGAGGGGTGTTGCAGTCTATTAGGTGAATTTGATTTCACATCTTTTACGCCTCTGGAAACTAAGCAGTCACTTGTTTTTATGTGTGGAACATTAAATAATTAAAATTGCTTTATAAATTATTGTTTGAGATTAGATTTGACATGCTCCTTGAGATTTATTTTCTTCACGAGCCAAATTGTCTGTATGCAGAACATGAAAAGGTTTGAGGTGAAATAAGTTTGTTTTTGACACTTAAATCATCTGTCTCTCCTTATGTTATCTATAACGGCTTATATGTGCGGAAAGCAGGTGCCAGTATATAATGGTAAAGGAGAGACAGACACTCAAATCCAACTCTTTTCATTTCTGATTCAAGTCATAGTTTTTGATTTTTGTTGCTTTTTTTTGTCAGTGCCAAAACACACTCTGCAAGAACAGAAACTTGTAATTTTATTTGAGGTGGCAAGAACAAGAACAGACCTTTCTGGCCAGGACATTTTATGCTTTCCATGAACTCAAGTGCAGAACTCTTGGGAAGTCCTAACATGTCCTTCCTGCTGCAGAATTTGTATATGGCAAGAACAGAACAACATAGTTTAGTTCTTGCAGCCCTGGGAGAAGAAACTGTTCTTGCAGGATGTGTACAGGCCTTTGATCTCATGTTTCTGCTCTGTATTTGTAATATTTGTTCCTCATAAAGCATTTCTGTATGACAAACTTGTTTCTTCCTTTTTCCAAAGAAACACTGAAATGATGCATATATTTTGTTGACAGTCTTGCTGACAATGCTCTCCGAGATTGGATGAGACATTAGCTTTCTCTGGCAATACTTTTTCAAACAAATAAAAACCTTTTATTGCTTTATTATCAGCTTAAAAGATTATAAGGGCTGCACACGGGTTTGATAATAAGGCAGGCAGTTAGTGTCAAACCGCCTGCAATTGACAGTTTGACACTAAAACTGATTAATTAGGTTACATTAACATGCTGTCATGATTAGACTATGAGTTTCAGTACCGTGGTGGAATTAAAAACAATTTGGACACACTTTTGTTTTTGTCATAATATCCAGTGAGATTAGAGTAGAGCTAAATTGGTTGAAACTAATCAAATTACAGATTGTGTCCAATTTGAAGTGCCAGGGCAATCAAAAGAGAAAAAAACTGAAGTACTGAAGACTGATAGAAGAAAAAAATCTACAGTAGTCGAAGAACTTGTCTTCCCAGTTTTGAAATGAGACCTTAAACCAAATCATATTTATATTTATACCACAGGGGATCAGGAAGACATATATCAATAATGAAAAGTTCATACACACTTTATAGTAAAAAAAAAAAAAGCAAAATAACAAAAAGTACTTCAGTTACATTTATTTTGTAGGAATTGTTATGGGTATCATATGTTTTTCCAATAGGTACGAAATGACATAAATTTGTTTTCTTTTTTTTTTTGTCAACAAAGAGGGACTTTAGCTGAGATTCACTGCCAGAAAGTTCAGGACATCCTGGTGTTTTATCTAAGTGAGCTGGAGGCGAGCAATGAAGTCACCAACACCGATTTTGAAATGAGAAACGTCTGGATACGTACGGCCATTCACACTGGCACATCAAATAAACATTGATACAGCAGGTCGGATTAGTTTGCATCTGTTTACTTTCTGTTTTAGGCCGTTTAGTGGGCACATGACTAAAGTGATGATGTTTCTGTATTTTTTCTTTACAGGTTTGACATATTAGTCTCTAAGAGACTCATTTCGCTGGGACACAGGAGAGCTCCTTCGATTCAGCAGCTTTGCCTTTGGGCAACCTGACAACCAAGGGTATGAAGCATATTTCACAGCAGACTTAAGCTGCTGTGGCGGGCATCATAAACACAGACAGCTAAGGGCGTTTGGACTTAGATAAACAAATGAAACACATCAGCAGGTGAAAAAATGTGTTTCTGCATAGACAAGGGTTTTTTTCTGAACTGAGGACAGTAATATATCCTGATATCTTTACTGATACGTGGTTCACATTTATGCGTATTGTTCTTGTAGCATAGTTGAATAATAATGCGACTTGTTAATTGAGAAATAATTATTTTTAAATGAGCAGATATTTGGAGTTCAACATTGAAACAGCTCTTTCTTTTCTTGGAAATAGCACTGCAGGTGAGGCCTGTGTTTACTATTACTCACAGCTTCTCATTTCCTGTGCAGTTTCTGAAACTGTGTTGAACTGCAGGCACTGAGCACTTTCAACTGGATGATCAGTTGAAAGCGGTTGCAAAACCAGGAACCGGTACATTTGCCAGCATGGTAAGGCCCCCGCAGGCAGACACTCAACAGAAGTACAGAAGGAGGTAAAGGTTCTCGAAATGCCCACTAGTGATACACAGTTAGACCCTCTAGTCTTAAAATACACCTGCTGACCACAGGATCTGTATTTGTGAATTATGTTATCAGTGTGAAGCTTTTTCTGCTGAAATTACAGCTCTTTTTGTAAATTGACAAAAACAATGGATCTGTATCTGTTAAAGAATAGACATTAAGTAATGAGTTTTAGCACTGAAAGCTAAAAAGGACCGTGAGTTTATAAAAGTATAAAGTATAAAAGTAGGAACATAATCAATGTGGTCTTCAACACAAGAGAAAAATGTCCTCTCATATTTCTCCCCCAAACTCAGTATTGTTCTGCATTTGTAGCACCAGCTGCACTAAGAGCAAAACCCAGCAGGCTGTGAAACTGTGAAACATTCGGTGCTAGAAAGTTACAACTTCTTTTATGTAACTGACGTTGACTGGACATTTTATACCCTTATTAAAAATTATGATAGGATTACTTTGATATTCAAGTTTATACTCAGATCTACAGCCCCCAAGCTACAAATCATAAATTACTATTAACTAGCCGGAATGTGTCAAAATGTCAGTGGAAGCTTAAAAACATGTTTTACTTTAGTTGGTTGGCTCTTTTTCTTTCAGGTGTAACACAGACTGCCCTTTTAAATTTCAGCTGTCGTTCGCTTGGCCTGCTGTGCTCCTCCGTGTCCATGCAATTAGCAGTACCTTGTGTCACAGGAAATCACTGGGGGTTAAGAGTAAAATGTTAATCTTCTGTGTCCAAAAAAAAAAAAAAAAACCCAACTAAATTCTCAGTGTGATAGTGACTACACATTAAAACCTGCTTTTCAGTACAAATCAATCGCACTCAGTGCTTACCATCAAGAACCCCCAAGCGATCAATATATGTCGTTTCACAAAGACTCCCACTGTTTGGACACACATACCACTTACATTGATCGAGAAGAATGAGATTGTGGCAGATGTTTAGCGTTGTCCATTTACGGCTGTCTTTGCTAAGTTCTGGCGTGTCATCTGCTATCGATCCGTTGAAGCTGAATCTGCTCTGAATGCGGTCAGTGTTGCTAAGACACCAGCTTTTACAAACAGCTTTTCGGGGACCCGACTATGTCTCATTTCTTTGTGGTACAAAAATAGCAGATTGTGGTCAAAACGTTGCTTGAGGGTTGCATTTTGTCAAGAGGGCTTAGTCTTTTAGTTGAACTTTTTATTAATTATGCTAACCGCAAGAGTTTATTCTCCCCGGTCAAAGATTTCAGCAGCTATTTTCTCTAAATAATCAAAAAAAAAAAAAAAAAAACTAAAGCAGTTTAGAAAAAAATGCTCTATTTTGCTAATTGCTTATAAAATGATAAGTGGATATTGTGCCTAAGGCAAAGTCTGAACATTGTTCCTACAGAGGAAGTGAGTGCTTGGCATCCTTTTTTGCCCCATTATGTGCATGGCAAGAATTTAACGCTTCATGTCTCATTAACAGCTTCTTCTCTCACATCTTTTTACTGGAGCTGAAGAACAACTGAGGAACTGGCACAGACTCAGACACTTCCACACATTTATCTTCCATGTTTCTTTTCAGTCTCTTTCTCGGCATGGTGTATGTGTTGCATGTGCAATACGTTCATGGGTCGTGTGTATGTATGTGCATTTTGCAGATGCAGAGCAGATCACTCAGTGGGAGGAAGCCAGGTGACCTGTATGCTTTCGGTTGGCTTCACTGCTGCTGCATGAATTACTGTTTTATTGTGAGTGGATAAGTGTGGATAAGTGTGGATAGTGTGTAAATACTGTGCATAATTGAATGTCTTATGAAGTATTTGCTCTTATTTTATAAAGTCCACTTTTTACAACTTGAATTTGTACTTCAATAATAATTGATAAAGGATTATATTATCATACCAATTAGAAAAGTCTCTGTTTATTTACTTTCTACACTGTCAAAATGGGCCTTTTTTCTTAAAGCTTCTCATTTACTCTGCCCCCCCGATGGGTTAGTCTTCCTCCTTTTTGATTGTACTCTTGCTCCAACAAACTTGTAGCAAATGTTTGAATTACCTGCTCAGCGTGCCATTAAGTTCTGCAAAGGCCTGTTTATGACCCTTCTATAATTAAAAGTAGAAGCCTGAAGAACACAAAATCTGTAAAAGTGGTAACATTAAAGAAAATTATTGAGATTCTTTGCAGGTCAGGTATTACTCAAGTGTGCCTGAAAATTGAACCAAAAATGTGTTGTAAATTTATGATTCAACATAAAGGCAATTTAATTTTTCGGTTCATGTGAATATATTATTTCTACTAATTAATAAGTGTAATTTTTTTTTGTCTGTCTGGTTATTGTTGTCCAATATAGAACTTGGATTTAAGATTTAAGCATTTCCACAAAAATGAAGCAAGAACCAGAGGAAATCTGGATAACTTTCGCACGGCAGTGAATGAGTCACAAAAAATGCTTCAGTAACATGTACTTCATAGAAATAGCTTGGAGTGACATTAATAAAGATTGTTTTGATTTTTAAATTAAACCATTTCTTTTCATGATATTTTTTTCCCACTCCAACAAAAACCACCTGCAACTGGGTTTCAATTTTTCTAGGAGAGATTATTTAAGTGCAATGAAAGAGAACTTTAATTTAAGCCTGTAAGCAAAAAGTCCTGCCTCTGTAAGCATCTTTCCGATTATCACGCAATACTCACAACAACAATACAAGCCTGTATGCATGTACACACAAACTGACACAGATGTTCTCTCTGTTTAACTGAACTACAGCTTTCCACTGAGCTTCTGGTCATGGAGTTCTCAGTAAACCATGGTTTCAACATTTTATTTCCAAACTCTTGGAAAATAGGGTCAAAGTTAAAGGTTAAAGGTGAAAATCATGCTGTCTTCTTGATGAACAGAGAAAGAGACTTTAGAATGACAGTTGATGACACATACAAAGAAATGTGTAAAAGGCTGAAAACAAAGACCATCAGACATAGCGGCGAAATGATGCAAATGAAAAACCGCAACAAGCTCACAGGCAGGGCCGGCCCAAGCCTCCAGGGGGCCCTAAGCGAATTTTGGTCTGTTTCTGCAAACAATGTGGACTGCAATCAGCGGTCCGATCATTAGATCATTCACACACCTGCTATCAACTTATTGCATCTCTGATTGTGCTGTTTACATTATATCCTATGCATGTATAATACAGGATATATTTATCTGCCAGTGGATTTTTGGGCACCGATTTCCTTAATTCTGGGGGATCATGATCGGCCGATACTTACATGTGAAGCCCATCTTTTTTATAACATTACAAAGACATGTAAACAAACCTTTATCTTGGCTTTTTTCTATTCTTCCTCTTTTCCCCCTCCCTGAAGGATAAGTCCTTTTTTGAGACATTGTTTTGCTAACTTATTTTCTACCGGAGCTTTGGACGTCTGGATGCTCTGCACGTTGCACGGTTGCTCAAATTACCGGCGAAGCGTGCTGTACCTACCGCGGCCACCAGGTGGCCCCCAAGAGCAATTTGTTTCTTTTCTTTTTGTCCATAAAATATTCCTACATACATCATCAAATATATATTATTGTAAAAACAAATCACTTCATGATGAAATTGTGAGTCTTTTGTTATTATAATGACATGGAAATTGTTACTAAAGAAATTGAAAATCATTTCCACTGAGGGGGCCCTTTGGTGGGCCTGGGGCCCTAAGCAGCTGCTTAGTTTGCTATGCCTTGGGCCGGTCATGCTCACAGGTTTAAACTCTCCTAATTACACTTGTGCTCCACTGAGTTTCAATTTCTCAAATTTCTGTCTGAAAGTGTGCGACACCTCTAATCTAATCTAATCTAAGATGTGTCATACAAAAACATACAACTAATGTAAAATAACTCACGGTGTATTCTTGCCCCTCATTCTTCCAACACATAAACAGCGATTCGACAAGGACATCTCCAGAGCTGCGGGTATTTAAGTGAGGGAGAATAAGCTTGACCTCACACTTTGTCATTAAATGAGATGTACTGTGTAATAAACTTTTTCTCTTTTTTTTTTTTTCTGCTGATGTGTTAGTTCTTGGCTGTCTACAAAGATTGCGAGTGCAGAATGTTTAAGAGTCTGCCTGAGAGTGTACAGTGAATAAGCGAGTATTTGCCTCATATGATTTGCTCGCTCGGTTTCCTGCTGCTCTCATGGTGCCCCCCGATAAGCCGGCGCTGCAGCGGAGGGTTTCAGAATGGCGCTGGTGGCAGTGGAATTAGCTTCCATTGTCATGATAATGACAGTGATACTCTTGGCCCTTCCAACTCAGTCCAGCCATTGTATGGAAACAGGAATGCAATTTCTCCTTCAGCGGCAGCCGACAATCCTCTGCGAGAGTGAAAGGTCTCTAAATGACTCTCCATTCATGCAGGGCTGAGGGGCCAGCAGCCAATTAAAGTGGGAGCAGGCGAACAGTGCCATCCTGAAGACCTGAAACTCTCTAAGCACACAGACAGAGCAACACACACACACACACACAATTTGTTGTATTTTTGCTTCTTCAAACAACATCTAATCCTGTAAACTAGTTTTTCTTCTTTTTGCAGACCTGATTGGGTCTGCAAAAAGACACACTGGCCACCGCCAGTGTGCACTAAATAACTTAACCAGCAGTCATAAAGCTTTAGCAGCACGAGTTGCCAATTTAAAAATGCTTTAATATGCGAGTCGGGGGAAATAGGTCTGGGGAAAGCCAAAAATATTTTTCAACCCAAAACATCATGGTTACATTTTTTGGAGGCATTTAGGGAATAGACAGTCTCCTCTGGGTATTTATCTGCCGGCTGAAGCAGAGTCCCGACGGCGGGTGAAAGGTCCACAAAGTGTTTGCTCGGTTGAGCTGTGAGTAAACTGAACATGTGCTGCCCAGCTATGTGACCCACAAGTTTAAAAAAAGACATTTGACCAAATTAATTTGCTTTAAAAAGTGTTACTGCCAAAGAAATAAAAAATCTCTACAAAGGGCAACAGTGCTCTTTAATGACATTTACCTCAAGCAGGGTTTATGTGAGGTCTTGGATGGTCATAATAAGCCTTAAAAGTAATAATCCTATTGGCCTGAAAAAGTCTTAAATATGCCGCGGTTTCAATATCAGTCCTCAAAATAAATGTAGCTGCAAGATGGTGTATGTCTCTATGTGAATATTTAACATAAAACTGTTAATTACTGGGAAATTTGAATTTGAATTTTATTGTTATTTTTGAACAATAAAGATAAAAAGGTCAATGAAAAGTAAAACCAAAATATGCATCACATGTGCATACATCCCTGAGTTTTTACTGTCAAGTATTTTTTCTGCCCTCTTCAAAATATTGCTTGATTTTAAACATGAAAATGAATAATTGTCAACTACAGGGTCTGAACATGACCAAACATAAACATATTTTTTTTCTTTGTAGGTTTTTTTTTTATATTTGCTGCGAAACTGCTAAGCTTTGATCTAATATTGCACGATTCCCATGATTTTTGTAATATTACGATACATATTTTTCCACAAAAGCAGCTAATTTGATTATGTAAATCTAAATTCAGTTCTATGAACATGAGTTTCCACCTGAGGTTAAATCAGGGTTTTGATCAAAATAACTAAATCTCAATGTACGTTATTATTAAGATGTTAACTTTAATATGGTGTTATTATTTGAGATAAAATAAGCATGTTTCTTTTTCACATTTTTAGTGTCCTTTCCACAAATGGGGAAGTAGAGCAGTAGATCTCATGTTCCGCCTCAGAAATCTCCAATTCACATGTGATAATATAAAACCGGGGTTTAGATGAAAGCCCTCATATATCTGCAATCAGCCTCCAATTATCGCTCTTTACATCTGAATGAGGAACTCCAGCTGCACTGTGGGGATCTGATGATACAAGCGGAGGAGTAACCATTTATTTTTATGAGGACGGGTAAATAATACAGAGAAAATTACCGTGTGGGTTTCTAATCATCTTTACAAATCAAGGAGGGACCGCACTCAGCACTCATCTCGTGTCTTTATTCAGCGACTGTTTACCAGAAGTGGAACAGAGTGTTCACATTTCCTATTTATTCGCTTTCTGTCCCAGCTTTTGCTTTTCTTTTCCACTGCTGTACTGAAAGCAAATAACACAAGGACTTTCTATTATGAGAGTAAGATTTAATAAAGATTCTGAATTCTATCAAAAATGCTTGTTTAGTGTTTTTTTTTTTTTTTTTTGCTTTTAATTAAGTTTTCTCTAAATCCTTTTCAGACTTAGAAAAAAAAATCATAAGGACAAAAGCATCCACTTGTTTAGAGAAAACATGAAAAATATGCATCAAAGCAGTTTAATCTCAATGTAGTCAAAGGACTGCAGTGACTATGCTCATCCTCAATCACTGTTAAACAATTATTCGTCCTTCTTTTATCTACACCATTCCCCCTCACACACTCTCTCTCTCTCACTCTCTTATTTTCTATTTTCAGAGCAGTCGCTGTTGAGCTTCCCACAGCATTTGGATGCAAGATGAACTTTGATAAGACTTAATGAGAATACAGCATTGTGCAGGCAAATAATGGCTCGGGCTGCACTTGAGAGCCTCCTCACCAGGAAATGGACTACAAAGAGCGACAGCCAGCCACTGCTCACGGTTCAGCAGAGGAAAAGGAGAGAGGAAGGAGGCAGAGAGGTGCAGAGAAAGTCATGCATGTTTGAGGCATAGAGGTGCAGGGTGCAGATATAATGACTGATAATTATTGTATTTACACAACCAAGCTTTTACGCTGCAGAAAAAAAACTATCTCTGCACTTCCTATACGTCCTTGTAAATGCTGTGGTTTTAATGGAATGTGAATTGTACACACGCCAGAAAATAAGCGTGTATATAAAAAATAGTACCTTTCTTGTGTAAAAAAAGAAATCTATGTGAGATCTTAATATTATATGGTTTCTGAATGCTTTCGATTTAGATGTAATTTTCACTCACATAACGTGACTGTCAGTCAGCACTGATGGAAGAAAGATTCTCTGTTTTTTTTTTAACCTTATTGTTTTTATAAACCAGGACACTCACATATCACAGAAGGGAACATTTTTCCAGTCCCCTTAGTGGCGTTGTTTTCTGATGTGCCCCAGCGACTGCAGCGCACACAGATTTGACCTTTCAAAAGCTTTTTTAGATTCAGTCAGAAAAGAAAAACGACACAGCAAATCCAGCAGGTCCAAATCAGATTTGATTTTAACACTTTTAAATTGTCTATATGGGTCCATACCAGAAAGTGTTAATTTAACTCTTTTTGGAGAGTCGGTATCTTAATTCTAATTAAGTGTCAAATATCAAATCTGATGGAGTTAATCATTTAACATTACTAACACTAATTCAGTGTTAGATCTTAGTATTAACTCTCACAGAATATTTTTTTTAATTTCATAAGAGTTATTTGTAATTAATATTAAATGGATATTTTATTATTTTAAACTTTTAAAAATTCTTTGGAAAATAAACATTTAATAATGAGGCAAGGATTTTCTCAAATGCATTTATTTCAAAATGTGCACCATAATTACAAAGCGTATGACAACATGGAATAACGTGCATGTTTCACATGTCGCTTTCATTCACGTATTGCTTATAAAAAGGTCTGACATACCAGCTGTGCAACACAAAATGCAGGATGCTTAATACATTTTTCTTCAATACAATATGCATGAAATTGTTCAAAGTACGAGGTGGTGATTCACTGGCAACTGTACTGGCAATAATATATATAGAAAAAGGCATTAAAAGGATTAAAACATGCTGCAAAATGTATATAAGAAGACACAACAGCAGGAATAATGCTTTCAACATAAAAAAGCCTTTTACAGTTTTTCAAAGGGGGAAAAAATGATCAGAAAGGTCAATAAATCTGACCAATATTCATGTAAACGTTCAACATCATGAAAAAACATACTTCAGATATTTACCAATCTTTTCAAGTTAGCCAAGAATTTGACTGAACGCTCATCGTTCACAAGAGTTATAAACCATCTCAGAAAACAAATACTTACCAAGCGCAGTGAATAACTCAGACATGTGGAAAGTAAATTGTCCTGAAATGACTTGGTTTCTGTCGCTTTGGTGGGAACCTGTGATTCAGCGAATGAATTCTGTTAGTGTTATAACCTTTAGGAGTTCAGAGTTAAGAGGTCAAGAGTTACTGATTCCATTTTAACACCTTTAGATTTGATATGGAAACACTTTGTTTTAACACTGGATATTAATTACTACTAATAATATACACCGCAGAGTTACATAACCAGAATGTGACTCTATTAGAGTAAAATTAACTCTGCTTTTGCATAAAGTCTACTAACACCAAAACATTTAACACTTTTGAATTTGCTGTGTAAGTTCCACTCGTTTTTTCTAAGCAATGTTTTAATGCTCTTTGTAATTGCCTTCAATAAGTCAGCATCTCCTAAGATGAGACAAAAAAATACCAATTTTACTAATTTTCTCAGGGTTAAATCAATTTTGAGATCCGTGAAGTCATAATAAGCAGTACATTTCAATGTTGCTTGGTAATGGGTCAAAACTTTAAATGAAAATTGCTCTTTTCTTCAATGAAAAGGTTACATGCTTGAAAAGTGAAAGCAGCTCCAGTCATGAGACAGGCTGGGGGTGGGGATGTTTGCATTTCACACTTTGCTACACCTCACCGAGTGATGTGTGGAACCACCCGACATCCAAAACCCCAGACCCATTAGAGACCATTACTGACTGCCAATCTCAGAACGACCTTCTGAACTCTGAGTTACTATAAACTTTTGTCCAAACTAACATTGACAGCAAGCGGAGCTGGAGTTTTCAGTCTGCGACTGATAAACATTTAGCAGTTTGAGCTATTGTTCACTGAGAAAAAATAGGCATGTCAATCATTTTAATAGCAATGATATTTCTGAAACGTCACTCCTTCCAGTCAAATAACTGTGATATATAGATCGAAAAAAATCTTCAGCATTTGTCAGATTTAATTTAGAATACAATAAAATAGAAATAAAACAGCAATATCAGTTAATGTCTCAGAGTGGGGAAATTCAGGTATGCCAGCAGCATAACAAAGCTAAGTTAAAATACAGAAAGTTAAAGTATATATAAAATTTGCTGTACAATAACAGCAAATTTACAACATAAGAAAATTATACTGCACAGTTGTTAAAAATTGCATGTCAAAAAGAGCCCAACCTAGTGGACCCGACGCTGAGGCTTCTGCACTGTGGCTGCTGGATGGTAATACAGAGAAAGCGCAATGCTCCACTAGTGAAAGTAAATCTGTTCAGCTTCTCTTTGGCAGTCAGACAATTCCGATTGCTACACTACTGGACAGGACACGATAAAAAAAAAAAAAAAAAAAAAAAACTGAAATAAGAAAATTCTGAAAACAGCAGCAGAGATAAAAAAACACTTATTGAATTTGTTTGGAGCAGTGATGGTTAGAAAGTCTGATTGCTCCTGGGAGGAACACT
This sequence comes from Poeciliopsis retropinna, assembly GCA_010277075.1. NCBI lineage: Eukaryota > Metazoa > Chordata > Actinopteri > Cyprinodontiformes > Poeciliidae > Poeciliopsis > Poeciliopsis retropinna. The sequence goes on along the minus strand of VMRM01000006.1, from coordinate 14,071,540 downwards.
GCAAAAACAAAATGTTACCACGTATTTTTGGTCTATCGAGTGAAAATTTATCAGTGTATTTTAAAAAAGGTAAAACTGACTTACAAGTAACTTTTTAAGAAGAATTATGAGTATGTTTTAGGTAAATAATTTCTTGATATTGATTTTAAAAAAAATAACCATTCCCACAGGCAGACTATTTCACTCTTAACTGCACATTTTCCCAAGTCATAAGTGAAATAATCTGCAAGTGAAACTAGCACTTTTTAAAATCAATAATAAGGAATTATAATCTCAAACAAGCTCCCATATCTGTTGAAAAGTTAGTTTTGTCTTATTTCAAGTGCACTAACATATTTGCCTTAGAAAGTAGACCAAAAATACTGTTTGTACAATTTTGTGTTTTTGCTGTGAAGGATCTGCAATGACACTCTTTTGTATTTTTAGGACGTTGTCATTCTCTGTCTGCCACTGAAAGAACTGTCTGGTTCTTCAACGGCTTCATGTGTCGGTTGGAAGACATCGTCCAACACTGATGTTTTATGACAACAGTGATGCCAGATGTTTCTCTGTCTCCCACCCGCGTTTGTCTTATCTGCTTCCTCTCGGCTGAAGATAAGCTGCTGCGTCCACAAACCACATCGTAGAAGTTGGTTGACGCTACCACAGTTTGTCTTTTCTTTATATTACCAATAGCCATTGTTTTGCAGCTTTAATTGGTTATAATTAAATTAATTAGGAATAGCCTCTTTTAGAAGAGTTTTATTTTAACAGTTTTAAAATGTTGTTTTGTTGACAAAGAAGCTGAAACTATTCAGCATCAGATCTATTTTGTATAGTTTTCTTCTTAAATCTATTTTATAGGATAGATCTTTTCTTTGATTGCGTTAATCAAGAAAAAAATATGCCTCCATAGGAATTAGTCAGTCAGTCAGCCAGTGATTGGGATTCACAAATTTTGCAGTGATTGGCTCTAATCAGTGGCTGGCAGTTCAAATAATGGAAAATCAGAAACTTTTTCCCAGCTTATTAAATTGTGACAAGGTAGTGGAAGAAGAACAATGCCAACAGATTTATAGTTAACTCCCTCTGTGTGAAAATTAATGGAATGGAAAGAATGGCTATAGGAACTGGTTCAGGCAGGCGAAACACGATTATAGTTCACATGGACCTCCATTGATTTCATCTAGTTGACCCAACAGCTCAATCCAGTTGCTGACTGGACATCCAGCCCAGTCAAAAGTTTTTATTTCAGGTCTATTCAGAAGCAGTGTTTTCTACAACAACAAAAATCCTGTGTCAGACAATCAAAAATATAACAAAATCCATTTTAATTGGAATTCACGCTTATTTTTGGTCTGTAAAATTGAACGCGTGTTCTTTGGGACCCATCTTGTTTTTAATTTTGTAAAATTAAATTTGGGGCAAGCTTGATGTTTCCATGTATGAGAGAAAAAGACTGGGATAAACCATATTCAAATTGCTGGTGTAGCTTCTTAATAATATCAGACATGGCAACCCTTAGTGCATAAACAGAAGGCAAACTGTCTCCTTGTCTTGCTTTGCATTGCAAAAGTCTTGTTTAATTGTGAATTTTAATTGGTAGAGTCAAGTTTTTAAATTGTTGGAAAACAATCACACTAACAGGCTGTTAGTGTCAGCAACAGAGCAATTAATGTCAAATAGCCGAGTCTGTCAAAGACTCGTGTGACTTTAAGAACCTTATCAGGGATCTTAAATGTCCTAAAAGTGTAATTGAATCGACAGTAATTTACAAGCCTGAAACCCCTGACCTATATTCAAGCTAGAGATAAAATGTTGACTCTAAATGTTTGTTAGATTTAACAATAAATCAATACATTTTGTTATTTGAATTGGGATCATCTGAAGACGATAAAAATTCTCAGGATGTAAGACCTAAAAGAAATTTGGGGTTTGGCTGTAAAAGCTACTGGGTTGCAAGGGTGAGTATAGTTTTTCTACACTGTTCAACACAACCCATTGGAGCCAGTCCATTCACAGTCCTGGCACACACACTCAGATTATGAGTGTATCCTTTTTTGCAGTCAGGAATAACTTTTTCTGTTTTGCATAAAAAAGGAAAACATTATTTGCTGTTTTCCATTCCTAAAGCTGTAAATATGTTTTTATGGGGTCATAAATCACAACTGGCTGAGAAGGGGGAAGAGATCATGGTTGAGTGAATTAAATATATGTGGCATTTCTGAAGCAAGCAAGAAAAAAGTGATTTACTCTAACCTTTGTGTTTTCTTAATGGTTAGTCAGTTTTAGAAGAGAAAGCAATGCCTACTGACCAGGAGGACATGTCTCCAATTATTCTATTTCTGTGTTGGCTTTGTGAAATATCCAGTCTGCAGACAACTCTGCAGAAAATAATACATAAGAACAATTGTAAGAATTGCATCAAAAACTAAACATTTTTCCTAATTACTTTTCTACACTGTCTGCAAATCTGTTTCTCTTGTTTAAGCAATAGCTTTGTTGAAAATTACATTAATGTTGCTTCAACAGGTAGTCAAACAAACCAAATCTGTTATGAATAAAGCCCCGGGCTACAATGGGATGATAATGGGAAAAAGAGTGGGAACAGCCGTGCTGGGGAACTAGAGAATAAACTGATCAGAATAAGATAAGACTGAAAATATACCCCACAATGAAAGCAAAAGATGTTCCTTACAACAGAAGTATTTTTGCCAGCAGTAAGTTGAATCCCAGACAGCAAGAGAGTGGGAGAAAAAGAGTGGGAAGACCAGGAGGCAAAATGGGTGGAACATTATAAAAAGACTCTTGAAAAACAAATGTATGGAGGGTTGAGAATGGAGAGAGGCTTCTCAAGGATGTCATATCTTAATTAAAAATGACAGCTTCAATTAAAAATGTAATCATTCTGACTGTTTTCTAATTAAAAGTGAAAAGACTGATTGTATTGACTCATTAACTTCAAAGAGTGGTGCACACTAACTGAGAGAGGAGGGGTGTATAATTTGTTGAATAGCTCAGCGGATGAGAGGCGCTGAAGAGGATGAAACAGAGCCGTGCTTTGAGAAAGGATCTCAATCGGTTAGATGATGACAGAGAGACATATAGACATCCTTATGACAAAATTTAATTGATGGACTGATTTATGACCCTAATCATTGATTGCTTTTAATTTCCGGCGATCGGATATTCAAGTGAACATCACTTAATTATCATCAACTTGTTTGTACTCATCTTTAACAAGTGGCAGGAACGTTTGGATTAAAAAAAAAAAATGCTGTGTAAGTTAATCTATTTAAGTTGAGTCCATTGAGTCCATGCAACAACTAAAATAAAATAAAAAGTGAACTATTTGAAAGTAGTGAGGATTTTGGGTGGTAAAAGTTTAACATTTTAACATACCCAGACACCACGCCATTTCTGCTCAAGCAAACCAAAAGGTTTTGAACTGTACAACTATGTCAAATAATGAGACCATGTGTCTTTAATCTATGTAGCAAATATATTGCTGCAGCTGTAGGCAGAGAATAAAATACGTTTTGCCGAGAATAATATTTTAGATGAGTTTAAGAATATTGTTTGCCAAAATCACACAGCACAACTACACTTGTCTTTTATATGTTGCAGTAATTGAATCTTTTGAGGCAATTGATTTGCATAAATTTAAGTAAATACAACCTATTTTCCTGCTCCACATACTTAGCTAGCAATTTGCCAGTTAGCTTCCTAGTCTGAACTTCTGGGCTATGTCTTAATTCAGTCAAATCTTCTTTCCTGTATCTCCTGAACTCTGATATTTTATTACATCCACTCTGTGAATGTTTTGCTTGCTGGTCTTCAGCATGCTTTGAATGCAGTATCTGGTTTCTCTTACTTTAACGCGTCCAACTTGCACCTTATTGGCATGTTAGCCTTTTGATTTCCAAATGATAATTTGAAGACAAAGAGGAAATATTCAGAAATGGAGCTTGTTAGGTTTAATACAAGCAGTTCATATCAATGAGGGACAACAGTTATTTATGGAAAAAAGCACTAGTCATTACAGTTGCTCTAAATTATACATGACACAAACTTTTTTTTGATTCTTGACAAGTTACATCATTTGACACATATTTGAGTAACACATTTATATGTTTATAGGTCTAAAAGCATCAGATTATAAATCTAGATGAGTTCAGCCTAGCTAATGTAACACAGGTTTACAACAAAGTCACAGAAAGATACTTTAAGAGAACCCAGTATACATTAAGTACAATTTATCATATTATTAGAACAGTGTGATGCAGACATTAAATTGTACAGACATTATTAACATGCTTCTAGAAAACAAAACGCTCTTCTCCAAAACAGAAAAAAAATGCATTTTACAAAGTAAAAAGTCATGAGTTTATAACCAGCATGTAGTGTATTCCAGACAATGTAACAAAACAAAAGCTTTCTCATAAATAGTGGCTAACAAGGACCTGCCATTGAGTTAGAGGAATACATTATGATGATTTCTTCACAGATATACAAACAGAGAGCTAATCAGTATGTATAATAATAGTTTGGAAAGGTGTAAGTCGCTGTGCATCTCTTAAAGGTCTACTCATCATCGTAATTGATTACCAAGCAGCACATGACATATTACAAGCCATCAACATCAATAAAATTGAATTAAAACGATATTTTAGTGCAGAAAAGAGCCGGTTGTATGGTATTACAAATGCGAAACTTTCACATAGTTATGATTCTCTCTGCATTCTTTTTTGTGATTTTAGTGGCCTGGATGTCAGCAAAATAGCCTGATTTGCACCTTGTGGAAAAACACAGAACAAGTGAGACTTTGATTCTTATGAAAAAAAAACGCAATCACACAAAGAAACATTGCATATGCTGCATTTCTCTTTGTTTCTCTATTTTTGATTCTGCAAGCCACAGCACTCTGAACTGCCAACTCTTTATCAGAAATAAAAGGACCACATTGATTTTGCTTTGTTCCTTAACATTCCACCTGGAACAGCAAATATGGCACAAGCCATTTCAAATAATTGTTTTTGTGTACTTTATGTTCCCCTTGCCATTTTCATAGTGTTTACTTTTAGATTGTTGTTCACCTCAGTGTCTCCCAGGTTGATCCCAATGTTTGCTTGCAAGCTTTAACTTGTGTGATTTAGAATCACCTTGCAAGAAGAAATCTCATCTTTTGTTCTTCAAACACCTTGCCTTTCTCTTGTGTCCTCCATTTGAGGCCGTTAGTTTGAACTCTGGCAGCTTAGTTGTTTGCTGCTTTTAATATGTAATTATGTTGCAAATGCAAAGTCAAAAACAAAAACTATTTTTCAAACCGGTAGATAAGTGAATGCCATTTCTCCCCTTAGTATCTGCCTAATATATTCATAATGTAAACAAAACACCAACACATGCTTGCACAGACATTCTTATCTTTTAAAGACAGTCATGCAGGTTAGCTTCAAAAATCCTAACCTGCAACTTATCTGTAATAACTGTTGTACCTAACTGTGACTTCAACTAACCTACTTGGTTCTACTAAATCTAATGAGATGGTCTTTTAATGCCTCCTAAGCTTAGGACTAAAACAATAGTATCGGAGATGTACACTCACCATTTGTAGTGCATCTAAGAACAAATAAAACCTTGACATAATTACTGTTTTCCCTCACCTGAATTTAATCAACAGAAGGATCATAGCTTGCAAAAATGTTGTTAGGTAACCTAATTACAAAAAAATGTAGTGTCAAACATTACCAGTGACCCATTCAAATCTGGCTCCAAGATGATCAGACCGCAGGAAGCATGTGATTGCACTTACAGCAATTGAAGATGGCTGTATTAGCTTGGTTGTCTAAATGCAGAGCATCTCCAAACAAATTGAATGATCACTCACTGACCTGGCGTGACTTGCCGCCAGCAGCCAAAGTACTTGTACGCAATTACATAAATTCATTCTGCAAACAGCTTTACCTTTCTTACTAGAATAAGTCCAGAAAAGTGCAACTCAGACATTGATGTCTGAATAACATGCATTTCAAGTCATTGTGCATGTATCTGAGATTTAAGACAAATGTGGTAAAGTTCTGTTTGTTGTCCTGTCTATGACATTATGGACAAAAAACAGGTGTAGTGTGACGGGTCTTTATTAGGCTTGTCTACTTGCCTCTCAATCGGTCTGGAAAACACCAGATGTAAATGGAACATGGGATTTATTTTATTCACAGCAGGACAGTAGAGCATTAAGCGTCAGCCAACACACAGCATTGTCTGAAACCTTTCTAGAGGATCTCAAAAGGTGAAGCCAAACATCTAGTACCACTGGATACCAGGTTACTAACTTACAAATATGTGAAATAGATTAAGCAGTTTACATGTAATAGGCAAGCTGCCTTGTCTAAGTTCACACAGCAGGCAAACGTGACAAAGATCAGATTTTTTTGCCCTTAAGTGAGTGACATCCAAGTTTTTCATGGCAATCTGAACGGCCCAGTTCTGGTCTTTCCCACTCCAAAAACTAAGATTTTTGTGAGTCCCGTATGTTTTACTAAACTGAAGACTGATTTAATAGAATTCAAATCATCTGCAGTCAAAACGGTCATGTCGCCTTGAATCAAACTGTCATGTCATTGACTTGATACATACGTTGTAATTCTGCACCAGAAATAGCTAGACATAAATTGGACACAAACAATGGTGGAAGCAGGAAAATAAAGCAATTTAAGATGCTTTAAGAATTGGATGAAGCTAATCAATGGAAGTTAATCAATGGAAAGACAAGTATTAGCTTCCTTTATCTTATTATGATCTTGTGACAACTACTTTAAAATTGATCCATAAAAGGAGGCATCCATTATTACTTTCCATAAACAGTGCACTGCTGTGACATCTACATTCTTCTTCTGCGAATGCAGGTCGCTTTGGGGTCGTAAACCATTTACACAGAAGTCTGATTGCAGTTTAATAAGTACTATGAATGACCGTGCAAAAAATTGTACTTTAGCTAAATATTAGAATTGAGTATCAAGACCTGTTGTGTGAGCGTATGTTCATTTATGCTATGTTTATGTTCCCCAAGTGTTTCACAAGTTTCACTGGTATGTTATGGTTTCTCACTTCTGGATATCAGAATACAAGATTTAGCAGCAGTGAGAAGATCTCTGGGGAATAAACTCTTGCTTTCCAGTGCATTGGATTCTGTGCATAAAGGGAAACGTAAGATTCAGGTTATAAATCTCTCTACAACTTGTGCTAGAAGAATAATTACCGATAAGGAGCAAAAAACAAAGGACCTAATTATATCAAGTTACAAGTTTGTGGTGCTGGAGAAGGAATTAAATAACTTAGACAATAATATGTTCTTTGGGAAACAGAGGCAGGTAACTAAAATCCAGTGATAATTCAAGGGAAAGACAAGGTTAAAAGGGTGGAAGAGCTGGTGAGCCAACTGAAGCAAGATGAAGAGCCAAGCTAACAAAGGCAGAAGGGAAGACAGGACCATAAATACTCACAGACACAGACGAGACACTGACGGAAACAGTGAAGACAATCAAAGGACGAGACCAGCAAGTAAAATCAGATGCAGAGACACAAGTCAGTCTAAACTCCAACATTTAATATCATAGCTCTCCAGTCCCTCAAGAGTGATTTGGTGTGACTCAGTTTAGTGACCTGACGCAGTCTAATCATCTCTAACATCTCTAACATAATAGTTTATGTTGTGGTTTTATTCACCTTTCAAACCAATAATAAGACATTGGTTGATACTATGTAACTTGATTAAATTAAAACAAGATCAGGAGATTGAGATTATATTCATATTACTGAATACTTTCCCTTGACTTGATTATTTACAAGTGTGCCATTCAAGTGAATACTGTATAGTATGGGGAATAATATTATTCCCCAGTGTATAGTATACTACTGAGAATAGATTACTCTTAGTGTATAGTATGGATCTTATACATGTTTTCAAATTTATGCTAAGTTATAAAAAATAACTTTTATCCACACAAAATGATTTTAAGCAATAAGCAATAAAGAGCCTGTAGTGGATGCTGCATTAGTTTCTCCCCGAATAACTGCCAACTTAATGCGTTGGACGAGTTTGAGCTTCCCTGTTATTCTGGGGACTTTGGGACAATGTCAGGTCCATTATGGCAAAATGGCTTCCGGGGATGGGTCAGTTCACAATCTCAGTGAACGGCAGACAGTGATTATTGACCTGTTGCAGCTTGATGTAATTGTAAGAACTTAAGAGAGGCTGAACTTTGTCCCAGTCCAGAGTTGCCTGAGGAGAGAGTAATCAACTGGGAGTGGGGACGCTCACACCTCGATGGTGGATGTTTCTTTGTGGCTTGTTGTGAGAAGAAAGGCGATGAGTGAACCTAAGGAGATGTAAGAGATGCTAATCTCAGGCTTTATCTTCTAAAATCAAACAGCACATGTAAAGGAAGATATCCATCTATCCAAATGAGAGAAAAGCTATTTTCTTTACTTATCTTAACGACCATGCAAGAAACTCATAAATTTGTGTTTGTGACATTTCTTTTTATTGCAACTAAAGGTTGCAGTTACTTGATTGTGCTACAAAATGGCACAATGTGCCTGAAAAATAAATAATACCATACTTTAAATAAATAAATTGTAGCATCTTTGCTTTTAAGCATTAAGACTTTTGCTTTTCAACTCAGAGGCGGCTACACTATTAAGCATTCACCTTTGTGTTTATGAAGTGATATATAAAATTAAATGGATCTTTTGATCAATCAATTTCTCATGAAAATGGTACAAAAAGGCCTCTTCATTTTGGTGCATAGCAGGATCAATATGGAGTTTAAGTATCCTTCCTGATACTTAAACATTATTAAAACTTCATATCTCTGGTGTTATTTTCACTGGCTTTTATATTCTCCCTGTGGCATTTTTGTCTTTGGTGTTTTCATGTGTCTCTGTCTGTTCTTATTTATATCACCCTTTCAAGCTCAAGTATACATGTTTGCATATTTAAGATGAATTTTTTTCCTTGTCACTGATGGGCAGCCAAAAGGCTAGCCCTGACGCGAGAAGATAGGGCTGTGGAGGATGATGAATGGGCCTGTTTGAGAATGCAACTCAGTTCACCCTCACGCGCTGCTCTGTCTGTTTCCACACAAGACGTAATGAAAGAGCAGGCAATAGAAAAAGTTAACAAAGATTCAGATTCTCAGTTTCTCAGACAATAATTCAATCCTCTGCCTAATTACTCTTTAGAGAATATCCAACAAAAATTGGATTGCCCTCTAAAGAAACCTGCTGTGCTTTCCATTGAGCCAGTTTTGTTTGTTTAACACATCACACACATGTGTGTGGACTGGCTCTAAAAGGCTCTGCATAGAAAAACAGGCACATCCAAAGCTGGGCTCAAACTAGAAGATGCTGGCATGTTTAAGTGCCACAGACCCAAGATGGACTCTGAGTTCATGATTAGAAATAATCTAGAGATGCACTTATTAGAATCTACTGGCTGCCAATTTCTGCTTTTCTTTGAGGTCTAATTTGGATTTTGGATCACTTCAAGTCTTAAACTAACAAAGTAATTTGTGTGATGTTAACATTACAGGTTCCCTGTTACCTGAAAATGGAGAGCTCGTGAGATTACCCCCACTTATGCAGAAAGCATTAAATCTTTCTGTGAGTATCAACAGTGACCTCAGTCACAGTAATGTTGACATTAATTTTAAACAAAAATGATTCATCGACATTTTATAAAATAAGATGAAACATTAACCATTTTTAAGAAACCACTGTAAATAGTTTTATAGAGCCAATACACTGAAACGGCATTTGAACTAAATCATAAAATCCAGTTGGCCAGCTGAAATGAGAAAGAGAGCAAAAAGCTTTTTTTAATCAAACCTTGTATCCAGAAACAAGTCCGGTGCTACTGTCAGTTAATTGAATAAACAAATAAATGAGCTCATCGTGGATAGTCGATACTGTCACATTCATAGTGCGCGCTTTGGTTCTTTTGCAACTTTTCATACATGTATACAAACACAAACCCTATTACTGTGACTCGAGAGCAGGGGCTCTCTAACCTTCTGTCCGATTGAGTTTGCAGGTCCGGCAGAAGAAGATAATGAGGTTTTCACTCTGAGAAACTCAAGTTTAAAAAAGTGCAGGAGGAATGGCAGAGAGGGACGTCGGTGGGTGTGACACTGAGAAAGAAGGTGAACGAAAGAGAAAAGGCACTCAGTGATAATGTATGAGCTGTCTGCTGTGCTCCATGGTGGGGGATGTGGGTGGAGAGCGCAGCAGTGCATTTAAAAAGAAGATTATTATGTCAGAATACAGTGATACCTCACCAAACACTGATTTTTATTTGTTATATCTCTTTCCTGCCTGCCTTGATGTTAACACCCAAAAAGAGAGAATGTCCATTGTAGCTTGTAACTTCATATGAATTAACATAAGAACAAGAACTGGTTTTTATGTATTTAATAGCTCTATAAACGTCTTTCGGAGAGATCCACGGAGACTGTTAAAGAGCCTGCAATTTATATTTTTTTTCTACAGTTGTTACTATTACTCAAGAACTGTAATTAATATTTTATCATGCAGTTTATTATACCATTTTACATCCTGGCAATTTCATATTTAGTGCATTGAGTTATGGTCTATTCCCTCCACAAACCTATAGTGATGGAACCTCTCAGGGTTCTGTGTCTTGCTCAGAGACACTTCAGTATTTTAGTGGTTGAGAAGATTGAACTTGCAATCAGGCATAAACCTGCCCTAACTCCTAATCTCATCTGCACACAGTGGAAAGACAAAAAGATGGGAGCCTTCAGCGGAGACCCAGTGGAGAAACTAAACCTAGAGCTGCAGTTCCTCCTTAACTTTATGGACCGCTGTAGAGAGTCTCAGCTCATTATTCAGTTGTACGTGTTCAAAACTTTACTGTTTTGGCTCTCTCTCACTGCTCTAATAGCATCATTTTACACCTCAGCGGGCAGCTCTGTAACTTACTACGAGGAATAAAGTGCACAATTTTATTGGGCACTTTGAAGCAAAAGAGTCACTTATTTCCCTCAGAAATGGAAACGACCACAAACATTGAGGCTTTACTGTGATATTGATCTTATACAAAGAAACAAAGGTACAAACAGTTGCTACAGATCTCATTTTGCGTCCATGTTGATCAAATGAGCAACCACATCTTATATAAACTTAATTGCATAATAATCTTGGTTAATGTATAGATCTAAGTTTCATTCTGTTTATTTAATTTCTCTTTGGGATCAATAAAGTATTTTTGAATTTGAATTGAATTTGAAAATACCTGTAATCCTGCTGTGAGATTTATTTACTTCCTCATAGAGATGTTGAATGTTATCAATCAGAATCAATAAGTGAAACTATGAATTAAATCTTTCATTAAATGCTGCTCAGGAAGCTTTGGGATTGACATTGATGGATTAGAAAACTGGGACTGAGAAAGAAACTCAAAACAACGCTCATACTCCTGTTTCACCAAGGTATCATCTAAACAAAACAAAGAGGAAAAAGTAAACACTTTTTTGTTTTCTTCTGAGGTATAATGAATGCAACATGAGTGTTTATTAAACCTCACAAATTAGGTGCTGATAAAGATGAAAGAAACAGCGAATCCTCCCCCTCTATGATGACTGCTACAAATCTGTCAGTGTGATCATTCAAAACATATTTACCTTCCCTACCTAGGGAAGGTAAATATATTGGGGTATGTACAAACACAAAGAAGTAAATTATTATGAAGTGGAACAATACTTTCAACTTCACTAATAAAAATCTGAAAAGTGTGGCGTGAATTTTTAAAGACAGGTTAGGAAGAATTGCATTGTCAGCCAAAAACTGTCCATTTTATTTTGTTCAGCTTTCTTATGCCCCTGTCAAAAACAAATCATTTTTCCAAATCTTTCATAATAACCGATTAGTGTCTGTTTTGATTAATAGTTCTCACTCAAATCTTTTATTGTGTCTATAAATATACTGGGTTTAAATAGCTTTGCATCAGATCCTATTTTTTACTTTTTACTTATTTATTGTTCAATCAATCAATGAATTTTTATTTGTATCGCACATTTCAGCAACAAGGCAGTTGAAAGTGCTTTACATCATAAAAAAGAAAAAAACAATTGAAACATTACATTTTTCCAATATTTTACACATCAAAATATTGGTGAGTTAGATTATATTTTAGATGTGAATTTCATTTACTATATTGCTACCGGCTTGGTTAAAATTTTCCTGAATCCTGAGTACAGATTTACTCCTGTAAGTCTGATATGCCTAAATGAAACCCAGTGTGACAAACTACCTGCAGAAGTCACCTGGTTGATAAATAAAGCCCACCTACGTGTCAAAAAATTTCCTTTTAAATTCAGCTGTTCTAAAGGCATCCGAGGTTTGTAAGAGAACATTAGAGAACAAACAGGAACCACAGCAGGCAGGTCAGAAAAAATAAGGTTAAAGCAGGGATAGCCATGTTATACAATTATCCCTCAGCTTATCCCCAAGCTTTGGGATAATTTTATCATAATTCACCAATAAACAGGTGAAGTTGTTTATTCTTCACCTGAAAGTGGGAAGAGTAACACGGCTAAAACATACCAACTATCATGTGACCATTTATATTGAGGAACGTCTGAAATCCGGGTCTCATGTAGGAGAATCTGTTGATAGAACAATGTCTTTACAAATTTGGCCTTAATGGAAGACTTAAAACACGAAACCTATTGTGAAATGAAAACCACAAGCTGTAGTTTGACGACCCAAAGTCACATTACTTTTGACTTTACATCAGTATGGTAGTTTGACCATACTACCGACAGTATAGGCAAATGCCAAGATCGCCAGGAGTTTGGGGGACGCCATAAAAACAAACAAGAAAAAAAAAAACACATTTTATTTTTTTTTTAAGCTACCACGTAATAATACAGTTTAGTAATTAAAAAAAACTGAACTAATTTAGCTGCATAGCAAAAAAATATTAAATACTATATCTACAAATCTGCTTGGTCACCCCCTCCTTCTCTGCAAGTTGGTATGTTCCTGCACCGCACCTCTGCGCACGCGCTGTTCAGGCAGTCGCGCTCTGGGTGACTGTTTGTAGCAAGTAACGTTAGAAAGCAACATGTCCCAAACTGTTTGGTCTGGTGCCCAAATAAGAAAAAAAGAGAAGGTATAGAGACAAGAAGGCGAAGAAAAACGTGGCAGGAGTAGAGGTACTAATACTAATGTGAGGAAATTACCGTTGTTGTTTAGAAGAGTGTAGCGTAGCAACAAGGCTAACTAGCCAAACACAGAACTAATCAATATTAAGCCTATACAGTTTTTACAGATAGCTTTCATTCAGCGGTCAACTCAAATTCCACAATTTCATATCAACACACAGGCCTAAACAGAGACACATGGTTAAAGTGACGCATTTTATTTGCGTTAAGTTGCAACTCTGCCAAAATATTTAAAATGCAAATCTCATCTTCAAAAGATACAACTGTCTTCTAGGTTTTTTCAAGCTTTCCTTCTTGCAGAAAATTGGATCCAGGATCAGAAATGCTTTGATGCACATTTTATTTGTCCCATTACGTTTATATTTTTGAAATGCAACTGAAAAACTAAATATTGCCAAAAAATACTGTAAATGTAAACTAAAATGCCTTTATAGAATAAGAAATAAAAAATAAAAACAAAATTATTTCTATTTGGTTTACCCTAACACAACACACATGGAAGAAGCTCCCCTTGTGACACCAAAGCTGAACATTTTGGGCTGCATGCAGCTCTTTATTTAATCATATAACCAGATCACCCTATTTTCTAAAATTTTCCTCACTATTTGTCGACTCCCATAAAATTCAGCTGCGTTTCACTTCTCTGAGAAGTCGGTTGCTGAGGGGTTAACAGTTTAATAATGTAATTGTTTCTGGGTTAAGTGTGGTGTGAAAAGAGGTAATAATCTTTTTTTAGAGTTGACTAAGATTAAGGTTTGGCTTGCAGCCAGCCATTGCCCTGGGTTGGCTGTTTTTTTAAAAAAAGCTAATTAAACCTACATGAAAGCACTTCCTCAGGAGAAAGAAAGATTAAACATCCTAAAGAGTAGGACTAGATCAGCACAACTAAAATGAGCATAGAAATGTGATTCATGTAAAAAAAAGGGAATCCTGCATAATTATTTGAAAAAAAAAAACGATTAGTGTCTGTTTTGATTAATAGTTCATTGGCTTTTATCCGACATTATGATACTAGAAATAAACCACTTTCTTATTCACAAACGAATAAGAATGTTAGATGCATTTTTAGAGTGTTAACCAAACGCTCCATTAAGACACACACGTAGACACCCATGCAGCTGCAGCTTCCTCTTCATCAGACTGGAATTACTAAAAACTGAGGTCTCGCTGCGGAGAGGGAACCAGCTGCACGCTCATCCAAACCTCTTCCCTATTTCTTTCATGGACCAGCCCAGTGCACCACTGTCCACCCCTGCCACATGATGACATTTGGTACAACCCACTGGAGCTTCTCTTGTCTGGTTTGTCACTGACTCAGTAGTACCACAGCAGCCAGCCAAAGAGCATCTTGATCACAAACAAACACGCACACACACAACAAGAACGAAAACATAAGAAGAGTTTCGAGACAGAAGCAAAGAAATCCCTTGGCTTGTTCCTCTACTCTGCTTTTCGTTGCTTTGCATCCCTGATATGACCCTGTTCAGTCCAAGATGTGAGTATTCAGTCAGACCTCTTTATCTCTGTGCATACATGTGTTAGTGAATGTTTGCATGGTGCAGTGTTTTTTTTTAATTTATTTTCTCTACATCTCCCTCGGCGCGGTAGTCCATTCAGCTTGTTGTTTTTGTTACCCCTTTATTTCTTCCTAAAATATTTTCCCCTTATAATTCTTTTTGTTTTTATTATTCTCATCGCATGTTCTGAACACGCACAGACAGGTTAATTTAGGAGAAATCTGCTGGTAAAATATAAAGCTCTGCTTAACTTGTTTTGCACTGAGCCAGTGTTGTTTTATGTTCCTTTACTTTACATCAAAGGTAAGAAGTAGTTGAAGTGTAACTATTTCTAACACTGCCAAGGTCAGAACCTGGTCTCAGACTGTGAAGGCTTGTGTGATCAAAACCTCTGCCAGCCTTATTTTGTCATGCTCCCACTCTTCAGTGAAGGAACAAACCTGCATTTTTGTCTGTTGTTGTTCTGCTGTAAAGTGAATGTCACCCTTAAAATCAACCCTTAATAAGATTACTTTCCCCGGCATGCAGGAGCAGCAGCTCTACTCTGTACTTTGAAGCGGATGCAGACACCACAGTCTTCTCACAAAAGATGCTTTTTGGGGTTTTCTTTTTAGAGGGTTGAACCAAGTTCGGTGCAGTCTAACATATTTAACAGTGAAACAGAGATTCGTATTTGGCTGTTTCAGAGTTATTTTTCAAGATGAGCATCGATGGCATAGCTCAACATTTAACACCTCTGGATATCCTGCACAATATGAAGGTTTTTGCTTCTATTTCTCTGAATCTGACAGCTTTTTTCACATAACACATAAACCTTCATGATCTTTTCTCTATCTTTCTTTTGTCTCAGATGAATATCATACATTGACATTACTGCCTGTAGTTGCATTGCAAAGCCTTGAGTATGGAAACTTAATTCTTTATAGCTGGCTCTTGACGCAAAGCCTGACCAGGTTTGTAGCAAGAAGACATGGAGTAGATCAAGTCAGCAAGAAGCGCGAATGCTATGAAACGACGTTTAAATGTAGACAGCCAGACTAAAGACTAATAGATCGACTTTGCAGCAGTTGCAAACAATAAACAAACTATAGTTTTGCTTGTATAATCTCCAAAAAAAGCGCACTGTATTGTTACAACAGCAACAAAACAATTAACACAATATGTTGATGAACCGATCAAATGAACATACTGGTGGGGTAAAATACACACAAAAAAGAAAATAAGGATTCTGTTCTGCACAGTCATATAAACATATCACCAGAAAACACTTTGCACTGCTGTGTTTGTAAATACATGTTCAGATAAATAAAATGAACAATACTTGGAATCAGATCTAAAAAGACTATAAAAAAATGCAGAAGAACATGAAAAAAACACCAAAATGACAAAAAGTGATTGATTCTAAGGGTGGTTCTGAGGTGAGTCCTATGGACCCTGGGGTTCTCTACTGGTATCAGGCATATATCTGCTGTCCAGAAACAACGATGTTAGGCTAATTGGCAGCTCCAAGTCATCCTGAGGTGTTAGTGTGTGGGTTTGTCTTGTGTTTGTTGGCCCAGTAATAGACTGGTGACATGTCCATAGGGGTGCACTGCTTCTTGTTCAGATTATGCTGGAGGTATCTTCTAGAGCACAGGCAGACAAAAAGTTAAAATGATCTCAATGGGCATTAATTAAAACCACTTGATGATTAATTTACCAAGTAAAATAACTCACTTAGATGTGAGTTTTTGAGAGATGTTAATTAAACAGAAGTACTGCTTTTTTTTTTAAAGATATTTTATTTTCAATTATCTGAGTAGCTGTCATATTCTCAAACATGTGAAATATCTACTGAAATGACATCAAAGTTGAACTAAATTAAATTGATAAATAATTTAAGATGGGATTTTAGGCGCTGCATAAAAATGTCAAAAACAGGAATGAGCGAGAGAAGCTGCCCAAGCACTTTTTTATCTGATTGGAACATTATCCCTCCTCCAAAAAACGTCCAACTTCAAGCTTCTGATTTCTACATACATTAATGGCTTGCTTTAATTATCATGTCTAAGCGTATCGGAGAATTTAAGGGCCATCTCTCAGGGTAGCTGCCTGGTGACTGTCTTTTGGGAAACTGCTGAGCTTTTGAATAAGAAAATGTTTATTCTATTGTTCTTGTATGATTTTGTTTCCAGTAAGATTAGGTCAGCTTTGACTTTGTGCCTGCATGAGGGATCAGTCTGGCTCCAGGCCTGCTGTAAAGCAAAGTGACAGGCTGTAAACTGTAGCAGAGGATTTATAACTCATTATGGCTGATTGAATGTGACCTCTGTGCGTCATTTATCAACTAAACTTAAACATCAGATTATGTCAGTTTTTTAAAATATTAGCTCCAAAGCATTGCCCCGAAGTAGTTAGTGACCTACTTTATAAAGTTCGTATGACCTGCAGTAGTGATCACTACTTCCTGAAGTTTTTACATTTTGACACTTTAAAGCCACATACTAGTATACTGACATTAGGATATTCAAAGTAGTAATAGTAATGAGGAAGGAATGGCAGGATTCTCATCCAAACTTTGACTAGACCATTCTAGAACATAAATGTGATTTTGATCAACAAAAACACATTTATGTTGAGCAGTAAGTATTGCTCACCACCATCAGTGTGTGCATGAATGACTGATTAAAGTGTGAAGAGCTTTGGAGTCCTCTGAGTTGATAAAACACTATGTACGTACAGGCCATTTACTATTTGGACTTTTGAAGGCAATTGGTTGAACTCATCTTTATTTCAGGGTATCAGAGGTAAGAGGCTGAAAACATATGCACGGTGCACTTTTTCAGATTTTTATTTGTATTTATTTTCAATATTTTTCCCTTCCACTAAATAATAATTCACTACTTTGGTTTGTGTATCATAAAACATATGCTGAGGTCCGTGGTTGTACTGAAGCACAAGGCGAAAAAGCTTAGAGTAACAACACTTTTGAACAGGGCCATGTTTAATTATCATCGTCATCAAAAGGAAGATTTTTTTTTGGAACGTTAAATCCAACCATCAAATCCATTTGTAAGATTATAAGGTTTTGATGGAGTTCTAAGGTTGTGCCATTTTTATTATAGCAAGCAATTTTATTGATCTTCCAAACATAAATGTACACAAATGTATGCGATCAATACATTTCATGATTTATGCTTTATGTTTCTTGTGTTTGTACTCTGTTACCCTCAGAATTAAAGGGCCAAAAAAATTGGCATTTGTTTCTCTTTTCCTCTCCACTTTGTCAACATGTACTTGGTATGTTTTCTATAAAAACAACCATTGATCTCCGCTATCATCCTTTTAATTCTTCTCTAAAGCAACACACACTAGAAATAGTGAGAGTTTAGTGAAGACGAGGCAACACACATAGCATCCATTGGCAGCATTATATCTTTTGTGCTGTCTCTTTATTTGAGTTGCAATAAAAGAGGCAAAGACCATTTAGCTTATTTATCCCTGTGTCACCAATATAAATCTGGGGAAAATCAACTTGTATATGTGTCTGTTTGTCTGTGTGTGTCTTATATGTGAAGTCTGCTTTGGTGGTCTAATTATGGCGTGTAGGATTCTGTTTACGAATAGGCACGCTGATTACCACCTGAGGTTTTGCTCCCGTTGAGAGAGACAACTGCGCTCAGCAGCATCCTGGTATCTGGTCCTGTTTAATGGCTTCATCATGCAGTCAATCACACCGTCTTCGCGTTTCGTAGTAAATGCATCATAAAACATCAGAAAGTTTTGTTTTTCACACTTGATTTGGTGCAAGGTGATTTTCTTGTGCAGGATGAAATACACAGAGTTAAAATATGCATGTTTATGTTTGTTTTGATTGCTCAGATATTTTTGGATTTTTGTACTTGTGTATTTGGCCATATTTCAAATATGTGTTCTTTGAACTGTATTTTTAACCAACCAGTCGGATGTGCTTCAGTGCCTGGTCCTAGATGAGACATAGTTTAGCTGTCTGCAGTGGGGGCAAGCTGCCCACCAGCAGAGAAACTGCCGGCTGCAGAGAAGCTCTCCAACAGGGCGCTGTTGGGCCACAAACTGTCGGAAAAATATCTCTGCTGTGGGAGGCAAAGGCGCGTACATATGTCTAATTTTCCTTCCACACATTCAGACCCATACTTAATTAATTGTAGCTCCCAGCCATTTGACAGTCATACTGTGTGAGTGTATGTGCAGCTGGCCCAGTCACACTCCATTCAACACCCATCTGTCCGTGTCAAGCCGGACTCCTTCATTTTTCCCCCCCTTTGCCTTTCTGCCTTTTTATGCCTCTCTTTGGGCAAATCAACACCCCATACCACAGTGCAAACACTGAACTGTTGGCAGACACTGTAATCAAGGTGATTTATGATTAATTATCTGGTGAGAACACGTGTAAAGATATGTATGCAGAAAGGATGGTGGAAACAAAGCCATAAGGAGGCTGATGTTTGAAGTCACCTTGCAAACTAGACAAAAATGGAGCAGCAGGACATCGACTCGCAGTAAAACTATAACAGTATCAGTTACACAACTTTAAACTAAAATTTACAACACTTTAATTGTTGCTTCTTCTATTTTATAACACACTGATTATAAATTTTATGTTGATAACATTTTTTTTTATTTATAACTAATATAAATAGACATGATTAGAGGGAGCCACTTTAGTTGTAGTTCTCAAGTGCTTATTTTACAGAATATAATTTTGCTTTGCATTTTCTAAGCCTGTTAACAGTAACTTTTACTGCATTATGGCACAATGACTGTATTTTTGTGGCCATAATCCACCCCAGAAAAAACCTCCACATCGGAACCCTGGGACTAAATTGGGCCCTTGCAAAAAATAAAAAAAAGAAATAAAAAGGAAAGAAAGAGACACCAGAAACCAATCAGTGCCGAATTGAGACTACAGGTACAATGAAACAATTCCTTTCCTGTGCAGATAAAACCAACTTGGTGCAGAATGAATTCTTTCTAGTTAATCTGAGCATTCCTCCTGTTGTTTGTTTTGTCCACTTTGCTTATTAGCTTTGTTGCTCTTGACTCCATCAGCATAAAGTTAATTGGTTGCTCTTTCATGCAGACATGAGCATGAGTGGAGAGTTGAAGTCGAGTCGCTCCAGGGCAGCAAGTAAGAGGGCCAGCAACACCTCTTATGGGTGAGTATGAACCACCTATTCACACACACAGACTCGTACAGACACTCTAATTCCCTCACACTCTCGAAGATAATGATGTGTTGTGTTATTTGCTGCAGCCCTTTATCTGCAACTCTGCTGCATCTCAGCTTTCCAATAAATGCAGCATTATTCGTTATTAGCTTCATACCTGCTGTGTGTTTAAATGGCTATTGATTTCTGCCAGAGGTGCGGTTTCCATCAGTCAGTGTTTTAATTTATTTGTTGATGCAGCGCACACGTGTGATTGGAGCTGATTGCTGTCTATTGCCGGCAGGTCAATGCAGCACCGTGGAGCTAGACAGGCTCTGTGCTTCGAAGGAGAGGGTAGGGCATAGGAGAGAGATGACTTTGCATTGGCTTGTTGAGTTTGTTTATACATTCTAACAAGAACAAAATGTAAAGATACTACTGGTTTCAGACTCTGTAGCATTAGTCTCAAGCTGGAGTAGATTCTCATTTATTGACTCTTGTTCTGCTGCTGGCCTCATTTGTGGTTTTTGTCTGGTGTGCTTTCTAAAAGTCCATATGCTGTTTTTTATTTCTCATATTATTTGAGTTCTTAAAAGCCCCTAAATAAGCCACATTGACTGTTTTGTTTTTCTTTTTTTGCAATGTTAACTATTCTTCACTCAACTCTCATCCACATGTAAACACTGCCTTCCAAATTTTTTAAAGTACTTCCCAATGTGAGATTATTAAAGACCCAGTTTGCTACAGCAAAAACCTGTAGCTTTTTGCTCAAGAAGCTTAAACAACAACTGAGTTTTTTTCTTATGTTCTGTTTTGTTTGTTTGTCTGGCAAACAAACAAACCCTGATCCTGAAGCCATTGAACTTTGACTGTGTGCTAAAAAGGTTAATTACTTACAGAAAAGGGTAAAGGAAGTCAATGAAAGAACAAGCTACAGCTGTCTGGGGAAAAACAGCAGCACTGTTTTTGTTTTTTTCTTTAGCTGCCGTTGCACTGCTTCCTATCTTGGCATGTATGTTTTTGTTTTGGAAATTTTGTGATAAAAACTTGAAAAAATTAAGACCTAAAGTCCATGTGGGATGGGCAATTGTCATATAATTTATGAGTTATTGTGATAAATTTCAAAAATATGTAATATTGTAATAAATTTAAAAAATATGATTAACTGCAGTGATTATGTGCAAGTGATACAAGTCACACTTTGTTATGTCACGTTAATACTTTTGTTCAAGAGCAATAATTGGATCACAGTCATACCTAAAGTTGTCGCCACTTTTATCAGTATCACAGTAGTACCACAAAATATTGTGGTAACACTTGGAAGTCCATATCGCCTGACCCCCGGTGTCCATTCCTCCTGGCAAAATAGTTAAAGTACAGCTACATTAATCACAGACAGTTTGTGAAGAGGAATTTTCAAGTCTTCTGCAGTCTCTAGCAACGGCTCTACCCGTATTTATTTTCATCCATCTTCACATCAACTCTGATCAGCTTTTGTATCCCCACTGAAGAAAAGGATCCCCACACAATGATGATGCCTCCATCATGTTTTTCAGTGGGAATGGCTTGTTCAGGGAGATGTGTGAGGTTAGCGCTCCGCCACACATTATGACATTATGAATGAAGGTGAAAAAGTCCAATATTGCTCTCATATGAAAAGAACAGCTGGCATACGGAGCAAAACTCAAGGAGCTCATAACTGAGTGAAATTAATTATGATTTAATTAATAGCTGCTTAGCTGCTTTTAATTAGCCACTTGGCTGCTTTTAAGGTAAACTGATGAGTCAAAAGCCTGATCAACATTCTGCTTCTAGCTGAGTGTAGCAGCATTATAGCCAAAGCAGTGGGCTAATCAGGATGCTGTGACCTGTGTGTGGATGGTCACAAGATATGACAAATTTAGCACAGGCCAGATTCTTTTGGTACTTGTTTTAAAATCAATAAAATAATAAAATTGTTATGGAATCGGAAGGGAAGCCAGTTAAAAGATGACGCATTTATCTTAAATCCACAATAAATATTATATAAATGATCCATCTCTTTCTATTCAAGCCAGTTACAATCTAGGTTATCCACCAGGTTTATCTCCCTGACATAACACACTGACACTGGACATATTACTTTGCTGTGTTAGGATTCATATATAATATATTGTGTCCCCAAGTTACCCCTCTCCGTGTGCAGAATATCTTTAATCCAGCTCTCTCTTTCTCCTCATCTCTCTTTGACCTTAACCTCAAACATTATTCGCACTGCCCCCCATGTTGTTTTTTAGCAGCATGCATCATTGCTTTAATGAGGTTAGTCATACAGAACCACACACATGCATGCTCACAAAGAAAAACACCTGAGGTCTCACCACTGATACAGCTTGATATCGCCCATGTGATATTTTATGGGGATGATAAAAGGAGCCTGTCAAGTCCGATAACAAATGGAAAACAAACGGTCTAAAACAGCACCAGCAGGTCGGTGAGGCTTTTCACATTCACACCTCCGCGCTACGAGTGTGATGTTAACATTTAACGTAGTAAATGCTTACACACGTCTGAGTGTCACATTTGCGCCATTGTTATCAATAGTCCTCTGTGAAATTATCCAAAGAAAAGTTTGAATAAAATTGTTTTCACCTTAGATTTGTGAACTGTTCGACTGGAATTGTGTGAAAATTTTGCTCTATGCCTCATTTCTTCAAAATGTTCTTCTTTTGTCGACTTTCTGAAAGAATCCTTAAGTCCACTCTACGGTAACTCACTTCCTCTAACATTGCCATTTTTTTGCTTTCGGCACCACATTTTAATATTATTTGTGAACACCATGGAGTGCAGCACAGGATAGATTGCTCTTATTTAATGTTTTTTGGGGTTTGATTTAGAGCTAGAAAGAAGCTTTTTTTCCTGCTTGTTTTTTAAACAGTCTGAATAGACTTTCATATTTGCTCAGTTTCTACTGAATTGCAATATACATTTTTTATTGAAATATGTGAAGCTGATGCAAATCATTGAGTCCTGCTCCTCTTTATCCCTTTATAGTCTTAGCAAAGGTTTATGGCTGTCTCTTCTGTATTTGGCAAACACACACAAACATTGCAAATCCAATATCCTGTCATATTGCCTCTAGTCACATGTGGATGGAAAACAGCATAAATATGACTTTATTGTACAAAAGAAGTCAGTCTCTACCACCAAACTAAAAATGCGATTTCAATTCTAAATAAATAGATAAGTCAAATGTGCCTTATTCCAATTTAGTCTGCATGATCAATTTTCCAGAGCCAGAAAGTACAACACAGCCACAGTCACAAATGTAAATCATGTGGAGACAGCTACCAAAAATTTCTTTGTCCAGACTCCAACCCCCCACCCAGCCGTGAGGCTGGCAGCGTAGAGCCCCGTCTGCTCCCGCCTCTCTCCATCCTCACAGAGTCGGCCAACAAACACTTCTGCCTGTGGCCCAGATAATTCAGGAAACAAAAAAAATAAACCTCAACCTCCTCTGTAAGACACTAAAGTTATGTTATCTGCTCGCTGACTCCATGCAGGTTTACAACATTTCTGAACTGATTTAATTACTAGAGAGTTTGATTAGTCTTTGCGTGATTACATTTTCAAACTCAGATGTCCAACCCAGTAAAGTCTTTTCATATTATGTATGAACAAATTATGTCACATTTGATGGTGGCAGCCTTCCATGGAGGAAAGGTACATGCCTTCTTCCCGTTGCCTTCATCTTCTTTACCTTCACATGTCTCCCGTCAGGCTGTCTCCTGTAGAGCGGCCATGACAACACATGGGTGTTATCATTTATTATTACTTTCAGACAGACACAGGTGTCCTTTAACTCAGTAAACCCCAGCTGTGTTGAGAAAGTGGCAAGCATTTCCCCACCCAGACACAGATGCTACTGCGTTGTGGCCTCTTTATGCTCTGGTGAACAACTATAAGAGCCCACTGCTCTGTGTGGCCTTCATAAAGAGGCTCAGGTGCCACACAAAAGGTCTTAAAGGATGTTTACGCTAATAGCTAACCCATAAACTGGGACTCAGGGATTTGTTTTTCTTCTACTCTTTACTTCTTTACCTAATGTAGAGGGTAAAATAAAATCCTGGTCTGGGTTCATTTGGCCCTACAGGGCTGGGCTACAGATTTGACGTGGCATTCCTGGTAAGATTTTCAACCCAAGAAATACGTTAAAGCTATAAGTGTCTGACATTAAAGCTAACAATCATCCTTCCATTTTCTTGCACTCTTATCCCATTGGGGTCAGGAAGGGTGCTGGTGCCTATCTCCAGCTGTCAACGGGCAAGAGGCGGGGTACAGTCCATCGCAGGGCAACACAGAGACAGTCAGGACAAACAACCGTGCACACACAATAACACCTAAGGAGAATTTAGAGAAACCAATTAACCTAAGTTATGTTTTTGGACTGTGGGAGGAAGCCAGAGTTCCCAGAGAGAACCAACTCATGCACAGGGAGAACATGCAAACTCCATGCAGAAAGACCCTGGACCGGGAATCAAACCCAGGACCTTCTTGCTGCAAGGCAACAGTGCTACCAACTGCGCCACTGTGCAGCCCAAGCTATCAAAAATACCTTGATTACCAAGCAGCTATTATTTGATAGGGGTGTAATAATACCTGAGCCTCACAAGGCAAGATGACGTGATACCGGGATGAGATGAGGTTTTGATGTCATTCATAAGAAAACTCAAATCCTTTAAAAGCATTTATTTTGTACAAACTCAACAAACTTGTATGCCTTTTTCTGATTTATTTTAGATCTTTTCAGAGCTTTGGACAGTGCTTCAACTGGTCTCTACTACAACAAGTGCATTTCCCAGTGGCTTTTGATAACATTTATTGTTATTATTGAGTAGCTCAATGTACCCCCAGACTTTGTTATAGTGATGTTTTCTGCCTCTTTCAGTGACTGAACAACTAACATGGTTTGTGTCTTGCTTGCTCCACTGTTGCCATTTATAGTCCCTACTGAAAACCCAAAATGCTGCCAGACAAATGATTTTAATGTAGTTGGGCATTTTATATTATGACTTAATCAGGCAAAGCCATACAGACCACAGCTAGCTAGTGCTCACAAGATTGCAATCACTTCAACAAGAAATATTGTGATTTCTATTTTTTTTTTAAAGTATCTCAAGATCTTGTTACGTCTCTAAAAATGAATTATCCATCGAACCATTTTTACATGGATAATCCTTACAGAGTCAGTGAGGTGGCTAAGCACATCTCCAGCAATCATTGAGACAGGATTGGGGTGCATCTTGAACAGGTTGCCATTCTATCACAGGGCAACATGGAAACACAAAACACAACTGGAAACTCAAATTACAGCTGTTTTTATGCATGTTCACACCTATTAGTAATTTAGAGAGGCCTACGTTTCCTGGAGAGATGATATGATATACATTTATATTGTAATAACCATAAATTTATTATCTATAGTGCAGCTTTAGCCATAACTCAAACCCATAAACTTATGTGATGTCCAAGCAAGAAAATACTGCTAATAGTTCATGAGAAAATAATATTGACAAATGAAGACAATAATCTTACAATGTCTAATTAGAATTTAACAACACACGTTTGCTATTTTTTTGATATTATGTCCAATTTTTTTAACCAACCTAGCACTTTCTTATGCTAAATACTTAGAGGGTAAAATGCTAATGTGGTCTTAATGCTGCAAACTTGTGTTCTAGTGAGAACTCAAGTATTAACACTACCCACAGATATGTAAATTATTATATTGAAGCATTTTACAAAGCTTTTACCAGTTCATATGTCATCCTGAGGAAGAGGTTCTTCACAGTTTGATAAGGCCATTGTGTAGGTAAAGATGTTGCTTTTCCTTAAAATTTCCTTTCTAACCAAAGAAACAGGATCATCATTTTTAGCCTGGTATTTTTTACCTTAAGCATATCTGCTCAGAATAAAGGAAGCATTTTGGTTAAAGAAACAACTTAGGCGACTTCATTTTTGTTTGGTCATAGCTTTAATCAGTGTACGACAACGTCACCTCATCACTAATTGCATTATGTGCTTCATTTTACCTCTGTGCAAAGGGAAAGGAAGGATTCACACAGGGATGATGGTGTGTGACCATCAAGCAGAGTGTATGTGCATTTCTACCTCTTAATTTGCCATAATCAGTCATTATCATTAATTATGAGAAGGGAAAGTCATCAAAGTGCTTGAAATAGGATGGAATTAATGCAGCGACCTGATAGTTTTTCTTATACATGAAAGAAGGATGATGAGAGAACAGTGGCTCAATTGAATTTTGTGTTTATTTCAAGTTTTGTTTTTATTCACAGGAATACATCTAAGAAAAGGTTAATATACCAACATTTTTCACAACCAAGGCTTTACAATTTTTTTCACCCTGAAAATTATGAGTCAGGGTCAAGTAACCGTTAATATAAGGTGAATAAAACCTCTGTCGCTGTTAACATTGCTCCCATTAAAGCTTCAACCTTGCCCTACTTGTCTGTAAGAGGTTTTGTCCTGTTCAGGTTAAAATATCGTCCTGTTCTTACTTCATTCTTCTGATGTTGCCATGTTCCTAAACTTCATCCATGTTATTCACAATGAAAAACAAACATTGTATACCAGAAAGATGTCATGAGAAACTTATACAAAGTTGTTGTTTCTTTGTCTCTTTGTCTGTGCAATATTTGACACTTGGTCTGACAGACTGTAGATGTGTATCCAGCCTGCAGCGCCGTTGGCTGACATCTGTAAATGTGCCACATGCTGTGGGAAACCAAGGAGCAAAGCTGAAGTTCATTGGCTTTTATGATCAAACTCTTTCTACTGAGTCTATGAATTTCTGACTCCTGCTAGTCAAACAAAATCCCATCTACTTTCATTTCAGTTCAGAGGTTTATCATGTAACATCTTATTAGCACATCAACATGTTTAATCATTTTATTCTTATTATTATTATTTTTTTTGAAAGATTTAGATATTATTTTAAAATTGTAAATTTTGTTAACAGTTCAGTAGCAGCTGACTGACATTGTAGCTGGACAGGAACATATAAGTTTGCAATTCCATCTACTGCTTATCAAATATGGAGAAAGGAAATGTAAATTACGAAGATGTGACTTGATATTGTGAATCTGTCTCATCATGTTTGAAATAAATCTGAACCTACCAATAATGATAAATAACATTATCAGTTTTGTAATTAGAATAATGTAGGAGTCAGATTAAAATGTATTAAATTCTTGAAAAAAACAGACAACTGGTTGAAGTTGAAAGAAGAAAAATTTGTTACCAATAGTGTGAATTCTTTCAGTGGTAACGTTGATCAAGTTGATCATAATTTATGATCAGGATTGTCAAGGAGATGGATTCATTTGGGATTCTGTTGCCTCCTTGAATGGAGACATAATAAATTTCATGACTTTCTTTTCCTTTTCCTTGCAGAACGGAAAAGCTGGTAAACTGTTATGATTGACAAAATGTCTTTCACAAATAGCTTAGGTATGTTTTGTACAAATGAAAAACAAAAGGCAAAACATCACACATCTTTATGACTACGGTGATTGACGTCTTCCCGTTTAATTGCACTTTGAGAATAACTTTTATGTTTTCTTATGCTTGCACACTGGCTAAAAGAAAAAAATCTGTTAAACGGAGAGTTCTTTATCTAAGAGACAGATATATTAGTGCTTTCAGGACGAATAGAAATGCTGTGTCTGACATTTCAGCTCAAATGTAAAACCATATAACAGCACTACTCACTAACGGTAAGTGCAGTTTCATTTAAAAGCCAAATGATTCTGAATTGTATCATGTTGCCATTATAACATTGTGACTGTTAGTTTTGTAGTAATAAACCCTACCACAATGCTGGTAAAATATTTTCTCAAAGTCTAGAGTTGTTTGCTTCATTCAGAGAATGCATAAAAACGCCTCCTGTTGAAAGCTGGTGGTCAATTTTATGCAGAGGAAAACAAAAAGCAAAACAGCTGTAAAAAAAAAAAACATTTTGCAATCTCATCTAAAGGCAGATGCAGATTGCTCCAATCACCTGGACTGGGTGTCAAAACAGCTGCAAAACAACAGATGAGATTGTACCTAAATCTCTTCTCCAACTATTGTAAGCATTTACTTTAAATGTTAATGTCTTGATTTTAACATTTCATCCCTGCAGCAACATTTAGACATAAAACCTCTTATTTTGGGTTTGAAAACGAGAAACTAATTCAGTGAGAAGTTCTATCAGCTGCTAAAATCTCTAAACGACATGGAAAGCATCAACAAATACTCAAGTTTTGACTTAAGTGCCAATTTTATATTCCACCATCAGCGGCAAACCCATTTCCTGTCATAATGGGACACAGGATTGTTCAAGAAATTTCTCAACTATTGTTTTAAGAGTTGTGTTCCCTTGATGTTCTGTTTGAAATATCTTCAAAGTGTCAGCAGACAGCCTATTGTTTTTATTACCATTGCTTTACCTTATTCATCCTAGTAATGCTTGGAGGATTGTTGCAATGTGCTTTCTCTCATTAGGACACATTTCATTTTTTATGAGCTTCTGGAGAATGAGCAGCGATGTAGTTTAATATCATATTTGTCAAACATGCTTTACTGTTTGGACTTTAGATTGACTGTATCAATGACGTTATATATATTCTGGCTTTATGACGCTTCCTTTGAAAGTTTTTTCTCCTCTTGTCCTTGTTCTCAAGTACAATCCTTAGACAGATGCTGTCTGTGTCTTTCACATTTAACAGCTAGTCTCACTAATTAGCTCTTGGACAAAATGAATGATTTACATTTCAGTTTCCATGCTAGACTTTACACAGAACTTACTGTTTGGCAGATCAGTGGAGGAAGGTGACACTACAACTTTGATTCGTGGTATTCTGGTCTGTTTTATTACTCCTGCAGCAGAATGTTGACTGATCTTTTTGTTGGCTACTCTGACATTCTCTCTGTCTGATAATCTATAATCAGATAATGCTGGGTTGTACCGATCTGTGCTTTCAGTTACAAAGTTGTGTAATCTAGGAAAGCAAAAGGAAGCACTCAGATGCAGTAATCAAACAATTAATCTGACAAAATGACGGCAGAAACATTTTTTATATGGGAGGTTTGTGGTGGAAAATTTAGCAAAAGTGGCACAAGACCACTTGCCTCTTACAGTAAAAAATGGTTTGATTTGATTTAGATAGCCTCTCCAAACCATCTATCCATCCTGGATAATGCCAAATCAATCAAGGGTCCAGCATTTTCATCTCTTAAGCTTCTGCTCTCATGTCACTCTTATTATGTGTGCATAGCTGCATGACTAACTGGCAGACTGGGTGACAGACCGTCACTGGCAAGCGTGCCACCGTGGTGGCAGTTTTCACTTACGCTGTGGCCAAAAACAGCCCACTAACTATGCACCAAAGCCTGCTGTTCCCTCCCCTTTCCGCTTTAACATCAATTTTACAGCCTAACTGCCATTTTCACTTTGCTGTCCAGCCTCCCTCTCTGTCCCCTGACAGCTTTCTCTCTGCATGGATACACAGACAATGTGCTGTTTGCAGTCCATTCCTAAGAGGTGACTAGAGCCGTACTGTAGGTAAAGGTCAGTGCAGACCGAGGTGGATGTACTGCTGGGGAAAAGGTCAATCCCCGCAGAGGAAGAAGGAAAGTGCATCAGATAGTTTCAGGGCCACCGACAAAGCCTCTGAGACGGTGGGAAACAAGAGAGAGGAGGAGACGGTGGGCAGAACATCCTGGCTGCAGACAGGATGTTACGGGGAGATAAATTGCAGAACAAAAAATGAAAATTATGAGATACTTTATTACGCTACGACGACAATCTCCCATATTTTTCATATAAGACATACTATCATAATGTGGCACATTGTTGTGAAATGAAAGTAAAAGGTCACATGTTTTTTTTTTGTTTTTTTTTTAAAGAAGATTTTAAACATAAAAATGTAAGAATTTGGCTTACATTTATATTCAGCCCACTGAGTGAATATTTTGTAGAACCACGCTTTAGAGCTGCAAATTCAGTCAGGATGGATAAACCTGGAACCACAGTTTTCAGGTTTTACCACAGATTCTCCAGATCTGGACTTTAATTGCTATTTCACCTCATGAATATGCTTTGATTTAAATTCTGTTGTTCTGGTTGCATGTGTATGTGTATGAATCTGAACCACTATTTTATTTTTTTTATTTTTTATTTTTTTCACATACTTTTTGGAAACTCTTAAGGTTTTCTCCCAGGACTTCAGTGTGTTTAGCTCTGTCTGTTCCCAATCACCTCTGACCGTCTTCCTTATCTTTGAGGAAGAATGCATCCCCACAGCATGACGCTGCCATCACCATGGTGCACCGTGGGGATGATTTGCTCAATATGACACACAGTGTTGAATTTTTATCCTTTTCCTCCAGAGCACATATTTAAGTGACCTTATTTATAAGAACATGACTTCTTATGCCTTTCTCTTTATAATGGCTTTCACCTTTTTACCCTCCATAAAGGCCGGGCTTATGGAGAACAAAATGCCCCGTTAACTCTTCCTTCCAGTGTCGCTTTGCAGCTCCTCCAGAGAGTCCATGGGCCTCTTGGCTACTTCCCTGAATAAAGGTCTTCTTGCCAGGCCCGTCATTTTATGTGGACAGCAGTTTTTTTGGCAGGTTTTCAGTTGTGGGATAATCCTTTAGTTTCCAAATGATGGATTGGACAATGCCCCATGTGATGTTTAAAGCTTTTTAATCCAAGCCGTCTTTGAACTGCTCCACAACTTTTCCTGGAACCTGCCTGGATGTGTTCTTTGGTTGTTTTGGTGCTGCTGTTTGAAAAGAAATCTTCACAGAAATGTGAGACTTATACTGAGATTAAATTATACACAGGTCGACGTTTTTTTTTTTGTTTTGTTTTCACTAGGTTAGTTTTAAATCTTGTAAGTTGCACTGAAGTTTATGTGACATAGTGGAAAAAACTCTCAGGGTATTAAAAGTTTTCCAACATCCTCCATCCCAACCACTGCTGTAGCTCAAAGCACCACCCAGCCATGTGCAGACTTATCTGTACAGGTTTGTCCGTCTGCTAATGAAGTCATCACCATCCTTACTCCTTACACTCAGCTGCCAGGGAAGCAGGTGGAAAACAGAGTACAGAAGGCATAAATGAGAATTAATGTGGAAAGGTGAGTGACAAGCAGGGTGCAACGCAAAGGACGATCGAAGGACAAGTGTGAAACAATTGAACGAAAGAGCAGCAAAGAGGAGAGAAAAATGCAGATGGAATAGAAATAACAGCAGCCACGGAGCGTGAGGGGTGAAGAAAGCGAGGGAGAGAAAGCTAGTGAGCACTGCACTGCGTGTCATTGCCCCCCTGGCGTGAACAATCCATCTCAAATTGATCTTCCAGCTCGGCCCAGCAGGGCATTCGGAATCAATCTCAAATTGATCTCTGTGCCAGAGGTCGGGAAAACTAGCAGTGGAGCTTATCAGAAATATAGTGGTGCTGTGAGGATCTGACAGGGAAACTTATCACACCGCACAACAGGAAATGGGCTCTGAGCCCCCCGGGGCAGAAAGAGGACGATCCTGTTCCCTACACACACACACACACATACCCCCCACCCCCACACACACAGACTCAATGTCTCTGCATGTTCCCAACCCAGCCGTGCGCTGACACATGCTCCCCAGTGTTCAGCACAGTAAGGAGAGGGCGAGGTGCGCTGAGATGCCGGTGCTCTTACACACCTACAGGGCGCCTGGAAAAATACAAACTTTGTCCGAGCATAATATGTCGATATATTTTTAAGCCAAACGGGTGAAATTCAAGGCCTGGAGCTCTTAATGACTTATAACGCATTTAATGTGTCCTCAGCGAGGCTCTGTGAAAGGCCCCAGGAAGGACGATCAATACCAGCCTGCATTTAGACACTCAGTCAGCTTAGGGGAGCAACTTGCCACTTCAGGCTCAGTAAAAATAACAACACTTATAAACAGCTGTCCCAAAGTGACTTTCAGTGGAGTCTCAAACTTAGAAAAATTGAGTCAAGGTACTGTAGTTTATAACACGGAGCCAAGAAATTTCAAACCTTTTCTTTTTTAAAGCATTTCGCTCCCAGCCAACAAATCTGGTTGGTAATATTTTACAGCTGTTTTCTTAGGGTCTTTCAAAAAAACAAACAAATCTAATGAATATACAGAAACATTTAAACTGATCTTACAGTCAGATTAAAATTCTATTAAATACATTCTAATTCAATCCCAGCTGTAAAACAGTGGGGTCAAATTTGATGCAACTGGTAGAAGAAAAAAAAATGTCTAAGGAAACTCACCTGATTGCATCTATTCTTTGATTTTGAAGCAATCCTTCATACTGAGCAGGCACTGGAAAGTGAAATGGCCTTTAAAAAATCTTTTTTATCCTAAAGGATTTTTCTGCTTGTCTTTATTTGACAGTAAATTGGCAGGAAAGTGGGTATTAAAAGAGGGGGAAGACATGCAGCCAAAGTTAACAAGCCAGGGTTCGAACCTGTGACGGCCGCATAGAGAAAGGAGTAATATGATACATGGGTCGCCTGCTTTAACCCTGTGCCACTCCACCATACCATCTTACGACACAAACTAAAAATTAAAAAAAAGCCACATTTCTGCACATAGGAAAATGTGCATTTCACAGATTTGTAA
Source organism: Poeciliopsis retropinna (assembly GCA_010277075.1). Classification (NCBI taxonomy): domain Eukaryota; kingdom Metazoa; phylum Chordata; class Actinopteri; order Cyprinodontiformes; family Poeciliidae; genus Poeciliopsis; species Poeciliopsis retropinna. Next base: position 14,038,942 of record VMRM01000006.1, on the reverse strand, counting down.
GTGGGTAATTGCTAAAATTAAAAAAAAAAAAAAGCTGCTTTCATTATTGTCTCATGCTAAGTGTGTTCATTTTGCTCCTGAGGGAATGTGAACCCTGCAGTGCTGTCTCTCTCTTTCGATGACTGCCCAGGTCACCAGAATGATGCTGAAAGTGACTTTACAGAGCGAAACCAGGGACCGAAACACACGACAAACCAACAGAGGTCATTTTAACGGCACAGCAAGCTGCTGAGCGACACAAAGATAGAACGGGGGCCAGGGAGAGGCAATAAAAAGCAGTGAGCGACTCAGGGAGGGCAAAGGAAGGGGAGGGGAGTGGTGTGTTTGAGTATGTCAGCATTTGGGAGGCAGCAGTGGAGACTTCTGTGGCTTGGACTGCAAAAGTTGTCTGTCAGCACAGAGAGGTAATGGGGGTTAGCAGGGGGAGAGAGAGAGGAGTTAAAATGAGCATCTGAGTATATAAAAATTGAGTCACTGGGTGCAAGGGGGCTCCATCATTCCTTCTAGTTAACAATGCTATTACAGCAGAATAACTGCTGATGCATTTGTCAAAACAAAAATGAAAACAGTTATAGCTGAGTTTAATAATAGTGATTACCTCACTTTTTTTTTTTTTTTTTAAAGTGCCTATCAAGGTGTGGGATATGTAAAACAAGTGATCAGTACTTCCAGTTTATATGTTGGGAGCAGAGAAAAAGGCATCAGTATTTTGGATTAACAATTATGTCTGTGTTTGCTGTATTTCTGACAGGGTTAATATTGTACTGAGACCAGGTTCTAAGCAACATAGTTATTGCACCCAAATCAGAGAGAAAAATGGGAAAAATTGATCTAAAACGCAAATTATTTACCTATTAATAAAGTCTACGCCAGTGCAATGGTACTATTAAACACAAGTGGATTGTTAAACTACAGTTCTGAAGGCGTATTACAAGGATAAAAGAAAAAAAAAAAGTGGTGTTATTAGAAGAAACCCTGGCTTTTTTTTTTTTTAGATGATGGTCACATGTCCCAAGGTGTAAATAGCAAAAAAATCTCCTATGGAGACGAGTCAGAGCTGCAGAGTAGGTGTTAGAAAGATGAAATCTGAGACCTCTGCTTCCGTTTAGTGAAGGTTTTTGTCTTTAACTTAAGTGATTACTATTAAAAATGTTTCAATATATTATCGACTTTTATGACAGGTGATTACCTCACTTAATCACCTGTCTTCCCTGTTTAAAACGTGCATGCTGCTGTCCTCAAATGAACATTGGATAGGTAAATGAACAACTGATTCCTGATCTGATTAATTTTATCTCCTGCATTGGACTATTCACTTGTGTAGCTGCTGTTTGATTTCTCCAATGTAACAATCCTCGCTGCACTAGACTGCATAAATAGTGCAGAGCTTGAGTTTGGGTGTTTTATTCTTGGTATGAACCAGTTTCTGTCTCAGAGTGCTGTTAGGTTTAAGATTCACTGCAATATTATGTTTGGTAAGTATCTTTTTTAGATTCTCAGGTACTCTAACAAAAGTACCCGTGGTGACGGTGTTCTTCTTTTATCTTTTAGTGGACTGTGTTTAGCATTTTCTTGAAATCCTGGATGGCTTATTATAGGATATTCACTGGCTTGAAGGGCTCTATGGATGTGATTATGTTCCTTGTGCAGACATGTTCGGCTCATTTCTGTAGAGCTGTAATGATGGACAGTTTATGTTCCTGTCAGTGGTAAGATTTAAGAAAAAAGTACTGGGTCAAATGTTTGGGTTTTCTGTAGGCTTCACTGGTGAGATGTATTGTCAATGTGAATCAGGCAGTTCAAAACAGGGAGCTTGCTGTTTGCTGTCTTCCTCCCTTATGAATTTACTGCATGAATTATTTTTAGCATCACTGCTTATCTTCTTTAGCAAGGATTAGAGAAACACATGTTCTGTAGTCTGATTTTAAATCAGTAATTTTTTTGTGGGCAGTTAATGTTTGTCTTTTAACATTAATATATCATTTCGGTTCAGACTCCAGCGAAGAGACCATTAAAAATAAAGTTCAATATTTCTACCAGAAAATGTTCTAAAGACATAAAATCATCTCACTGCTCAAAATGACTCATTATATTATCTACTTTCTACTATTTACCCTTCAAGTTCCCCTTCAGTCTTTTTGAGGACAACATGGCAATCATTTTCTAACAGAAAAAGCCAAGAAGAGTGTACTGCATGCTTAAAAATCTCAGTTTAAATTTGGATTGAACTTAGATTGTACTGCAATACCAATATGCTGTTAAGGCATGAAATAATGAACCGTCCAAAAAAAATCTATAAAATATTGTTGATGTATAAAAGAACAAAAGTGTTGGGCGATGGATCACCTGAAGAAATAAAAAACTTAGGAAATACAAGCAGTTAATCAATTTTAAAAGGTGTGTGTAATCAATTGTGTCATCATTTGGAACTACCCATTGATTTATAATTCTGCAAATTTGCAGCCGTTCATGCTAAAGCAACGGATGAAAAACTGCTGTGTCGAACGATCTCAAAAGAAAAAAGATCTCTAACTTTTTACATCTCTGTTTTTATTACTTCAGACCAAAATGCAAACCACCCACAGAATTTTATTAAAATGGAGTCTCAATAAGTATCTATAAAAGGTGAAGTGTATGCCCTGAACAATTTTATGCTGCTTCTTAATTTTGTTATGCTTCATTAGTCTTTCATCACTCCATTATGCATATAGCTTATTTTAACTGAATGGTTTACTTTTCAGAAGTCTTAGACTTGGACACTTGTCTTCCTTTGACAGATATTTGACTCTGTTGATTTCTCTCTCTTAACAGGAATGACTAAGATACACAGACCATATTGACAGAGCAGGGCTTGATGTTAGCTCAGGTTAAAGTTTTGTCCAGTGAGGACTGCAGACTCCAGTCGGAAGTTGACACAACAAATGTCAGTCCTGTCGATCAACGCTGAAAACCAAGAATGGTTCTCCTGAGAACATCTCTGAATGGCAGCATGTTGTTTGTACCGGATGTCCCTAAACACTCACCTTCTCTTCTAATTACCCAATTTTATTCAAGACAAAATCACATTTTTGCTCCTTTTCTGTTTTATTTTACGTTAAGGTGAAAGAAAATGACTGAATTAATATAACTGTGCTGCTTTGCCCTTCACGCAGCTGAGCCAAAATTACTTTTAGCTTTTAATACTTCACTAATTTCAGGACAATAGAGTAATTCAGGACATGACAATGACACAGGGACTTGCAAGAACTTTAAAGACTGGAAGGATTATTTATTCCCGGCTGCCTCCAGTAACCTTTTAACTTGGCAGCTTAGCTGCGTTGTGACAGGGACCCTGTTAGAGAATGTCTGGGCGCCTCGCACTCTCCGAGGGTGCAGACTGAGCAGCGCTGACTGAAACTTACCATCTCATGGTGTAATGCTGTTAAATGGTGATCTGTGAAATTTCAATTACTTTTCCTCTTCATATCCACTGCTTTTGATGAACCAGTAAATTCACGGTTTCTTGGTTGGTGCGCGTTGATGGCCGTCTCAAACAGAAATCCATGTACAGAGACGGGCTTTAATTAAAGATCTGTTTTCAAAGTGGAGAAATAATAAAAAGATGCACCACTTGCTCATTTTGTTACATATTGAGTTTTGTGCAGATGGTCCTAAGTCATGCAGAAGAATCTATTATTCTGCTCATTTACGACTGAATGCAGGAAAATTAGGCTATTCTAAGAGGAGACGGTTTTAACACCATAAACAAAGAGCCGCTCCCAGCTATCGTCTGATTTGAATCTAGTAGGGAGGAAGAGATTACGTAGATAGAAAGTGTAACTGCAACTCCTACATGTTTTATATGGGACTTGATTACCAGCTAAAAGAAGTAACAATCTGATTGATTATACTAAGTGGGTGACCAGGAGCTGTAAGGTCTGTGCCTTGGTGAAACTTAAAACCAGAAAATTGCTGGAGAGCGAGTCACTGATCCGAGATAAACATCGGACGAGGGTGGAAAGCCTATCCAGCTGGTGCGGTTTAAAAGATGCATACAGCTGGATGTCATCTGCATAGATGTGATAGGAGATGTCAGGGAAAAAGACCCTACATCCTCTCTGTTGTCAGCAGTGTTCTGTCTTTTATGCGCCGCCTTTGCCATCCTTCTGGGGTCTGCTCAGTGCCTTCCTGCTACTGCAGCACTCCACAGCTCCTCTCTATCAATGAACTAATCTAATGTGCCTCTTTATGATTGTGACTCTGCAATCAGACCCGAAGGACTGTCAGCTGTTTAGTAAAGAGAGGACGACTGAGTGGAGTCTGACACACCGCTTTTACCAACCTGCTGCCATTTCTCAGAGTGAATAAATTTTTCCAAGGTTGTAATTTAACCTTGATGCCTGTTGGGAATTAAATTATGAGCTCCTTGGCTTGCCATTACTCTGCAGGCCAGTGGACCAAGCAGTAATAGATACGTAGAACCAGATTATTGATTGGCTACTACAATATGTGTCATTGATTGAAGCAGTAAAGTGTGTAATCACCGCATGTTTAAGTTGTTTCCCTGGAAATATCAAAGTTGTTTGGCTCAAACCTTGTGTAGGTACGTCTGTGCATATATTTATTCTAGTACTATAAGTAAGAGACTTTTGGTAGAATAAATGGTACATATGGTTATATAATACAATATCGTAGGTTTAGCTTTTTTTTTCTGTATAGCAATTTACCTATTCATCGATGTAGAAAAGTAAACAAATCCATTCCTATGGCAAACAAATATCTCTTTTCAGCTGCAGTCCAATGCCTTTTCAGTTTATTCCAAATGTTTTGGTTGAAATAATATTGCCAAAATATTTGCTTCACACATTTGAACATCCCATTGCTAACCCATAAGGTCAAATGTGATGTTGAACCACCCCTTGCACCTGTTTGGACCTGTGTTTGTGAGTTTTTTACTATTCTCCCACAAGAACATTTGTGAGGTCAGATGCTGATGGATGAGAAAATGTAACTTGTAGTTTCTACTTAAATTCTTCCCAAAGTTGTTCTCTCTGGTTGAGATCCAGACTGTATAAGCCAGTGAACTACTTCCTCAGCAGATACTCTTTTGATGAACTGTGCTTATGAACTGTTGTACAGTCGTGTTGAAACAGGAAGGGACATTCAACAAACTGTTCGTACAAAGTTGGGACCATTGCTTGTGCTGATTCATTAGGACTTCCGTTCAGTGGGAAAAAAAAAAAACCCGGTGCTGAACCCAAAACCTTAAAAACAGTTCAACCATAACCCTCCTTCACCCAAATGTTACACTTAGCACAATGAACTCAGCTAGGAGCTGTTGTCCTGGCAACTGCCAAACATATATATTGTACACTTAAAATCCACCAGTTGCTAAGACATTGGTTACTTCTATTTTTGCTGATATAACTATTATAAATTATCTCTTGAATAGCAATGGAAATTATATTGTAATGCAAATATACAGCAAACGAGATCACAACATGCACCAAACACTGCAAAATGGATGCATGTGGAAGATATAGCAAGTTATTTTCGCTTGTCATTATAACTTCTAACGGAGCAAGCAGTACAGATTTTTATTAAAAGGTACAAAAAACTCAATAAAAAAAATATTTAATATACTGCATGCATTTTCAGAGATTCAGTATTGCTGAACTATCAAGATAAATAAAATATTAAGGCTGCACAAATGGCTATAATCCTTGCTTCATTGCATATAAGTGTGTTTAAAGAGCAGTTTGCTGTGCAAGGAGACTCTGATATATTTTTACTAGAAACAAGAGCAGTTAAGAGAAATATACTGTGAGTGTGAGTGGAGCTGAGAGACAAATAGTGACAGTGATTAAATGAAAGCAGAAGCGGACAGAGATTAGCTCAGAGTCTGTCCTTAGAGAGTGTCTGAGAGGGCAAACAAGCTACCAGCTCTCTCTTCATCTTCCGCTCCTCCCTCATCAAAGCCTCTCTGCTCTCATTTTGATCATGGTCAAAATCCAACAGTCTCTCTTCTTTCTTTCTCTTTACATCTCCACTAATTGTCAGTCCACCAACACTCCCAATTTTCTTCTAATTTCTTTTAAAGCCAAGGGGGAAAATGGCTTTGCATAGTTTTTCCAGACATAATCTCATTTTCCTCTCCGCTCATGCTGTTTTCAGTTTCTCTGTGTAGGTGTGGGTTGTGTTCTTTCTTGATTGTTGAGCTGCATTATGCTTTCCATACATTTTTATATAACTGAGATTTTGCTCATCCATATTATGTAAACCACTGTGCTTTAGGAGCTGTGGTAACTAGATTCTGCATCCACCACAGGAAAGCAGGAAACAAGTAGTGATGCATTATGGGAGACACATTTTTAACTCATGTCCACTGGACCTTATCTGATACTGGGGATTGATGTCAGGATTGATGATGAGAACAAAGCACACAAACCTTTTGTTGTCACAAAGGCAAAATGTGAAGTGATACTCACTTCTTAATTTTGACCATCTTATCTGCAGAGACTGTTTGCCTGCCTGCCTGGATTCCACGATTTGTCCCAAATGAATCTTTTAGCTCAGCTATTACAGCTGTCTTCTTAAATGAAGAGGCTCATTTTCAAAGGAATCAGTGTTATCTTGATCTCCTAAATAGTTGTTCATATAAAGAACAAAATGGATGCATGCACAATCATTATTGTGACAAAACGCGTTGATACTTTGCAGCTGCACCTATTAGCTTCTTACACCAAAACCTCCCTTAATGACTCATTCACTGTCTGGTCTGAGAGGAGGCTTCCGGAGAGGCAATGATCATTTCAATGAAGGACAAAATTCTTAAAACCCTCTCCAAAAACTCTCCAAATCAGCGGATCAGCAGCAATCTGCTTTGTTAAACATTAAGGTGAGGAGGTAACATAGCCACCAAAATCTGTATATGATCATAAATGATGTTAGGCTCAAAACAGGTTTCAACAGGAATCGATCGAGAGAAAACCTGAAGAATAATAATCGCAATAATTTTGTGTTCTTTCAGTTATTCACTCTATTCCTCACTTGAAACCAAAATCACTCTGTTTGTTTACTTTTCTACACATTTTCATCACTCACACTGTAACTTGATCCTGTTGGCTTATTATGTTTGGCAAATATTAAACATTCCCAAAGCTACTGTGTGACTTATTACATCAATGAAGAACTCAAATAGACCTTTCAGTCCAGCAGTTCAGACAGAAGAGGCAGAGATTATGATTTTAAACTAAACTTTGCATTAGAGTCCTGTTCTCTGTGAGTGTAGCATTAATCCCAATTAGATTTGATGATTTGAGTAAGAAAGTGTTTCTGGTTTGTTATTTCTAATCCAAGGTCAATGTTTACTGTGTCCTCTGTAGTTTTTCAAGCACAAAAGAACAGATTGCACCACATAGTTTGAGCAGAAACACAGTGGTTTGAAGTGTAAGCTGGAGTAGCATGGGGATAAAGATGTTTGGTTGCTTCTCATCTGAAGTTGAGAGTTGGACGTTATTCTCTGGAAAATATGAGTCTCTGATGGACTGAGATCTTTTCAAACTTGGCGAAACAAAAAGAAAATCAACTTTTTTCTCAACTTTTTTCTATTATTAAGTGACTTTAGGCACTTAATGATATGCCAACAAACAGAAAAATGAATAATTTATTTAAAAAATAAAAACAAATTGTTCTTCTCCTGCTGTTACTCTCATACTAAATCAGTTTAGAAATGTTTTTTGTAAGGGTAGGGTTACATATTTAGATTGCAAAAGATAGGTAAAATATATAAATATGTGTAATGTTACACATTGTCATCAGGTACAAGTGCTGAAATCTTTTCAACGGTGCAAGAGAAATGTATTTCTCTGGGACTTATGCGATTAGACCTACCAAGCATAAAGCATAGTGAAAACAGCAAAATATAACAATATAACACATTTCCTGCTATTTAATATTGACCATTATTAAAACAAATTAGTCAGTGTAAGATTTATTTATAACATGCAGTAATGAATCTGCAGTATTTCTGAGCATTAGACTTACAAGTGTTATCTCAAAAGATAATCGGTGCGCAGTAAGTTCATTTTGGGTTTAATTTTTGAGATTGCCACTCTGTGCTACATCTCCTGTAGAGCTGATGCTGTTGTTATTCTGCTGTAATCATGTGAGTGTCCTGATGGCAAGTATGGAGGGTTGGGAGATTTATTTCTTTGTATTTTCTTTTTAAGTATTATAAAAAAAAATTAAAGACAGAAATAAAAATCATTTACCTGAGCCTGACCTTTCTTCTGAAGCCACTGGGGATTCTGCCTTATCTTGGTCCAGTTGCTACCGTCATTATGAACTATTCAAAAATTATTCAATATCCATACATTTTTAAAAATAGCAATAGGTTTTTCAATGGGCACATATTTTGTTGTAATTTTGCATTTATCTGGGTGTCAAACTAATTACTATTCAGGGCCACATCAATATCACGCATCTCCTCAAAGGGCTGATTGTGAGAAAATGAATTAATAAAACCATCTATTAACAAACTGTTAAAATATTATAGCTTTTTCTGAATTATGAGTGCTCCTAATGAAATTATATTGAGCATCTTTTCACACTAATGAAATCTGGTATAATTAAAATAAAAAGCATTTATTTTGTGCCCTTCTAAAGCCTTGAGATTTGTCCTGTGAGTCTTGAGTTTGACTTTGTGGCTTGAGTCTTTAAAACAAACACAAAGTTTGAAGAGCTAATCTCCTATTATTGAAATAATTTTCTTTGGAAGAATATTATAACTTTTAAATATCCCATCGATTCTAAATATCACTTAAACCATCAAAAACAGTACAAACAATCTTCTAATAGGACAAAACCTTAATATAAAAGAATGAATGATTATTTGTCAGCAAAGATGTCGCTGTGTCCAAAAAATCAATAAGAGAGAAAAAAAGAAAAATGCCAGTCATTGATTTTCTGTCACCGACATTTTTATTGCATCTGTCAAGTTTTAAACCATTTGAACATGTCAATACTTCATCTCAAACACCTTCCAGGGATTTTTTTTCCCCCCCGTTGAATCTGTAAAATACTGATTCAACGGTATTTGAATCAACCTTAGTTGAGATCTGCGTGCTAGAAGGAATCCCTGAGATGTCCTGTTCACAAAAGCAACTCACCGTTTTACTGGTGTGCACAAAACACACACAGAGACACGCTGCGGCCGAGATGATTTATTGCCAAGCACGTCTAATGGATTGCTTTGGCACTTGAGAAATTATGAAAAGAAATTAATTAGCCTTTAGTGACCCCGCTGTCCATCTGCTGCTGTTCTCTCTCTCTGCTGGCCGATGCGCTTGGCTGCTTTCTTTGCATGTAATTGTTGTTTAAAGGGGCTGTGGAAGATTTATATCTACTAAATCAAGTGAAAACTCTGACAATGTGTCATTACTCCAACTCAGCAACAATACCTGACCATCATTACAATGAAGAATTAAATATTTGTTTATGATATTATGCACAGTTAAATCTATCACACTAAATATTGGTCTGTCCGCTGAGCAAAGTCACCTGTTATGTAAGGGTGGCGCTTTCATTGCAAAAGCTTAACGATATTTAAGCTAAACTGGCCCCGAGGTTTTTAAGGTTTTCTGAAATGAAAACAGAGGTGATGGTGTTTGGACCAAGTGGTCCCAGTGAGTCCATGTTTGGACTATCAAACCAAATGTTGACAATTTATATGATTTTAAACTTAGGCGAGTTTTAAAGTCCTGCTTTTACAATTTTATCAAATGTTTCTCTTCTACTTCTACTGCGGAATCTCTGGAAGATGGTGAAAATAAAATCAATTATGGATAACCCTGTGCATCCTTTTTACTCCTAAAAAAGCAAAGTGTCTTCAGTCAGAGGCTTGTTCAAATTTGCTGTAATGCAGACTGCTACATAACACCCTGCCTTCCCACAGCCACATTTAGATTCTACCATTTAATTTCCCCTTTGGATAAATAATGTATTTTTGAATTGAATTGGAAAATAACCTTTTATAATAATATAACCTGCTATGGACTTTATGCTGGGATGAGTCAGTCCTCCTCGTCTTCAGCTGGTTCAAAACGCTTTTAAGTAGTACTCATAAAACTGGACACATTATCCCAGTTTGCCTGTTAATTTCAGAGCTTATTTTACTTTCTTTTGGTTAGTTTTTAAAGCCCTGAATGCTCTTGCAACACATTCACCTCCTGCAGGTACAATGTTTAGGAGGAAATTCAGAGGGACAGGGTCTTCACTAGTGCAACTCCTCAGCAGCTTTATTCACTAACTACTTTTGAAACTGGTCTTGAAATCCATTTTTATTCCTTTACTATCAGCGAAAATTTGTTCTATTTGTGTTTAACGTTTTATCATCTTACGTCATGTTTATATGTCTTAGTTTCGGATGTTTATGTTGCACAGTAATGTGCAGCCCTTTGTTTCTGCTGTGGTTCTTTTAAAGTTCTTTATAAATAAAATTGGCTATTTTAAACATCTCATTTATTCTCAAAATAGTTAACTTTCAATCTTCTTTTCACATCGCTTTCATTGAAGATGATTGTGTTGTTATGCTGTTTTCACACCTTTAGTGGACATGGAACATTGGCATCCTGGTTAGATGCATTTTCAAGAGTGCCTGCTACAAAGGGACAAGCAATAAATTGATTTATTACAATAGTAACCTAATCTATGCTGCTGCGAGAGGATCAGGTCACAGGATCTACATGAATCCCACATGAAACAACCACTGCATTAATCTAAAGAAGTATTTTGTGTAATTTCTTCTGCACTTTTGAGTTCTGTTAGTAATAATTTGTAGTTCTGCCAGCAAACTTCTGATTAGAGTATAACAGTCGAACTGAAACTGTTACAAGTAGAACATCACAAAAAAAAGTTATTATTACTATTTGGTGTTATTTTTCTTTCCAAAGAGATTATTTACCGAATGACAGTTCGTCCAGCAAACGCTTGATCCCAAGATGGAAATCCACAAAGCAAAAGAACTGAACAGAAACCGAGCAGCAGTTTGGTTCCCCTTCAAGTGAGGATTTCGTTGAATGACTGTTATTTTCTGTTTCTCTTCAAGATGAATCCACTCAGAAAATCAAAGGTCAACCCAGTTGAGAAGCTGAGGATTTGCAGCTTGTCTCTGTGCTCGGTTCATCTTCCACATGGATTTTTTATTTTTACAGGAACAAGATGTAAAAGGCCAGAAATGCCTTCATAATATTGAATCCTCAAATGGAAGACAAAGATGTTTCATGTAGCTTGACAGAAAGAGCTATACCAACACAGGGATCGTTTCTGTATGAAATGGGACAACAAAAAGGCCGCCTTGAAATTGGACTGAAATTGCACATTACATTTGTAGAAAATGAGCTCTTGCTATAAATTATTTGGAGGTTTTCTGTCCCCTGAGCTCAGCAAACTAGTTGGCACGAGACAGTGAGAGCAGAGTTTGAGAAAATGTGATTACGATCTGATCCAAAACGAGTCTAGAGTTCAGATTCACACAATTACACAAATAGGTTGCGAGAGTTTTCCCTTTGCTGTTTTCTCATTTCTTTTGAACACTTTTGTGACTTTAATAATATGAAGTGTTCATGTTACCTTCCTGCATTTATATGACAGAGCCTGAGCACAATGAACAGTAGGATTACCCTGAAATTGATTAACAGATTGTTTATTCAGTAGGAAAGATATGAGAGACGTTTTCAAAAATCCATTTCTGCTAATATAAAGTTAGCAATATAGAATGTATCTTTATAATTTATATTTAAATATACAAAAATAACAACATGCAGCGTTAAATTTAATTTATTGCTCTTCATGTTCTAACAAACAAAAATGTGAGCTGAATGTAAGTACAACAGCAGTTAAAATATGATAATATTTTCATCAATATTTTCTTATATTTGTCAACAAAGGATAATCCAGTGTAGACAATGGATAGACAAACTATATAACAATGAAACTACTTCAATAGGTTGATATTAGTGAGTCGCCATAAAACTGTGCTGTTTTTTAAGCTACTGGGTTCTATAACACTGTCCGTAACAATCTCTACAAACTCAAACAATGTATAAAATGTCAGACTTTTGTCTGCTTCTTTGTGTTTATTCTGTTTTTGAAACATTTTACATTTTTGTTGTTTCGTTTGACATTTTATTTGTCATATATTTTCATTAAAAAAACATCTTTTGAGTCAGTTATTAGATTTTTCTTCCAGTGCAGCACATTCATGGTCGGACATGTTTCCTAGATCTTATGGATGTTCAGATGACTTTGGATTCATGACAAACCAGTAGAGAAATCGCACAGCGGTTTGTCCATCAACTTCTGTCTTTGCTGTCAGTCACTTTGCATGCAAAAGACAGATGAATATTCCACATGTTGAAACTTTACGATAATTTTATTAAACATGTATTTCAGGACAGTTTTGTAGATTAATGCAGAGACTGAAGTTAGTTTTAAAAAAGAGGGACATAATGATGAGGACAGTCAGTGAGACAGAAGCAGACTGAGGGATAGTGAGCCACATGCAGGGATTAATAGAGACTCATTGCGGGGATTTGGGAGGAGCGATGAGGTCTGACACACCAGAATGTGCTCTCAGTAGAGCTTAGTGTCACTGTTCTCTCTTCCTCTAGTCCTTTTTTTTTTTTTAAAGATACACATCAACTATACCAACGTTTATAAGTGTCACATCATTCATTTGCCTTTCATTCTTCCCGTCTCTCTCATGGTTCGTGGCTCAGCACAGCAAGCTCAAACATCGATGTGTTCAGTGGGTGATACGGTTGCGGCGCGATCCAATTTTTATGGATTTTCCACCTGGATGCCGCAGCAGAAAAAGAAAACCCAATGTTTTCTTCCAGCTGGCTGGAAACCATGGGCGCAGTGTTTTTTTTTCCAGATGAAGAGGCTGCAGCAAAAAAAAAAAAAAAAAACTGTGCTCACTCTCACATTTACCCACTAACCCCTCAACAAATTACAGCCTTTAACTGAAATCAATGACAGCAGCAACAAAAGTGCCTCATCAAAGTTTTGCAAGCATTTTATCCAACCGTCTGATCTGACTTTATCTCTCCCCGTTCTGCAGGTCAGAGTTTGATCTGGACTATGACAGCTACCACGAGGACTACTACGACAGGTACTGTCAGAAAGTCGGGTCTCTCACACACCTCACTGCATGTCTGTGTGTCACAGAAAGCAACGAGATTTTACGGTCTTGATTTCTGTCTACGTTCAGGCTGTCCATCTTTCTGTCTCGGTTTAGTATTGCCTCCTAGTAGTCACAATCAAACATTAAACATTTGCAAACCTGCAAAAGATGCGCTGTCCCTTTATAGAGACAGCTGCAAACCCGCTGTCAGCACAATTCCTGGTTGTGGATCGGATGAAAACACTGTGTGATTTAATAAAAGACATTTGACTGAAGGGGAAAAGACCCAGCTACAGTCGCCTGACAAAGCAACAAGGTGGCTCCATGACAGTAAAATGTCATGGCTCTACTCTTAGATCAATGTGATTTAAAAATAAAATGATACCTTACAATGTCAAACTGAAAATTTTGTAAAAATACAGGAATTTTCACAAATTAGTATTATCAAATATTATTAAATCTGATCTTTAATTCGTGTTCTTGATCAATTATGGTTCATTTGTAGTTTAACATTCACATTTTCTATAATCAGTCAAGAATTTTTAAGGGCATTATTACATCCAACACATTTAAATGGTGTAATAATAGTTTGTCATGTCTTGATCAGAACAAGGAAGAAACATAAGTATCAATCTACAGCTGGTGATATTCCTACCAGTTCATAGTTCAGATTTGAACATAAGAGAAAATGGAAGTGGAAAAACTGAAGCTTTTTCCTTTTGATTTTCATTCTGTCTCGCTGCCTGGACAAGTTGACAACCATAAAGACATGTCTCTGTAAAACTGTGTAAGCATTATTGTTGAGTAAGTATCATAAACTCTTGGCTGAGCAGTTAAAATGTTTGCACTGTAAGCTCAGCAGTCAGGTGGACAAGGTGGTGAGTGGCTCCATGTAATCAGTCATCTACTAAAATTGCTCTGGGAGCGCCCTCCATCCCTCAGGCCCAAACTCTAACTGCTGCACTCAGCACATCTGAATAACAGGAAACGGTCACCATACATAAGGACACATATACACAAACACACATGGTTAATGTGCATCTCCTTCTATCAGTTCAGCTTGTTCATCAGTTGCTTAAATTAATGTCAATTTTGCTGCACTGTCTTTTTTTCTCTTTTGTTTTCTTCTTTTGCATTTTCTTTCTGTTTAGGGGGAACACTCGCCACTGATTTTCAATTTGTGTCTAACACAGTGCCTGATTATTTTCTGTGCTACTGGCTAACACTACAGACAGCTGCGTGCGAGCGTGTGCTTGCGTGTGTGAGTGTGCATAGCAAAAAAATGAAATATTTATTTTTATATGCATGTCCCTCTAGGTTTAAATCTGTGAAGTCTATGCGTGTGCGTATGCATGATGCGTGCATTTGTGTTTCAGTGTTTGTTGTTGACAGCGTCACTTTGTGAGGATGAGAGAAATTAGTCTTTTGGTGGACTGTCCTGTTGTTCAACACAAAAGTAAAGTGTCTTTCAGCACACTGATAACAGCTCTAGCTGACAAAGCTGCTTTACATGCCCGGTCTAATCCACAGAGACAAACACTCTCTCACACACATACGCCCACACACTTTTCTGTAATCCTCACCCGTCTGCGTTCTCTCATTGTCTGAGCTTCCTTTCTCTGGGATGACACTTCAAAGCCGGTATAACATCACGTTGTGTATCTGCCCCCTGCAAACCGCTCGAAAAGCCTTTTAACTCTAATAAGTCTTTGGTTGCCGTCTCTCCCGATGCTCCCTGAGAACGAGACTCCCTGGTACTCAAATCTGAGCACCAGGGAGCACCATAACTGAGTAAACTCACTCAGTTATGGTGTCCTGATGCACTTCATCCACGTGACGACACTCTGTTCTGGAGGTGCACAGCGACGCAGTATGTGCATTGGTCTCATTGCCAGGATTTACAGCTTCTCAGAAAACAACAAAACAGAAATGACTTCACAGCTCTGCGACTCAATGACAACTCAATCAGCGAATCTACTTCACCGTCATGATTTAGGTTCTCTTTGTGGATGCTCACTGCTTCTGATTAATACCCAGATTTAATTTACAAAGCGCCATGGAAAACGTATTTGTACATTTACCGAATTTTCATTTTTAACTACTTCTGATTTTTAGACATTTGAAGATAAACTGATTTCGCATCTTTACTGCCCAATGTATTTAAAGTCTGAATTGCACCTTGGCTTTAATTTCATCACGTCATAGAGAGATGAGTAAATGTCCAGACTTATCCAGGCTTATCCAGGCTAGTGGCTCATAGAAAATTATCACTATGTCATATCATATGTATTTCTACCCAAAACCCCCCGCCAACCCCCCAAAAAGATTAATAATTAAAAGTCCCTAGACTTTCTGATCAACTTTAAGAAATATAAATTATAAAAAATGCTGCTGCTGTGTATTTTTCTGCTGGTTTTTACAACATTTTTCAGTGTGAGACTATGTTACTGCAATAAAATATTAATAATTACTTTAAGCTGCTTTTTACTGACTGATGCAATACTCTGAGTGCAGATGGAGCGCTAAATGCTGAACTTTGATCTTGTGGCTTGTGTTTCACCTACTCAGTGGGTCAATGAGTGCCGAGGATTTTCTTTTTATTTGTTTATTACTTTAAATCGCCACCATATTTCTCTCTCCACAGAAACAGCTATGCACAAAGTGTCATTTCTGTAACCACTATAGAGGTTGACTGTGATACACCCGCTGTCTGCAGCACTACCAGCCTGGCGGGGCGCTATTGATTGGCCCTGACAGAACCAATTACATTCAGTGACAGATAGAGACATGGAGCGGTCCGCAGAGAGGATGCCGGCGCCAGAGGAAACACTTTCACTCTTTTGCTCTGAAGACAAAATAAAAAAATAACAAAGGAACAGTGCAAAGATGGGTAGTTGTTTTAATAGCTCTCTTCTCATTTTACCTAGTTTATTTCATCTATTTCACTGTCTACAGTCTGCTGCTTTGGGATGAAAACAATAGAACAAATGTTATTGCATTTGACTTTGTGTTGAATATTAAAGTGTTTAGGCCATTAATGCTTTTCTACCTGCTGAACAAATCGGAAATATTGAGCTTTATTACACATAGAGTTCGGCTCAGAGCTGCCCTTTCTGTGGTAAATTTAAATGTAAAATAATTTTTCTGGAACCAAGATTTTTGTTGTTGTTTTTGTTTTGATAGGCAACAAGACAAGTATCTCCTAAAAAACAGTAAAACGATTAAAAAAGAGCTGCAAATTTTGAAAAAAATAACAAAAACTCTTGATTTGTCTGTTGTTTTTTTCTACATTTTATTAAAGAGTGATGAAAACCATAAAACCATGTGATTCTCAGTAATCAATAGAAAATCTTCTATTTATATTTACTGACTAGTTAATATATATGTAGTGATGAAATTCAAATCTTTGAGGTTGGAAGGCCTCCTTGCCATCACCCTAATCTTTAGCTCTCGCCACATTTTCTCTTTCAGAATCAAATCGGGACTTTAGGCAAGTAGTGCCAAAATATTAGGATCTCTTATAGTCAGAAGAAACTTGTTTGTGTTGATAAAAGAATAATTTTGGTCTTACTTGTGTGCTTGTGTGCACAAAACACATTTCCACAAAAGTTTTCTAAAAATAAATCATTTTAAAATGTGAGAAAAGTGAAATAAGACGCATGGTCTTTTCTCCTGGTCTAATGAATATTTTAGTTCAGAATCTATCAGATTCTCTCTTGTTGATGGCTAAATGTGGTGCTTCCTTCTCACTTGGATTAAACAGTAACAAAGCTGTACATGCTACACAGACAAAACTGGTTGCACACAGTCGCAATTAAATATAAGTTACTTTGAAAACTGTCTGTCTGCTTAATTTGCAGGGCGTGTGACTATCAGCGTGTGCCAGCCTCCCTCTCTCCTGTCCCTTCAGGACCAAGTGTGGCCAAGAGATCCCGCTCCTCCTCCTACTCCTACTCCAGTGGGCACAGACGCAGTCGAGACAGAACCCACTCTAAGAGCTCAAGAGCCCACTCCACAAGTTCAAACACAGCCAAGTGTGAGTAATATGAATGGGCTGAGGCAGATTCACTTTAGCTTTTCAAAAACGGTGTGGAAAAAAATACTCCCTTGTAGCTGTGACAGAAGCATTTGGTGGAGAAGCGAACTTTAGGTTCCAACTCTTATAAATTAAGGACCAAAGATGAAGAAAACGTGACAAAACTGTGTGCAAACATCATATAAAAATAAACAAAAACAATAAAATGCAAATATGGAATAAAATATGAAAACAGCTAATTGTTTAAAAAAAAGTATTTAAATCTTTGGAGAGGCTTCAGTAAATTTTAGTTCTGATTTAAAGCAGCCAACCGTTTGTTCAGGCTTTAAGGACGTTGGTTGCAGAGATGACTAATACAAAATGTAATATAACGAAATGTGGAATAAGTGAAGCTCTGTGAAGGATGAAGGGATTAGTGATGATGGAGGAAGGGATGAGGGAATATGGTAAAGAAAATATACAACTCAATTTTGTGACTGATGCCTGAAAATACCTGAGCAAACTAAAATATTATATAGGCCATATGAGAAAACATACCCTGAAACATAAACACACTGATGTAAAGTATTAATCAAATACCTGCACTGTTCCTCCTACAATACATTATTATTGCTGATCCAAGCTGCAGCATTTTTTAAATACTAGCTGGACCTGAACCTCTGTTGAAAGGTACTTCAGGTTCTGTAATTCTTTTTGTTGCTTACCTCCCTCTCTCTCTTTCCTTCAGTGGGGATGGAAGAGCTGCAGGTGATTAAAAAAGAGCTGACTCTGATAAAGACACAGATCGATGGGCTTCTTGACAGCCTTGACAGGATGGACACACAGAAGAACGACCACAAAGGTGAGACACTCATTCAGAACGACGGTGGAAGCACACGGGTTTGAGATCAAACGATAGATAATCTATTGGTGCATCAGAATCGCTTTAAAACAGATTCAGTGTGACGCGCCTACTTTCAGATTCCTTCTGGGTTAGTCCTGGCAGGCACCGGTCTAGATCATAATGACTCAGAATTGGTGCTGCAGCGGCAGAGGAGGATGGAAATGTTATGCATGAATGGAGCCACAACTCTTTCAGCTAATCAGTCTGTTATTTCCGTCATCCAGTAATGATATGCTTCAAATTGAATACTAGCCACAGTGGATTAACGCAGCTATAGTTTTAAGCAATGTATGGAGTAAGATAAGGAAACAATATGAGCGCAACCTAAAATACTACGTGGATTTTGCTGCCATCATGTGGATGTTTATCATTAGTTACACCAGCTTGCAAGCATAACACTGACTGTCTTGCAAAAATATTCGGAAGCATTTTCAAATTTGCTATGTGACAAATGTAGTTCAAATAATTACCTTTAGAAGTCTCCAGGTATGTTAGCTCCACATCTGTCACATGGAAAAAGATGCTCTAGTCATACAAATTTACTTGAAATGATGTTTATATCCAAAATGATATATCCCACTCTTAAAATGTGCTACAGGAGCATCAGGCTGTGGGCGTGGTTTTATTGAGTGATGACAGCAGCACTGATCAGATTTTAAAGGATGAATGGTGTTAAACACTGTGCAGGGTAATTCTGGCAGAAAACTTTTTAAAAGCTGATTAACCCTTGAGATTGGAGTGGAGGTTCACCTCACAGCAGGACAATGGTACTGAGCAACCACAACTGGTTTGAAAGGTATGGATTAAAGCAAATGCGTGTGGTGGAATGGTCTAGTTAAAGTTTGCACATCTAGTTGACAATATATGTCAGGACGCAACTCTCTATCCAATATAAATGAGATTGATTTATGCAAAGAAGAATGGGCAAACGTTTCAGTTTCTTGACATGAAAATGTGGAAGAGACAAATTCCAAAAGTTATGGTGTTGTTGCAGTGAAGATAGCAGGATCAAGTGTAGCTGAATACATTAGCATGCCTCACTTTTCCAGATTTTTAGTTGACAAAAAAAAAATTGGGGAAAAACATATGTAAATGTCTTTTTGTCTCACAGTTATACACTTCTTTGTGTTGGTGTGTCTCTTTTAATCTCAATAAAATAAACTGACATTTTTGGTTTAACATAAAATAAGTTGATAGATTCAAGTCAAAATAAATATTTTTGCAAGGAGCTTAAGATGCAAATGAAAGGGCCAAAATCCTATTTGATCCTATTTGAAAACTGACTTTAAACTGTAGCTTTAAACAAACCGGTAATCGACAGAAACACAAATGACACGCAGTGTCCCTGTGGAGCTACGTCGTGTGTGAGATGCAGCTGAGTGACCTTGATGGATTGATAGCTTTCATCATTATATTAATTTACCCCACCATCATTTGACTCGTCTGTCCGACACCACGCATCCTATCCGCCTCTCACCTCCCTCCCACTCACTCCACATCTGTCCTTCATCCTGTCACTTCCACTCTGATGGTCTGCCTGTCATCCGCTACGAAAGCCAGCCAGTCACAGCTCGTTTTCTACACTGTTTCACCAAAAATCCTTCATTTTAGTTCCTCATCCCCAAGAGGTATAATCTCCTTCATCCTGTTTTCCAGAGTCTCCGCTGAGAGAGGAGAGTCCGCTCAGCTTGTCCTATGTGGTGACGGCCAGCAGTCCGGAGCATTCCCTGTCCTCCCTCTCCCCACCCAGTTCCCGCCATCGGATCCACAGGGAGAGTCCCGACATGAAGGTGTGTGACAAGGACCATCATGCGTTGAGCAAGTGACTCGTTTTTTTCTAAAGTAGGCATTTGGAGTGAGGCGTTCCAGTTTCTGTCTCCTAAGTTGCACATGAACCAAGTCTGTGAAATCAAGTTATTTCCACAGAAGAAAAAAAAATTCCTGAGTCATTCTGAGCTGGCAGCTAATGAGCCTCCTCTTTGTCTTTCCCTCTCACCTCCCCGTCTCCACGTCTGTCTTTTTGCCTGCTTGTCTGTCACAGATGAGCAGCCACAGCTCCGACCCGGAGGAGGAAATATGAGGGACAGACAAGAAGAAAACGTAGAAGAAGTGGATTAGGTGCCAAACATGGACGAAGAGAAGCCTAAACCTTCACCAACAGAGGCTCAACGTGGCCTGGACATATCAGATCAGATAACATATTTATTATTACCACAGCTGCTTGGTTTTACTTGACCTAGAAGCAAGGATGTGACAGCAAAACATGAATATAATTAAGATTATTTCAGATTACCTTGAAAGAAGCAGAATGACGCACTGATTCTATATATAACGCAAATGTAAATTAAAGCTCGAAGCTGAGTAAAGATTAAAGCCTCACTACTTAAAATGAATCTGTTCCGCTGAGGGCACGGATCAATAAGAACAGCAATACTCCCCATGAATCACACTGATGGAAAATGAATCAGTTCTCATCACAAGCCTTCCCATGTATTTCACTTACGTTTGTCTTTTTTTATCTTTTTTTTACGTAACACAACAATTACCAGCATTAATCGCTGCGTAGATACATTGCAAATTTTTTTCAAAAGTCAAACAACAGTGCAAATTTAAAGTAGAAAATAAAATCAGAGTGGATGGAGAACAACCTCGTACAATACACAACATCGGGTCACTTATCTGCTGGAAGGCCTGTCTACCCCTGTAAACATTTCTTTTTTTTTATAGCTCTATCAATTTCTCCGCCAAATCTGACTGAAGCGAAGGAAACCCAAAGCATAATGCTGCCCCCACCATGTTTTACCATGGTAGAAGGTGTATCCCCGTTGATGTGCAGTGTTAGTGTCGTGCATGTAGGCCAAAAGCTCACTTCTGGTGTCAACTTCTGAAGACAACAGGGATTTATTTAAGGGTAGCAGACTGAAGGGGGCTCTTTATCCACTCTTTTCTGATTTTTACTGTTGAAACTCTTTTGAAAACAGCGTCTCGTTTTCTTTACATTTCATAACTTTCTACATTGTGTTTTTCACATGAACTCTCAATAAAATTCAGTGAAGTTGGTTGTTGAAACTTGACAAGATGTGGAAAAGGTCAAAGGTTATGAATACTTTTGTAAGCAACTGTACTTTCTCTGCAACAGGTGTGCTGGTGAAATATTACATGTCTCCTCTGCTACATATTTGGCACTTTGAAATATGTAAAGGCCCCAATCAGTGTGTAATATTGTGTATTATTGTATACTTTACTGTAATTGCTTAGCTCTTGGAACTAAATATTAAGTTAGGACTTCTTGTGTGGTACTTTTTTAAGGAAAATAATGATGTTATAAATAATTATGTAATTCCTATGTTGTTACATGTTTTGGTTTGCACTATCAAGATAAAATACTTGTTGTCACTGTAGTGAAAGTATTTTCATATTGAGTTTGTATGCAGCACATTGTGGTATGTTTTTATCTTGAAAGACTATTACAGAAATGGAAGAAGAATAAAAGACGATGGTTGAAGAAGTGATGTCGAGATTCGAGAGTGATTTTTCTTAGATTTGGACACCATAAACAAAAAGGAGAAAAGCTGAGTCCAGATCAAATTGTTACCAAATGACCTCAAATCTTTCGTTTCATTCAGTCCTCAGATGTGTTTATTAAAGAGCACATCTGCAGAGAGACAGTTCTCAGTAACATTCACACGTTGCCTGTCCTGATTTATCTGTAATCTCACATGTACTCCACAAACTGTTTGCGAACTGCAGCTTTTTTTCCCCTCTCGGAGCCATTTCTCTGAACGATGACTCTAAATATCTGTGTGATAATACATCATCCTGGCACCGAGCACCGCAGAAACAGATAAAGACCTCAGATACATTTTTTTAAAAATCTGTATGCATTACAGCTCCATCCTTTTTTTATCAGCAGTTCACGGCATCCTGCTGATTTGCTGCACAGACATAAAATCAGATTTACTTAATAAAATCCTGAAAAAAGCCATCAAGCACAACTGCAGCGGCTCCCCCAGCAGCTGCCGCTGTATAAGCCGAGTACGCCTGAGAGAAATCAATGACAGGGAGAAGGACAGATCCATATAGCTGAATAATAAGTCTGCATGAAGCAATGAAATGGCTTCCACCAGCTGTGGGTTTATAGTCTTTCATTTTCCAACAGTTATCATGTACACGCAGAGGAAATGAACTTGGAGCTTTAAGATGCTTGTTGAGTTTGTCCAAAAACCACGTTCTTCAGTAACACACCTTTTTCAGCGAGGTTTTCTTCTCTTGCATAGACAGATCCTCAGCCAGCTAACCACAAAGGTCAACTCACAGTCACATGTCTGCATGTTTTTGGACCATGAGAGGAAAATTACATGGGAGAAAATTAACCTTTCACACGGGAGGTAATTTCCTGTATACAATATTGATAACATTGATAATAAAGAATTGCTCTGTTGCATTATTTTTCACGGATTCTTAACTCCCCCACCAATAAACTCTGATCTTTCGTGCCTCATAAAAGTTCAGAAAGCTGAACTAAAAGTGCATCCGAAGGAAATGTTTGCACAACAGGCCCACTGTTGACAAAAAGATAAGTTTCTGTGTGCTGAGTGGAACAGTGTGCAAGATTTCTCAGGCTTAGTGTGAGTAAAAATCTGATTTTGTTCATTTAACCATAAAATTAAATTAAATTTCTCAGCAAGGCTGCTGACCCACATGCGACGTTATTTATAAGTGAACATGAGCGCATTCAGGCTGCAGCTACTGAGGAGGCACATTCTGTCTAAGAGTAAGGTGAGCAGAAAGCTTTTAATGAGTTTATATATTATTTTTCTGTAAACAAGACTAAAATATTAATCTTGATTCACTTGATGTTGTGTATAAATTGTATTTTTAAACATCTTTTAAAAGGTTCGTTTGGAGACTTATTTCAATTTGGGAGCCATAAAGCTTTGTGACAGTTGTTTTTAGTGGCACAATGGTTTAAATACCTCTTTTTGTAATATCCATCCATCCATCCATCCATTTTCTAACACCCTTGTCTCTAGTGGGGTCGGGAGGTGCTGGTGCCAATCTCCAGCTATCTTTCTCGGCGAGAGGCGGGGTCACCCTGGACAGGTCGCCAGTCTGTCGCAGGGACTTTTTGTAATATTTCATTATAAAATTGAATGTGTGAATGAACTTTCCTTTTAGTTACAGATGAAATGAATGGATTTTCTGATTTATTCACAGCTTACATCAGAGCACCCAAATTTAGCAAATTAATATTTTCTTTCCATTTTTTCCAAATTGAATTTCATACAAACCAAATTAGGATCAGAACAGAGCCAGCAGTATTGGTAATATAGAAGTACTGCATGGAATCAGTTCCATTCAGTACTTTCCTCTGTCTCTTATTGAAGTATGAGAGCCAAAGTGGATTTTTGTGAACACCGAAAATGTGTAGACCTAAAAATACATACTTGTCTCAAATTTAGGGTTTTTATATTTGCTGTTGTTTAACAAATTCATAATGTAGTTGTTCCAGATTAAAGTAGCTAAACACGTCTTATTTTCTGTTGTCGTAGATCACAAGTATGTCAGGCTCACCCAGTCCTCTAACCACTCATGTGCTGAACACTGCACTGGGGGTCCCAGGATCAAACGTGACCCTCAGACTTTATCAACAAGACCCCTCAACCGACGTCTGGCACTTAATAACCACTGGGTAATGTTCTTTAAAAATGGTAAACTGTGAAAAGGCGTTTGCCTCCTTTGACATGTTTTTCAGTTTTTACTTTTGAAAGGTTTCGGCTCGTCTAAAATCTCAGGAAATCTGTAGAGCGGCAAATATGTTTTCACAGTATCTCTAAGTTTGATCCCTTGCAAATTCCAGATTATACTAAAACTTTTTTCTTTCTCATATCTTAAAATGTGCACTTCCTCAACAGGACAACAAATGATGATGGGCGATGTCCAGGGCTGATCACACAGCAGCAGTTTAAATCTGGTGTGTACAAACTGCATTTTGAGACTGGTCAGTACTGGGCCAGGATGAGTCAGACCTCTTTCTATCCCTACGTTGAGGTAAGAAAAGGCCAACTGTGACTTTTCATTTTAAGCTGCATTTGCTGAATTATTTACATTGTTGTTGGTGGCTTGGATTTTTAATTATTAAGCAAAAAGCAGTGTAAACACCTCTTGTCTTGTATTCACCAATCATCTAAAAGCCTCCTCTCTAAATATTCTATCCATTCCAACAAGACCAACATGTTAAATGTGTCAGCAGCATTTCACACTTTATATCCAGATTTTATAAGTAGAACACATCTGAAAAATGGAAAATTATCCACATTAAGTGTAAGATGAATGTCATTAATTCAAAACACCATAGTAACCACAATGCAATATGTTTAACTATGACAAGAATAATATTGTAATAGTATGTCTCTAATCTAAATCTACAACCAGAATTTGGACTAGAATTTAAATCACGAGCAATCAAGAAAAGAAGTTGAAGTACTTTCTACTCAATTCAAGTCCTTGTTACATTATTAATATAAGAATGTGAGATTGTTTGTCTTTTCTATTGTTTTCTTTTAATTTTTTTTTCTTCTTCTTTTGTTCTTCAGATTGTTTTCACTATAACTGACCCGGACCAGAAATATCATGTCCCTCTGCTTGTGAGTCGTTTCTCGTACAGCACCTACAGGGGGAGCTAGAGAGCAACTATAAGGAACCGCATGCAGATGTATTTTGTAACTGAAATAACTAATAGTAACTCAAGTGTGCAGTGAATAAATAATGAGTGAAGTATTTTTTTAAGGAACAATATTTGTTCTGTCTGTGTTGTGCAAGACATTGTACTCTATTGGCATAATATTGACATTGATTTAAAACCTAACCCCATTAAAATGAAGTGGTGCAAGAGATCTTATGAAATGGTGATGTAACCTCAAATGCTGTATTCTCATTTATTTTCACTTACTTTTAAAATAAATTAGTTAGTTAAATAACAATGTATTGTTAAGAAAATGGGTAAATAAAGAGTTAAGTAAAATATAGCTTTAAAAATATAGAAATATTAGAAATATAAAGATGTAAAGCTAAAGAGAGTAACAATAAATAATTTTACAGTGAAATTATTTAAGTTGTTGAAACTGCACTGTTTGGAGGGTCCTGCCAAAAAAGGGCAAACACTTCCACACTATTTAAAAAGATTGCGTATAAGATGTTGACTGCACCTTTGGATGAGAACTATGAATAATATGAAGAAGCTTATGTCCAGCAGGTTTTTTTTAGTTTTTTTTTAGAAACAGGAAAAGCATTGACTACTAACCCTTCAAACTAAGCCAAAGTTCCAAACACCAATCTGTTTTGAACCTAAACTTCCAGGTGACTGCTAGAAAGTTGAAGATGAAAAGGTATATATTTTTCCAGAATCACAGTGGGTGCAAGCATACATCCAAAGTAACAACTTCTGAGTTGAAAATGTATATTTTGGCCAAATGAGTGCCCAGAAATAAAACTTTGAAGTCAGTATTTGTATGTGTTTTCCTTGATTTTTTTTTTTTTTTTTTAAGCTAAATTATATAGAATATTTCCAGGATGTATATGATGTCTTTTGCAGTTTGATTCCACTGGTTGACTTTTAGGATGTGATGACATCCAAGCTTAGATACTTTACCTGTCGAGAACCAAATTGGTTTTAGTACAGGTCATATTTTTAACTGTGTATTTACCTTTGTTGTTGAGTCCATAACCATGTTTTTTATATATATTTAAAGTTTTCTGTCGAGTAGAAATGAGCCCCTGGTTTGTGATCGTCTCTCCGTGTTCCATTGCTTCCCCTTGAATGCCGGATCATTGTTTCTGCTCTTGATTACGCTCCCTGTCAGTGGGCAGGCTGTCGCCTCTGTTTGGAGAGGAAAAACGTGAACGACGCCTTCTGCCATGTAATTATTTGTAGGTCTACATTTCTGTCACCACAAAAATGGCAGATAAATTGAGGAAGCTGAGAGCAGCGAAGAAGGAGGAGGCAGAGCTCAAGGTGAGGCAAAACTGGGTGTTAAATTCACTGAAGCGTTTTCACAAGACTGACGGTTCAGCTTAATAATGAGATCAATAATATTCAGTCCATTATTCCACATGCAACTCGCCGCTTATAATCCTGATGCTAACAAGGGATCTGTAAAAACTAATTCAAATGAAGGTTTTCCATAAGCGAACAGAACAAGATACTTGTGACTTTTTTTTTTTTTTTTTTTTTTTTTTTTTTTGTCTTATTTCTTTTCAGGACCCTGCAAATAATCAGCAAGACGAGAAACCCAAACAAAGGTGAGGGGTCATATGTTTTGGGTCCATTGGCTTTGGCAAGAGATAATATTCAAAAGTTTTTGTTTTTTTTTTTACTTTTGCAATGCTGTCATAACGCTAGCAAATCTTCCCATAACAAAATTTAGGTCCATATTATTTAGTTTACATTTTCCAGCAATGGTTTGGTAAGATTAATGTAAAATTTAAGGTAAATTCAGGAAAATGTTGTATTTTTATGATGTGATCATACCATAAATACATCCGTAAAGCCGTAAAACTCATGCTGGTGTTAGGCAGAAGCATGCAATGTAGGGTTCAATGACAGAATATTACTTTTATTTAGAAATTGTATACCTTTTTGATATTATTGTGGATATTCTAAGCTTCTGGTACTAGCCTCGCTCATTCTGAGAGGACTTCTTCAAAATAAATGCAGACATGATCAAATATTACTGCAGGTTTATGCATATGTTATTATGTTATATATTATATATATATATTATATATATTATATATATATATATATATATATATATATATATATATATATATATATATATATATATATATATATATAAAATTAAACATATTTTTGTTTAATTATTAAGATTTAGTTTAAGATCCTTTCAGATCACAGCTCTGCATTAGGAACATCTGCATCAAATTCTTCTGAGTAATGTATTGCTCAGACTAAATGGGAGATTATTTGTTTCCTTTGCTCTGCATCGCTGAGTCATGCTGTTTTTGCAGCAATCACTTATTCTGCAATTCCACTTTACACCTTACAGTTTGTACTGGGGATATAATCTGAGGAGAATCAGGGGTAAAATTTATTTCTGGCTTCAAACTTTCACTGAGACCTCTCAGTTGCTTTGATGCGTAACGAACATCTGCAAATAACAGAAGAAGACTCTTCTCTGAAATGGACTCTAGTTTGACACTGTGTGAAATAAAGAAATTGTTTTTAAAATCCAGCAAAACTAATCTGCTTACAGACTCACTTTCTCTCATTCCAACCTCTCCCACAGAATTGGCAAGACCAAAGAGCTGTCATGTGACATCAGGGGCCAGATAGTGGATCTGCACAAAGCTGGAATGGGTTATAGGACCATCAGCAAAAAACTTGGTGTGAAGGTGCCAACTGTTGGTGCAATTATTAGAAAGTGGAAGAAGTATAAAATGACCATCAATCGTCCTCGATCTGGAGCTCCATGCAAGATCTTGCCTGAAGGGATGAGGATGATCATAAGGAAAGTGGTGGATCAGCCCACAACAACACGGGAGGAGCTTGTTAATGACCTGATGGCAGTTGGGACAACAGTCACCAAGCACACTGTTGGTAACACACTACGCCGTCTTGGCTATCAGTTTAAGAAAGGTATTTACCAACTTCGTTTTGTGCTTAACTCTCAGGAGCGAGTTGAGGTTTATCTTTTGTGTGAAAACTGAAAGTAGTGCCTCTGTTTCATCTTATTTAGCAGATTCTCCCACAAGGGCGGACAGTCCGCTCAGCTCAGCGTTCAGCGTGTTAGCCAGCGGTCCGGAGAATTCCCTCTCCTCCTTCTTCCCAGCCAGTTCCCGCCACTGGATCTACGAAGAGAGCCCTGACAGGAAGGTGCTTTATGATGAAGATGATGCCCACATAGTACGCGCATTCTTTCTCCTTTGAAAAATCATTGAAGGTGCATGTGAGAATTTCCTGAGTCATTCTGAACTGGCAGCTAATGAACATCCTCTTTGTTTTCCTCCTCCCTCCCTGTCGGTCACAGATGAGTAGTGACAGTTCTGACCCTGAGGAAGAAAGCGAGGAAAATATGAGAGATGTGGATCAAATACCAAACATGGAGGAAGAGAAACATTAAGCTTCAAGTAAAGCCCACAGCAGAAGCAGCATACAAGCTCGTGGTCAATGAAGAGTCTACCTTGTTTTAGGATTGGTGTTTTACACGCATCAGGACATAATAGGACAATTACCTGATCTTCACCAGGTTCTGAAATAATCTGACCTGACGTGCACAAAAACAGATTCTGCAATGTTTTATCTATTACACAAAGATAAAGAAAAATCAAAAGTGTGTGAAAAACTCAGCACATCCCTTGATTTAATATAACCTACGTTAGCAGCACCATCCTTGAAGTTATTTGTTCCGTATGACTTTATTCGTCTCTCACATTTTGTGGAGGAATGTTGGTTGACTTTACAATCTTGCTTCACTTCATTATTGATGTTTATTTAAGGTTCCACCACAGTATTTCAATCAGATTGAGGTCTGGACTTTGAGCCATTGCAATGGTTTGATTTTTCTCCGTTTCAGTAATTCTGTTGTTGATCTAATATTGTGTTATTGTATTGTGTTGTTTCAAGGCCTACTTTGGCCAACTTCTTGGCAATCCATAGTTGTTGAACTTTTTAAAAAATTGCACTGTCATGCACTTTAACAATTAATAAGCTAACTGAGGTCTGCAGAGTCTAAAATGAAGGTTTTATATTTCTTTTGTTTCCTTTTTTGACATTTCTGCCTTAAATGTTTTCCACTGAGAAATCTTTTGTACAATATGTGACTTTAGATGGTATGGAGATTGCCTTAATTTGGGAAATAGGCAAAAAAAAATATATATATATATAATATATAATATAGATAGATAGATATATATATTATTATATAGATAGATAGTAGATAGATAGATAATAATAGAAATAGATAGATAGATAGATAGATAGATAGATAGATAGATATATCTATTAAGAATAGATATAGATATCTATATATATATATAATAATAATAATAGATAATAGATAATCGATCGTCGATCTATTATTATCTATCTATCTATTATCTATCTATCTTCTATCTATCTATCTATCTACATCTATCTATTATCTATCTATCTATCTATTATCTATCTTCTATCTATCTATCTATCTATCTTTATCTATCTACTATCTACTATCTATCTTCTATCTATCTATCTATCTATCTATCTATATCATATACTATCTATCTATCTATCTATCTATCTCTATATATATATAGATATAGAGATAGATATATAGAATATATAATATATATATATATTATATATATTATATATATATTTTTATAGATATATTTATGATGTTTGAATCATATCCAGCTGCTGGTTATTAGCCCTTGAAATCCTATGGCTTCCATTGGAAGGATTTACTTGCTTTTATGCTTTGGCTTCAGTTTTGTTTAATGAAAAGCTTCACTTTTCATTAAAGCTAGTTTTAAATTATTTTAGAATCCAAAACAACAAATTGTTGTATTATGCACTGATGCATAAAACCCGAACATGAATGAGAATGAAGGAGTGCCAGTTTATTCTTTATGAACAATCAGCTGTTACTGTTCCATCTTTTCAGATTTCTTTGCATCAGATATCCTAATAAAATCTCACCTCAAGACTCCTCCACATATTTGACACTTAAAATGTCTAAAGGCCCAGATCAACATGTAACATTGTGTATTATTGTCTACTACTATATAAGCATTTAGATCTCTGAATCATATCTTAATTTAGAACTTCTGTGGTACTTTTTAAAATGAAAAATATATAAATATCTGTCTCTTCATGTGTTATATGTTTCTATTTGCACTTTTAAGATAAAAAATGCAAACACTAATTGTCCCTGTAGTAAAAGTGTTATTATATTAAGTATAAACGTGTGCGTCACATTGTTTGGTGATGTTATTTTGAAAGACAAAAGACACAAAAGAGGACAGGAGTCAATAAGTTTTCATTTTAAAGGTAAAGAGGCTTTACTCAGTAGCATTCACTCTGTGTGGATGTGGGAAATCTGATACATATGTTCATACTTGATACACAAACTGCAGTACTTTCCACATAGAGCAATTTGTCTGAAAACTCTGTGTGGTAATACATAATCTTGGCACCAAGCATCTTGGAAACATATATTTTTTAAATCTGTATATTTTTACAGCTCTGTCGTTTTTATCATCAGCGTACAGCATCCTGCTGATTTGTTACACAGATATAAGAGCTGATTTATTTTTACCAAAACGGCTGGAAAAAGCAACAAGCTCAGCTCCAGCAGTTCCTCCAGCAGCTGTGTCTTTAAGAGAGAAATCATTCAGAGTGAGACGTGTAAATCCATGTAGCTGAGATAAATCTGCATGGAGCAACTTAATGGCCTCCACCAGCTGTGGGTTTATGTCACTCTTTGATTCTCCTGAGTTAAAATATTGCAGTTGAGAAACTGAAGATGGAGCTTAAAGAAGCTTGAAAAGTCTAAAAAAAAAGAGAGTCACGTTCCCCTTGAAGGCCGTTTTCTGACTGTTTTCATGGTCATTGCTTCACATTACTGTTTTAAAATAAGGATGAAGAGATTTGTCCACAGATGTCAAGACATAGATAGGACGAAGTTCGGCTTGAAGACTGCAGCTCAAAAGTGTTGATTTTACATAATACTCCTTAATACATAGGTAGAATTCATTAAAAAACTGTTTTGCTAAATTATCTATTAGGCCTATAACAGCCGACTGTGCTCTGCCATGCCTCATAAGTTCAAAGAGCTGAACTAAAACTGTGGCCAAAAGAAATTCTTGCACAACAGGCCTATTGTTGACAAAAGATAGGTTCTGTGTACGGAAAGCCGTGCTGACTGAGTGGGACTGTATGCAGGATTTTACAGGCGTAATGTGAGTAAACTTTTGATTCTTTCCATCAAACCACAAGTTTAAGTTAATCGTAACAGTAAAAACTGCAGAACCACATCACATTATTTATAAGTGAACATGAGCGAATTCAGGCTGCAGCAACTGAAGAGTCACATTGTCTCTGACAGACGGGTAAGCAGAGAGCTTTTTTATGAATATATATCTGAATTTATACTTACTGTTTAACATATTAAATAAGACATTACTATGAGCTTTGGGTGAGGTTAAGAATACAGTAAAAAAGACAATTTTGATGCAATAATTATATTAAATTAGTGCTAGTTAAAATCCCATTGGTTCTTAAGCTAATATGAAAATGTAACTGAAGTTGAAAGTGACTAAAGGTGCAGATCATGTGATCTTCTAAATAAATTATTTTTGAATCTGAAGTGTCTTTGTTATTCACATCTAGTGTCTCAAATTTTAGCAGCAAACAGACAACATTTAATGTTCAGTATAAAGGAAGAAACTACATCTAGAGATTCTTTAAAAGTTAAAAGTTTGGTTTTGCATCTATTACATGTTTCTCTAGTCTCTTAATTTTCCCCAGTCAATATGTGAAGAAAGACAATTCAATTAGAGCTTTCATCTCTTGAGCAATTGGACTGCAAAAGAATTGACTCAGTTAGATACATTATTCTTAGAATTTGATTTAACATTACATCTGCAATAAGTCTTAATTTCTGTTGCTGTAGATCACAACTATGCCAGGGTCACCCAGTCCTCTAACCACTCATGTGCTGAACACTGCACTGGGGGTCCCAGGATCAAACATGACCATCAGCCTTTACCAACAAGACCCCTCAACCGATGTCTGGCATCTGATAACCTCTGGGTAATACCCTTCATATAGATCTGCTAGGAGCCACACCTATTCACACATCTAAAGGCTTATTGTTTCACAACAGGACAACTAACAGTGATGGGCGATGTCCAGGACTGGTCACACAGCAGCAGTTTGTACCTGCTGTCTACAAATTGCACTTCGAGACGGGTCAGTACTGGGCCAGTATGGGACAGATCTCCTTTTATCCCTATGTTGAGGTGAGAAAACGGCAGCCATATTTCAATCACAACTCCTATGAATATGTGAACATTTGTAACCTCACCAACAGAGGTGTACGTTAGTGGCTTATCTCTGCTTTTTCCACCCAGATTGTTTTCACTATAACTGATCCAGGCCAGAGGTATCATGTGCCGCTGCTTGTGAGTCGTTTCTCCTTCAGTACATACAGGGGGAGCTAGAGAGCATCTGCTGTTAAACTCCTATCGACTTATCACTGTCTGACTGAAAAACAGCATTGGCAACTCCACTAATGACCCTCTTGCCAGCACTAATGTTGAAATATGTATTGGCTTATTTTCCTTGAAGAAATTAGCACTACAACATTAAAATAAATGGTTATAAACTATACCGTTGTCTTACTGGTGCAAACACCTGTGTGAGTTAATGTTAAACTTTAACATTAACTCAACTGATTTTATAATTAGCTTGCAATTAAGTGATTATTAACAGTGTTAATTAATCACAATTTACATGTCAGTAGTGTCACATTATATAAATTATGCACAATGTATATAATTATGCATATAAATTATGCATAACTTATATAATGTAACATATAGCAACATGTTTACTTTATTAGATTTCTTCACTATGAAAATGCCTTGTTGTAATTGTTTTCTTCAATGTGCATTTTAAAAAATAAAGCAAACTTTGAATTTGTGTCATTAACCCTTTGAATTTTCTGCAAATAAATTCTTGAAGTCATAGTGTTGTTATTTGGATCTGGAGTGTTACCAGTTATAGTTATAGGAATGAAAGTTATTTTCTCCCCCACATTTAATTCAGAAGTTAACGCGATAAAAAAAGATACGTTTTTCTCACTTTCTAAAGTTAAATACATAATTCTTAGAATTTGTTTTCACCAAAATTCTCGTTTTAGGTCAGTCAGAATTACCAAAATTATTTATATTTGCTAAATGCCACAATAATGAACTATGTCCTTAATTGATGAAACATACACACAACACACACTTAATGATATCTGAACAAGACAGGATCAGCCCTCACCAGGAAGCTTTTATTCCTTCATGTAAAGTCTAATAATTATTACTCTTATTATTTTTACCTCATATGTACCACTTATATATTTTTTTTCTTATATTATTTCTCTTTTTCTTATTTTCTTATTATTTTTGTACTGCACTCTGGTGCAGTTTTAAGCCTGGTTTTAAACCTGGTTATAAATAATTTTGACATTGACATTTATTTATGAAAAAAATCAACGGAGGTGAGTTTCAAATAGAAAACTCGGTTCAGCAGCTGCATCGATCCCCCATCTGTGTTCCATTGCTTGCGCCTGAACGCAGGATCTGTGTGATCTGCTCTCGACTATCTGGGTCTGTGCTAAGGTAGGGCCTTGTCTCCGATTTGAGTGAAGTGTCCATTTCGGCTACAGTGTCTCGTCTTGTTTTATATCTGAAGGAGAACGTTACCGTGACTAATAATGGCAGACGAAGAATTAGAGGCGATAAGGCGGCAGCGGATGGCGGAATTGCAAGCGAAGCAAGGGGTAAGGACTGAACGGGAGCTGGGAACGTGTTGTAGGCCGCCTTATAAGGAGATGCTGGATTCACTCCTTTTACAGCTAACAACGTTGCTATCCGAAACACTGAAAACCGAATGGTTGTAGGGCAGTTTTCCCATTTACCAAATTACTCAAAGAAATGAAGCGAAGCCCGAGCAAAGAGTAAAACTTTCCTCCCGTGATTAATGAAACGCATAGCAACATGTCAGCGTTAGCTTTGTGTTGTTGTGTCAGCGCACACCCCCTGAAATCTGACACTCCACTAAAACTGGGCTACTTGGGAAAATAGTGGTTTTGTCGTTTAATAATACAACCGTTAAGTGTTGGGAAAATATTTT
This sequence comes from Poeciliopsis retropinna, assembly GCA_010277075.1. Taxonomy (NCBI): domain Eukaryota; kingdom Metazoa; phylum Chordata; class Actinopteri; order Cyprinodontiformes; family Poeciliidae; genus Poeciliopsis; species Poeciliopsis retropinna. The sequence continues at coordinate 14,004,948 of VMRM01000006.1, read as the reverse complement.
GATATTCATTATTCGATCGGAAGCTGTTAATAACAAGCCAGACTTTTTTTTGTGTGTAGTCAATTCACAAAATATATAGAATATGATAGGATTGGTTGTTTTTTTTTTTCTTTCTATTTGGTTTGGCCATCCAGTTGGAAATCATTACTTCATCAGGATGACATTTACCAAATTAAACTTCACATAAGGAAACTGTTCAGTTATTTTCATAGATGTGAACACTGAGTGGACTTTAGGAAAATTTGGTAACAGTAAAACTCTCTGAAAAGTTTCTACATCTAAAACTCGAGTTTTGTTTAATTAATTTGTTATATGAAAAACTAATAATTCAAAAAAAAAAGTTGTATCTTGTTAGAAATTTCAGCTCTTAATAATAACTGGAACACTGAATCATGATGCATATTTGATCATGATTATTCTCGATTATTTGACTAAATGCCATCATTGTACTGTACAAACAAACTTGATATGACAATAAAATGTATCTGAGGTTGCATGATGATTCATTATCTTAATTGCACAGATTTCTTCCAACCAAGAGCAGAAATCCTAAAGTAATGTATTTAAGAAGAACTGTAAACATTTAGGCTGTGTTCTGTAATTTTAGCAATAGACTAAAGCTGTGCTGTCTGTTTTCAGGATGCTTCAAATAATCAGCATGGTGAAGAAGCTAAACAAAGGTAAGGTTCCTGGGATATTCAAAATCATGACGCTAAAGTGATTTAGTTTTCTTTTTCATTTAGTTGTACTGATCCTTCCTCTCATACAAGGCAGTTATTGTTTGGGATTTTCTGAGCTGATCTCAATCAAGTATTGAATTGGACTCCTGATCAAAGGCAACAGACAATACATTAAAAACTAAAACTGCTCATCGTTCTAACTAGAATTGCTTTAAGACAGAAGATTGGAGCGGTTCAGTACGCACTTGGCACTTAAGCAATGTTAGATATTTCTCAAAGTCATAGTGATGACACAGCATTTTATACCATCATTATTACTTGATCTTTAAAAGTTGAACAACCCACTTAGATTACTGAACTTTTCTTTCCCCTTGCTGATAATTAAATAAAACAACTTCAAGAACATGAGTGTTATTTATTGCACTTCAGAATAAATAACACTCGTGTTATTTAAGGTGACAGGCATATGCTAATCATTGTTTATAATAACTTTATTGTACTTTGGTTATGCACGGTGCAGATCTTTGTCAACCATCAGCTTAAACATCAGGTTTCTTGAGTTGTATAAATCCTGTAAATATTCTGCACCTGTGTGTCTGTGCAGGTGTTTTGGTGTATTTTTGCCTAAAATGATTTTCATTTAGTTTTTATTTTTAACTGAGTTCAGCTGAACCAATGTGGAAATGTTGTTTTTGTTTGTTTACAGAGAAACTGAAATGAGGAACTCGATACTGGCTCAAGTCCTGGACCAGTCTGCTCGAGCAAGATGTAAGGGCACACTCAAATTTAGATTTTACTAAATGCATATTTTGTATGCCATTACACACATTTTTATTTATTTTTTTTCCCAGTAAGCAATCTGGCATTGGTGAAGCCAGAGAAGGCAAATGCGGTCGAGAACTATCTGATTCAGATGGCTCGATTTGGAAAGCTAGGAGGAAAGGTAAGACAAAAAAACAACAAAAAAAACGGTGTGCTTTTTGTCATCTCCATGGCAGAATAACAAGCAAACGTTTCTCTTTTCAGATTTCTGAGTCCGGTTTAATAGAGATCCTAGAAAAAGTCAGTCAGCAAACAGAGAAAAAGACCACAGTTACAGTAAGTTGCCCTGAAATGTCTTAAAACCATCGATTCAGTTTCTGTCCATCTCACTTCACACTACGCTTTGTGCCTGACTGGCAGTTCAACAGACGGAGGGTGATGGACTCAGACGACGAGGACGATTACTGAGTTTAAACAGAAGCGCTGGAACAAGGCAAAAAATTCCTGGAGGTGAAATGCATTGCTGGGATTCGGAGAGGATCTCTGACTCGTGTGTTCTCATCAAATTCCTGGGATGCCACACTACCTTCTGTGTCCTTGGAATGGAGACAACAAAACAGAAGAACAAGGATGTTAGGTTAATATTCTCCTGCGTGGAGGGGGATTTAAAGGAAGCACACAGTGTTCACAAAGGTTTTTGCAGGCTTGTGCAGCTTGTGTTGTACCCATGATAGCTGATGGCACTGTCTGACTCCTCCTCATAACAGTTCTGTTCTTTCCCTCCTTATGGTTAAACTCTGTTTTGCAAACATAGGATGCAAGACATTCATTTTATCTGAACTGTTCCGCAATCAATCTTTTTATTATTATTATTATTCAGAGCCAACATCCTGTTAGGTTTGAACATTTCTCTTACATTGTTTTCTTGTTGCTGACTTGTGTTTCTAAAGTTTTCATTAAAAATAAAAAGCCTTACACATTAAACCTTTTTTTTTCCCATCTTCAAGTATAACCATGGTTCATTTAAGAATTTATGCAAATTAATCTGTTTCATTTAACTGCACTGGAAGTTGGAACAATGATATTTTCAAGTTTGGGTTTACTTTCCAAAGCCAGAGTTAACAGATTGCCAATGTATCCAACCAAAAACTGTTGAAAATAAAAAACGTGAACAAATGTGTGTCTTTATCTCCTTGTAATTCACTAGATTTAAGTTTTTTGTTCCTGTATGTTGCAATCGCCTCATCTAGGCTGTCCACACCTTCTTTATTGCAATTGTCTAGGATAATGCCTGGTTTCCTGTCCTTACAGTTGATTAGCATCTTGGAGCCGTGATAATGTACATTTGTTGTTACATTTCTATTTTTCTGACTAATATTGTATAATATTAAACAAAAATAGTCTTTACTGAATGGTTACAAGATGCTGAATTACAAGTTATCACTGATGCAGTTAATACAAAGTTAACATAAATGAAAGATTTGTAAATTATGTAAAATAATATAGCAAAAAGTTATTTTTAAGTAGTTAAAAGCAAAAAAATAAGGCATTTTGTTTGTTAATTTTGCCGAAGAGGGATAACAGCTACTTAAAAACTCAAATTCTGTTTTCAGAAAAGAAAAAGTCAATAAAAATACTTTATGTCATGGCCTTTTGAACTGAATCACTAAAATATGTAAACTTTTGGGGGATATTTAAATCTATCAGGATGTAACCTGTTTGATGCTTTTTGAAAACTTAGTTTGCAACAGTAAAACATCTCCCAATCTCTGAGTAGGTGTGTGTCCTTGCTCCACTTCAGCATGACCGTGGTCAGATGGTTGCTCATTGGCCAGTTGGACTTTGACGTCAATGAAGTCCCATCTGATTGGTGGAGGATAAAGCCACATGTTTATGATCAGCCAATCAGAGGAGCTTGCTAGGAAAAGCTACGGTATGCTTGGATTAGCAATAGAGATCATGCTAAACACACGAAACCCTTCGTAGAGAGGAGGTTAAGTTTGAAAAATCGGCTCAGAGACAGAACTATGCCTGAAGACAGCATGGACAAACCGAGTATAGTTACGTGCACCGCTCCTGTGAATATAGCTGTCATTAAATACTGTGAGTACCGCCTGGACTTGTTTGATTTAACCTAAGTTGTTTTGGTAATAGTCGTGAAACAGCTAAAACATCCATTACATTACATTGTCTTTATATGGTGGTTTAAAAACTCAATATTTGTGACCATCTGAGTGAAAATCATCCTTAATAGTCTTTAACTCGTCTGTTACTAAACTGACTACCTTATATTGCAGGGGGGAAGAGGGATGAAGATTTAATTTTACCCATCAATTCATCTTTGAGCGTCACTTTGCATCAAGACCAGGTTGGGAAAATTGCTTCTGATTGCAGCTAATGAATAGGAAAAGTTAGGCCTTCTTGCAATTTTTAACACTGCTTATTAATACATATTTAGTAAGTATTAATAAGCAGCACATTGGCTTGTTAGTAACACAAGAGGACATGGAGTAAAAGTTTTGTGCATTGCTAAAAAACTCAGCAGGATAGTTTTTTATGTATTAAGATTTTTGGATATTAATCATATATACAATAAAAATTTAGCAGCAATATTAGTAATACAGAATAAGCAATGTATTTTAAAACATACAAGGGTAGTTACAACTGATTACAAAAGCATTTGTATTATTCTTTTAGTTTTAAAAAACAATGGGACCATGCCAGCTTTATTCAATATAATCATGATGTAAGATTATCTAACCATCCCATTTCCCGTTTGGATGCCTGTTGTATTTCACGCTTTTGAAATATACCCTTCAGTGTTAAAATGTGTGACTGACTTGATCTGTAAACCTTTCTTTGTACATTTCTGAAGGTCATATCAAGCTTTTAAGTTAGAAAAAGAAATTAACCTTGGCTTTTCTTTTGGACATTGAGTTGAGTAAGTTGGAGTACATGCTGATATTTTATGACATCAATAATTAAATGAACCTGTCTTGCATTATTTCCTTTGCGCAGCTGAAAACGACAACAACAGTTGCAATCAGCCGATCCTTTCAGGAGGACAGACTGTGGCTCAACGGCAAAGAGGAGGACATTACGCATCAAAGACTGCAGTCCTGTCTGAGGGAAAGTAAGTCATGTCTGCTTAGGTTTTTCTCTTGAAATCTGTAGAGTACAGAAATGTTATTCTAGTAAAGCACTTATTTTTATTCTTCTATTTAGTCAGACGATTAGCGAGGAAGCGACGTAATGATGGAGACGCTCGTTCGACTGATTCAGTGGGATTGTCTCATAAGGTCCACATTTGCTCTGTTAACAACTTCCCCACTGCTGCTGGACTCGCCTCTTCAGCAGCTGGATTTGCTTGTCTTGGTGAGCTTGTGTATTTCTTTGTGTGCTGTAATAGTGCTTAACAAAAGTGACTATTTTATTATGTTACTATAATTGGGTAGATTTAATTTTTTTTTTTTTACCAGTGTTTTTTGTTGTATACATTTTGTGTTGCAGTTTATACTCTGGCTCAGGCATTCGGTGTGGAAGGAGAGCTGTCTGGGATTGCTCGTCAGGGCTCAGGCAGTGCCTGCAGAAGCATGTATGGCGGGTTTGTCCAGTGGATCCTGGGAAGCAAAGAGGATGGGAAAGACAGTGTAGCCCAGCAGGTGGAGCCAGAGAGTCACTGGCCTGAGCTCAGGATTCTTGTTCTAGTGGTAGGTCTGACTCTTGAGAATTAAACTGTGAAGTGAAAATTGTGTTATTATTTCTTTTAACAGTTTTATTTAATTATTTTACTCATTTAACATTAGTATTGCTCAGTCTGTTAAAGTATGTAGGCCAAGAATCAGTTAGATAGGTTTCCTGTTGACCTCTCCTCGTAGAAGTCGCAGCAGACTGATGAGTGGACTAAATGTCACCACAAGTACCAAAGCAAGGCATTAACAGATAACAAGAGATAGTTTAGGTAAAAATAGTAAGATGGAATAAGCCCTAAGGTCTAACAAATTTCTCCATTGAATGTTATAAGCTCAGAGAACGTATAAGGTCTGACAATGTTTTTGGTAAATTGTTCTATTACTACACCTGATTGTTGGAAAATCCCATATTTTGAACAAGAAGATGTTTATCATCTAAACAATTAATTGACTTTTCAATGAGGACGAAGTTGCATCCTGTTCACCCTATGGTTACGTGACTGTGCATTAAACCTGTTCAACTGGAATTGGCTCTGAGCCAGGGGAGTGACCACATTGTGCAGAGTCCAATATATTGTGAGAGCTTGCAGCTCCAAGTCAGAACTCATTGCAGGTACAGCTGTTGTGCTGTGGTTGCTGTGTGTTCTCCGTTTGCAAACGACAAGAAATAAAGGATTTGCTATTTGCTTTTGCCAGAGTCTCAAGCCTGATCTGTTCCACACAGATTAGATTTTTTTTCCTCCACACAGAGCTGGTTTCATGGGACAGGTTTGGAAGGCCTGTGATCACCAAAGCCTCAACTTCCTGGCTGATATCTTGAGATATTACTTAAGTGTTTGTGTGGTTATTATGGTCAAACACTTTAGTTTAATCAAACCAGAAAACATAAACCCAAAATTTTCACTTCGTCCCTGTGTACATTTGCAAAGTGTAATCTGATTTTTTTGTGTTTCTTGTGGAGTAATGGCGTCTTCCTCACCGAGTGACCTCACACTTTCTTTTTTTCTTTTTAGGCTAGTTCTGAACGGAAACCAATAGGGAGCACCTCTGGGATGCAGACCAGTGTACAAACAAGTTTACTGTTACAGGTACTTTATTGGAGTCCTACACTGTGTTTTTAATCGGAGTGGTTGAAACACTGACCATGATTTGTGTGTTTGTGCGTAGCACCGAGCAGACGTTATCGTCCCACGTCGGATGGTAGATATGATCGAAGCAGTGCGAAAAAAGGATTTTCCTGCTTTTGCAGAGCTGACCATGAAGGACAGCAACCAGTTTCATGCCACCTGCCTTGACACACACCCACCTATCTTCTACCTCAACAGTGTCTCCCAGCAGGTCATTCACTTGGTGCATCGGTATAACAAATACTGTGGGGAGACCAGGGTGAGCAACTGGAGAATCTGTTCCTAAACAGAGAAAGTCATTGTGTAAAATGCCTGTTAAAATTAAGTTTGAATACAAATATTGATTTATTACCATTTTGACAACAGAAAGCTAAAGGAATTATGTTTTTTGATGAATTTAGATTTTACACCAATATGACTAGATATTTAGTCTTAAAATCTGTGAAAGTTTAAGCTTTCAAACTAGCCTCACTAATCCTTTTTACTTTGGGATAATTTTCTTTATCTTCGTCTGTTTTTTTAAAACCCAAATTTGCCTAATTTGTTGCAGCTGAACTTCTCAGGTTGTGTAAAGAAGATGTGAAACTTGCAGGTTGTTTTTGAAATGAGGAACAGGAAAGAGCATCTCTGAAGCTGCTCGTCACACTCTGTCTGCTCTCCTCTAGGTGGCCTACAGTTTTGATGCGGGACCCAACGCTGTGATCTTCACTCTGCAGCAGTTTGTTCCAGAGTTTGTGCAGCTGGTGCAGCACTTCTTCCCCCCAGACAGAAACGGAGAAGAGTAAGTTAACAGATAGCACGGATAAATGTGCTTTTTAGATTTATTTCATTTATCAGTCATTTTATCAGTTTTTTTTATTAGTTTTGAACATTTTCAGAACAATCCCTTTAAGCCTTCCATAGAAGACATTTTTGCATTTATTTTGCAGTGGTGCCAATAAAGATCTTGCATAGTTCATATGACTTTAGCAAATCAGAAGTCAAGCTACAATAAGTCACAATGACCCACATTTGGCAACCCTTTTAAATATGTTCTTATGTTTCCCATGTTACCAGCTATCAATCTGAAACTGTTTCTCAATATAGACACCCATTCAGATAATTGCTTAATTTGTAAGATTTCTGCTGGTTCTTTCTTTCAAATTAAAGAACACAAAAAGAAAAGCTGTCTGATAACTTTCTCGGTCCTCTACAGGCAAAAAGCAATGACAAAATAATAAATTGGTGCCACCTACATATGACCTGTTGAAGCTCATGTTTACCAAGTAGGGTGTGTTTGCTTGACGTCACTAAGTGTTTGCTACTTATCTTTAGTTTTATCAAAGGTCTTCCTGTCAAGTGTGCTGCTCTTCCCATGGAGCTGAAGCAGAATATTGGCCTAGAGCCCGTTCCAAAGGGAATCAACTACATAATTAGCACAAAGGTTTGAAGGAACACAATTAAAATATGCACACACAGGATTTATCTTTTGTTTTTTTTTTAATGACGTGTGATACCTTTTAGGCTGGACCAGGCCCTCGTGTTGTTGACGATCCTTCTGAGCACCTCCTCTCAGCAGAAGGTTTACCAAAGAAGACGGTCTGAGAAGCTTATTACCCCAAGAAGCTAATTCCACTCAGCGGCAATAAATCTTACTCAGCAGATCTGAAATTTACAAGAAGAAGTGTTTCATTTTTATTTTTGTATAAGAAAAGAATCTGTTTTTTTATGAGATTTTATCACACAGTCTTTTAAAAAATTCCTCATCAGTCTGGAAACACTCATTTCTCAATTTCCTGTGTCGCTCTCTACATTTTTTTTGAATATGTTGTTAGCTAGAAAGTCACATTGTAAATAAATGTGTACTCTGGCATCACGTTCATACTTTGTTTTTATCTTGACATGTAAATCTAGTCAAGGTTTAATTCTTCTGGATTCCTTGAAATTGTATGTGTTTTTCATAAATATTTTTATTTTCATTACCTTCAACGGTGTTGATACAAATAATAACACTTAGCCAAGTTCTGTATTTACTTGTTTCATTTGCTAAAAATGTCATTTAGATGCCATTTAAACTACATTGAGCACTTTTTGGCATTTTATTTATTTCAATTTGATTTTGATACCTTCTGTTTGATTTCCCATGCGGAGGTGTTGAAATACCTTTTTAATGTCATGTTTTATTGTCCATATGGTGAAGAGTACGTTTCATGCAAGTGCAGCAGTCTGGATAATATTCCATCTCGGTTCTTTTTGACAGATAAAATGGAATTGTTGAAATGCACATTTAAGGGTTTCAATATTAATTACTAGTTTTGTACAGTGAAAACTGAAGGTAATAATTGCATTACTATATTGAAAAAAAAAGTATATGCATATTGCCGAGATTTACAAAGTAATCTCTTAAAGTGGCAGGTGGAGCACTAGATGATAAAAAGTCTTACATTAATGGCCTGTCACATTTATTAGGATTTATTTTATAGCTATTTTTTCAATATCATGCATATCTGGTTTGTCCCAATATCTACTAATAATCCTTCAAAAAAGATCATGCAAGTTAGAAAAACATCTTCCTTACAGAAGAGAAAAGTCTTTCCTCGTCCAATCCTCATTCTTCCCGTCATTTGTCGTTGCTGTCCGGTAAGTTTGCAGCTGCTAACCCCTCCTCTCTTGCCTGTCCAGGCGACTTTTTCGGAAATGACGAGCGAAATGGGGACAGGTTAACGCAAGCCCTGCCCACCAGCCCTTAAATCTGTGTGCTTCTCATCACGTAAATACAGTCTCTTCCTTGTGCAGCTCGATTCCTGCCCGCAGCGCTTCAGAGACTTTCAGCAGCGCTCCAGGTGGTCACGATGGGGAAGATAGAGTGGGCAATGTGGGCCAACGAACAGGCTCTGGCTTCGGGGCTCAGTGAGTATGAAAACTTGATTCAAATAAACTGAGCTCATTTTAAATTTCTGGTTTGAGAGAACTAGTTGACTTCATAATGTTTAAGTTGGGATTCCCCCCCCCCTCTCTCAGCGTTTCTGCAAAAATAATAAATTAGAATACATGTTAACACAGTCTTGCTTTTTTTTTTTTTTGGCGTGGAGTCACAGAAGGTGCATTGTTTTAATCTCACCTTCCTGTTTCCTTCTTTCAGTTCTTCTTGCTGGAGGAATAGTAGGTGTGGCTGGCCAGTTCAGAGGCTGGGAGTTTGCTGCTTATGCAGTGTATCCTTCACACCTGACAAGGAATAAAACGCACTTCAAAAGATTCAGATGATGGGGGGGAAAACATAGCTTTCTTTTCTTTTTCCTTTCCTTTTTTTTTAAAGGAGTTTTATGTAGTCCTTGTATGCAGGATCTGTCTGTCTGTCTTATTTTGAAATTACTCTGTCAGTGTAGCACATAAAATAAATTGACAAGGTTTAAAATACTATATTAAAGGCATGTATAAAATAGTTTTTGGAGAATAACAACTAAGAGTAAATAGAAGTACATTTAAGAAGTGTACATTTTTACAGACAGTGTTGTCTGTAAATCTGTGCAAGCTACAGTATCTGCAAAATGTTGTGCATTCGATGTATAGTTAATGTCCTGCCATGAGTATTTTTAAAATCATTGTCTTGTTGACTGTTTTGGCTATCCTGGCACACTTTCTTTTGTTGGTTGTGAGGAATTAATGAAGTGTCAGCCTTGACATAAAACCAGTGCCGCTGGCGTGTTTGTGTGTCTGCTTGAATATCCAAGAGGCAAGAGGGCCAAAGGAACAAGTGTGGAAAGAACGTAAGCAGTGTTGCAGTTTTCTCTCTATTTTCTTCACCTGCCTTGCACTCATGTTATGTGATGATCATGAAATGATGCTTATTTACTGTCTGTTAGGGGCCAGTATTGTTTCACAGTGTGCGTAAAAGCCTTTGGACCTCTGACGAGGAACTACTACATCAGAGCATTTTTACATGCAGCGTGAGTTTATTTGGGTTTTATGCACATTTGGAATCTACCTTGATTAGTTTGTGGGAGGCCTTAAATGTAGATTGGTGGGATTGGCCTGCTCAGGTTGTAAAACTGCATTCCTCCTCTTTTTTTAATCCTGCTAAACAAAAGGCTTATCATTCCATTGCCTTGTATCTTTTGTTTTCCCCTTTCAGAATCTGTGTTCCTGGAGGTTTTATGCTAGCAACTGTCCTTGGATGCGTCTGCCTCGGCATTGCCAGCCTCATCTATCTTGCAGTAAGTTGTTGACTTTTTTTAAAATCAGATTTCGGCTCCACTTGAGCAGGTTAATAATTGTGAATTCTAAGAAAGGAAGTACAGAAACAAGGAAATTCTAATAAGGAAGAGATTGTTACTCAGTCCTTCCACAGTTGCGACATGACCTCAGAGTTTTGAAACTTGACCGGTCAAGGATATTGCTGAACTCCTCAATAGCTCAAAATGGTCAATCTAAAGTGTATATCGTTGATGCAGTTAAAAGCACAGTTTTTTTTTATAGCTTTACAAACAATAATGTTTAGAAAATAACCAGCTTACTATTATTTATAAGTTTCAGTAGCCAGATGGATGCTCAAAAGACGCTAACTGACTTTGTCTTGTTTTCCAGGCAGCTATTCGAGGTGAGCACTGGGAGCCCATTCTTCCACAGAAAGAAGTGCGAAAGCCAGTCGCAGAGAGCATCAAGAATCCTCCACAGAACCCTCCACCAAGACCTCCTCCAGAGATGCGCAGGAAACAAGCAAAGGACCTTGAATCAGCTGCCTATGATAACCCCGTCTCTGTTACTGCAGATGAATAACAGGTCCAGAACTCTCCCCTTATTATTCACCCTCCTCTGTCAAACAATGACACGTTCATTGTGGAAACTCCCTGGATTCAGTGACTGTAGATGAAAAACGTTTTCAGAAGTTTGTTGATGCCTCTGAGCAGGCAGAGCCTTCCTACGTCACGGATTACCGGAATTATAGTTCAGAGAAAAATAAATGACGAAATTGATTTTTTTTTTTTTTTTTTTTTTACTTTTGATAATGCTGCAGGCAAATTTAATTCTGTAGCTGCTAGACTGCAACCTAGGGCAACTACTGTCACTTTAGAGTACTGGATGCTAGATGTTAGCACTTAACGGTCCGATGAAGCAAAGTCACAGACTAATGTTGCTTCATGTTTGAGTTATTTAAGTTCTTATTGGCATGCATACGCCTTATGGAAGAATTGTGTACCTTAACTGTAATTTCTATGCGTTTGTGTTTAAAAGCCTTGGGTTACAGTTGTTTACAGTTTTATGGTACTATTTATACCTTTAGATAAAATTAGCTGTTTCCAGCTGATATTAGCCTTTTTATTATTTGTGTTTTGTTGTTAGTCATAGTTTTATTACCTTGTAAATAAATATTTTGCTTCCTTTGAATCATTGGTTGTAGACTTCTGTTTTTTCTGTTTCCTTTAAAAAATATTTAAAGAAATGGCATTTGCAAGTTCCTCTTTTCGCAACAACTGGATTTCAGTATCACAGAAATCCCCTCTAAGGAAGGATTTACATACTTCTCCAAAGTATTTTTTTTTCTTATTGTCAACAATCATGCTAAATATGATCCATTATTCTTTTTAAGAGGGAAGCAGTGTATTTATAGATTTGCTTGTGAAACAAGTTTTGCATGTTAGAGTCATTTCATTGCTCACACAAAGCGGTTTTCTGTTTTGTTATTTTTTTCCTGTTACTGGTCACAGCTTATCTTTATTGGGTTGCAGGCTGTTTGGAAACATCAACCATGAAAAAATGGTTCCTTTTTTCAGTAAGACTGACAGTCTAGTTTACCTTACATCTAAAAGCATGTCTCAGTTTGGTTGCCATTTTTCCAATTTGAGAATCTTTAAATATCTAGGCTGAAATGGCATGAAGTTGGAACGTATTTTCCACTGGATTTTAGGTTATACTCAAAGTTTGAAAAGATAAATTGATCTCTGCAGTCAAATGCCTGCAGAGTTTTTGAAAGGTTTGAGACTGAAATTCTGCTCCACAGTGTTGACTCAAGCTCAAAGACTGTGGGAACAAGAAACATAGCTGCTTTAATGCATTCAAAAATGAAATAATTCATTTTACTCTACATACAAAAACAACAGCAAAAAAATTAATAGTCATAGTTTTTGAGGTATTATTTCTTCTATCTTCTATTTTATGAATGGTCTTTTGGACCATGATTCAAAAATTCAAAGAGTATTTTCTGCTTTTGTAGATAAAAAGAGAAATATCCCCAGATTTGTTCATTTTTGTGCATGAGTACAATAATAAAAAAAAGAATGTCCAGCTAGTGTCTATAGAAATATCATCTGTAGGTTTTAGATAGAGCTATCCCAATAGTCAGAATGCTGATGACCAAAAAACAAACTTCAGTTGTGTCTGATAGCAAAGACGCCTTTGGGTGTGTTTGGGGCATACCTGTAAGCTCCAAACACACCTATGTCTACAATGGGTGTGTCATTATGTCATAATGGGATCCATAATGACAGGTATGGGTCCCAGCACAATGTGGAGACAAAATAAACCAATATCTAAAGAAGACCTTATATGTAAAGAAAGTAAGACCTATACATTGGTACTGTGTATGTGCTGTCTAGAGGCCTCTACAACTGGGCCAAATATAAATGGGATGTTCTGAAATAAAATCCTTCACTGCTCAACTGAAGTTGTGTCTACAGAGTCTTGTTTTCCCCTGAAGCATTCTCACACCGGTATTTTGAAAACAACTACCAATCATACACTACACTGTTCTTTCTAAATGACAGTAAATATGGACAAAAAAAAGACACGTGGTGTAGTGCTATATAACGGAAATCCTTTGCTATTTCATGACAACCAGACTCTGACTGCCACAATTTGCAACATTTTAGAAACTTAATTTTGCATAATAAATGCCTCCATGAGGTAGAAAAAGTATCTAATACTTTTTGGAAGGACCAAGTGTTGTTTCCAGTGATTATTTTTTTAATATACTAAATGCATTATTTCATAATAGCAATTTGTCTAACTTGAGCACATTTCAATTGATTTTATTTGAAAAAGAAGAAAAAAAGTGATGCAATGTACAATCTAACCTCTAGAGGGAGACCTCACCCTAACTGTCCGTAAACACTTAGAAGAAGAAAGAGTCTGTGAATTTTGCCCTCATCTATTGACAGCCATGGAAACAACATTTTAACACTACACAGTTTATATATAGTCAATCCACATATGGTCTACAATGTCTACCCGGGCCTTGAGAAGACTCAAAGGGAAACAGAGGGGTCAGGAGGCCTTGGACCTCGGGGACCTAAGTTTGAGAGACAGCCCGGAGGAGCAGGCTGAAGCTGAGGCTGGGGAGGAGCAGCTGGACACGGCTAATGCTGCTAATGTTTCTCCTCCTTCCAATAGCAAAAGCAGCAGCAGCCGAAAGACAAAGAAAAACAAGGCTCAGAAAAACTTCAGTAACATTTATGAACTGGTAAGGTGGCGATAAAAACGGAGTGACGTGTTTCTTGTACAGCAACGGCACTTTTTGTCTCCAGTTGTTTACATCAGCTCCTGGTAGCTTACATAGCTAAAACATGCTAACAGTTACTCTCAGTTAAATATTAACATGTTCTAGTTTTGTTAGGCTGTCCAACTCAGTAGGTACTTGTAATTTAAATACACCTACAACAGAGTGGAGGGTAAATTAGTTTAATTCCTACATTATTGACTGGTGTAAAAATTGTGTATCTGGGACAAATTTCTGCTTTGTAAAGTTGCCTCTTACTCAAAAATATAAATGTTATAGAGAATATATTGACTGCTTTATCTTTAACATTTGTCAATTCAGGATTTGTTGTGTGCTTTTGTACATTTGAAGTTACTGAAATAATTTTAGAATGTGGTGAAGACCAGTTTTACCATGCAATATGTTGACACTTTATGGTTTATTCCATAAAGTGATACATCTTTTTGACTTCTTTTGTCAGATATGTGATGCAGAAAATGAGTCAGATAGAGTTTCACCCGATGAAGATCCAGAGAAAAATAAAGCAAGTGGAACCAAAAAGAATAATAACAAAGATGTTGAGAATCAAGATCAAAAGCACGAGGAAGAGTCCACAAAGGTAAAGTTAAAACAATTAGGAAGAAGTTATCTTCCTAATTAACTGTTTTATCGAAAGGTACATTTTGCATCTGTCATCTGTGTTTTGTTTGTCTTTTACAGTCAGGAGACAGAATTAAAAAGAAGAAAAAAAAGAAGAAAACTAAAACAACATCAGAGGATGGACAATTAAATGTATGGAATATATCCAATTCTAACAGGACAATTCAGTCTGAGCCTAATTTATGTCCCTAGAATAATATAACAGTTTATAAGGCAGAAAGCTTTACAGCTAATTATTTAGTTATAGAGTTTATGCAGTCAGTGCTGCCTTGGTTTACAGAATCTTTACTAATCTTGGGAACAACATAATAGTTAATATGATGTCACAACTCATCCAAAATGCATTTTTATTACTTTTAGGGAGCTGCAACTGAAAATATTGACTTACTGCTGGAGAACCTGGAGCTGTCCGACGGTGGGAGTCTGCAAAGTGAGGACTGCGGCAGCTCAGTCAGAAGATCTGTGCTTCATGTGGAACACAGGTGCGAACACCAACCTGTTTGATGCTGAAGATGCATAGAAACCTGACAAAAAACACAACTCTGATTTTGATGGTGCTCTGTCATGGTAATGCATTGGATATATTTAGCAAGATTACAAAAAGAACTGACTAGACTATCATAAATGTTGGCCAGTTATTTTAAGTACCATGCATTCCAGCTCTCTGTCCCAGTGTTACATTTAGTAACCAGTAGTGTAATGCAGCACGGACAGGTTTGGATGATAAGTGGCAGTAAGGTGGACCAGGCATTAAAAGGTTAGAGTAAAGGTGTCCCAATGCTGAAAGAGCAGACGGCAACCAGAGCAACTTCTTCCATAAATCATTGTTGAGGTGGACATTTTGAATCTTCTTGATCTGGCATCAATATTTGCCATTACAAAAAGCAGAAAGACTGTAGCACTCACTCATCCACATTCAGTGTCAGAGTCATATTGTTATTGCGACATTTACCAGTATTACTGCAAATCGCATGTTTTCCTAATGTTGTTGTAGATCGTTAGATCATGATTCATTTTTAGGGAAACGTGAGCTGCCAGAAGGTGGTGTTCCTGCCTGCCGTAAAATTTTCTCATTGTTGTGTATGCTATTTTTGTAACATTTAGTTTTAAACTGAAAATTATGAAAAAAGTCATGTGGAGTGAATCTTCACAGCTCATCAATGCTGTCAAAGTGACTGTTTATGGTTTATCATCAGAAATCTCAACCCAGAGACTGAACTGAAGAGATACTTTGGAGCTCGGGCTGTTCTGGGTGATCAAAGGTAAGAGATTTTAAAAATGAAAAGTATTTTGTCATTTTGATGTGTAAGATTCATAAAGTTTTTTTTGTTTTTTTTTCTGAACAGACCTCGGCAAAGGAACAGGCACTTTCACCGTAGCACTTGGATGACCAGCCCAAAGGAGAGCTGGCCTCGCTTTAGCCGACCCGGTGGGTCTTTAATATTAAATATTAATAAAATCTTTCATTTTTATGTGATAGACCGACTCAACCTTCTACATTATTTTAAAGTTAAACGCTTTACTTGGTATCAGTCTGCAACACACCAATTAAATATACTAAAGTGTGAGGTTGTAAAGTGTTATATTTTGAAAAAAAAAAGTTTCAGTTTTATGAATATTTTAGCAAAGACGCAAGATGATAATGAGCCACATGATTTCATAGCTCAGTTGTTCTGTATATCTGTTCAACTCTCCTTAATTTAAATAATATTTACAACATCCAGCTGTTCTTTAGGAAACCTGAATAGCAACTTTTACGAGGCTGTTGTAAACGTTGCTATTCAGTCTCTCATTATAAGAGCTTGAATAGCAACTTTTACAAGAGCTTGAAAGTACCTTAGCAAAACTTTTTTCAGTTTCCCAGATTTGCAGTCAGGCAACATAAAACTAGCTAAAAGCATTTTTGGGACCATGACGTCATCACAAAGACTGGCTTATTGTCTGCAAACTGAAAAACCTTATTGATTCATTACCTTATCTGTCTGATGGATGTTCACGCCATGGCCTGATGGCATTTTTCCCCCACAAATATCAATTTAGGTTGTTACAAAAGGTTTGAAGCCAAGCCTCATCCGCACACAGAGCCTTGTGTTTTAGGTGTTTAGTAACTTGCTCACACAGTTCCTGTTTTTGTTTATGCTTAAAACAGGTCATCTGAGCAATTCCTAATAGGTTATTCTGTTATGTGTACTGGCCCAACAATGTCTTGTACGCTACTTTATCTGTTTCATAGTAATTTAGCGGTGATTAAAATTTACAATCACTGGAATAGCCACATTACTGGTCATATTAAACTGCAGGGTACCACAAATTTGCATTATAATCTTTGGGTTTAAAATTGACAGTTTGGCTTATTGTAGATTTTAATTATTGTTATGGATTGTAAGCAAAGTAGATTCAAAATCTTTTTTTTTTTTTTTGCTTGTGTACATTTTATTCCTTAGAATATAGAGTGTTACATAAAATCTTGCTTTATTAAATAAATAAAGTTTATTAGACAGTTTTCCCTTTTAGTTTCCTTTTTGTTGTTATATTAATACAAGTTTAACATAAATACAAGTTTCACATGCTTTGTATTTAAATTCTTTTTAGTTTGTAACCCTAATTTCTGCCTCAGGAATCTCGATGACTTTGCTGGAGTCCAAGAATGGCGTTCATTATTTCACTTTTGAGCACAACCGGGACTACCAACAAGTGCAGTTCAAGTTCTTAGATGCTGTTGAGTCCATGGATCCCAACAACATTGTGGTGAGTCTTCCTTTCATGGAGCTTAAACCTATTTTATCTTTAATCTAGTGGAGTTGTTGCTAAATATTTTGTTCCAGCTTAAACTCCTGCAGTTTGTTTTACCAAGTAACTTTAATGTTAATATTTTAACATTTTGGAACTTTTACAAATGTTCTCTTAATACAGGTCTCATTAATTTTATCAGTGTATTTGAATGTGCCATGTAATTTAAAGTTAACAGAAACCATAGTGAACTATCGATGAGTAGAAACTGAGAAATATCTACCCATATCTGCTCCATTTTTAGTTTAGGCTCCGGCCTTCCTCACAGATTTGTTTTTTTACCTGATTTAAACGAGGTTGGAGAAAAACTTCCCTACTTTTTGAAATGGTTCCTGCAGTGGAAATGCACTTTTATTAACAACCCACATTTTTCCCAGCCTGTAGTCAGAGGAGCAGCTCTAGTAGGACATAGTTTGCCTAAACAGCTCCAGCAGTTAAAACACAAACATCAAACTGTTCAGGGACGATTCAGTGTAATTAGGTTTTGAGGGAAGCATATTGGAAACACACCTCATGTGTGCCTAAAAACTTCAAACAGTTATATTTAATAGAGTAAAATATAAAAAGCAAAATAAGACATTTTTCCATATATTGTTTATGTTTTATGTTTTAGTTTTATTGTTTTAATTTTTAAAAAATTGTTCTAGATTTATATTTGAAGTTTATATTGTATGTATTTACTTTGGTTATAGCTCTTTAGTAAACATTTAGCTAGAAAACACTGAGATGTTTCCACCTTTATATATGGAGATTATCGGATCCTTTGGATCGGTCCCATTTTAGTGTTTATAAGTTTCCTCCTTCTGATGGCGACTGTTTAACAACGGAGAAGAACTGACTGCAGGAACTCCGTATTTTTAATTTATCTTTATTTACTAAAATCCAGCGGTGTATTTCTGTTTTCTGCTTTATTTTCTGCAGGCTCTGCTTCAGCTAAACCCGTATCACATCGATTCCCTGTTGCAGCTTTCTGACGTCTGCAGGATACAGGAGGATCAAGAGATGGCCCGCGACCTCATTGGTGAGGAGAAAACTGGAATGCATTGAGTTTTATGAGCTGAAGTTTTTAGAGGAACTCTTTGCGTCCAATGTCAGTTTTTTTTAGGAACAAATGATTTGTGTTTTGTATGCACACTGAAAGCCTGATGTGAAGGTTTACGTTTATTTATTTTGGTTGTATTAAGTCTTACCCACATATGACCCTGTAAAATATTCCTCAGTTGATTTGAATATGGAGGTTTTTCATATTGCAATTCTAACTCATTTGTCGGTTCGTCCTTAAAGCCTCGCAGGCTTATCTATTTTAGAAAACAAAGTCGATCTGTTTCAAGTTTGTCCTTTTTATAGACAACTGATTTTGGCACAAACATGAAACGATGCAGCCTCTCTTTACAAAATACTCTGCTGTCATTTATAAGTCTGGTTTTCATCATCATATCCTAAGAGGACAAGCGGAATATTGTGTCTAGATCATTACATTTCACTATTCTTGGTCTTGTGAGAATCCTTAAAGTAAAGGCGAAACTAAATTAAAAAGCTGCTTTTTTAAATCCTGCAGAGATCAGTGCATTTTTTGCTTCACATTTAGAATTATGTTTGTCAGCGACTTTGGCCAAAAATGATGACAAATAAACTGATGTCTCCTATTTTTGTTTATGAGTTTATCAAATTGAATCATTTCAGAGCTGTGCGCTTTTGCAAAATGTGACTCAACAAACCAGCCTTTGTTAGGCAGGCTTCATTTAAAGCACAATGCTATGTTTATTATCACAAACTCTGTACTTTAACATTTTTTAGTCTATGTGGAAGAGACACAAAGGACATTTGTCTTCCTCCCTGGATAATTGATTTATGTGCCATAAGACAGAGGTTTTCAGTTTCAATATTTTTAGGTTGTAAAGACATGCTGGTAAGATGGCAAATAAGATTATGACTGCCAGAGCATGTTTGTTTCATTGTTGTTCCCTGCTTTTCCTCATTGGGCAGCAACAATATCTTATGAACTCCTTTAGAAAAATGTCTTCTCTTTTTATTCTTTGTGCAGAACGGGCTTTGTACAGCTTCGAGTGTGCTTTTCACCCTTTATTCAGCCTAACATCAGGAACCAGCCAGCTGGACTATTTGCGACCAGAAAACAGGTTGGTTGCGTCTTTCTTCTTTTTCCCTCCTACGTTTGGTGTTGGGAGGCGTCAGTTTGACCCCAGCTTAACATTTTGAACTTAAATTATGTTTTATGGCACAGCAATCCAGTAATTTAATAATCCTCGTTTGCAGAGCATTTTATCTGGCTCTTTATAAGCACATGATGTTCCTGGAGAAGAGAGGATGTCCACGGACCGCTTTGGAGTACTGCAAACTGATCCTTTGGTAAAAAGAAGAAAGTCTTTTGAAAGTCAAACCTAACAGAATTTCACTTTGAATTATTATGGCTTTATTTAAATTGATTTCTGACTAGCATTTTGTTTATTAAAAAGGAAATTTGAGCTGCGACTATTATAGCACATGCAAGATATTTTTTAAATAATATCCTATGATTTTGCATTCGTAAACTGATCTGCTGCACATTGTCTGAAATTTAGATGGACATTTTCCAAAATGTTTGTGTATTGTGTGCAAGTATTGATATTTTGGTTTTGCTGCACTTCCTGAAAATGTTGTAGTTCTCCTAAAAATGATTATCCAAAGTAGATCTACTCACTGGATCAACATTTCTGCAGAATCTCAGTATTTGATGTTACAGTTGCACTGGATGCAATATTTAGAAGAGTAGTTTATGTAAAGTCCCATGAGCTGCTGCTCTGCATGCCAACATTACTGTTCTTGGCAACAATGTGCATTCCTCTTAATCTTTTTAATGTTTTTCACAAACTTTTTTGCTTTTTTTGGGAAAAAGTTAAGGATGTTTTCAACACTTTTTCAAATCTGAAAAGTGAGTCAGATATTTGTAGTAATTTCACTCTAAAAGCATCCAATTGCCCAGAGAAGCCTCTCAATTAGAACATAGAATCAGTCAGACAACATTAGCGAACAAACAGCATCATTAGAATAAAGTATCACAGCAGAGATGAACTTGTGTAGAAGTTTAAATCGGGGCTAGGATAGAAAACTGGATCCAAAATAAGACTGATCCAGTTAAATAAAATATTTACATAGGTTCTGATGCTTTATTGCACATAAATAAACCATTCAATGAAACATTTTCACAGTTTTCTGTAAATCATTATTAAGCAATATTAGACTTCTCATTATATTATGTCAGCATGTTTCTAAGTACTTTAAGTGACTGCTTTACTCGTGGTTTTGTGTCTCATAGTTTAGACCCAGACTCCGACCCGCTTTGCATGCTGCTGCTCATCGATTTCCTCATGCTCCGTTCCAGAGAGTACAGGCCTCTCCTTCAGCTGTATCAGGACTGGGAGGTAAAATTGGGCCTTTGTGTGCAACACTTAACTCCTTAGAAATCTGATACTGAAATTGTCTTTTATAACTCTTTCTTCCAGGAGCATAGAAATCTGTCTCAGCTGCCAAACTTTGCATTCTCCTGCGCACTCTGTCATTTCCACCTGAGTCAGCAAGATGATGTGGATCCTGAAGAAAGTGACAAACAGAGGCGACAAGCTGACCAGATGCTGCAGAGCGCTCTCATAATGTTCCCTGGAGGTTAGATGAAATCCATCAACCACCCTCTGTTTAAGAGCACAACTTAGAGGTTTCATAATTTATTTCTGACTGTAATTGTGTTGTTTTGCAGTTTTGATGCCTTTGCTGGATCTATGCACTGTTCAGCCTGACAGCACAGTCTCTTCCCATAGCTTCTTTGGTCCAAAGAGTCAGATAGGGTAGGTCTCCTTTTTCTACCTAATGTAGCGCATAACCCACAAATGCTCTTGCGTAAATGCTGCATGCTAAAATTGATCTGTCCACACCGTATAACCAAGAAAAAAAACTTAGTATAACATATGCTGCAGATAAAGCTCATTGTTTCAAAGCCACCAAACGTCATGTGTCTCCAGGCAGCCACCAGCTCTGGCTGAGCTCACAGCTCTATATGTGGGGAGAACGTACAGCCTGTGGAAGGAGGCGGCGGTAATGCTCTGGCTGGAGGAGTCAGTGAAGGAGGTGCTGCGCCGGGTCGATTCCAAAGATCCTCTCGTTGAGGACTGTCAGAACAAGTAAGCTGTACACTTACTGCTTGCTTGCCCCCACTCATATTTCTGGCGGCTTTGTGATGCGTCAAACGAAGACGAGCCATGTTAAGTAAAAATGCCAATACTTAAACCAGCCATATGTTGCTTAGAGAGCTAAGTGGGAACAATGTATTTATTCTCTGATGAACTTAGACTATATTAATAGTTCATTAATTTTGGTAAGTGTTGTCATTTATCACACTGCTCTAGGAGAAAGCAGAGATACCAGAGTGCACCAAGAAACATCCATCGCCATGTTCTCCTCTCTGAGATTAAAGAAGCCACCTCGACTCTGCCTCTTGTAAGAAGTCACCAGCTGAGTCTCCAATGACTATGCCTTTCAGAAAATTGAATGGATCAAGCTTTATGTGCTGATGTCAATATCAGATATTCTTTAAATTTGGATTCAATTTGATATCAAAGGACAATAAGACATAATGTCCTTAGGGACATTTGATAGTCACAGTAGTTTTAATACAACAACAAATGAAGGAATGAAATATCATTCATATTTCCATACCTCAAACACTGTTTTATTTATTAATATCATAAAGGTTGCATTAAAACAAATGGTGTGAATTTATGCACTAAGCTGAAAATGTTAGGAGTTTGTAGTTTTGATGGTTTTATTAAATAGAAAACAAAATCCATATCTGAGAATATTTATTGTTCTCTCTGCAGATATCCTAAAAATGTTCTGCACAGATGTTTTCCAATATGGCAAAACTTACCCTATGTTTAGCAGGCATGTCGATACTTCGATCCCAAGTTTAAAATCTGGCTCTTGATGGAGGCATGTTAGTCTGATTGTGCCAGAAAAGCTGACCATGCCTGACCCCTGATCGCTGTCATCACCCTGCGGTTTGTGGTTTTCATGTCAGCTGCACCGAATTAAAGCTCCAGTAAAACACTGTGGAACCTGCCTTAATTTTCACATTACGTGCTACTTCATATGGGTCTGTTGGAGAACATAAGTGAATAAACAGCAAAATGAAGATTTAAGAAGCACAGCAGTGACAGTTTAAGGAAGTTTAAAGCACTTCTTAAGCTTTCATATGAAAATGGAAAGAGTATGGCACAACTACAGAACTGAAAAGGTTCAAGGAGTATAAACACTCTTACCAAGCACTCAGTCGCTTATACACCTGGTGAAGTGCAGCATCCCAGTTCACTCTTCTCTAGCACTGCTGATCTGTCAGTCATAGATGAAGCACTAATTTTAATAACTTTATTCTAACTATAATATGTAATGACCAGTTTTGATTAATCTCAAATCTTGATCAGCCCATCCCTGCTTTATAGTTTCCTATCTATTATTTTTGCTGCAAAACAAATAAGCTGATGGAAGCAACATTTCCACAGCTCCAGCACACAGATTACAAATTACATATCCTCATGCTCGTTTTTTTTTTTTTTTTTTGTGTCCTTCTTCAAACTGACACGCAAAAAAGCCCGGCTCCACTCCACAACAAAGTTTACCAACTCATGATCAAAACCTTGAGAACAGACTCGTGTTTCTTCTAT
The DNA here is from genome assembly GCA_010277075.1 of Poeciliopsis retropinna. NCBI lineage: Eukaryota > Metazoa > Chordata > Actinopteri > Cyprinodontiformes > Poeciliidae > Poeciliopsis > Poeciliopsis retropinna. The sequence continues at coordinate 13,982,076 of VMRM01000006.1, read as the reverse complement.
TTAAAGTCCAGACATTTTCTTGGGTGTGATGAACTCTGTGTTCTTTCCAGGCTGTAGATGAGCGTAGCCATCAGCAATGCTGCAGAAAGTTTAAAAAGCCAATTATATTTTCGAGGATAATTAAAAAAGAAATGTACGGTATATTTTTAACTCCTGTAGGAGGTCACCACTCAGCCTGTGATGGGTTTTGATCCTCTGCCTCCACTGGACTCCGTGATTTCATACACCAGACCAGAAAGGTGATGTGACGCATTCATGTGCATTCATTTCTGATCGTCATAGAACAAGCATTCTTCTAACGTTAGTTCATTATACATTTAAAGCATTGTCCCGATTTAGTAATTTTTGTGTCTTCCCCATCAGGCAGCATGTTGGTGCATCCAATGAGAGCACGCTGTCGTTGTTTTTCCGCTCTTTGCTCCCAAACTTCAACCTTCAGGTGAGCTACACAAGTTCTGCTGCTGGATTCTTGGAAAGATTAAATCAGTCAAATTATGTGATATAAATGGTGAAACAAAATCACAAAGAAGATCCACATTATTACCCTGATGTGAACTCAGTGCCTTTCAGTAGCAGTTTGTGAATTTCTCTCTTTACGCTCCAAAGAGGAAACTGCTAATACATCCAAAGACGTTTGCACTGAATATGAGCTGAAAGCACTAATTAAGAACCCATGCTGTGCATGTGGAGACGACATGTGATCAGAGCTGTAATCCCCACAGACACAAGTTATTTGTCTCTTAACAAATTCTGTTACTCTGTTTCCAGAGTTTGGTCATTACAGTCGATATAAACTTGCTTCTTCGACAGGCGGGAAGTAAAGCAGCCTTTAATTTTCTTCTTCCTATAGCCTTAGGGGTTTTTGCAGAACTTCCTGCCACATTTGGACAGAGGGATGTGCAAATAAGAGCCAAGCTTCTCTTACATCAAAAATAAGAGAAAGTTGATGTAGTGGGAAAAAAAAAAAAATCATAAATGCTGTACTAGAAATCTAAATGCTGCAAAGTTCTGCCCTGGTTGGAGATCTTGGTTTTATGTGATGAAACTAGTGAAATGACTGACCTGGACATGTGCTATTTTGTTATGGATGCTTCTCTGATTTTATGAGATTAATGCATCAGTGAATAATTCTTAATGCATTCACAATTCTGTAAAGTTGATCATTCCACATTACTACCAACGAGTCTTACTTTGCTATTTTTTATTTTTTTTGCAGTGTGCTCTTTAGGTTTCTGGAGATTTTTCAGAACTTTTTTTTTTTTTTTTAGACCTTGACTGCTTTTTCAGGCATGTTGAGTACCTGACCAATTTCAGGGGAATCTTTGAGTTTAAGCCTATTAATTTTAATGTAAAAGTAGAAAAATAACTTGAGCACTTTAACAATCTGAGACATGGAGACAATTTAATCCACTTTCCTAAATTTTATTATGTTAAAATGTTCGCTATTTTAACATAATAATAATAATAATAATAATAATTGCTTACAACCAACAAAGAGATTCCTTTCAAATACTGGCCATCTGCTGCTTACATTTTATTTAGTGTGACCCATAAGTTGTGATGCGTTTGTTCACAACATGCTGTTTTATCCAGATTTGTACTGCAAACAAGCAAAGAACGAAACAGAATCCAAAGAAAAACTTTGATGCTTCGACAGTCCGTGCACCACCAGTGGTAATCCTATCACAGTTTGACAACAATGGATCTAAAATAAACCCTTTGTTGTTCATTGAATTTACATGAAATAGAAATGTCTTCAGAAAAATTACAAAGATCCTAGCGAATAAAAATCAATACATCTACCTATCAATAAATTTACCAACAGTGATGTGAAAAAGCTTTTGCTCCAATGCAGATATTTTTTAATACTCCTGAGTGTTTCATCTCATCAAAGCCATTTCATTTACTGCATAATAAGTGACACAGTTGGTAGCGCTATTGCTATGTCAGGATCTGGAACCTTGGACCATAAGCTTTGCTCCCATCAAACAATCCCAAAGAACAATTTCCAGCTGTCGGTCCATGACTTTGAGACAAAGCCAACTTGGGTTGTTTAGCAGGACTCAGACAGCACATCCACAAACAAACAAATCTACTAATGTAAAAAATAAAAATAACAACTACAGCCAAGGTAGCAACATTATTTTAACTAACTAAATAAATAAATACAGGATCTGTATCAGTTTTTCTGTGCTGTTTGCTGATTTACGAAAATAGAAAGAATCATTGTAGATGTAAGCAGCAATAATTCTACTTCTATTAAGGCATATGACCTTATGCATGGATGAATCATAATTTCTTCCCAGAGAACTGATTTGAACCAAAGATCTTGTTTATCACCTGATTCAGTTTGTTCTAGTGCTTAAGGGATTACCATTTAAATATGATATATGGAAGGATGTTTTTAGGTCAGCATGTGTTTACTGCTGTTGAATCCCATGTAATTTATCTTTATCAATTTAATCTGCTTGCATCGAGGTTGAATCTGTCTTTCCACATTAACTCACAGGTGCTTGAAAGACCACTATTTGGTCTTTCATATTAATTAAATGCAAACCCCTTAGTCGATCTTATTCACGAATCTTACGCATGAATCCTCCAAGTATTTTCTGAGTCTGATACTTCTTGCTCTTTCCCTCAAAGTTTCACTAATTTTTATGATGTTGCCTGAGCCCCAAAACCTCAAAAACATTGTTGTGGCGCATCATCCCTAGTTTTCTGGTCACATAGACACAGCTATTAGGCCGCAGCACCCTGCAGGCCTTGTGGAAACATTTGTGCTGCTAACAGCTTGGAGGAAATATTTTAGCACATGCCCTTGACTGATGAAACATTTCCTCCCAAAGCTCATGGTTAGCCTAAAGGGAGAACAACTATAGAGCATCTATTAAGGCATATGACCTTTTTGCAGTTAATTTTATCTCCCATTTGCCAGCGTGTTGGAGAATAGTTAAACAAAGAAAACATTCACAAAGTTGTTTGTCTTTGCAGCATGCTTGCTATTAATGAAGCGTATTCATTGGGATGATGAAGGACCGCTGTATGGAAATGTCAGTGAGTTCCTTTTCTCTTAGTTATTATTCAACCTCTTTTTCATATATATATATATAATCCTTGAGGTGTGGAAAATAAATAAGTGACTGGATGTGTCTTCCCCTACATGAGCATCTTCTGGTTTTATTTTCACATTTTACTGTGCTCTAAGGCTTTAAGAAAAGTGCCAGGAGAAATTTTGTGGCATTTTGGTAACACATACTTGCTTTGGTTTAATAATTTTTGATTAAATAACTCAAACCTTCTTAGACAAGTTGTTTGTTTCAAACTTTGAATTGTCTGTAATAATGTTTAGTTACAGTTGCTTGTTTCATTGAATTTTGATTTGATTGTCTTTTAACTAAATTGATTAAAGCTGTTGTGATTGTGGTCCAGGACATTAAGAAACTGGTTTTACTGAAGTAAAGTTGATACTTTTTGTTTTGTTCAAAGCTCCCATCTGTTGCGGTTTTTACAGTATTTCAGGCTTTTAGCATCCCACCTTTGAGAACTGAAAGTCTGTTTTTCTTAACAGGAAGAGAACGCTCTTTAAAAAAAAGAGCAAAATTCGTACTGTTGGATTTTGTACAAAACCTAATTTAAATGTGAATTTTATTACATCTGCTGAATAGGAGTTTTTTTTTTTATTATTATTGAATCAGGTTTTCAAAGAAGTGAAAAGTTGTTTCGGGTAAACAGCAGTGCATAAACTGCTTGACTTGTTCAAAGTGAGCTTTAGTTTTTGTGTCGTAGCGTCGGCTTTTTGTTGATTGTAGGCAGATCTGAAACATGAAGGTCATGCACCGACCTGCCATCTTTCTGTACATCAACCACTCTTTGCCTCGCATGAAGTCGGGTCGCAGATGTGACGGGTTCAAAAGGATAATCCATACATTTCTCTGGCCAGCTTATTCCTGAAGGATCCCAAATTGTTCTCAGGCCAGAAAGACTCCTGCCATCAATCATTAACAAAAATACAAAATACTTGATCTTCTGAGGCAGAAACAGATCCCTAACCTGGAAAAAGAACAGGAAGAGCCTTTTTGTTTGCCATGAGGCCGTTTCTCCTTTTATTCTTCTGTCAAAATTAGAATGAGAAAGGGGCTTTTCATCTCCAAATGATGAAATGATTGTTTATTGATCATTTATTGATCTGCATGTGTTTATCCATCCTTGGGGCCAACAGAATGGTCCCAACAGGAAAGAAGGGTTGAAGTCACACCTTCAGCGTTGTGCCTGTGGTCCACCTCACAAACCCATAACCACTGAAAACTGTAAGGGCTAATAAGAAATTGTGGAACAAAGTGATTTGATGCAGAGTAAAGTCGGCTGCAGCAGCGCCGACTTTAGCCTCACTGCTGTCAGACTGCAACAGCGTGCGACCGAATGGCTGAATGACTAATGCTACACAAGGACAGGCCATTTAGCATTTACCAGTGGATGGATGGATCCCCTGGAGAGTAATGTTCTTATAATATGTGCACTGGTTGGAACCTAAAGGCTGCAGAGTGCTGCTACAGGATGCTGCTTGTGATTCGCCAGCAGCAGAACGACTTTAAACGAGGTTAAGCAGAGACGCGTGTGTATTCAAGGGTTTATAAGTATTACTCACTTTCCCTATCTCATCAATGTTCTTGTAATCCAATGCGTTTTTGTAACATTAAAAAACCCAACCATACATAAACATGAATATACTCCTTTGCAAAAGTATCCACTAAACTTTACAAAACTCGAAGTATTTTAGTTATACTTGGTTTGCTTTTTATTTTATTTTTTACAAATTAAAAAATAGTGTTGTGCAAATTTATTTAATTTATTCTGCGTGTTTCCGTCTGCATCCTTCCTGATATTATTATCTACTTAAAGAGAGGAAGAGATATAATATGGATAAAAGTAATAAAGTAAAGGGATATATATATATAAGTCTGAATGCTCTGTACATGGAGATGCATCATGTTGTTAGATAGGACACATGTAAGATCTCTTTTGCTACAAAAACCACCTGATCTCAACAGTAGAGAATAATCGATCTGGTTCCAAGTTAAATTATGAATTTCTTTTTTTCCCCTCATTTTCAGGGCGGACTGAGACAGGAGGATGACATGGAAGTAGCGCGAGCCGGCCAGGAGCTGAACCAGGAGGTGAATCGCCTGATGGTGGCCATGAGGGACATGCTGGCAAACATCCGCTTCCAGGAGCCGCCCAGAGAGGACAACCCCTACAGGGACGAGGACGAATGGGACTGACAGAGCAGCGCTCGAACCAGTGTCGGATGCAAATAGTTGAAATAAAAACAGAGGAAATCTTCTGATGGTTGTGAGCTGTTGGACTTGGACATCTTAACTGTGCTTTTTTAAAAATGTGTCCAGAAAAGAAAATTTAAATTTGTTTGAACGAGGGGAACTTTCCTGCAACCCCAGAAAAAAAAACAAAAAACTGGAAGTAAATTATTATGTCTGAGTTTCAGTAATCTACCAATGACAAATAACAGGAATCTTTTCTCTTCATTAGATCATTCTTGTTTGCAGACAAAATTAAGTCCTTTTATTATTGTGAGAGCAATTATGCTTAACTACGGTTACACACGACAGCTTCAAAATCTAATTTAAAAGCAATTCATTCAAGATATGAAGCAGAGAAAATGTCTATATTGGTTGTGGAACATTCATTAATTTCCAGACTTTAAATATTTAACCTGTTTTCTTTAAATAATCAAGGCCACCTGTCACTCATTACAGTTTTATTTCTCATTAATTACACAGATTAATAAAAAAAAAAAAAAAAACATAAATGAAGAAACATTTATTGAAACATTCACAGAAAATGTATTAAAGAACAGTGCAACAAAAGATTGTGCTGTGTGGGAGAGCTGACACTGCATCTGTATGAGGACAATACAATATCAATATATATATATCAATAAATGCATTTTTTGGTAGAATTGTTTTTGTTTGAATTTACTGAATAACATTTTCTTTTTTTTTTTCTTTTTTTTTTGTTTTAAAAACAAATCCAATTTAAAAGTGAATCTCAAGCGATTTCTAAAACTACTGGGCCCAATTCATATCCAAATACAAAATCTACTTTTTTCCAAATTCAGTTCAAATCCAGACATTCAGTCCTTCATAGAGAGCAAGCATGTGGTGAAAGTTGAAAGGAACTATGACCTGTTTTCAGGGAACAGTGGTCTTCCAATCTTTGTCCCTTTGGGTCCATGTATTGGCTATTAACAATTTTAGTCAAAAAAATTTTTTTTTGTCTCTTTTGTGGTTGAATGATGTTTTTTAAAAATACATTTTAATAAAACCAGACCTATACCAGTTTTTCTATGTAGTTTTGTTCAAAATCTGCATTAAAACTCTGGAAGTCCTGATTGCAGTAAACTGCAAATGTTTAAAAAAAAAAAAAAAGGTTTTCTGGTCAGATAAGTACAAACTTGAACTCTGGCATGACATGCAAATTACTACATGAGGTGGGAAACTCATCCTGAGCAAACCGTCTCCACAGAGAACCCTGCAGATGGACGGAGAGACTGAGGGACTTCTAATCCCAAATTAGCTGCCTTACAGTCCTTGACTGTTTTACAACATAATGGCTTATTGCTTAAAACCCAATAAAATGCATTGAAATTTGTGATGGTAATGTGAAAAAAGGGGGTGGTGTGAATATTGAGAGGCACTTAATCTTCTTGCTGTGGTTTTCACCCCGTGAAGAGAAACAGATTAATGCATAAGATGAGCCATGAGAAATTTCAATTGGAAATCATCATGCACCAAAGCGAAAGTTTTAAAAAATAACTTGGAGAAAAGTCCGAAAAGAAACCTTCTTGTGGTTTACTTTTTTTCCCCACTTATTTACATCTTATTTAAGCTCTGCTTCTTGCCTTGAAATCCACCCACAATATCAGTTTGACAGAGTAACATTTATATCTGGGTCAATTTACAAGCATTTGATTTTTTCCGTCTTTTTCCATGCTCGTTCAGTAGACGCAGTCTATTAGGTTAAACACAAGTCTGTGAAAGTGCAGATATTTCTGTATTTGTTAAACTGATTGCTAAACAGAATATTTTCCTCTCCTCTCTGCTGAGATGCTCTGTGTTTTCCCATCGAAGGCTTTCTCTGCAGCAGCTAAACTCTGCGAGCAGAACCCTGCTCCTCCCAGCACCACAACAATAAATTATGCTTATTTATCTCTGGTTTTGCTCACTATTTGTTTCAGTCTGGTCAGGCTGTTTATACAAATGTTTATCTCTGGAGGAAAATGTTGTCATTTCTGATAGGGAGCAGAGAGCCTAAATATAACTTAATTTGTCTGAATCATGACTTTGCCTCATGCTGTGCTTATCATGGTGTTCCTGTCAAACCTCCCGCACCAGAAAATAACCCAGTGCAGAGGCGTGATCACTTCTAGCTCATTAGTTTTGAGCTTCTGTGTACTTTTTTCTTTTTTCCTGTTTACATGTTAACATTTTAACAGACTGTGGATGCATGCATGCTGCTGCAGTGCATGCCAGCAGCATGAGCTGCGACTGCAGCTACTTTGTGGCTCAATAAGCCACGTGATGTGGTTGGATGTCATTGTTGAAGTCCACCTAGAGCTACGACTGAGGATGGGAGACCTTTTTATGTGATTCTTCTATTTAAAGGCTTACACATACACTTGGGGGTGTGTGAAAGGTGAAATAAAGTTCATGTAATTTTTGAGAGTCCGAATTTGAGATTCACCTCAGTGAAAAAGTGAAATTCCCGTTTTGATTAAATACACACGATAATGTTGGGCAGTAAAGCGCAGTGATGCCATAATTATTGCAAATGATATTTGGAGTTTTATTTGTGTGGGCATGTACACACTTTTTCCTTCCACTAAATTTTCCATTAATACGTGTAAGTAGATCAGTGTGCAAACAGCCAGCCTATGAATTCCAAACAAGCCTCTGGAGAATATTGACGGCTGTCTGCTGGATGGCTGCTAGGTTGGCAGCATTCCCCCACATTGTGTTGGCAATAACACGACTCAGCATTTCTGTATCAAAAACCCCCTTTTTTAATTGGTATGATGTGATGCTCAATTGCTTTTTGAGAAACTGAACTTTGTATTTGTACTAGGTGTTATTGTAAAGATGTTTTTCTGTGTCAGTTGAGTCTCTGTGTTGTCCCAGCTGTTCCCAGTTGTGTCTAGTTCCTTTGATCACCCGCTGTGTATTTATACCCCCCTGTTTCTTGTTCGCTGTCAGGTTCTTGTCTAATCTGTCTGTTGTCTTCAAGTCGAGTTACTACCAGTGTGAGTCGTTGCCTCTGCTCACCTTTTTTTCTTTTTTTTTGCCATTACATCGTCATTGCCTTCATTTCCACCTGGGTCCACCACTTTTCTCCTCACCATCTACCAACTTCATGACAGATATCCCAAAATCCATCAAATGTGAATAAATGTTTGGAATTCAGGACCTTGTATGCGATGAACGTATTAGAAGAACGCCACGGTTTTCTGGCTGATTTTATTCAGGGGTTTCAAACTCATTTTCATTTTGGGCTTTATCAAGATCATGAACGTTTGTTGCAACAGAATGTATTGATAAAAGCCATTAGCAAACTATTAAAAAATATTCAGAAATTGCTGTCTTCATGAAAGAAATAACACCAGACATCTTTTCACATTAATGTAATTTGGCAAAGTGCAACTTTTAAATTGGCTAAAATACACTTCCATTTATCCATAAAATGTCTACTGATTTCAAGTGAGTACATTTATTTTTAGCTGTTTTTCTTTTACATAACCACTGTCTAGAGGAATTTGACCTAATGACCTCAGATCTGTTTACGTAATTTTAAGGATGCAGCTGTAAACAACAGAACGTCTAACAAAGCTTCACAAACAAGACAAATGGATTTTTCACAGATGTAATGTTTTATAAACACATTTATATGGATTTTTATAGAGGTGAATTTAAGTCATTCTGGTTGGTGTATTAAAAAAGTCTATTAGAAATCTGCATAGAAGATTTCTATCTCATTAGCTCCACCACTGAGATGATTTTAGAAACCTTGTTATGTGTTTTAAGTACACATATACTTAGAACTATGTACTTAAAAAATGCACATTTTAAGTATATTTATAGTTTATTAGAAATTTGTTAAGCCATTTTATAAACAAGAAGTTCCTTGAATATCAAATTCTGATTGGCCAAATTGCAGTAAATATAGGGAAAATATGTCTCAGGAGGAAAAAGCTTCCAGTGGCAGTGTTCTTTAAAAGTACGTCCCAGTAGAAATCAAAACTTTTGGTACCGGTGTTTAGCAGAGCAGTCTAATCAGCAGAAATAAGAGGGAACCAAAAAGCGCAGACAGTAATTGTTTTTGTTTTTTTCCAAATAAGAGTCAAGATACCATAAAATTAAGAGTAGACCCTTTTACTCCCATAAATCTCCACGTGTTCTTGTTTCTTTATGCATTGTGAGGCTGAAATCAACCCACCAGTATTACGCTCTTAATTCACCACAGGGATGTTCATGTAAATAATCAATAAATAAATAATATTATTATTATTTATCAATAATGAGACATAGTATAGAGGGGAATAAAATGTATGGAGCATCGCCTCCAAAGAGCTGCAACACACACCTCTGGCTGATATTGTGTAAATGCTATTTGTACATTGTGCTACAATGAATGCCATGAGTTATAAGCTGTGCCCCTATTGGCTAAAGTCAAAGCTACTTTTATAATGTTGAAGATTTACTGTCAAACTATGATCTGAAAAGGGCTGCAAAATATTTTAGGATTAACTACATTTTAAATGTAAGATTCCCATCATCCGTCTGTCTTTTCCTTTAGGGTACATGTGCCACCCACAAGGTTGTGATGCCCTGGGCAGTGAGCCATGTCTCACTGGTCAAAATCCTCCAATCCTGAACAGCCTTTAGGCTCCACAGTAAAACACTGTCACCTAAAGCATAAAAAGCAGGTCCTTAATTATTTATCATGTTTTATGAAATAAGGAGCTTTATTTTGCTCTGGATTCTTGTAAAATCTTTTAGGAGCACAATAAAAGCTTTTACCTTTCAGCTCTCTGGTAAACGGCAGCCTTAAAAATCTTCTGTCATGATCTCTTGTTGAGAGTAAAATTCAGAAGTACAACATTGGCTTGGTGTGTGTGTGTTTTTTTTAATTTTTTAAAGAAGCTTTCTTGTTAATGTTCTTGTTAAGACATAAATATTTTTTTCATAACACTGAACACTGAATCCAAACTCTAAGACAGGACCATGTTTCCGACTGACGTCTATATGAGAGGAGGAGTTTGGTAAAGTCACTCAGGATTATTTTCAAAATGACTCAAGCAGCTCACTCTCCATCTGGAACAGACGTCTCCAGTTTTCCTCCTTTGCTGTGTTTTCCAGAACGGATTGGATGGTTCCAGCAGATCAGACGCGCAAAGACCAAGAATCATGACGGACAAGAGAAATGCGTTCGTGGATAATTCGTGGATGTCTGTCCAAGTGGAGTTGCTTCGATGACTGTGGGGGAAATTTGGAAGAGGAGACGGATTTTTCAAATGGACAAACGCGCCGTCTCTCCTGACGTTGCCTTCACAGCTGAGAACTCCCCGGGTCTTGCGGTCGTCTGGACAAACTCAGCCTTGTTGGGACCAGCTTCCAAGCGGTTTGCGAGTTGCCTGATTGTCACAGGACACATTTGAAACAGCCGATGCGCCATCATCTTCCCGTGGACTGATGAGACGTAGTCTCCCCCTGTTGCTCCAGGTAAGCTGAAATCCGTCCGTCGTCATTACTCCGAATTCCGACATGGATTTCAACAACAGCTCCCTGCGCTACCTCCACGTGGAGTTCAACCCGCTGCCTGAAATCATGGACGAGAACGAAACCAACTCCACGCTCGGCGAGCGGAACGTGCCGAGCTGCGTCCAGATCCGCATCCCGCAGGAGCTTTTCCTAGCGCTGGGCATCATCAGCCTGGTGGAGAACATCCTGGTGATCCTGGCGATCATCAGGAACCGCAACCTGCACTCGCCCATGTACTACTTCATCTGCTGCCTGGCCGTGTCCGACATGCTGGTGAGCGTCAGCAACGTGGTGGAGACCATCTTCATGCTCCTGAACGACCACGGCCTCCTGGACGTGCACCCGGGCATGCTGCGCCACCTGGACAACGTCATCGACGTGATGATCTGCAGCTCCGTGGTGTCCTCGCTCTCCTTCCTGTGCACCATCGCCGCGGACCGCTATATCACCATCTTCTACGCGCTGCGCTACCACAGCATCATGACCACGCAGCGCGCCGTCGGCATCATCGCGGTGGTGTGGCTGGCCAGCGTCACCTCCAGCATCCTCTTCATCGTGTACCACACCGACAACGCCGTCATCGTGTGCCTGGTCACCTTCTTCTGCATCACCCTGGTGTTCAACGCGGCGCTCTACCTGCACATGTTCGTGCTGGCCCACGTGCACTCGCGGCGCATCACCGCGTTCCACAAAGGCAGGCGCCAATCCACCAGCATGAAGGGCGCGATCACCCTCACCATCCTGCTCGGCGTCTTCATCCTCTGCTGGGGGCCTTTCTTCCTCCACCTCATCCTCATCCTCGCCTGCCCCACCAGCCCCTTCTGCAACTGCTTCTTCCGGAACTTCAACCTCTTTCTAATCCTGATCATCTGCAACTCCCTCATCGACCCGCTCATCTACGCCTACAGGAGCCAGGAGCTGCGCAAAACCCTGCAGGAGCTGGTCCTCTGCTCCTGGTGCTTCTGCATGTAGCAGCCGCGCACGTCACGGGCAAATCGAGGCAAATTGGGTCAACGTGCGATCTTTTATCCGAAGAACAGTTTCTCTGTGAGGGTTTTATTGGGCCGATTGGTCCCCGAGCTGCACGCAGCACTTACAAGATGAAGGAGGAATCTGATGAAGACGTTCCCTAATGCCAGCACGGAGATGGGATTAGTTAGTTTCATTGGGAGATTTTGCCGTGTCATTGTTGCTCGAGAACATTCAGTGCCCAACACTTTCTAACTTCAGGGCCTTTTCTTTGACAAGAGGACGCTGTCAGATGAGTCAAGAGATCTTTAGCCTCGTCAGCTTGTTAAAAAAAAAAAAAAAAAAAGTATCTGAACCTGGACTGAAACAAACAAACGAAATTAACTTTACATTATTAAATATCAAAGTCCAGTGAAATATTTGAAGGTGAGAGCTGCCTTGAATTTAGTCGAGAAACTAAATATTTTCTGTGATCATTTGTGTCAACAATTCGTTTGACAATCAGATATTTAGAGTGACTTCCTTCATACTGCAAGAAAATATAATATTAGTTTTCAAATTTTTATGAAAGAAAAAATGTCCACCGGCTGATCTTTCATCTGCAATATTTTGTAAGAGGCCTGAACGGGGGATCCGTTGGATTAAAATATACGAGCGTTACCTCTATGATTATTCATTTCCATAATTCACAACTAAAAATGAAACAAAATGAAACAAATATTCACGTGCAGGGCCTTAAGCTTGTGGTGTCAAAGGATTTGTTTGGAGGTAAAAATGGAGGGAAGAAAAAATAAAATGACGAAGGACAAAGAAGCGTGTGGTATTTTACTATAATTAATAACCAACTCAATAATAATAATAATAATAATAATAATAATAATAATAATAATAATAATAATAATAATAATAAATATTATCAAACAAAAGAAATTGACATTGGCTATAATTAATTTACATTTGTGTTGTTCAAAATGTTCATTAATGTACAATATCCATAAATAGATACATCTAAAAAAACCCAACAAGAAATACTACGGGATCTTTCATAATTTACATAACAAAGCAAAAAAAGAAAGAAAAACTATTTCTCCCCCCCTCCCCTCACTCCCCTCGAAAAAGACAAAGTTTATTCCCTGTAATGATTCAGTAAATCGTGGTTCCAATAAAGTTACCGGATTAAACTGCTTCTCAAAACGCGCCTCGTTGAAACGATCCTTCCGGTCTAGAAATCTGGTTTTCTTAGACAATGCTTGCAGTCAACAACTCTGTCCAAAAATAAAAGTGCGAATGAGACGCAGAGATGTAAAAAAAAAAAAAAAGAACAAACATTGATGGGGACAAAAAAAAAAAAAATCACATGAACAGCCCAAAGCCCGAGGCTCGTTGAATGGGACGTTTATGAAAGGAGGCTTAATCAAAGTTTGGTTGGCTGTATTTCTGATTCCCGGAAAACTACAAAGACTCTGCTAGTGAAGATTATTATTATTATTATTATTATTATTATTATTATTATTATTATTATTATTATATTGGCCTCAAAGTGAAAATATTCAATGTAAAGCTGTGATTATTTTCTTTATTTTATGTGCTTCTCGTTCTAAAGGGTACTGTTTCAAAAGTTTCAATTTAAGTTTTAGGTTTACATACGATCACTTGAACAAGGCGTACCACTGTATTTACAGCTTCTAGTACATCACTGCAGCCAATGAAGTCGAAATGGCTCAGCAAAGTTTTTAACACGACAAAACCTCCATCTTATCTTATTTGTTCTCCATTTGTTCTCTTTGTTTTTCTTACGCCTGTTCCTAAAATAAGCACACATTAATAGAAATGATTCATTATACTAACTGGAAAAACAAAAAAGTGTAGCTAAGCTTTCTGTGTAAATAGACTAAGCAAAACCTTAGTTCATTTTGTAGCTAAGCGATGCCTTTCTGTTTCAACTAAGAGGAGATCCAAGACTGATCCATTCTCTACATTTAAAGGCTTGGAAAGGAGATGAGTAATTATGTTTTAAGAGAAATGACAAAACATGTCTTTAGTCATTAGTCTTTCAGTATTTATTGTTTTTGTATGATTGTACAACAATCATAGCCATTTCAGGGCCTCGAAAGATGTTTTTTTTTACTGCATGTAAACCTGCAAATACGTGTCTCTGGGTGTAAAATATTTTCGATGAATGCTTCAGTTTGACATATTTTATGTGTGAAATGGTCAGTTTGACACTGTTATAAAAAAGAGAGTTGACTTTTCTACTCTTATTGTTTTCGTAATAAAAAGAGTTCAATCAAAAATGCGTTGTTATTTATCCAAACAAAACCTCATTTACTCCAAGGAGTTTTCATATGCTTTATGTTGCAGGGCCTGCCATAGACAATGCGTTGTGAAGCCACCTTTTATTGCAAACAGAATTGCCATTCTTTGGGATATTTCTACCAGCTTTGCATGTCTGCTGGACATTTTGACAATTACCATCTGTGCAGTAGTTCCAGATTAAAAACATTGGAGATGGATGGTGCCTGAACATGAGATTTCAAGACTTGCTATGATTCTTTGACTGGGTCATTCTAACATGTGAAATACTTTAATATGAATTCATTCATATTAGTTCTGGTTGTATGCCTGGAGTCACTGACCTGTTGAATGTGAATCTTTGCCTTCGTCCTGAATCTTTTGGAACAAGTTTTCTTCTCAACATCGTGTTTGAGAAGAAATGATAAAACTTTTATTTCTTTGGGTCCTATGAAGCTAGAACATTATCTTCACGTGTTTTCATATAATCTTAAGGCTTTACTTCAGCTACCTTAAAGTGGGATGGTAAGGTTGGAACAAAAAAACCAAGAAACTGAAGCAAAAAGTTGCATGTTGGGTCATCAATGTTCCAAATAACTGTTAGACCTTGTCTCCATGCCTGCACAGGTATTTCCTCTCCTACCATAACAAATGTAATTTTTTAGATTATACCTCTCCTACCATCACAAATGTATTTTTTTAGATTTTTCCAAAAACACCGCAATGTGAAGTATAGCCATATGCTTAATTGGATGAGAGTCAGACTGAGAAGTTAGGAATAAAAACTTCATGCAAGTTTAACATGAAACAAAGAATGATTTGTAGAAAACCATTTCATGCCCGCTGGACTATTTGTTTCTCCTCCAAAAGCCCAAGAAAGTTTTTAGACTTCATGGCGCCATGGACGCTTTCAAATACCGGGACATTTTAACTAAAGATCTATAAGTCTTTGTCAGTAATCTTGGAATCTTAAAATGGGTTATCATTGGATTTTTTAGACCCCTCTACCCCAGAGGAGAGCAAACAGGACTTCGCAAAGTCCTTATCCAGAGTAACAATATGCAAGTACTAAACATTGTTCAACACTGGCGACAATTAATCTTTAATTTTAGATCACATTTGGTCACAAAACTGTAAAAAGTCTTCATTTTATATTATATACACATGAGAGATTGCTAGGTTTTTGATAATCTTTAAACTCACCTTTTAACCCTAACCTGACTGCTTTGTGTCAAATCAGTGACACAAGTACTACATTATGAAAACTTGCATAAGTTTTCTTCTTCATTTGAACCTAATGGTGGATCTGATGTGGCACTTGATTTTAATTATAACTAATTACACTAAATTAGGGCAGAGTGTGACTGCTTTATTTGCAGGGAACAGGGTGTTCAGAGTCAGGCAGATTCATGACTTCCTCTTCCTTCCATACAGCACAGCTTTGTTCATAGCACAGACCAAATATCCCCAGTTGCAATAAATACACAACAACAACAACAAAAAAAACCCCGAATGCAATCATAATTAACTTCTATACTGTTAACTTAAAGATTTGAAGATCATCAAGAACGATGTGTACAATGAACATTATTTACAGAATAGTTATTATAATGTAAGCTTTTGATTACATTTATTCACAGAGTGGATTTTTTTCCTGTTCTCAACACCTCTTTATTTACATTTTTTAGAAAAAAAATATTTTTAATAGAATATTGATACTTTAGACCTATATTGGGCAACATGCGTGTGAACTACCACAATGTTTCTTTATCTTTTGTACCATTTCTTAAATCATTTTTAGTTTGCTAATTCTTTCCAGTGGTTGACAAGCCAACAAGTGGTACATTTCACAGTTAGTTATGCTTGTATTTACTGTCATGTTGTGTTTAAAGCTTCAACATGACGCCCTCATGATGACTGTTTCTAGGAAAGTGCAAACTGTTTTTAGGCATGGGCCTTTTTCTCTGAAAAGTCACTGAATAATGTCATTCAACTCTCTTCAAAGAGCCACTGGCTTTTTGTGAAAAATGTTCACACATTCAAATGATGCATAAAGATCCCTAGGCAGTGTTAAAATTTACAAGACAGTCGTTGTTGTGTGCAGGTGGTGGGCATGATCAAAGAAGACAAGATAAAATACTTTGCTGGAATTAGACAGTTTGCTAATGCTCTCTTGGTCAAAGTGCCTACTTTAAGGGGGAATTCCCACATTTATCCGAAGGACTGGTCTCTCATTATTAATGAAATGAAAATGAAGATGCCTCTGTGTTTTTCATTTGGTTTTACAAAGCTATTCTGTGAAGTCCGAAGGTGTTTGACCATTAGACACCAACCGGTCATGAAGAAACGCAGCAGATTGTTTGAATTAGAGCTAAAATACAAAACGATATCCAAAGCTTTGAAAATCTCACAGAACACTGTTCAATACATCATCTGAAAATGGATTATTGGTTTCTGCTTTGTTTTACACAGCTTAGAAGCAGTTTGTACAAATACCAACTTAATTCTAACATAGCTGTAGATCTCAGGATCAACATTTTTGGTGTATGTCTTAGTTTATAGTCTTTCCATGCCCTCTTTCTTGTTCTTCTAGTTTTGTTGTTGTTGTTATTGTTGATATTATTATGAGCAGTAACATAGTAGTAGTTATAATATTGTTATAACCAAGAGCTGTTATTGTTACACATTTTTCTGTCTTATTCCAAATTTCTGTTTAATTAAAAAAGTTAAAACTCTTCAATTTAAAAAGTTAATCCTATGTGAGTGCATGTTTATTTTTCTCTTTACCAATAAGACTTGCTGATGAATTTCCCAAATGAGAGACAAGCAGAGATTGTTGTCTATTTTATTCTATTTGAGCCTCAATTAAATTTCAAGGTAAATTCAGCAGTAATTATTTAGCTATTCTAGGATAGGATCACTAGGTAAATTTCTATTTACCTAGTGATTTTTCACTAGGTTTTTTTCCTATTTTATTGCAAGGATTGGGGTCCGAAAATGTTTAAACCTTCAAAATAAAAGCTTAAAACATCACCTTAAAATTAGTTACTGAATTTAAATCAAATAAAGCACCTCTTAAATAAATAAAATACATAGATTTTATCTGAATCTTTACTTTATCTAAAATAACTCGCATCAAAAGTGCTCAGACGCTCGCTGAAGGATTTTACTCTGAAGGAAACAAACCGGAAGCAGCAATTGAGACGGAGGTAAATTTATACTTCGCCGTGTGATGTTGCTGATGACAGGGGCAAAACAACACTCCGAGAGCTGCCCATGTTAACAACATTAGTCGCTACAACATACGCTGCACAAGCTGCTTGTTGTCCGACGTTAACCCGCTAAAGAACGGGGTAAGATTTTATACATACTCGCCAGAATTGGTATCAAAACAACCGCAGAAAACGTTGCTTTTTGAAGCTGGTTAGCTCGTTAGCCTTAGCCGCGGAGGTGTTTAGTTGCCAATTCATGGTGGTAGGATGGCTGAAACTTGTTGTTTTCCATACTCAAGACTATTTTTGGCAGTGATATGTGAAGTGTTGCGTTGTTTAGGTGACCATTCAACGGGAGTCCTGATTGGTTGGTGATGAAGCGTCCACTTGCACTGTCTGCAAGCTTTAAGCTGTTTTTAATTATCTGAACTCATGCCTGTTTCTCAGATTCTGAGAAGAGTTAGAGAACACATGCAAATTAGTTCTTTGTATGACAAGCATTGTTATTGCCATTCATTTTTAGTCATTCCTCCTTTGATTGAGCTTTTTACAATTTTAATAGACACCTTTAAAGGTATTAGCCATGCAGTTATACGACTCTAAAGCATTCATACTTTACTACTAAAGTTTTCTGGATTGTTGAAATCATAATTAGGGTTTAACTGACATGATATTTTCTATAGGAGCAGAACATTTTCCAATGTACAGTTAGGAAGTGGACACATTAGCCTGCCATCTTCCACTGTAAACTAGCCCTGACTATCAAGAACAAGAGAAGTGAATTTGACTGCCTTTGTGTCACATAGTTGGTTTTTGTCTTTCTTAGATGTAGCCGATAAAATGGAGTATGATGAGAGACTTGCACATTTCCGTCAAACTCGCCTCAATCCCTTTGATCGTGGAGAAGAGGAAGATCAACCTGAAGGAGGGAAGGCAACCCTGCAACATGGTAAAGAAAATTATTGTTAATCACAGCTATGTAGAAAAACACAAGTATAAACAAAATGTATAAGTATGAGACGAAAACAAGTTATACGAGAAATATTAACAGTTTTTTTTCTTCTGGTAAAGAAAGGGATTTCATTACAGTTTAACTCCAAAAACCTGCCTTGATTTACTCATCACTTATAGGGATACAGATTTGGACTCATGTTTGGTTTGTCCACTTATCATACATCATCTTGTTTTCTTCAAGAATTCTCCTGTAAAACGTCTACAAACTACATTAAGTCAGTTGTTTTTTCATGCTGTAAAAACAATGGAGACTGCCCTAGTCAAGATGTTCAATGATGTCCATATAAACACAGTCTGTGGAAGAACCACAGTCTTACATAGATAAAATACAGAGGTCCAACAGAACCTGCACTGAGGTTCTGTCGGACCTCAGTGCCGCTTTTGATGCTGTTGACATGTTACTGAATCGACTGAAGAGTTGGGTAGAAACTCATCCATGCTTTTACCTTTAGTCGCATCGGTTGCTGCAGCTGATCCAGAACACTGCTGCTCATGTTCTGACTAAAACTAGGAAGTTAGAGCACATCACACCAGTTTTACAGTCCCTACACTGGCTTCCTGTGGCTCAGAGAATAGACTTCAAAATACTGCTGCTTTTTTAAAATCACTGAATGGCTTAGCACCACAATACATTAAAGATCTGCTGCTGTTGTACCGTCCTTCCACACCGCTCAGGTCTTCTGGCACTGGTCTGCTCTGCATACCCAGAACCAAACATGGAGAAGCAGCATTCAGCTTCTATGTACCACAAATCTGGAACAAACTTCCAGAAAACTGCACAACAGCTGAAACACTGAGGTCCTTTAAACCTTGACTAAAAACCCACCTTAGAGTTGCGCTTGAAACCTAATTATGAAACAATCAGTAATCTGATGTGCAAAATGTAATGTTGTTGACTGTGTGGTCTATGACTTTGTAATTTTGTGATGTAAAACACTTTGAAATGCCTTGTTGCTGAAAGGTGCTATATGTAGACTAAAATCTTCCCCAAATCTGGTCTTTAATTGAATGGAGAGAAAAACAAATACTCATCACAAACATTTTTTCACTTTTAGGAATCTTATACATCTAAGTCTTATTTATAAGACTTAGATGTATAAAGTCTTATACATCTAAGTCTTAAGGGGAAGCTGAAGGCTTCCCCTTCAGCTTGTAGCATCTGCAAGTTTCATTTGCAAGGAAGTGCAAACTTCCTCACATTTGGTGCAGGACTTTTCTTCTTAAAATCCACTTTTAAGAAATGATTGAACATAATGAAACAGTTTTAATGTCAGTCAAATACTAGTGACAAAAAAAAACAAAAAAAAAGAAGCCTAATGAACTCTTGTGACCAATTCCAGGCCTGTAAAACAAGAAGTGGGAAATGCTGCAGCTAAACCAGAACAAATGAGA
This sequence comes from Poeciliopsis retropinna, assembly GCA_010277075.1. NCBI lineage: Eukaryota > Metazoa > Chordata > Actinopteri > Cyprinodontiformes > Poeciliidae > Poeciliopsis > Poeciliopsis retropinna. Next base: position 13,962,368 of record VMRM01000006.1, on the reverse strand, counting down.
AGCAAAAGTGTAAGCAGGAAATCAGTAACACTTCCTTGATTATTGGATTTGGGAGCTCAAGCAGAGCTTCTCAAACACTTTATCTGCACTGATTCTTATATTGCAAGTGATTCGATGCTGAGGCTAAAGATGTTTTGCTCTGAAGTGTACACAGGTAAAAGCTACATTTTTTCAGTTTTAAGCCAAATGTATATAATAGATATTAGCATGGATTATCTTCAATCTTTACAAAAAAAAAGTAACTATATTTTTAGTCTTTTCAGCTATGTTTATTCTTCTTGGACTAACAAGTTTTTTTTCATATTGATTTAATGCCGCTTTTACAAAAATGTATCCTTTTTTCTGTTAAATTGTGATTCAGTTTTATGTATTTTATCATTAAAATTACAAAAACATGCAAGAACTGCTAGGATTTACAAGTGCTTTACATTTTTGTAAAGCAAATATGGTTACCCAATGTGTATTTTTGCCTTGGTGTAAGGCCTTTTATCTGGATTAATATGGTGTTGCTAGGCACCAGCTCATAAATAGGAACAATTTAGAATCTAAACAGCCTGCTGCTTTTATTTACATTTGGCAAAAAAAGCATTTTGGTGTCAGATTTTCAGTTTTAATGTTTTATCAGAAAGCAACATGATTATAATTGAGTGCTTCGTAGCTGACATAATGCACAGCTTAGTCAAATAAATATGTGGCAGTTGCAGAATTTGTGGTAAAAGGAGAAAATATTTTTAGTCTAAATAACTAATAAAAAAAGTGGATATAAAAAAACACTGACAGCAGAATTAATTAAACTTCAGAGTTAATTTAGTCAGCTGATCTACATTTTTTTTTTTATGACGGTGATCACATGTCCTTCCAAACAGCTTGGTTACACATTACTGGACGGTTTAAAACAATTCTCAGTTTGTTCCTGTTTGTGATTCTTCTGTGTGGAGGCAGCGAGGAGGACTGAGTAACCAGTGTTTAACTTTAACTTAACTTTAAAGTTGTTATTCTGTGTTTTCAGAAGCAAACTCTGAACTGTTTTCTGGGACCAAAACCCTCAGTTCTGATCGCACCATGGACCTTGGCCTAGCTGAGGACCATTTTTCCAGACCTGTGGTGAGTTTTAAATATTTTTCTGTAACAGTTGGAAAGCAAGATGTGTATACTGGGCAGGATCAGTGCATCCCTGTTTCTGTTTTGTTGCTGAAGCTGTGCTTTGATTTGCTCTTAACACAATGAAAGTGTTAAACTGCTGAACTCCATAATGTAAGAAATGTCTTGGAGCCCTGAACATTCTCATAAATAGACGTAGGACAAAAAGATTGACCAAAATCAAATGTTTGGTGTTTATTTTTCGACAATGACTTGTTATATATTTTGCTTGATCTGTTTAATTAAACAGATAATCTTACATAATCTGATTTTTATTCCAACCTGTAGCCATGATACAATCATTGTTGCTGAAAGGACATTCAACCAAAATGGCTGTTGCTGAGATTCAATCAAGCTGTTGCAAAGTAGAAACACTTCCATCTTAAATTAATGTTTGTTGTTGTTTTTTTAAATGCTGTTATTTCAGGGTTCCTTTGTGGCTTCAGACATTGAACAGCTGAAACTGGCCATAGAGGAATGTAAGAAGCTGATCTTGGAGCTGCCAGAGCATTCGGAGAAACAAAAAGACACTGTGGTCAAATTGATCCACCTGCGACTTAAACTGCAGGAACTTAAGGTTAGAACTAAGACGAAGACACAACACTGATGTTTGTTTCAATGTTGCTTCAGGAGGATGGATGATGTGTTCCTCTGTGTTTTATTTTTCTATTTGAGTAACTTTTTTTATTTTTTTCTTCTAAATATTTCTGACAAATCTGAGTGGCACCCTGGGAATTATTCTGAACTAACAGCATTACGCTTCAGGTCGAAGAGAATGATGATTCCAGAAATTAATTATTGTTTTGAATTAATCCCTCTTTTTGCTCTATATCCACAAACCCAACCACATTATCTCAAAATCCGAGTCTCATTGTGCTGTTTTCCTCTGAAGGACCCAGAGGAAGATGAACCTAATCTGAGAGTCATACTGGAGCACCGCTTTTCAAAGGAGAAGAGTAAGAGCGTGAAGCAGACCTGTGACAAGTGCAGTACCATCATTTGGGGTCTAATCCAGACCTGGTACACCTGCACAGGTAAACAACAATATACACTGATGCAGCACTGCAGGGTGTGTTAGTGCAGAAAACTGCAAAACACCACAGAGTATGTAGAAAGTAACAAGGTGTTTGTCGTTCACATTAAATGACTTAATTGGACCCTTTAATGTTTTTATAGTTTAACTCAAAAGCGTTTGATATGAACTGCTAATGAAACTGTTTGCAGCATTTATTCATGAACTATTTTTTAGTTTAGAATAGAATAATTTGAGCTGCACCACACCTTTCACCGTGATGTCGTAACACAGGTATGCATGTTTCCGATTACACCATCACACAGATTGAGCCACGTTTGTTTTGTCTAGATGATTACATTTTTCCACGCCGAACCCGATCTTCACCCCGAGCTTCACTCCGAAACTCAGAGCATGAAGGGTTTATTGTCAACCCTTCATGCTGTGAAAATAAACCCGTCACAAAATGAAGGGTTTATTTTACTCAGAAAGATTATCCAAAATCCCACTAACATTGCCTTTGTTTCTGTTCATAATATTTTATTGTTACTAATATTTTGAAGGTCAGTTTACATGTCTAAATGAAGAAATGAAACAAACAATTCAGCTCTGACTCTGCTAGAGGGAAGTTAAAGAAAATATCATTTTGTTTATGTGAAGGAGGTTTCGTTCAGGTTCTTGTTACTTCATGAATATCACAGTTTAAAGTCACAAGAAAACTAAGTTTTATTTATTTATTTTTTTACATATACTAAAGCTTTCTCTAAGGCATGCACACTTGAGATAAAATCAGTCTTTGTCTGAGTAAGTAAAAATATTTCTTTTTTGCTTTTCGCAGCATGCAATCGTGTTTTTCTTGTTTCAGGATGCTATTACCGTTGCCATAGCAAGTGCATGAACCAGATCACGAAGCCCTGCGTCAGGTCAAAGGTGAGCCACCAGTCGGAGTATGAACTAAGCATCTGCCCAGAAATAGGACTGGATCGACAAGACTATCGTTGTGCAGAGTGCCGCACTCCAATCTCACTGAGTAAGTACAAATGAGATGGAAAGTTGTCAAAATTTGTCATTATTTCATTGTGGGGTTTTGAATTTATTCCTTAAAATTTGTCTAAAATAAGAAAGTGTTATTTTGTTAAAGTATGTTGAGAAATGTGTGTTCTCCCCCTCCCCTACAGTAAGTATAATCCTAAGTCTCTGAATGAACAACATGTAGTTGTGATGCTGTTTGCTGCATGATGTAATCTCTCTACTTTTACCACAACTTTGCTGTAATGCGCCATGTTTATGTTTCAGGAGGCGTTCCCAGCGAGGCCAGGCAATGTGATTACACAGGCCAGTATTACTGCAGCACGTGCCACTGGAACGATACGGCTGTCATTCCAGCTCGGGTCATCCACAACTGGGAGTTTGAGCCGCGCAAGGTATCATCACCAGGCATGCGATAAAAGTATGAGCTTGTTGGAAATGAATCCAGAGGCAGGACTTACTGTACATCATATTCATTTGATGTTATTTGCAGACCTTAGCAACTGAAAAAAACCAGTCAGTCAAAATAACTGCATGATTTCAAACCATTTTACAATCATGTTTCTGCATCTTTCACGGTTTAATTCAGTTTATTTTCTATTTTCTTGTTGAGAAAAACGGCGATAAATAAATAAGCTTCACGGTCTTTCTAATTTAAAGTAGATTATGAGTATCTTGTCTTAGCAACTCAATTAACTACTAAAACGCAGTTCACGGTAAATCACGTTTTTCTTTTTTTCAAATAATATTTTTGTTTTGAACATCACAAGGTTTCTCAGTGTGTTGAAGAGATGTTTTGGACACATAAAGTTACTGATCGTACCCGATCACCTGCTGCCACCTCAGATCCTAACACTGTCTAATCAATATTGAATGGTTTGGTATGTAAGCCGTTTTTTCAGATCAGACTCAGTGATCAGTGGTTTTCTTATGGCGAGATAGTGGTTTAATCCCAATCCCATGAGATTTCTTTGCATTGTACATGTGGAAACTTTAAAAACAGAACAGAACTGCAAGTTTTGCATAATTAGAAAGATGCATCTTTGTTTCTTGGGTAAAAGTATGTTTTCTGAGAAGACATTTTCTCTGTTCCAGGTTTGTCGTTCCTCCATGCGTTACTTGACACTCATGATGCCTCGACCTGTGCTCAAGCTGAAAGAAATCAACCCACTGCTGTTCAACTTTGTGGAGGAACTGGTTGAGATCAGGGTGAGGAAATCGATTTATTTCTTTTTCTAAAAATCTTAAGTTTTACTTTAAGTTCATAACAACATGTGTAGAGTTTTGTCCTGGTAGCTCATTTTAAACCCTTCTGCTGCTCTCAAACCTAAAGGTACATTAGAAAACTCAAATTAAATGTGACCCAGTGCTGAACCACAGCTGAAATTGCATTATATATATTTTTAAACATTCCCAATTGGAGCCTGCCATAGCAGACCTTAGGAGATCTCCTGCTAAGAGATTAACACGTTTTCTGGTAACAAAGTGCCATAAAGTAAACATCTGATTTATACTTTTGCAAAATTTACCAAAGATTTCTTGTGTCTAAGCAGATGAACAGTATTTCAAAATAGCTTATGTTTTATAAACAATAATTAATTTTGTGCCAAGAGATTAGCTTTTTTTTTTCTTCTGGTAACAAACTGCCACGAAGTATGAATCAAATTTTTACATTTGCATTGAATATCTGTTTTATAATATATTCACCACCTATTACAAAAAAATGAAACGTTTTCATTTCTCTTAAAAATTCACCTAGTGCACAATTCTTGTTAAGTAGTGTAAGATGAATAGTATTTTAAAAGAACAGAAGAAATCTTACATTTTTTGAACAATAACAATATTTGTAGTTAATCTGTTGCTAAGAGATGAGCACGTTCTCTGGTAACCAAGTGCGTCAAAGTAAATATATTTTTACTTTTGCAAAATTTACCAGCTGTAAATTTCTTGTGTCTAAGCAGGTAAGGAGTACTTCAAAAGAGATTGTTTTATAAACAATAATTAATTTGGTGCTAATTTGTTTTTTTTTCTGATAACGAACTGCCACGAAGTATAAATAAAATTGTTACATTTGCGTTGATTAGCTGTTTTATAATATATTATAATATATTCATCACCAATGACAAAACAAAATAACATTTTCGCTTTTCTTAAAAATTCACCAACTGCACAATTCTTGTTAAGTAAGATGAATAGTATTTCAAAAGAACAGAAGAAATCTTCTGTTTTTTGAACAGTTACAACGTTTGATAGAGATGAGCGCAATTTCTGGTAACCAAATGCCACAAAGTAAAGTGTAAATTTCTTCTTTCTTAGCAGATAAGCACTATTTCAAAAGAGTTTATGTTTTATAAACAATAATTTTACTTTTTATTAATTTTTTGTTAAGGGATGAGAACTTTTTTCTTCTGGTAACAAACTGCCACGAAGTATAAATCAGATTTTTATATTTGTATTGAATATCTGTTTTATAATATATTCACCACCAAAAAACAAAAAAAATGAAACATTTTCACTTTTCTTAAAAATTCACAAAGTGCACAATTCTTGTTCATTAGTGTAAGATAAATAGTATTTCAAAAAAGCAGGAGAAATCTTACATTTTTTTAATAATAACAATATTTGTTGTCAATCTCTTGCTAAGAGAAGAGTGCAGTTTCTAGTAACCAAGTGCTACAAAGTAAACATCATATTATTAATTTTTCAAACTTTTCTAACTGTAAATTTATTTTTTCTAAGCAGATAAGCAGTACTTCAAAAGAGATTATGTTTTATAAATAATACTAAATTGCTTATGAAACAAGGCATGAGCTTTTTTTTCTGCTAACGAACTGCCACAAAATATAAATCAGATTTTTACATTTGCGTTGAGTAGCTGTTTTATAATATATTCACCACCAAAGACAAAAAAAAAAAAACTTTCACTTTTCTTAAAAATTCTCCAAATGCACAATTCTTGTTAAGTAGTGTAAGATGAATAGTATTTTAAAAGAACAGGAGAAATCTTATGTTTTCTGAACAATAACAATATTTGTTGTTAATCTGTTGCTAAGAGATGAGCACGTTCTCTGGTAACCAAGTGCCTCAAAGTAAACATCACATTTTTACTTTTGCAAAATTTACCAGCTGTAAATTTCTTGTGTCTAAGCAGGTAAGGAGTACTTTAAAAGAGATTATGTTTTATAAACAATAATTAATTTGGTGCTAAGAAATTAGCTTTTTTTTTTTGGTAACGAACTGCCACGAAGTATAAATCAGATTGTTACATATTTATTGACTAGCTGTTTTATAATATATTCACCACCAATGACAAAAAAATTTCCATTTTCACTTTTCTTAAAAATTCACCAACTGGCCAATTCTTGTTAAGTGGTGCAAGATGAATAGTATTTCAAAAGAACAGAAGAAATCTTGTGATTTTTGAACAATAAAAACATTTGATAGAGATTAGTGCAATTTCTGGTAACCAAATGCCACAAAGTAAACATCATATTTTAAATATTTGCAAAATTTGCAAACTGTAAATTTCTTGTTTCCAAGCAGATAAGCAGTACTTCAAAAGAGATGTTTTATAAACAATTCTAAATTGCTTATGAAACAAGACATGAGCTTTTTTTTCTGGTAACGAACTGCCACGAAATATAAATCAGATTTTTACATTTGCACTGATTAGCTGTTTTATATTCTGTTTTACAATATAGTCAGCACCAATGACAAAAAAATGAAACATTTTCACTTTTTTGAAAAATTTACCAACTGCACAGGTCTTGTTAAGTCGTAAGTAATGTAAGATAAATAGTATTTTAATATATAATAATAAAAGAGATCTTATGTTTTTTGAACAATAACAATATTTGTTGTTATTCTGTTGCTAAGAGATGAGCATGTTTTCTGGTAACCAAGTGCCTCAAAGTAAACATCTGTTTTATAAAATATTCATCACCAATGACAAAAAATTGAAACATTTTCACTTTCTTAAAAATTTACCTACTGCACAATTCTTGTTAAATAGTGTAAGATAAATAGTATTTCAATAGAGGAGAAGAAATCTTAAGCTTTTTGAACAATAACAATATTTGTTGTTGTTCTGTTGCTAAGAGATGAGCATGTTTTCTGGTAACCAAGTGCTACAAAGTAAACATCAAATTCATACGTTTGCAAAATTTGTTAGCTGGAAATAGGCACCAGCACCACCCGACCCCACTAGGGACAAAGGTGTAAGAAAATGCATGGGTGGATGGATATTTGATATTTAAGTAAAACATGAGAAAGCTGTTCTTAACACTAACAAACTTTTAAGTGATATGTAACAAAATGGCTTCTGTTAAAGATTTTTGTCTCATTAATATTTAAATTTTGGTTTAAATTCTTTATCATTTTTTTTTCTTTTACAGCTGCTGATAATTTTAATGAGAAAAAAAACACATTTTTAATTGAGGGTGGTGATCTCATGCTGGGAGTTCCAACAAAAGCATTTATTTTTGTATGTGTCTGTTTTGGATTCACAGAAACTTCGCCATGATATCCTCTTGATGAAACCTTATTTCATTACCTGCAAGGAGGCGATGGAGGCTCGGCTGCTGCTGCAGGTTAGTAACTATTTGAGTTATCAACCTAACAAACATCAAAATGACTTGGCAGTATTCTTTTTAATCGGTAAAACAGAGCGAAACCTTTTCCCTCTTGTGGTGAAATTGTGCATCTAGTAAAAGTATCTAAGCGGTAGTAGTGTTTAATATAATCTCTCTAATGTTAAGCATTTTAATTTCAACAATCTTCTTTGGATTTTTTTTTTTATTATTATTTTATGGTTAGTATTTGCTTTGGTTATATAGAAACTCATAGTTTTAAAACATTTTCATTCTACTCTGTTATGTCCATGACCACATTATTATTGGGCTACTATCATGTTAAAGATGAATGATTACAGAATAATAAATAATCACCACTTTTACTATTTGAGCACCAAAACAGAAGTTTCTTTGTTAATGAGAAGGACTGAGAAACCCAGAAATAAAAACTTTAAACGCGTTAGAACATACAAGTAACTATTTTAATTATCTGTTTCCTAATTTATAATTCACCCGTTTCTTTCAAAGTTGCTGCGTTCATGTTGCCTGCACAGGTTCTAGGCTACACTGCTTTGGTTTTGCTTCATGTCTCCTTTGTGTTTCTTGCTCCACAGCTGCAGGATCGCCAGCACTTTGTTGAAAACGACGACATGTACTCACTACAGGATTTGATCGACATCTCCACTGGGAGGCTGAGCTGCTCCCTCACTGAGATCCACACAACATTTGCCAAGCACATCAAGCTGGACTGCGAGGTGAACCCAGTCCACTAAAAGTTATAAAGCTTCCTTTATAAACAGTTAAAAATTGTCGTTCATTAAGTATCTAAACTTGGTACCGCTCTTGTTCCGCTCCTGTTGTACTTGTGTGTGTGTGGTGTGTGTGTCTAGCGTTGTCAGGTCAAAGGATTTGTCTGTGAGCTTTGTAAGGAGGGAGACATCTTGTTTCCATTTGACAGTCACACCTCAGTGTGCCACGAGTGTTCTGCCGTCTTCCACAGGTGAGGAGCCACCAACCTTTTAAACTGAATTAAACTGAAACATCTCAACTTTTACAACTGAAATTGTAGACATAAGGAGCAGGGCAAAGTCGCCGATTAACACAGTTAGTCAGACTGTGTTTGTCAGTCTGATTGACTTCCTTTATTTCCTCAACAGGTTAAACCACGTGTCAAACTCAAGGCCCGAGGGCCAAAATCGACCCGCCATATGTTTTTGTCTGGCCCTCTAGACTCTAGAAAGAAGCATAAAAAATAACATTCAAGATGACAGATGTGTTCTTAAAGATGATTTTATCTGTAAAGATGTTCAATAGTATTTAATTTCAATTCAATTTGAATTCAGAGACAGTTTTTCATTTATACCCCAACTGTTTGTTAATGGGTAGTTTTATTAATACATCCTCTGACAACCGGCCTTTTGAGGACATTTGTGATCTTAATGTGAAATGAAAATGGGTTTGAAACCCCTGGGTGTTCATCTGTCTAATCCTCTATTTAGGCTGTAATAAGTAGATTAACAAAACTTTATTGTACATTCTCGTTTGACTATACATATGGCAATTGTAAGCCAATAAATCTGACCTGATCTGGCCCGAATTTTGGGTTGGAGTTGGCTTAAGCCATGAATCTAAACTCTACCCACGTAGGAAGAAGATAATTTTTATTCAGGATCTCTTCCATTTAGTCATGGCACTGGGAATAAGCTCAAATTCATGCAGACAGCACAGACACAGCTGTTGCTTTGACCATAGGGGGATCAGATGGCCACTAAAAGCCACGCAGAGACCCGTGGTCCTGCAGTGCCTCATGGGAAACAGTCGTGAGCCTTAAGCAGATACATAAAACACATGTAGGCCAGAGAAGCAAACTCAACTGAGCCTCTCACCACTTTTACGAGTTTAAAGAAAAAGAAACAAATCAAGTACAAAACTGTATTATTTGCAGTTGCTGAATCATTCTTCTAGTTAAGAAAACAACAGCTTAACTTGTCTATATTTTGCATATTTTGTATATGTGTTTAGAGACTGCTACTATGACAACTCTACCACCTGTCCACGATGTGCTCGAATGACAGACCGCCAACAGGACGAGGGGGAAGAAGAGAAATGAGCAAGATGTTTTTTATAACATGCTGATTACTCTTAGTCGGGCCAAACTAGTTTCCCATCTTGGTATTATGTTTGACTTGTTTTTTTTTTTTTTGTCTTTTTCTCTTCTGTGCACTACAATGTGAAACGGGGAACTAAAACATTTAGAACTTGTTGTTCTGAACGCTCTTGTGCGTCTGAGGTGATCCAGTGTTCCTGTTGAAATATTTGTGAACATGGCTCCTGGTGTAAGTTTACATTTCATTTCCCTTTAGAACAATTTCTTAACATCAGTCCAAGATGATGAAAGAAGAAACTACGTATTTCTCATCTCGCAGATAAACGTATGTACTTTAATAAAATGTTTTGATGTATTAAGTCGAAATTCCCTGCTTTCAATTACAAGATGGAAAAATGTTAGCCATCATAAATAGACTACTCGTCTTCTTGTTTTGTGATTTTTCATATAAAACTAAAATTATGTGCTAAATATCGACTATTATTGCAAAACTAAGCAGAAAAATTCAGATTTTAATTCTGTTCTGATTCTGCAGGCTCTTTCAGAATATTCTCTTTTTCAAATCAAACCCTAATAATCAGTTTTAAATAGTTTATGAAGTATTTATATTAACACAACTACAAGGCAAACAGCAATATTTATTTGCATCAGTCAGTTTGCATTTATTCTCGTATTTCTGTCAGTCAGTTAGTAGTGGAATAAACTTTAAATCTTATTTGATTAGATAAAAAAAAACAGTGATTATAACAATACTCTGAATCTGCACTTAACCGAAGCATGCCTCTGCAGGACAGTTTGGACTAAAGGAGTTAATTGTGCTTCTCTGTAATTTAAATCTGCGAACTCATTCATTCAGGATGTAGCTAATGACTTGGATGTTCAGCTGCTATCCAAACATCTTTATGCCATTGTATTGATGGTTTCAGTCTTCTGCTATTGAGAATAGGTTTTGTGTAGACATGATGTGTTTTGTTAAAGTGGCCATTTGAACAAAGTATTTGTTTTAAAATATCAATTTTTTGGCTGTGTTATTTTTTCAGCAGCATGGAGTACTGTAAATATATTGTTTTTTTTTTTTTTGTTTTAACTTGATGGCCATACATGCTGTTGGTGAAAGCAATTTCTTGTTGTAAAACAACTGATCAGTGCATGAAATAAATAAACTTCCTGGCTAATGTTTTGAAATATTTCTTCAATATTTCAACATAATCTTTTCCCATCAGAAAGAAAATGCCATCTAATTTGTGAAGTGCACCAGTAAACAACTATTATATGATGCTGGTATAAAAGCACATTTATTCAAATATAGTAAAAAGATGAGATGAGAAGTTTTTTTTTTTTCAGATTGCACATCACTAATAGAGCTCTGTAGCCACTTGGTTCCGTTTCTAAAGATTTTGTCAAGACAGCTGAAACACGGAACAGTTTCAAATATCCATCAGTTTCGACATAAAAACTTCAAAAGTCTCAGACAGCTGAGGATGAAAAGCGATTTAGTTTTTCAGCACATTCAACCATAAATCCAAATTGAAGGTTTTGCATTGGCTTAATCGGATTACATAACGAGATGTTGTGAGGTCACATGAAGAGGGCATCCCGTCTCCAAGGATGTCCCCTTGGAGACGTCTTGCACGGTGGAGTGGACGAATATTAACTGAAGAGCCAGAGTGCTGACTGACTGACAGCTGTGACTGAAAGTACAGATTTGTTTATTTTCCAGATGAACAGACCCCAGTACTATCTTGAAACAAAGCCGTAAAATAGAGAAGAAAAGTAGACACCAGATAAATAAATAATCGCAATAAACCGAAATATGTTCGAGATAGTATTTGTTTACATTCCACTTTAAATGCGCCTACAATTAACTTTCATCTCGCGAGATCTTTGGTCTGAACTTGTTCCTAGGTGCGCGCTGCGCTGCTCTCCAATGTGCGCAAAGCGCAGCTTCCTCTCGGCTCATCTGATGTACGTCTGAGGGCGCATGGGAGCGGATATGAGGGGAACTGTGGCTCCTCATTATTCCGTCTGACGGGAATCTTCGTCCTCAGCATGTGGTCCTTTCGGAACCGAGCCTGGACGGTTCGGTCGTGGAGACAAAACTTTTTCACACTTTCAGCTACTTTGCGCTTCAAAGGGGCTTCGGTAAGAAGAAATGTTTTTATTAAGAAAAATGTATGCATGCGTAACAATGTATAACTTTGCAAAAAAAAAAAAAAGAAAAAGAAAGTTTTTTCTATAGAAAAATGCATTTTCTGTGAGATGCGTGAGTTCCTACGATGAGCAATGAACATATCTGTCGTGAGAAAAACCTTCGCATCTCTGCTGACAGCTGCCCTTCAAAGCCCCAAACAAACAAACAACAGTAGCTCTGCTTCTGCACCATTCCTCGGCTGTTTGTATTCTCCCGGGACCCAGCGGCCCGGTTCTTTTGATTATGTAGTTTATGAGACATGATGTTCTTTTTGCAGTCCTTGGTTTAAACATGATGGATGAGAAGGAAGTCTCTTTTTAGCAGTTCAGTGGGAAAAGTTTTTTCCTTTGTGCTTTTGCACAAATTATGGACATAAGAGTCAATATTTTATGTTAGATCTACTAAAGCAATATTATTGTCTTTAAGATAATAAAGACAAGGCCATTTGTTGCGTCATAAAACCAGGTGAAATGTCCCATCGTTTAGTTCAACAAGGACTTAACTAATAAGATTTCAATAATCCTGTAAAGGTTGGAGGAGAACAGGTGGTGGATTTTTTCTTCTAACAACTCCTCGCTTGCCATAAATTATGGAGCATTTAGTGAACCTTTTCCTTGGTGATGTTCATTTCCTATCAAATATTTGTAACTGCAGACGGCGTTGCTCATTCGGGGAAGATGTGGAGAGCTGCATCGACACACTTTTGCACGGCTGCTGGGCTCAAACAGGCCTCTGAAAGGTACATGAAGCACCCGGCCAGCCACCTTACTCGGACACACAATACAATGAGTCCAACTGACCAGGCCCAGTGACCCAAATATTTTTGGCCAGTGTCAGCCATCTGATTCCCTAATTTTCTTTGTTCTTTCAGGTTTTGAAAAATTGTTCCCGAAGAGAAAGGAAGGAACTGGCAGCCAAACATCAGCAGAAAGTAAAGGAAGAAAAAAAAAAAAAACATCCTCGTCCAATTTCTTAAATTGCTATGTGGCTTGCTTTTCTGCAATTTATATCTGGTTTTTGTTATTTAGATAAAAGAAATAAAGAGCAAGACTCACTTCGAACCAAAAGACGTGAAGAGAATGATGGCAGGGGAGAAAGAGGAGGAGGAGGAGAAAAGGAGAGATCTCAGTGGTGGAAACAATTCAAGGTGAAGGTCTAAGTGTGTACGTTGGTTATGTTGTCAAAATGTTCTGCACATTTTTCAAACACGTGAGACTCATTTATCTTGTTTTGTAAAATAAAGTTGTATGCTATAATAAAACACTTTAATAGAAAAGAAAGATTTTAATAAGAAAAGCACAGGACTGTCATTTTTTTAATCTTCAAATGACAAAACAATAATTAAAAAAGCTGCCAAGGTGATGATGTTCTATAATTATGCAGTTTCTTTGTTATAAAGCAATATTTGAAACAAAGCTCAATCGATTGTATTTGTTAAAGAACTTTATAGCTGAACAAAACAACCTTTTTTATCCAATAAACTGTTAATGAAAGATTGTTCTGATTTCCTAAGTAGGGGCAGGCTTTGTTGTCTTCTACCTCAATGTGAAAAATAGAAAGTCTGTGTCTAAAAGTTGAACATTTTATGGATAAACAAAGCAATAAAAGGTTTATAAATTTTTAAAAAAAGCCACTTGATCCCATAAATCAAAGACTTAAAGCAGTTTCTGTTGCTTTCAGAACCACTGGGCCTGTAAGGCTTCATACTGGGTCTAATGTGGTTTCAATCAGAAATGTTCCAAAATTGTTGAAATTCACATTGTTAGAGTGACATGTTTTGTTCAGCTAAAGATTAGGATCTGTTTGTGTATGCAAGTAAAAATGGAGTTTAAACATTTAAATTGAAAGGGTGATTTTCAATTTAAAATGCTCGTATGGATACGGAGGGATTTTCAATATTTAATGCTCAAAGTGAAGGTGTAAAATAAAAAAAGAAAGTCTCTAATTTACGGTAAAATACCGGCAACTGTTGTTGCCTGAATTTTACTGCGCAAGTTAGAGGTGTTTATTTTACAGTGCATAGAAAATGTAGAATTAATATATTTATATGGTTCACATTTCAGTTTAATTACATTTTTCAGAACTGACAAAACCCTTAGTCTGTAGCAACATAATATTATTATTATTTCACCTACTTAGCTTATGGCTATGTGGTGGAAGGTTTTCCCCTTAATTTGGGCTTCATTTGGTTTAATATTTAAAAACTTAATGTAACAGTGGTCAGAAGCTGATTCATCTGTTCTCATTTCAACGTTTCCTCGTCCTCCAGAAAAATTTTCCCTTCGATGAAAGGACCGTGCAGAACTTTGCTCTCGGCGCTGCGGGCATGACCACAGCCTTTTTGTACTTCCACTTCAGGGAAACCGGAGTCCAGATCTCCTGGAAGGATTTCGTTCTGTATCTGAGCAAAGGCTTGGTAAGTTTAGTTCAGTGCCGCTCCTGGAGTCTTTCTCAGCTAATCTCTTTGCATCAATAGTGTAAACAGATAATTTTGTTCACACAGGTTGGTCATGTAGCGGTGGTCAATAAACAGTATGTCAAAGTGTTTCCGGCCGATGGAGTGAACTCATCAGAAGTGGTTAGTAAGATAACACAGCGCCGTGTCCTGACTCTCTTCAGAAAAGGGGCCGCTTCTTACGTCTTTTTTTGGTTTTGCGTTTCAGGATTATTTATGGTTTAACATTGGCAGCGTGGCCTCATTTGAACACAAGTTGGAGATGGTTCAGGAGGAAATGGGCCTGGACTCCACACAGAAAGTACCCGTCCTCTATACCAGCGAAAGTGACGGGTCAGAGTCTTTCCTCAAGCTGAAGCAACATGTTAATTAGATTTTCTTCTCTAACTTCTGTCCTACCACCAACTTCCTTTTCATTCATCCTCAGGTCGATGGTTTTAAGTGTTCTCCCTACGTTCCTCCTGACCGGCTTCTTACTACTTGCAGTGCGACACGGGCCCATAGCCGGAGCACACGGCGGCAGTTTGAAAGGAAATCCATTCGGCATGAAAGCATCTAAAGCAAAGATAATTAAAGACTTTGGAAATGTTTGCTTTAAGGACGTGGCAGGCTGTGAAGAGGCCAAACTAGAGATCTTGGAGTTTGTGAATTTTCTGAAAAACCCAAATCAGTACCGGGAGTTGGGAGCCAAGATCCCAAAGGTAAGTCTGTGTGTGTTTTCATATTTGGTTGCATCTCAGATTTCTTCTCTCACAATTACTTTGACATGCTACTCACATGCGATCCGTTTTGTCTTTTCAGGGTGCGCTGTTGTCCGGGTCCCCTGGAACTGGGAAGACGTTGCTGGCGAAGGCCACGGCAGGGGAGGCCACCGTCCCCTTCATCACAGTTAATGGCTCCGAGTTTCAGGAAGTTTTCGCTGGGGTGGGCCCTGCAAGGGTCAGTCCTCTATTCTCGCAAATTGCTTAAAAAATTATTATCTGTCCGTGTTACAAATCGCTTGTGATATGGTCTTTTGTCAGATAAGAGATGTGTTTGCCATGGCTCGCAAGGTGGCCCCCTGCATTGTTTTTATCGACGAGATCGATGCGGTCGGCAGGAAAAGAGGCAGCGGGAGCTTTGGCTGGCAGAGCGAGCAGGAAAACACTCTGAATCAGTTGCTGGTGGAATTGGATGGTGAGCATTTCAGGACTTTTATTTTTCCAGTTCCTTATGCAACAGTTTGAAAACCCCGGCCTGTTTGTATGACTGCAGGATTCAACAGCAGCACCAACATTGTCGTGCTAGCCGGCACTAATCGAGCTGATATCCTGGATCCGGCTCTGATGAGACCCGGCCGCTTTGATCGACATATATATTTGGGTGAAGTGCAGCACAGACTCTTCTCTGAACTCTTGGGAATCTCATTCCTCTTTCATTTATTTCCTGTCTTGTTGTATAACTTCCTGCTCTTATGTAAGGGTTTTGGAACAATTTAAATTTTTTTTTCTTTTATCATTTAACTCTTTATTGGTATTTTTCACATTTGTTTACATATACAGTGTACATGAACACATCACATTCAACATAACATAAAAATAAAACTTTTGCTTGGGAGCTATTCCTCTATATGAACTTTGTTTCATCTAGTTAGCCTAGTTCTTTCTCTATTTTTGTCGCTATCTTTTGCCTTGAATGTAGTCCATTTGGTCCACTTTTCTTCCGCTTGTGGTTGCTGAAGTCTCAATCGGTGTGTCAGTTTTTCCATGATGTAGATTTCTTCTACTATTCCAGTCCATTGATCCTGACAGGGAGGGTCTGCCGTTCCCCATTTCCTCGTGATAGCTTTCTTGCCAGCTATTAACATTATCTTAATCAGATACCTGTCTTTTACCCTTACTTTGGTATTGTTAAAGTTGCAAAGATATAGTACCATGCTACTCAAAGGAATATCATATCCCAAAATATTCTTCACAGCTTCATGTACATTTTTCCAAAATTGAACAACTTTAGGACAGTTCCAAAATATATGTGAAAGATCTGCATTCATTGATCCACAATTCCGCCAACACCTAATTTTAATTGTACTTTAAGCAACATTTTCTTGTTTACGTGATGCTTTTTCGTGCCGTGTCGCATGAGTGTCGTCGTTGTCGTTACTGTAACTCGACAACAGGCCCGGGCATAACATTGTTAAGTTTTTTTTTTGTTATTGGAGATGAAATGCCAAAATTAGTCTTTGAAGTTTATTATATTTGCACATATTTTCTCGTCTCTGCTCCACTCTAATGTCATTTAAGCCATACTGTGTTTGTCTGGCTGCTTTTATGTTTTGGTGGAGATGGTTGATCGTTTTTGTTCCAGCTAAAACCTAATTTGCTCGTTACAAGCTGTGCAGAGTTGGTCAGACATCTGGTCTATTGCTGACAAAAAAATTATGATAATCGATTGAAACCGATTCTTTTATAAAAGAATGATAAGATAACTGATATAATTTATATATTCAGACGACAGTTTCCTCCTCCAGCCAATTAACTCGATATTCCAGTAGAAATGTACTGCAAAATTCACACCAGGCTTGTTTTCTCTTTACTGCAGGCCTGCCTGATATAAAAGGCAGAGCATCAATCTTTAAAGTGCACCTGAGACCTCTGAAGTTGGAGCCTTGTTTAAACCTAGAAGCTTTGTCCAGGAAGCTAGCTGCACAAACCCCAGGTTTCACGGGTAAGAGTGGAAAGTGGGGCTCATGCATCTGTTGCTGATGCTTAACTTTCCAAAAATGCTTGAACGTTTTGCTGCAAAGCCTGGAACAAAACTATTTAGTCCCAGCTTGCAAGCTTTTCTTTAAAGTGTTACACGTCAGTTTCACTATATACAGTGTGGCTGTTTCTCCTGTGTGTTAGGGGCTGAAATTGCCAATGTTTGTAATGAAGCTGCACTGAGAGCTGCACGTCATGTCAGCCAGAGCATCAGTGCTGAGCACTTTGAGCAGGCTGTGGAGAGGGTCATTGGAGGTAAGTCAACCAAAAACCAACATGAATAATTTTATTCAGCAACAATGTTCATTTTTGTTGTCAAAGTTCAACTCTTTTGTAAAAAAAAAAAAAAAAAAAAAACACACAAAAAAAACAAACGTTTGATATCAAAATGAAAGCATCTTTTAATAAAGAATTGATTATTTAACGTCATCATTTTTTATGACTGGGTTATTTGCTTTCATAGTGAATGTTTCTGTGTGGATTCACCCACCAGATGTTAACAGCATGATGTAAGTTTTCTTACATCATGTGCCACAAAGCCACTTTTTGACGCGAATACATAAATGTAGGCTACAGCTATATTTTTAAACAATGTAATGAAATTAGGCTTTTCATGCAATAATTTTGAAATATATTTTTGCTAAGTACTGATTCTGTAAGGCATCTTCTTTTGTCTGAGGTCTGGATAAAAACACTCAGCCGTTACAGCTTCTAGAAAAGACAACAGTGGCGTATCACAGGGCTGGTCATGCCGTAGCAGGATGGTTCCTGGAGCATGCAGAACCACTGCTTAAGGTATTCCCTCGGACCCGGTCCGGATAATCCAATAAACTCCTAGTAATTTATTTATCTGATTTGGAAGATTTTTACTTTATGTTACCGTCAGGTTTCCATTGCTCCTCGAGGGAGAGGTTTGGGTTATGCACAGTATTTATCTAAGGAGCTGCACCTGCTGGACCAGGACCAGCTGTTCGACAGGATGTGCGTGATGTTGAGCGGACGTGTGGCCGAGCAGGTTTTTTTTCGACGAGTCAGCACCGGGTCCCAGGACGACCTGAGGAAAGTCACGCAGACGGCGTACGAGCAGGTAATCAGCTCAATTAGCAGTCAGGACCGCCGGTGAGATTTAAAATAATTTGAAACGTGTGTCCCGCATGCTGGATTTTTAGTCAAACCTTCACTCTGTAAGCGAACATTTCTATTTGCCTTCTTCAGGTCGTTCAGTTCGGAATGAACAAGGCTGTGGGTCACGTTTCTTTTGACCTCCACCTTCAGCAAAACGCTGTCACAGAGAAGCCCTACAGCGAGTCAGCAGCGCAGCTCATAGATCAGGAGGTCCGCTCGCTTGTTGACGTCGCCTTCCAGCGAACACTTCAGCTTGTTGTCGACAAGAAGGAGATGGTGGACAAGGTGCGACTCGTCAACCTGCTGTGCGCCACTCGGACTTTCACATTTTAAAGAACACTTCTTTTTTACAGGTGGCGAAGCGTCTGCTAGAAAAAGAGATTCTGGACAGAACGGACATGGTGGAGCTTCTTGGACCGCGACCTTTTCAAGAGAACGGCTCATATGAGGAGCTTTGTGAAGCATCAGAATTTGAAGAGGAAACGCCACAACCTGAAGGACTGAAGTGTGGAGAGGATGACAAACAGAACAAATCACCTTTTCGCATGCTTCATTAATACATTTACTGCACCTTTAAGAAATATTAGTGTCCCCTGAACTTAACATTTTGTCACATTACAACCACGTCCGTCCGTCCATCCATCCATCCATCCATCCATCCATCCATCCATCCATCCGTCCATCCGTCCATCCATCCATCCATACATCCGTCCGTCCGTCCGTCCGTCCATCCATCCATCCGTCTGTCCATCCGTCCATCCGTCCGTCCATCCATCCGATCCGTCCATCCATCCATCCATCCATCCGTCTGTCCATCCATCCATCCATCCATCCGTCCGTCCATCCATCCATCCATCCATCCATCTGTCCATCCATCCATCCGTCCATCCATCCATCCATCCATCCATCCATCCATCCGTCCATCCATCCATCCGTCTGTCCATCCATCCGTCCATCCATTTATCCATCCATACATCCATCCATATTTGATGGGGATTTATGTTATACACCACTGCAAAGCAAGGGAGTTTTTCTTTTCTTTTTCTTTTTTTACAAATCTCCAAAAAGGACTGACGTTTTCACCATGACTCAAAAATTTCTAGAACCAAATGTACATAAAATATTTTCCTTGTTTGCAAAATATTTCAGTTTCTGCAAAAGTGTATGGAGGAGTGGATGAGTAATACTCAGGTCTTTTGATAGATTGTTAAATTGACTATGATCGCCCTTTGATTAGCTCATGACTCTGCTTTGATCTAAACCATTTGATCTGAATCATTACATTCAGCCTCCAGCAGGTTTTCTTCCATGATTACCTCATCAACTCTGACAACAGTTGCTTCAGCTGAGAATTTGTCCTTCACTTTCT
The DNA here is from genome assembly GCA_010277075.1 of Poeciliopsis retropinna. Classification (NCBI taxonomy): domain Eukaryota; kingdom Metazoa; phylum Chordata; class Actinopteri; order Cyprinodontiformes; family Poeciliidae; genus Poeciliopsis; species Poeciliopsis retropinna. The sequence continues at coordinate 13,942,631 of VMRM01000006.1, read as the reverse complement.
CTCATTAATTTTCAATAATGTCCTCTGCATGAAGCCGCCCCCTGAACTTCATTGAGTTTCCTTCAAAAATTGCTTTATTTTGGACGCTTTTTCTTTGAAGACCACGCTGCTGGTCTTCATAAACTCTTGGACAGGTTGCAGTAAAACTTTTTTTATTTTCAGACACTGGGTTTCACAGCATTCTGTGACATGTTTATAGCTTAACACATTGTTTGATATCCTAACAACGCTTTAGCCTTCTCCACTACTTTCTCCCAGTTCTGCCTGCTCTACTTCTTGGTCTTCATGATGCTGTTTTTTCCATTAATGTTAATGACCTCTGAAGCCACCATGAAATAGCTGCAGTTTTATAGATATTAAATGACACACATATGGTCTATTTTTACTATTTATAATCCCTTGTTTTCAATGGATTCGTTAGCATTATCAGTGAATACAAATGCATGCCACACTTTTTAGAAACTATAAATTGTCTTTTTTCCCAACTCAATCATTTCAATTCATTACTTTGTGCCGGTGCAACATCTAACATTCCAATAAAGATGAATTTGTGGCTGTAGCCTGACACAATTTAGAGTGCGCAGACTTTCTGTGCACCGTAATGCCCATTGACCCAGTTTTCACTGTTTGTAAAATTTGCTCTTTGGACAAATGAAAGAAGTTATTACTGTAACCTCATCATCTCCTTCATGATATATAGACAAATTAATATCCTTTACTCCATTTTGTTTGTCAGGAAATACAGTTTGGAAATTAGGATTTTAAAAGATTTGTTTTATTTTGTCTCATGATGTTAAAAAATACCTTCACTGTCATGTTTTCCATAACTTTAAAGTCAGATGGTTTAGATGCAAATATTTCTTTAACCATCTATGTGAGCAAGACAAGCTCTTTTAATTCATGGACACAAAATCCACTGTGTGACTTGATATTATTTGTAAATGACATTAGCTCAATGTTTATATTTTCTGTTCCTGCTCAGAACAAATATGTTATAACATCTGTTCAAAATTTTGCTAAATACGACACTAATGTGTTTTAAATTAGAAATGAGAATGAATGACATATCCACAATTGTTTTTTGCAGGTTTACCCACATTCATCCTGTGGGTAAACCTGTTGCAGACACCAGAATAACTTTAAGTTGGCTTCTCTTTTCAATATTCCTAATTTGATACATTTTCTTGTACATTTGTAAAATTTCTTACAAAAAAGAAAGGTGTTTGCTGGATATGAAAATGACGATACAAAACTTAAAAGGAGCCACAATTTTATTGAATCCTCAACCTCCAGCATCACATTTGTGCCACAGCATTCAGTTATTTACAGTCCTCCTATAGGCAGGCTGAACATGTGACAAACCAAGCAATCTGTTATCCATTCACTGACAGTAAAGAAATATCTGGAGTTCATTTTACTATTGAAACAAATTTTGGCACTTTGTTGCATTTTTTTTTTTTTTTTGGCATCCACACAAATTATGATGACCTTTGAATTTATTTTCATTTCAAGTTCTGCTCATTTGCACCCCTGCAGCATCGACTGTGGCAGCCACACATTTTTCTAAGGGTTGGAGGTTGGAGGGAGAAAATCGGTAGCAAAGAAGAAAAAAGAGAAATCTGAGTATGGGACAAATTATTGCAAGTTGCTGCTACTTGATGTATTTACTTGACTTTACTTGTCAACGCCACCTACAATCCTGCAGGGGGCGCTGCTTAGACAATTTAGAGAAAGAAGTGCAACTTTTTTTATTCAGGCTTTTTGCATCCAAACACACATTTATTTTAATAATGAAGATATTTACCCCACATATCCTCATTAGGACTACCTTTGTTACTTCACAGGCAGCAGGAACCCCTGACGCATTAAAAAGAAACAGTAAGTCTCAATAAGCGCCCGGGTGTTTTAATGTATGTTCCAGCTAACCTCTCAAGATCTGCCATCACTGTGGCTTTAACTTTTGCCGCCAATCTCATAATGTTGGCCCACCCTGAAGTGCTGTAAGGACGAAGGTGCTGATACTCTGTTGACCTCGATACTCTGTTGACCTCATACCCTGTCTATCTAAAAAAAAAAAACCAACAAAAAAACAATATTTCAATCATCTGGCAGCTCAGAGTGCAATAAGAACCCTCCGCTATAAAAACACGATGACTGCACAGGTTTGCTTGAGTTAGTGTGAGAAGAGAGCGGGAACGGTGAGATTATTGCACGTCATCATTGTCTGCAGAGCAGAGGGCCGAGTTTCTAGAGTTGAGCCTGAACGCGCCGGCGCCGCGGGGCGTCACGTGCGTGCACAGTGGCAGATGGAGGCGTCTCGGTGGCTTGGTTTTACCACTGTGTCTTGTCCAGCAGGCTCGTTTCGGGCTGAGCTCTATGGATGCTTCGCCCTCTCCAGCTTCATTAAGGGATCTGCTGTGTCTGAGTCACTGTGATGCTTCCTCTCACGAGGCAGCTCCACTTTACTGCAGCGCGTCCACGAGGGAGAGCGCATGTAGCCGCTCCTGGGTAGCACCGGCTGATGGGAACCTGAGGACCAGAAACACATCACTGGGAGCTGAACAGATGGAGGGTTTTAGGAATAGACGCACATAAATCAGGCTGTTCAGAAACAGTTTGTGCAATGAGAATAAGAGTGTTAACGTTTATAATGCTGCGCCCTGCAAAAGTACACTTGCAATTATCTCAAGAACTCATTTGTTGCAGGATTTAGTATAAAACAGAATTATAGCAATATGCTGTGAAAACTCCTCTGCAATAAAAAGAGCTGAAGGAAATGATTAGTGTTTTGTCACTTTGCAACCAGAACACTTAATCGCCTTTTAAAAAAAATAATTTTATTGACCAGTAAAGTGGCATGTCGTGAAGTGGAAGGAAAGTTATTGTTTTAAATTCAGTCAAACCATTTACCTTCAGAAATTACCGAATTAAAAAACAAAACAAAAACAAAAAACAGAATCCACCGGTGTGTAATTCAATCTTAATATAACTCCAGCTGTCCTGTGGAGGTCTCAGAGATTACAGACCTATCGAGACCTACAATCCTTCTAAACTGCTGGGTTGGATAAGGACAACATTATTAGTAGAGAAAGCCAGGGGGTCCATGGTAACTCTGGAGGATCATCAGAAATCCACGGCTCAGGTGGAAGAACTATAGATGGGTGTGCCTTTCTGAAATCTGGCCTTCATACAAGAGCTTCAACTAGAAAACCCATGTTAAATCAAAAGCCAAAAACTTATTTTTTCTGACTTATGGTGCGGATAAAAAAAAAAAAAAAAGACAAAGAAAACGTCACTGTAAACACTTTCGCTTCACCAGCTATATCTTTACTCAAGAGAGAGTAAAGATATTAACATTCTCTCATCTGATGGGACAGGCTTGAAGGTTTTAGTGTCGTTGCCACTTCACGCCACTAGGTGGTGTTGTTGAACCTTCGTCAATCAGCCTTCAATGAGTGAAGTAGAGCTCCTGTTCACTGCACACATCAGCCTAATGTTGGGTCCCATCATATTCTAGTTCTCCGCGTAGACGTCTCCCCAGAGACGCATCGTGTTCTGCCATATATTAAAGACCGAGAGGCGACAAAAGAAAGAGAGGCGTTGGAATAAGACAAATATTGATCTCAGATGATTGATTGCCTCTCTGCTGGATTTTAATGAGATGTCAACCTCACGTGAAGCAGCGAGGACTCCGCAGTGGCATGTGCCATGAGAGAAACCTCCCTGCTGCATTTACGCCACGAAATAAATGTCTGCAACTTGTGCAAGCTGAATCCTGCCTGTGCAATGCACATGTGATTGTTTTGTGTGCTCTGTTTGAATCTCTCCTGACAATTTGATTGCATGAAAACATGAGAAGACAAAATGAAAAAAACAAAAAACAAAAACATTTATGAACTACAATAGTTCAGATGTTGTTTTTTTTGTCCCTTGTTCTTTTGCTTTTGCAGGCGCCAACTTTAAGCTCCCAGACAGTGCTATAAATATAGCTCTCTCTGCTTCAGTCAGTGAGTTTCTGATTCATTTAGTGCTACTGAATCACAAGATGTCTGTAGTTTTTCTCTAATTTGTAAGGTGTAGCTTACAAATAGGTAAAATTTGGTAGTCTTATGATTACAGCTCAAGATGTCTTGTTGTTCATTTGAAGACATTATAATAAACCTGACATCACTGTAAACTGTCAGTTATTATGTCTAAAAATCCATATCAGCACTTCCCAAATTCTGCAGAAAACATTTTGTTTCCTTTTTCTCTTGCACAACTCAACCAGAGTTTGTGAACGAGGGCAAGCAGTTGCTAATAATGATCTGAAAGTAATTAAAGGCCTAGATAAGTGCAATAGGCAGCCAGTTTGAGCCGGAACCTGACCTTTTTACATTCAACGGTGCTTTTATAGACAGACTCATGCTCCCAAAGGAGGAACATAGGTGAATGGCTGAAGAGAGAAAGCAGCTGTTAAATGTGCACTTTGTGGGATCAAACCTAACTCTTCTGTTTGCATTTTAAGCAACTGCATAAAGACAAGTGTAGTGTCGATGACGGGTCAGGCGATCCAAAATGCTGCAGCAGGAGTTTTAATCAAAACTAAAAGAAGAGCTCATGCTTTTCCAACTTTGGCTTCTCTTCATTGGTTCCCGACCAAAATTGTTGTATTGTGAGATCAGATGATTGTTTCATGTTTCCAAAAGAGGTAGCGTCTAAATTTTAAAGAGTAGAATGAGAGGCAGATGTTTTGGTCATTATGTTTCTCTTTTTGTTTATCGTCTCACAGATGATACTGCCAGCTCAGCGCTCCTCTGTTTCATTCTGTTTCTCTCCAATAAGAAGCCGCCCTTACCTCTGTGTACTCTATGCTTCTCTTCGGTAAAATCCTGGACCAATGCTTCTGTGTTTAATTTCTGTACTCTGAAATTCGTCCTGCAGCTGAAGTGTCAAAGCTCTGCACATGGTGGGTTGTCTGTGTGTGTCTAAATTTTATGTTTCGTGAATCTGATTTGAGGAGAAAACGAAGAGCAAACCAACTAAATCCCCATCATTCTTTTATTCAGATTCTCCAGAATAAAAAGCCTTTAATTGCTGTTTCTACTGAGCTTTCTAGACCGAACGTGCTTACATGCCCAAACTTACAAAATCTAAATAGAGATTGAGACTGCTGCTTGCCTAAAGGAAGGTGAAAATAAAATCAGATGGCGCAAGATGTGAGACTGGGAAGACAAAATGCAAAAAGGAATTCCTTGCATTCTGGTTGTGCTTAAATGGCTTGAGAAGAAACAGGCTTTGTTTCCAGAAGGGAAAAATCAATTATTTAACAGCCTGCATTTAGCTTGAACTCACTCACCCATCTTCATCTTCTCTCCTCGCTTTAACCAGTGTCTCAACCCTGATACGTCCTCGCTATTTTTCCATTGAGCGATTTTTCTCTCGCAACCAAAGCTTAAGGCTATCTGATCCAAGTTAGAGTGAAAACCTGACAATTCACAAAAAGTATAATCCAATGTAAAAGTGATATTTCATTCACTCATATCTTTCAGCTGTCAGATAGAATTAATCATGCATATCGCTGCGTCTTGCTTTTAAATCTCCGTAGCTCTCTGAACATGCCGCATGTTTTGTGAATGGTTGCCTGAAAATCTGGTCCTGTTTAGTTTCACAGATTCTTTCTGTTTTAAAAGATCTAAAACTTTTCTCTCATTGTCTGATGTTAAATCATACCAAACATTTTCTATTTTAGGCCTATTAGGATCAACAAAAATGATTTCTGTCTTCTAAATGCCAAAATAAAGAGGAAAGCTTTTTTTAGACAACTTTTAATACTTTCATCGAGGTCAGACAATTATAAAATGTAAGATTACAATGCCTTCACCAAAACCTGTAAAAACTCTGATGATGATACTATGTGATACCAGTTATTTCACAACACAGTCAACTGTTGATGTATTTAAAGGTAATACCTCAAACACTACTTCCTTTTATGGTAACTTTGGAAAATCAAATTAAATCAGCCATTTTTCAGAGATGGCATTGTAGACTTTTCCAAAAGTTTGGTTCATCTTTGGATACAGTTTCCACTTGACTAAAAGTGTCACATTCATCTGTTAATAAATGTTTATCTAGCTTAGAGTCCACGCTTTCAGAATCTCAAAATGCCCCTGGCTAAACGTGTTCCTGGTTTTTCATCAGTCGCAAATACTAAAAGAAGCAGTTTTCTGGCATTTGGCAAACAGAAACTCTTTTACAAATCAGGATTTATTAGAACAGAAAACATTTTGTCCAAGTTAAGGTTCAACAAGGAGAACAAAAAAGGTGGTGTGTATTTCAGCAGTAAATATCTGGTTTCAACTCAATATAGCATCATTTTAGGTTGTTTTTTATAATTAGGTTTTGGATTGTTCTTATAATCTTAATAGTGAATCACATGAGTGGAAAACAACATCTGGTTTTGTATTAAAAAAAAAAAAAAACACCCCGATGGAAATGCTTATCTAAAAACAAATTATCTGTTAAAACCGTGGAGATTTTGATGTGATATTTATTTTTGATTGTTTATCTTGTCTAAAATGCTGCAAAGTCTCACTAAACAATTCATCTGGTGCAATAACAGAGAGGTGCAATAACTCTTTAGCAACTCCCTACAATGAGTCCAGTCCAAAATGTTTGGTCATCTTCTTGGAGCGAACTAAACTTTTAGTTTTAGTAAGAACTAAAATTCAAAGCAAATGGAGAAGAAAGTAAGTGATGTCAGCTGTTACTTTGATTTCACAAGAAACTCTCCAAATTAATGACGCTGCTCTATAAAAAGTGCAAATCCCATAAAAATGTGTTAGTGTTTTGTTCACATCTCGTCAGTTGTTTTCTAGTCAGACTGGCATTTAACTCGTTTAATAGACTGGCGCCCAAATCTCAAAACATCTGTCAGTAATGTACTCTACACCTTTTTTACAAACTTAAAAAGTGCTGTGTGCATATGTGTCTTTGTGCTGCAAACGGCAGCACATTGTACAATGAGACTAAAATTAAAAAATAATGTTTTTTTTTTTTTTTAGTTTTTTTAGTTTTAGTAATAAACAGAAAAGAGAACACGGAGAAGGTGGATTTCTTGAAGATGAAGGTGTTTGCGTTGTTCAAGGATGAAAATGAAAAAAAAAAATGCTATTTTTAGCTCTGATGTGAATGTGAGACAGGAGTCATGAGACTGATTACATAAATCTATTTGATTCTCCACTTTGCTAGAGCTGAGCAAACACTGCTTCCACATTTCAGTGCCAAGTCCAAGAGTTCAGTCTGAACTTTTCTGCACATGTACTTAATGCCTTTGTTTGTGTTGCCCACATCCTTTCCTCATCTCCCTGACTGCAGGTGTGCCATAAAGACGTATGCCCAGTCCGGTCTCTTTCTTCACCAAAGAACCATTTTAAAAAGAGATTCAGCGCTGCCATGATTCACTTTGAGGTTGAAGTGTTAGTTTTCAACCCTCCTTATGTTTGAGTTGTCCCCTTTTTCTTTAATCTTTCTCGTTGCCTCTCTTCCACGTAGGCTACACTAATTGTTATCCTGTGAAAGGATTTTCCCACCGGAGACATAAATCCCTCCTTCAGAGTTCCCCTGCGTCTCTGATTAATCTTACTCCATTAATATAAGCTACTTTGTGTTGGTCTAGCTCATAAAACACCAATAAAAGTTTATGGAAAAGTTGCAGTGAATTAATGTGTTTTAAGCCATTCTAAAACAAATGGTGAAAAAAATAAATGAATCCAAATCTCACCACAAATATGAACACTCTGTGACTCAGAGGGTCACTTGACCTTTGAGCTCATTATTGCTCAGCAGGGTTTTTTGGATCCTGTTGCGATGATCATTTGAAACTCTGTAACTCGCTGAAACAGACTCATCTGCGAATGGAAGGCTCAGCGCTATTGTGAGATTTCTCAGACACATTAATCCACATTCCTCACTCAATTTTAGTGATTCTTTACGTTTCTCTTGTTACCCTTTAGATGTTTTTTTGTCATCCGTTGAATCCTGTGCCAGGCCGAGTTATGTCTGATAGAGCTCTTTTTTTTTTTTCCTTGATGAAGGAGAAGAACGATTAAACTGTTGTGTTTTTGTCTTTTCAGAGCTAGAACTGCTACTTAAGCAATAATTGTAAATCTCTTTCATCTACTTCCTTCCTTTGCGTTTACTGTAGCACAGGGCCTACCTGCTGGGGACTCTCTGTGGTTTTCCTCGTCAGAATCAGCGAAGACTTCGGCCAGTTCTTGGTCAGACATGTCTGTCAGCTCAGTCAGGTCCAACAGGTCGAAGTGGACCTCCAGAGACGACACACTGCTCAGAGGTTCTGTGGACAACAGCGACAAAAGCAGAGTGCTTCTAGTCAGTTGTGCACATTATTATTTCTCTTACAGATTATTGGACGAGGATTTTTTTTTTTTTCCTGTGGCTTTTTTAAACATTTCCAGTTTCATCAGTGCTCACTGCTGTTCACTGAGTGTATTTGTTTAAGCTTGACGCCTGTGTGTGTGTGACTGTAGGCTGGAGGGAGATGAAAATAGCCACTTCTTTACCACCCCACTATATCATTTTTCTCCCCTACACTGCACCTGTTCATTTTATTACCAACGCTTGTTCTTCAGCAGGTCAAACGCTCTGCTGCTGCACGCAGCAGGGTCATATTTTACATGTAGCATGCATTAAAGTATGTGACTCAGCATTGCAACCAGGCATCCAGGTGGGCCGAATTGGTAATGCACTGAGGCAAGGGTAAAATTTAATCGGAAGCGCAAGGAATTCATATATGCAGTACAGCAGGAGTCTAAAAGCATTTGCTATTCGCCCCGTCGTTAAAGTGAAAAGCTCAAAAAGTGTCCACACTGCAATACAAAAACAGATTTTGATATAATGATTAATCACTTTACAAACTTTTACTACCGTCACATATATCTTACACAATTCCACTAGAAACAAATTTATGGCAGGAAGAGATTTAAACATCAAAAAAGCTGCAATAACCTGACTGAGTGAGTGTGCCCACCTTCAAAACTGTTTATTTTTGTAAGGTTTCGTTTGGCAGAGCCAATGCACAAACAGCTACATAGCACTTTATCTAGTCCAAAGGACTCCCAAGGCGCTTCACACTACACCCAGTAATTCACACATTCACTCACATGCCGATGGTGGTGAGCTAGACTGTAGCCACAGCTGCCCTGGGCAGACAGACAGACAGACAGACAGACGCAAGGCTGCCACACAATCTGACCACCACAGCAGGCGAGGTGGGTGAAGTGTCTTACCCAAGGACAAAACGCCTGAGACGACTATTCAGCTGTCCAAAACAGCTGATTTGACCTAACACCACCTTCAAGGCGTGGCTATTTCTCCTCGACGATGCAATATCTAAGTGACCGAGCTTCTGTCTTTCCCTGCACCTCCCCTCACTCAACTCCTTCAGACTAGCCAGCAACAATTAGCAAACACCCGGTGGAACTGCGCAACAACAGAAGGTAACACAGTTACATAAATATGCTATAGAGTGGCACTATGTTCCTTTAAAATACTTGATACTGCCTCTTTAAAGGAAATAATCAAAGCACAAACAGTAAAGGAAACCAAAAACCGAACACCAAAGGATCAGAGCAGTTGAACCATCCTTCGTTTCGTTTCTCTACTTTGCAAAATTAACCTAAAATTGAAAAGTAACCTCAGAGCAGAACAAAGCCACCACTATATTTCACTGTGAGTTCAACTTTAAAAGATATTAACCAGGAATTCACATGGCTGTTTTCTTTGGAAGAACAGTCTTCCAACCCAGATTAGGGAGCTGGGAGCTTGCTGTCACGCGTACCAATGCTTGGCACAAATTCCCGCAGGACTTTTACTGTTGCTATCAGTCTCTTGGCAGCCACTGTGATCAGTTTCCATCTTTTATGTGTAGGACTTTTTGAAGAATGTCTAGCACCTCCAATGTTTCTGTGGCTCCAAGTTATCTCCTGTTATCGATGGTTGTTGTTCTTGTGGTATTTATATAAACTGATCTTGACTCTCTCCAGACAAATACCTTTCTATGATAATATAATTTATCCCAGTTTATGATATCTCTTCAAACAATGGCTTTAGTAGAAGAATGCAAATGTGCAAATGTCAGGAGAATCTGACTAGAAAGTTGAACTTTACTAAATTTAATTAGTTTTCCTAACTAATGGCAGACATTAACTCAAGAACCAGACTGTTCTTAAAACATTCTTATGCACTCAGGTTATTGCACCTTTTGTTTTATTACATGTTTTCAAACTTAATAAGAATGCACTTTTAAAATGATTTTTTATTGTCTCATGATTTTACATCTCAAGAACATGGCATTTTAACAGCATATGTTGCTTTGTTTTTTTTTTAGCTTACATCTAGATCTGAAACAGAAGCAGATGAATGTGTGATTTCATAAATTAGTTGACGACAGTTTGCCCTGTAAAGTTTAAAGCAAAGCTATTGGGTCAGACGCTGAGAGGAGAACAAAAGAAGAACGGCAGGCTGAAAACTGCTATTATCCCGTCTGCATGCCGCTTTCAAGGCTGCTTCATGTTAAAGAGGCAGCGCCAAATCTCCTGCTGGTTTCTTTGTCTTCTGTACCTCATTTCCTCCATTCTACACCAAACAGACCCAATATTGATTTATAGAAGAGTATCCATCATGCTGAAATAGCAGCAATGAGTAATTTGTCAAATGTATTAAGAACATTCAACACAGGGTGTGGCAGGAGGCATGTGGGACTGAAACAAGGAGGCTGTAAAAATGAGAGACTATAGATAATAGACAGATTTTATCATTTACTTTTATGTCAGAGTATTTCAAGGAATACATTTTCATTTAGTTCACTGAAAGAGGCTTGTTAGCAGCTACTTTCATGAGCATCTCTCTTCAGAGGTAAGTGGAAACTAGAGGCAATGAAACATGAAGAGAATTGTGGGGGAGGAGATGAAAAGAAAAGCAGGAGAGGAAGGATGATGGGAAAGTAGGGAGAGTTGAAGGAGACATGATAAATGTAAAACAACAACAGAGGATTAAAAAAGAAGACATAACACATAATGTGGTGAAAATGTTTCTTATTATTGCACATAATTTCTAATCAGCTACGCTTTCTTTTTAGACGTTTTTGGGGTTTTTTCCCTCATGTTTTTTTTTTTTTGCATCCTCCATAACCCCCTTGCTTCTTAAATTATTGATCAGTGTGATTTCACTCCCAGGCAGGCACTGAAACAACTGCCTCATCTCAAAAGATGATCAGAGAGCCTCTGAGACATGATTAGGGAGGACTACTAAATCCTGCTGAGGCACGCCTTAGCTGAAGCCGAAGAAACTGGAAGGATTTTTTTTTTTGCCTAAAGCACATCTAAATAAATCTCCCTCTGCATGCAAAATGAGGGATTTGACTTTACAATTCAATAAAAGGGGCAGGATAGACAACTAATAGACACGGGTTGAGTCTTTAAAAAAAATAAGAAAGCAGGGTTTAAATGTATATAATTTTTTAAAGTAAAATTGGTTTCAAAACTGAAAGAAATGTTCCACAAAGTTCTGACAATTGAAAGCATTCAACTGGGTGAAAGAGTGGTACCATACGTTGCTTCAGTTTAACAGAAGACAAATTTGGTTATTAGGAAATGCTTCCAGTTCCTTAAGTAAAGTTTGGAAATTAAAATGCCACCCATAATTCTTAGGAAGGTAAAGTTGTTTAAAAAGTTTAGTTAGGAAGCAACAACTGGTATTTCTGTTTTGCAGTCCACTTAAAATTTGTTTTATTTACATTTTATTTGAGCAGGAGCAATTAAATAATATAATGTTACATTTAGAGAAAACTATTGTGTTTTATCCAGGGACCCTTAAGAGAAAAGCTAATTAGCAGCTAATTACACATATAATAATATTAGCAAAATGGGATTAGTTTGTTTCTTCTTGGACTTCAATGTTCTTGTCTTGAAAACTTTGACAGTTTGGGCCCAAAAATAAATAACGCAAAAATCTGAGGAATCTTTACATTTGACCTTTTTAAGAAACAGGAACTCTTATCATCTCTTCTGTTTGGTACGAGAGTACTATCTATATTAATCAGAAAATAACCTCAACATGTAATATGTTGATTATCTTTTGTTTCATTTAAAGTTTTCATTGGATCTTGTTAAAATAATTTATGTTATTTAAGATAGTATCATTAATATCGTATTTAAACCAAGATTCTGGTGGGGGTTTTTCTGAAGCATCGTCTTTCCCTCTTCTGTCTCATCATATTATCCGAAATGCCAGGAACGAAGGCTGGTTAATGTGTCATTTTCAATCCCAGAAACCTGTTTAGTTAGTGAAGCAGATAAAAGTGGCCTTGTTGTCATTATATCGCTTCTGTATTTTCAGTTGCTGTGCTTCAGCGGCCGTGAGGTTTGGTGGCGCATGTACACGAGCCTCTGTGTGACACAATGAGTCCTTTCAGAGGAAAACTGTGTCACAGCAGCCTGGTGGAGCAGAATACTTAAAGGAGACAGAGACGGTTAAGAAAGGTTAAAAATTTAGAATTAGTGCATGCTAGATGTGATCTAAATAAACATAGTTTTTATCATCATTAACAATGAAAGCACCTTTCTTTCTTTCTTTCTTTTCCCCTTGAGAAGTGTGGCAGCTAAAGGGTTCCTTTCTAGTGAAGCAATATTTTCAAATGTTTCATAGCCTCAATCTCCTTGTCTTTACCCCCTTTTTTTTTTTCTTTTTTTTTGACACTTACGTCGCTTCTCGCTGATGTGCAGCAGGCTGGCAGTGTGACCCGACAGGCTGCCCTCTGCCTCCCCTGACGGGTGCTGGAAGAGCTCCTTGGTTAAATCCCCTGAGCTGGACGGCTTCAGTAGCTTCTGGATGTCTTTGTTGGGCTCTGTTGTCACATGATCCCAGAAACAGAAAGGGAGAGAGTGGAGGTATAAAAAGTTATTGATCCATGGATTTTTGTCATTTAAAAAAAAAAAAAAACATTTTAGGAAATTATATTTTTTTTCTATATGTTTGATTGCCACTTAAAAATCAGGAACAAAAGTGTTGCAAGAATGTGGAAATCTGACTCTCAGAACAGAGTGTCAGCTTGACACAGACATCTTCATTATCTCCAGAGAGAAGGACTGAATGAAAGCAAAGGAATAAAAGCTCCTAAGAAAAGTGGCAATGAGATGACTGACTTGAAATAAGGCAGGAAAGGGAGGATGGAAGGGAAAAAGGTAGAAAATTAAAACAGAGGGCCAAGACAGAAAGATGAATACATTCAGACAATCATAGAGAGTAAAGGCTGGGAATAAAAAAAGTTTCATACTCTGTTTTAGTTCTCCATATTTATCAAGACTTAGGAAACTTTTCAAACTTTTTATTATGCTTTTCAAGTTTGTGTACATACTCTGTTCGACATATTCTGTACTGAAAAAACTCTGTGTTCATCAATCATTTTTGTTACATTCCCATATGTGCTTGATTTTCCATACTTACAACCTCTAGCCACATTTATGAATCAAAATTGCAGGTTTTATCCACAGTTCATGTTAACTTATATTTTAAGTGTTAAATATGTGAGCATCTTTTCTGTTAGAACCTTTAAATGTTTTTTCCAAAATAAACCTTTGTTATTAATTTTATTTAAAGAAACCCAGTGATCATGTTCCTGCTGATAAATGTTTGCCTTTCCACTTTTGTCCAAAGTCCTTCAAGTTTTAGGCTTGCTGTTAAGCGATGTCATAAAAAAGCAACATTCTTAGTGTTGTGTGGTGAAACTGCAGCTCTATCTGACACAGCAGTGCACAGACAGTACAACAAAGACGTGAAGACACACACTGAGCCACTCAGTGTTGAGCTTTGAAACTGAATACTCAAAATGAGATTTTATTTCTCTGATTCCCTCCTTTGTTCTCATGATCAAAGATCAAAATAATAGTTGATGAAGAAAATGTTCCTTTCTTTGTGTCCCTGCAGCCATTGTTGTCAATGTGCTGATTCCTGTGTTGGAAAAATGTTAAACTTCCTATTTTACGCCTTAATTAAACACAATTTAAACATCGTAGTCGAAATTATAATCATGGAAAAAAAATGGAAAACATATGCTAGACATAACCAGGTCAACATTCTCATCTCTAAGCCTTTTAGGAAAAACCAAACTATTTTTACAAGAAAGAAATATAATTGTCTTAATGGCTCCTAAAGCCTTAGGGAAGAAAAAGTCCTGTGATGGAAATGCTCTTGGAAAGACAGAAGATAAAACTAAGTGTTTCAACAAGATCCCAAATCACACAAGCACTGTGATCTATAGGAGCATTTAACAGCAGAGAAGAATGTGCATTAGTGCAATACTGAATAGAAATGAACAGACAAATGCAGAGGCAAAGTGTGATTACTTCCCTTTCAACGCTATGGTTTCTCAACACCTTCTCTGTTATTTTCCACGTTAATTATGATGGGCTGAATTGGTGAAGATAAAGAAGACGCTTTTTTATTCTAATAAAAGTTTTTTGTTTTTTTTTACAGTGCGTCAGTCAACAAATCTTGTGAGATCACTGACAATGAAAAACTATGCGAGTCATAATGTGTTGTCCTTGTGTTAATCTGATCTCAGCATACAACACTTACTTAGATTTTATATCAAACTGTCTGGACCAGCATCAACCTAACAACATGAGGAAGTTTAGGAAAACATTCTTCGAGGCATATGGAGCATCACATGACTTTTAGACATTCATGTTATGTTTTGTTTCATTTTCAGATGTGATATTCATCACCTTGCTGTCACGTTCTTTCAGCTGGTTTGTGTTTTAAGGGTTGACTAGAAAAACCATCATCCTCTTCACTTCTAAAGTCACTAAGTAGAATGAATTTTTAATAGCACATTTAGGAGTTAATGTTCCACAGAGGTTATGCTTGATCAGGGTTAAGGCATCAAAGACACAGCTGAAAACAAAGTCTGGGCAAAGAAAAGCACAGGTGCATGAAAAGTGCTGAACATTTCACCAAAATACAAGAGCGTTGATGGTGGGTCGAGCAACGACAAACTACACAATGATATTAAAAATCCTCTGTTTTTAAGGAGAAATGATCAAACCTGAAGAACTATTGCAGTGCAGAGTGGGAGTGCAGCAGATGGGTCTCAGCAGATGGCGCCCACCATTTCTCCATGCAATATATGCTCAAAGATTGTTAAATTTCTGGAACAAAGACGGCTGAATGCAGCAGAGCGAGGGGGGAAGATGGACATTCTGTGATATGCCTTTGAGAAGCAACGGCAATCGTTGGGTATTGATTTATTTCCTCCACTGAGGAGCTGCGCCTCGAAAGATCTCAGTTTAACCTCTGTAGTGATAATGAAATGTTTACTCAACATTTGGACGGCAGGCTGGGTTTCAGTTCCCACAGCAGTGTCTCTGTTCAGCCATATATCCATAAAAGCTGAACTTGAGTGTAAAAATAGTTTTGAAATGCAAGATGTTTATGGTTATCTATGTCTAATGCTCAGAATGCATGTCATGTTAGAGTTCTTTCTTTTTTCTTTTCCTTTCTTTTTTTTTTTTTGCATCTGTGGTTTTTGGCGAAAGATGATTCTGGACTTCAGTCAGAATATAAAAATGGCAACAGACAAAAAGAGCCTTTCCAGACATCCCAGTATCATCTACATGTGAGGAGAAGACGTTTACCCAGCTGGCCTGATCAAGCAACCACCTGCTGAAGAAGCTCGGGTCAGTTGTAAGGGTGGCTTACACATAAAAACAAAGCTGGCCGTCATATATGCATCTCTCTCAGGATGCATATATGACTGTGCTGGTCTGCTGCAACTGTCTCTGCAGACGCTAACCCAGGACATGTAAAGGAAGACAAATAGATAAGAGTATGACAATTGTCTAGAGTGAGATTATTATCTGGGGTCAGATTGAATTTGATCTTGAATTAACATTCAATTACTGCAGGACAAATTAATACACCACTCAGGATGCTGTCAATGTTTCTTCTGTATTCTGTATGCAAAACTTCATGCTGTCGGTGATTTTATATTTTCAGTCAACATCGCCTGCCAAACTGAGTTGGTTTACAGTCATGAAGAGTTTCAAAAATAATTTCTGTTGTTAATATTGATTGTTTTCTTGTTTCATGTCAGTCAGCCAGCAATAGGAAATTGCTAGGGTTTGCAAACACATGGTGCATTCCTTAACAATCCAACCACAGATAATCTGGGTAGAACTGATGACAGAGGAAACGTTTTCCTCCATTAATTAGACGGCATAGATGGCAAACGATCCGAGTTTACCTCCACAGCACTCAACGACAACACAAATGAGCAATAATTAAATACAAATGACCTGAAATTACCTGGTTACTGATAAAAACTAAACCTTCATGAAATGTGTCATTTTACATTTTGCTTAAGCAGGCAAACACTGGTGAGAGAACAACAGCTACTTGACAAAAGAAATACTACAGCATACTATGAGGAAGACATTTAAAACAATATTTTAATATCACTATATCTTAATCTCAAATCACTCAAGATACAATCTGTTGGAAAAGCCACTGTCATGGTTTAAATGACATCCAAATTTGGGGAAACAGTGTTTTCTAATTGATCACATAAAATATTCCAAAATTGAAATAGGAATTCCACAAGGAACCATCATAGGTCCCATAATTTTGAATCACATCTTAACAATGTCTAAGACTTTTGTACTGGTACTGCATGACTGGGATAACTGGGGAAAACAGAGATGCTAAAATTCAAGAGAAGAGAAAGTGTTAGTTTTTAAAGTGCATATTTAAGTGTTTGAAATGAAGTCACACCTCCACCTCTATGTAACTAAAGTTAGAGAACGGTAAATATCAATTAAAACCTGGTTGATTTAGCAGCAAGTGGACACTCACGTCATAAATTGTGGCTTTTATAAATTATTTATTTCAGTCCTGATTTGTTTTCCAGATACATTCAGATGCTATTTTTTCTTTTGCTTTTGTTGCTATTTTTCTTTTATATCTGTGGTGTTTATTTAAGGACGACTCTTATAAGTAATTTAGAACTGTTTCAATATTGAACACTTCCATGAGATTAGCTCTCATGGTGGTGGCTTATGGACCTCATCATAGGACAATTATTAATTTGTAACACTGATTCCTCTCAGCAGCTGGATCTGAATGGATAATGCTCCATTTGAAATGGTGTACAAAACACAAAAGTGGCTGCAGCCGCTCACTTTTAACTGAATTCTTGTTCGATTATTAAACTTGTGCAGATGTTTGTAAGAGAAATGCAAAGCGCGGGGTGTTTTCATGATTTTAGTTTGTCTATCAGAACAGAAGAATATGTGCAATTAATTTCAGGTAATACTGAATGACTTATAGAGCAATAATGTTCAGCTGTCAAAAACAATTATTTTGTCATGTCTTATCCCCCCCCCCAAAAATTTAATAAACTGAACATCCCCCTTTTACTCATCACAGCTTAATGGGCGTGTCTCTGAGGGCTCCTATGTTATCTATAGCATACCAGTGCTAAACACAAAATGCAGCTGTAATGTCATCACTTTCAATTATGATTCTGTCCAGCAGCCGTAATAAAGCGCTCCTCAGTGCCACCGTAGCACAGGCTTTTCTGGGTGGCTTTTACACAAAGGCCACACTATTGTTCCACAATTTGTATTTCAGCAGTCCAGCCTTTGCACGGTTGACCTCCTGTGAGCTGATTTAAAAGGAACAGCAGATTAAACTGTGTGAATAGAGGGGGGTCAACCCTGCTTTACTACATCCCTTGTAAAAGAACAATGATAAGTACTTTGGTGCTATATTTAACCACATGTATCGTTAATGAACTCTCCAAGAGTTGCTTAAGATCGGAGTCCAAAAGCAGAGATAGTCACACGGTATATTTGATAAAAGGGAACAAAAAGGCATCATTTTTAGCACAAGCCTCCTGAAGCGGGATTGGATTCTGCTTCAGCCCTGTTTCCAGCTGTGGCATTAAAAAGAAAGGACAGGAAAATGGCTCTTACCTGGGCTCCCTGCCCCTCCCTGTGCCTCCATGCAGCTCAGCCGAGAGTGTCCTGCTGCTCACCACACCAGCATCGGAGAGTGGAGGACACAAATGGGGAAGGGGAATGTGTGTGAGTGAGTGTGCATAGGAGAGAGTAAAGAGGGGGTGGTGGAGGTGGGTGGACACAGCGAGACCTAAGCTCTGAACTGGCTCTGTTCCACCCTTTTTCTCTCTTTTTTTCCCCTCCCTCTCTCTACTGCTGTGCAAATTGTCCCAAACAGGAGATGTGGAGTTCCTGCTCCAGCTCAGTCCACCTGTCCCACTCTGCCATCAGAGCCACGTGAAGACTACAGAGCAGACAGGGAGGTCTGGCAACGGCGACATCACAGCAAATTTATCAGCCACTTGCTTTGGTAAACGCAGCATTGTGAGGCTCGGCTCGGTGTGTGCAGAAAACAGAGCGAAATCCAGAGCAAAGAGAAGAGAGAAAGGGAAAAATGGGGAGGGCTGGGCTGGCCAGCTGCCCAGACTGCAAGAGAGAGTGGGGGAGTCAGGGAGGGCAGTGGACCACTGGAGATGGAGAGCTGGTGGGAGGAATACTAGGGAGGACACATGCATGAATGGGACACAAACCCATAAGTCAAGTTGACAAACCCAGTTGGGTCAGTTGTTGTGAAATATTGAAAATTAAGGCGTGGTGTCTGGATGGCAGTGGAGAGCGGTTCACTGCAACAAAGACAGTTTGTTAGTGGGGGAAAAAAAGAGATTGCCATACATTTAGATAAGAAGGAAATGGAGCCTCCCTCTTCCAGTAAAATAAGCTGGTGCAGCGCGCCCTCTACTGGAAAGATGAGACAGTGACACGTTGTCAGAACACAATATTGGATTTAGAAAAAAAAGCGTTTGAGAGAGCTGTTTGATTCTAAACAGAGAAATCAGAAAAACAGACAGCACAAATATTTTATGTAAAAAAATTTAGTAAAACTTAGAAGTGAAAAGTTAGATTTTATCTCAGGTATAAAACAGACATACAATGTTAATTTATGATGTCCTTCCAATGAGCCAGACTTTTGTTTGTTTGTTTTTTTCTTCACACTTTATTTGCGTTTTTCTTTATTATTATTTTTTTAAAACTAAAGTCCAACCCTGATCAAATTTAAATGAAAATGTTTCTGTTTGTTAGCTCGCTTTGCTCTGACCTCTAAATAATTCAGGACAAAATAAGGCCAATGTTTTGTCTGCACATCAACTGGACATAGCTTCTTTATAAGAGCGAAACTTCAGTCATTGTGCGCGTTTATGAAATCCTTACATTCACCTAGTTCGCGCGTTCTAAAAAAAAAAAAAAAAACAAAAAAAAAACTGTCCTTCGCAAGCTTCCGTAGCAGTGATAAACATTGACAAGCAGCTGTTTCTGCATGTTAGTGCTCACGTGGAAGATTTTCCAGTGCAAGTCAGTGTTGAAGAAGCAGCTCATTTCTAACACCAGCGACATCATGGAGCCCGTCATTAAAATAAACCCAGGTAGGGACAATGTTCCCCCTCGCTTTACTTCTGCTTGTAGAAGCTAAGGTTCTGTGCAGACCCTACTACCATCGGTGATGTAGCTTCGTCTGTTTGGACCTCATTTCCCTCTTCTAATGTCCAGGCGCGTCCAAGTGGGATATCCGTCAGAGGGTTTGGGACTACATAGAGGAAAAGAACTTGGCTAACTTCCCCAGGCCCGTCCACAACAGAATCCCGAACTTTAAGGCAAGTTCCGACTGCAGGAGAACCACCACGTTTTTAAATTACGTGCTCCGACATCGTAATATGTTTTTTTTTTATTGTTGTTTTTTAATGCAAATAGTTCTTCCACCATGAGTGCTGCTTGTGGGCTATTTCGGGTCTCTGGGGCCATTATTTTTTAGGGACCCTAAAAATAGCATGGGACAACTGTTTTTCTCAGTTTTCTTAGAGGAGATACTTCACAGATGGACCACTGCGCAAAAGTTGCAGTTCTTCCAGAGAGGAAGATAATCATCCATGCAATCTGACGTGGTTAATTCGTAAAGTACTTCTTAGTTTTGCGTCACATGGTCGGTTTTCTGCTGAGTGGCATATTTGACACCATGTGCATGGAAGAGGCTGGCGAAGAGGCCTTGCTACAATATTTTATTAGATTTTTATGTGGTGGACTCAGCTTAAAAGAGTAAATCATTGAGAAGTGGAAGGAAAATCTTACATGATATTCTAAAAACTTAAAATTTAAATTAAATTTCTGTGCCTCCTCTAATATACCTAAATTAAATCTAGTGCAACCACTTGCTTTCAAAGTTCACCTAATTATCAAATATTGTCCACCCCTTGTGCAAATTAACCACAGTGTAAATACAGATGCTCTGCAAAGGCTTCAGAGGTTTGTTGGGTAACTTTAGTGAAGAACCCGTGTTCTCTACTTTCAATGTGGGAAAACAAATGTTCAATAAAAATGGATGCTATGGCAAGGTGCTACAGCTATGATATATCTACAAGTTGTCCTTTAAGCTTAATTAAATTTGGGCAACAGATTAATTGATTTAGAAACCTGCTACAAAGCTCCCTGTTTTTGGCTACAGTTGTTATAAATCAGAAAAAAATAAAGACAAAATTATCTTGTAAACATGACAAATAGTACTACCTCTCAGTTCTGTAATATTGTTCATTAAACTGATTGATACCCAAGTGAAAGAATGGAATAAAATCAGGTGTAAACACAAATGCATTTGCTACATTGCCTCTAAAATAGGAATTGCATAGTCCTGTTATTTACTTATTATTCTGGTTTATTTTCTAATTGTGTGCTTATTGATCAGGCAGCCAATCAAGCATGCAACAGGCTTGCAGAGCTTCAGGCTTTTAAGTCAAGCCAGACAGTGAAAGTAAACCCAGACAGACCTCAGCAGCAGGCTCGCTTTATCACGCTGGAAGTAAGTTGACCAAAATAGAAAAAAAAAACTTGTATGAATTGCTATTCTTTCCTCTCTAGGGGGCTTTTGGAGCCTGCAGCAAAGTGGCAGAGTTGCAGAGTTTTGCCCAGACGGCTGAGGTGAAGGTGGATCCTGACAAACCTCTGGAGGGTGCTCGGTTCGCGGTGCTGCAGGTAGCACGCAGCTGTTGGAAGAAAAGCACCAAAAAGCACTTTTTTTTTTTTTAAATAAAAAATTCTTTGCATGTTTATGAAAAAACTGTAGTCGCTCAGATTAATCTGGAGATATAAATATATAAAACAGTACATGGAAAACAAACTATTTAGTGTTTTTTTTTTTTTTACCTTATATAATTAGTAACATTGAAGCCATCTCAACAGTTTATGTCATTTCATCTCGAATCTTACTGCAACTTTCATCCTCACTCTACAGTTCTCTGATATATGCTACTTGTATATCAATGTGTAATTAAAGTTAGTCTAAATACCAGTCTTTAGTGGTCTATTGTTTGGCATAATTTACAGGCACAGAAGACTTTGTTGGTTCCAACTCCTCGTCTTCGCTCTGGTCTCTTCAATAAGATCACCCCGCCGCAGGGTGCCAACAAAGAACAGCTGCGTGTTTGTGCCTCATCTCAGGTTTGCAATTTCAACCTGAAACAATATTCACAAGAGCCAGAGAAATTAGGAGGTTCTTCTAATTGTTTAAGTTTTTGTGACTTTTAAATGTCCTGCAGGGTGTGAAGGACTTCAGTGTTCCTGTTGGTCTGGATGCAAAAGTGAAGGTTGACTTAGTGGTGGTTGGCTCAGTGGCAGTTTCTGAGAAAGGTTTGTTCTTTTTGACCAAAGACTGCTGATTTATTTATATATATATATATATATATATATATATATATATGTATACATATACATGGTATTTAAAATGGTTTCTTCCCAAATAAAGTAACACTGTTGATAAATATTTTCTTTTTAATTATTATGAGCTTAATTCTGTATGTTATATAATACAAAAAAAAACAAATTTATTTGAAAAAATGCCTGAGCATGCACCTTCTGCAGGTTGTCGGATTGGAAAGGGAGAGGGTTATGCTGATCTGGAGTGGGCCATGATGGCTTCAATGGGAGCCGTGAATGATTCCACTGTGGTTGTCACTGTTGTCCATGACTGCCAGGTTAGTATTTGTCTGATTTTCTGGAAAATTGCAAAGGTTTTATAGTAGCTTTGCCATTTTATGAAATTATTAAATTGCTGCATTTGTGTTTTAGGTGGTAGACATTTCAGAGGAGCTTATAGGAAGTCATGACCTGACTGTTGATTACATCCTCACACCAACCAGAGTCATTAAGACTGAATGCAAGCTGCCCAAACCACAGGGAATCATCTGGACTAAGGTAAAAGCTAAGGCTATTTATCTGTCTGTGTACTGCTGGTGTGAGATTACATTTTGGTTATTCTTTCGGCATGGTGATTTAAATTAACTTTACACATACAGCTCAAAGGTTGTTTTTTTGTTTTGTTTTGTTTTTTTTGCACAGATACTACAGTTATAATATTTAATAGATTCTATTGCAGCAGTAGGAACAATTGTTGCTGTTGTGTTTTAATACAATAAATTAAATGTTAAATGTTTTATGTTGTAATTTTTTTCTGTAAAAACTGAGAATATACTCTTACTTAAAGGTTATTATACCAATAAAATCTCATACCCTCTTTCTCTTTTATGTCAGACATTGTTCTCTGTTGTCCATTTGAAGTTGCATTTATAAGACCTACATCATGTGATATTTCCTACTATGTGCCAATACATAGTATTTAACATTTTTGAAGTGAACCAAAAAATATATCTGAGATGCAGCAGTCATGTTTTTCATGACCAATTTTCAGTTTTCTTTGAGGTTGGAACTGCAATTTCCAAATTTGAATAACATTTTTTTTTTATTTATCAAGGACTATTAACATCTAGAAAAATGACAATTGAAGTGGTATTTTAGAGTTGGACAGAAAATGAAAAAAAAGAAGAATATGTATATATATATATATATACATATATATATATATAAGATTATCCTCTTTTATGTGTTAAAGCATTTGTCCATAGACTTGGCTTGTTGATCACTGACGAGACAGTAAAGGGAAAACTGGCAGATTGATTGATTGATTCATCTCTAAAGTCAACTTTATTTTTTCTTTAACTCCAAATTTTGTGTGGGTGAATGTACTGAGGAATACATTTTGACTTTTGTCACCTTTTCTATACTTTGAATGTGACCTGTGTATAGCGTGTTTTGGCCGTATCTACTCACAGCCTCGCCTGTATGTTACACACAATACTGCCTTTCCAGTATTTCAGCTGTTTCTTTCGCAATGACCCAAACAAATCAATTTTATTTTCCAGGAAACCAACATTCTCATTACATATGAATAGAAAACTTCCATAAACATAATCCTCCTCACCACTGGCTGTGCTTCAAACCACAGCGATATTTCATTTTTTTACTCATCTTGGAGCAGAGTATTTGTTTGGTTTTCATGAACCCAGTCAGCTGCTCCTCTGCATTGAAACACTTCTTGCTTTGTCTTCGTTATGTTAAAAACCATGACATATATTTATAAAAAATAAAATAAGTTGCAAAGAAATCAATAGCATGAATTAATGCACTGCATCATTCCTATTGTTTCTTTTTGTTTTCTTTTTTCATTTTTAGCGTCATTATACCTGGAAATCCTTTTGAGATAAAATGTCTAGTAAAATGTGTCAATATTTTCACTTCCTAATAACTTTTTTACCACAGTGTTACTGCAGTTTAGGTACTTGTAGGGTCTTTCCCCCCTGCCCAATGCACATATTGAGTATTTATAATATATATTTTTCATTTCTTTTATATGAAAAAATACAATTTTTAATATTATTATATTTATTTTTTCTGTTGAAACGGTGAACTTGCTTGCTTATTTCTCTTGAAGATGCTTTTGCTGATGTTCTTATTTCATATTGGAAGTCGTCTGCCTCTAGGTTTTTATCGGGCAGGTTTTGCAAATGTTCTTTACCTTAAAGGCTTTACCCCAGACTGAGCTTCAGGACCTACTTTATTAAGGTCACACTGCCCCCTAGTGGGCCAACGCCGCTTACTCAAGTTCTCATGAGACACAAGGGTTTTAAAAGTGTTTCTTTATGCAAATATTTCACTCATATAGACTTTAATGCATAATACATCTGCTGATGAACGTATGATTTCCAATTATTACTTTCTTTCCTGTCTATTTATAATACGGTGTGGCTTGAATCCTTCTCCTTATTTATTTCCACTGGCGGAGACTGTGTGTGAATTTCTTGTTGATAATATTTCTTGTCATCAGACACGGTGAGCATATCGTTCTCATCGTGTGGCCATGTTGTGTGTAACCTCTGGGTTCTCTCAGACACACATGTAAGTAAACAAGGCCCACTGACCTCCCAGCCAGGAAGGCCAAGTCTGATCATCAAAGGCGGCTCTGCCCAGCCACCTTGGCTCTGCAGGGTTCAGGAGGAACGACGGGTCAAGCAGGCCAGTGTGAAAAACAATAGGCTTGTATCCTTTACATGACTGGTCAGCATCAAAGGCTGCCAGGACACTCGGAAGACCCAACAAATCAAGACGGCAGCGGTTATTTTTAACTGTGTGGGAAGTGAAATATCCTGCCGCTGTAAAGATATTTATTAACGGCGGGCAGTATGGGCTAAAACCGGTTCTTTTGTCTTTAGCTGGATGCAGAAAAGTTGGAGAAAATTCCCATCCTGAAGAAGCTGCGTGCCCTGGAGGAACAGGCTGGGAAAGACGTGACTCTGGGGACAGCATCGCATGCAGCAGAGCCCGGGCTGCAAACTAATCAACCGAAAAGACAACCCAGACGGAGGCCAAGGCGGAATACACAACAGGATACTGAGGGAGAAACCAGCCAGGAATCTCGACGGGAGAAAAAAGGAGAGGCAGATCAGAAACCCAGACAGCAGCCAGCGAGAGCCAGGAAAGACAGCAGGGGAAGTGGCAGAGGAGATGAGGAGGGAGAGGCTGGCAAAGCAGTGAAAGGTAGGAACAGGAGGGCGGCGAGGGAGCAGGGCCCAGAGGAAGGCAGAGGTGAAGCGACGACCCAGCGGAAGCTGCTTCAAAGTGTGACCACCGTGTACCTGGGAGGAATCCCCGCCGGGCTGCGCGTCAGCGAGCTGAAGACCGCGCTCAGGGAGAGGAACGCCGCCCCGCTGAGGCTCACCTGGCAGGGTGCGCAGCACAGAGCCTTCCTGGACTACAGCGACCCTCAGATGGCCGACCAGGTCCTGGAGGCGCTGCAGGGCCTGAGCCTGAACGGTCACAGCCTGCAGGCCGAGCTGGCCAAGAGCCAGCGGGGACACAAGAGGTACGGACAGAGACAAAAACCATCCGCGGCTGCAAAGTCGAAAGCGTCCCCGCCAGATGCTAAAAGTGACACCGCGAAGGAGGCTGATCAGTAACAGCAGCAGGCAGCGTACCGCCACAAAATATCTTCATATTAATGCACGTTTAATATCTTTAGAAGTGTTGATCTGTTTTTATCATTTCAAATGGAATCTGTTACAATCTGTTAATGTTTGTTGTGGTTTTCCAGCAAAAACAAGACTTGAAGGTGTGAGGAAATTAAATGTAGGGTCAGTATCAAACATTTCCTGAATTGTATTTGTTGTAACATTTGAAATAAGCTTAAAGATTCCCACATGTGCCTTTCTCTGTTTACACCCAACTCTCACTCCATGTGTTTAGGTGATCTTTCTGCCTGAAGGTTTATTTTTAGCTTTTTGTTCTAATTTAAAGATACACTGAATTTATTTTTCATAGTCAAAGCTTTTCCAGCTATAGAAAAAGCTTTTAGGGCTAATAGTCTGCTGGGGAAAAAAAAACCCAAAACAACAACAAAAAAACTGACGCAAATGACTCCACCATCTGGAAACCGTGTACATGATATTGATTATGGATGCATGAGGCCTGACAGTGACATTTCAAAAAACTTTCAGTTTGCAAGAAAACTTGCATGCACAAAGTTGCCATGTCTTTAATTTATCTTTTTTTTTTTTTTTTTACAGCATTCTTCTTTAATTTTTTTTTTTTTTTTGATCAAATTCTAAAAGACAGAAGTGTTGTCAAATTTTGTATTTAAGATAGCATTGGGAACCACTGAAACCACATATGTCCCAGTGGACAAACTCAAAGTCAAACCTTTTGTGCTATTTTAGCTGAGATTTATGTAAATGTAGAAAGTCTGGAGAGCCCGAGTTTGGCCAAAATTATTTTTTGAGTTATTCATGTGATTCAACCTGCAAAATTCAGGTTTTGTAGTTCAAGTTTAAGATCATTGTTTGTATTTTAGTGTAAAGCTGCCTTTTTGCATTAAGGCAGACTTGCTTCTTAGTCAATTGAACTTTTTTTTACTGTGACATCCTGATTCGATCCTCTGTTTAATCTGTTTGATAACACTATTAAAGCGCCCAGTCATCACTAGACAGTATTTGTCTTTTTTTTTTTTTTTTTTTTTTTTCAAAATTAAACAGTTGCACCAAACTTTGTTTTGGTTTTGATGAATCTGGAAAAGGATGAACTTGTGCCCTTTCTTAAAATGAGAGACGAGAATTGTGAGCTCAGTTTTCAAACTAAAAACTATTCTAAATGGTAGATCTTACATTCAGGCATGACGTTTAGACGATCATTTTCCTTTTTGAAAATGGGGTGATATGTATCACATAAGACGCCAGTTAAACTTTAAAAGTGGAGCAAATCTAAAGTTTTTTCCTAATGAGTCACTGCCTTTCTGAAGTTCTCACTGCAGCTCATCTCTGAAAATGTCTGTCACAGGAGATTAATCTGAAACTCAATCATACAATCCACTTATCCTGATTGGTGTGTAATGTATTGTAGCTCTGTTTTTTTTTTTTTTTTTTTTTTTTTTTTTTTTTACAGATTTCAATGTTACCTGACAAATGACCGATTCGGTGTCAGCTCTAAAGCCCAGCTCCCTCTGAGACACCAGCCCGCGGTGCATCTGTCTGCACGGAGCAGGGCCCGGGCTTTTTATGGAGCTGTCATCCAGGCCTGGCCTGGGAACAGCTGCCCGTTCCTCTCTTTTTCTCTCTCCTGAGCCCCGATAGAGTCGTGAACCTCAGCAAATGTCATCAGTTAGTTAAAGTGCCGTTGCCCCTGCTCAGGCCGCGCAGCGTGGTATTTCACCGGGGTTCAGTCAGTGGTCATATGAGACATCAGAGCAACTAAATGGAGTGCGTTGCTCTCTGTGAGGATGCACGCCTGGACTCCAGCACCAACAAACCCCACAGACTTAAGATTAACAAAACAATCCTGTATGTTCCGGATTATGAGATCTGTGAATCGGAGCAGATCTTCTAATGGCTTCAGACTGTACCTTCTAGAACCAAAACATGTTTTAGCATCTTTCCGAGGGTTAATTCAAAGGATGACACTACCAGCTAAAGAAACGAGAGCCGCAACCAAAAGTAATGCCCATAGAGAATCTTGTTAATAAACTTTCACCACTATTATGTTTTGATTTGGGTCTACTGCGATGTGATGATGGAACAGGCTGGTCTATACATATTCATTATTTACGTTTACTTTTAATTATGTCATGTTGCTTCATGTAATAATGAGTTAATGTTAGGTTATTCTTTATTTTGTAGTTTTGTTTTTTGTGTATATATATATATGTGTGTGTGTGTGTGTGTGTGTAGCCCTGAGTGAGTAAGGCTACAGCAAAAACAATTCATTTGCATCTTTGATGCGGATTGAGATTATTCCTCTAATTTTATTTTATTTTACTTTAAATGATGAATATTTTCGTGTAATGTATCTGAAATTTACACTGGAGTGAGATATCTCGTTTCTTATTTACAACATAAACATTTTTGAGCGCCAGCCAGTGAAACCACCTGACTTTGTGAATCAAAGTTTATTTGATTTTTTTTTTCTTTGGAATCGATCACTTTAAATAAATTTCTTTAAATAAAATATCCTCATTTTAGGAAGAAGGGATCTGAATTATTGTTGGGCGAAACGCACGTTTGTTCCCAATATGGTTGCCGTTTTTTACTTTACATATTTCTTCACAACATTCCTCTAAAATGCAAGATAAACTCCCGTTTTATGGACTTGGAAGGTCAAACAGCCCCAGAATTCGGGTTTTTTATTTTAATAATTAAAAAAAAAAAATGATGGAACATCAGCTCACACAGGATGAACCCTCGCTGTTTTTCCTGATAATAGCCTATCTACACTAAGTGATAGAAGTAATAGTCCACATAAATTTGACAAACGAGACAGTGCTTACAATATATCCTTATTTTCATTTTTTTTAAACAAATAACACGCATCTTGACAAATATTGCCAATAAAGCACGGAACTCCTTGGCCAGTTCACCTGAAACTGAAAACACAGGCCTAGATAATAAATAAAAAGTTGCGCTTATAGGCTATTCAAAAAGTGCCATGTTTTTTTTTTTTTTTTTTGTTTAGTTTTTTTTTTTTGTTTTTTTTTTACACAATATACAGTATGGACGTACAGTATATAGGCCTATGTAATGTCCATAATCATTTATTCAGAAATCAACGCCGGGTATTTTGTTCCAGCTAATTTGTCAACAACATGAAAATTAGAAATAAAAAAAATAATAATAATAAAAAAAAAAAAAAAAGCTTTAAACGGAAAAAAACCGAAGGTGTGCATATTTTTTTTTTTTTTTTACAAAATGATTAAACATGTGAGAGGTGAGAGGTCATCCGCTCCGCAGGACTAAGTACCAAACAGTAAGTTTTTTTTTCTCTCTCTCTCTTTCTCTCTTTGTTATGCCACTTTGAAGGTATGGAATTGTTTGTTTTATTATATATTATTATTATTATTATTTTATTATTGTGTGGCTTCAGTCGTCTGGTGTCCAACAACAAAGGGAATTAGTCCGGTCTACAAAGAGCAAGGAGCTCTCTCCTCGGCACAAAAGTCTCTCAGTGGTGATTTTTGTTGTTTTATTGTTTTAATTCTCTGTTCCCGTGCTGCTGTCTGCATGGCTCCAGTCCGAGTGACTCACACACACACACCCACCCACACACACACGCACACACACACACGCACCCACACCCACACACCGTCCATGTGGTGTGCAGCGTGTCCCGGCGGGGTTCACATCACGCACGGCTTGATGTCCTGGTAGGAGACCTGCTGGTGGTGGTAGTAGGAGCCGTTTCCCGGTGAATGCATGGCGGAGGAGGTCATGGCGTTGAAGGAGAACACGAACTCCTTCCGGTCGCACATGCTGGGAGACTGGGAATGGTACCGAGGAATACCTGCGGAGAGAGAATCGGGAATATTAATAATAATAATAATAATAATAATAATAATAGTAAAAATCAATTTAAAAAAAAATCACATATGTATAAATTCTGGGAAATTAAATTTTTGAAGATGCCATAAATTCATTAAAAAAAAATTTTGGATTTATTTGTAAATGTAAGGGCAATAAAAACAAATTATTATACTGGCCTAGAATAAGTAAACTGAAAATATAATCCCGGCTCTTCTAAACAGTTAAACAAACACACATTCTTTCAGTTTTAATTTTAAATTGTCCAAATTACACTTTTGTTTGCATAATTTTAACTGTAAGTTGAACGCATTTTTTTTTTTGTTTTTCTCTTTCTCACAAAGCCGAAGTCCATTAAACAGGCAGAATCGAGATCATCGAAAGCAGAGGCGGGCTAAGAAGGGTTAATTGACAGCGGCCCTTTTCAACGCCAGTCTCGGAGGACCGGGGCCCTCGGGGCCCTCGGGGCAAGGCAGGCTGGACCTCAGCGCGCTTGTTTTTACAGCGCCGAGATTGGCACGCTTTCTCTGCCATCCCCACGCCTTATTTGTCTTTATCCTTTCCATAAAACAAAGTAAACGTCTCGTTCTCATTCAAGTTTTATTCATACTGATACTTGCACGTTAATTTCAGAAGGACAAAATAGGTGGTAATTTCCCCTGGTGGCATTAAATTTAGGACATTCCGTAATAAGGCAGCAGAATTAAGGCTGTGTTGTTTGCAGCTCAAATGCCCGCACTGCGCTTATTTGGCACAAAACCCGATGTGTCCGTTTTTCATGCAGCCAATAAAAAAATCTACTTCTTTCGTGTGAATTAAATTCTGTGCTAGTTCTCGTTTTGGACTGTGGTCTTTTTTTGTTTGTTTTCTTTGTGAATTTCCACAGCGGCAGCATCGCGGAATATTCAACAGTTTCGAGACATCGTAAACTGTAAGTATACCTTGTAAATCTGTGGTGCTGTGTCCGTTCTGGTGCAGGTACGACTGGTCCAGTGAGTGTGTGGGCAAGCTCGGCTGCAGGCTGTTCGCCCCCGGGTTGCACGGAGACAGCGGCTGCTGCTTGATGTACGACGCCCCGTTGTTGAGCGACGCCGGCGGGGCCGAGGCCCACGCCGAAGCCGAGCTCGAGTAGACGGGGTGAGGCTCCATGACTCCCCCGCCGGTCAGCAGCGGGGAGGCGGAATTGTCGTGGTGGGGGTAATCGCTCCCAGTGGACGCCGTGCAACTTCCCATGTAGGAATGTCCACTGTTGCTCGACAAGTGAGACATGGAGTGGCCGGACAGACCCATCCCATCCATGTTACCTGCCAAGTGTCCATTCATCATCCCGATCCCGCTGTCCAGAGACAGGCTGTTGGGCGGACAGGACAGGCCCCCGCCGCTCCCCTGGTAGTTGTACGCCTCGGGAATGTGGTTGAATCCTAGGCCGTTCATCATGCTGTACATGGGCTTCAGCGCCTGGCATTTGCGCCGAAAGCCTCTGGGTCTCCTTCTGAAGGAGCCCTCCTCGAACATGAACTCGCTGGCCGGGTCGATAGTCCAGTAGTGGCCCTTCCCCGGTCGGCCCAGGCCCTTGGGCAGCTTAATGAAGCATTCGTTCAGCGACAAGTTGTGACGCACGGAGTTCTTCCATCCCTGATACGAGCCCCTGAAGAACGGGAAGCGACTCTGCAGGAACTGGTAGATCTCACTGAGCGTCAGCCGCTTGGTCGGGGAGCTCTGGATGGCCATGACTATCAAGGCTATGTACGAGTAAGGGGGCTTCTCTGGTCGCCGGATCCCTGCGTTCGTCTTCTTGGTTTTCGTGGTGGAGGACGCGGTTTCCATCACCACCGTCTGTCCATGCGGTTTCTCCGGCGCGGACATCGGGCTGCTCTGGGCAGGAGGCTGCGCTGGGGGCTGCTGGACCTCTGCCGTCATTAGTTTGCCTGGATTCAGTCTTCGAGGTGGCAAAGACAAAGAAAAAAAAAATATTTTTTTTCTCCACTTATGGTGAGAAAGTTTGACAACACTTCCCTGGCATAAAGAGGAGGGGGTGGGAAAAGACCCCAAACCCAAAAGCGGACGATTGTCCTTTAGATTCTCCTTCGTTGGTTTAATTCTGTCCTGTTTAGAGTCTGAAGCCGGAGCACTTTCCTCCTTCTTCTTCTTCTTCTTTTCTTTTCTTTTTCTTCTTCTTTTTTTTTTTTTTTAAAGGCGACGTCCGAAACGGAGCGCGGAGCAGAACAGGAGCCGCTTTCCACTTCAGTTGGTGTGTTGTCGTGCGTCCGCGGAGCTCACTTTTTACTTATCTGTTGCCATCGGCGCATTGGAAGCTGTAAGCCTTGTCATCCTAATGCTGGGGGCCCGCCCAGTCCCCTCCTACTCCAGTGGTGGGCTGCAAACATGCACATCTGCGTGCATGCGCTCACTCTTTCTTTTTTTTCTTTCTTTTTTTTTTTTTTTTAGTAAAATGATTTTATATCTAACAGATATGGATTTTATATGTTATATGTTATCTCGAGCAAACTGATTTATTCATGAGACACCTGGATCATAAAAATATCTACATGCATCTGTCTTCAGCTGCGGGTTTGTGCCATGCTGTGGTCCAATTTGAGCTTATGTTTGTTTTTATGCATGAGTATATATATATATATATATATATATTTTTTTTTTATTTAAACAAAAATAATAAAATTTTTATTGAAGTTGTCCAATCTCTGCTGTATGTCTCGTTTTTTAATGCGCGAGTGAGTCAATGAGCCTCGTTGAAGCTGCAGCAGGAAGGATATGACTCACATTAAATACTTTTTAAAGAAACACAAAAGGTATAAAACCATCTATTGGACAACGCGCTCCTCACATTCAGAATCTGCCTCCGGATTTCTGTGAAAGATATTCAGGGACATGGGCAGGATGTTTATACAACAGAATGTAAACATTTTTCCCCGGACCTTCTTTAAATAAGAAAATCAGGCAAAAGCCTCGTTAGATCTGCTAATACCACACAAACTAATGAGATATGGCAAGAAAAAAATGTGCGTCGTCTTTACGGCAGGCTACACGTTGGACTTTCTCCCCCCCCCCCCACCTCTCTCTTCTTTTACAAATGTATATTGTTTGTGCAATGCAGTCATAATATTTACGCAGGGACGCGGGAGGAGTGAGGTGGAGACTCAGCCGAGCTAGGAGCGCACAAACTCGGACGGAGGACTTGAGATCGACTCCTGCAGGGGAGAGAAATCACGGAGTGATCCGGGATCCGAGGTAAGGATTTACCAGACTCACAGGGAGATCGGTGGTCGCTTTAACGATGCGGCGCGTTAGGAGCAACTCTGCGCTTGCTGTGTGGGAGATGGGGTAGATGGAAAGACTGAGATTGGGATTAAAACATGCATGCAGCTCTAGAAATTGTGACAGGGCGACAAAATCAATCAGAGGTCGCTGTGAGTGTGCATGTTTTTTTTTTATTTTATTTTTTACACTGACCTGTGGCTTTAGCCTGTTTCATCCTGGGAGTGAGATCAGTCCATATAGCCTAAAACTGTTGACAGTAAGTTCCTTATTGTTCCCAGGAGATCTCAGATGGCTGCAGCCTTAAGTTTCTTCAAACCCCGCGGGTTAAGTTAACCTTTCCATTGTTTTATTTATTGGTTCTCAATCTGAGTGAGAACCAGTTTGAAGCATCCAAAAAAACAAACAAACAAACAAACAAACAAACAAACAAATACATAAAAAAAAAGCTGTAAACATCTGGCCTCTGCGTAAAATCAGAGAACTCCTGGATGGAGCGTCTTCGTGTAAATATAGGTAACAAATTTACATGACGATTTTAAATGACCTCTCAGTTAATACAGGATGTGTATGGCTGCTTCACAAACATATTTCACAATAATAAAAAAAAAAGTAAATATGTCGGAAAATAGATGTCGCACTTTGTTTCAGTCATATAGAAGAGTTTAAGTCGGACATAAATGCCCAAGTGAGTCACTGATTCGACTCTGCTCGGCCGCTCGCTGCACTGAGAGCCGCATGTTCCACAGTGCAGCGGACCACCCAGCGCGCACCGGGGACAGGCAGGCGCGCTCCCGTGCTCCCCTCTGCCCACTGCATTTAATTACCGCTGATGACTTCATTCCATTAAGGCTTTTCCCCTCTCTCACGCTCAGTCGCCTCATGTCATATTACTCCAAAAGGAGAAGGCATATTTAGATTTTATTTATTTATTTATTTTTTACTCTTTTGCTCTTGCGTCTCAGGCCAATTTCCAGAGCCGGTTCAAGGAGGTACAATGCCTTAATTCGGGATTTCATACAGGGGGCCCACCCCACAGCGCAACTTTGGTTGGTCATTTTTTAAATTTTACATCCTACAGCTTTTTCACAACCGAGTAGAGAGCAATTCACACAAAGTCCTGATTGTTTCTGACTTTATAAGCACACAATCACTTCATATTTTTAAAAGAATGTCATTTGGAATAAAGTGTTCATTTTAATGTTCAGTATTGCCCAAATTGTTCTATCAAGACCGTCTTTTGCTTTTTCATTGTTCTTTAATTAAATATCAAAATTAAGCAACACTGTTTGTCTGGTAACATATCTAGGTGGGTTGTGTTATAACTTCTAAAGATAAGCTAATGACAAAGCCAAACAAATGTAAAAACTATGTGATCATTTTCTTAAAGTCTAATCAGCAACATGGTTAATTTAGAGGAAAATCATTATAGTATGATTTTAAAAAGATCAGATAAAAAAAAAGAAAAGAATTTAAACATGAGAGCTGCAGACGTTTGGTAACGTGATTCAGAGATTTAAAGGCAGCTATGTTCTCCACATTTCTGCAGCAACATCCAGTAACAAGTTTCTCTGACTTGCAGATCAATCAGAAATATCACAGATGCAGTTGGCAGCAAGCAAATGTAAAAAAAAAAAAAAAAAAATCTTGTATATTTAATTTGGTTTTTAAAAAGGTCTGAACCAACTTATCATAAGAGAATTTAATAATGTAAATATATGTTAAATTAAGCCAGGCTTAATTTAAATTAAAAGGCTCAGGCTTTTCACTGAGTCTATTTAAATATAGAGTCTATTTAAGTTCCAGTCACTTCAGCAACTTTGAAAAGGGTTTATGTTACATGCTGTAAATGTAACACTATATTATAATAAAAATATACAAGGGATAATGATAAATAAACAAACGATAATATAAACAAATGCAGCCATTTTGGCTTATCTTTCAAAACATTTCATAAACAAACATGCTCATTAATTTATAGAAAACGTTTCCTCCAGGCTCCCAGGCCAGCAGTGGCCTTCAGCAGCCGCAAAGTCTGCTTGTACATCAGGCCGGCTCTGTCAGTTTCTGTAATATACAAGTGTGCATCCATCAGTGTTGGATGGTGATTCGGCGATCAAAGTGACCTTCTCCTTTTCCTGTACGTTCAGGAGAGGACGTTCATTAATGTCTCTCGACCTTCTACCAACATGTTCAACAGTTTGAGCCACAAAGGAAAACGCTGCCATGAGAAAGTGGTAAAAAAAAAAACATTAGAGTGCTATTTACTACATGCAGAGGCTTGGGAGCCGAGATCAGAGCTTCCCAGTTGCTCCGTCACAGACAAAGTCCTGCACTTTTCCATGACGTTCCAACATGAAATATTTGACAGTGCTGCACCCTCAGGAATGTTCAGTCACTTCAGTTCAGGTACAACACTCTGAAACATTAAACACAGTCTAGGCGTCAAGAGCAAAAATGCATGTTGCATTAACTTATACGTGTCTTACGACTGCTCCTTATAATTGGAACATCGTCATTGTCTTATGAATTACTTCAGTCTTTAATGGTGTTATAAAAAAAACAGCTTTTATAGCGCCTGTTCAGAACAAAACGAGACGCAAATACATGATAAGTTCAAATGGGTCCAGGGGGGACAATGACCACCTCCATAAATTTGTCACTGTGGGCCCAAATATTAAACACATAAAATTAAGTGAGCAAAGGGAAGTCTTTGAGGAGTTGCCTCTTCTATTTCATTCAAAAACTAGGAGACTTACAATATTTTTAATCATTTCATAGGGACTAAAACACAGAAATCACCAGATGCTTGAAAACATGAACTTACTGACTGGTTGTTTGAAAGAATACAAAAATAGAGTCATTTTCAGATTAAATTTCAAGCTAATAAGCAAGTGCAACCTACCTGAATAAAACTGGTATTATCACACAGGGTCATTTATGTGTCAGCTCTATTAGTGGAACCTTCTACAGGCGCCCCTGTATGTGACCTTTGAGATGCATGGAAGCAGTATCTGAACCTACCTGGCCATCATTAGCTTTTTTTTTTTAATTTCTTTTTAAAATGTATTTATCCAGATAAACCAGAAAGTTCACCTGCAGCAGCCCGTGAGCCACACATCCAATAGTAGCAGCGGTCAGCAGGACGCTTTTGGAGCAACAGAGACTGAAGCATCGGCTCATAGAAACCCGCCTTCGCATTTTAAGTGTTAAGCGTAAATTGAATTTTTCATCCACAGAGCATCACGTCTGAGTAATAGTTTCAACAGTTTGTCTCCTGGGTGGTGAAAGAGGGCGGCAGAGGGTCACCGAGGGGCCGCACAGACTTTGTTTGGAGGACAGCGCTCCAGAGAAATCCATCAACTGGGCCTGAGTCCATCCGAACTGAACTTGAGTCAAGTTTTGGGAGAAAGCTTCGTTCCTGAGGTCAGCGTACGGAGGTTTATCTCCCAAATGCCCCCAAAGCCTCCAGAGGAAACGCGCGTGATGTTAACTCAATTACTACACTGAGAATATTTTCTAAAATAAATGCTCGAAACGGTTCGTGATGTAATTAAATACAATTAAAAGACTCAGATATTTTAAAGGATACGTTAAAGAGACTCTTCATTTGCATCAGCGGGCCTGCAAATGATTTGCAGTTTGCTGCTTTTATCGTTTTGTCTTTTATCTCTAAAATTTTCTGGCCATGATTGGCGGGAATAAATGATTAAGTTATAATATTATGGTGAATAACAGAGACAGAGCCGGCGCATAGTTTGCATTGCGCAGAACTCACAAATTAAAAAGAAACTAAGTGGTTTGATCAATGCATCTGAATCTTAATCCCACATATTTATTAATGACAGTTGAGCTATTCAATCGAATTAAATATATTTGTGGATTAATTGCTACACAAATAGTTTTTGCGTTCTTTTGCCTCCTGGGTGTCGTCTGCAGCTCACTCAGCATTGTCACTTTAATTGAAAACAGTGTAAAGTCGACGCGGTTCCCCTCGCACCCCCCTCATCACTTTCCCTGTGCGCAGTAGGTGGCCGTGTATATTTTCGTTGAAGTGCTGTTTATGTGATCGGGAAGGGACTGGGCTGCGCGCAGACCGCTGATTGCGCGCATTGGGCCGCTGCGTCAATGCGAAGCGGGTTTGATGGGCGCCGCCAGCAATCAGCCGCGGCGCAAAAAAAAACAAAAACAAAAAAAAAAAAAAACAAAAAAAAAAAAAACAAAAAACAAAAAATGCGCTCAATGAGTTTTTGCGCGACCAAAACAGATATTTGAATTATGCTTCGTTGTATGTGGCGGTCTTTACGTTCCCTTTGAGTTGTGTCCATTATCAGATGACAAACTGTTCAAACAATAAGGATACATGTGGTCATAATTTGAAATAAATGTCCAAAAATAAAAATAAAAAATCTCATCAGGTTATTTTAGGTCATTCGAGATGGACACGTTGGAGCCTGATTCTGCTGCATTTGGTGATTTTTAAGTCAAAATGTGACGCGCATATCATGCTGCGGGTATTGAGTTCAGAAAATTCGTTAATTTAATCTAAAAAATAAAAAAAAAAATAATAAAAAAAGAGAGAATCCAATTCAAGGTTTTTTATGCTGAATTTATTCATAGGAAGGACTTAAAAACTCATATCGATCTGATGCTACATCAAACCGTCGAGGCAATAATGTCTTTTAAAATGAAAACAAGCTGAGCAATCTAACTTACGCATTCAACTAACGGATAGTTTTGTGACGACAACAGTTTATTTTCTGCACAATAAAATGAGGAAAAGTGCAATTATTCGTCCTTCTGAAGGGGAAAATAATCTAAATCAATCTGTCTTTATTCATATCACTTTCCATTCAGAACGAGCGGAATGCGAGATAAAATCAAAGGGTGATGGAAATCAAACAACAATGAGAGAAAGGGAGAAATAATGAGCTAAACATGGTATGTTGTGGGGAATAATAAATGATGTACAGAAAGGCCTAGTTAACAAACTACAGTAGAAGCTTCAAAGTCAACTTTGTTAATGGCAACAAGACACTAATAAAAACAAACAAAAAGGATGAAATAAGTAAATAAGTGAATGAATAAATGCAAAAAAACCCCCAATTTGTATAAAAGTTAATTAGTGGTTCCCCTCGTGTCCATCTCGAAATCAAAAATAAATAAGCAAAATATAGTAATCCAAAACAAACACAGTTGAGACAAAAAAAAAGTTACACTTGCATTGGTTTATCTCTGGCTTAATCCTGCAAACCTCTGCAGCTGCAATTAGTTGTTACAGCAGTTTCACCAGGGCAACAGGGACTCATGGAGAATATGTGTGTTATGTAGAAATTGGACCTACGAAAATAACATTCACACATTAAAGTTGTTATTGAAGATTTCTAATTTCAAAGCTGAAATCAAACCAGTTTGATTTGGGGTGAAAACTTCCCTGAAAAGCTCTGAACTTTGTTGCTTTTAACCTATGTCAGGCAATTTTTATGTTATTATTATTATTCTTTTTTTATATTAACACTTGTACAATTTCAACCAAAATGTGGGTATTTTTCACAAATGTTATGATGAGAACTCCAAACATCCTGATCAAGAATATTTCAAGAATGATTTGTTTGTACCAAATAATAATTAAATAAAGTCGATTAATTGGATAACCGTGATATTTTTAGTCACTTTTATATGTGCAGCTCTGTACACACCACAACATAAATTAACATGAAGGCCGCAGAAGGAAGGCTTTGGCAGGTCCAGAGTTTTTACAAACTCCCAACCGTCCAGATGTGGTTTACGGTTGCACAGAAAATGTTTCATAATGTTTCATTGCTTATACCTGTTTA
The DNA here is from genome assembly GCA_010277075.1 of Poeciliopsis retropinna. Taxonomy (NCBI): domain Eukaryota; kingdom Metazoa; phylum Chordata; class Actinopteri; order Cyprinodontiformes; family Poeciliidae; genus Poeciliopsis; species Poeciliopsis retropinna. The sequence continues at coordinate 13,904,192 of VMRM01000006.1, read as the reverse complement.
AACTCAACTCAAGCTCTTCAGATTAAAAAGAGAAAGAAGAAGAAGAAGAAAAAACCCCAGCTGTACCAAAAAGGAAATAATATTACAGAATAAACATTTCAGAAATGTGCTAATTTAGAATTGAAAGGTAAAATAGCATAATGTAGTACTTTTAAATTTGAGGAGGCTGTGATTTTTAATTTCATGACTTTTTAGAGAAACATATTTATTTCAGCTTCATGATTTTCATTCCTTTTTTTTCCAGAATAGTAGTTCATCTTTTACTATTATTCCTTCTGATCTTTCTTTTTTTTTTCAATTCTAAGAATCGTGAGATCATTTTGAATAAATTTGCAGGTTGCTTTTTGCTTGATGTGTGTGTGTGTGGGGGTCTTCACATCTGTCCAATTGATGAGGGCTGCGAACGCAAATGATTGCTTCAGTTCAAAACAAGAAAAAAACATTTAACTTTATTTTAATGTCAAGGTGAAGATTTAAAGAGCCACGGTTCTTTGGATTTTAGTTTATCTCAATTCCTCATGATTCCACACTTGCATTTCTTTCAAGATGAAACATAGTGACGCATCTAACTTAGTTGCAGAGCTTTATTGATGTGAAGTTTATTGTCGTAAAATGAGACCGATGCTAACACAAAAACGTTTTTTTTTTTTTTTTTTACAAGGCAAAACAAATAGAGTGATGCAACTTCTGTCTCGAGTTATTATTATTATTATTACTATTTTTTTTAGCTTCAACTCTCTTTCTGCTGGCTTGGCCTCTTTGCAACGCCTCGGCCTCTCGGTGAGTGGGAGCCTGTTTGGGGCCCCACCCTGCAGGCCCGCGCACACCTCCCAGAGTTGGTCCATCATGGCCTGTCTAACTTAGGGAGACATCAATAATGAGAGCTGAAGCAGAAACCACAGCGGAGAACACAAAAGAGACAGGGAGGGCACGCGCAGGCCACAACTGGCTCTGCTGCAGGTTAGCTCCTTTGATACCGCCTTGATGGTAGTTTGATGGCTGCACATGGGGCAACATGGGTTTATACGTCCATGTTTACATAACATCTATGGTGTTTACACGCAGCCCACCAACCCTTTTCTGCTCTCGTCTGAAGGGGGATTTTCCTGTGGCACACTGCTTCGGAAAAAGCAATTAAGAATTCCCAAACAGCGCACCACAATGGGAGATATCATTGGTGCAATGTGTGTTCCATGTCCCTCACAGTTTTTGTCTGGAATGAGCCGACTATTTTTAATCTGCGCACAACCCAATCCACCTACAGAGAAACCACAAATTGAATGAAGAAGAGAAGGGGGGCTGGGGGGTGGGAAGGTGGGCATAATTGCCTATTGTGGAGCTCAAACTCCTCTGTTCTGGCATAAACAGCTTTGGTAGTTTACAGCTTGATAGTCAGTGCCCCTGCCGGATTCAAACTGGGGCATATCCTCGTTGTCTGTGGGAACTTGTAGCCAAAAGCAGTGGTTGGAATCAGTCAGGAATGTTCTGGGATGGTAACTGGATTCAGTCATATAATGCCCGACTCTCCACATTGGAACACCGGGGTGGGAAAAAGGCCGAAAGCATTTCCTGAGCGGAGGGGGGGGGTCCCAGTGAAGCATCACATGTATGGCATCATGTGACAGAGATCCTGCCAGGTTTGGGCAGTGATCCCGACCCAGGACAGGAGCAGAGAGGAGCACAACGAGCAGGGAGATGTGGTGGGCAGTGCGAGGGATGAAACTTGGAAAGAGACTGACGATGCCTGGGAAGAGCCAAAATATCACAGCCTGAAATATATTTCAGGCTGTGGAGCGCTGAAAGACTATCAGGTCAAGGAGCAAATATATGCATTTTATTGCAGATATATTTAACGTTTATATAACAAAAAAGTTATTTTACTTCTGGCACCTCAATTTTACAACATAACATCATTCTGTTGCTGCTGAGCTGCTGTAATACTCATAAAAGCACAAATGCATTAAGACAACTCCTGAAGGATCAACAGGCTACAGCTAATCAATCTGATTCAATTCTTTAACAGACAGACAGACAGACAGACGGACAGATAGATAGATAGATAGATAGATAGATAGATAGATAGATAGATAGATAGATAGATAGATAGATAGATAGATAGATAGATAGATAGATAGATAGATAGATAGATAGATAGATAGATAGATAGATAATCCAGCTGAAATCTTCTCCACAAATTGATCAGTATTTGTTGAACAAACAAAATAGGAAGTTCAGAGCGCATGAATACATTCGCAAAGCACCGAAATTTGAGTCATATCAGCAGATTGATGCCATGACTTTTATTTGTGGTCTAACACTTCATTTTGTTCTTACTGTAATGGTGCCATTAGCAGACATTAGAGCAAATCTGTCTACTTTTCTGTGCACACACGCATTTGTATGTCAGCGGCCGGTTATGTGCGCGCGTAATGTCTGCCTGTAGCCGCATGTGTTCATGTGTCAGTGCCAGTTGGAGAATGTTGTTGACTAAATATTTGTATGCGCGTTAGTGGACAGGCTCTGCTCCCTCTGGCTTGTGTAAACGCTAACGACGCTGGGAGAGAAATCTTACCCTGTAATTGTCGGAGGGCTTTTTTATTTTCACCTGCTACCGGCCTCTTTCCGTTGGTCTGCTCTATAACAATGGCATTGAGAAAGCTGCGGAGTGCAAAGTGATTGATGCCGGACTCCGTTTGGCCCGTCTTCAGACTGGGGGCCTGAAAGGAAGTGGCTATCCTTCCCTCCCTCCCTAACTACCCTGCAATAATGTCGGGTTAAAGAGGCCAAAGTGCTGATCAGTGCTCTCTTAGTGCCAATTGGTCCACAGAACAAGTTGGCAAACCCATGTAAACAATCCTTTCATGGCTTATTAATCTGTTTCTCAGTAGATGAAGCAGAATGAAGTTCATTTACGCCACACGGCCAGATCCAACCTTATCCGCTCCATCTTGCCTCCAGTTATCACTCTTTTTCTTGTGCCTGTCAGTAAAGGAAGAGACACAGGCTCATCTCTACTGCATTCTTTCCATTTTACTGAAGAGCAGTGTGGTAGAGAAGGTAATCTATCACCTAAATCGCCTGTCCTTCTCCCCGCCTGTGTCTAACTGTTTCTCTTTCTCCTTCCTCCAGGCTCGAGTGGGCAGGCGTGCGGCTTTGGCCACAGGAAGCTGTGAATTCTTCGGAGAATGGAAGATGTCTCATGGGGAGACGTGCTGCACCCCCGCCCCTCTCCCGCCACCCGCACGCCACCCCAGCATGACCCCTGACCCTTTCACGTGTTTATATCAGGCCATGGAAGTGAGAAATAGTGATGAGCCACTCTGGCCGTGTGTTTATACTCCGGAGTCACGCAAGGAAGGAAATCAGCCACGGTCTACTAAAAGTGGCGAGGTGAGAGAGAGGAGCTGCTGTGATTTACCTCTCAGAGTTGTTATTTGTTTCACGTCACGTCTGCTGAGCAAATGATCTTCCAACAGAAAGCAACAGAAAAAGTTGAGGACTGTAGTCGAGGAAAGCAAAGTCTGCATGGGGCAGAGCATGCAATCGCTGCAGGGGTAGGTGTGCGTCTGTTTCCCAGCTTCAAACATGCTCCTTTCAGAAACTTTGATGGAATCTGCATATTAGTTAATGCATTTTATAAGATTTTACTAGAAGTGTTCACATTCACCATGTTTCTCTGAATCAGGGATCAGTTAAAATTGTCCCGATAAACATTTTCTATCTTTTGTAAACAACTCATTCCAACTTAAACTACACATGGCTTGTAAACTTCTTATAAAATAAAAATTACAAAAAGTGGGATGTATTTGTATTCAGACTTCTGACTCAGAACTCAAAACTGCTCTTTTCTGAAATTACAGCTGTACAATCTCAGTCAGATTAGATGGAGCTCTGTGTGACCATCGTTTTTAAAATCTGGCCACAAATTCTCAAATTGATTCAAGTCTGACTTTGAGCTCTTGTGATGCTGTTTGGAGTCGTTGTCCTGCTGTAAAGTGAACCTCTATCCCAGTCAAATGTCTGTGGTGGGCTCTTACTGCAAATTTATCTCCATCCATCTTTCCATCAACTCTCAGAAATGTACATCTTTCTTGTGGATAAAAGCAAAGTATAAAGCAAACCATCATTCCTCTTCGCATGTTCAGGGTGACAGTTTCCCTCCACAGACGGTGTTGGCCTAAAACTGTCCTAACATTGCCAAAACTAAAGTCATATCCAACACACAGAAATGTGTTCCTTGACTTACCTGTACAGTTGTTTTTTTTTTAAATCCTACCCTCCATAGGTATACAGTAATTCAGCCATTTCTTTGTTATAATTAGCTTTTAATAATATTTAAAATACATACTATGTAAATGAAAATCTAAAGTTTATCAGCTGTACATTTTTGAAAAGTTGTTTTTTCTCAACTTTTGGTTACAATCTGCATGTCAGACAGACTTCTAATCAGTCATTGTTATCAATTGACTGACTAAAATTAAAGGTTTAGGTTTTGATTGTTAACATGCAAAGAAATTTGTCCACAAACCAATTTAACAGTTTTAACGTCACATTGTTAGCGTTATTTTCTTCCTTGGGAATAAACTAATGCCGGGACATTAGTTTATTTTGAAGTGTTTGTATGCTTATAATGATAGAATAATATAATGTAAATTACAGTGTCATGTGTGATGGTGTACCTAAATCAAAAGTGACACCTAACACCACAGGGCTGCACATCCCTGTGTTTACTGTGCCTTCCTCTGCTTTTTCAAACATTAAGCGTCATTGTTGTGCTGAAGGTTGAGTGACTTTACAGTACGGATTGCACAGCTGTTGTTTTCCAGACGCGGCTTCACTTGGTGCTGTTGTGTCCTGTAAAATTAAAATGATGCTTTTTACTCTTTCCATCACCACTCTGGTGCGAGTAGCGTCGCTGCAGACTGCAGCCGGTGTCCTTTTACACACCGGCATACACACCGCCACAATGAGAGAGTGAAACCACTCTTATTTTGGCCAATCTCTCCTGAATTGTAAGTCCTGTCAGGATCCTTGATTGATTGTTGTGTTTATCACCATGTTATTAAGAAATCAGGCTCACCGCAGCCAGGCCTGAAGTTCCTTAATTCCAACTTTGTGCTAATTAAAGGTTTGCTGCACAGGTTTAGTTTTCTCATTTTCTTTTCTTTAAATATAGGCGTCTCTTTTTTTTTTTTTTAAGCGAGCATATTGCTGCATTTTGTTGCACTGCCTGGACCATCTAGTACCAAGTGCAGTGTGGTACTCTGTGGTACAAACAGAAAATCCTCATTTTTACACTGTATAGTTAATGAGTTCATGTGTGTTGATCAGCAGAGATCCAGTCTCGTGTTGTTAATAGAGCTGGCGGCAGGCTGCGATTGTGTATCTCTGAGGTAAACGATGTTGTGACAAAGTGAACGCTCTTCTCGGTGTGTCCTGAACGGAGACACAGAGCACCATGGTACTGTACGTTTTGACACACTGGCAGCTCTTTAGACATGGGGTTAATGTGACAAATGGCTATTTGGTAATGGGCCATGTATTAGGCTGAAACGGCTCTTTTTAAAGCCACAGTTTGAGCCTTCGACATGGGCAGTTTGGATCAGCAATCACTCAGGTGGCAGATGTTTGATGTTGGACTGAGCAACTCTACCTTGCTTTCGGTCTTTTTGACTTGCTCAACTAAAAACATACATAATGCCATCAAAAGCAGCAAAATAAAGACACATATTTGCGCAAATGACAAATGATTTTCATATGTTAAGATATTTTTTTTTAAATCTGATATTGTGGTGTGCATTTGTATTCGACCCTTTTTACTTTCTCTGCCCCTAAAAAAATCCAGCGTATATCAAGAACCACCTAATTAGTAAATGTTCAATCTGTATGTAATTGAATCTCTGAATTAATCCAGCTGTTCTGCGAAGGCCTCGGAGGTTTGGAAGTCCTGGAAAAGTTGAAGGTATTAGTTAAAGGAGCTGCAGAGATCCAAGTAAATCTGTTGACAGGAACACTGCAGCTGAAGCATTTCACACACCTGGCCTCACTGGACGAGTGGCGCTACTGCTGAACTGTTAAAGCAAAGCCAAATGAGATTTCCCATAAGCCATGGAGGGGACACAGAAAACAAAACCAATCGTTTTGGCCAACATGCAAAAGATTGTGTGTGGAGGGAAAATAATACATATTGCAACCCCATGAAATATGGTGGTGGCAGCATCATGCTGAGGGAACACTTTTCTTTTTAGGACTGTGACTCTGGTCTGAGTTAAAGTAAAGGTAAATGGAGATGAATACAGGCTAAAGTAGACACTGGAGTGGAGGTTTACCTTTCATCAGGACAACCGTAAACACAGCTAGTGTTTTTGACCAGTAAGGGTCCTCAACCTGTGGCTCCAGAGCTGCAAATGGCTCTATGGATCTTCCACAATGGTTATTTAAAACTTTAGCAAAAAAAAAGACAAAAAAGACAAAAAAAAGATAACTAATGTTTCTAGTTTTAGTAGTTTTTCCAGTTTTTTCATGGAATAATTGCATTGAAATTCTACAACAGAATGGAAATACAAGCAAAATCTTCAGATCTATTTTTTGTCATCGACAAGGAAACTATTATTTTACATAGTTGTTTAACATCCAATAGAGAAAAATCTTTTCAAGTTTGAATATGCTTTAAAATCTAAAAATAGAAATAGCATTGTGGTTCTTTAAAAAATAAAGAACCACAAATATTTCCATGGTTAATATTTATCAAAAAATGTTCAAAATTGCTCTAAACAAGTTTTATCTATCTGGGCAAAGGGCAAACATTGCTCTTTGAATTGTTAAGGTTGCACATCCCTGCCCTGGAACAGCATTTCTTAGAAAATATTTTGTAAGGCCCATAAATCAATGTTCACAGCTGCTCTCCATCCAGTCTGGTTGAACTTAAGCTATTTTGCAAATAAGAACTGATTAAAAATCTGTCTCCAGAGGAACAAAGCTAAAGAAGATATTCCCAGCTGTACGGCAGCTGCAACTCCAGCAAAAGCTGTTCCTGCACAGCGTTGAGTCAGAAAAGCTAAATACAAATGCATACCATACTTCACAGTTTTATTTGTAAATATATATATATTCAAGCCATGTATCATTTTCATCGAGTTTAGTATAATGCACTGCAGTGTCTCAAGAAAACCCAATAAAATACGCTGAAGTTTGTCACTAAACCAATCATAAAAAAATGTCAAATAAATATTATTACTTTTAAGGTTCTGTAAATGTGTTACCGTTATTTATGAGAGTTTCTTCTACAGCCATTCTTATATTGCTCCTTCCCGTACAGTATTGCAATTTTTTGACTTCAGTTTTTATATCACTGATTTTGTCTTTAATGAAACTATGAAATGTTATGAACATGTTTACAATAAACTTTCACAAATCAAGCTTACAACATTCTGTGATGTCTTTATCCGTGATTCTACATAATATTAAATATATGTGGGACAAAGAAACATCATAAACCAAGAGAAATTTGAGATTTGGTTTCTGTGCAACATTTCACGTGCGAAAGCACTCGGTTCCATTTAAATTTAGCTTAGGGGTCTTAGTCTTTGCCAAATTCAAGAACCACTTAAAGACCTTCTGATGACTTCTCCGTGTTTGCGTGGTGGGATCCACAGCAAATACAAACACTGTCAGAAACAAATTCAGCAAAGAGGAAGCCGCTGGTGGTCCAGCTATTTCCTTTACTCATATTATTGCACATTTTTAAGAGGATATGTAGCACTCACACTGCCCACTTCTCTAAATAAATGGATCCTGCAGCCTAATGATACATAACATTAACCATGTGTGGCATATTACTGTATTACATACTTCTAATATCTGTTGGATCACAGCCTAAGCTTACTTCTAAGTAAATGCGTCTCATTTTCTTGTATTAAAATCACTAACGGTTGTACTTTTTTTTGTTCACACACGGAATCTTTAGAATGATATTGATCTTGCACAAGTGAGTTAGAAATTCTTGGCAACATTGTTATTAAACATTTTGTCTTTTTTTTTTTCTGAACTGAATATTTTAGCTAAACAGCATTCTATCAAGCAGGGTCGATCAGATAAAACTGGGTTTCACAGTTCCATGTTAATGTTTAGCAGACACTGAATATGTAAACCCTGAGAATGAATCCATAATGCTAAATTAATGTGGAGGCACCAGAGACTCTCATGTGAGGTTTCCCTGAATCTAAACAGTCTTATCACAGGTGTTGGGGAGGACGGACAGACCGACAGCCACATGGTTCTACTTTGACATCTGCTAATTCCAGGAATCAATCCTAAATGACACCTATGGGATACACAGAGTGGATTTCCCTCTGATGCAGATTGGCGGTGGTTTGCAGATGAAAGACAGTAAAATAAATAAAGCTGTGGTGAGCAGGCAGAGCTCCTCTGTCCGCACAGTACAACCATAATGGGATACATACTGACATGAGGGGAGAGGTGGAGGCTCGCTCCTGTTTTATTTTTTTCCCCCTTTTTCTTGCTCTGTTAGCTATTGAAACACTGATGGATGTCTGCTGTTTGTCCCTGATATCCAGGCGGACATTTGTTGCAAAAAATATAATATTTTTCAGTTTCAGGGGTTAGGGCCTAACAAGCTGGATAACAATGATTCGCCGGGAAAAGCTCTGTAACTTGTCACCCCGTCTGCCTGCTGGCCCACCGCTGCTGAGTTTCTTTTAATCCTAAAAGCGGGTCATTAAATCAAACTCAGGAGTATCAAATGGCATTTTAACCTTCTCCAATCAATCTTTTCATCAGCTTCTGGGTCTGTGGTTGGCCTGCAGTGAGCATGCTAATGGTAAGGTAATCCTTCATTGACTCATCCTGGCTGGGCTCATGATACTCCTGCAGGTTACACCGACCTGCCTGTCCCTGTACTGTGCCAACGCAAATTCATCTTTCCAGTCTGCTGCACTGTGCATTAGCCACGGGAACTTTAAATTGATTTTAGCAGAATACCGCTCCTACAACGTGCATAGTGGAAAACATGAAATTATTCATTAAAATGAATTAGAGGTGCTCTTCTTTAATAATCAAACTTGTGCAATTAAAAACACAAATGTAAAAAAAAAAGGGAAAACATTTGCGTTCGTCTCAAAATCTGTGTGTAAAGGGGGCAGGGTGGTCCGGACCACCCCAATCTTGGAAAAGTCTAGAATTGTCCCCCCTCAAAAAATCAATAAATAATCTTTTACATTTAAACAAGATCAATATAAAAATGCAAAAGAAACAAAGAACAAACCAAATCTGCCATTTGTCTCAGAATAAAAAATAAGAATAAATTTTTAGGTCCCCCCTACCATTGTTAGAACAATGGTTCAGTCCGATGTATGGGAGGAGCATCAGCAGCCCTGAACAGTACAGGCACCGTTAGTGCCACTGATGTGAGGAGCTAGCTGTTAGCTGTTAGCTGTTAGCAGTGCAGCACAAACATAAAACCCTCCAGTAAGTAAATACTTAAAACAAAAGATATGTAAACCTTTTATTTACATTCACTGCTCAATAAGAAGAAACACATTAACAATAAAAATCAGACTGCAGTTTGTTATTTTCTTACTTTGGCTGAATCGTGATAAGTTGCCTCATTAGCTAAACTGCTATACTACTTTCATAGACTTAAGCTTTTTTGTCAAAAGCAGCAAACGTCTCATTCATATTTAGGTCTTTAACTTTTATTTAATTAGAAGAGTTTGAAACGGGAGGGATGGGCTGAGCAAGTGGACCCAGCTCAGAGTGGGAGCCGAGAACAGAAAGAAAAAACACAAAGCTATGCATTTATTTCTTACTGTCTTCAATGTAGAGCCTTTAAAACCACAAAATAAAACTGAATATTTTCCTGTATAAACCCTGGTGCGTTAAGTGTTATGTTTAAATTATAAAACTTCTCAGATATTCATTTCTATCTACCTTGTGCTTCTCAGTCATCCAGGACATGACAAAACTTAAAAATACTTAAAAATAAAGCAACTTAAATTATAATGTAAACAGCCCATAACTTGCATTGGGAGCCATTACAATAAAGCAATGTTTACAAGGAATTTTGTGAAGAGGAGTTACTCATTAAAGCTTTTTTTTTATTTAGAACCTTACATATTTGTAAAGGTGTAGCAGAGATTAGATCAGTAAGACTGAACAAAACTCATGTTTAACATTTGAATTTTAGTTTTACTTCTCAACAGATTGCTTTCTTAGAAAAACATGTTTAATGTGCATTACTAGGAATTTTTGGTTCTGCAGCTTGAATGTGGTTTAAAAACTTTCTAAACCACATTTTATGTTACATTTCACTGTAACTTTGCTGTCACCCTTCCCAAAAATTGGTCTTAAGAAATTTTCCTGTTCCACACTCATTCAGATCTCTGCTTTGGACTCTTCCTGTTTATTTAACCAGCAAATATTTCTACAGAAACAACAAACTATTGTTCATCATGTTAACAAAATGAAACTGGAGTCCTCAATGAACTAAATAACATACAAACTCAACTGTGAAATGAGTTAGTTTTCAGTGTTTAGTGTTTGTCCTTGAGTTTAAATTGTTACTCAAGTTCATGTCAATCTGTCCTTCCCTGACAAACATCCATATTCACTATCAGCATTAACATTTGACTTCAATATTAGCTAAACTACCTTTCTTGTAGACTCTTTTCAGGTGTGAGTTGTTAGATACTGAAACTTATTTTTACAGGCGAAACATTAAAGTTTGAGTATTATTGTTAAATAGTTGTCCCCTGCACGAACAAATGAAAGTGTTTGTTTACTGAATCTATGTTGGAATCCTGTTAGTTCAATAGCTGTTATTTATTATTTAACCAGAAAATATTTTAAAATGGTCTAATCAGTTATGATCCAGCATTTGGGTCACATCAGAATTAAATAGAAGACTGACTTTTTTTGTACACCTCCTCACTGTACAAACCTTTCAGCAATACAGCTAACAAGAATAATTGTTAAAATAAATTGAAAGAGAAAAAGAATTCCATTTAAAACAATATTTTTAAAGTCAATAAAACATCACACAAATATTTGAGTTTTTTTATTTTTGTCCTTGTTGAATCTTTGTGAAATAGCTGTCCTGTCTTATTACACACGCACACACACGCACACCCCCCCTAACACACACACCCCCACGCACACACGCACCCCCCCCCCCCCCCCCCACACACACACAGACGTTCCTGCAGATATCTCAAGGATATTATCACGGTTTTGTCACTGGTGCCACAGAAGTGATTTATTCAGAATCTGGTCAACTCCCGTCTGATGCACCTCAACAAATCACAGCCTGAGGTCTGGGTGCCCCGCCCCTTCCAGTGACACCCAGCCCTGTCTGCCTGTTCGATCCCCCACACAGTGTATAGTGTCCAGGGACAGCACCCAGGATTAAAATCAATCAGAGCTCAAGAAACCTCAGGTCAAGCCTTTCTTTCCTTGGTTTTCTAGTTTGAGAAGGCAGTTTGGCAGAGTCGCAGATGTATTTGTATTCCGTAAATATAATTTTTTCCCCCAATCATACAAATATCATTTGGAACATTTCTATTTTATTTTTCATAGTTAAAGGGTCTTTGACCACCAGCAGCACTGCGTGACCCAGGGGCTCAGGGTGATAAGACCTTCCTAACTCTACTTTATCCCCCCTGCTCATTATCATCTGCCGTCCCAGATCCACCCTGAACCCTCAGGCTGCAGCAGGACAAACTGCTCTTCACCTTCCACCGCCCGGAGATTATTGGGGAGACAGTGAGGCTGGGTTTAACAAAGAAAGCCCGAACACTTGGCAGTTTCTTTTGGGGAGGAAAGCAAGGCTGAGACATTTTACAGTAATCACAAAAAAAGGAAAAGGAGATTTAGAAGTTATATCTAAATCATCTTTTCAAAACTACTGTTATTGCTACCACTGTATAGCATTTGCAGACTGCTTGTGTGTTAACTTATTCATTTATTGTGTGTTTTGCAGTTGATAATTGTGAAATAAAGAAAATCAAGTGAGGAAGAATTCTCTACCAACATTAGTGTATATCTTCACTTTACTTTATACAGATATAAAGTGAAGATATAAACTTCACTTTATATCTGCAGAAAGTTAGAATGAGGAACATTTAATGTATAGTTGAACTTATTTTGAGATGTGAAATTTTTGCGGCTTGCCAAATTACCTGCTTTTATTTCAGATCACATTCTTATTACTGTTTTCTCCTTAAAAAATATTGTACATCATTCATTTCACTTATTAGGTTGTGGGCATTTGTCAGGTTTCCGTCTCTTTCAGCTTCTGCATTCTGCAACGTATAACTATGGAAGAAGCTGAGCGTTGTCTTTATCTGCACAACTCCTTTATTTTTCACCACCTCTTTCAGATCTAATGTGCTATACCGTGTTTTATTTGTTAGCGTTCCAAGTTCTCAGAGAGATTTTATGAAAATGTCCCCTGGTGAGACAAGATCTATGTCTCTCATTTTACTTCATGTGGTTCTCCTTTAAGTGCCATATTGCATTTCGATGGCTGTGAACTGTCCGTTTTTGTCTGTCTTTGATGCTCACAGGCTGCATCCTAAAATACATGTTTTTCTAAGCTTGGGTTTCTCTTAAGCTTTTGGCTGTTATTGGCTTGTATAATTGCTCTGTGTTCCTGTTTTGGTGTGACTGAGGATTTCCTTCAGCTGTCCCACTGCTTGTTTATGCATTTATGTTTATGTGCTTAAAATGAGAGTGAATGTCGGTACGCCCATGAGCGTCTGTTTTATGCTTGCTGTGTGCGCCTATGATAGAAATGGAAGAAACTAGACTTCTCTCAAAGTACTCAAATGCAGTACCTTGCATTTGTATTCACCCCCTTTAATTGGACACCCCTAAATGAAAGCAAGTTCAACCACTTGTCTGCCAAAAATAGCCAAGAAATATTGATAAAATTGGGGGGAAGTAGCTCACAGCACATCTTTTAGTCAGTCTTCTGAAATTGAAAAGGATACGGTACAACTTTAAGTCTTCAAGACAGGACTGTCCATCTTTATTGACAAGCCGGACAAGGTCAGTATTAATCAGAAAAGTCCCTTTTGACTCTGCAGGAGCTGCGAAACTCTGAACGAGATGCAAAGTTGTGGTAGAATCTTCTTACCAAGACCAAAATGCCACTTTTTGGTCCTCATGGAAAACATTATATGAGGTGAAAATCTAATAATAATTCTACCACAAAACATGATTTTGGCAGCTGCTTTTCTTCGTTAAGGACAGAGAAACTTTTGAGAGCTGATGGGAAGATAGGTGGATCTAAATACCTAACAAATCTGGAACAAGACCTGTAAAAAGACTGAAATCCAGGGCATAGGTTCACCTTCCAGGAGGACAAGGACACCAAACATGAAGCCAAGTCAGTTAGGTTCAAAGAATGGCCCAGTCAAAGTCCAGAAATAAATTCTTATGAGAATCTGTGGGAAGAGTTTTGTTTTCAGAGCCCCCAATCTGACTGAGTTTGCAAAGAAGAACATGTAATAAAAAAACAATGTTTCCTCTATCGCCTCCCAAGGTAAAGTCTGCTCTGTAAAATATATCAGTGCTGCAGCTCTGGTCCTGTTTAATACTCAAGTGAGTCCACTTTCTCAATGATCATTCCCCAGATATTCATCGTGTCGGTGTTTCAGTGTGTACCTTTGGAAATCCATCACCAGTGTCTTAGTTTCTCCCCACAGTGATCTCACACTCAAATGATTTGCTCATAACGATCTCTGCAGTGACTTCACCTGCAGTGATGATGCCAGTTACGGCAGTCACGAGAAAACTAAAATACCACCATACAATAGCAGAGTAAACGTCTTGGAAAATATGTCACATCTGTCTGAAATAATTGAGTCAAATTTAGGTTTTATTAGCACAAAAGACTAAAAAGTTTCCAATACAACTGATTTTTTTTTCAAGCCGAATGAATTCACTTCACAGAGCCAGTCAGTGTGTTTGTCATAGATTCCAGTAACTGAATACGGCATATTTTGAAGGAGTTTGGCAGACATTGCAAAACAAAATAAAAAACTTGAACAATGTCTTGTGCTTGAAAAACTAAATCAGTTACCCAGACCTCACTGGTGAATGCACGTTAGTCAGACCCCACACATCAGTCAGCTTTACCCCGTCTGCTGTATTTCATGCATAATGTTGTAAAAATGACAATCTCAAACCTGCTGTTCCTATTGAGTTTGTCATTTTATTATCTTTTAGTTCCCATTTCACATCAGCAGAAATGAGAACTTTCTGCTGATGTTTCCAGGGTTAACCATAACCCTAACCCAAAGAGTAGAATATTGGAAATTAGTTATTCAAATGGTTCCTCATCTTGCTGACCTTTACCACTTGCAGGAGGTTTTGTGTCCTGAAGTGTATATGTAAAAGAAAGGGGAGCTGAAAGCATTGAGGGGGGCTTAAAGTGTGCAAATTTCTTGCTTTAATTTCTCAATTGGCTTTTAACCAAAGGTCAAAGGTTGGCTTAGCACAACCGTCTGACAAGATAAGCACCTGTTTCTCTGCTGCTTGAGGCCAGAGTTATCCCATTACCCTCCATATGTAAACCTCTCAATGGGCCTGTACACACACGCATGTGTACTGACGTAAATATGGGAAAACACCAGAGCAGCTCTATCAAGGAAAACACTAACACTGTCAACACCTTACACCCCCACATCTTTGCAGACATCCAGCATTACCTGACAACAAACTCCTCATCGAGAGCTCTGTTTGGAGCTCTGTTTGGAGCTCTGTTTGAAGCGCTGTTTACTTCGTTAGATGGGAATCTGTAATTGAATGTTTCAGGATGCTCATTACACTTCACAAATTAAGAGAAGGTGATTCATATGAAAGGTGCTGGCAAGGATACCTCTGTAGGCTGGCGGTGCTTCTGGCTAGTCATTGAGGTATTTTTAGCTGGTAAATAGGCACAGAGAAACCACCTTTCTCTGCCACATTTTAGCACCGGTAATTTTGCCCACCCCATGTTTATCCTCCTTGAACCTTTTCTGATCTCTTTTTCTGTTGTTGTTGTTGTTTTTCTGCAGGTGATGAGTGATCAGCACAACTAGGCAAGAGACTCAAAGAGAGAGACAGAAACATAAAAAGGAGACTTTTAATTCCTCATCCCATATACGATGCAGCAAAGATTTGTAGGTTGCGACAGACACATTATGTGTTATACTTCTTCAAATATTATATCAGGTGATGAGACATATCTGACATGTTTCTAACAGCAAAAGAAACCTTCATAAGGTTTTATGACAGCAATTTTAAGCTTCCCACCTCCTCATGTAAAGCAAATATTTTTAACATTTCCTAAAGTTTTAACTACTTAAATGGTACTATTTAAACTCTATTGATTTTAATCCTCAAGAAAGTGTTGTTTTCCAATTACAAATATGTAATAAATCTGTACACTTGCAGTACATAAAAAAAATCAGATGGAAAACAAACAAAAAAACATGCAGTTGTGAAGGTATTTTAAACATGTGAATATTCTTGACAAAAAATTAAGTTGTAATAGTAGTGAATCAAAAAATTAGATTTCTAATGAGACAAAATTGTGTCCCAAAAAATGCCAAATGGAAAGAGTGCTCTATTTGTTTAATAAGGTAGAAAGTTTTATAAAAAATTACATAAGTTCATCCCAAGTTCTGGAAATCTTGCAAAAAAAGTTCTGCAAAGAATAAAGTTTAAAAACCACAAAAATGTCCCTGAACCTGTATCTTGTTGTAACTCCTGCAGCCAAAAGAAATTAGCTCAAGTGTTTTGTTTTTTCCCCCTTTAATTCATAATTCTTGTTTCTGGCTACAGTTCTTATTTTGTGCTGCAGAGTTTGTTTGCATGTTGCTGCTGCAGCAGTGGTCACTGCATGTATCTCACAGGCAGCTCTGTCAACCTGTGAGTAAGTGAGGAACCAAGACGCACCATGATGTTCTTGCCAGGGGGGATAATATACAGTAGATATTTGAGTATGTACTTTCCTCTCACTATTCATTGTTAATTGAGTGCAATGATGTCAGTGTTTTGCTGGCCTGGGTGATCAAAATGAAATGGGCTGCATGTGAAACTACGGCAGGACTAAAAGAAAAACTGGAAAAAATAAAGCCCTTCTGGCAGCTCTGGGTTAGCATTCTTGGTGAACCTGAAGAGAAGGCTTTGGCTTTTCAATTAGTCTGAAAATTTTTATCGCGTCATTATTCACCCAACGTCAGATTTCTTGGCTTTCGGCTTTAAAACGGAGGCCTTGACTTCTGAGTTGTCCATCAGGAATGAGTCAACATTATTTCCCACAGCGTGGTTTCAGATGTGTGAGAGAGGACTTGAAGGCTTTGAGGGAAGGAGAATGGTCTCAGGGAAGGTAGAAGAGAGAAGGCAGCTAGTCGCATGTGTGTGAGAGTCAAAACTGGCAGACTTGATAAGAAAGGTCGGTCCAAATGAATGGGGGTCAACAGTGGGGTGTTGTAGCGGGGACTCGGTCTGGGTCACAGAGGTGCTCCAGAGCTCAGGAGTCCAACAGGTCACAGAATCACACAGACAGGGTGTGTAGCTTTACATTGTTCTGCTGCAGAGCTCTGGTAAGAAAGACGGCCTGTCACAGTGAAAGCAGTTTCTCATTATTGTCTGTAAGAATGTGTTTGCTCATGTATTTAACTATTAAATTCAATTACAAAGTAGAGAATTGTGTTTACTGATTCTGTGCTGGACAGACGTCTATAGGTGCAATGGTTTGAAAAAGGTAATATTAGCCTTCATTTTTTTTTTTTATTACAGTTTACATTTACATTTGATATTTAATCACAATTTTACTGTACTTTACCACATGACAACCATTTATTTCAGTGTTGCTGAATTTGACAGACCAAAATGATGCAGTGGATGCTACAAATCAGCAGAAAACATGCAATTAAACCAACTCAAAAAGTATTGCCACAATTCTTGTTTCACATTTTGTCATGTTACATTCACAACATTCAAAGCATTTTATTTTAGTTTTCGTAACAAACCAACACATAGGTTCACAATTATGATTAACTAGAAAGGGAAGGTCATATATAACTTTCAATTTCTCCCCAGAATAATTACCCAAAAAGGGTTTATGTCTCCAACAGATTTAGACTTTTTTTCAGCAAGTCATAATTTCTCCTTACTTAAGAGGATTCTGCATCATCGTCCTTGCTGCTTGTCTAATCTCTCCATTTGACTTTGTTCTTTCTGTTGTGGAAATTTAGAAAAAACAACAACTATGCAAACCTTTTTGCCCTTTGTTGGTCTCTGGCTTTGGCTAGTTTAGTTCACACACACCGGCACAGCTGCATATCTCATATCAGTGATGGACAAGTGTAACACCGCCGTTAACACATCCACTCCATCTCCACTCCGCCACAGAACCGACTCCGAAGTAATTATGCACCCATTATAGTCAATACAAGCGTTTGCACTTTGTCTGCAGGGCAACAGACAACGCTGCACCTCTGTAATGCATCCGCCAAAATTACAACCAATACTACAGCAAAGTGCTTTCATGGTGCATTTAAAGACTGCTTGGAAAACCACGTTGCTGCATGTTAACACCAAATTAAAAAATTGTAATGGCTGAAAAAGGCACTTGGAGCATTTGCCGCGAAGCGGGGGGATGTCCTATGTGTAACCCCTGTCCATCACACGCATGTCTTTATCATTAGAACCATAACAGGGGCCAGAATAGTTCTACAGGGCCACTGGACCTTGTTTGAACCCATCTGAAACTGCCCGTGCATAGACTAAACACCTTCTCATAACTCCTACCCAGACCAACAAGCAAAATAGTAGGTTGTGCAAAACATTCTACAACGGATAATTGGATCATTCAGATGAACATCTCCCCCAGTTCCAGAACTGTTTTTTTTTGTGAGATATTTTATTCCACTTCCTCCATCTTTTCATCAAATTTGACCATCTTGAAAACGTCCGACCCAGTAGCATGACGCTGCCGCCAATGCCCCGTTTGACCACATGCATGGTATTCTCAGGTTGCCGAGAACTTACTGTGCCAGTTGTTTACCATGTGTAGCATTTTATATCCAGGACAACAAGTCTGATTTTGGTTTGACAATATCGGCTTCTCCCACAAACTTCATATGTAGCCTTTTCTTTCTTCCTCTCTTTCTTTCTTTCTTTCTTTCTTTCAACGACTGTTTCCACTCCTTCATGTGTGAACAACTAATAGTTGACCCATCGACAGATTTTTCCACATGTAGATATTTGAAGCTCCTCCAGAGTTATCATGGGATTAATCTAATTAATGTTCTGCATGCCTGGCACGTCTGTCTCAGTAAATGAATATCAAATTTGTTTCCAAATCTTCAAATTACACTGAAGCATTCAAAAAATCTATTGGTCATTAGAAATGTCTGTTGACAGTTTTAAAAGGGTCAATGGTAAAATGCCAAAAATATGTAGCCTATGAAAATATATTTTTACACCTACCTTCCAAAAAGCAGTCAAATTATTTCAAACTTGTATTAATTACAGGTGGCAGCAAACATAATGGCATAGTACCAAACATACATTCTGTGAATACGAGACTAAATATCACAGCAAATTTTATGTTTTTGTTCTCATATTAGACTTAGAAATTTAATGCTTTTTTTCACTGTTTTACTTTGTTACATAATAGATAACAAAATAAGTCAGTATGGATCAAACTATATATTATATATTGTTTCAATAATGCAGTATTTTAAATTAAGAAATGTTGTTTTTTAGACTCATTAAAAGACAAAATTAGGGATTCTATTTTGTCTTTTTGCCCAACTTTAAATAGTTAGTTTGTGAGCTTGTTGGAAATGTCAGTACAGATTTAGAATAGTGGAAGCTAATTATTAATCACACCTCAAACTCAAAACCTCCATATCCTTAAGATACACATACAACACATGTATGTGTGTTTGGTGCATGCAACCTAAAACAGACAGTGTTTGTCTGACTAGATACAAATCTGAACTCACCCTTAAACATTTTTTTGCAAATTTTCTGTCCCTCCTGGCAAGACAGTCTGAATTGTACAGGATTTTTTTTTTTATTCTTATACATGTGAGACAAGCGAAGACATACATTAATGATGTTAAACATTCATTTACTTACATGTCCTTTGTTGTCTGTTATAGTGCACTCTCCTCCATATACAGCAAAAGCAAAACAAGCCCTCACCGTTTTTTAATTACCTGCAAACATAGACCTTAATAGTACTATGGTAAATGAATGTGTTCCTACTGAAAATATTAATTTATCTCCTGTTTTTAGTGGTCACTGTTTTAAAACTCATGCAGAAGTAGAAGTCTTTTTGCAATTGTAGGGGTTTCCATAACTTCCACATCCTGGGCTGCTCAACACAGCCTCTGTGACGTTAACTCTGGGTTGGCTGTGCCGCTCTGATGACCGAAAGCCACCCAGTCTCAAACTATTTTGTCCTTAAAGCCCTATCATTCTCACACAGAGCCTTTATTTGAGCTCTCTTATTACCGCGGTGGAATCTGTCAGTGTGACGCAGCAATGGTTTGTCTTGGCATCCGCTCCACTACTATGGGATACAGATGGTAACAGTCTGTGTGTGTTTCCCAATTAAAGCATTAATCCAAATCAAGCCAAATGATCGCACACAGCGTAACAACAGCCAGGGAGGCCCCCCGTTACTTTCATTCTGCTTCTCCTTCCTGCTCTGACTCTCTGTCCTCCGTTCCTTTCTTCTTAAATGTCCATCTTTTCTCACCCTGTGGCCTCTTTAATCGACTCCATCACCTCTTCGGTTCATCAGAGGAACACACCTCTCTCCTTCCTCTTCATGCTGGTGGTGCTAGTGATTCATCCAAGTGATTATTCAAGCTGCATTCCTTCAGCATGCATCAAAGTGTTCAGCGCTAAATGTGGAAAAACTGAATGAGGCGATGGGGGAAGACAATGGCACATTGAGGCTCCACTTTGTCGATCATTCTTTTTTTTTTTTCAAAAATTCTTCTCATTTGTAGAATTTTATTTTAAATTTTTCCATAATCTGTGGTTCTTAGCAAACCCAATTCATCATTTTAGGACAAGGACAGATTTTTCTAACTAAAAAACAGAATTAGATGTCGATGGTAAGGTCACTGAAAACTCTTACAGTTGGTTTTTGGGCGCAAATGTACACCAACGACTCAGCCACCCACATACCAAAGTGTATTCACACACGTGTGCAGGTCCCAAACATCCTGCTGTAGCGAACACTAACTCATCGTGTGTACAAACAAATGTCTTCAGGAGGCAGGATGCACTTCGGAGAACAGCATCCACCTGGGCAGGTCAAACAGTTCACAATCTTATGGACTCACCAAGCCATGACCAGAACTTGTGAAAACTTTCTCACTTTTTCCCTAAGTGAGCACACATGGGCTGTGTGTTGCTTCACTTGAGCATGCAGCAGATATATACTCCCACTTCAAACATGTTTCTGAATATATTCACAGAGACAAGCAGGATTAACAATAGCCAGATATGGAGGAATTTTGAGTAAACAGTCAAAAATATGGCTTTGAATAGAGTGGAGATGAGCTCCATCTGGAGAAGATGATGCTGGAAACACAAATATGCCTGAGTGCATTCTATCTTGTCCAATGCCAGTTCTGGAGATGAAGATGTCAGTGTCCTTTGAGTGTATGTGTCAGTATGTGTGTGTTCTCCTGTCCTCCCAAACCAAACACAGTTAACAGTAGCGTGCTGTCATAACACCCTGCCATTCTGCAATGGAGGCTGCTGTTTGCTAAAACAGGCAGAAAGGCAGAAGGGGTGATGGGTTGAGGGGTATTGAGGCTGATTAAGCAGCAACATTATGGAAAAGGCATGAGATTAGTCTCTGGCTGTTTTGTAAAAAATAGAAGTTGCGTTTTGTTAGCAGGATATAACCAACAGAATATTGTCAAAGTGTCAAGAGAACAAATAATATGCATCCATTTGCATTAATGTTTAGGACTGATGTCAAAATATCTGGCACACCAACAAATAACTCGTTTTCCTATGATGAACTTTGTCATTCTGTGTACGTATGCAGAACTGGAATAAAGTGAATTGCATATACAATATTTGTGTAACCATGGCTTGTGTGTCTCTCGAAGAAAATGGCTTGAACTGAGTACTTTAAATTGGTGCCATGTAGATAAAAATCGCCATGATGAATTCTGCAAAATTACATTCATTGTCCAGGGCAATGTATGGACTGGACAATCTCAGGAATCCTCAGGTGGCAGGTCATCTGCACCTTTACAGGTAACCAGTTCATAGCAGAGAAAACAAAGATAATATGCTAATTCTACTCTACCTCCTCAGATTAAGCAGAGTTCAGGCATTGATCTTCAAAATGAAATATTTTAAACATTCGATAGATAACAAAAATAATTTTTTTTTCAAGTTTAACACAATCTTTAATTTTCATGTCTTAGATTGTTTTTTACCTCTTGGTTACATTTTGTTTGTAGAGGTTGTAATTACAAAGAGCAAGAAGGCAGAACCGATAGTTTTGATTACATCTAAAGTCAAGGGGGGACATTTAAGATGCTCAGAAAAAAACCCCCAAAAAACAATTAAAGTTGGTGAAATTTGAGGTGTTTGTATGTGCTCAGCTTTAACCTTTTTCTGATCCAAACCATGCAGGCAAGCCTAAATTAATACATGCTTGGTGTACAGTTTATATTTCATTAAGTTATTGAATAAAAATTATTGGATAAAAATTTTAACTGAAAATTACTTTGTCCTAAAAGCTTGCTCAGTTTCCAATTAAAATCATCTTGCAAAGTGAATTTCAGTACTTGTGAGAATTTAAAGTTAGTTTGAATATTTATCTTGTGATTGTGAATTTACAAATTTCCTATGAAGTCAACACATAATAACACAAGGCATAAACACAGAGAGAATGACTGGGCTTCTCCCCCTGACACACAGTATGTCTTTCTATCTACACAAGGACGTTGTGTTTTATTTTATCAGTTGGACCCCAGGAAGATTAGTAATTACTTCAGTGGAGACTAATGGGAATCCTAATGAATAAATAAAGAAATTTCAATAACTTTACCCTAAACTTATAACGTAAACTCACTTCAAACCTTAGTCCTAAACCCAACCTGTAACCCAGAAACAGTACTTCTTGTTATGCAGCTCCTTAAGGTTTAGTTGGTTCCCATAATGTAGTGTGTGCTAGGAAAATGGTCCTTGCATTGTAACAATGCCACACACACACACACACACACACACACACACACACACACACACATCTACCGCTGGGGGTTCAGATATAAACAACGACATGATTTTATTTTCCTCATTTCCACAGTTTCATAAACCTGCTTTTCCAGACTGTCTTTCCATTTCTCCTTGACATTTTTACAGGCCTGTCAACCGCATTAGTGTGTAATACAGATCTGCTCGTGATTCGATCAGCATAAGTTACAATAATATCTCAGGACTTATTTCTCACAGCTTAAAACATTTCTTTCTCATCGTTTTCTCTTTGTTTTACAAGTCCGGTGATTTGATTCACTGTTAACGGATTTGGAAAATAATCGTGAAGTGGAGATATCAGAGGGAAAACGTCACACTGTATTTGCGTTTGCATTTTCACCATTTTAGCAGCAAAGAAGGGAAGACACAAATATGCATCCGGTGAAGCTGAAAATGAAAGCCACATTTCCAGAAATTAGTTTTTAAATTATAATTTTTTTTATTGGATCTGCAAAGAAAACAAAAACATGCAAAAGACACTTCTAAACAATGTACTTCCTTCTGAGGGCTTTTAACTCTTCTAAATACTACAGATAAACTTTACAAAAACATTTTTCAAAGTATTACATTAAATTACTGTAGTGATTGCAAGATTTCATTTACATTCAGGTATAAGAAAACAATAAAATTAACATTAAGAATTCTTATATATTTTTCCCAAAAAAAATTTTTTTCCTCTATTGCAAGCATATATATATATATCTATGTGTGTACCCCTTTTCTTCTCCATAGTAACTGTGTGAGGTAGCTCTTTTTTTCTCTCTTTTGGCCTTTTGTCTCTGTTTTGTTTTACCAGATCCCCACAGTATCCTTCTCAATTAGAGGCCTGGGAGTGCCACCTAATAACAGGTTACGCTCTTAAATGCAGTCCAAGCCATTTTGTGGACGGATACCTGATACCTTAACTTGTCCCTTCATTGTCATCAAAGATGCGTGGCTCTAATTTGCTGTAAATACAGGTAATTTTTTTTCTCCTGCAAATTACGCACAAAGTTGCCTATTATTTCAACTTTTAATCTAAAACATTATCAAAGGCAGATAGAGGCAAACTGTAAATATTAAATTATGTTGTCGATTGTTGTGCAGTAAACACAACAACGGAACCGAGAGGTTGGATTTCGTTCTGGTGTTGTCCTCTGGTCGTTCCTAACTTGGCTGCAGCGTTGGTGGACATTTTTCTCTGTCAGGCCGCAGGAGTCAGTACAGCAGAGCCAGCTGCCGAGGCTCACAGGCTGGCCTCTAATTAAAACAGTGGAAAATGAGATAACTCCGCAGATCCATCATGGCCGCTGTTGGCTGTCAGAGCGCTCGGGGGCTGCCACCCACCGTATGTTTACAGCAGGGCCACTCGGCCTCTCTGCTCTCAGGGTGTTTTTAGAGTCCCAGCCTGATTTCTCTAATGGGTCGAGAGTTTTTTTTTTTTTCTTCCTTTTTAAACCTCCTTGCACCCTTACTTTGCTGCAAATATTTTCCCCCCCTCCCACCTTTTCTTCAAGTGTTCATGAAGGAGTTGACAGAGACTCGGGGGTGGAAGGGCACCCCACCACCTTTTCCCCTAGTGTTTCCCACCCACTCTGCCTTGTTAGCCCTTCATTTATTAGGCTCTAATGGAAGCTGGGAATGCTATGATGTCATTCATTGTCCAGAGAGGACAGCTTTTCTCCAAATCTTAGTGCTTTTCCATTTTGTCCTCGCCTGCTCGTTGTGACTTTCTTCTAATTGTTTGTCTTGAACTCTGGAATTCTCTTTCATCTAAATCAGCTGTTCAACATGCGCTTGCTCGGAAAGCAGCAAGGCCAGTCAGGCAGATCTGTTGCAAGGTCGGACTGTGAGGAAGGCAAGGATTTGGCCCTTGTGGGTTCTGCCTGGCGATTTAGTGCTAGAAGTCCTATTTTGACAGCTGACATTTAAAAGAGAATCAAACTGCTGCTGTGATTACAGTCGGGAAAAAGAACTTTCTCCATATTAGCTGAATAACATCAGAGTGTTAACAGATATTCGTCAACCTTTCGTGCCAGCCTCTCTAATGATTAGAAAGCCTCCTCTAGAGTTTTTTTTTTTTTTCACCAAAAACACTACAGAGAAATTCAGGTACCAGATCTGTTTCCTTACATAAGCAGAGAACCTTTTCGCTCTGGAAAGAATGTCGAGGTAAAGCTGAAGGACTACTCACAGCTGGAGACGTGTTAGCACCCTGTTAGCAACTCAGAAATGTCATTTATTGAAAAAATAATCCATGAATTAAGCTTTCTGATGCAGTTTTGACAGGAAAATATTTTCTTTGACACCGATATTTTAACGATTTAACAGGTTATTAAATTGAGTCCATACATCTGGTGACAGCTTGAAAACACATTTGTTCCATTGATCATTCTTTGCTTATGTGGCACACTTACATTAATATCATTTTTATTTATTCTGAACACCAGCTTCATCCTATTCATTGGCTCAGCTCTTCATTGGATTTTTGGGTTATTTCTGTAACGTGAAATAACCCACATACCATTATCTTGCTCTTTACGTTGTTCTGTGTGTCTGTGTTATTGTTTGTTTTACTTTTGTTTAATGCAATCTTCCTTTAATTTGGAATTAATTAAATTCCAAATGAAAGGAATTAATATTTGCACCCATGCTGCCTTAGTTAGTCATGATACTAGCATGTATAATTGCAAGATTTTAAGTTCACATAGTCAGATCCTTGTTGTTAGTGCTTTTTGTTTTCGTTTATACTGTTTAGTTTGTTGGATTTTAGCTCTTAAGTTTTCTTAATTTTAGTACTCATTGGTAAAGATAAGATAAAATAAACATTTTGATTCTAACTGATATTTTTAATTTAATGCTGTTGTTAGAAAGGTTTAAATCCGCAGGTTATTTCTAATCTATTTCCTGAACCAGAATTATAGATTCACCCATAACATTCTGGGTCAACCCACCCTTTTTCCATTTCACATCCTGATTTTGTACCAATCTGTTGCCATTTTGTCCTGCTCCCAGTTTAAATCACTGAGCGAAATATTTAATAAAGGATCCTCTGCAATTAAAAGAAGTATTTGAAAATGTACAAATAATTTCAAACAGGTGTACAAGTATCCTTAGTACAATGTAAATTAAAACAAAACAAACACAGATAAATACATTTCTCAAACATATAAGAAAGAGACAATGAGACAGATATATTCACATGTTAATTTATGAATTTATACATTTTTCTCTTTATTTAAAAAAATAACTATGATGAATAAAAAAAAGTAGTTAATGTAGCAATAAACCTGGTTCGAAAATATTTATATTAGACTGATCATAAACATTTTTGAATGCTTTGTCAATGTCCTTCCAATTTATTATACAATACAGTCAAGAACTGTTTATACATTAAATTTGATTGTTAGTATCTAAAAAAGTAGTTAGTGATTGGCTCATTGACTGAGCAGTGATCCCTCCTCCTGACCAAGCATATCACAACAGTGGAAAAGAAAAACACCATTTAACAGGGCGAGACCTCCAGGAGAAAATAGCTCAATACGAACGGCTATGTATATAACTTACAGTGTTATGTACATACATTTGAACAGAGACCATTCATTTATGCACATCTTCCCTCTTTCGATTAATTTAAATCCACCAACTAAGTTAACAATTAAGAACAATTTCTCATTAAGACTTTTAGTCTTAATTAGAAATCTAAGATCTTAGAAGAAAAATCCACGGAAGCACAGGAGACGACCCAAATTCACCCAAAATGGTCTCACCTGTATTTTTCAAAATGGATGATTCGTCTGTTGTTAGGGCAGAGTGACAAAAGTTCTTACTTTTGTCACATTGAAGTTTGTGATGCAGCACAGTTTTGTTTTTTTGTCTTGATCTTTTATCTCGAATAAACTCCAGAGATTTAGATCAGGAAGAGGTACTCATGATTTAGGTGTGTTTGAACGTTCGTGTACGTGTGTGTCCAGCAGGCCACCCAGCAACAAAGCTCATTAGTTTCAGCAACACATTACTTCATGTTTCAGGCTGAATATCATTACAAAACCCCCATTGATCATGCCGCCACGAATGCAGCTGAGCTGATGACAAAGACCACAAATGCAATACTCGGCCCTGTAACTGGAGCTGGATGTTTTTGTTCTCATTTCAGAGGCGTGTGCGAACAGCTTGGTCAGCAGGCATGTGCCTCATTTAGAAATCAGGCAGGGATCATTACAGCACCACCCTCCCCTTATCCCTCGTTCTCTTTCTCTGTAGTAGCTAACACGTTTTCAGGCGTCAACAGATGTCAAATTACTCCACAATTAGCCCGATGGACCTCCTTGCATCACTACGCTGTGTGCTTTTGCTACAAGAGGGTTTGGTAGATTGGGCTTTTGATTTCTGTTAGATGACAAGTCATTCATCAAGGCGAACACTCACTTCCCTCACTTCCACACAAGATTTTGTCTTTGCCCGTCTGTCTCCACCCCTGACCTTACTCCATGCTCGCTTGGTCTTGGTCTGGCCTCTCCATGTCTCTGAGTGCCTGCCCTCCTGTCACTCTCGATCGGGATAAATAAAGGTCAGTGTGAGAGTCAATGTGGAGAAAGAACAGGAGAATAAACAGGGGAGAGAGATCAAGAGCGTTTTACGCCCGGTATAAATATTTGCCGAAATGTGGCTGCAACACGTGGAACACACATGAAGACAAAGACAGTTGGGGGAGCATTGTTTCAGTCATATTTTTGCATACGCAGGCATGCACGTATACACAAACCAACAAAATCTTTGTGAAATCCTGCCCTGTTGATGGCATTCAGACTGGCAGAGCAGAGTACTGACTGAAAAGACCACCCGTCAACTAAAAAGCCTTGTGGTGCAACCACGAATGCAACAAAGCACTGTCCTTGAGTACAAACCCAAATCCCTTCAGCCCTGAGCCGTCCATGTATGTCGAAATACGAAAACTCTCCAACAATTATTAATTTAAGCGTCGGACTAAGTTCCCCAGCTTTGCTCATCTGAAAGTCACCAGCAGATGTGTTGAAGAGTTTAAGTCTCTTCCTGTCATCAGTCTCCTGTCAGAGCGGAGCTGTCTGCTGACTGCTGGGCTCGGGTCGCACGCAGCTGGCTTCACTCTCAACACCTCCCTTCTAATTACTGTCAAACACGCAAACAGCCAGAGATGCCACCGAAGCGCCTCTGCCTTGATGGATGGACAGGTGAGGATGTCTCGTCACAGAGAGTGTGATAGCTCACACGGAGCAGCCGGGCGCTGACAGAGCGATAAGTTTGTACCAACGGATGATAGATAACAGCACAGGGCGGCAAAAGGACGTCTGATTGACCATGAAAGAGGCGGTGACAGATGGCAAGATGAAGACATAAGTACTGCAATTAAGAGAAGGATGTGTGTTTTATTAACCCAAGTCTTAAAACAAGTAAAAGGATTTGAAAAAAAAAAATGGTAACATGACTAATACTCTTAATTTTTGAAAAGTTAGCTGTCACAGAAGGAATTCGCAAGCAATTTCACTTTAATTACCAGCTAAATCAAACTACAGAGACATGCCATTGTATTTATATTTGACCACACTACAACCATAATTTCCAATGTTTTTAACTGGGATTTTATGTGATAAATCTACACGAAGCATAATTTTAAAATGAAAGGAAAAGAACAGGTTACTTAAAAAAAATTCTGAAAAACATCCATTTATTTTCTGCAGCTTTTAATCTGATACCCCTAAGTAAAATTTATCATTACCAAATGTTTTATTCATTTTCACTATAAAAATAACTTCTAACTAAGTCCTCAGAGAACATCAACAATTATATTCAGGACACTTGGCATTCTTTACCAGAATATCATGTCCTCATTTTTCTCAATGCACTCCTCCATCTCTACCACTGAAGATGTACGTCTTTTGTGGGCATTCGGGTCAGTTAGTCCATCAAAATGACCAAATCTGTCACTGATATGTAGAACATGGTTTTCTAACTCTTGAAATGCAATACCTTTATTTATTTATGCAATATTCCATACATTAATGTTGCAATTCACTAAAATGACAATTTTTGAAGTGATGTAAAATGTGTTTATGTTGCAATCCTATCAAAACATGGCTGCCCACCTTAGAGGACATAATCAGGCAGAAAATGTGTGAATCAGTCAAAAGAACAATGGTAACTCTGGGGGACCTGCACTTATCTACAAATAAGGTGGGATAATCTGTAGACAGGAAAATCAGTGAATGACACAAGCAACGGTTGCAAGAAAGCCGTAAGTAGTTCTGTTTGCCACAAGCTATGCAGGAAATAGCAAATATGTTTTAGAAGGTGCTCTGGGTGTCAGATGTCATAAAAAAGAGCTGCATGCAGCATGTTATTTGTGGCTGAAAACTACCATTTCACTTCTCCCTAAGTGAAAATATCATTCCTGCAGTGACACATGTTGGTGGCTGCATCATTCTGGTGACTGCGTCAGCATGAACAGGGACACTGGATGGAGCAATAGTGCATGAAAACCATTAATTCCTGCAAAATACTTGGGACTAAGGTAGAGGTTCACTTTCCAATAGAACAACTTTAGACGTGAAACCAGAGCTAACACAGAATGGTTTAAATTCAAGATTTTATGTTAGGATAAACAAAAAAGCCCAGATTAACCAGTTGGTTCAAAGTTGAGCTATTTTACAAATAAGAATGGTAAAAGAGGACAAGAAATGCAAAGTGTAGTTAGAGACATTCCTACAAATGGCTTCCAGTTGTAATTCCTTCAAATGGTGGTTCTCAGAATAATGAACATAAATGATTGACATAAATGATTGTCCTCCCACAAAGCTTTTTACCACACCCTAAGTTCTTCATTTAAAACATTATTGTATTATGTAATACATTATTTTATTTTTGTACAATTAACACTCACTAAAACACACCGTTATCGCAACATCCCTCCCGTTTTATTCTTTATCTCAGTAAAGGGTTAAAAGGCCATCAGTGACCTCTGTCTCCTCCCAGTTTAGCCCAGTGTAACCTCCAGGCTGTGCTTCTGAAGCTTCTATAATGCCCTCTGCAGCCCAGGGTAATTGAGTGGAGAACAGATAAGGAAACTGGCTGGACCGATGGGCTGGTATGAGGTGGGGGAGGCCTTTATAGAAAGAGCAGAAGGAGGAGGGAGTCCCGAGAGCAACAGGGTCATTTGGCAGCTCTCTCTGGATTGGTAAAGGAATGTAAGAGCCAACCAGACACATTTTATAGACCTACTTCCTGAAGGCAGTGTGGTGGATGGGATGTCTTTTGGTCTTTGTGACCCAAAGTTGAATCATTCCAGTATTTGAGCAGTTATCAAAAAAAAATCTCAAATATATAGGGATCTTTCTTGAACATAAATGTAAGCATTTTAGGTCTTAGCACAAGTTAGAACTTTCAAATTAGTTGCTGAAACAAATCTTAGCAAGAAATTGTGTGCGGTGAGGTAGTTTTTATTTCCAGCAGTAGGTACAGGGAGTTAACTTCATATTAATAGAGGAACAGATTGTACAGCCCAATCATTTGGTCCTGCTACTTGTATTTCTAAAACTGTCAAACATATGCAGATTATGCTGTCTCTTGAGAAATGGTTGTCTGGTTTAACAGTATGACTAATGTAAAATCAATTTTTTTTTCCATCTTAAGATGTATTCATCTTCATATGCAGAGGCTATTTGTTCTCAATGCACCAGTGTGAGGTTTAATTTCTGACCTTGGGATCTTTGCTAAATCTCTTCCCCTGTGTATCCCAGTCCGTTTCCCGTCCGATTCCTGTGAATGTAGGCCAGTCATGCCACAAAGTAAAACATTGAATAAGGATTCATAAATCAGTCAGTTTTGTCATCTTAATATCAGTCTAATCTTTTATTTCCTCTAAAGAAATTAACACTTTATTGCACTCCCAGATATGACTGTCGTGTCTCTTTCAGGAACTTCCTCATTTCAACTGACGTCGTTCCCAAACTCCCGTCTGTCAACTGGACCGACAGATAAATATCACCACAAACAGCTGAACTGTCACCACAGAGACTGGTAAACTATAAGTTATAGTACATAGTACATCTCTTGATGGTTTCTCAGTTTGCTTTCAGAACTGAGTGTGAAGAAACCTTTTATTTTTAATCAGGGTGAATTACCAACAGGCTTTTCTTGTCTAAAGACATTTGTTGAAAAGCTGACTTTGCTGTGCCTTAATCAACTTTTACTTAACTTATTGAACGTGGTGAAATATAGCAAATGTTTTGATTCAAATTCCCATTCTACCAACAACAGTCAAACAACTTTAATTGGTTGATTTTATTATTAATGTTATTATTATTATTATTATTATTATTATTATTATTATTATTATTATTATTATTATTATTATTATGTTGGCCAGTGAGAACTTGTGACTTTTTCATTTTAGCTGGCAAAATCTTGGACACCTCTGCTTTAACCCCATGTTACATTTGTTTAACTCATCAACAAATGTTCAATTAATTAGGTTCTTTGAATTTAACTTTTAGCCAAATGATTTCAAGCTCAATGTATCCTGCAAGGATTCTTGTAAAAATATTCTTATTTTATTTATTTAACTTTTTTTTTTATCACCATGCTTCTTCACAGGAATGTTAAAATATGCTGCAATAGACAGCAAGTCATCCTGATGACGCAACTCCACTTTTTTATGACTAGAAACACTAATAAAATCCTGAAAGTCAAAGCTAATATTTAAACACAGTTGCAATAACTTATTCATTACTGTGGTTGTCTGCACAGCAGCAAAAATAGATCCCAGACACGACAAATAGTGTTACAACACTAGAATGGAAAAGGGGACAGGAACACAAAGACCACAGTAAATTGAGTCCTTGTAAAGTGAAAAAAAGTTGTTGTTTTTTTAAGTTTGAAAACCTAGAAAAGTTTTGAAATGTGGCAGAGAAAGGAAGTGTTGGCCGGGAGAGAAAGCAAAACTGTGCTTAACTGTCAGCTATTATAAGCGGGAAAGAAAGAAACAAAGAAAGGTAGAAACTGCTGCCTATATCCTATCAAACAAAAGGCTCACCAAAAACTTACCTGTCGTGTCTGATGGAAAGAAACCTTCCCACGTGTGAAAATGTCCAAGCTACTCCAAACTTAGTCAGTCTTCCAACTTCCACCAAAGTCTTTAAACTAAACAACGTGGAGCAGAGCTAAACACAGGTATGTAAAACATTCATCATGAAGGGAAAGGAGAGACAAAGCCCTAAAGGTGAGCTCACTTTGCCCTGCCATTCCTTTGTCCTGGTTGGTCCTTTCAAATTCTCCATCCAATCAGAGCTCAGAATTCCAAATTGGCAACACCTGCCATTCTGAAACTCAAAACAGGGAGGGGGAAAAACATAAACAGTCCTCTAGACATGTAATAAAGATTATGATTATGAGAGAAACTTTCACACATGTTGATTTTAACAAAACCACAGAGTAAGGTCACAGGTGTCTTTTATTTTGAGCATATTAGGATATCATCTGGATGGAATAAGTGGCTATGAGTAAAAATATTTTTCAATAGGAGAAGGAGGGTTTATAATTAAACTAAATCTCAGGGGTTTGTGTTTAGAAAAGAAAGAATACAGAAGATTGAAACATAAAGTGAAAATATTTTCTCAGACTACATCACAATACAAACACATTGGTTCACTCAGGAATTGCCTTTTATCACTGTTCAATTTAGTGAAGTAATTTAAGTCTATAGCTGCAAACTTTAGTTAATTAATAAATAACACGTTAATTACGTGTCCGTGACTGAAAATTTATACTACTTAAAAATGCTTTTAAAATCTGATGCTGTACATATTAACAGAGTGAAAACATTAACCTAATTTCTTCTGTCTTATTTTCCCCCTGGTTGTGATTTCATGTGTTCTTCATGGTGCTGAGCTCTGGTGTTTCTCTCACCTGCAGCTGCTCTCTCTGTCAGCTGTCATCACTTCTACGAGATCATCAGTGCCAATTATTTCCCAGCATCCCCACGCTAGTAGACACCAAGGGCAGCTCCATGTTTTTCTTTTTTGTGTGCTATTCCTGGGAGCTACATCAGTGGTGTTCAAGGCTGTGACGTCACAGCGGGAGGCAGCTGTTTTTATTCTTATGTTCTTTCCTTGCACCCTACCTCCGCTCTACATAGTGCTGAGTAATAACTTAATGCAGAGGAATTTCTTGAGCTGTTTCTAAAGGATCTCAGGATCTGGTCTTGTGTATAAACTCGCCATGTTCTTGCACCCAGGTCAGCGATCTCTCAAATCTATTTGGATCAGTATGCAAAAAAAAAAAAGAAAAAAAAAGATAAGTCTAAGTTAAAATGTGCAACATATCTGAGGTGTGTTCAGGGCTCAGTGGTCCGTTAGTTGCAGGGTAAGTGTAGGAGGAGGGGGGTAATGAACCCTGGGGTCCTGTGCTGGCTCAGTAATGACTCGGTTTTATCATCCTACGACTTCCTGTAGCCTCCTCTCCTGGGAAAGCCTGCTGGAGTTGTGCTGGAAGTCCTCTGATAAAAAAAAAAAAAAAAATACCCTAGCCGACTTTCGCAAACTGCTGGGAACAAGAGAGACAAGAAGAAAAAGTAGCAACAGCGAGGGGGGAATAACGGCAGAGAAAAAACTGTCATAAAACAGAGTGTCTCTGCCTACGCCTCTCTGTGTGTGTAATGTGCTCTCTGTGATACGATAAGTTCCTCTGCTTTGACAGAAACCATGAGAACGCTGTCTGAGATCTATGGGTGTCACATGACATCTGTGGTGGGACACTGGAAAACAGACCAAAGTGTAAGAGTGAACAAATGAGGGGAGGGAAGATTGTTATTTATTTTTTTTTTTTTGGCCTCACATGAGAGTGTGTCCAGTCAGAGGACAGGCATGCTGAATACCAGGCACAAAAAGCCATGAGAGCAGCGATCAGGAAGAAGAGCTAAGGATGATAGTCCCAGGACACCCTGCTGGCTTCCTGTGTTAGGAACTAATGATGATGGAAAATACACTTAGAAATTGTTAAAAAAAAAAAAAAGAAAAAAGAAAAAAAAAGTGAGGGGGAAAGGTACAGTAACAAATAAGAGAGCAACACATCAGCTTTAATGAAGGGAAATAAACCCCTCTGGAGATTAGAGTTAGGAGAAAAGGAAGGGGAAGCTACAAGATGTACTGATAAGCACACTGAGTTTCGCTTCTATATATGAACACGCTCTCTGTGACCTTTCATTAGCACTAACCTAATGCAATTATATCATATTTTAGAAGATTATTGGTGTCTGAATGTTATTTTGGCAAGTGCACAGCTGTTTTATTTCTCTTGTTTCTGACTCACTAATATCAACAGCCTCACATAATGAATGATTATCCTGCATTGTGATGATGAGTTTCTCGTATATGACAAAATTTGTCATTTGAGCCAGCTTCTCGTTCGAGTGAATGCAATTCTTTCACTTTCTGAAAGGTACACTTTCCATAAAACAACTCATGAACAGAAGAAAACCTGTCAATGTTCTGCTCCAGTTCACAATGACCTAATACACAATATTTCATCTGATGACTTAGTGCTGTAGTTAGCGTGTAAGGGCAGGCTTATGTTTCAAGGTCAGGGATGATTTAGGTGCTTGGGGATATAAGTTAAAATATTATTAAAAATGAAAAATATAATTATGTCTAAGAATTGCTAAAATTGTCAATAATTGTGATTAACTACCTCTACTTAATTCAATAATTGTTTTTAATTGTGTCCCACCACTTATATGAACACTTTTGATTCTATTTCGAGCTGAGAAGTAGCTCAGCGTTCATGATGTTATCCAGCAGTTGTTGTTTGTTTGTGTTGGCATATGGTCACTTGATGAATCTGGTGTGGAAAGAATGTTTTCAACAGACTGTAAATATGTCATTCATTTTAAAAGCGTTGCTTTTGATTAAATAGTCATCCTCTTTATTGTCTGTACAATCATCATATTCTGCATGTAAAACCATGGAGGTTCAGTACAGTAAGGAAAAACATTAATTAGAATACAGCCAGCTGCATCAAATTATAACATCTGGTAAATGCCAAAAATTTGAAGCTCAGAGACATTTTAAAGAAAACTGTGTAGTAAGGTATTAATGATTATTTTGGATCAGTGTTTCAAGACCAACTTTATTTATGAAGGTCATTTATGTTAAGCCCTTAAGATAAAAGGAAAAAAAAAAGATTTAATAACTTTCATTCTGGTTGAAAGTCCAAGCAGAGAGACGTGCGTTAAAGATTTAAAGATGGCCACCGGAGAAATCTGTCACGATTTTCTTCAATGGAAATAAAAATTAACTTCCAGGGGTCTGGAATATTTGTTTTGTTATAAAGACAACTTTGATGAGTTTTAACTACCTGAGCACACATCATGCTCACAGAAGGGTTTAGTGTTGTGATACTCGGACATCGGTCTCGAGACCACAGCTTCAGATTTTTGGTCTTATGCCTCTTTCCATCATAAACCAAAAAAGTCGAGTCGCCACTGTGCTCCCTCTGGCCATCTATAAATTACATGTGAATATCTTGCACCACTGGGAGTTTTCAAAACAAACAAACAAGCAAATGTGTCCATGTAGCATCATGTATCGTTTTACCTTCCATCCATGATCTTACACACTTATCCCTAGAAGGGTCACAAGCGGTGCTGGTGCCTACCTTCAGCTGTCAATGGGCAAGAGACGGGGTGGCCTACCTGGAGAGAAACCACACATCTAGAGAGGCCCAGGTTGGGAATTGAACCCAGGACTCTCATGCTGCATGGCAACAGAGCTACCAACTGCGCCACTGCACAGCTCATCATTTTATCTTCTCAACTATAATATCAAATGAAGTCAGTGTAGCTGCCCTGTTGGCTGGGCAAAGGCCTCAAGTTTAAATTATACAGCTCACCTTCCTACTCCTTTCATGAGTAACTATTTCTGTGACAGAAATTATCTTTAAATGTTTGCAGCAACAAATAAATCATTTTGATGACAGTACTTGTCTTAAAAATGGTCTCACAGTGGTAGTGGTCTTTGACTTGGTCTTTTCTTTCCCAGAGTCCCAATGGTTTTGACTCTGTCTTGGGTTAGCTTGGCCTGACATAATAAACTTATGTCAGATCTTACATAACTTTGGTGCCACAGCAGTTTCCACCCTGTCTTTAGAGCTCCTTTCTCTGTAGACTCATCAACCATAAACTGCCACATCAGAAAACCTGTTGCACTGGTCACAGGATTCGAAAGAAAAAAAAAAAAAGAATCTCATAGATATAAATTCTGGCAACTAGTTTGCCAGAATTTAAAATATAGTATATTTTACATATATATTACATTTAAAATATAATATAAGTCATTATATTTGAATTCATCTGTAGGATATAAACCTTAAAAATGTTTGTTTGTATAAAAAATGTTTATAAATACAAGCTGTTCATTGTCTTTTTGTTGACTTCTGTCAATGTACTGATCAAAATGATAAGGAAAATTTATTCTTTCTAACATCTGCCTGGCAAAAAACAAACAAACAATAAATAAGACATTTTTGAGAAATTATTTTTAATACAAAATATTTCCCAAATTAATCGAAAGTTATTACAGAAATTATTTTTGAATTTAGCAACGTATCAAAAGGCAAAAAACAAAAACAAAAAATTTGGCTTTACTGAGGTAGAGAGATGTAACATCTTTCTTGCTGCTTATTTTCAAGTAAGCGAAAGCTTGCAGAGTTTAGGATGAGATTGACCCCAAAATAACTGCTTACTCACTAAACACTCACAGCTTCCATCAAGGTCATAATAACATTATTACTGACATCAGATTTTTGAAGGGGGTATACTCAATCTTAGTGAAACTTAAGTTTCAGTCAACTTAAGTTATAAGTTATTTATAACCTAACAACTTAATAATTAATAATATAACTTAACTTAATTCAGTTGACTGAAACTGAAACTTTCAGTAACTTGACTGACAGTTAAAAGGTAATGGGAAACAAAGCCTGTCAGAAAATGGAGGATAGTTTCACTCTATGTCATGTCTTGTGAAAATTATCGTTACCTCTCCGCCGTCCGGCACTGAGAAATACAATCCCTCTACAGTGACATCTGGGTTGGGCTGGAGCACAATGTTAAATGAATTCCATTAGGACCTAAATTGTCTTTAATAATAAAACAACAGGTAATTACTGGGGCACCATTAGCATGGCACTGAGGTGTGCGCTCGTGCGTTTGGCATGGGCCAAACATATGGTTCGGCTCATGGCGAGCTCGCTGTTATAAAGCTAACATTGTCATGACTGATGTATGGTGGCGGACTAGTGGGGCCTGAAAGATCCATTTATCTTCTCAATTAAAGCTGAGAGGGGGAAGAGAGGAACGGGATATGGGGCCAGAGGGGTTAGGGGGCTACCCCCTGTGCGGTCCACACTTAAGAACATGTGTGTGTTTGTGTTTTTTGTAGGGGAAAATGAAGGAAAGAAGAGTGAACAAGTGCGTGTCGGACAGTTGGATTCAGGCCAGAAGAAGCCTGGGAGTTGCTTGGCAACTCCTTTTCACCTAAATGCTCCCCACCTCCCACTTTACTCCATTTCCTCATATCTTTTCCTCGCTGTGTTCCCCACCCTGCTGCATGTTGCCCTGTAGTCAGGAATCTCTTCCCTCTAGCCAGCGACCACTTTAATGTGGGAAGCCTGGCAAAGGCAATCAGGGTCCCAGACCTAGCACACACACACGCACGCACACGCACATGCACACACGCATAAACTTACTCTTAAACTTAGCGGTACACTCAGAGTGGTCTCTTATCAGACTTGACGACATGGCATGCATGTTCTCTCTTTCCCTTCACGATCCAACACTGCCTCACTATGAGGCACTACAAGCTAGATAAGACCAAATGAGGGCGATGGGGAAGAGGGAAGCTATTATTACAAAGCTTAAAGCTCCACAAATCGGTTTCTTTACTCATTTCAACAACTAGTTAAATAATTATACTATCTACAAAGACATTCTTTGATGCTTGTCAGCTCATCCGGTTAATGCATGATCTTTTTAAAGTTATTTTATCTGACAAATTGACTTAAATAGAGTTGTTTTGGGGCCAGGCTGTTTTCTGCTTGCATGTATTAATTTAAGTAGCTGATGAATCAGTCTTGATCTCTGAGCTGGGAAACTCACAACAAGGCATGTCTGCTGTTGTTGAAATTGCAAAGAAAAATCTAATTGACAAATTCCGAAATGGCTTAATTGGGATGTCTGTCTTACATCCCTGACAGTTAATACAGTGACAGCCTATCAAAGTATTGTCTATGACAGCAAGCTTTGAGAAAATGCTCACCAAAACCAAATTCCTTCGTTTTTGCCATGAAGAGCCTGAAGTGGTCTGCAAGAAACAACCACTGAGACTAAACAACTCTATGTAATGTCTCGTTTGTTACTTGACAAAGCCTTTCATTTTCAGTGCAGCTCAAAAACAGCAGAAATGCTTCAGTACTTCAGTCTTAATCCTCTTTCTATATTATAGTGTGTGATGTAGACCATAAGGAATCAGTTCTTTTTGTAAATTATGAGATTCTGTTCCAAATGTTTTGTGTGTCACTGCAAAATAAATGTAAAAGAACAAAAACACACAAAACCAACAAATACATGAAATGTTTGGAATTTCAGAAGAGAAAAAATGTTTCAAATTTATTTCCTGGACATATCTCTTTTATTGCACTGAAAGTCAGACATGGTATATGTCTAGTGATGTAACAAAAGAAGAGATGCACTTCATAAATGTAAAGCTGTATGTTAAATGGACTGAACTTAAATAGCACTTTTCCAATCATTTTCACCACTCAAACCACACTACTTAGAGTCACATTCACCCATATTGGTAGGCAATTTGGGGTTAAGTGCCTTGCCCAGGGGCACGTTGACACGAGGCAGGAGAAAGATGGAGTCAAACCTGCAACCTCCCGATTACAGGACAACGGTTCTGACCATAGAGCCACAGTCGCCCTGAATGTTTAAAGGTTTTCTTCTGCATCCACCAAAGCTGTGGTCTGGAGGAAGTGGAAGCTATTTATCTATATGAGGCAGAACATTTTCAGCTTACCTTGAATGTACTACAGAAAAGCTCAAATATTTTAACTCTGCTCCAGTCTGTAGACAGATCAAATCAAGCAGATAAATCAAGGAAACTAGTTGATGCTAACAGGATTTAATAGTGGCCATCTCTGTCTTTCCTATAAGAAACATTCTGCTTCCAAAATCTGGATTGTCTCTGGCCAAAAACAGTCAAATGTTGTGTTTAGAGACACAACATTGAGTGTGGATTTTTGTGAAAGTGGCTTGTCCCAGTCCAGTGCTAGGATAAAGATCCCATTGCATTCAATCCCTGTCGGACGTATATGTGTGTTACCTTTATAGACCATTTATTCTACAGCACCTGAACCAATCAATGCACTAAATGATTAAGAGGTAGTAGCAGTTTAGCAATGTAAAGCACTTGTACAAGACATATCTACTTTGATCCACTGTTTTGTTTTCTTGTTGGCATTGTGTTATTTTCTGACCAATAAACCCATCTAAATCCTTTAAAGCTGGATGATCCTGGAATGCTGTTTCTGTGTGAGATAACTCTGCTGTCTGTGCATTTCACTGCTGAAGGCGGCTGTGTTATAGATGATTTAGGACAGAGTAGACAGATGGTAATTTTCACAAATGTTTATCATCGTGCTGCTGGACATTACCTATGGTACTGTTGACCAGTATCATTTTATCGCAGCGAGAGCACTGGGTAGAGATTGCAAGAGCAGCATAATCTGGCGTCAAACCTTTTATGAGAAGATAGTTCACACCTTCATTACAACCAGACTTGATTATTGAAATATACTTTATGGTGGAGTTGGTCAGCGACTTGGCTTTTAACAGAAACTCGTAGTTTTGAACACATTTTACCAGTTTTGTCCTCCTTTCACTGGCTCCCTTTGTGTCATAGAATAGATTATAAATGCCTACATGTTCTTGCACACCATATCTCTCTGACCTTTTCTCCCTATATTCCTTCCTGGGCACTGAGATAATCTATCTGCTTTTGGTTATCTCCAAAACTAGGATGAAACTCAGAAGAGATCTGGCTTTTTCGACCGTGGCACAAAACTTTGGAAGATTTTCACTTCTACTTTTCAAATCTCTTTTAAAACATCTATAGTTGCTGTTTTTTCTGACACTTTTGTTCAACATGGCTTCTGTTTGTTGTTGTTGTTGTCTAATCCTTGTTTTTGTTATGGTGGCTGGTGTAAATTGTGAAGTATTTTTGGTCAACTGCTGTTTTAAACAGTTGTCTATGTTTAAATTTCTATAAACATAGAAGTTTATTTGAAAATGTAATTATTGAGCCCATTAAAGAGGTAAAACTCTACTCTAAAAACTATGTTGCATAAAATGAACTGTGCAAAAATAAGTATATATAATCAAACACACCTAACATACCCAACACAAAAATATAGAAGAGTAAATTTTATAGTAATCTGGCCTGAGCATCTACACACAATAGGGGAATAAAGATTGCTAGGATAAAGGTCCTATACTACATAAGGACCAACTAATCAAGCTAAACCTAAAACACCCCCCTTGCTGACAAGGACATGGTTGGTCCTGCTTTGTCCTCGGACTTTGGCCACACCTCAGGAAGTCCCCAAACCAGGTAAGTCTAAAAAAGAAAATGATGTTGTTCTCTACCTTCTTCACAACAACATTGTTAAAGAACTCGTCCAATTGAATTAATAAAAGGCATGTTGAACTGCAAACAATGTTAGTCTGAGGCCATCAGAAATCCTGATTAATTAAACTGTTTGAGTCATCAAAATAATTTAATTTCAGGGGTAATGTTACTCATTTGTGGGTGTAACCTTTTGTTGATTCTATGTTTTTGCATTCAGAGTCTACTCAACCTGGCAACCCAGAGTTTCTTAAATGATTGGTCTTAGCTTTGTTACTTACAGACACCACTTTATGATGCTTGTAGATACTAACTAGCTGTTGGTTTAGGCGTACCTCAGTCAAAGAGTCATTTGAACAATCAGAGAAGACAGGTTCTTTCAGGAGGTGGGCCTTTTGCCCTCTTGAAGCCCAAGATGTATATCATTAATGGCTTCATCAATCTGTGAAGGTAATGATGGTCATTCTTTCACAGATTGTTGTCACTTTAAAGTCATTATTACTTGCGGCTTCATTTAGACGTGTCTATGACAGTGATGGAGGGAGTCCAAATCCCTGTGCAAAATTTGGCATATGCACAAGATTAAACTATAGCTCAGAGCAGCGGGCTTTTCCCACATCAAAATGTCATATATCAATAACTATTTATAATAGCAAGCTGAGAAAATGGTGTTTGTGTGAAACATAGCAGTGATGGATGGAAGCAGCTGAAAATGCTACATTTCCTTGTGTTAAAGCTTGTTAAAAAGTCTGTATCGTGCCTGAGAAGGGCTGATTATGCTACTGCTGTAGTTGAAGTTGAAGATAAGGACATAAATAAAATTGTCGCAGCTGTTGTGTTAGGTGGAAAAAAGACTTCACGACCTTTCAAAAAAAGTTCGTACTATCATTGAAGTTTTTCGCAGTTTACATAAATGCAGTCTTGTGAACCTATCACGCGTTTTTAAAGAAAATCTTCACTGATGGACACAGATACAATGTTTGGTTGTCTCATTACACCGGGAGCATGTGGCTTAAACAGTTCTAGGAACAATTTATTTTTTCCTTAACACTGCTATTGTACAGACTTTATTGTAATTTATTTCTGTCCACTTTCTCTGACCTGCTACTCAGTCTGACTGTCAGTTAAAGTGCCTTACAAAAGGATTACCCCGTGAACTTTTTCACACTTTGCTACTTCACAGCTACAATGTCTTTAATGAGATTATGTGTGGCAGACATATAGAAATGAATAAGCAAAGAAAAGGAAACATGGTTTTCCTTTCTTTATGAATACGATCTCAAAGGTATAGTTTGCATTGTTGATCACTCCTCTGATGCTACTCAATAAAGTCAATGCTTTAACCTACCCCTAAAAGTCACATTTATTAGTAAATGTGTAATCCACATGTGTCTGATTTAATCTCAGTATAAATGCAAATGTTCAATGAAAGCCTCAGGGTTTTGATAGAAAATATTTGTGAAGAAAAAGCTCAGGAAGAGCTGGGAACACAAAACGTTAAAGAAATAAAGCTGTTGAGATTCTTAAATGCCCCAGGGAACTCTGGAGGAGCAGCAGAGATCCGCATTTCAGGTGGGGGAATCTGACGAAAGGGGAACTATTTGTCATAAACCCCACAAATGTAGAACGATTCCAAAAAGAAATCCATTACTTAGGGAAAACCGTGTAAATACCGTTCTGTATTTTCCGAAAAGCTGAGATGGGGACACAACAAGCAGGAGAAAGAATGTTATACTACTAAAAGGAATGAAATCTGAGTTTTGCCACTATTGTGAAATATGGTGGTGGTGCAATTATGTTGCAGGATGTTTTGTTTTTAATATGACAGGAAAGAAAAAAAAGAATTTTTCTCACGACATTTGGAATCAGAATTGCAGCTAAAAATTGTTCTACGAAGGATTATATCTGCAGGTCGAGAGAATATTATACCACAACATGATTTAGTTTACATTTCACATTTATTGCTTTATGTTCCTCTATAACAAAAAAAAAAATCTATTTAAAAAATATTGCAGTTTATGTCTGTGATGTGAGAAAATGTGAAAAAGTTCAAAATGCTTTTGGAACTTGCTTCTAAAGAAAACCGACTTGCTTTTGCAAGACACTGTAATGTAAGTGAAATAATGCATATGTGTGTGACATTTTAAGGATTAAAAACCAGCCTAGGTGAAAAAGACAAACCTTTTCTTGCTAAAAAAAAAAAACTGGCATTTTTGATATTAGGGATTCTACTGATTTACAGCTATAAATACACACTGCACACAAATACATCGACTAAAGAGAAATCATAATAAAAGCAGCATTGTTCTAAGCCTTCTTCACCATCTAGCAGCTCCTAATTAGCCCTTCTAATCAGCTTGCCTCTGTGGTACACTGTTGGTGGTATGCAGTGAAATTAAATAGCACTTCTGAGGAGCACAGGGGAAGTGAACTACATGCTCAGTGTGTGACGCTTTTTAATTCAAGGTCTCATTTAATTCCCCTGTAGCTGTGTGTGATTGAACATCTGGACCAGGCGTTAGTTCTTTGTCAGTGTATCCAGTCACAGCTGGCAACACTGCGCATCTACAGCAAAACAAATCTCATTGGTTGTCTGTGAGGCAGTGCAACACAAGTTTTTAAATCTTTATGGGATTTTGTGACATGGAATCAGTAATCAGAAAAATTGCAAGGACTCGTGCAATTTCCCTGACTAAAGTCAGACTAAAGTGTTATAAGTTTAAGAAAAGCCCACAAAAGCACAGCGTCTTATCACTTGAGATAGTGACTTAATTTTCCTTAATACTTACTGTAAAAATAAAAAGTAAAAAAGGAAGCAATTCACAGAAGAAATGTTTTAAGCAGGCTCTTCTAATGTGAAATTGAATCCCGTGCTGCGTTATGGAAAAGTGAGGCTCAGAGTCAGTGCTAAGAAAACCGAGTCTACCCTGAGACTGCGGCGCACTAATGAAATCATGCAAACCAAATCCTCAAAACAGAGACACACACACACACACACACACGCACACACCCCCCCCCACACACACCGCCTTTCAATCCTCACCCAAATCGTATCTTCGTTTGGACGTTCTGGGACAGGCGGCGTATTCGGGAGAAGTGGCTTCATGTCTGATCTGAGTAAAAGGATGGCAAAATATCTCAGAACCTGAAGTGCTTTAATGCTCCGGAGGCATTATGTTTTCTGCCAGGGTCAGCTTGAGAACAGAGGGGAAGATATGTGTAATGCACTGAATCAGAGGCTACTGTGGTTTGGTGCTAAAAACATAGAGTGTACAGGAGGAAGAGCCAAAAGTGATCATTTTAACTTTATTAAAATGCTCCGATGAGAAGCAGGACAGAAAACATCAATTTAGCTTCTCTTATTGTCTTGAAACAATGACGACATTGTGGGTCAAAACAGCATCTTGTTATTTTTGTTCTGTAACTTTATATTTATGTGAACAATATTTTTCCTCTGAACTTAACACCAGTTCAGGTTAGCTGAACTGGTGTTCAGGTAGTTGGAACACCAGTTCAGGTTAGCTGTCCAGCTGATGTATCAAGATTAGAATCGCTTAAAATCAGTGGCCAAGCCTTTTTAAGGAGGTGAATTGGCAATGTTTGGAACCACCGCACACATCAGCAGACAGAGAAAGACTTAGGAAGCCTCGGGTTAATTAGATTTGTCCAACAACGCAGCTCAGTCCTCTCCACTTCAAATATTTACAGATCACACATCAGAAAAACAGATACTTGAGACCTCTTCGAGAGCTGACTGACACGAATTCCTGCACACTCCCACACACAAAGAAGCAAGAACACGCGAATGGGAGAGGGGAATCAAAGCTCTGCAACGCCCTCTCACATGAGCATCGATGTACTCTCTATTGGCCATAATATGCGCAAAGGAATGCGGCTAAATTTGACAATAATTTATCCAA
Organism: Poeciliopsis retropinna; assembly: GCA_010277075.1. Lineage (NCBI taxonomy): Eukaryota > Metazoa > Chordata > Actinopteri > Cyprinodontiformes > Poeciliidae > Poeciliopsis > Poeciliopsis retropinna. The sequence continues at coordinate 13,860,265 of VMRM01000006.1, read as the reverse complement.
GGAAGATGTGGAAAAAACAATCTGGTTTGGAAGACATTTTCTCTGTCTTTCTTCACATGGAGGTCTGTGCACGACTCTCTCTTTAGTCTGTTGTTTCCTTTTATTTAACATTCAGTGTCCCAATCTCCTTTGATTTAAAACACATAATCAATCCACATATCAGTTTCTATACGTCTATTTATTCGTCTCATCTCTAAATGTTGTTGGTGTGTTTTGGTCTCGTTCTGGACAGACGTCAAAAGCAGACCTGGATGGTTACGTTTACATCTTAGCACAACATCTGGGATGTCGGCAGCTGTTTGAGCAGAAACGCAGAAGGGAAGCCATTCCTCCCTTTGTGTGCGTGCACTTGGCCGTGTGTGAGAATGTTCATGTAAATGACAGTGCAGGCATGATTAGGAGTCCCTGTTCATTGCTTCTCTTGGTGATGGGTCAGAGAAGACCTCTGGTTTTCTGCGACCCCTATCAACACCTCAGGGACTCTCTCTGATTAAGGTTTCCTCTCGACTTCTGCTTTAAAACATAAATAGCACAAAGGGACATAGGTAAATGTTGTGAACAAGCAAGTTAAATGATGTTAATTTAACATTATTTAATTAAATAAATACTGTTAAAGACACAAGAGAACAAGCAAAGTTTGTTAAAAACAACTAGACTTAAACTAAATGAGAAATAAGAAGAAAAAGTGAAAAGATAAGATTTAGTAAAGGCTGCCAGATGCCTGTTTGTAGGCTGAAAATAGGCCTGTCCAAGTATCTTCCTTTGTTCTTTGATGCTCTGCGAAGCCCCAGGAGACATTTTATGGTGGAAAACATTCAGATCCACTTGGCTTTGGTGTCATCTCTGAATCCATTAAGCAGATTAACAGATGACAATACCAAAATCACAAAATTTAAATAAGTGATTTTTTTCTGTTTAACCAGAACAAAAATTAATAAATAATAATATTATTCTTTTGTTTATTTGCTCCTGGTATAGAGGATTATGACGAGTATTATTGAAAACTGTGGAGTTTCAGCTTCCTTTGGATGTACGTTTTGTCCATCCATCATAAAGTTTAGTCGTGACATAGCAAAAAATGTGTTGAATGCGTGGAGGTGATTCATAAAACTTGATCTGTAATCGTTCATTTAGTTATATCATTTGCATTGGGGCTGATAAAAATGGATTTGTTGCTCTTGTAGCACAAGATTTTGTTGAATTTGATGCACCGCATCACAAAATTGTTCTGTGGTTTTTACATTGTTTGCTCTCTGCATACTAAGTTTCTTTCCACCAATTGAGGGACTCGAATGTTAGGAAGCCTCTTTCTGAATTCAAAGTCCCCTAATTCCCTTTTGGACGACAACAATATTAAAGCAGAAAAAAGTGAACTATTCCTCCAGCTGAGAGCGAGAGAGACTGATGTTCCTGAAAGGCCAGAGCAGAAATGCAGGTTGGTCTGAAAGTAAGGCCCTCTATCCGACACATTGAGTTTTTCTAGCTCAGGTCTGAAAAGGAAAAGATCCAATCAAACTTAGGCTGCATCACCCTTTCTTATATTCCAGAAGGAGCAATTTAATTAGTATTTTGAAGGGTTGCCAAGTCAACAACATGTATTATGTTGAAGATCTAGAGAAAATTTAACATAATTATATTTGTTCTTCAGTGTTGTTTGTTTTGCTTCCTACAGTATATTAGGTTAATTAATATTAAATTTAGTATTTTAATAATTACCTTTCCTAACTGTTTGTACTGAAGTGTAATAATTTTTAGTAAATAAACGATTATTTTGAGAAATAAAAACAAAATATCCGATACCTCTATTAATGTGTGATAGCGAACACTCAAATTAAATTGTCAGATTTTACGAGATTAAATACTTTGTAATATGTTATGGGATTGATTAGTTCATGAACATTAATATATTGATGTAGCTTTCTCAAACCACATGTCATTTTGTTGACGCTGATCTTGTAAGTCACCCGAATGCTTGTGTCTGTTTGATATTGGGTGACACAACAGTTCTTTTGTTTCTGACGTCGACTGGCGTGTTGCGCTGCCATTTGATCCAGAATGAATGTTGTTTCTGTCCCAGAGGGAGGACGGGGGGCATTCTGCTTCTCACTGAGTCTGCTGTGTCTGTGCAGGACCACACAGTCTGGGACCCTGGGACCCCCGAATCATTAGATGTAAGAGGTCTGCATGACGCTTCACGCTCCCACCACGGCCTACCTCTTCGCAGGGATGATTTAGGCCCAATCATATGCAGCCAGCTGACACACCGATGAAACAATTATGAGTATTTAGTGCCATAGATATGTGCAAATATGTGAAACGGCAACAGCCATGAAAACCTGGCCATTGTGTGTACAAGTGTCTGTTGAAGAAAGAATAGCAGACATTCTGTGGTTCAAAACTTTTAAAATATTAAATTTTCTTTCCACTCGAAACCTCACATTACGTGTTTTTGAAATAAATACACTGTAAAAGTTAAATCTGTACATTTTGCTGTCGCAGTGACTCATTCAGTTCCCTATTCTCTTTTACTATAATGTAGTCAATTGTTTTCACACAAAAACCCACAGATCAGCATGTTGACGCCATCTAGAGGGTTCTATTAGCACACCTCTGTCGATCCACAGCTGCAGAGTTGAGCTTCATTTAAAAGGCCTTACAGTTATATCTAATTAAAAACATGTCCAAAAAATATGTTGGGGGAAAATTAACAGAAAATTTGTTTTTAACTTTCTCTTTAGGGTATATTTTGAAACTCCATCCCCACAAAAATGTAAACTTCACTATTTTTGGTTTATTTTGTGAGAAATTATGAGTTTTACAGTGAATTTCACTTGCAAGAATTGCATTTAATGCACATAATCTGACAAAAAAAATATTTCTGTCAACATTTAGATATCTTTAATCAGACTCAAAGCAATGAGTTTAATTGTTTTAACAGTAAGTGTAATAGCTGGTGAAATGTAAAAAGCTGACAAGATAATCTCTAATATTGAGAAAAATGGAAGCTGAGTTCAGTTTCTCTAGTGGTATTTTACTGCCAAAACCGTCAAATTAAACCAGTGCTTAAATAGACCCTGTCTGACAACATGAAGCCAAATTATCTCAATAACTAACACATGAAGAACTTTTAAAGAAATTCAGCAACAAATGAGAAAGAAAGACGCTGAAATCTCTCAGTCTGAAAATGATCACAAAGTCATTTAAAAGGTTTTGGGACTCCAGTGAACCACAACGAATGAATCTTTGATGCTACTCTACCAAAATTACTCCAAGAGTCCATTGAAAACCTATCAAAGTCACACACACACAAAAAAAACAACAACTACATGTTGTATTGAGAAATATATTTCTAAAATGCTTATTGTCCAGGTTTACATATTTCACTGTGCTGCAGAATAAAAAAAAGAAAGTTTTTATGCTAAATGTGTTGGTCATAATCCTACAGGGGTGTCGTCAGTGGTGGGCAAGTTAGACAGCAAAAATAACAGAAAAAAATGTCTTTGTCATCTGGAAAGCTGTAAAGGTTTGATGATATTTTGCCTCCCAAAGCCAGACACAGAGCCATCAAAAAGCAAAAAAGATTGACCACAGAGAAAAATGTTACTGTTATTGTTTAATAATAACAATAGAAAAAAATTATCCCTGCTTTTTTAACTTTTGCATGTGACACATAATTTTGGCAGCGAAGCACTAAATGTGTTGAAGCGTTTTAGAGCTCAGATGCCATCCTTCCAGACGTCAAATGAGTCACCTCTCAGTGCCTTCCTGCGTCGCAGCTCCACTGCCGCTGCAAGGTTTCCTCACCAGTACTCCTTTTTCCGCAAAGGAACCGAGATACAAGTCCTGAGATGTGTGGGGTCAAAAGGAAGTGGCCTACGTGAGTCTTATTAAGGACTAATTTAGAGAAGTCAGGATTTCTCCTGTCTGGAGGAACAATGGAAGAATCGGAGCCAAAGACTTTCAGACTTTTAATTAAGATCACAGTCTCACCAGAAACCAGCTTACCTGAAAATGGAAAAAAATCTGCCATTTGATGGATCTTGGCCAAGATCTATAGACTACAACTGTATTTCTTTCTTGAATGGCAGGTAAAAAAAAAAAATCTGATTTACTTGTATACTAATTAAAATGCAAAAAATAATCATTTCTATGTAGTTTTTTTCTTCCAAAATTGTGTGATTATATTTCTCTTAATTTAGCTGATCTTAGCTGATTTTTCAATTATTTTGCCGGATGATTGTCACAGTGCAGGAAGGTGAGAGTCTGTGTTTTTCTTCCCCTCTGCCAGACAGACAGCCATATTTCACTCTTGCTTGACCTTCTCCAGCTCCTTGCCCTACGTCAAGAGTCCAACTCCCCCTTGAAAGTCTCTGTCCCCAGTCTCCCCATAACTGCGATTGGACCTCACCATCCCACAAAAATCACCCACCGCCTTCCACCCTTGCAAACTGTTTCCAGTTCTTTTCCTCCGACATGCAACCATGACCCCAAATGGCTGCCCCTGACCCTTCCTGTCCAGACATTGAACCACATCCGCGTCCTTGGCCAGCTTGACCCCCAGATAAAAACTGTCAACATCTGCAGAGCTCAGAACTACTGAAATTTTCTTGGAGTCCCTTTTGTATCACTGGATAAAACCCAACATTATCTCGAATAAGATGCTGTGAATTCAAATGTATCTGCTGCGTTTCTCATATGTTCTTAAAAAGCCAGGAAATCTTTCTCCTGAGCGCTTTGCCCACCCAGTCATCAGGATTTTTGAAGGCTTGCAGGGTTCCTGCGATAGCGCAAAAAATGCAGCTTGTTCCCTCATGAGATAGAAGCCAGATGCAAAGAGAAGGCAGCCCAAGCTACCTGTCATTCGTTATCATAAATGTGGTATTAAACGAGGAAGATAAGCGTTGAAAGAAGAGGAGGCAGGGTGCCGAGGATTACCACTGCACAGGAGGGCGGCGTGTTGTGAGCGAGCAGATGGTGCGGTGCGGCGCTGCTTGGCCTGATGCTTCTGACAGCTGCACTGGATCCTCTTTGGAGGTGAGCTTGGACTCACAGAACATCTCGTCTTTCCAGTGGAAAAAACGCTGACCTTGTCTTTTCTTGTGTGCGAGTGTGTGCGAGTGTGAGCACTCACATGGTGAGGTGATGTGAGGCAGGCGGCATGACTGGTGGCAGCGGGGAGTAATTGTGATTGAGAGCGCTACTCCCCACCCCACCCTATGTCAGAGTGATACAGACAAACACACATACACACACACACTCACGCACACATGCGCAGGCTCTCCCATGGGTCATTCTGACACTGTCCAGATAAAGAAAAAGACTGATGGTCATGTGGACTTGAGGAAAGTGAGAGAAACAGGGTGTATGTTGTGTGTATGTTGTGTGTGTAAGAGAAGGCGAGTGGGTGTGTTTGTGTGGTACACACTTTATTTATTTGGGTTTAGCCTTGGAGTGTTAATATGTTTGCCAAGCTCCTAACTTGTGTGTTCAGAAGATTTGTGAAGCATGATAAGCTTTTTTTTCTGCCGTCTCTGACAGCCTGGCTTTTTACTCCACAGCGAGGTGGTTCATTTCTTTACAGTCAATGTGGTTTTCAGTTAAAAAAAAAAAGTACTTTTTTATTATCAACAAAAAGATGTCTCTTTTACAAAAATTTAAGGATATTCATTAAAACACACAGGTCATATAAGAAAAAATGTGCTTCATGTCCAAATTTTAGGCACAATAACATAATATTAACTATATCATATATTAATGACAGGAGAAAACTCTGCTTCAGTTTCACAAAGACAATTTAAAAATTATTTATTTTGAACCCATCTCCTAGGAAATGTGTGTTTCATCATAGCTGAAAATGCTCCTCCACCACTGAGGTGGACTCACTCTCCACACTGCCCTTTAAGATTTGGCTGGGAAACAGCAGCATACTTGTGATTTTCTTCCTGTTTGTGTTTATGGCGCTGCTGTCTAAAAGGGATTAAGTCTGCAGTCAGCGGGTCGGGCGAGCCGGTTCTTCTCTCACGCAGAGGCCCGTGTCAGGGTTCATCCAGGCTCACTGAGCCCAGGTCTGTGCCAGTCTGTTGTTTCTCCGTGCCGCTTCGCTGTGACCTGCAGTGTGTTTTTGCCCACAGGGGAACCCTGCCGATGGGGCGTGTGCTAGCGTGTATAGGCCCCTGTGCTCTGGCCCCTGTGTGGTCTGGTTGTAAGTGTATGTGTGTGGTCTTCCCGCCCCCTGCTCATCTGTCCGAGGCCTGCTAACGGCCTGCCCAGTGACCACGGCTGTTTACTTTACTTCTGTCTGCACCAACTGAACTCTGATGGCCTGCTTCCTCCAGCTGGGCCAAATCAGGCCCCAGTTCAGGCTAATAGCGGAGCATGGAGAAGCCCTCATGTATAGGACAAGACAGGAGACTTGGTCCTGGTGAATTAATTGAGGCCAACCCACTTGTCCCATCTCTACTTTTCTGTTGACTCTGGTTCCAGACTTTTGGGTAACTGGTGGCTGTAGCCAGGCATATGGTTGCTGCAGGGTAAAGCTGCCTGTAATTATGCTGTCAGAGGCCTGTTCTCATTGGTCAGGATAATTGGTCTCTCTGTAACAGTCAGTATCAGTTCAGTCTGTCTCATCAGTGGAAAGAGACAGACTGGCAGCTTACTCAGAACCAGGCGGTCATATACTCAGTGTTTCTTTTGCTTTTTGCACAGCGCAGTCCTGCAGAGATTAGCATCACCGTGGGGACCCATTATCACAAGAGGCTAAATGTGCTGGAAGTATTTTTTTCATTATGTGAAAAATGTCTTACCAGAAACATTAAAACTGAGCACAAATTAACTTTTGTCCTGTAGTTTTATGTGGTGGTGTAAGAAGGTAGTTTTGCATTATCTAAATCAAATTATTTACAGAGAGGGTCAAAGAGTTAAGCATCCTTGACCTGCCACTATGCCACTATGCAAGCAGCATATGATCCTACGTAAACTCACAAAGTAATGAGGCAGGGATGACAGCGTACATGCTTCCCCCCTCTCCTGGATTTTTAGCCCCTGCTGGGGTAATTTCTCTTATTAAGGCTGGACTGGTGTTGAGCGTGTGCATTAGACTGATGGGTCCTGGTTTTTGGAGCAGGGAGTTAATGGGAAGACGAGGCGCATCAGGGGGAGGCTGGTAGTGTTTAAGACCTATGTTTGGCCAGGGAAGCCAGGAGAGGCCCTTTGGGGTCACCCTCTCCTGCTTTACAAATTGAGGGCTGTGCCGCCAGGCGCCAGCGCAGAGCTGAATGAGTGAGCCTGCTGACCTGTGACCCCTGTCCAGTCCGAGTGCAAGAGCCCCTGTAACCTGGGAGAGGGGACCACTGACCTCTGAGGGTCACATTCTTCTTCTTCCTCCTCCAAAGCTGCAGGGGATTCCTGGGTCTCCCAGCACCCATCCTACACAAATTAGATTTAACACAGACCATTCCAAAAATAAACAGCTGGTTTCAGTATGTGTTTGTTCTGAAGACCTTCATTGTGAAGAAAAAGAAAGGACTTTAGGAACTAGCATCAGTGATAGAAAAGAAGGACGACTAAAGAATGTGTTTTAGTGTTTTGCCCAAAGCAACCATGGCAAACGTTTACAGATTTTCCTACATATAGGAATATACTGTAAAGTACATTCATTTGGAAGCTCCTGCATGCAAAACAAATGTAATGAACAAAATGTTGCAGGAAAGCAAATCCTTAATTTGACAAATTCGATAAATCGCCTTCATAAAACAGCAGAATAAAACTGAGACACAGTAAAAAATTTAAATTAGTGGTATCACTGGGAGATACCACTTAAGAGACTTAACAAAAAAATTCATCAAATTAAAAAACTGTATAGTGGGATGTAAATTTACGTTATTCAAGCAAGCAATTTGTATATTGAAATGTAAAAGTGGAGACAAGTTTCTAAATACGAGAACTGTGACGTGTTGTTTCAGTTCTGAACAGCAGAAATGCATTCTCACACTGTAGGGAGGCCTTTTCTGTAGCTTCTGCTCATCTCCATTGTGCATTAAGGAGCATAAGCATGAATAGAATAATTACTGCATTATTTTAATTGCATAAAATTAACACTTAAAATCAAACCTTGCAGTTAAAGTGGTCTGATTGGAATGCACTTTATTTATTCTGCAAACAGTTGCTGTATTGCACAGACTTAAATAAAAATCCCAAATTTAAATGTTAATTTCAAGCTTAAGAAAATACTGGATTGGTGGATAATGAATCTAAATTACTTCCACAGATAGCTCTTGATGTTATGAATCTTAAATTATATATTTTTTACCAAACAGTTTTTTAATCTTGGCTTCTTTCCTCATTTTCCTCATTAAGTTTCTGCTACAGATCCTCTAGTTGTATATCTGTTTTCTTACAGGCAGGACCTGATTGCTTATATCTCGATGTCCTACAGAAATCTGTCCCTGCACATCCAACTGACCCCAAACTCTCACCAACCTACTGACATCGTGGATAATTTCTTGTGTGCCAGCAGAACTTCAAGTAAACAGCCTTTTTGCCTCTTCAGTATTTTCCATGCTACATTCTCCAGCGACCGCTGTTTAATAGCAGTTTCTTTAGGAAGTGCGATTTCCACGGTTCGTATAATCCCTAATTCTATCAGAGGGCAGAAAGCAGCGTGGGGAGGAGAGTGGGAGACAGGGAGAGAAATAAACACTCTGTAAGAGGCAAGGAAAGAAAGAAGGAGAAAGAATGGAAAGACGTATTGTTGTATGATGACAGAAGGATTGTCACAGTCCATTAAGCACTGAAGTCATTCATAATATCTGTCAGAGGGAACCTACATGTGGTGGAATGGGAACAATTAAAACGCAGATTACTTTTAAATATAAATGACTGATGATTTTATCACAGGCTTATATTTAGAAAGCAGCAGGGGGAAGTCATAACCTTCGCAGTTAAACTGAATGAATCACTCCTGCTGGTGTTATTAAGCTGCAAGACCATCATGGGGACTTTTATTGCTCCAACAGATTGCCAAAGAGTGTTTGCACAAACAGAATAAAAGCCAAATAAGGAGGACGAATCAGGTAAACGCTGAATGTTAACAGTTTGAACTGAATATGACATACCAGGCATATGTTCATGTTTGGCCATCTGGAGTACACCTCTTCTAAAACCTAGGACACGAAGAGGCCAAAGGGTGCCGAGAATTTCCTCCACAGGTCTTTGAGCATGACAGCATGCATGGTTAAACCTCTCCACTGGAAACACATGCTCTCCCATCACGTCACTCCCTGACCACAGCCCTCCTGCACCGCCGTGTTTCCCATGGCTGACAGCGACAGGCAGACAGCGAGAGGTGTCCAGCCGCAGCCCTTCGGTCAGCCAAACGCAGACACTGCGAACGGTCCCCCATTAGATGTCCATGTCAATTTGTAAAGCATGTGTGTTACTCCAGTGCTTAAGTGTTTGTGTGAAACGAAAGCGTGTGAGTGTGGCAATGCAAGTCTCTCGCCAACAAGTCTCCTGTAGAAGGCCTGGTGACATATATAGAATAGCAGGAAGAGGGGACATCCGAGTGAAGCTGCTGGAATTTTGCCATCATGTGCGACTTTGGATGCTCCTTCGCTCCCACGTTTCATCTGTCACAGTCAGGAATAGGAAAAACAGGTGACGGAAAACATCGAAGCCTTATAATAACCTGACAAAACTGTCTTGAATCTGCAGGAATTTGTGTGGATGTGAAAGGGGTCAAATGAGATAGAAACAAGTGTTTTTCCAATTTTTAAGGCTTGCTGTTTAAATCTTCAATCAGATTTAAACTTCTTCACAACTTTATCTCTGATTTGTCTGATGTCCTTCAGTCTTTATGATGCTATTTGTTCCTTAAACTCTGAGGCCTTCACAGAGCAATTTGGTTAATCGTGAGATTAGATTATTCAAAAGTAGATTGCAGGTGACTTTTGAATGTCTTCAGCCAGAGGCTTCTTCAAATTTGCTGTAATACAGACCACTACATTAGACCTTTCCTTCCCACAACCGCTCAATAACTCTTTGACGAATCTTGAATTAATGAGTTACATTTAATTTCTCTTTGACGTCATGCATTATTTTCAGCTTCTCTTCCATGCGGTTCTTTGTGATGATATTTCAGTTGATCATCAATTTCATGTTGTCACTGACCCGATGTGAAAAAGCTCAAGAGTTTCAAATACATTCACAAGTCACTGCTCTGACTGTTCGCAGAAGACGGAGGAGAGTGTGGGAGACTTGCAGAGAAACAAAAATCTATAAAGGGAAGCGGGACCTGAGGTGCTCTGTGAAGTGAACTGTGGGCGGCTTTTTAGGAGCTGAACCATCAGAGTCCGTTCTGCTCCATATCTGTTTACGACCCCGTAACACCTTGTCAGGACTCGTCACAATATTACTGCAACAATCCACAGACCTATGCATAAAGACATGTTTTAAATATTAAACAGAAACATTATGGTCTAAGCACAATAAATTAAAAGTAACTTGATCAACAACAAAATACATGTATGAACATCATCAACAGGCATTTTAATTATTGTACAGTTCATTTAAAGTCATAGTATTACATTCGAAGCAGGCAAAAATGTCTGCGTAATGTGTTTTATTCAGACGTTTTTTTGACTCTTCATAATGCTGGGCAGATCTCATATGAAATAGAACATTTTCCAAAGCTTAGGTACAAAAGCTGAAAAACACCTAGGAACTTGCAAAAGTTGCTGGTTTGAGATGGTTTATTAGTAGTTTGATCTTACATAATCAAAAAATGACGTTTCAAAAGGACTTTTTAACAAATTTGAAAGCCAGGAAGCTAAAACCCAAGTAATGTGGTCACGATGTAAACTTTGTCTCCAATTCCTGAAGGGATAAACAAACCTTGACCTTTGACAGTGACCTTAGATGAAACCAGTCTGCATTAACAATCTTCACAAAAAAATTAAACCAAGTAATCTTCCTGATTACTGACTGAAATAAGCTAAAGGTTTGTTAACCCTGTTGCAAGTTATCTAAAACTCAATACAATAATTTATTAATATTCCATTTTTGTTTATGTTGACAACATAAACACATATATTTCCTTTTAAGACTGAATGTGTAAAATGTGAATGTATTTTTGCAGTGAATGGACTGAAGGAGAGCTATTAGCTTGAATGAGCAATTAAATCTGTCGAATATGAGAAAAGAAGGGAGCTAATTTTCTTTATCGTTATTTATCTCAGTGGTAAAACAAAAGATTTTTGGTGCTAAAAGAAGACGCTGGTTAAGAATGTTGGCCAAGATGAATGGAGAAGCTCTTTTTCAACAAATATGACTGTAACCATTGCAGTTCAATGTCCTTAATGCCCCAAAACATTTTCAGACGAGGTAAAACAATGTCATGATTTTCTGTGTCAAAAAGAGCTATGAGGTCTTAAACAGCAGAGCTAGCAGAGCCCACATTTCAGAGCACATCATTAAAAATAGCTGTTTATGTGTTATGGTGGGATTTAAAACTAGACCAAAACTTCTCAAGCATATCGTTGGATTGGAAACCTAAATTTTTATAGATATACTGTCTTTTGTTGCCACAGTCCTTATTTCCACTTGTACTATTTTGACCTGTTCCTATATGGCACACAGGCATAGATGTGCCTTGGATCAGTGTCCAAGTGGATGACACCAATGGTGGTTTAGTCCAGATGTGGAGTCTGTTGTCTTTTGCTTTTGTAGACTAAATCTGTGGAGAGAGGAGCTCCAGACCTCTGCAGGACTCCAGCCCACATGTGCATCTTTTACTCCGGGGTGAAATTCTACAGCTTAGCTGAAAGTAAATTCAGCTATGAACTGTAACAAATATTGATTAAAATAACCTGGATCAGGGAGTGCAACCAAATAAGTTGTAAAATTTATTTTTTACGTTGCTGGAACAAGCAAATACTTGGTTGTGTATTTCTTCCTTGTGTCTTTCCTAAATGCATTTCTTTGATTGAATGCATATTTTTTCCTGAAGGGGCCTGTTGTTTACATCTGTAGTTTTCAAAGTTGTGCTTGGTACTATTCCTCAATATGACTTATAAAGCTCCAAGAGATGGTAATAATTTTAAAACACATTTTCAGCTGTCTATGTCTGCCTTAATTGTTGCAAAACTGAAATAATACAAACATATTGCTAAAAATAAGATTCTTGTAACTATTTTAATTCTTCCTTTGCTCAATTGACCTACTAATATGCTTTTGATTCATCAGTCTGTATGGAAGCATACAACTCACATTTACAACAGTATGTTCACAAAACTCTGCCGCAACATTGGGACTCAGTTTTGGGTGGAGGTAACTTTGTGAACCATTGCAAAGTAGTGGACTGTAAATGTTAATGCATGAAAATGTCCATATTTGGTGATCTCAAGGCATGGCAGTGGAGGTACAGATGTGGCCCATCAAGATGACAGAGTCACAGCCTGAACCTGTACTTTTTCACAAAATTCCATTTAAAACTTCACCCTGATTTAAACTGGAATTTACTTTCATGTGGTTTTTAATTAAATTATGAAACCTTAGCCCATTGGGTTGAGTTATGGCATTAAAAGTTAACATCCAAAAGAGAATGAAATAGGTTGTCTCTGATTAAACTGTTCAAGATAAAGAAATGAAGAGACTGACTGAGTCTTTTTTTTAATCATTATTTATTTAATGGTGTTATTTAAGAAATAAATGAGCAAATTATATTTTCAACAAGTTGCCAGTGCAGGGAAAACATACATTTAAGCCTAGGCTTATCTGTGAAGCTGGCAGATCTAGGCTGAACTTAAACTTTGATCATGTTTTTCTTGACTGGAAATAAGCCCAGAGCTAAAGTCCCATATGATGGTAAATTAGTGGAGGTGAAAGAACATTAGTGCAATGGCAAAGAGTCTTTCCAAACTCAACAACTTGGAGCCAATCACCAAAGATCACTTCTTTAAAATCTCAATGAAGAAACTGGGGTTTGATTGGTTATTTCATTTTACTGCCCCTAAACAATTTAATTAAGTAAATCTTCTCACCCCGGGCATCTGCCCAGATGAAACAAAATTTTAAAAAATAAAAAAAATAATTTAAACATCATTACCAGTTTTTGTGAGTTTTGTTTAGCACCACATTTGGAGCAACATGTTGATCACATTTTTACATCTTATTTGACAAATTATCCCCATTGTACTCCCACCTTCCTTTGTCTTGTTTCCACAGATGTGAGCAACACGATATTATCTAATTTCCAAAACACATGAAGACAAACAACAGCAAAATAAGTCACACAAAAACCTTCTGCATTTACTTTGTGGTAGGAATGAATGCTCCGCTCGTGTGTCCACACACGGCATCACCCACTTGTAGCAGGTGTGAGCATTTTGAAAATGAAAGACATAACAAAATAAAACAAAGAGTGTTGTCTTCATCCAAATCTAGCAACATTTTTCTTCAATGCTTTTCTATGCCGTTAGTATGATTTCATTGAGTAGAACCCTCTGTTTGCTCATAACCTTAGCAGACATTTTATTTTTACCAGAGAAGTTTAAAAGACCCCATATACACTGTAGTAAAAAAGAAAAGCTTTATATTGTAGCTACAGACTTCCCTATGTTTTCTTTTTCTAAAAATCTCAAAACACTAAGAAGTAGTACAGCACAATTTTAAGACTCCCTTCAGTTGTCTTGAGAGGAGAGCTATGACAGAATTAGCAGCTATCATGCCTCTGGACTTAAACATTTCCTTCCTTATAACAATTTGCTCCTATCGCAGACTTCCTGCCTGGCTTCTGCCTTCAGAGGTACATGATATCGCATCTCAATTGTGATGCTGTAATTTAGATTATTTCGTTTTCTTTGTCCTTAGGGAAAAATTGCTACGTCAAAATTTTAATTTGAGGTCAGAAATGCTGCTTCCCTGCCCCTCCAGATTACATGTAATTGTGATAGAGTTTCAGGTGTTTCGCTTTGTTTATGTCGAGATTTTTGTCTTTAAAGTTTGGGACTACTCCTCTTGTGTCAGATTTAGTGTTCAGCACTGCTGTAGAGGAACCGTACACCCAGGTATCACACTCCAGGATACTTGGATGCATCAGTCTCCTTCATTTTAGTCCCACCATTTTCAATGTAATTTTACATCGCAAGTCCTGTTAAGATTTGTGAGCTTAGATAGAGTTTGTTGGTATTTTGTAATTGAGACTAAACAAAGTCAGTCAGTTCTTGATGCTTACCAACCGTCTCTGCGCAGAAGAGGAGTATTATCCTCACCGCCTAGAGAGGCTGCATGTAGGACCAGGGGCTCTTGGACGCCCTCTTCAGAGAGGCAGGGGTACTGCTTAACTTCACAGAGGTTTCACAGGCAATTAACATGATTAAATATATGTGTAATATGAAGAGGAAATTAACATCAACCATTTTGTGGAAAGTGAACAAATGTAACACATGCTTATTGAATCAGTACTGCGTGTAATGAAGTGAAGAAAACATTAATATGCATAATTCCTTCTTTTTCTCTTTCTTTCTGTCTCACCTAAGCTCTGCTTGGATTCAGTGGCTTCGTCCCTGCAGAATGTAATTCCAATAAAGCTATTTTTAAGTTTAAGTAATGCTGTATTTTTTTTCTGGATGAAACTGCTGCATCCTGATTTTAACTCCATGAAGGCTACTTTAACATTTCACCCTAACAAGGTAACTGTAATTCGTTTTCATCATGTCATAATTTCATTTAAAGATTGAACGCAGACAACTCAGCACAACCATCTTGCTGTCTCCCGGTCCCAGGCACCCACTCAGTGTGGTGAAAGTCATTTCTTTTCTTTCCCCGCCATTCAGACACCACTGCCATTGTATTGTAACCCTGCCTTCCCTCCTCCTTCCTGTCCTTGGTTTTGACATTTTTGGGTGGTGAAAATGATACAGCAGCGAGTTGTTTGGCTGGGGCTTAGTGTCAACGTTTGTTCTGGGAAAAAGCCTTTTTGTGCAGGTCCCTTTTGCCCTTTGGGTGAATTGACGTACATTTATGAAGTGAGGTGGCCTTTACAGGTGAATGGCAGCTGGTGGGTTTCAGGGAGGTCTGTCAGGGCAACAGGTAGAGAGCAGACCACTCTTCAGATCTCTCTCTGCTGTGGAGCCTCATGTTTCCCTAACAGCCCCCACATTTTGGACGATGGAGAAACATTTTTACAACTGAATGTGTGTTACGTTGTGTGTTTTTGTATGTACAAGCTGCAAGAAAGGTTGCTCCTCAATGATGTGTTCTTGAAAATGACACGGAAAATATGTAAGCGCTCGATAACCCCCACCTTGTTTCTCTCCGTTGCGTTTCTCCTTTATTGGAGGGTATTTATATTTCATGCCAGAGATACGGGGAGCAGGAATGGAATGCACTGAGACCTGGCTTCTGAGTGAAAGGCGTTGCAATACTTTTGACACTAATCACAAAGTTCACATATTTGTTTGATTTCTGCAGATCAGACCCTAATGGCCAAACACTCTCTGAGTTAATCAATGAGTGAGCAAACTGTGGAAGGTCTGGAGTTTCACAACTGAAATAGGTCGCTATGTGTGAGCCAGTCACTGAAAATCCGGGTTTGCACTACGCAGTTGCTCTGTGTGTGCTGCCTTGCAAAAGTAGGATAAAAAGCGAGTCAGGGGGAGCTGGAAATGTGCTATGGATCTGGTTTGTTGTCTGGCAGAAACACAGCTGTACTGAGCGGTAATGGGCTTGGAGTCAAGCTCCTCCAGCTGGCTCCACGGGAGAAGAATGACCACTGCAGTGCCTCCCATAAAATTAAGGTTGCAAGTTCACTCCAAGTTTCTCTGTAAAAGGGCATAAAATAAAATGCCTACTGGATGTGATGGGGAAAAAAAGAGAAAATACTTGTAGCTCCTTCGGAGATGAAGTAGTTTCTTCTTTTACCATGACCTACTTGAGCATAAATTATTTAATAGTGGTTTATTCTCTGTATCTACAAACCTGATATGATGATACATCTCTTTAAACTGATCTCATTTCATCAGCTTAGCCTCCTGTGCTAAAACCAGAGCCTATGTTAAAACAAAAAGACCTGACCTGTTGTGGTTAAAGCTTGTAGACCGCCGCTGTCAGACTGTGGGATTTTAACACCAGAATGAAAACAACTGTTCTAAAGGAATATCACGGAAAAAATAAAATAGTTAACATAGCCAGATAAATTATGATGAATGACAGCAAAAAAAAGCTTCCTACAAAAAGCTTTAACCCTAAAATGTTCATAATTTCTTACTAAAATGCATCAGTGCGACAAGGATGCTTGAGAACGGCTGTGCGCTTGTTAAATTATCAATTTTTATACATAGGATTTTTTTTTTAATTCAAGAGCAGCTCACTCTGAAGTATTTTGTCATTCTATAAAGTTGATATATGAATGGAAATTTGAGCACATTTAAAAAAAATTAAAAAAAAAGTTAAGTATTGCAGTTATAAGAGGGAAGCCAGATTGTGAAAGATTAAATGAAACAACCAGCAGGCCCGCTGTGTGGCCTGCCTTCACCGAGAGGCTTTAAACAGATATTACATCTTTCTCTTCTGACTGATAAGCACAAACACTGATACAGAGACACATAGAAAACCCTTCCCCCCCTCCATGTTTATCCCAGGCCAGATACTGAGCAATAAAACATGGCTGTTGTCATTGCGGAGCTCCTCTTCACTCGACAAGCACTCGAGCAGACCCAGCTTGATACTCGAGTCAGACTAAGAGTCCCCCGCGTTGGAGGGCCTGGAGACATTTAGCTGTTGGGCTGATGTCTGACAGCGTGTGTTTACTTATTACGGTGCTGGCTGTATGTTAAGTGACAGTGTGCATGAGTCCAAAATCCACAGAGATAAATTACTGGATGGCCAAGTGCCACAAGATCAAGTTAAAAAGCTCTGCTGCAGAAAAGAAAGAATTCCCGTGAAAAACGTGCGGTGGAATCAGGCTACTTCACTTTAAATGTGCGTGTGGCTGCAAGTCTTTGTTTGTACGTGTATGTTTACAACATCTGCGCACTGATTATTACAGTGTCAGCTGATTCAAAAATAGGAGCAGTTTAATATTAGACCTAAACTTAGATGGGAGATTTTTGTATCGTGAGGATACAGGGGTAGGAAAAGTTAGTATCATGATTATTGAGCGCAAATTTATTCCTGTCAGTTTAATTTTTCTATTCTTTTAAACTGTGAAGTAATTGTGCCAAGAGTAATGTTACAATCTAAAGTTATTGCACAAATAACGAATCCAGCTTCAAATAATAGGATTTTCTTAATGTAATGTGAATTTATTATATTTCTTATTAAAACATTGCTATTTTACATTCTTACCTTGCTTGTAATTTTTCATGTTTCAGGCAAACTACTTTTTCTTCGTGTGGTTAACATAGGTTCATGAATTATGCTGATAAACAGTAAACATGTTTTAATTACATTTTATATCTTCTCAAAACTGGTTTGAATCTAGATTTAGGCCAGTGGAGTTCTATAAGATGTGACACACTATGACAACCTATCACACCAGATATGTCTTATAATCAAATATTATCAAGGTAGACTGTATGAAACATCCTGCTATATTTCATTTAATAAAAAATGAAGGACACTTTTTTATTAAAAGTGTCCTATCAAATAAAATCTGATATGAAATGACCAGAGCTGGAAGGTTTTGAGTGGCAAAAGTTGATAATGACCGCTGCTTTGCCCATTAGCACAGTGTTTAAATGCAATTTTACTAGTCAGCTATTATGAATTCTGCTATGAATCCTCAGAAATGTTACCATTTTTAATTGGGGAGGAAAAAGGAGAAGGCAACAAAATGTGTGGTCTTAATAGCCACACAATTTACTATTGAAGTGTTCTACAGGCCAACACTGAAGCCTCCTTACGTATGACGGGAAAAGCTTGGGCACATGCGCAGTTGGTCGCGTGTGCGCATAGTTGTTTTGAAGTGCTGTTTATGTTAAACTGTGATTAACACCGTCCAGGTGCTCTCGCTGGCAGAGCTGTGCGCCCGCTGTTTTAGACTCTCACACATTTTCCCCCTGCCTGGGTCCAGTCATCCATATTTACCGAGCTGCTAGAGCCAAAGCGTTGAACTGCTGACCACTATTTATTCTTAGACTGTCTCATAAAGGGTGCTCCTCCATGGAAAGACGAAGCGCACGCGTGAAAGCATAAGAAACGTGGGAGAAGAAATCCAGACTTACAATGAGCGGGTACTTCGGTGTTTGGAGGCGGCAGAGGGTGGAAGGGAAACAGAGAGAAGGGGTGGGATGGAGGAGACAAAGGTGTAACCAGAGGTGTGATGGTCTGCTTCGGGAGGAACGAACCGAGGATGGATGCCACAGCCAACACTCAGACAGCGTTAAGAATTTCATTAACCCCATCTCCACAGGTCTAGACAGGAAGGCCGGTCTTTGGCCCCACACAACCACTGCCCCGTGAGCTGAGCTGGACAAAGCTCTGAAGCTGGGTTTGCCATCACCCTGAGGAGCACGAGGCTGTTTATTTAGTGCCGATGGTGGCCAGTGATGTGTGTGCATATCCTCAGACCTTTCTGTAAAATGGTCAGCGTGGTTTTTTCAGATACACAGGACATCTGTCTGCGTCCACACTGAGCTCTGTGTTGACTGAGTTCGTCACCAGGAAGATGTCAGGAAGTGAGGAGAAACAGGAGGATGTGGAGAGGTCAGAAGAAGGCCAGGGTACAGAGAAGCAGAGCAGGAAGGTACAACTGAAAACCAAGTTATTGTTATTGTATTGTTCTGCAACCTGGAGGAAGCTGGACAGAATTCAAAGAGCAGCAAATGGATGGGTGTTTCTGAATTATTAGAGTCTCTACTTAAGAAGAAGTAGTTAAATTAAAAACATTTTCCAAAACTAGGACAATCCCTGACATTTATTGACTTAATCATGTTTTAATAACATTATCATTCACCTGCCTATTAAAGATTTTAAAACTAGAAACCTCAAAATATCAAGCCTCAAAGCCACTTAGGGAAAATACATAAAATTCATATGAACCATTCTTCCCACATTGGTATGGCTTATTATTTGTTATTGCATCTTTCTTGTGCATATCCATTCATCCTGGAAAGAATTTCACGTACAAATTTTCAAAACACAAATTGCCTGTTTTAAGAAATTCAACGTGATTGCCACACAAGTGGTTTATTTTTTTTTTAAAATAAATGTGATGTCAAACAAATGTGGGATATTTCTAGTGTGTGTTTTAATCCCTCAGCAGCAGCATGTTCTGTACCATCTGAATCATTCAACACATGCCGTGATGCAATCTTACGCTAAACTTTCTCATCCAGTGACAGTGTTTAAGCCTAGTTTCTATTTTATTTCTAAGGAAAATCTTGAAGTGTCTGGTTGTGTTGTTCTTACAGAGGGCACAACCTGTGTACAACACTCCCATAATGCTGCTGCTCTGACAGTGAGTGCAGGCCGTGCACTTTTGATTAAACCACCACAGTCATGTGTTTACTTCAAGTTAAGTGGGGGTCACAAGTATTTTTTTTTTTTTTTTTTTGCTTTCATTCCCCTCATCCCCAATAAATCTATTTCCGGCTGGAGTAGAAGAGGCTTAGGCCAGAGGGAGAGAGGGACCCGCACTCGGTGGTCCTCTGCAGCAAGCGCTCGGGAGAACCGGACCTAAAAAAAATAAACTCTCCTCTCTGGCACTGAGGGTGGGCGATGCCACTCTGCGACAGAACACGGCGGGTTCTGGTGAGTGTAACTGAACTGTCACTAACCGCTCACCCCCACCCCAACAACTCCCCATCAATGTCCCTCTGGACTGGGAAGGCCATTCTGGACAAGGAAGGCAAAGGGTCAGAGATGAGCATTCTCAGCATTCCCAGCCAGCAGAGAGGCGGCAGGTACGAGCAACAAGCTCACGCTCAAACGCAACATAAGCAGCTGCTGCAAAATGCAGATCACTGCAGCACATGTCACCACCGGTAGATGTAACGAGACGCAGAGCTAATCCAACTAGTTTCAGACTTCTTATGAAATACACGCAGACACAAGCGCTAAAGTTGTACACAACAATCAGCAAGGTACGCTAGTCGGATTAGACTAGACCTGGACTTTTCACCCTAAATATGTAGCATCACATGAGATGAACTGCCTATTAGTCTGAAAATAGAGTAATAAGGTGGTGGCAACATTATGCTGTAGGAATGTTTTCTTTAGCAGGAAAAAGGAAACTGGTCAGAACTACTAGGAGGATGGATGAGCTGAATACAGGCTAGTCCTGGAACGGAAGCTGCTAAAGATTTCAAACTGGACAGAAGATTCACCTTCAACTGGAACAACAGTCTTAAGGGGGCAGTATTATCTATTTTCCAAGCAAGTATTCTGCAATTTTATAACACAATCGAGTATCTATGTTACCTGCCGTAGTTATGAAAATGATGTTTTGACTTCGCAATTTAACACATTGAAATTGGGCCTATGTCTCTTTAAAAGTTCCTGCTGTCTTCAAAACTCCGTCTTAAGCAAGTCATCACAACAACATTCCTCGATTAAGCCTTTAGCATTTTAATGAGAATAGGTTTGTATGATGAGCTCTGCAGATGTGCGGTTCCACCAGGTGTTTGCTAATTGCTGGTGGCTAGTCTGAAGGAGCTGAGTGGGGGCAGGGTGCTCTGTGAGGCAGAAGCTCAGCTGAGGAGCTGTATGGAAAAGGCAGCGCCTTTAGTGAAAGCAAACATTTCTGCAAACATAATGGTTACCAGGGGAGACCGAACAATTTCTCAAACACACTTGAAGGCATTGAGGCAACACTCCAAGTATGTTTTTGATGAGGGAATAACAGAACATGATGTAAAGCTCAAAAAAGTTGAATTTACAAAATAGTGCCCCTTTAAACATTTAGCCAGAACCACAATGAAATAACTAGGAATTTGTGAAAAGACTTGAAATGTTCACAGAATCTCTCCATCCAAAGTGACTGAGTTTGAGCTATTTAGCAAAGAAAATTGCCAAAAATGTTTGTTTTGACTTGTCCAAAAGATGCTATGGACACATTACACAGAGCTCTAATGAAACATATTGAAGGCTGAGGCTTCAATATATTTTATAACAAGACAAATGTTTAGCTTCTGCAAAGCATTGTATGTGTGCTGATGTTGATGCATGTGTGCATGTGTGTGTTTTACCTTGCGTGTTTCAGTGATGTAGAGAGAGTTGGAGGCAAGAGCAGCTGCTTAATGTTTAACTGCAGCAGCTCTTAGTAGACTTGGCATGCCCTGACAAAATCCATTTTGCGATGGAGCTGTGATTATGATGATGGGCCTGGAATTAAGATGTTGGCTCCTCCAGGCCTCGTTTTTGCTTCAGCTTGAGAGCAGCAGCTTTTGCACACGCTCACCCACTTTTCCTGTACTTCCCTCCGCCCCGTGTTGATGCAGTGTATCTGTTCATTTCAAAGACAGAACATTGATTGTGCAGTGGAGCTCGGACATTTAATTGTTTGTAAACTCTCCAGTCCATGTTATAAATGAAGTAGTCTGGTTGAATTACATAACTTGGTCACTATCTCTGAAGGAGCACAGCTAAATGTATAATTTATTCACAGCTAAAGCAGCATAACTGGACTTGTTTGAGATGCTTAAGGGGCTGAAAAGTCGTTAGTGCTGTCGTCTTGCAGCAAAAAGGTTGTGATTCAAATCCTGGCCTGGGATCTTTCTACATGGAGTTCGCATGTTTCCACTGGGAACTCTGGCTTCCTCCCACATTCCAGAAACATAACTTTGAGATTACTTGGTCTCTCTACATTGTCCTTAGGTGTGAGTTTGCGCTGGTCATTGTTTGTCCTCTGTGTCTCTATGTTGCCATGCGATGGACTGGTGACCTGCCCGCGGCACACCCTGCCTCTCGTCCAGTGATTGCTCTGCAAGGATAAGTGGTACATATGATGGAAGGGATGTCTCAAGGAATCACTGCCTGGCAAAGATGCTGACGTACATTTTTCCATTCATCTAGTTCAGATATAATCACCTCCCTCTTTTCTAAAAGTTAGATACAAGCTGGAATAAAGCTGTAAAAGTTTGTGGAGGATCTTGGAGTTTAAATAAGTCTGCTGCAGTCACTCTCTCAATTTCTTCCAGTTGCAGACTGTGACGCAGGCGAGGAGGTTGGTGGATGACCACGCATGATTCAGGGTTTGAGCAGTACTTATCAGCACATTGTTTAAACATGTATACATACACCTAATACAACACAAACACTCCCACACACTCTTCTCAGCCCTCCTCTCTCCATGCAGGTCCTGGGTGTTCCAAAATCACGCCCCTCCGTCCTCGTGCTGCGACCTTCCCCTGCGCACTAAATGTTATCCTTTTGGCTCCTAATTGCCTGTAATTTGCTCGTTGAAAGAATCCCTCTCTTGTCTGGAGCAGCGATGCGTGGTAACCTGAGAACCCCGAGGGGGAGGCGGAGGAGGAAGAGCAGAGGACATAAGAATCCAGGGGAAGTGGACAGATTATGGGGGCAGGACTCGAAGGTGAAGAGGAAGCGATGAGGAGAGGATAGGGATGAAAATGTGAGGCTGAAAAGGCAGGAGCAGTTGCAGAGCGGCGTGCATGTAGTTCCAGTTCAGCAAAGCGCCTTATTCTGTCCGGTTTCTAAAACCTTTTGTATGCTTAAAACAAAGGGCGCTCCCAGATTGACTGGTTTGCAAACACTAGCTTAAAATAGCACTGCACTGATGTGCTTAATTTCTTTTCAAATAATTTTGATTTGCCATATGAAAACAATAAATAATTTAGAGTCAGGTTCTGAAAAATCTGCCAATAGGTGAGTCCACATATAGGTGGGAGTCCACTGCATGTATTCATATATTGTTTTTTGATTTTACTTATTCAGCTGCATGGACTGCCCTCTTAGGAGCCTGGAGAACTCTGATTTATTTGAATAATTTAACTCAAGGCTTCCCTGCTTTGACCCACTCTTAGGTGCACACACAAACACACAAACACACACTGCTGCTAACTATTTTGATCTGAGTGCGGTGTGGTCTCCTGGACAGGATATAGGTTCTTGATTGTTTGCCTTAATTTCCTGTGGTGAGGGATGACGAGAGCCTGCCCGCCTGCTTTGCCAGCTTTTACTCTCCTGTTTCCTCTAACCAGTTTAACATGCCTCCTTCTCAAAGGACCAGCGGAGGCTGCGAGAAAGCCAGACACGCACATTTCTCTGGTTCATCTACTTGAGAGGATTTGTCATTAAAGTCGACTCCCTTCCCCCCAACGGGGCGGCATCTAGTCTTCGGGCTCACCTAGCTTTTAAGCTGCTGCTGTGTGGACTCAACAAAGTGCCCGCTTTAAGCATACAGTTGATTGCTGTGAGATTATACTGCTCCTTTTCAGCCGGGGTCAGCGTTTTCATGTTTGACAGTTGGAATCACAAGCAAATTGTGTCATTTCCTACTTCTTCTAACTTGATGTGTATGTGTGCATTTAAGTGTACGTGGCTGTCTGGTGTCATTAAAGAGTCAACAGTTTGCAGGCTATTATATGGTCTCCGTATCTGAAGTTCACAGCAACAACAACCACTCTGCTCCTCAAAGTACGACAAAGCAAACCCCCCCATGCTAATCTATTTCAGAACTTCAGTGACTCATCACATTTGTATGACTCTCCACGGTTTAGTGTCAGATTCTCTCTCATTATTGTTATGTCTTTCCCCAAATGTCAGCGCAGTAGTCTCATGTTGTTTCTGTGGCCGGTGCCGGCAGCATTTGGCTCATTTTAGAGTGGAGCTGGTTTACAGTTTACATCTGAATGTTTGCTTGTCCTCTATACTTCTCCTCACAAGGACCACCCAGGCGAGAGGTGAAGTGGTCCTACTGCCATTACTTTTTCAACCTCGCAAGGCAGTTGTGTCATTTTTTTTCCCATTGCCACTGAGTCTAAGCAGTCTATCTAAAGAGAAAGAGAAATTCAGTGCAAATGCATATTATGTTTTTATATTCTATACACTTTTCTTCATCTTACATCCTGAGACGTCAGTGTAATGCATTTAAAGAGTTTGATCATAATTGCAAAGTGCACTTTTCTTATTTAGCTTTGTGGAAACTACAAATAGTTTTTTGTCCAATTCACAATTATCATAAAATACAGTTTGGTGATTGTAATGAAAATATAAAATTCTCTGAATACATGCACCTGTTCCTGAGTAATACAGGTGTCACTTAACTTTTTACATAAATCTTAAATTTTGATTCTAAATTAGTTATCTATAAATGACCTGTTAATGGATATTAGAACATGCATAAATCTCATGGTGTTTAAAAAACTAACTGCAATCATTCTTAGACTTTTCCGTCCTCATTTTATGACTTCAAATAAACTGGATCCTCTCACTAAAAAATCGATTTCAAGCTCTAAATATTGAGTGAAATTTGGGTAATGAAAATTTTGATCAGTTCTAAAATATTTCCTTTTCATTTATCAGTATCAAATATCTTCTGTTTATAAAACTGAGCATACTTTGCAAACACTTTACACAGTTTTAGAATTCATAATAAACAAAACGTGCTGTAGAAAAAAATTATAAAATTTTTCTCATTTGAATTGTGTTAAATATAAAAATATGTAGGCTACGTCAAAAACTTAAAAATAGTTAATGAGCGTAAAGGTACATTTCTTGAAATATAGCGGTGATTGTATGTTTTAAAAGCAGAATGACGGAGTTTGCCAGACTGGCCACACAATTCTGCATTATCGTCCCTCCCACTGTTTACATATTAAGGTCATGGACTCTATGACTGGAGATACCACTCATATCTTTCTTGACCGACTCCCCAGGGATGGTCCATAATAGCCCATCATTTTCCTACCATAGATAGTAGATACCTTGAACAAGCCTTATGACACATCCCTTGAATGAAAGGACATGCCTTTCATTTTCTGCTGCAGCCTGAATTACACTTAAGCATATCAGATGTGAAGTGCTTAGGAGAGTTGGCTGAGGAGGCAGCAAAGTACTGACAGGTTGTTGACATCGTCTCATGGTCTTTTTTACATCTTTTATTCTCTGTGGCAAAATTGCGATTAGTTTTAGTATGTTGGACAAGCACCATTTGTCTGTAGACAAGTTGAACACTTCCATACTCACACTCAAGCCCCGGCTGATTTTATGCAATCTGCGAGGCTCATAGAGGAGAGGCCAGCACTTTCAAAGGGTCCGTTTTAGTGGAAACAAAGAAATGTTGTTGTTGGACTGGACGTGTCTGACTGCGACAGGTCCAGATGGGTGAGTGGAAGTGCAGGCGTCCAAATTGGAGGACGGCTAGAGGAGCTCACAATTGGTTTGCTGGCCACTTGTCATGTTGATTTTGTTCCAAAAATACACATGCAACCAGAGTTTTTGCTTGGAAACATCAAACCTGGAGTGCAACGCTGTCCAGATGCTCAAAGTTCAGATGGAGTTGATTTTTAAGAAAAAGAGGCTGTGTTCATAAATTTTTGCTGCTCATGTGTAGCATTTTATTCTGTGAAATGTTACTGTACTATAAGATGAGAAGAAGCTACAATAAGGTACAATTGACAACCTTAGAATTAGCAAAAACAGGTTGTGCATCATTTTAGGAATAAATTTGCTTGGAGTGTAATGAGAAACGAAGAATTCTCTTTGGTCTTTGTTTTTTAATGTAATTATGCAATGAAGCTGCATTCCTGCTGAATGAAGCTGCATTCCTGCTGAATCATTAAAAGTTAAAGTAAAAATTAAAAGTTATATAAGATGAAGCACTGAGTATATATGTATATAAAAGCTTCTAACTTTACTAACTTTATCAAAAACAATGTTTTAATTTAAAAAAATGTTTTTTTTTCCTCTCTTTTTTTAATAGGACAACTTATTTGTTTCTTTCCTTTGGCAAATATTACACTTCAGAAAATATTCAGTACTTCATGATATCATGAGTTCTTTCAAAACACCCATTTAAAAATGTTTCCACCACTCTGATCGTTCTGCAGCACATTTCCAAAAGTGAAGCTGAAATTCTCATGAGAAATCCTTCGCTGTCTTTGACATTTTTAAAAGCTTTATTTTTATGCATCACTATGTGTAAAATGTAACTATCACACTAGTAAAAATTTGAATAGAAATATAAAATCTGAAACAAGATATAGGACAGCAATTCATTTGCCTTTGGACATTGTATAAGTTCATATATAATTTTTCAGAATGTTTTTCAGACCCAAATCCTGCAGGTGTTAAATCTGTCAAAGGAATTTATTTTGTTAGAATTAGGAAAAGCCAAACAGTGTTGTTAAAATTACAGTTACAAAAATTTGAGGTGTTTTGTTTTTCACCTTTAAAAATACTTGCTTAGCTTTGATTTGACTTTTTTTTTATAACTAGATTTTTGGTCAGAAACTTTCAGTGGAAATGGGAAGAAATGACAGGACAAAGAGGAACCAGAGGGTATCAGCTATTTCTAATACTCCTGCCTGTTAGCACGTCTCTGCAATCTAATCAGCCTGTAGAGGGCTGTTGAGGAGCTTCCTAATTGCTCATTTTTTTCTGTATCTCCAACCACTCAGCAGCATCGACCAGGTTCAACTTTAACCTGGGAACACACACATGCACATACCACAACTACTTTACTTCTGATAATAGGACCGGGTTGCAATATTTTATATTCTCATAAAACAGTAACCCCCTTTAATTTCAACTCTTATGTTGCTGACCTAATTTTTTTTTAACTAAGCAAGAAGAGATAACCTCAAAGTCTCTTTTTAATCACTACAGTGTTGCTGTTGCAGTTGCAGCAGAGGGTGAGAGTTCACTGAACTGGATTTCCTCCATGACGTTCAGTCACCAAACGGAGAATTGATGCATAAACAAGACTGACACAAAGTTCAGTATTGAGCCTCACTGTTTGGCCGTGCACCAGAACCACCCTGTTTTGCTAAAATTAGCGTTTTATTTTTTTTAGTCTTTGTTTTGCGTTTCACTTTTAGCTAATTATTTTCCTTTTCAGAAAATAATTATCTTTAACATTAGATTTTCCTTTTCTTTTTGAAAAGAAAAATCCTGAATTTTCCTTTTCAGAAAATCCAGGATCCAATATTAGTCCAATTGTATTTTTTTTATATCTATACCAGAATAATTTTATACACATTCCATTAGAATTTCTATGTGTTATAGCAAATTTTATTACATGGTTATAATTTGGACCGGTTCAGGGTGTACCCTGCCTCTCGCCCGGACCGCAGCTGGAGATAGGCACCAGCAACTCCCGACCCCACTAGGGTCAAGGGTGAACAGATAATGGATGGATGGGTTATAATTTGATGTGTGCAAAATCTGATTTATGAAGGTTTTAGGTAAAAATGTGCAACAAACACACTAAACCAAGTAAAACTAAAAACCAATGTTTATAAAAAGAAATGACACTTAATCTATTCTTCAAGGCTTTAAACAGACATAATACCTAAAAAAAAGAATATTATATTCATTTGGTTATTTACTGTAATAAAATAATGGAAAAAGTATACATACAAAAATGTTTTCTTGATTATAAACAAATACCACATTTGAATAAGTAAGCCCAGCCAGGGCCTGCAATAACTGGGTCACAAGGTTAATACAAACCAATTACCCAGAGAGTGTAGAAGGAGACAGGAAGCACAATATTTACCACATCACTGGCAGAGTGATGTACCAGCGCCAGACAAGAACAATTGTTTTAATACACGCTCTGTGACTCTGCCCTCAAGTTTCACTGTAACAGTAGTGAAAAAATAAAAACAAAACACAAGAAACTTCAGATGGGGAGCGGGGTGTATGATAAACTGAACTGAATCCACAAACCCCAGATCTTTAACATAAAACCCTGGATAAACACTGTCTGTTGTCATAAAAGCGCTGTTCATTTTTTATCCTCTGGCAAGTCTGACCTCAAACTGTAGGAAAAATCGAAGCTATCAAAGCTTGGGACTGACATCACCAAATCTGGTTCTGTATCTAAGGAGACAACTTTCATGCTTTTACTTTGATGTTTTGACTGGCTTGATAACTATAAATGTCTACGTATTGGACGTGTTTATGCTGGGGATGTTTGCTGTGACCCTGGCGTGTGGCTGCGGGACACTGCGGGGGGTCCTGCTTCCTGTTTATCACATCCTCCATGCGAATGTCAAACAGTTTACCTAACAAGGTGCTCTCTCTATGTCTTCCCTCCAACTCAGTAGTATACACCAAGCAGACACGTATACTACCATGCAACATACAAGTGACACTAACGTACATGCCTATTCACTCTATGCACAAAACTTTCTCTTTTGAAGACACACACACGTGCACAATGGAAGAAATTTTTTGATTTGTCACGAGAATACATGTATATTTATAGGACATGTTCAGTATGAAACAGAGAAAATTACACAATGCTTACAAGAAAATATTTTTTTCTTTAAACTGAGAATGATCTGTAAATGAAAATAATGCAGATATTATGGTAGTTTTGATGAAAATTGTTATTATTTCCTTGTAATAAACTCCTCAATGTGACAATGACTTCAATTTATGAAGCACCATGCAGAAAATAAATAAATAAATAAAATGTGCTTTATTTGATATTGTACCTGTCAAGAAAAATATAACATATTTTGTACATTAACATGTTTATTCTTTTGCATATGCATACATTTTACAATTCATGGTTTTTTGGGGGGTTTTTTTTATAACAAACTTCTGTACAACTTTTTGTTCTTTTGTAGTTGTGGGAATATTCTCTTTTGGAATAAAGCAAAACCTGTGAGACTGTTCTAATTTAAGTACAATCTTTCAGATTTTGTTTTTTACAAGCGCACCTTGCTGTACATGAGCAACGTTTTTCCCTCACTCATCTGCCAGTAAAAACAATGTCACCGAAAAGCCTTTTCAGGAACTGCTCTCTCATCTTCCTGTCTCTGTTCCTGGGCTTTCTCCAGACTCAGCTGTCTTGTAAACCCCACAAAATCTACACACAGTAACACGAGAGGCAGCATGACAGAGGACGAGGGAGGCGGGAGGAGAGAGTAGGACCGAATGAACGCGGACATGCCTCTGAAGAAGTGGAGGAGGTGAGGGTAATTTGTGAGCTTCGTTTTAAAACTTTAGAGGATCTGCCATCTATCTGATATCCATTGTGTCTCTTAAATCCTCTGTGGGTGGCTGAACATGTGCTTGTGTGTGCCCTTCGCCTGCCACATGCTTTGATGTGCACAAAAAACTTAATGGAAAAAGGGTAATCTCACTTGAATTTAACTTAAGTAAATCTAATCAGATTCTTTTTACAAGTCAAAAAAGCTTTGATAAACTAAAAAGTTTTTTTTTTGTAATTTGTTATGTTTATAAAACCTAAATTGTGTTTCTGTTAAGATGCTGTTTACAGTTTTTAATTTAAAAAAGGAATTTTGGTTAAATTTGGCAGACCAAGAAAAAACATTTTGGAGAAGTTTGAAGCAATGTTGCGTTATAAAACATTAATCCCCAAAACTGTTTGAGCTGCCCTCCACAGATCTAACCCTTGTGGAAAAGCAGCAAGAGCAAATCACTGTTGTTGTTTTTTTTCCTCCAAGGGATTTTGTGGGCTCTAGTGTCCCTTATATGAAAGCAGGCTGACAGGAAGGGGGTGAAGACATGCGGCAAATATTGTCAGGTCCGGGAATCGAACCCGCGACAGCCACGTCAAGGACTCAAGGTCTCCAAACGTGGGTTGTGCTTCCCCTTACGCCACCACAGCACGCCCTGAGCAAGACATTGTTGAAAAAAGTAATTAAAAGAAACACTAGGAGTTTCTACAAGCAGTCCAGGAAAATCAACAAATACACGAAAAAGGTGTTCCGGTCAAATAAGAGCAAAACTGAACTTGTTGAATTGCGAACTTGTAAACGCAATGAAGGAAGGAAAATATAACACTGAACATCTCCCTATCCCCATGTTGAAACATGGTGGTGGCAGCATCATGATATGAAGGCTGTAGAGGCTATAAAATGGTTTGAGATGACTTGAGAACATACAGCAAACTCCCTTCTGATGTTGATGCTGACTGAGCTGAGATAAGACAGAAATATATGTTTTGCCAGAAAATACAGGCTGTGAAAGAGTTTGTCAAAAATCTAAATTCACAGGAGAGGAAAGCACACAAAGTTGCTGGATGTTAGATTAACTCTTTGTTGCAGCTTTTCCCCCCTTCTCATCCCTGCATATGATTATTTTCCTCTCAGGAATATTGATGCAAGTATGATTATTTTCCTGTTTGGACAGTGAGTTACTGCCTTCATGAAGCGGCCTGCAGGCAGTGGGGCGCAAGCGAGGCGGCGGATGAATGTGTGGGTACGTGGGTGGTCTTCTGAAACCAGAATGCAGGGCCATGAAGGTTCTACACTGCAAATGGAAGTGAACTGTTAAAGGCCACAGGAGCAGCCCGAATGAAATCATAATATGCCGAAATGAAAGGGATAAAAAAAAAAAACTACACAGAGGAAAATTGGGGGCATGGAGAACAGTGTCCCACAGATACATGGTGGAGGTCTGTGAACAAGTCTGGCGGGTCTCCTCTACAGAGCAACTCTTTCATTAGGGGAAACATGCATGGGATAGTTTATTCACCCAATAAAGCTTCAATAGATTGAAATAACTGGACAAGCAAGGGAGGATTGCAGCAGAGCTGATGCTTGCTGCTCAAACAGCAACCACCTAAAGGAGCAACTGGGAAACGAATCTGACTCACAGGATGACTAAAGAGAGACAAGTTGCAGAAATGAGTAAAAATAAACGATGAATGGATTTCATTGGAAAGTTTGACCAAGAACCTGTGTTATGTCCTGTGACACAAAATCTTATGAGGTTCGGCACAGGAATAAGAAATCAACATCAAAAGTAACCGACAGATTAACTTGCATAAAACTGTTGAAAAGCAGCACCTTGTAATCTGAACTTTTCCATTATGGTGGACTGCAGCAGAGTCTGGAGATCCTGCTCCACTAGTTTGCTTTTCTGCCATCTATGTCATCGTCTCCTCTGGCCTCTGACAGCCTTCACTCTCTCAGTCTGTCTGTCTCTGTGGATTTCCTGTGGCCTCAGGGCTCTGCTACATCCACCTCTCTCTCTCAGGACACAGCGCAGCCCTCAGAGCACACACACTAACACACGCGGACATGCGAACGCAAACGCACACAATCAGCTCAGTGTCTCTGGGGCTGCAATGATAAGAATCTCCACCACTTCCCTCTGGGATCAAAATGGGAAAGATGCTGCCCATTACCAGGATGTAAGTTGTTGGGTGTTTGGTGGTTGTGTCAGTCATTCTTTGTATATGCAGGGCTGCTAAACGCGTCCCTCTGAAGGGTTGTCTACTTTACAAACCTACATTTTTATATGTACACTTGCGGAAAAACAAAGATGTATTGAAAGACAAAAAAAGACGGAAGGAGAGACAAAACACGGATAAAGTGGGCAGAAGCTCTCATAGCTGCAGGGCTCCAGCTTCTGCCAATGGTTTCCAGATGGGCCTGGTTTGGCCTGTGTTGCTCCAGAGCGTGGACGTCTGTTCTCCAGTGGAGATGCACTCACACACAAACACAAAAAAATAAAGTGAAATATGACATGCAGGCTGGGAGGACTCAGTATAACTACATCCTGAAAAATGTTTTCAGCATTTTTCAGGATGCTGAGAAAAGCAACAATAAATAAATAAACAATGTGTAAGAATTTTAAAGCTTTATTTTGTTGTTAAACCAGATTCAAGTGTTTATTACTATTTTTGATTCATCATCTTGCAATTCCTCACCTTGTTAAAACAAAAGTATAGAACACATAATATAAAATTTAGAATGCATGTCATATACAGCAGAACAATAATGTTGCCCAAATAAAGCAGAACTGCTCAAAACACGATGTCATCTCAACCATGTTTGCATTTTTACTTTATCATTTTACTAAATTTCATCACAAACCTTTGGAAATGTTTTAAACCATATGAGTGATATAATTTTATTATTTATTATGGTTTATCAGCTTTCTTTCCAACATATTTAATAAAAACATTTTTGGATATATTTTTAGTTATATAATTTCATTAAGGTTTTATTTAGATTTATTATTTAGATTTATTAAATAGCCACCTTCCTCTGCATCTTCTCATATCATAAAGATAAACTTTTCTCCCCTATTTTTGCTCTTGACAGTTGATATTTGATCACGATGTTCATAAGCTCTCATACTAAAATGCCAATTGAAGTTTATTTTTATTGCATTTTTATCTCATCTACTCACAAGTAGTTTTTAGGTTGCCTTGTGAATTTTTCCGCTTAATGTTTAGAAATGAATTGTCAGTAAATGCATTTTGGAGAGCTGTCAGATAAAATTGTCATCAAGTTTAGTTGTAAAAGTCAGCAGTGGGGGAAAGTCACGCAAGTGGATTATTTTATTTTTTTTTTTTCTCCTTTTAAAATACTTTTAAAATATCTATTTTATGAACTTGATGTACTTAAAATATTCCAGCAGTGACATTTTTCTTGAAGACATTGTTTGGTGTGTGGCACAAGGCTCTTCCCACGCACTACTGTGGCTGCACAAAGAGTCAGTGTTCAGAGACCTTAGGGCGCAGCGATGCGTGACCTGACGGTGTGAAGCTGCCTGTAAAATCCACAGAAACAGGTACGGGTCACAGCCAACGGCAGACATGTTGGATCGCCCTCTGCTTTCTCACTGTTTCTGTTCTGTGAGTGTTTGTGCAGGGTGGAGGTGGAGGTGGTGACGATGGTGTGGGGTGACTGTGTCTCCATAACTCTGTATTTTTGGAAACCACATGAAACAAAACAGCCATGTCCTCTGGCACACATGGCCCAGCAGCCACCATGGAGGCCTCTGATGGTGAGAGCGACCATCCACAACACTGTCCTCCCACCCTCGTCCGCTAAAGACACACATTCCAACATACAAATAGACTCATCATACTTTGAACTTCCCATGTGGTATCAGTTTTAATCGTTTTTGCACTGTCCAAAACCAGAAGTTATCATCCACCAATGATGGATACATCTATAAACTAAGGATATATCATTAGCAATAGTTAGCAGCCTCGCTGTGTTTACATCATTGATACACAGCTGTTGAGGAATGTCAAACAAGCAGAGTGGATAAATATGTTTTCCAGGTGGGGTTCTTAATCAGCAAAAAAATTGCCCCCCCCATCAGTTTGTGGTGTTACACCTTAAGATCGATTGATATCCTCATTAGCCAGCTAGAATGGACCGTAGCCCTAATGCTAGACCTGTGTTTGTTATTGTGCGAAAGAAACGAGTCCAGTGGGGATAAAGCTGGCTGCACTGATGGCGAACAGGAGGTACAACAAAAGAGGGAAAAATAAAGAGAGCTGAGAGGAAGAAAATATATAAAAGTGCAAACACCGAGGGATTCATTTCAGACTGAAGCAGAAAGCAAAAGAAAGACGAGCTATCGATTACATTTACTGGCGACATGTATATGCCTGAGCCTTTGGTTGTCTGTTGCTCTCCCATACATTAGATGCTGCATGTATTCCCCTGCAGACCAGCCTAACATCTGGATTGGATGAGTGTCCGGGCAGACTGAGAGCATCCAAGTACATCGCAGAAGGTATTAGAGGTAATTTTCTTATTAGAGAAGAAAGACTCAATCTCAGAAGCTGTGATTGTAAATGGAGTTGGAGCTTATCTGGAGGACTATCAGTATCCCTGCAGGGAAAATAAAAGTAGGCAAGCGGTGGCAGTTTAACACAAACACATGTACATCATAGCTTAAACACATGAATCTGAACAGACACAACTAGACAATGCATGCAGCATAATCTGACATTACTCTATTAGATTGTTTTCCCTCACAGTCCCAAATTTGATCATGTAAACTGCAAACCTTTTTGTCAAAAATGAAAACATGGATGATGAATGAGAAGTACATTTTAACAGTGATTACTCAGAACTTGAATAAGGTTTAACATGTTTTATTTTATTTTATTTTTTTTTTACCAGCCATCTTCTTTTGGCTTTTTGGATTCACAGAAGATGGAATAATGTTATTTTTTAAAATTACTTTATTGAACCTTACCAGAATAAAAACCCATGGTAGCTAAAAATTTCTTTTTCAAGGGAGTCCTGGCAAAGGTACTGATTCATGATGTCACAAGTGTGCATCAGAATCACACAAAAAGCAGGTTTAAAGCAGCAGCATGTAACTTTTATTTTAAAAAGATATATATTTTTTTACATATTTGTTAAAACTATCACTTTATCATGACAGTCTGTGAAAATATCAAGCTCCTCTGCCTTCTCCCTATAGTCCTGATATCATCTGAACAAATACACCATTCCATCAGAAACAACTAATCGGAGCCAGGAGGAGAGTCTCGGGGCTGTCAATCACTCTCGTGTACATGCTGCTCACAACACTCAAACAATATAGTTCTAACATAATAATCCTAAAGCGCTTTATTTGATATAAAACCCTGCTAATCACAATTTCTGTTGAACATTAAAAAGTTTAATCCTTTTTGATAATAACATCAAAAACTTAATATTTTATTAAATAAAATCTTAAGTTTTGGATATTAGTTCTTGTTTTCCACAAAAGCTTGTCACCATTTAGAGTGCTAAAGCTGTTTGGTCAGGCTACTTCAACCACTGGCTGATGTGGGATTCCAGGAGACAAAAGTTTATTTAAAACAGCATACTTATTTATTTTAATACTAAAATAGTCAACTAAAAAGAGAAAATAAGAAGATGTGCTTTCTTATTTGATTAAGCCCAGATACTGGAAGATTATACTACAACAATAACAACAAGTTTTGTGTCTGTTTCATGATATTCTGGGTCAACAAAGCCTTTCACTCCATCCCACTTTCTGTTTAGTCTGTTATGATGGAGTTTTTTTCCGTTTTTGTGCGCATTGTTATTCTGCGGTTCTTGTTGCCGTTGTTTGTATTTTCCTGTTTTACTCGGAGGCATCAAAAGACGAACGGCATTTGCGTGTGAGGATGATGTCACTGTTAATGTTCTCGTTATCTGCCTTGGAATCTGATGACGGTTGTGTGGCGGGTTAGTCACCATAAGCCTGCCGTAAGACGGAAACATTTTCAGCTTCTTACAAATCATTTACAAACAACCGCTGGTTCTGCTGTGGAAGAATACCAGGAATAAGAATGGGATGTAATCTGAAACCCCCACAGAGCAGTTTAGCTTTTATTATTGCTTTCTCTGAGGATCTGACTCTGATATCTTTATTTCAGACTAACCTCATTTGTTTTGTTTCAGCTGAGGTTTGTCGCAAAAAAAATGCTGTAGACACTGAACTAACTGAGAACTCACAAAGTATCCAAACATCATCTGCTCTTCATCTTCATCTCCCACATATTTACGAAAGGGATGAAGAGAACAGCATGCAGGCGTTTCAACATATGTCATTATTATATGACTATTATGAACAAAATCTGTTTTCATATTGAAAAGCTCCAATTATTGTTTATTATTTTATTCATTTCTCTAGTGCATTTGAAATTAGTTAACTTTCCAATTATGAAACTCACATCCCTGTAACTGTTTTATATTCTAAAAGCCATTTAGATTTTATTGAAAGCTGTTTTACAAATTATGATTTCGTTTATTTAGGAGGAAAAAGCTATCCTGACCCCTATTTGAAGATTAGTTATGGCTGTGCTCAGTAATAATTTAGCTGTGATTAAGCATGGGTTATTGGAAATCTTAGTTCAACTTCACAAGCCAAACTTACGCAGAAAAAAAAATTAGACCCTGTCTGACACCATAAAAATAGACAAATAATGTTGAGAAGCAACATGTTATGCCCCAATCTAAAAAAATCCAAGAACAGAAAAGAGTTATTAAAATATTCCTGGAAAAGGTTTGCATATTTGTTTCTAAGACTGTGGAACATCAGCAAATGATATTGAGAACCATCACTCTAATAACAGTGATGAACCGTCCCAGGTGTGTCCAACTTACCAAAATTACTCCAAGAGTTCATCCCGGAGGTCACAAACAAAGTCAAAGCAACATTGGAAGCACTGCTGCACTTGATTCAGTTTGTGTTTTAGCAAAGAGACTGGGCAAAAACGACATTTATGTTTTCATTTTTTTGGCATAAACTAAAAGAGAAAAGTTTCAGACACCCTTCAATGTGGCTGATTTAAAACAATTCTGTAAAAAAAAGTCTCCCAAACACTTGATGACAGTGTTTGTATCTCACATAGGGATAGGTTGAGTTGGACAGCTTTTTACCTTCAGGTTGAAAACCACCTGTTTTTTTTTCATCTCTGTTATCTTTGTCTTATATTTAAATTAGTTTTGATGACACACTTCAGGTTAACAAAACAGTATAAACAGAACAAATACTTTCTCACAGAACTGTATATGTGGCAAGCCTCGCTCTCCACAACACCCTCAATTCACCTCTGCTCCTTGAAGAGGTGGTCGTTAGTGCAAGTGAGCAAAGATCTGTTGATGTGTTTGTGTGTTTGGGGAGGCAGGGAGGCCTGTTGAATTAGGGAAGAGAGTTTTTGGCAGCCAGTGCATTGATTGATGCAGTGAATTGGGTGGGCCAAGGCTCACAGAAAAGAAGGAGGAGTGTGTGGGTGACGCCTGCCCTCAGCTGCCTCCTGTCTGATCGATCCCTGCACGGTGGAGACCAGAAAAAAAATATCCTACTTGCTGATAAAAATGAGCTCAGATACGCCCACAGATTAAAATCCCCCCCTCTGACTCAGAGTTCATGCGCACATCAAAATGCCTAATGCTTCGGTGTCGATAAAGGCATGTGTGTTAGTGTCACTCCATGGCTGTTTGTGCCAGATCACTGAAGACTAACTCTGGAGTTTACGAGGGGGAGCTTTTTGTCTGGTCTCTGTCTCTGTGTCAGGGTGACTTTACCACAGTGATCTGGCTCGTTTCTTCCCCTCCTGCAATCCAAATAGTTTTTTCTCTTGCTTCTTTTCTCTTCTGTTATGGAACCCGGCAATATAAAAATCTTTAAGAAAGAATGAAAGTGTTGCACTTAACTCTGATGTCTCCCCATTTGCCTGCAGTTTAATGCATTGCTCAAGTCAGTTATGTGTAAATGTACGCCAACTTGAAAGCAAACAGATTTTACATTGCTTTTTTTTTTACTCCTGTTTGCCATTTGCTCCGTTAGTTATCTGCTCTGCTGAAGTCATGCAACACTGAATGATCCCTTTCTGTCTCATTCTGCTGTTATCCATCTGACTGTCCATGTGTCCAGAAAAAGGTACTAAACACCACTGTCTGTGTGGCCTCCATTGTTGTAATGCTGGGCTGCTGTTCCTTTTCCAAAAAAAAAAAAAAAAAAAGAAAAAATCCATGGTGTACCAAAACCACAGAAACAGATTTGTGTTTACGTCACCTCAAACCCAACCTAGTGCTTGTTTTGAAAGATGTTCTGAGGTGATTTCTGTGGAAAAATGTTTCTTTTCGTTGGACTGGGAATAGAGGACACCAGGTGTAGGTGCATGACCTACTCTGGTTGCACTGAGTTTAAATTATAAGTCCTAATTTTGGACAGCTTTTGTGCTCCAAATGTTTTGGTTTGTTCGTTTGTTCATTTTTAATCAGTTTGTTTATTAACGTCTTATTATTATTCCAGAATGACTGAAAGGAGAAGAGACGGTGAGCTTTCAAAGCTGTGCTTGGATGGGATGATGCGGTTTTTAGGTGGTTTGAAGTTTCATAGCATTGGGTATGACTCCCCCTACTGGACAGAGGCTGCTGGTCTTTCACACTAAAATGCATTTTAACATGTTTTGAAGGGCTCCCAATTGTTATTGGTTCTTGTAAGAAACTGATAGTACTGAGTCTCAGTTCTGTTACTCATTTAAAATCAACACCATGGAACTGCAGATATTTACTTGCACTGTTTTCAGACACTTTTCAGTCTGAAGGATCAATATTATTTACAACGGCCACATGACAGAATGAGAGGACTATTTTTCAGTAAATCTTTGTTATTATTATTATTATTATTATTATTATTATTATACTACTACTACTACTACTACTACTACTACTACTAATAATAATAATAATAATAAATAATAATAATAATTTATTTTTGTATTACTCAGAAGTTGCCATAGTGTTTTTGGTAGAACTACATAAACAGTATGGCGTGGCTTGTTCCTTTAGGGTATCATTATGAAAGTTTCTCCCACAGTTTGCTGGAAATTTGGCTCATTCCTCTGGATAGATCTGGTGAAACTGAGTCATGTTTGTAAAATCTCTTGCTCACATACCTATTTTTAGCTCTGGCTACAAATTTTCTATTGGGCCAAGATCAGCGCTTTGTCACTCCAAAAATATTGACTTTGTTGTCCTTCAATCACATTAATTGTGCTGGATGCTTAGCACAGCTGCACTTTTGTGTCCAAAATTCAACATCCTGGTTTCTGTCTTAATTCATTCGCACAATTAATTCCTCGTGATGTTATTTCTTTTGTAAAGTGCACCAGTCCCTCCTTCATAAGACACATCTAAACCCCAATACTGCCACTTGTATTTCACAGTTGTGATGATGTTGTCAGGTCTACAAGGTTTCCCTCTTGTGCCTCTAAAACGTGTGCATGTCACCAAGTTTTGTTTAAAATTTTAGTTTTGTTAGACCACAAGTCTTTGTCTGAAATGTGCATGTTAGACACAAGCAGCTAAAATCTTCAGTCAACCTACGTTTTGCTCCTGAGGATATTTTTTTTCATCCGATGCGGTCTCTTGATGTACTAAGCTAATGTTAGGATGTTTTCTTTCCGTTTTTTGACATACTCTTGGATTATATGGCTCATAACATATTTCAGTGGTGTTTCAATTAAAGGCAAATGGACAAATCAAAATAGCTGTCCTGCTTCACAAACATAGCACTTTACTTTGAACATCATACACTTTACCGACTGGTGTTTCAGTTGCTCTCTGCACACTTCCAAAGGGATAGCTGGGAACATCTGAGTTCTGCAGCAACCAATAGTCTCTCTTTATTGTGGACAGTACTGTTATGGTAAAAAAAAAAAAAAAAACAATTTACAGAAAACACACATTTGGCACATTATCAAACAAAGTGTGTGACTGGTAATGCAATCTAGCATGCTTTACAGAAAGGTGGGCAGCATTTATTTTAATTTGGAAAGAGAAGCAGCCTGTAAAGCCATGGACTTTACAACGGAAATATGCTAGTGGCTGAGTATTCCTGCTGACAATGATGCCCATCATTTAAAAACGCATTATTTAGTAACAAGATTCCAATCCAAAAATATTCCTATTGTTTTGGCATTTCTGGAATTCTGCTAAAAATAAAAATGGTTAAATTCTTATTTTTCCTACTCATAAATAGAAATATAATACTAAGCTTTGGTTGGGTCCCCTTGTTGGAGTCATGCTTCGCAATGATTCAGTAAATTACAGAAAACAAAAAGAAGTCATGCACAATCTGAATTTTCAAGAATGAGAAACTACAAGTGACACTCTTTCTAAAAATCTGGGAAAGTACACTTTGTGTAAAGCCGATTGCAAAATCTTTCCATCTTACTCATTGTTTCTAGGTCCTTTGCAAGAAGACAAAATAGAAGAGATGCAAACTTTTTAACCTAACAATGTTCAGCTCTCCCTCCGTACGAGGGTTGGATGAGTAAGCGACAATGAGTCTGAGTGTTTTCTGCTTCTTGATGAGTGGCTGATAAGATGGCAGGGGTCAAATCGGAGTGGTCATCTCTTCTGCACTCTCAGAGCACACAATAAATCACATGAGAGTGTCTGGGTGCTGTCAGGTCTGCCTGCTGCCCACCAGGGTTAAACCAACAGAGGCATGAAGGGGGGAGGCAGACAGACAGAGGGGGAAAATCCTGCTTTGTCTTATTCAGAAGCAATATGGTCGAATCTTTAGAAGTACACGGATTAGTCATTATTAACACTCGGTCATGAATAAAGATTTTCCGTTTGGAAATCTGTTACACATTTTATTGATGCTTTAATTGTTTGTTTTTGATTAACAATAATTCAACAAAAACTCCACACTCACAGAGGTGACTCTCTTCCCAAGCAGTGACTTATTTTTTCTCCCCCCATCGGTTCCCCTGTCCTTCCCTTCCTCTTCGTCCTGCTATTCTGCCTTTAAGAGCCAAGTGGAGTCTGGAGTAGAGACAGCCTTACCCAGAGCTAAAGATAGAGCTCTTTAGAGCCTTCATCTGTCATTCTGTGACACATTTGTAATCAGGCCTAGAAGATCTTTCCTAAAGTCCCGGACCTGACGAAGGGCTTGAGCAGTCCTGGACAGCTGCCAACCTGCGGGAGGCTTACGAGTAAACGCAGAATAACCCTCACACTCCATCTAATGTCAGAGAGAGGGGAACAAATTTATACGTGGCTGCTGAGAGCCGATGACCTGCATGATTAATTAGCTTCAAACTGGACTTTACTGGTGACACCTAAAAATAGGTTTTACTCTGTTGAAATCAAAGGCAAAAAAAAAAAAAAAAAAAACAGGTTATGGAGATGTGAAAAACATATTTTCCCCCTCAGAAATTTCCTCTGTTTTTCTTTTTTCTATATATTAAGTTTTTTTTCTAAACTAAATATATCATCAAAGAAAATTTAAATATTGAACAGAAATAGCCTGAGTAAATGCTAAAAAAAGAAAAAAAGTTTCGAAATGATGATTCAGTTTGTATAGGGAAATAAGCTGTTGAAAATAAACTTTCTCCATCTGGAAAATGCAAATGCCCTTGAAGCATAGAAACTGCCACCTAGTGGTTGCAACAAATGGTGACGAGTCTTTTATGTTGCTGTGGATGAATTTTGGTCCACAGGTTGGAGGGTTTTGTGAATTGGCTGTTAAAGGTAAATATAATATAAATCCATCCTTTGACTAGGCCCCTTTCCAGCATTAATTTTATTTTATTTGAGGCATTTAGGGACAGACTTTCAAGTGTGCTTTGGATTATTGTCCTGCTGCATAACACTTGAGTTTATGATGAAGAGCTGACCACATAGTGGCCTCACATGTTTCCTTTGGATTTTCTAGTAGAGCCCAGAATTCATGGTTCCATTTCTTACAGCAAATCTACTAAGCCTTAAAGCTGCAAAACAGCCCCATTTAACCACTGATACCACATATTTGACTGCCATTATCTTTTGTTCCTGAAAGGCTTTGTTTGTTTCAAGCCAGATGATCCAAAGGTTCCATTTTTGTCTCATCAGATCACAGAATTATTTCCTATATGTCTTGGGAATTCTAATAATATAATATTAATCTTTTCTGCTTCTTTCAGTCAGCTGTAGATATGGCATTGGAATTCATTTTCCACAGCAGTTTTTGTTGTTGAGTCATCTTCCTCAGGGCATTAGATGTATTGGATTCTTTTTTGACTTTCTAAAAAACTATTATTGCACTCTTGGAGTAATTTTGGCACAACAGTTTTTCCTGGGAGTGTTCACCATTGTTGCATCTCTTCTCATTTTGTGGACAAAGGTTCTCCTCAGTTGTCAGACATGTTCAGTTCAGGTAATTTGTTGACTCTATAGGACTGATGGTAATCAAGCTTGGGTTAGTTGAAGTTGAAAATGTGATCAGTCACTCATAAATCATGATTTAATAAGGGTTACTGAAAATTTGTAAGGTTGCAAACATTTTTTCACTGCACTATGGAAGAAACAGGTGAAACAAACTGAAGAGAAGATCCTGGAGATTTTGCTTCTTTCTTCAAATTCTTAAACTCTTTAGCAATCAGGACACGACGTCACAATAATGACGATTATGTGGTGCCGATAATAAATCCCTCAGGGTGATTAGAGCAGCAGGCATT
This sequence comes from Poeciliopsis retropinna, assembly GCA_010277075.1. Taxonomy (NCBI): domain Eukaryota; kingdom Metazoa; phylum Chordata; class Actinopteri; order Cyprinodontiformes; family Poeciliidae; genus Poeciliopsis; species Poeciliopsis retropinna. Next base: position 13,818,393 of record VMRM01000006.1, on the reverse strand, counting down.
TATAGCTATTCTTGTGGCCCATTACGAAATGCACCGACGCACATTCTCAGTGCGTTGGTTTTCGTTTACCAAATCCCCGTCTGCTGTGTGTGGGTGGAAAGGTGGAGGGAGAAAGAAAGAAACGCACGGCCTTAGTGAGAGAGATGGAGTTTTGCTGGATGTTATCAACATCCTGTCTGTGTGACTTGATGCTAAAGCTTATGCAAGACAGTAATTTGCTGGCTCTGCCGATGCCTCCAGGAGTACAAGCAGGCTAAACACTTGAGGTTGTGTTCGTCATGGAGCTCCTACGCACAGAGGACTGCAGCACTATATAATGATGCAATGTAAACACTTGAAAGGCTGACGTTGACGACGGCCAACACAAAATGACAAAAAAATACAAATTCTAATGTTTCTCTTAAAATTTTTGGATGTCCAATTTTTTAAAGACACTTTTTCCCTAAAAAAGCTGAAGGGTGAATTACATTCAAAACAATTTTTTTTTCCAGCAGTTTTTCAAAGGTCTGAAAAAACCAAGTAAACAACCAAAAAATCTCTTGAACTCACTCGTTATTCCTCGACTTTTCCTCTAGCTCCACCATGAGGAGGAAGTTTGTGCAGATTAATCCATAAACTATTGAGCAGACTTAACTTTGAAACAAATGTTAATTTCACTCCTCTAATCCTAATCAGAGGATATATTATACAACTACAGTACAGCCCTTTGCAAACATATTCTTTCAGCTTGAACTTTTTTTTTTTTAATCTTTTGTCCTGTTTCAATCAACTTCATTGTATTTTGACAGGATTTTATGTGATAAGCAACACAAAATACAGGATAGTTCTGAAGAGAAAAAGGACAAATGATTTTCATAATTGTTTACAAATAAAAAGCCTGAAAAGTGTGGCAAGCATTGCTATCCAAACAATGCCAGCCGAACCTGCTGTGCAGTGACAACTGGCAAGTCGCTACCAGGTTTGCAATCTAGAAAAAAAAAAAATCTCCTGTTTGTTAAAAAACAACTATTTTCTCTAATGCAATCCCAAGCATTTCTTTGCATAGTTTCACTGTTGTTTAAAAGTCTTCACATTAAGTAGGGATAAAACAAGCCCCAAATGTTGGTGTATTTGTTTGAGCAGCATTTTTTGGGGTCATACGAGGGAAGAACTCCCCGGTGCGCTGGGTATCTCTGGCTGGCATCGGCTTTCTCCCAGCTCATTGTCTCAAAACCGCTCTTCTATTACAGGAAATTGCGTTTGGAATGACCATCAGTCTGGCTCTCTGCAACACATCTGTACTGCGAGGGGGGTTGTGAAGGGAAACCCAGTGATGTAGATCACAATTAGAGAGTGGGGAGTGAGTTGATCTACCTACGTAAGAGCTGTGCTCATGTTTTACAGGCACCAAATATCCCACCGAGAAGACATTTTTCCCAAATGAATACACGTTTTCTTATGTGTACTACCCGAATAATAAAACGTTATCTTATTTCCAACTTCACAGACAATGTAGGTATTACTCAGTCATTGCCACCTCAGAGGGATGACTTTGAATTTGCGTGAGCTCAATCAAGAGTGTGTGTAACCGTGTTTGTGTATGTCATGCATGTGTGTGTGGTCCTGCTGAAATGATAGATGTGCAGAGAAAGGAGTGTTAGGCAGGGGGCGGTAAACAGCGAGCCATGCATGTAGGAGGTCTGGGGTCAGACTAAATCCAGATCTGTCAGGTTCCCAGACAGAGATACAGAGAAATCTCATCTTTTAGTCTATGCACAACTTTATAACTTTCCCACCTACAGCAGAGCTTAACGACTAGCAGCCTGATACAGGATCAGTTTATTGTGGGGTTCAGGTTATCTGTAGTCTCCAAGACAACTGTATCACACAACAAGGGAACATAAAAGCAGGAGTGGGTTTCTTTTAGCTCTTTTCCTTTTGGAGAGGTTTATTTGAGTTAGTCTGATGAGACTTACCAAAGGTAAAGAGATTTTATCTCTTCTGTTTTTACTGAGACTACTGATAAATGTGCTTTTGTGTAACTGCGTACCTGTGTGTGTGTGTGTTTCTGCGTGTGAAGCGCGTATGTTTTTGATATATGTGTATGAACATGAGGGTGGAAACCTTCCCTCGTCTGACCTCCTTAGTTCCCAGGGGTCACCACATTGTTCTGGAGGATGCAGACACCCTTATGGATGGCCATTCAGTCCAATTTCCCAGGCCTCGCCGTCACTCAGGAAATCGTAATTCAGCCCCCCAGAGGGACTCAGCAGGACGGACATGGTCCTTTTTCTACTCTGCAGTAGATTTCTGCTGATTGACGACGCAGTGAGGAAGTTGACAACCCCATCAGCTGCTTTGGCCTGACTGGAAGGATTGGAGGGTTGAATCTATAAAAGACACAACTCTCTCCTCCAGAGTTGTCCAGGACTAAGAAACACGGTGGAAGGAAACTTGTTTTCAGCTTCATTCTTTCTGGTTGCCTGCTTACAATTGGTAGAGGGTTTAAGGTTGTACCATAGCATCTCAAACTGATTTCAGTCCGGACTTTCACTAGGCCACTTTAAGACCTTGATGTTCAAAGGTGGGCATGTTGATGTGTTTTGGTGGATTTTCCATCAAAAGAGCAAATATTCTCTTTTAGGATTTTCTGGTGGAACAACCAAGACTCTTGGTTTCAACATAACTGTTGAAACCATGTCCTCAAACAGCAAAGCGGCGCCTCACCGTCACACTTTCCAACACCAAATTTGCTGGTTTGTATGATTCTATTTCTCTAAAACGCTGCTTTAGTTTTAAGCAAGATGCAACACGACACACACTTGCCAAAATGTTCTACTTTTGTCTCCTCAGATCAAACAATATTTTCAAGACGGTTTTTGGCCAATGTGAGTCGAGGCTTTGTGTTCTTCTCATCAGCAGTGACCTTGGAGTCCGATGCCACTTTTTCCCAGCTACTTTCATATGGTTATAACATGAACACTGAGGCAAGTGAAGCCTGCGGTGCTTTAGATGTTGTTCTATTTTTTTTTCTTGGGGGATTTTTCACATGGTTCCAGGTTGGTTTAAATAGCTTTTCACTTCACTTATGAAATTCATTTTTGGGAGTTTTACACTCTCAAAAGATTATTTGTCTGAAATTATATTTGCTTTGGTGGCATGACACATTTACATTTGACAATAAAGAATAAAAGGAAAAATTCAGTACAACAGCAAATAGTTTAATTCTCAGCACAGTTCATAAACAAATTTACAGTCACTCTTTATAATCAGAAAGCATAATAACATATTTTTAAGTGGTTTCATCTACTGGTGTTTGACTGAACTGTTTTTTTGCAATAAAAAGAAAAAAACTAAAAAAAAAAAAACCTGAACAAAATAAACAATTTCTTTTCACACAAGGCACAAGCAAAAATAGTCCCTTTCTCATAGAAACATGCTTGTTCATACCTCAAAAGGTAGTCTCACATCCCCAAAATTTGAAAGAACTCTTCATTTCGTGCCACAAATAACACTGAAAAAACAACTGCGACTACTTTTCCCACACAGATGTGACGAGGACACGTGGTAAAGGTTATCCATTAATTGATTCAACTTTTCTGTATAAAGACAGTATAGAGTGTCTAATAGGACTAAAAACCGTGACTGATGGTTTATGGACTGAGTACACATTGTCACCACCAGCACTCTCTGCCAACTATTCAATTAGGGTCAGTGAGTCATTCGGTATAGATAAGGTAACAATTCTGGCTGGGATAATTATGAAAAGTCTTGGAAATTTAGTCAACAAATACTCAGAGACTCCAACAGCTGTGCATCAGCATCAGCAAGGTGTGTGAGTCAGTTTGGCAAATATTCAGTTTACTGATTCAGTCCAAAACTCTTAACACCTCACACTGCTTTCATCGGTATTACAGTGGTTTCAATATTCACTTTTGTAAAGATTCAAGTTCTGATTCAAGACAATTTGTCTCTTATCAGTTGTGGTTTTATGGGATGACTGGTTCGTAGATAAGATCAGACTTGAGAATCCACAAAACCACAAACTGAGTTTCCTCCTCGATAATTTTAACTTCAGAGAGAGTATAGGTTATTTCTGCGGCTGAAAGTATCAAGATATAAGCAAATGTTTGTTGTTTGACAAAATACATAAAAAAAAAAAATGTGCTTCAGCTATTGCAAAATATATAGTATCAATTGTCTTATGATTTTGATCAGTAAAAGTTTCAGTCAGTTAAAGTAAGACTGATTGTAAAGTGCATGCGTCATGGCTGATAGTGAGGCATATCTGTGTTTTGTGGTCACATGTATGACCTCTCTGTTCTTTGACTGCTGCAAAAATTACTGTGACCGCCTACACTAGATACAGAGATGATCTGATTTTCCTGAGCTAAAACTAAAGGCCATTGATATCTTTTCATAATGACAATGCTCTTTCTGGCAAAAATATGAACCTGTTCGCTTTAGACTTATGTATTTATTTATTTATTTATTTATTTATTTATTTGTGTGTTTGTTTGTTTTGCACACCAATCATTTGTTGGCTTCTTTCACATCTGTTTTGACAAAAAAAAAAAAAATCAAAGTGAAAAATAAAAACAGGATAATCTCAATGGATGAAATATTGCAGAAAAATGAAAGAAAAAAGACAAACAAAAGAAAGAGAGAGAAACAAAGAAACAGAGTTTACATTTTTATCTTTTGCCACTAGATGGCAGTACAAAGTTGTGCTGCACAACAATACAGCATTTGGTTAAAATTAAATGTTTCTTTCACTCTGAAAATGTTTTGTGCAATAAAATAAATTAAAGATGAATAAAATTCCTCAAACAGAGACCAAGTTTTATGAATTAGGTATTTCCTCTTTTTTATAAGTTTCACTTTACCCTTGTCATGTTTTTTATGCCCTCTTATGAAACGAGCACATCTTCCAACCCCTAAGTTACAAAAGTAGGATTTCCCCCCGTCTATTGATGTGCACAACAAACTGTGAGAACTATCATGATTAACCAGCCATGGAAGTTCTGCATCAACGCTTTTATGTACTGCCGCCGTTGTTCTTCTTCGAGTGGCCCAGCCTCACAAAGAAACATGCAAATTTAGAGATAAAAATACACTTCAGCAGCTTATAGGGTTGCTGTAAATTTTTCACTATTTTTCTTCTCTTAGCAAGACTGAGCTGTATATTTCTACAAATGCACATTACTAAATAAAAATACATTTCTTTGGAGAGTTATGATTTTTCTCAGGCCACGTGCATGTAGTAAATAAATGAACAGGCTCAGACAGCCCAACTAATTTTTGATTTTATCAACAAAGCTCCTGCTTAAAAGGTGGCAGTATTAGCAGGTAATTCCACCATGATCATGTGTCGGTCATTTTTGGAGCCTGGTATTTTAAAGGAGGAAGTATGCAACGTGACTGTACTTTCTGATAAGGTCTGTGGTCGACAGCTCCTTCAGCTGCACTGGGACCAATTTAGAGCAAATTTTAAAATTCCATCAACACCTGCTGCCAGAGTCACGGCAGAAAACTCAGAAATAGGTTGCGTATTTAATCCGATCTATTTACTCACTCCTTAAAATTAGAAACACAGTTTTGAAAAGTCACAAGGATTTTGTTCCTCTATGAATTAGGCGCAAAGATTCACCAGTTGTGAGGAACACATGAACAACAATACACACACGTAATCAAGATCATGTAAAACAAATATTTACATAAAATAATTATGTAGGAAATTGCTGCAATGTGTATGTAGAGAAAGAAATGAAAATATAGTGCGGAAGTGTAGAAGAAAATGTTTAATGCTCTGTATCAAACTGAATAAACAAAGCTTAAAATTTTGAGAACTGGAAAAGTCAGTGGTTAAAAGATTTTTGTTTTGAATTTGAACACTCTTACACTTCCTCAAACTTTTAGTTAGTTAATTCGTTTTTTAGTTAGTTAGTTAGTTAGTTAGTTAGTTGGTTAATTAGTTATCTTTAGCAAATCTAGGATGAACAAAAACGTACTCCCAGTATAAATATAAAACAAAGTAACCTACGAGTTGGCTCAAAGTTTAAAAAATCTCTGCCGTAAAATAATCAGGACATTTAAGAATATTTGTATCAATGAGCCACCAAAGAAAATTCCCTGATTTATGTTAATGTAAACTAAATTGGTTGGAATAAAAATGGCTTCTTTCACTACTATAAGTCATTGTTTTGCTTCTTAAATTCCCGTAAACTTTGCCACCTCACCAGTTAGGGGGAATGGCATGAGATGGAAAAATGCCCCAGCTCTTACGAATCAAATGTAGAAATTCCTTTTTGGAAATTATTGGACAGTGCCTCCTCCAGGGAAGAAGGAGGGGGAATATCTGACTTGTCATCAGCACTATGGTCACTTACAAGAGAGCCTCATTGAGAGTGTGGGTGTGAAGTGGAGCGCATGATCTGAAAAACTTGCACATTTCAAAAAGTACCAAGAAAAGTGTAAACCTGCTGTTGTGTAGATAATTTTTTTACATTTTTTTTAATTTTCTGGTAACATAATAAAGGGGTTCTGTATTTAAAATTGAGAAACTTTAATCAAGGAAAACAGAGGGCAAAACAAATGAGGCCTGAGCTTGCAGAGGCTAAAATCCTACAAACAAACAAAATATTTTCACTTTCAAATCAACACAAGTTAATCTCGGATCCCAAACACTGTTTAGTTGGTAAAAGAAGAAGTGAAGTGACATTGCGGTACACAACCCCCATCATAACTTTTCTGAAGCACGGTGCATGCAATTTTGACATTTTCAGAATCTATTTTGTTTTCTTATCTTTTTAATTATTTCCAACGCCTCACATTTTATATTATTTTTTTCCTCTCACATTCCACTGTTTCCCAACTTTCATTCAAAACAGTTATTTTCTTTTTTTAATGACATTTTTAAATAAAAAAAACAGGCAGCATGCTTTTATTTAAGAGGGAATGTTAAAATACCCATTTTTACCAGGTATCTTTCATTTTACCTCATAATAATCACCTTTTTGGCTACCCACATCCTGTCGTTTCAGCACTTTGCATGCACAAACACACACGCACGCTCACACACACACATATGTAAAAAGAATGAGCACTGAGGCATGAGCTCTAACGTTCCCCTGCTTGGGCTCCTCTGAGACCTTTGCCCCACCCCTGTTGTTCCCCTGCACCATCCAGAACCTTCTTCATCTCATAGGTTTTGTTTTTCTCAAATATGAAAGAGAGCAGCTCTTTTTTTTATACTAAATTACTCATATAAAGGATGGAAATTTTTATTTTGAATAGGCAGTCTTTATGTCCGTGTCTGCTGAGATAGTCTTTCTAATCACAAGTCAAAAACACTAACGATTAGAAATCCGGCAGGTGGATTCCCTTCTGCTCACTAAAGTTTCATTTGATAAGCAAGACATTTTTTAACATTTTGTTTTTATTTTATAAAAAAAGGACTAAACAGTCCAACACTTCAACTGAGCCTTGCTCCTACTGTTCCTCTTTTCGGGGCAGAAGTTGTGCACTGGATCTCCTTTTTGGGCTCCTTCCTGTGTTTCCTGTCCAGAGACAAATCAGGCGGTCAAGGATCACTGTTGTCAAAGAGTGCAGCAACAAGAGCTCAAACTGATGCAATCTTCAGCTGTCCCTTCACCCACTCATTGAGATGTGAGACATCCGGTGTCATGTCTCCTACATTTGCTTTGAGGGGTTCAAGTATTGCTCACTTTAAAAATATAGTCATCTTTTTTTTTTTGTTTTGTTTTTTTGTTTAATCAAGCCAAAATCTGTCATCCTTCAAAAACAAGTTTCTGTCTCTGGTAGGCAAAAGACAACAGATCAGAGTTCATTTCAGGTTAGATCTTCCATGTTTTTTTACTCTCATGTTTTTGATCAAATTCCTCCTTCGAAGGTGGTTTCATCAGCTTGACTTTGACCTTTTTGTGAGGTCGTCACAGCAGGACTGAAAGTTTTATTATTTTTTTTCCAACACACTTTTTAACTTTTTAACACTTTTTATTTTAAGAATCTTGCTTGGGAAGGTGCACTTCATTACCCGGTTGGGTTTGTATTATCTGTGAACATTTGTTATGGAAAATCAAATGCACCACTGATGGCAGCTTGGAACTCTCCTCCACAGCTTTTTATTTAGCTTCTTTCACATTTTTGAAGTTCTGCTAATTAATAGTTACTTGGATCAATTTCACAAAAAATGTTTTTTTTTAAATCCCACTGGTTCAGCTCACAAAGAGCAGGTCCAGGTTTCCTGCAGAACTACGGCCAAAAATGATCACCAGGCAGACAGAATTCAAATGATCCCAATCTTCCCAGTGCTCCCACCATTCATGCATCTGCAAACTCACAATGCCCACCATTTCAATCAGCAGCCTTCAGAAGAAGTAAAAAAAAAAAAAACAAAGCTCTGCACTTAGAGAGAAGCTAAAGTAGCATGAGTTCAGGCTGCATTTTGTGCCATTGTACATGTTAATACCACATTTTAATGGTAAATGGAAAGAAACAAGCTGGATGGAAAATTTAAAAGAGGATTATGAGCTGATTAATAGGTGAATAAAAATGAATAAAATGTTGTTGTTTGTTTTTGCCACTTAGAAGTCTGAAGATGTTCTACACATTCCTGACTTCAGTTCCACCATCATGTCTTTCAAATCTTCAGAGTAAAATCTGAATCTCAAACACACACGACTGAACTCCTTTTTTTTCTCAAGTCCAATTTATATTCTGAATCTGAGTCAAAATCTGTTTGCCGACCTGCTGGTCAACCAAGATCTTATGTATTTCACTGTATATTTGACCCAAACTCACAATAAGCACATGGATTTAAAAAAAAAAAAATTTAATGCTTTTGTTTTGGCACTGTGCTTTTGCTAAAAAAAATTAAAAAACACCATCGGGTTGTATCTTTAAATATATTTATTATTTTAACAACGCCTTTATTCTACCTGCACAATGTAAACTGAACATATAAAACACATGTAAACAGCTTTAAAGTGATCATGTGTCGCTTTCAAATTGTCAGACTTTAACCACTCGTCTTGTAATCCGGCACCACTCATTTTTCTTGATTACAAACGTCTAAGTTAATTTGCTGATGCTCTTACTGCAGCCCAACCGTCATGTCTGTGCATCATGCTGTTTGTCTAAAGCTAACCCTGAAGAAGGTCAAGGAGTGCAAGGCAACAAGAACCTTCTAGTGGGATGGACATGAACTGATACTGATTAGAGGATGTGATTCTTGGTCAGTGGCTTCAGTACCTTGCTAGGAGTGTGTACGTACACAACGTGTGTGGTTCGGTGGCCCAGGATGTGGGCTTCGCGTCCCACCTGCCTCTCCTGTGTCAGTGTCCTCAGCGTTCTCCCAGTTCCTCTCTAAATACCTATTCTGATCTTAGCCACAGATTCTCAACCAAAGTTCTCCCCAGAGACCCCACCAACGCCTTCAGCACCTCAGCTTGCATAACACAAGCTGCTCAGGGTAAATCATAACTTCCCACCGTACTCTCTACACTTGCAGTCGGTTTTTGCCCAGTTTGATAAGAATGGAGGCTCAGAATCATTTGCGCCTTTAACTTCTTTCTGAAATCTAATTTCTTTTTCGTCAGAATTTGTGGTTTGAGCTAACTTTGCAAATTAAAAGAAAGGTCAGTGCTGAGCCTGCAGCCACACTCTGGGACAATAACTGAGGAGTCAGCAATAACATAAAAAATCCTGAAACATCAAAACACATTAAAAAAGCATTTCCTTTTACTGAATTGAGAGGGGAAAAAAATACTTCCAAATTATAGTGATTCCGCTTTTGGGTGGCTTCCTTGAAGCGCTGCTTTTCTGAAGAATCAGAAGTGCTTCCTTTAAGCTGTCCCTGCAGAGAGACAGGCAGCTGAAACGCTGGAGCAGAAGGCCACTGTTGCGTATGATGGCAACATCAGTTCTGTTTGTTGAGCGTCTCTGATGGTTTGTTGTGGGAAGCCTCAGACGCCACAGAGATATGTTGCGACACAAAGAGACCCAGATTGCAGACACTGAATGTGAGCAGAAATGTACACAAGCATTAGTTAAGTTCCTTCCCTTTCTGAGGTTTGAGAAAAATCTAATCCTTTATTAAAGAGTTAAGTGAAAATGCATGATTATAGTAATTGATTAAATTGAACCTAATGTTTGCAAATGTAACAACTCTAATCCTTTATTAAAGAGTTAATAAAGGATTAGATTTAGAATATTGTCATTACAATATGCTTGTAATGACAATATGCTGTCATTACGAGCATATTAATGACAGCATTACAATATCTTTTCTTTTTTTTAAAATGTAATTTAAGTGAAAGTAAAGAGCCATTTCCAAGAAATAGGTGTCAAAAGTAAAAGTGTCACTGGGGAGAAAATGCTATTCCATGTTCAAATGGTCCTGTTTTTATTTTTTGTTTTGTTTGACATGAAGATGAATGCAGCACCCTTCTTGTAAATGAAAGTTTTCTACGGTTAAAAAAAGTATTTTACTGACAAAACCAACGGCATCATCACACTGCAAAAGTTTTAGTGAAAGGCAGTTTATCAACTTGTACTGTATGTTTCTCTTCTTTATACATATAAGTACCATGTGCAGTCTTATAAGACTTAAAAGATAATAAATGGCAATAGCCTTTGAAAATCCAACCTTATATGGAAAGAATGTCTCCTTGATTGCGGCTCATTGCTTTTGAATGGATTATGTAGTCAAATTGATAAGTATCAGATTGTTTCATCATGCAAAATAGATTTTGGATTTAAAATTCAATTAATTTGCTTTATTTTGGGGCTTTTGTTAGGACGGGTCATTTTTGACCCATAGGGGAGTAAACAGAATGTTAGGATCGCAGGAGGGTTAAACGCCCTGCGATGCACTGGTGACCCGTCCAGGGTGACTCCGCCTCTCCCTGTTGACAACTGGAGATAGGCACCAGCACCCCTCCTGATCCCAATGGGATAAGGGTGTAAGAAAATGGATGGATGGATGAAAACTTAAACATGCTCTGATTTCTCTCCAGTATTTTTGTCCACTGTATTTCTATACAATTAGCTAACTATCAATTAGTGCTTGCTTTCCTACTAAGGAATTTAAAACAATTGTAAAACGCAACTAGATAATGAAATGCAGATTGACGTTATCAGTGACGTCACATGAGGCACAAAAACGCAAACGATCAGCTGGTATTACAGTGAACACCATGGGTGGTCAACAAGTAAACACATCTGAAGAGGAAGTTAATTGGAAAGATGTGAATAAAGTAAAACAATTTAAGAAAAACCGATGAAAATGAAAGTATGCAGAGCTGTTGCCTTGAGGCTTTAAGAAGCTTGGGGGGTATCTTTTACGTTTAACCTGAAATACTGACCATCACACGTTTTTCTATAAGTGACAAAATAAAGTGAGAATGATTAAAATAACACTAAAAATTCAATGCTTTTCTTTTGATAACAACAACCTTTAAGGAGGTATTAAGAATGCTTTTTGCATTAAAATGTTTCATATATATACTGCTCAAAAAAATAAAGGGAACACTTAAACAACACAATATAACTCCAAGTAAATCAAACTTCTGTGAAATCAAACTGTCCATCTAGGATGTGTTATTTGAGTGTTCCCTTTATTTTTTGAGGAGTGTATTTATATATATATACATATATAATATATATATATATATATATATATATATATATATATATATATATATTTATATATATATACATATATATATATATATATATATATATATATATATATATATATATATATAGGGAAAGCCGTTGTGGTGGATGTAGCAATACCGAGTGACTGCAACATCAGGAAAAAGGAGCACGAGAAACTGGAGAAATACCAGGGCCTCAGGGAGGAACTGGAGAGGGCCTGGAAGGTGAAGACCACAGTGGTGCCTGTGGTCATCGGGGCCCTCGGGGCAGTCACCCCCAAACTGGAGCAGTGGCTACAACAGATCCCAGGAACAACATCAGACATCTCAGTCCAGAAATGTGCAGTTCTAGGCACAACAAAGATACTGCGCAGAACCCTCAAGCTCCCAAGCCTCTGGTAGAGGAACCGAGCTCAGAGGATAAGAGCCACCCGCGGTGGGTGAGAAGGAAATTTTATTTTTTTAAATATATATATAATAATTCCCTTCTATATATAGAAGGGAATTATATATAGAATTCCCTATATATAATTTTATATGATTTTATAAAATCATATAAAATATATATGATTATATATATATGATATTCTGCCTGTATGAAGAAATATTCTTTGCAGTTTTTTCTCGTAATGGATGTTTGTCTTTTCTAAGTCCATGTTGGCGACAGCGACATGGTGGTTTCTCAAGCTAAAGGTATTATTCCAACAAAGATTACACTGCACTAGTTTAATTTATTCACAACAGAAAACAACAGATATGTTTTTTAACCTGCTTCAATTCATTTTCCTTTTTGATTTATTAGTGGTTCTCCATAGAAGTTTGGTAAAGCTGTTGAGATTTGTTCAACTTCAGAACAATTATTTATCTCTGTGAATGTTGCATGCTTGTCCTATAACCAATCGCTACACCCTAACCTTTTTGTTTTTGTTTGCAACACCTAAAAGCATCGGGTACAAATATTCCAGTAAGTTTTATTGCACTTTATAAATTAAATTGAAAGAAGCGTTTTCCCCTATTTAAGTTAAAACAAAAAATAACACCCTATGCAAAATGAAAAATAGTTCTTTAACATAAAACAACACCTTTACTATAGTTCCCGGATCAAGACAGATAAAACGAAACACATGTAAACACACATCTGAATTACAAAAGTTCCCTGCAAAGATTAAATAAAAAAAGAGCAAGGCACATTAAAAAGTTTGATTTCGTGATGAAATTAATTGCAAGACTCGTAAACAATGACATGGCTGATTACAGTAGTTAGCATCAGATCTTAGAAGTTCTATAGAACTTAAAGTTCCTTAGTGTCAAAGTGGTTCTGAAGTTGATTCCAAAATTCACTCTATTTAAATGCCATTTTCTCAACTGCTGGTGCTGTCAGTGACGAGAAGCAAAAATGCTTTAACCTCTATTTTTTGTTTTGATAGCGAATCAAAATAAGAGAACCAATAATCGCTTCAAGGATAAAAATGGGCCAGACTTTCAGTCTAAAATAGACAAAGCAAACTAATACAAGAGTCTTATTTATGCAGAATGTAAACATAATTAAAAGGTACCATGACACTGTAAAAAGGTTAATTCTGATAATAAAAAATATAAACGAGGACCAAATACCTGATATGTTTTGTATTTCTGTAAATCATTTTTTGATCAACTTCCTATTAGAATGATAAGAGACAAAAAGTTGAAGGAGACTGATGTTCTAATTTCATATACATTCCTGTTCAGTGTTTAACGCTATAATTAAGCACAAAATATCAGCTAATGTCACATTAGCCTGTTTTACTGGAGATATCAGCTACATCTAAACACACTGTGTTCATTTCAAGAGTAGACAGAATCAGCTTTCTGAGAGTGTTTCTGAACTTCCTGTTCTGTGGAAATTAGACAGTACAGACTCATTACAATAATACCACACACACACACACGCTCACCCGCACGCACACACACGCACATGCACATACACAGGGAGTGAGACCCCCTTTTACATCTGTGTTTTTGTTCAATGAACCATTTACTTGGTATTCTAATTTAAGTGAAAGGTATTATCCAGAGATGTCATATGAAGTGCACATGACTTCTTTAACAAGGTCATTTTTGTGACTCATTGAGTTAAAAAGTAATTAGACACAGATTGTTCCAACACATCAAATTGTGTTTAAAAATACATGCCTACTAACATGCAGTTACATTGCAGTTTTTTCATGTTCCCACCTGAAACTTCAATGTATTTTCTCTGATAGACGAACACTAAGTACTACCATTGTTGTCCTGTGACCGTAAATAACAATCTAAAAACTGTGGTGTGTAATTTTAATTTAATACACCTACATAAAATCCATTGCAACAAAAATCCTAAATAGCCAGTAGAGTCCACCTGTAGTGATTTAATCACAATATATAACTCCATGAGACTCAGCGAAGAGTCTCAGCCCGAACGTCCATTTGAAAACATCTTCTGTAAAAGAACATGGTGGTGTCAGTGTCATGCTGTGGAGGTGGCTTTTGTAAGCAGGTAGAGGAAAACTGATCTGATTAATTGAGAGATGAGCGTGAGTTAATACTTCACTGTCACGGAAACACATCAATCAGATGTTGCGAAAGAGTTGAGATTGAGGCAAAGGCTAATCTTCCATCAGGACTCTGACCATACAGTTAATGACTCAAGAGGGCTGAGATTTTAAGCCACCGTTATCAGTTTTGTATTTACTATAAAAACTCATTTTTGCTCAGGTTCACAAACACCCTACTTTCAGTTGGCTGATCCCATTAAATCACAGTAAAATCTACTAACGATGGTGGTTGTAATGAGCAAAAAGTTAAGGGGTGTGAATACAACTCGAAAGGCCTGCATGAAAATTGTTGTGTCTTGTTTCTGAAAGGAGTCTCAGCTCATCTGAAACAAATCCCATACTTTTAGAACATTTTCAAATACCCTGGTAAGTTTCACTGAAAGCTGGATTCTCATTTATTTGTATTGTACTTAGTATTTCACTAAGTAATAGTGAAAACTGTTAAAATGATCTGTAGAAACCAAAGCCTTTTCTGTAATGGGAACTGAAAAGAAACACACACAGTCATTTTTAAACTGTCACTGTTTGGCATCTCGTCACTGCGATCGACGCAATTCTGCCTAACTGGAGTATGAGATTTTCAGATAGCTAACATGTTACTCAATAAGCAAACAAGAAGTACAGTGTAAGCTTAGGGTGTTTACAAAACACTTGTGAAACTGAAATAAAGATAGTAACTATACATTTATAAGTTACTAAATAAAGACATAATAACTTACTATACCTAAGTTATTAAACTTAGGCATAGTAAAAAAAAAAAAAAAAAAAAAAAAAAATGAGACTACTTAGAAATGGGACACTTTTAAGAAGTTGGCACATCATCAAGTATTTACACGCACATAAACATTCATGACATGGGCAAAAATTGTTTATGTTCAAAAAGCGGAACATATACAGATGCTTGTTCAGGAGGAACATAAATATTAAGGTTGATGTACCTTTCAGACAAATAAATCTAATTTAAGTGAATTAATATGTTATTTTATGTAGTTCTTATGTACTAATGAAAATATATTAAAAGATATATCAGCCCTAAGATGGTCATTATTGGCACTGTTAGTCCTTCGTTGTACTTCCTGTTTCAACTTAAGAAATATAACCTTCCACAGGACCTGCTGATCATTGTCTGCCGTTCTTCACTCTGTCCTGAGGCTCCAGAGTGCAATAATCAATCACATCTGCAGAGGTTGTAATATCGCTGTAAACCCCACACAGTCTGGACACAAACTGTTCAAACATTTACCTCTAGGATGAAGCGAGCGAGTGCTATTTGCAAACCAGTCACCATAGAAAGCTGCTTCTTTCCCCAGGATGTCGCCCTGATGGATATGTCATAGTCCCAGAGCACCCAAATGGCAGCTGTGGGAGAGTTCCAATGCTAAAACCAAAACCACGCTCACCAAAAACATTTTCATGATGCTCTAAATGATTTTAGCAAAATATTCAGCTATCTGAATCATTTGGAACTATGTAAAGATGTGCTTTCGTCTTAAATCTGACATAAATCTACAGTATTTAAGGAAAATAACATTGTACATGCGTTGGTAGTGTCATGGTTTGTTGCTGCTTGTTTAGCACCGGGATGACTTTCCAGTATGAACTGAAGCATGAATTGTGTTCTCTGCCAGAAAATGTTGAAGAAGAATGTTAGGTCATTAGTTTTTGCCCTTGACCTTGAGTATACTTGGGACCCGCATTCGATCAATGACACATATTGGCAAGTCCAGCTCTGAAAACATTTTTTGTGTGGGAGTGTGTGTATGTGTGCCGACATGACGCATAACGTAACACACTTCCCTTGCAGTGTTGCCATTTGCCCTTTCGGTTGTGTCTTCCTCACAAAGAGCAGCAGCAAGAAATAAGGGAGCAGCAGATGAAGGAATCTCACTATGAATCACAGAATCACTCAGCTTCAGTTGGTCACCTCTCTTCCTGTCCTTTCTCTGTTAGTCATCAGGAAAAAGTGTCTAGAAGCTTCCCCATCTAGATCCTCTTTTACTTTCCAATAAGGTTTTAGTTTCATCCTTTTAAACTCAGGGTGAATAATGGTATGTGTTCATAGTAAGCAACGCATATCTCAAAGATGAAGGAATTCCCTTTGAGCAAACCTTCAAAATTATTTATAGTAATAAATCCCCCCTGAATTTACTTTTGTTGTGTGATTAAAATATTCCTGGTCTCTCCAATTACACTTTTGACCAAATATTTTGAAGTGAGTTCAGTTATTTAATTTTAAATGTGAAAGTGGTGTTCTTTTCAAACCGACATAAATTGATGTAAAAAATATATATTTTCTTTCATTCCTAGATAATATGGATAATTGCTAATCGCTAAATAACATAAGAAAACAAGCTTTTTTGCGTGAGGAACAAAACAAAATGGCTAAAACTAAATACGTATCATATTGGGTGCTGCTGATGATTGAAACTTCTGTCATAGAGAAGACTTTTGCAGCTCATGAGTCTGGTAAAGATTCAAAGACATAAATGAGCTTGAAGTCAGTAATTTCACTGTCTGGAAAGAAGTCTAAAAGTGGAGGATTTATAGAACAGCTGGCATTCAAAGCACAAAGAAGTATCTCGCTGAATAAAAATGCAGTTTTGTTGATATCTCTAGTTTAAAGAGTAAAGCAATGTTAATTGCTGATGTTGAAGTGAAATTAAACTTTCTTTAAAAATAAAATGAGACATTATTGAGTGAACTTGTAATCAAATGTCCTTTTTTTTACATGACTGCACATGTAGGAAACAAAAAGACAAATCAAAACATCATAAATGTAATTTATTTTATTTGGACAGTAACTTAGTTCAAAATGTGAAACTCCTGAGTTCACTAATGAAAAGCCAAAATTAGGTTTCAAAAGATGTTTCAATACTACATCAGAGCAGTAAAACAGCACATTCAGTGGCACTCTTCCTCAGAATAAAAAATATTTTTCCTAAATATGAGTTTTATATTGAGTTCTATATTGGAAAGTTGAGTTAACGGGAAAAAAATGTGGTAGGAATAGAAAAACGCTTATTTAAGAATTTGATGAAAATTTACAGCCTGGACTTCGTTAATACCTGGGCATCGGCACAGACTGATCTGCTCTGTAATTCAGACAAAAACGTGCTGCAAGCATGTATTGACTTTCCTGCAGCAAAACTCCTTTTAATTGTTGATCTTATGTAATATTCAAAATATAGCTGCAAGCCAAATTTATTGAACCTATATACACTGCTCAAAAAAATAAAGGGAACACTCAAATAACACATCATAGATGGACAGTTTGATTTCACAGAAGTTTGATTTACTTGGAGTTATATTGTGTTGTTTAAGTGTTCCCTTTTTTTTTTTTTAGCAGTATATCAGTGTTGAATGGAATTACTGAAAATGTTCAGTGATGTTCTAATTTAGGGATACATCTTTATTAGTGTTTTGTGCATCCAACCATCATATGATGTCTCAGATTCTGCTGCAAAATGTAACATTCATTGTGCCGTTCAGAATAAAACATCCAAAATAGTTATTATTATTTAGTTATAATAAAGGAATATTTTAGATCGAATAAATGCATTTTTGACACTGAGGGAGAAAATATGCTTGACCTGCTGTGCAGTTAAATTTTAAATATTGGTTTCACACCTGATTAAACAAAGACTTTAAGAAGCAGAAACTAACATGTCACAGACATTAGTTTAACACGAAAGAGTTGAGTTACAACATGAGTTGTAAAAGCAACAAATGTGAGAAGAAATGTATAATGTAACAATAACGGAGAAAATGTCAATTTTAGTCCTGTCAATGATCTAAGAAGTTGACCTAAAACTCAACTTGTACACTATTTGATAATTGTTAAAAGACAAGCACACGCACATTTCTGTAAAACCTCTTTATTTGAAAAACTGTTTAGTCAGAGAACAGTTTGATAGTAAAACCTATCTGTACTGTAATGCCACATTGCATCCAAAACATTATGCAATTTTTGTCAACTAATACAAAAATATTTTCATTTTCTGTAGAAAATACAATAGTATGAAATGAGATATTATTCGACTGCTTTTTACTTTTGACACATACAAGAATTAATCATCTAAGCTCCTGACACTGTGAAAAAAGACAAAACAAATAAAATCCAATTTGAGAACTTAACTGCCTACTTATATAAACCTAGTTTGAATGAAGCTTTGGCAATGTAAAGTATTTATCAACCCCTGCTTGTAACATAATATCTTAAATTGATAAAGTTGCTGTTTGCCTTGCATGGATGCAACAGAAATTCCATGCAAAACCAAAATGGAAGCTTGAAAATTGAGCCTCCCTCTAAAAGTCCTACTGTCAGAGAAGATATGATGCTTTCTTATCCTCAGTAACTTTCAGTTCTCTTCTGTGGTGCACATGAAAATTCTATAGAATGTCTGATATGTTTGTGGGTGAATCTTGTTGAGCTGGTCAGGCAGTGATGGGCATGTTGTCCCTGTAGCACGCTGGCCTCTGGGGAACACTGTAGCTGCACAAGTCCTGATAGATTCTGGCCATCTGCTCGGTGGCCACATCGTCGCTCATCTCCACATTTGGGCTGCTGGTGTAAGGCTGCGAGCGACGCATGTTCAGGGACTCCAGCATGTGTTGGCAGTTCACCATGGTGATCTGTTGTTGGAGGAGAAGAAAGGAGAGACGTTTTTTTGTTGTTGTTGTCGTTGTTGGATTTTTGTGTCTCTTCAGCAGATTCACATTTTTTCAGCTGTTCTGTTGTGAGTCGACAAGTCTTACCTGTAGAATGATCAGTTTGCTCTTGGCACTGCTAACATCATTTAGTTCTTCTCCAAAACACAGCGTCACCGACGGATCCGGAGCAGCAATCTGACCATCCTGATAGAGCTGTAGAGCTGCAACATTTATGACAAAAAAAAAAAGAGCTTTAGGCCACCATATTATATCACCGCTCCTGCATCACATCTTTACTTGGAAACGAGTCTTAACCATTGATTTTAGCTTTCCAAACATTGAGACTCACCTTGAAAAAACCTTCCTGTGTCAAAAATCTTGACTACAGAATCCCTCTCGAGTTTCCAGGGCATGGAGCCGTACTGGGAGCTGCCGTCCCCCAGACCGCTGCAGAAGACTCTACTCTGGCACAGTCTTTTAATGAAGATGCCCTCTTGGTTTGCACGCACCAGCACGCCTCTTTCCAGGTGACCCAGCAGCTTGCGGGTGAAGTAGCGCTGCCGCTCGTACTCTATAAGCTCTGCTGGGGGGAAGTGAACGTTCTGCATGCTGTCTGAACTGTAGGGGGCGCCACGACCCAGGTGCTGCTGGGGGGAAATCCGGCAGCCTTCTGGATGACTAACCAGTGTGTTGTACATCAGCTTCCCTCCATAGTAGAAAGAGATCATCAACTGGGAGAAACCTAGAAATGGAAGGAAAAAAAAAGTTTAGAAATGACAGAATATATAGCACTTGTTTTTATTAATAGATTTTGTAGAACGCCTTAAAAAAGGAACTGTTTTCATACCTGAATTGACGTTGCCTGATGGCATCGGGTCCTGATGCAGAGAGAAGGCTGTGAATTACAAAAGGAAGGCATGATTTTTCTTGTAATCCATCTGTGTTTTACTGTAGTGGACTCAATCTCAGTGTCATGTCTGTTCTTTGCTGCATCATCAGAAATAGCATTCCCTCAGCACGATTTACAGAGAAATAATCACTTTAGTCAGCAGAGTTAAACAGGATATTAGTCAATTGTTCCATTGCAGAATTCAACAGACAGACAAGCAGCTTGTATTTAGCACCCACAGCAGCCGGGACAAACGGCAGAGCTTTCCGCTGGGGTTATTTTTAATGGAAAAAAAAAAAAAAAAAGTAAATGTCTCAGAAATACTAATTAGTCTTACAAAGTTGAGACAAAATTTAGATGCAGATAAATATTTGCATGTCCGACACATAGGGAAAAGCAAACAGTTCAAATAATCAACATGAGAGCAACTTTTTATATATATATATATATATATATATATATATATATATATATATATATATATATATATATATATATATTTTTTTTTTTTTTTTTTTTTTTTACCATTCATGCTGCTCTGGGGCCAATACTCTGGGCTGGCCTGGATGCTGCAGCCGTCCTCCTGCAAAAAAAGACACACAGCTGTTTGCATTTGCTGGTGGTGAGAGGAGGGTGTGCATGCTGAGTGCAACAAGTGTTGAAGGAGACAGCAGCAGTGTGACACTGAAGGCGAAAAAGTGTTGCAAAAGCAGAAAAAATACAAAGAGGTGATGAACTTGAGAGCATCAAGAAGCTAAAGCAATCATGAAGATGAGCAATTTGAAATGAAAGGCAGTGCTGCACCTCCTTAATGAGCTCCTCTATTTCTGTAGGGCTGCAGGCCATGTCTGTGTGGTCACTAGAGCTGGTGGTACCTGTCATGGTCATCACTGGCATTTTACCATCTGAGGGTGGAAACAAAAAACCAAACACATATTATGATTCTGTTGAGATTTTACAGAAATAGCTTAATTATGTGTTATCATGACAAGTGAGCAGGTTGAAAGGAAAACCCACGTTTCTGCTCCTCTTCGGGTACGATGCGATACACCTTGTATGGCTCGGAAATGTCCAGCTGTGACCTCTCTGTCACTTCCTCAAAGTCAGGGCTTTTGTTGAGGGCACAGCGGAGTCTGGTCTTCCATGTTGCAGGCTCAGCCTTATCCCCCTCCTTAAACTTGCCTTTAAAGACAGCCCAGGCCTGTGGAGAGGGCAAGAAGCAAAAAACGATTAACCAAGGTCTCAAAAGAACGAAAAAAAAAGAGGAAAGACAGAAGGAGAGCAGAAAAGCAAGAGAGAAAGAAAAACAGAAAGGAATTTTTCAAAAATCACATCAACAAAATGTTTCCTCAATATCAATTAAGTTTTAGCTGCAGCGCCTCAAGAAAACGCAATCAGAAAGAGAGAGAGAGAAAAAAAATCCAGATTCCAGGAAACTCAAACCTTGAAAATGGATGCGTCAACTTCTTGGTTGTAATCCTGCTTTCCTGCGTGTTTCCACGGAATTCTGAACATGGTGCGGCTTTCATCCTCCCACTGCAGCCCAGAGTACTGCGCACTTTGGATCTGCTCCATCAGCCACTGCTTCAGTCTGCGACCACCTGAGTTTGACATCTTGCCAGCGCGTCTTTTTTTCTTCTTTTTTTTTTTTTTTTTTTTTTTACCTGAGATTGTTCACTTTGACCTAAATAATAATAACAATAATAAAAACATATAAATTATTCCCATCACTCCTCTCGGCATCATCAAGTGAACTATTAAATGAGTGATTGGAAGTCGAGTCTGTCTGCGTTCTCTGCCAAACCAAAAGTAAAATCACTTACAGTCAGTCAGGCTGGTTGAGCTCCTGGCTCTGTTTGAGATGCTGATTTATGCCTCGGGATAAATCAAGTGCGCTCCCCTGAACAAGCTGCCTATAAAGTTTGTTGTGCCACATGAATGAAACAGGAGGGAGGGGCTTTACCGATGCTGCCTCGCCCCAGCCAATGGCTGAGCCTCCGACGGCCCATTTAGGAAGGGTTCTTTCTCTGAACTGCGGGTATTTACAAGAAATGGCCTGACACAAGCGCTAGTTGTAAAGCTGCTGCCCACGCCGAAAGCTCCGAGGACGTGGAGCACTGATTAAAAACCGTAAAGTCACAAGGTACTGTGTGAAGAGAGGGGGATTTTCTGTGCGCCAGAACGAGGAGGCTGTGCGTTCCTATCCGCGCCCACTCAAATCTAATGTGAAACCGCAAAAGAAAAAGAAAAAAAAAGCAGCGACTGTGCTGCCACAGTGGCGCTTTGTATTGAGTGGACCAGAGGCATGTTCCAGATTTCCTCGGAAATGCACCTGCATGATATTAACCATGGAAATAGAGAACCAGAGAACACACAAGGGGCGCATCAGAAATAGGCTCCAGAATTATTATTTGTGTTAAGAACGCAATAAATCGCCTGTCTTCATTATCTGATCTTAGTACCAAAATAGGCTACATGTCTGAAATAATTTTAAGGTCAACACAGAGGTAAATGATTCAACTATTTGTCATTTATAAAGTTTTGTTCAATCGTGGCACAGTAAAAGCCAGCAGCTTAACAGCATTTAAGTATGTATAACAAATGCAATTTGTTATTCATACAAATTGCATTAAACGTTGAAAAGGCCACACAAAATTAAACTCTACAAAAAAAAACTAGTCAATTGTATCATCTTTCATAAGGAAAACATTTTTGTTTAAAAACAGTATAAACTGCAAAAAGAACGACTGAATCACATTCCACAGTTTTTCTGTAATTTCTTGGTTTTGTCTGAGACACAGATGTCACACGACATTTTGTTTTCTATTAAGCTAAGGTCCAAGGTGTGAACTGACCTCTCCATACTTCATATTGTTGGTCCGCTCACTTAAAGGTGTCCTTGTCTTGTTGAAACAGGTATTTCAGGAGCATTTCCTCTTTGGGATGAGGCAACACTATTCCCAAAGAGGGAAACACTTTTACTATTTTTTTCTACTTTATTTTCTTTTCTTCTGTCTAATCAATGTTTTAATTAAAGCATGATGTTTTGAAAAAATTCTGGGATCCCCATTTTATGATTTTAAGATGATCTTAAAATAATGGGCCACCTTATATTGAAATCAAAAACATGCAGATTGAACAGTCATGATTGTTTAATCTGTTGCATTTCCTTCACTGTACTACTTCTACTAAACCAAGTAGAAACATAATAGTGGTTGATTATGTTGGTGAGGCTGTGCTGATTTTATTTTTAATGCAACTGTGTGTCAAAGTAGTCCAGGTCACTACTAATGACACACACATGCACACTCAGCAAAGGTCATCTTTCTGTCTGAATAAACAGGCTTTCTCATGTCCAAAGCAAAATGTCAAACATTTCCAAGGTTCAACTTCTGACTTATCCATTCATTGTCTTTACCTTATTATCCCTGAAGGATCACAACAGTGGGGTGGGAGGTTCTGGTACCTCTTCTGAATCATGAATACTTCAATTTGAAATTCACCTTTTGTCATTAGTGCTACATAAAACAGCAACGAGAAAAAGAAATAGATAAATAATTAAACGAATGTACAAGATACACAACAACTTGAAATGCAACAAAGGCCTTCCCTGCCACCTGCCAAATAGTAATCACAATTTATTAAGAAGAGAGATGGAGGTTGGAAAGAGGATTGCTTAAAACAGTTGCTTTCGCAACAAATGGCTCTGTAACGTTTTCCTGATGTTATTAGTCACCAAACAGAACATGAAATGGATCCATCAATATCTTTATTGCCTGTCTAATTACTGCAGTATCGCCGACAGGCTGCAGACTGGGAAGAGGTTGAGAACTTGTCCTCCTTACTTTCATCCAGGTTTTCACTACGCTAGCAAGTCTAGGTTTGGACTTCAAGGTAAGCAAGCCAAACCAAACTATTGGACGTAATGATTCCAAGAAATTTAAAGATGAGCACTTTTTCAATAATATTTCCACTGAACACAACATGACTGCTCCCAATCCCCCAAGGATCCTTTACTTTTACTGGAGTTCAACACAAGACGTTTATCTTCACACCAGGTTTCAAAATGTGCAATTTCCCTGTGATATTGAAATTATTTGACAATGTTATGTTCCAGTAAACAGAGAAAAATTATTATTGATAGTTTAAAATCTGGAAATAACCAAATGTGGAATGGGAATTTTCAACAGCTTGCCAGACTTACTGTAAGTATGTTTGTTTGTTTTTCCTGCCAGGAAGCTGCATGCCTAAACCTGTCCAACTGTCTCCATACAAATGTTGACATAATCAGTTTAAAGATACAACCATTTCTTGCATCTCAATAAATGGAAACATAATGAATACTTTGGTTTATTTCAGTGAATGAAATAAAAAAGTGAAAGTTGTGTGTTATGTAGCCTGATCACACATTAGCAACTAGAGCCAGAGTGTCTATTAAATTTTACCACTAGGGTTTATAACTAACTCTTCAGCTAATGTGAATAAAACACAAGATAAATAAAAAGAAACACTATTTGCTGTAAATATTTGAATTAATTTTGCATCAGTGCTGAGTAGTATGGAGGAGATCAACTCTGCTGTTCAGGAAGCTCAGGTTGCTTTAATATTGTCCTCCACTTTGTCTGCATTGTTCAGTCTGATGCCTTATCTTTCTCTGGACAATACTCTACAGACTGACCAATCAAACTCAGTTAAATCATGGCTATTAAATCAAGTATTTGTCCATTCAGCAGTGTGAGCAGGTGCAGGGTCCTCCTGGAAAATGAAATCAATATTTTCATAAAGCTTATCAGCAGAAGGAAGAATGATGTACTCTAAAATGTCCTGGCAGATGGACGCACCGACTGGACTTGACTCATCAGGGGAACAAAAGTGACATGGCTCCGTAAAAGGTCACCATTTGGATTCTGAATGTCTCCAGTCTTCCTCCAGACTCAAGAACACTAATTCCCAACTGAAATGCAACATTTTCTGTCTTCTTTCGTTTTTCTGAAGACAGAAATTTTGATCTGATATTTTCCGCTTTATTACAAATAAGATCCTATTGGTGCTGCCTCTAATTTAGGATTTGCTCAAGGATGTATCATAGATAATTGCTTATTGGTCTCGTCATGTCTTAATTTTCTGAGAAAACTGAAATTCAAGTTCAACTTTTTTACTATGGGAGGAAGCCAGAGTACTCGGAAAGAACGCATTCATCGACAGGGAGAACATGCAAACTCCATATTGGTGCTGTTCACTCCGAACCGCTCTGGAATCCCTTCTGGTATACTTGAAAATATCAAAGACTAGCATGTCATCTTAAAATGTCTACAATATCTTCAGAATTTCATGAATAATAAGGACAGTATAATTAAGTTTTAAAAATAGGAAGTAAATGTTTAACATGTGATTAATTCTCCTTATCAGTTCTTTTTGTATTACATGATTCAACTTGGCTTATACACTCATTGCAAGAGCTTCAGATTTATTAGCAATTTTGCATTTCTTTATAAAACATAACAATAAAATGAATCATATATACATAATTGAAACAGAGCAGAAATTTAACAATATTCAAAAAAAAAATCCACAGTTGCATTACAAAGAGACATTAAAAGGAAGACAGGTGTTTGGAAATCAAAGGGTGATTACGCTTCAAAGTTCACTGAGTTTATTTTCCCTCGAGTAACATTTTCTATATGGTAAAACATTTTTATTGTGTTTATAGTACCATAAATTATTGTGGACAATTAAAGCAATATATCACCAAATGTTACCTCCTGCTTTTATTATTTAACCGTTCTGTTTTCTATTTACAGTCTGATGAGAAGCACAAAGTTCCCTCCTGAGCAGGGAAAGTAGGAGTTTGTGCAATACTCTGTGACCTGCTACACATCATCATTATTTCCACCAAACCAGGAAGTTTCACTGTGGGGTCCAGGTAACACATTTTGGTCTGTGTAATGTGACCAAAAAAAAAAAAAGAAACCTTTCTCTTTATCTAATAATCAGATGTACTTGAAAAATGCATCAGTTCATTGCACATGAAGATTTCACAAGCTGAGGTGTTAAATTGTTTATTTTGGAGAAACTGAAGGGATGCATGTAAAAATAAGACATTATGGCATTTCGTTTTTCAAAAAGGCAAACAGCTTTTGATCGAAACAGCCTTAATCAATCAGATTTAAGGCTGTTGAGTCAACAGTAAAAAATAAAACAACAACAACAAAAAAAACAGACAAAAAAAAGAAACATGGAAGTTTCTCATTATGGCTAAAGTGCTGGGATGTTTATTGTAAGGCATTGCCAAAACCAAAGTAATGGCAGTGCTCAGTGATATAAGGAATTAAAGTTTGTAGAACATTTCTAAATAAATATCCAGAGTTTTAAAAAGTTGTGGCACAAGAAAAAAACAATATTTCTTTAATCCAAACTCTAAAGTTGCGTTCATTATTGAGGCTGACTTGGGTACGGAGCTGTAGCTTTAGCTGTCGCCTTCAGCATCACCAGCATCGACTCCCTGGTTCATCCAGCTGTGGTCCACCGCTCTGCCCTGGCTCTCCTGCTGCTCAGCATACTGGTTTAATAGAGCCTCCACCTCCTGCTGGTCATTGAACGGACTGGGACGAAAGCTGGACTGAAGCCAAGCTCGATACTGGAGACATGAGAAAAAATAAGCAATGACGACCCTCATTACCCTAAAAAATTAACCATGCTCAGGAAAAATAAATAATGACTAAAACATTTTTATTGTATCTCTCAAAAGTGAAATACAACACAACTTAAAAATGTTGTGATTTTTTTTTTTAATATATGCATTTATGATGGATTTTGCACTGAGTATTCAAATTATACACCAAGGCTACATAAAATACACACCAACATCCAACGGTTGGTTGTACAATCATATTTAATAAATATATCTCCTGATGAGTCTTGTTTGTCAAAAGTACCTTTTTACAGATTACTTTTCAAAGTAACCTGTAAAACACATTATTAAACACACTTTTCATGAAGTTCACATTTCTGCTTTTAAAAAAATATATATATATTTTTTTTTATTGATCTGATGTAATATTAAAACATTAAAGAAAGCAGAAAAATCACCATGGTTGAGAAATGTCATTGTTGCCACCCTGTTTTATGCATTCCAAAAATCGGTTTGGATGTGCCGTTGTTCTGTTGGAGCAATTGTTTCCATGTTTCAAACATCTGAGCTGAATAGATACCGCAAATAACAAATAATAACCTAAGAATGAAACTTCTTAGTGAAATTGTAGTAGAATTTGAATTCTGTTAGAAGAGTGAAAATAAAAAATGAAAGGATCATACTCTTATTTATATATATTTTTTATTCTTAATGTTACTGTTTTAATATGGCTTTGGATTTAATTACATATGTGAGCCTTTCTTTAAAAAGTTTCTTTAACATCAAGAAAAGTTAAAAAGATATTCAGGATTTATCCACTAACTTGTGCCATAACATATTCTTTGAAGAATAAATTGAAGTGAAAGTCATTGTGAAAGTAATACATTCATCTTCCTTAAATTAGTATTCTGACATTCATCCAAAGAGCCAAACATCACAGCAATGACTCATTACACTAATCCAGCTGTAAAAGAGATGAATTTATAGAAGATGAAACCAGAGTCAAGATAACATCAAAAGAAACTAGCAAAATGTTAATGTGTCATCTTGAAATATTTTAGAACTCCACAAAAGCCACAAAGTATAATCAAGATACATCTAGTTCATCTGAGGCAAAAAGTTTAAAATGACACAACTCAAGCCCAGCAGCTTCTGAACAAAAACAGGAACATATTGACAAGATTTCTACATGTTATTTTATAGTTCTCCAGATTTAAATGTAAACAATATTTATTTATAATGATAAAAACAAACGATTCTGGGCATTCAACTCTGAATCTGTTTAAATTGTAGTCAAGCCTATAAAATAATAATGCTTAAATTGATGGGCTGGCTAATTGACCGCTGCTTTTGTGGCGTCTGGGTTAACCACCCCTTTTTCAAAATCTACAACTGTTATACACGTCAAATAAGGAAGAAAGTCTCCCAGGCTAAACGCTGATTCTGTAAAATATGTTTGTTGATTTTGATTAATGACCTTTTTCTTGTTTGGAGAAAAGTCTATCATTCAGTTTGAGGGATTTGTTTGATATTTAGGTCCAATTTAGGAACCACAAGTCCAGTTTAACTTGAATTGAAAGTTCTCTAGAGACCAATTAGGTGGTAAAATGTTTTTAATTGGGAAAAAAAATACTGACTGGTACTAAGTTAATAGCAATGTGCAATGAGAAATCATAAGAGAAATCATGCTATTTTAATATAAAGTGATGCAGAAACACAGCAACAATATCTTTCTGTCCTTTAGAAAGGGACCAAAAAGGAAGAAGGAAAATTGAATATTTTTCCATGATTAATTTTCCTTTTTCCTCAACCATATAGACCTGGAAAATTACCATATAAAAGTAAATTAAATACTTTTCCAGACATTTCAAAACTCCATTGTTAGGCCCTAACCATTTATTTAAAATAAAATTGTTAATAAAAGTCTTTGATATTTAATAAATCTTTTAACAATGTCTGTTAACCCTTCAAAATGTTTTAATCATAACACAATGATCCAGTTCAAAGGCAGGGATTGGTTAAACTGTAATGATCTGATAACTTTATCAACGTTCAAGGTTGCTCGGGTCTGCAGGATCTTTAACACTTTCAAACAAATGTGTGTTTAGATAAATAACTAAAAGTTCTTGTTAATCAGATAATCTTAAATACAAAAATAATCTCTGGAGGCTTACACACGTGGGAAAATCACAGATGCAGAAAACACGTTTCCTCTTAAATCCTAGAAATCAGTGCAACGTTTTCAAACAATGAGCAGGTTTTTTTTTAATTTTTTTATTTTTTTTGAAGTCATGCTATGTTGCAAGATGCTGACAGTAATGCTTAACACGTGATGAGCAGTACCCAAGCTAATGCAATCCAAGCAAACCCCCCCGCAGTTCCCCTTCTCACACGGCGCAGTCATGGAATCACACACTCTGCGTGTCTTCTGCAAACGATTCAGACTGAGAACAGCCAGCCGCTGCAAGCTCACGTTGGACGTGATCAATTCAGCACGGATCATATTGGTCAGATGGATTAAAGAAAATTTGTTGAAAGGACTAAACTGTACACCAGTAATATTTGAATCCGGCAACTAAATTTACTTTAAATTTTCCTGGACTTTGACTTGGATTTTTCTGCCTTGAAAAATGTCAAAGCCAGATCAGATATGCAGAGCCTTACATAAAGTATTCACACCCCTGATCTCATAATTCTACTGGTAATTAGGAGACAGAGCAACATAAAGCACTGTAGAATTGTAAAGTGAAATGAAAATCACACGGGGGTTTTCAACATTTTCTACAAATAAAAACCTGAAAAGGATGACATTGAGCTGCTTGAGTCAATAATTAGTAGAACCACCATTAACCACCTCGTCTCCACTGTTTTCATTCAAGCAAAATAGCTTAAACTCAGTCAGACTGAATAAAGAGCATCAGTAAACATCAATTCTCAGAGCAGAAGTTTAGCATTTAGTATTATTTATATTCTTGTAATTTATGACTTTCTACAGTGACTGTTATTTGAGTAGATGGGGATTTAAAATGTATGTTTTAGGATCTTAGACTGTTTTATTAACTTATCTGCTCAGGGATAACAAATGGAAACTAGCTTAAGCTAAGTCTGGTAAAAAATCTTAAGAGTCATTTTGCAAATTGACTCTATTTTAACTTAACTAATAAATTTTACTTGCGTCTTTACACAAATTTCCACTTGGATTTAGGTTTGCACTTTAACATTATGAGCTAAACCATTCCACTGTAGTTCTGGCCTTTATGTACAACAGTGTTTTTACGGTGCCAAGCTTCCCTATCCCTTCAGAGGAAAGGCTTTCCCACAGCGTGCCTTTGCTACCACCATGTTCCATGATAGAGATTTTGGTTTCAGTTTGATGTGCTGTGTCAGTTTTCCGTCACGCAAAGTGATTTTCCAGCAAGTCAATGATTTTGGTCTCGTCTGACCAGAGCACCTTCTTTCACACGATTGGTATGTTCCCTGCTTGGCTGGCAGCAAACTTACAAACAGAATTGCTATTTCGGTTAAAGTAAAATCTGGATTGTCATCTGCAGCTCCTCCAGAGACACCATGGCCTTAAATCCCTTAAACATTTTCATGTTTTCACATTACAACCAGAAATCTCATATTTTTGGGATGTTGGGAGAAAGGCCAGCATTGGCCCCTGACTGTTGTGAATTGCAACAGTCGGGTTTTCATTTTTGTTTGTTTTTGTTACCAAGGAAAATCTACAAAGTGTGTCATGCATATAAAGTAGCTGAGAAGAAGAATTAAGTTATATTTAAATTTATTGAACTGGTTGTATTTATAACCTCTAGTCCCTCCTCTGCAGGAGACAGAAATTAACCCACTTTGGGAGACAGCTCGAAGTGTGTGTGAGATGGTTGCGATTGACAGGTTAACCACAGTCTGCATGTGATGGCTGCATCTGTCACATCCTGTCCCGGCCTCAGTACTGAATCACAATTAACACCTGAAGCGCTAAATTACTGCAGTTCTTAAGACAGTGAAAACATCTTAACTAGAGACCCGTATTGCTTTTTGTTTCAACATTCAAACCACCAAAGCGCTTGCTTCTCTCTGCTTTTGGGATCGGCGGGTTTACCTCTGAGACGCTTGTGTTCTGGTACTCCTGCAGCTGCTCCTGGAAGCCGTAGTTTGGGCCGACAAACGAGCGAACGGCCTTCACTGCAGTCAGACATTCCTCCCAGCTGTAGTGGGTGACGGTCATCAGGTAGGCCACCACCATGGTGGTGCTGCGTGACACACCTGCAAGACTACAGCAAGAAAGGAACTGTGTAACTCTGCATCCAGCATTAGGTCATAGAGTTTCATCGATGCATTTGCACTGGAATGATAATACAACAAACTACTTTCATTACTAAAAAAAAAAAAAAGTAGGGTGCATATGTCTGAATTCTTAATCGCATTCAGACTGGCACAAAGTTATACATACAGACTATTCACATAACCATTAGTACCTGGTTAAAAATCCCTCAGTAAGTTGCAGCTCTCCAACACACAACAACCTGGATTTCATCACTCTGTATGGCATCGTTCACCGAGTTCATTTAAATGGACTGGTTTCTTGCTTCGCACCCAAACTTGTTTTCCAGTTTGAGCAGTGCAGCAGCACCTCTGCTGGTGAAACGGACCCTTAGCATGATGTTACCACCGCCATGCTTAGGAGTTGGAACTGTGTCCACACTTTGACAACTTGGAACATATTTTTTGTGGACTAAGAGCTAACTCTTTCTCTCTCCATTTAAAACATTTTCATTTATTTACTCATCAAGCCATTTCATATTATTGAACGTTTTAATGGAAACCTACTAGATTGTAGATGAAGCTGTTGCTACAATTATATTAAATAACTTCCATAGCAACAGCTCACAAAAAAGTCCCCTCTCAAGCTCCTTAACACCACATACAGATGTAATTTATTTATAGAAATATTTAATAAAATCAGATCAACAGAGAGAAATAACCTCAGTTCCATTTCAGTTTTAGTTTCAATATTGAAGTCAAACTCTGTGTTTACGGTGAGAGATGGAGGAACCTGGGACCTAATGGGGTATTCTAACCGAACAATGATTTGGTTTTGATGTGAAACATATATCTAAGCAAATGTTGGGATAAAGTAAGTTTCTATGAAGCTTCAGAAATGGCCCTAACATCAGCCTCATTGAGATGTTGTGGGCTCTTCTTAACAGCAGCGGTCTGAACCAGGAATATTCAAATGAACTCTCCAAATGGAGCAGGATTTCTGCCAGACGCTTGTGTGGTAAAAACAAAATTTATATGCACCATTCAAAAGGCCAACATGCCTATTTTGACAGCATGTAAACTTCAGACCCGAAGAACAAGTCACTTATTGACAATGCTTTAATCTGGAGATTTTCTCATAACCCTTATTTAGAGAGCTGACTTGACATGCACAGCTACCACGAGGAAGCTGCTCAAATCTTAAAAACCTACCAGTGAACCAAACAGGCTCCACCGTTGAGGCGACACTGGTGGATGAAGCCGATACACTCTTTGAAATGCTGCAGTCTGGAAAAGGAGCACAAGAGAAATGTTGACAGGAAGAAAAATAGGAATTGTGCAACATGCAATAATATCTGAAATAAAAAGCCAATTATAGTCACTCATAAATTACGGGAAAGAAGCATCTTGTTTGCAGCTAGTGGAGCTAAAAATGGGTTACGTTAAATGGGATCTGAGAAAAGACACCTTGAACTGAAACCCCCGCTAAAGGTCATAGCAATGCGGTTCCAATTTGTTTCAGAAATTATGATGATGTCCTGACTGTGACACTTGAAACTACAAATGCACTCCAAGAGGTTTACAACATAGCATGAGTCTGTTTTAATAGATTTCAGTCTTTTCTAAGAAACTGCTTATCAGGAGTTTTTTTCTCTCTCTCTTTCTACTCTTCCACTCATGTCATGTGAGAAAAGTATTAGGCTGGCTCAAACAGAGAGTTTGTGGTCGACCAGGGCACAGACAGCGGGGACAGAGAAGGGAAGTAACTGTCTACCTTTTCTTTATGTGCAAAATTACATCACTTTGAAATGAATCCAACAAAATACAGCCCGTGGTGATAAGGCACAAGGACAGAGCCGGTGTAGCTGTGTGACAAATCCTCCTCTGGCATCTTGTGTATTCAGACTGAAAACAATGATATCCTTTAGCTTTTGCATAATCGAGAAGTGTGTGGCTGATAACGGCGTCTCTGGAGGAGCAGATGCTGGTTACTCAACGTCAGACTCGCTAACAGACTGGAGCTAAAATAGACTGACTGTCGCTTTTCGTTTTTTTTTTTTTCCCCTCCTCCTTGATATCCAAAGCCTTCTTTAAAACGTCTCCCTCAGCACTTCGCTCTGTTCGTCTAGCACAGAGGTTTCCGGCGGTACTTGTTCAATGTGCAGAAAACTAACTTGTGACAGAGAAGTTTGAGGTTTTAAGAAGACAGAAAAAGGGCAAAAACTGAGCTGGAGCAGATAGAAGTTGCTGTATGTTTGAAATGCAAAATGAGCTTCTGCAAATCTGCGGTATATTTGGTATATGTTATGCTGATTTTTCCTTTTTTCCCCCTTAAATTACAATGATCTGCTCAGTTTTGGAACCAGTTTGGACTTGGGGACGACTTGCACAAATGCAAATGTTGATGCAAATCAGTTGATGCCTTCATGGTCTGTGATTTCTATGCATTAAAACCAATGCCCACAAAAAACAAGATGAACGTCCTATACAGGCTGTATTAGAAGAAGAAAATATATAAAGAGCGGCTGTTACTGCAGTGTCGCTGTCACTCTTAAACCAGATAAAGTCAGCAGCCCAAGACACCATTAACGCTGTTTTCTATCGTGTTCTGATCACATAAGAAGGGCCATCAGGTTTGACCGTAGGGGCCCCTGCGTGATGACAAGCAAGGCAGGACGGCAGTTGGCCTCACCCACTCTTCTCCTCAGTCAGACCAGTGATTGTGACAGAGGGGGTTTATTATAAAGCCCTGGGTGGTCGAAGCAAACAGCCAGATGTCACTGGGAGGTTTCCTTCCTCTGCTGCCAGAGGGAAGGACGCCTGATTGCGACAGTGGAGGTCAGACATCCACACCCCACTCCACCACACCCCAACCTGGCCCAATCAAGAACAGCCAAACAGCCACAACAGTTAAATTCTCATTAAGAGTTTTACTTCAAGCGAGTTCCTCTGCAGAGCCCAGGTAACTGAACCTACTAACGCTGAAACTGAGGTTAAAACAGAGAAACTCTGCTGCTTTGAAATTCTTTTTATACCTAGCAGAATCAATGCTTTTCTACTGTCAGGGCTTCTTCGAGAATGTATTCAGCCACACTTGACACTTCGACTCTGCAGGCAGAAACATCACCAACACCCTATAAGTTACACAGCCCAGAGCGCTAAACAGAGAGCACTAAGTCAAGCACTTCTCAGTCTGATCTCAAAATCAGTCATCAGTTTGCACTGTAGCCATGCAGACGGCTCATTAACGCTCCAACTACTGACCAAGACCGATGTTTTTTTTTGTATCCTCTGTTTGAGCACCGTGTTTAATTATGAGTTAAAACAAACAGTGTCGTATGAAGTCACAGAGCTAATCGAAGGACATGTTCCTGCTATGACTAATGTGTTGTGATAGCAGCCACTGCTGAAAGTGGAGGTGCAGCTCATGTCTCTGCAAACACTCAGCCTGGCTGCCGATGACACTTGAAAACACAAAGTTCCCTCCAGAACACATAGAAGATATAACCTGCTGTGGTTCGTTTAACTGTTACTAGACAAGCAGCGTTTTCCTCTCCGGCTCTACTTCTCTGGAACAAGACCATAGTTTGGCTCAAAGACGCTTCACATTCAATCCCTTTCTGTCTTACGTGTAGCTTATAGCTTGTAATTCTACCTCCTATAAATGCAGGGCCTGCATTAATAATAAAAGGGATCTGGATCACCCATATCAAAAATGACGTATCCGGTACATAATACTGAAATTTTCAAAGGAGGATATATGTTATATGTTCCGCCCGAACATTTGGTTGGAAAATTCAATGTAGGTTTTTTTTTTTTTTAGCTCACCTGATCAATCACCTTGATACACTCGAGTCTGTCAAAGTTATAGGCATTTCAGGAGTAACACAAAAATTGTAATACCTGTTTGGAATATTAAAAATTCAAGCTTGAAAAGCTACCGAAAGTAGATGGTTTAATATATGTAATAGAGAAAAAATAGAAAGCAACCGTGCAAATCACTTGCTAATTGTTTTTCGTTCGGTCTACACAGAACATTTTAAATGAACCACATAAGGACTTTATTTACCTGTTTAGTAAACACTAGAAGCATTTAATTCAAAGTAAATAAAACTGCCTAATAACTTTAAAACCTGTAGTTTTTTTACACTTTAAATAGGGAATATCTCAATCTTTCTTTCTTGTAAGTAGCAGAAAACATGTAGAAGCTTTCATTTCAGGTAGCTGACCTGTAGTGTGCAGTCCATTTAACTCTCTCATTAAATGGACTTTAATCTATAGGAACGGTATGTCAGATAATTACACCGCATCTTTCATATCTCTTTAAATCACATGTCAAAGATGAGCAAACTCATATGACATAATACCTTGCGGCATTACAAGCTGCAGAAGAAGCATATGCAAAACAAAATTCCCCCTTGCAGCTCAAATAGAAATTAAAAGAACAAGTAACCAATTTACCTGGACTGTTACAATTTCAGAGTCACAAATATTTAACACCTTTTCTCAGAAACAGAAGGATTATCTAACTTTGATAAGATTAGGAATTTGAACCTCGAACTTGCCACATGTTGTCGTGCCCCGGATTGAGATGCTGGGTCTCCATCAAAGAATATGACAGGGTGAAAGTGTCCGCTAAGCGACATGAATATGAACGTAAATAAAATGGCTGAAAATATTTAAAACAGCAGCTGTTCTTTATCAGAAGTGTAGAGTTCACACTGTGGTCAGACCATGCAATGCTCAGGGAAGTTGCAAACCGAAGGCTTCCACCTGCGACAACACAGGCCTCCATCAGCATGTTGAAGTAGGAGAGAAAAGGAAGCTGATCGAGTGTGGTTACTTTAAAAAGGCTTCTGAGAGGAAGCCTGGTCTTTTTAAAATTAAACATTTTAATACAAATTAGATTTGTAAAACTGCATCTAAATAAGCCACAAACCTTATCTTATCTTTAGATAAACAATCACAAATTTTAGATGTCTGATATTAACCCAAAGTAACAAGGCTGGTGAAAACCAACCTAAACAAAAACATCTCATATTAACTGTAAGGTATGGTACTGGAGAGCTCATGGTAACGAAGTGACCACTTAGTGCAATAAAATGTGAAAACATCCATTCAAAAGATGATGGTTAGCTCAAATTCGGTCAACAAAAACAGTAGAGTGTAGAACACGAGAGACTGATAAGTTAATCTAATTTATGAAGTCACTTTTTATTCCTTGTTTATGTTAAATAAAAAAATGAGGCACAGTAAAATGTTATCTTTACCTCATGTTCCCTTTTAGATGATGTTTTTTCCTCCAAAACTTCATAATATGCTAAACCTGAGAACTTATTATAAATCAAGCTGATTTGAGCTAAATTTAATAGTACATAAAAAAAAAAAACTTCCACTAAAGATATGAAGATAAACAGTAATGTAATGAACTATTAGCAGTGAGGTGGATCAACTTTTCCTTCATTCTCACACTAGCATTATTCACTGAGACAGTCCTAATAATACATACAAAACAAAAACAACAAGCACTAATAACTATACAAATAACCCCACTTGTTTACTTACAGGTTCTGACTGGAAGCATCAGCCGCATGAATACAAAGGTATGTGATGTCCTGCAAAACAAGGATTAAAAGCAATCAACTGCAGAATTCAGATTGTGATTAACGCTGGTTTAACGCTTTGTGTAAAACCAGCTTTGTATTTAGCTTTGTATTTTTAGTTAAACTAAACCTCTTTTAACACACTGAATTTACACTTTAGTTGATGCCACAAAGTCTTTTACGTGATTCGAAGGTCACGAGCTCCCCCTGCTGGCTGACAGGCTGAACTACACTTACTAAAGAGACTGAAGCCTTTAGAAAAATCACCAGACAAAATTTTCCACAGGAAGCACTGGTTTGATGCATTAAAAACACACCACACAACAGCCAAAAATACCTCCCAGGCTGGTTTCTTCACTAACCTCATACACTGGCTTAGCGTTGTTGTATACTGAAAGGATGTGGGTGATTCCGTTTTTGGAGAGACCTTCTCTGTTTTCCGAATCTGCAAAAAGAAAAACAAGAAACACATCAGTCAAAGAGTTGCTCAACTTGTGTTTACATGTTGGGAGCTCAACAGAAAGTTCTAATTTCAGAAGCAAAATGTGCAGACTATCTGAGAATATTTGCAAAAAAAGTAGAGCATTAAATGGATTCAATTACCCCTCACAGATTTTTTAATGTTTTTTTTTTGTTTTGTAGAAACAGGTTTCACAACACAGAATGTTGGAAAAACAGGTCAGTATGAATCCATCTGTGACTGGGTATTGTCTAACAATAATCTCAGATAGCTCAGAGTCTAAAAAAGTATTTCGTCAGGGTAATCTTGCAGTAAAAAAATAAAAAAATAAAAAATCCTGTATAGACATGTCTGGTGTGCAAAGAAGCTGGTTCAACACAGCTTCCCTTTCTTTGTGACGCCTGGATCAAAACCCAGAACTCCATTCACAGGCAATAAGATACTCAGACAGTGGTTGTGATTCTTCTACGAGCCTTTAGAATAAATATCATTAAAGAGTAAAGACAAAAGAAAATCAGTGTATGGTGGCTTTTTTTTTTTTTAGAAATAAATGCATCTGAAGTTCGGTACACAAACTGCTCCAGAGCTGGATTAGATTAGGTCAGCATACACATTGATGGCTGATCCTGTAATGCTGCTGTCATTATACAGCCAGATTAAAATAGTCACTTTTGTAACAGTGAGAACTCAAGCTTTTATTGTCAGTGTCTATCAGATTGTGGCCAGAATTGTAGTGTTTTTATTTTTACCAAACCAGACAATCACCTTCTTACTTGAGAAATACCCATAAATAATTTTAGTTCCTCAGTTTACACTCAAACTTATCTGTGCTTTCCATTTGGATAGGCACTGTGTTTTGCATTGATACCAAAGTTCTGCATCTCAAACATTCTTCACTTTTTGGCTTCATCCACAACTGGTGTTTTTATTTCATTGAAATGAACAGACCTACAGTGAGCTGCACACCTAAACACAAATGTAAAGGACAGGTGGTAAAAATGAAGATGCATACTTCAGGGTTAATATTTTACAGGAAATAAGCATAACTTTGACCAGCGGTGCTAAAGGTTCAAATTGAAACAGAGCTCAGAGCATGTTCTTTGCAATAGTTAGTCCTATGATCACTTGATCCTGTCAGCTGGACTAATTTTAGATATGGTGCCACTGCAATCGGGTGGAGGAGCTAAAATTAGTGGAAATGCAAATGCCAGCTTAGCTGGGCAGAGGGTGTGTACCTCGCCAAACCAGCCATCATAACACTCACATGATTACCGATTCTTATTGCAATCTCATCAGCAACTCTTTCTACGTGATACTTATCCTCTCAATGAAACACAAACAGAAATCAGTTTGTAAAAGCGGCCAAAAAAAGATGTCAGCTTGATGCAGCTTAACTGTTGGTTTGTTCTGTGCTACTAACTACAAAGAGCATACAATTTACTAGTGCTTTTAAATGTGGAAGTAAACTCCAAATTACCAACTGACACTGACATAAAAGTAAATATTACAAAAAGGATTCAATGGGAGACTCTCATTGTCTCAGTCAATAAGAAACAATCTTATTTAGGCTATTATGCTAATAGTTATCCAATGCAAATATGCTGACTGAAAGTCTAACATGTTCTGTTTGTTCTTTATGCTTAAACTTAACGCGTCAACATATTTTGAAACATGTTTGTCCTACCTCTTATGTTGCCCAGGTACAGTCCATCAACAACCTGTGAAGCAACAGACACAGACATCTTACGTTACAGTCACTCATTCATCCATTCCAACTCACAGACCAGAACTTGCCTTAAATCCAGGCAAGGCTGGATTTAAGGCTTAAGAACTTAGCAATGTCCTCACAGCCA
This sequence comes from Poeciliopsis retropinna, assembly GCA_010277075.1. NCBI lineage: Eukaryota > Metazoa > Chordata > Actinopteri > Cyprinodontiformes > Poeciliidae > Poeciliopsis > Poeciliopsis retropinna. Next base: position 13,779,811 of record VMRM01000006.1, on the reverse strand, counting down.
TACAAGGCTTGGAGCGGCCATGCAGGACAAAGTGATGAGCGGCACCAGAGTCCTGCTTCTGGACCACAATGGCCATCACTGCCTCAGAAAAAAGGGGAATTTCAACATTAATTTCCTCTCAGCAGTGAAGACATATGTTTTTCCCCAGTGTGTGTCATTAAATAAAGCATTATCATCTCCTCAAATGGACCTAAATTTCCTAATGACAGGATTTCAAGAAGTGAATGTATTTTCCAAGAGTGAAGTATTTTCCACATCATTATGGCAGATATATTATTTATTTATCATTTAAAAAAAGAAATCAAAAGAATTTATAAGAGTAACTGCAACAGCGCCTCCTACCTAACAATCTGAGCCTTGCTATGATCAGTTAGTTAGCATTTACCAAATGCATTTTTTTTTTTTATCACAAATGAGTTTCAGTAATGGTTTATGTCAAGAGGTAGAAATCATTAAAGAATCTCCAAAATACCAGACAAGTCAACTCCATGTCTCAATCTGACTGACAGTGACTTGTCAGACTATCTGGACACATAAGGAAGGTTCTTCACAGCTACATTAGAGGGACCACAAACGGTATGATTCCTGAGTAGGGAAGCAAAAGCACCACTGACCTTATTCATTCCATTCCCCATGATGTCTCTGGACCTGTTTACGGTTACTGGCTACACCAGTTCGGATGCCTGGAAAAGCTGCGCTACGTCAGCATGGACCTGCAGCGCAAACCGTGACACTGGAGCGTGTTAGTCCTGGCTCAAGAAGCAGAGAATTGCCGACACCTATTGTGCATGATAACCCCACAGGTTCAGCAGGTTATATTCCTGTGAACATTTGGGATCACCGTTGCCTTGACCTCGCCTCCGCTGAGCGGCGGTTCCGTCATGCTTTAGCGTCTTCCGGGTTGTTTTGACGTGAAACAACTGTTCATCCGGTAAGTGGCATCACAGCATGCTGCAGTCTACTCAGAGGCCGTTGAAATATATATTAGAAACTACAATAATGTTATTTCAAACATTAATAATGGCATTCCAGCTACTTAATGGTAATTCAATGTGCGGTAATTAACGTTCCACAAATTTCTTTTTTGAAAACCTTGAGTGCTTTTTAAGCAACCGCGCATAATGCAAACACACAAGAAAAATAATAATTCAAACGCAGTAGAAATCATTAAAAAGTAAATTTCATCTTCATATAATTATCTGTTCAATGTATAATGGATAATGACAGTATAGTATAGTATGGTATAAACAAAAGATGTCTATACTATATATATTATATATATATAATATATATATATATATATATATATATATATATATATATATATATATATATATATATATATATATATATATATATATATAAGGACTGATCAAACTTTCAGTCCTTCTGTAAAATATGCATTTTACAGGACTTTTTTGCTATATTTTTTATATTTTTGCTTATATTATTTATATCACTGTTGTACATTCCGTTTAAAATATGAAGTGAACTTGTTTGGCGAGACCTATAGGGGATTATGAATCTTTTGTATGGTGAGTCTGTGAAGAATATTTTTTTTTTTGAGAGGGTGAATAAGTAATGAATTCCTGCAAGAAACACCTCAGCTTAAAAATGTCCATAGCAAATCTGTTTTAGGTGGCTCTTACTCAAATAGAAATGTTGGATAGTACCTGCTATTAGATGGTTAAATAAACAATTTGTTTACACTATTTTCTCATGCATGTAAGATATTAGCTAAAATTTTTTCAAGAGGTCCCCACGACCTCTTCTTGTATCCACAATGAAGCGTTACTGTATGTATCAGAACCAAACATCCTGGGTTTGTTGTAATTAATGGCGCATATTTTTTCAAATGACAAAACATATCAAATTGGTCAGTTTGGAGGACAAATGACAAAATCAGTAATGTAGGAAAAAAATATGTGTGGTTTGCATTTCCAAAATAAAAAGCTATATAACAATACAAATGAGCTTGCAGATCTAAGTTATTGCATATGGCTTAACAGGAAACATGGCTCCGGGAAAAGAGCTGTGGAAATAATAGACAACAGTAAACACAGAGAGACAAAAGATGTTTATTCCAAGACAGATGGGTCTGAAATTTGACACGTAGTACAAGTAACAATTATTGTGCCAACTACGTGGGGTATGTTATATGAAAACCCTGAGAATACAGCAGAAAGCTGTCATGTGTTTGACAGAGCAAAGGGAACTTTACTTTTTCATCAAGAATTCTGATTAGCTTTTTGTGCCAAAACAGCTGATTTAATCCAGTCATCACTATGGCTTGTAAAACACCACTAAAGTATATTTGATGTGAAGCTGAGTTGTATGCAGTGACAGTTGCAACAGAACATCTGTGAATATGGCCATCCAAATATTAGTTCAATGTTTTAAAAATTATTTTCAAGTTTTACATAAATATATACAGCTAAGCATATCTAAGATAACCATAATGTATTCCTTGTCATTAGGTTATGGATTCCTTATGGAAGAAAAAAGACTCAAAGCAAAGAAATAACTGGAGAGGTTTGATTTGGTTGAACGCGTTTTTATTTTATTGTACACAGGAACCTTAGGAGGAAGTGATCTTCCACAATTCACAGATTGCAGTATTTTGAACAAGTGATAAAACCAGAAATATAGATATTCTTGTATCTCTCAAGTTAGATTTGCCTGGTTTTAGGAACAGTAGGTAACTGTAGACCCATCACTTCTTCCACTGCTTCTTCTCGTAGTCCCACTTGGCTGAGAAGCCCTCGATTGGGTTGATTCTCATGTCCAACATCCTTTGCAATTCCTTCTCCTTGTACGAAGGATCGAATGTATGTGGGACAGGTCCGAACACTACAAGTAGAAAATATGTATAACTGATCAATAGATGGCAAGAAAGCCATTTTCCTTCTTCTGAAAACTAAGATTGTTGATAAAATGACAATTACAAATAAATATTTCCTTATTTACCATATTTCCTCTGCCAAAGAACAATCAGGCCAGTGAAACCCAGGAAGAACATGACGCCACCAACTGCAGTCTTCCAGTCTTCTGATCTCTTGTTAAACTCAGCGAAGCTGTGTTTGAAGGTGATACGGTACACTGAACAGACAAGACACAAAGATCTAAATTTATTCTTTCACATAAAAAAAATATTTAAAAAAATAAATATATATAGCAAGAAATATTCCCTTATGCTAAAATTGGTTTTGACCAGCAAAGAAAGGCTGTGTGTCACCAAGTCTTACGTGCAAGCTTCTCCTCATTACTGAGAGCAGCCCAGGAGCCCTTCTCCTTCTCCTTCAGGGACTTCTGTTCTGGACTAAGTTGCTGCACATAAGCCACTTCAGGAAGAGGGGCGCACCTGTCGTCAAAGTAGTGGGGGAGAGTGTAGTGCTCCACCTTAGCAACGCCTGCAGAAAAACACACACTTAAATGAAATTTTAAACGAAACACCTTTGTTCAAATCAAAATATGTGTTCTAAGATTAAATACAAAAGTAACAAGCTTCTGACATCAACAACACACATAATGGATATGCAATGTCTGCTCTTGTGAACCCTTGCTGGCTTGCTTCAAAACAATTTAGGTTTGTTTTTTCTACCTGAAAGTAGGGTGGGGGGATATGAGGAAAATCTAATATCCTGATATATTGTTTTGCTATATCACGATACACGATATACATCACAACATTCTTAAATGAGCTCCAATGTCATTTTAAACTATACTCCTTGCAGCATGATGTCCCCCATGCAAGTTCCCGCCCCCATTTTTTCTGCTAGATTTAAATGTAAGTTCATAAAAAGGGATGCAGTGTTTTACTATGAACTGTCTACACTATGACTAGATAAGGTCAGAAATAAGTTTTAACTAAGAGCAAAACGATAGCTAGGGAGAGGAAAGTAGTTCAGTTAAGCTTGACTTTGACAAACTTAAGATAGATGTGTTGTTAGAGTGGCTAATAGCAGCAGCAGCTATTCTACCACAGTGATCACTTATTAATAATCGCAAAATACACATCAAGTTTAAAAGCATAAAACTGAATGTTCTGTTCTATGTGGGGGTAATGTTTTGAGTGGTTTTGGTTCTGAATCCTAATACATAAAGTTGCGTTGTTGTCAGTTATCTGAATGCAGCAGCCTTTGCAAACCACAAGAATATAAAACATTTATGGCTTGATCTCTACCGCAACAACAATCTGATCAGATGTCTCAAATTTTTGCATACTCCTTATTAAAAACACACGTGTGGGATGTCAAACAGCTGCATACCAGCAATGACGGCCAACCTATTATTCACTTTTTGTCACTCTTATACTTTAACTAAGGTTACACTCCTACTTGTTTGACATGTGTCTCTGCTTCAAAACGCCTGAGTGAAATAATGTCATTAGCACAACAAATTCAGCCATTTGGTTCAGTTTCAGGATATACGACCTCGAGGCCTGGATTTGGAGATCCTAAGTCTAAGTGAATGATCGTCTTTTAGATCATAAAGATTTAGCAAGAAAACATCAACATGTACTATTAGAAACCCTACTGTAACATAATCTGCTAGTGAAGGGGTTCCTAGTGATAAATCTCAAACTACACACAGACAATGTAAGATGATGAATTAGATGATTTGTTAGAAATGTAGAGGATGCAGGAATCTTTGTAGCTGCATTCTGTGATGGCAATCACATTTATGGATCAATAAACTCTAGTTTTGAATGTTACATTTTAAATGAAGTTAAATTTTAACTGGAACCAACTCCTTGCATTGTTATAACAGCCAGAAAATTAAAATATTAATTTCATCTTGGCACCAGGACTCACCATGTGCTCCACGTACACAGATAGATGTAGAAATGGCACGTTTGCCAATAAGGCTGAGGGCTCTTGATGCCAGCATTCTGTGGGAAACAATAGGACAATACAACGCAAAACAAGTTGTGGAACTTTACATATTGTTATACTTCAACTTAAGACAAAAAGCAGCCTCTTTCACACAGACCCAGTGATGAACTGCATGTGCACCAAATACTAGAAGAAAGTTTGTTGTAGATAGCAAAAGATGACAATTGGTAAATACTTTATACTGATTTAAATTATTTACACATCAGGTATATAATTGTTATTTGCGTACGCTCATCACGAATAAAAGTTACTTAAATTAAATGGGAGCAGTTAAATGGCTGACCAAACTAAAAGGTGTTCAGCTCAATATGAGGACGAGCTAAAGTTAGCGTTAGCTACAAACACAAGGTCACAGTGCCCCGGTGAAAAAAACAAAAACAAAAAAAAACACTTTCTGTTTATTTAAAACAACATAGTGGTATTATTTATTTTTTACAGACGAAATAAAATCATCTTAAGCTTATGTCTGACCAGGGAAACGTTTTCTACATCCACACCACCAACCTGTGCAAAATGTAACTGCGAATGCTAACGATAGCTAACCGGAAAATTAGCCGAGAGTCGCTCTACGAAGTAAATGAATTAAACTGCCGTTTCGACGGAGGAACTCTATGCGATTACATACGTAACGTTACATTGTGAAATAAACCGTAACTGTGTTGCATTACCATACAATCAAAGAGCTGTAAGTAAATAACAGATAAACGACCTGCACCGTTCCTTTCTCCTTTTCCGCCGATAGCCTGAAAAGAACTGGATATTTGACCGGAAGAACGTAAGGCCTCCGCTGCCATGAGTAGGAGCTCGACTCGAACGTAGGCACTTTACGACAACGTTTCATTTGTTTACGGCTACGCCGGTGCTACAGAAACGAATAGAAGGTGGACGTAAGATTAGCTTCTCTGACTGAACACGAGTTACTCATTTTACATAAAATACTGTTATAACTAACAATAACTGCAAAGAGTATATGTACCAATCTGAATGCATAGCAGACTCCCTATGTTCAGACATTAAGGAAACTGCTGAGGTAGATTTCTACTTTTTTCTGGCATGATCGGTAACGATAGCAAGTAGCAGCAGTCGCTCTTCGCCGCAACTAGCCACTCTGACACTTTAAAAGGAACTGTCCGTCCACCTGTCTCCTTCCAGACATGCCTATTCAGTTGACCAGTCAGGCGTACTGTAAAATGCTTTTACACACTGCCAAATATCCTCACTGTGCTGTGAATGGGTTGCTGGTGGCAGAAAAGACAAAAGAGAAAAAGAAAGACGGTCACAGTGGTCCAGTTTTGTGCGTGGACTGTGTCCCTCTTTTCCACGGCACGCTTGCTCTGGCACCAATGCTGGAAGTAGCTTTGACACTGGTAAGTTTTTTTTTTTTTCTGTTTTACCAATTAAACTCTACATGCAGCTGTTAGCTTATGTGGTAGATCAGGTTGGGATGTATTCCTCAAAAAAGAGGGCTGCAGTGTTTGGGTTTAGTTTTATTTAAAGCTAATATGCGATTCAGTTAGTTGTTGAAGTTATGTCAGTTCTATGAATGCAAGTCAGTCTTTGTCACCATCTTTTCTTTATTCGACTTGATGTTGAGGATTTTACAAAAAACGTGTTGGTGATAGATAGGGTTTTGAGTTGTTGTGCAATTTTGACTACATAAAATCTATATTAAAAATAAAAACCAATATGGGGTTAAAATATGGGTTGGTCAAAAGTTCTAGGGTTATGAAAAAGTTCATAACCCCAAATTTTCCTGATTTGATACACATATCAGGAAAAAGCTGATTTGTGTATCAGCTTTTTAAATTTAAATTTTTGTTTGAAATCAATTCCAATTTTTACCCACTCTAGTTTTTTTTTTTTTATTAATTCTTAAGATCCTCAAAATATCACTGCAGCTCCTAAAATTAAGTTCACAGATATGAAATATAATTTTAACATAGCTATCATTTTGGTGAAAATGTTTTCATCTTTTTGCATTTAGTAAAAGTAAAATTGCTTTGTTTTTTGTCTTTTGAAAATGTTCATCATGTAATCTCAGCTGTCATTCTGACTTTACCTGTTTGCCTCCTTTCTGTTTATGTCAGATTGATACTTGGTGTAAAGAAAATAACTACATCATTGTCGGATATTATCAAGCCAATGAACAGACAAAGGATTCGAGGTACAAAGATTTAAATGAAAATCCCAGTCCTGCTTTTTCACTGAAACTAAATGCATTAAGTTAAGGTGATGCATAATATTTTCTTTGTTCAGACCAAATCAGGTTGCTCAAAAAGTGGCTGCCAGGATTTCGGAGAACTTCAGTGAAGCTGCTATTGTTATGGTAATGTTTTATCATTTGAACTGGCATGGCTTTTTTATGCATGACATCAAATCATTTCATTGTGATTTCTACAGGTGGACAGCAGCAAATTGACAATGAGCTGCTTTGAGCCCATTGTGTTTATCCACGATCACCATGAGAACAAGTGGAAAGTCAGAGAAGTCACAACGTAAGTACCTGAGGCACAAACACTGTTTTACTAAAACTGAAGTGTATTGACCAGAGTTTACTGGGTGCATATTTTTGGATATTTTTTTAAGGGACGCTTTTGAGGATTGGAGCGAAGCACAGAAGATCACGTCTGCCCTGCTGGTGGGCAGGTCCTATGAGAACTTGATTGACTTTGACAACCACTTGGATGATCTAAGGAATGACTGGACCAACCCTACCATTAACAAATCGGTCCTGGATCTCTGTTAAGACTTTCAGTACAAATCTTTGGAGTTCCGCGTGAAATCTTGCATCTATTTCTGCTCGCATGATGCTACATTAAAAGCCTCCTGCACTGAAGGAATTGGTGGAGCACTGATTTTTCAGACTGAAGTCTCTCAACTGCAGCCACCACACATGCCTCGGTCCACCTTTACAAGGTGATGCTGAGGTGATAAAGGTTATTTGTTCTTAAATGAAACATTTCCGTTATTTTGGTTTTTGAAATTGTTTTGACAGATGCGTGCAAAAGATCTAGAATGTTTGACTTTTGTAAATTGAAAAGGTAGTAGCCATACTGAAATCAAGTTCTAACTTATTAATGAAGCATTAGTAATAATTTCTAATTTAAGGTGTGAAAATAAAACTAGAGATGACTTCTAATTGTTATTTTGTAAGGTTTAAAACAAAATTCACATGCAAATGCACCCTGATGCTGTAAAAACCTGCACTGACCTACTTCAATGCTTCATGCTAACAAACTTCCTTATTTTTCTCTTTCTACAATATTTTCCGATGTTAGTTTTGGTGACAGGTTTCAATTTACCATACTTTTTTCAAATGTCTAAAATGTATCAGGTCATACGAATGTGTGGATTTTGTTTTTCACTAGATGCTTGTTTGAATAACTCGCTTTAAAGGTGTGTGTTCTTAATTGACTTCTAAATCAATTAAATATTGGAATTAGATAAGGATTTTGACGTTATAGAGCTGCCTTCGTATTGGATAGAAGTGTCCAGAATCAAAAACTTGTTTAAAAACTTGGCATTTTTACAGAACCTTTATGAACTGAATGTAAAATGAAATTGGTTTCTTAAAGTGTCAAGGTACTTGCTGAAGTTTTTTTTTTTTTTTTTCATTTGTGAAATAAATTTGCAGTCTTTTATTCAACTGTATTGATCATTTTTAAGACTACATCAGGTGTGCATCAGATAAGCAGTGCTGTGTGAAAGGCTTCTTGATATTAAGATACCGCAACTTGTGTTGAGCTCGCATCTTTTAATCTCATAATTCTAAGACTTCTTTTATTAAGTTTTATTTCTGGAAATGAATTGTATTTTAAGTTGTAATCGCTTACAGCAAATTAGTACTTTTGCTATAATACACAACCTCATAGGCGTAACTTCCTGAAGGACTGGTGTGGACATGCCCCCACCAATATTTCCTGCTCCTGTGACATTTGGCTGACAGGCTGGGAAAAATAATACAATCACCCGTTTTTCTACATTTTTCCCTGGACCAGTTGCATGATTGGACGTGGCAATATTCAGATCAATCATCAAATAGGATAAAATATTTTATAAAGAATAAAGAGCCAAAGTTTGTTAAATTTTAAACCTTGGCTCTGACAGCGACAATTAAGCAAAATTTAATTATTGGTTAATATAAGAGAAATTTGCTTTGTTCTCGCTTGTATAGAACTGACAAAAACCAAACTATTTATAGATTTATAAATAGAGAGAATATATATTTCACATGTCCAAACATCAGCATCTCAGCTATAAGCCACATTTTTAGAAACCAGTAATATCGATGGTCACTCTGCCCCAACCAGACCCAAAAAAGGATTTTGTGTCCTTAATATTTGCTATATTAAAGCAAATATACTCAGCAAATACAGACTCATTCCATAAATTAGAATATAATTGAAAAGTTCCTTTGTTAGTAATTCCATCACCAAGTGAAAGACATTATACGGATTAATTAGATGTTTTAACATATTTATATTTCATAGTATGTTTAATACCTGTTAGAAGGTTATTCTCTAAAGGTGCTATTAATTTGACAAACCTGATAAGGACTATATCCTAATTTATTGAAAAAGAGAATAAGTTTTGGCATTATTCTTAGCACTAAAAAAAGAAAAGGCCTTCTGTCTATACTCTTGGGTCCTTTTCTGAATCTATAAAGCCTATTTTTCAACTTCTTTGATTTGGGGTTATACTTAAAGTATTTGATCCTCATGATCTTCTCCTAGTTGTAAAAACAAGACCTTGTTGTCATAGTTATCCATCATAACAACTCTGCGAAAGCGTAAAAGTACAAGGAAAAATCTTTCTAGCTGCATAGCTTTCCTAGATAGAGAGAATGTTTTTTTGTTGTTGTTCACAATATGCCACCAAATTCTGGGACATTTTATTTAATGTTGCAGATATTGCCTTAAGAAATCATTTAAATTTTTTTTGCATAAAAAAGCTTAACAAAATATGTGTATATATACATGTATTTATTTGGAAACTTGAATAAAACATATCGTTTCTGGTCCTCTGTTTCAGGCCCAATAAAATCAGTATAAAGGAAGGTTGAAAACATCGCCATCTAGCGGCCCTTAGCGGTGGTTACCTTCACACGACGCCGGTCATTCATTAATTTATTTTAATTTTTCTAATCAGTCCAATCTAACTGTTCAAATGACAAATAACTCTAAAATGTTTTTAAACATATTTCAGAGCACGACGACATCATCTTCATGTGTGTCGCACTTCCGGGTGATGACGCAGCTCCTCGTTTCCTGTGCAAGCGCGGGAACTCCAGTCAGAGTGTTGGTATGAAAAAGTCACGGAAAACAGTGACGACTCGCTATGGATCCTTCAGAGGTTGAATTTCTTGCTGAGAAAGAGATTGTGAAAATAATACCAAATTTCAGCCTGGACAAGATCTATTTAATCGGGGTGAGTTATGTGCATCAGATGTGTGTAGTAGACAGTATGCAATATTTTTAACCTTTTAATCTTTTTCATTCGATGCATCAAAGCATTATTTTCACTTACTTGTTTATATATCGCGCATTTTTATGTCTGCGCCAGACGCCCAGGCAAATCCCATTGTGTGAAAACATGTCGCAATCAATTGATGTTTTCCTGAAAACTTGTATTCCTTTCTGTCTTCAGGGCGATTTGGGACCCTTCAACCCGGGACTTACAGTTGATGTTCCCGTGTGGTTGGCCCTAAACCTAAAGCAGAGGCAGAAATGTCGGATTCTTACCCCTGAGTGGATGGATGTCGGTAGGTTTCCCATAAGAATACACATACTTGTGAAGTAAAATTAAAGTGATACATGGGTTTGTTGTTGTTGTTGTTGTTTTGTTTTTGTTTTTTTTGAAAACGTATTACAAACATAAACCTGAAAAGTGTGGCGTGCGTTAATATTCAGCGCCCTTGAGTTTATGTTTGTTTGCCCACCTTCAGTGCAATAACTCTTTTAAACCAACTCTATATCTAAAGACTGGCATTTTTGATAATTCTATTGTACAGAATGGCTCCAACTCAGACAGACTGGACAAGAAGCATATGTGACATTTTATTTTTGGCCCAGATTTTCAGTTGAATTTAGGTCAAGACTTTGACTAGTCCATTTTTTAAAAAGAGAAATATACTTTGATCTGAACCACAAACATTCATCTCAGTCCTTACCACTGATGATTCAAGTTACCCTGATACTAAAGATCATGCTAAGCTGTAAAAAGATTTTTAACATTATTAAATGCTAAAATATATTTTGTTTATAAAAAATACTGTGGTATTTATAGTATTTTGTATGTTTATTGAAGCGGATGATATTTCTCATTGCTATTTGCTTAGTGTTTAATTTCTAAACAAATTGTTGACGCAACTTTTTGAAACCTAGCAGTATTTTCTCAATTCTTAATTCAATAAAAAAAATGTGTACATTTTCTATAACAGGTACATCCTATTTATGATAGTTTGGGTTCTGAAACTAAAAGAAGGATTTTCTCAAATAACTAAAGTTTTTGTCTCTGTGTATTGAACAATGTAACTTTTCATTGCTTCACTGGTGCAGCTTCACAATGCAGAGCTTCTTTAATCTCCATAAACTAAAAAAAGGGAATTCCATAACAAACATTTTTGCAGTGAAACAGGGCAGATCTTTTCCTTCTAAACACCTTCTCCCATCATGCAGAGACACTGGAGGAGATGCGAGAGCTTGAGAGAAAAGAAGACGCCTTTACTCCTGCACCCAGCCCATATTACATGGAGCTAACCAAACTGTTACTGAACCAGTGAGTAACGCACATAAACGCGCTGCGTCGCGTCCCGCGTTGCTCTTTGTTGAGGTGATGCCAGACCTTGCTTTGCTGGTTTTTGTCTCTCTTTAGCGCGTCTGACAACATTCCTAAAGCTGATGAGATCCGAACTCTGGTCAAAGACATCTGGGACACCCGCGTGGCTAAACTGCGTCTGTCTGCCGACAGCTTCGTCAGGCAGCAGGAGGCTCACGCTCAGGTAACGTGGGAATAAACCACAACGCTGTTTGACTCATCGACAAGCAGAACGGATGCAGGCGTAAAACTAACCTGAACACAAACTAAAGCGTTACTCGACATGAAACGATAAGGAGAGTGCAGAAACGTACGATGAGGTTCATCTTCAGGTGATCCACATTAATTAGGCAAACTTAAGCTTGCAGCAATTTAACAGGATTACCAGTGATAGTCACAGTGTCTTGCAGAATATTTCAGATTATCCTTTTATCCCTTTAGCCTGTGTCTCGGCTGGTTCCGGTTTTGCTTTGATTTTGCTACAGACTCTTGAGAGAAATGATCCTGTGCTTTGCTCTGCAGCTGGACAACCTGACTCTGATGGAGATCAACACCATAAGAGAGTTCCTTCTCGATTCTCTCAACTGCATGTACAAGCTGCGCTCCAACCTGCAGCCCGGAGCCACTAAGGGCCAGTTTGCCGATTATTGATCCAAAATGCCAAGGTCTTTTGGATGTTTGTCTGAATTTTTAGAAGACTGGACTTCAAGTTTTGAACTCTTTCGTTTCATTTTAAGGAATCACACTTCATTTGTGAAGAAGATTTGAATTTATGGAAAGCATTTGTTTCATATGGATTAATTATTTGTGATTAATAGTGGAAATTCACATGCTATATGGTTTCTGAATGTACGTTTTTACCATGTGACAAAATAAATGTGCTTTTGTGTATATTGAGTGGTTTTCTCTGCTGTGATGTTTGAGTACTTTAGCAGTTTTCGCCCTCAGTAACAGATCTAACATCAACACTAGTGTGAACGTGTTGGTTTACTGCTGAAGAAGTAGTAGTTTCTTCAGCAGTATTTCTTCAGTTTGTCAGACCTGGAGAATGAATCACTGAAACAGAACAAGTCTGACAACTGCAAGTAGGCTAACAGATCTGAAAAAGAAACTCATCGTGGTGTGATCTGAGAAAAATCATTGTTATTGACGCAAAACTTTACAAGCCATTGGGGTTCCTGTGAACCAGTGATAGCCACTGGTCATGATTTAATATCAAAGAGACTGACCTCCTTGAGAAAGATCTAAGGTCAAAGCCTCTGCAGACAATCTTGATTCCCATATCTTAAATATTCTGTGGTTTGTTCAGACCAAAGTGGAGCTCTGTGGAAGATGTGGGCCACGGGACATCTGACAAAGAACTAACAGTGTTTCAGCCTTACCATATCAAACATGGTGGTAGAATGATGGTCCGGGTCGGTTTTCCTGCTTCATGACTGGGCTGACTTTCCCTAATAGGCATGACTATGAATTTTGGTAGAGCCAGGACAATGATGTTTTGGTGTGGCCTAGTCAAAGTCTGCATTTTAATGCAACTGAAATGCCATTGATGAATTAAAAGAAGTGTGGAAAGAAGAGCAGAAGTAAATGTGGGTGAAAGGGTGGCTCAACTAAAGTTGTCAATTACTTAATCACAGGCTGGCAGCATCAATGAACTCATTTGAAAATTGCTCTTTCATATTATATTGCTCATTGTTTGATTATTTAAATTATTTGAAGGTGGGGCAAATAATTTAAAAGCTGTAAGAAAAATCTCTTACCAGAATTTCATAAACATATAAAGTTTCCACAATAGGATCTGGGAATCTGTTTAGTTTTCCATCCCTCAGAGAATTCCCACCCAAGACAAACAATAACACATTTTAATGTTTGACATTTTTGAAGTATTTTATTTTCTTTTTTGTCAGAAATCACAGCCATATATTCATAAATACCTAATTACTACATTCAACAAAGAATATATTACATTACAATGAATTTAAACAAGTACATTAATAAAAAAAACAAACAAAAAAAAAAAAACAGGATTTCACAGCATCTAGACATCCTCCACTGAGTAACAGGGCTATTGCATGGGCGTGCGTGGGTTGGAGATGGAGACCCAGGGCGGCTGAGTAAGAGCCTTATCTTACTGCACTTTCCTCCCCAGCTAATTGGCAGCTTACCTCAGCTTGCATGCGTCCTCATTTGCTGATAGACTGCACGGGTGGCTCTTTGCTGCTGTGGAAAAGTAACAGACTGCACTTTTTAATTCTTATCTAGTTTAGGCCTTGCTCATTGAAACAAACAAACAAAAAAAACCAATCAGTTTTGAATGAAGTAATTAGTGATCAGATAAATTTATTTAATGTCATCTCTCAGTCTTATTTTGAAGGTGTGACATACTGCAGACACTTGGATGTAAAGTCCCTGATTGCTAATGATCATCGTGTGGACTGCAACTCATTCACATGCTCCCAAATTATTGAGGCACTTGGAAGTGATATAGGGTTCGTGTGGCATAATTGTGCTTCCGTGTTAGTCAAAAATCCCCTTTTAGTACATCTAAAGTTATTTCTCCTTTTTTGAAAGGCTTCATGTTTTTACATCGACGCCTTAAAAACGACAGTCATGTCAGTAATGGCCTCCAGGGTTTCAGATGGTACATTCAGCCCTAAAACTCAGGCTGAATGATTCTGATGGTGAAAGTAGTCGGTGAACTACTGGAAAGATTTCAGGGCAGAGGAGAGGTTGTAAACATGTATGCAACGTTAAAAAACCCCCCCCAAAAAACAAAAAAAACCCTTTGTAATCAGGTCCAGCTTAATTACATGTGTGACTTTGTGGCTGATATTTCAAACATGACGACAGCTTTGGGCAGCATTGGGATCCTTCAGAAAAGGTCAAGAGAAATGGAAAATTCTTGATGGAAAGTTTGGCTCTCCAATTACAATTTTAATCAAAGTCAAGATTATAAAATCCTTCAATTTTTTTTGGCACAGTGTCCTTTAATGGCTGATTGATAAGGGCTTAATTTTGTAAGGTGTAATTGTTAAAGTGGCTTCAAAGCTACGTTCCGTCTTAAAAACTAAATGAGTCAATATTTGAAGTATTAAGAAGCAGTATTATCTCCTGGCTGTTTATGAGAGTCCTTATATATAAACTGTAAAGGTGCATCCCAAAAAATTTAGACCATCACCAAAAAGTTTATTTCTGTAATTCATTTAAAAAGCTAGCAAGAATAGTAATGGCACCCCAGTGATGATTTGGGGTGCTATGGCATCTGCTGGTGTTGGTATGTTTTTTTCATCATGTCCAAAGTCAGCATCTACCATCAAATTTTAGAGCACTTTATGTTTAGCTTTAAGGAGATGTTGATTTCATCTTCCAGCAGGACTTAGCACCTACGTTGAGTAAAATAGGACTCCAACTGTTACACACTGAGCAGCAAACTAGACTGAACAGAAATCCGACAGGGAATATTTTTATGTATTGTCAAGCGGAAGATGGGGGACCCAAAAGTTCACACCAGCTGACGGCCCCTACCAAAGCAAACCTGAGCACCTCATCAGAACCAGAGGCTCCATGTCACGCTGCACTGACACAGTAATTCAAGCAAAAGGAGCCCTGACCAAGTTTTGAGTGCAGACACTGTACTGTAAAATAAAATATATATATTTTTATGTCTGTTTTAAAGTCTTTTTAATTAGCTGGAAGCCATAATCAACTTTAACCAAAAAACATTTCCTTGAAATAGATAACTCTACATGTGATAATCTCTAAAATATGACTTTGCCTTTGTGAATGAACAACTGAATTAAATTAAATTCTCCAGGATATTTTAAAGTGTTGAGATGCACCTGTACATCACCGTAAGTCTAATTTATGGGTGAAGATATGACTAACTTGCCATGCCAGCAGCAGTGAAGCATAGCAGAGGAGGAGGGGGAAACAGGCATGTTGCTGTGCAGCAGAGGGCGGCTGTGTCTCAGGCTCTCTGAGCCAGCTTTGCTGAGCTCAGAGGCCAGATGAGGTGGGCTGTGGCTGAGTCTCAGCTGCTCTGAGTCCGGACAGGAAGAACGCAGGAGCGCGTCCTGCTTTCACTCCATCTGTGAAACATCTCAGAGTGAGCTTTTTCTGGCCAGCAGCAGCAAAAACCAACAAACAAACAAAAAAAAACAAACACTAAAAGCAAGGCTTTTTTTTTAACCCTTCCCTCCCCCCCAAAAAAGCATAAACATATAAAAATGGCAGGCTTTTCTTTTAAAAGAACAATGATTAAAGTAATAAAAACATACAAAATTCATTTAAGTCTTCATATTATGTACAATACAAGGCTGAAGCACCCTTTAAAATTCTTATTTTCAAACTTTCTATTTTGAAATAAAACATTTCCTTAATTCTTTTCAAAAAAATTTACATTTTCTAAGGTTTTCCCTAATTTGAATAGTTCTTTGTTGTAACACAGTACCAACAGGTAGTTCTTCAGCTTTTATTCTTAAGTGCATTTCCAGTTCAAAAGCTCACGTGGCCGCTGTGGTAAAAAACTGTCCCAACTGGCCGGAAGCCTTCGTTTGGAGATTTGGAGCTTTCAAGTCTTGTGATGAAACCCCTCGAGGGGCAAAGGGGGGCAGCTGCTCCTTCATTGGCAGGATTGTCTGTGTGGCTGTGGTGGTGAGGGATGCAGGAACTAAACAGCAGAGCAGCAGGAGCTAAAGAATGTGACTAGCAGACATTTGCTTGTAACTGTGTGTTGGTCTTCAGGTTCTCCTGCCTCGCTGATCTCAGGGTTGGCTAAATTGGCACGCATCAGTGGCTTTTGGAGCAGTGCCGGGCAAGCCACAGTCCAAAGACTAACTGTCCTTCAAAGAATGGTCCTGTCTCTTGTGCATTCACCTGTTTATTCATTCACTCAAGCCATTTAATTCACTAATCTTATCTAGCCAGCCACATTCCCCTCCACGAAGCCACAAGGACGAGGCCGTGAAAAAATAAACTCTAAGTCTGAAGGGGAGGCGGCCGGGAGCGGGGGGTCTTCAGGTTGGCATATCGGGGTCACCTTGGAGGGTATCCTTTGTAATGGCTGCCTCTCGGCCAATGTGTCTGCGGGAGTGTCAGACACTTCCTGAAGTGCTCCAGCTCTGCTTGTAGCTTCTCCCGCTCCACTGCCAGCTTCTGTCTCTGCGACATCAGCTCCTGAGCAACAGAGGAGGAGTCAAGTGTTACAAAGGACGTAGATAAGGAAAAACTGAAAGTCACTCATTCAGGTCTGTATATTAGTTTTGGTATAGTAGGGGTATACGGTAGATCCTAGGCATAATCATAATGTTCTGTGTGTGTGTGTGTGTGTGTGTGTCTTACCCCCATGCTGTGAGACAGCTGCTCAGCAGTCAGACTGAGGTTGTAGTTCTGAGCTTCTAGTCTTCGACACTGGCTCTGTAATACTTGTCTTTCCAAAGTTTGCTCTGTCAGATAAAGCAGGATGTGGAGAAAGAAACAGATAATGGTTTTACAGTTAGAAGTTAAGAACGGCAGAGAAAACCTTCCCAATATCAGCTGTAGGTGCAAGTCTTCCAATTTCAAGGTGACAGGAAATCACCTATGACAATGTGTCAGCTACACACACGCACCTGAAGAGTAAATACCTCCCTCTAGTGGCAGAGGAATGCTACAACAACATATGTTGACAGCATATATTTTTATTCCATTTCTAGAATTTTTAATATATTGACAGCAAGCTGAACTCCAAATTTATACCTTTTAACCAGTTTACATCTAGTCTCTGAGAAAATACCACAATGTACTCTAATTAGCGATATAAAAGGGATTTAATTGACTGATTTTAAAAGTTGAAAATTGTTCATCTATACACTTTAAGAAGAGTTGTGAGATTTTATGTCACCAGTATCATTGCTGTATATGTTATGGTGCTGGTTACCTTCAACATATTCCTGATATGCTTCAAATATAGATTCGATTCCCTGCCACTTGGGAACCGGTGGCAGGGAATCTTCTTCCTCCTCATCATCTTCCTCTTCTGAGTCATCGGGACCAGACAGGTCCTCCCTCATCACTGCTGCCTCCTTGTGGAGGGGCATTGGAAAGTGCTGTCCATTGGGCTGAGGGTGGGTGAGGGAGTGGGAAAGGGGCAGAGGAAATGGTGGTGCATTCGAGTGAGGCTGAGGCGGACGGCTAGGGGCGTTCTGAAGCTCGGGAATGTTATAGTGGACTGAGGACTCCTGGAGGTGAGATGAATCTGACACATTTGCTGCTACTCCTGAAGATAAAAAAGACAAAAATACAACTAATGAGTAATTTCCAATAAGATTTTTTTTTCTTGCTTACCAGAGGATAACTCATGTAGTAGTAATTTTACAGTATTTCTAACAAAGTATGCGGAGAATTTACAGATTTCTCTTTTCTATATCAAACACCACGTCTTTTCTATGTGTACAAATCTTTTTGTTTTGAGCTGCAAGTGAGAGCACAACTAATCACTTACGTTTAGAAGCGGTAAAAATATTACCGGATTTCTTGCACAAAATATTAAGAGAAATATTTACAGCATTATTGAAAATTTTGTTGATGAGACTCAAGCTTAAAGTTATAGCTTCAGTAAAATATGAATTCTGCAAACTGTATTATCACAGAAATGACATTTAAGCCATTTCTTAATGGTATAATAATTATTACGACTAGTTTAAAGTTGTGAATGTATTTGAAATCGCTGTTGACTATTGTTTAGCAGGATTAAGCACCAATGTTACAATATTTCAGAATTTTAAACATTTTACAACTAAAGTAACCATCAGAATGACAAAATATTAGAATAATTCTCAGTCTAAAATTATATTGCCACAGAAATAAACACCTAAAAACCAGAAACATTAATATTTTGATGTATTTTGAAACTCGTGTCAAATAGATGTACCAACTTCAGGCAGCCAAACTTGTTTGAAGACTATGAGACTTTTAATCTGTAGTTATAGAAAAACCTTATATTATATCCAAACAGTAGTTTTTGATGGCACATTGTTGATAAATTACTATAAATATGAGAATATTAAATTACGTATGTTTATGAATCTGTGAGAATTTATGATGTTCATATTTTAGCTTCCAGCTGAATTAAGTGTTCAGTGATTAAAGTGACCATTGCAAATGTAATTAAGCCTCAGATTTTTATTGAACTGACATTGTGCATTAAAATTACTTTCACACACAAAGCTTGTTACCTTTGTGTTTCTGCAGAGCTTTTTGAGTGGACTGAAGAACAGATTCATGGAACTGCTGGGCGAATTCTTCTGGGGTGAAGCTGTCCCAAGGTTTTGTGCGGCCATTGACGCTGTGAAGTCCATCTTTAGCCTGCAGGGGGAGCGGCGGCCGCAAGCTGTTGAGCAAGCTGGAGTTCCTCTTCGGGATGGGTCCCTCACCAGGCCCCCGGGCCTTATCTGGGTAGACAGCTGGGGATGGGGGTGCCTTTGGCCGTAAGGTATCCCCAACGGGTTTTGGATGACCATTGGGGGATGCTGGGCAATGTGTCGGAGGACTATGCTGTCTGACATTATGGTGGTCTTCAGATTCAGAGGAGTGCTGAGTAAATGCTGGATCTGCAATTGTTTCAAGAAATATTATCATGATGAGGTCAAGATCCACATTATCACTCCTGCGGCTCTGCACTCAGAGACTATTACCGTACATGAATACTTCACATTTACAGCTATTCAAACATGTAGAAAAAAAGTTTAGAAAAAGCTTTTAAAATACTTAAGTGATGGAAAAGTGAGTCATTATTCAGTGACAAGCATCTTACCAGAAACATGTGCTGGAGGGCTCTTGCACAGTGGATGAGGTGCATGTCTGACTGTATCCAAGGTCACACTTTTTTCTTTAATGGCTTGAAGCAGTTCCACCACTCTTTCATTGTCTAGAAGAAAACATTTTTCATTTACCGATACTGCTACACTATAGTTAGTCTACCTAATCTGTGACTGTAGAGATTCAGCATGAACTCCCAGTTCAGACATGTATACCATCTTTAACAAAACCATTTAAGCTTTTAAAGACATTTTGGACACAGTTTAAAAATGCAAGGTTTTGACGATAATTCTTCATTTGAATGCTAAGGAGCAATTAAAGAAAAGCTGATAAATAAAGAGCTTAGAATTGTAATTTGTCAAATGTGTGTGTGCAAACCGCTTTGCCAAGTCCTCCCATCTAACTGGGGCAAAGCAAAAGTTAGTCATAGTGCACACACTGCTCAATACACGTTGCATATAATGTAGGGATATGTAGTTGACATCGTTTTTTGACCCTTTTATAATTTCCTTTGAGGCTTGAGTCAGCATGTTCATAGGAGTGGAGTGCAAATAAGCCCAACAGAGCTCATCTGAAGTGAAGCATCAGCAGACTGCAGAACAGAATGCAACTGACTTCTGCTTTTTAAGATCCAAATGGGCATCGTTCTGCTGAAATGAGATGCCCAAGACAAAACAAAAGAAACTGATGTAGATTTTTTGGGTCAGGCTAATGACCCGAGTCAATTTGTCGTTCCTGTGTTTTTAATTCTAAAATACATTTTTCTGGAATATAAAAGCACAGCTAAAACAAAATAGGTCCAGTTTACCTGACTAATTTAAGATATACTTTTTTATAAAAAATTAATTTCATTTTTATGAAATTAATTAATTTTAATTTATTAATTGAAATTAATTAATTTCATTTTTATCATTATTTTGTTTTTAGATCAAATGAAAAAATCATGCTATTCTATTTTATTCTTGTTAAATTAATTTTTAATGATAACAAAGTAACTAAAAAGAGTTGTACAAGTGTCACTCCTCCACAGACTGACCTTTTCTCTCCTGCAAGGTGACATGAGAGAGTTTGAACATGGTGAGAAATCGCTTCTTGTCCTCCAGTTCTGGTGCTCGGTCCATTTCCTCTGGAGTGAAGCGCGTGCTGAGCTGAGCAGGAGGGGGTGGGGGCGTGCGCTTGGACTGTGAAGCAGGAGGTGAAGGGCTGCGTTCCCTGAGCATTCTCCTCCTTTTCCTTCTCTTTTGCCGCACGAGCTCATCACGCCGGCTCACGGTGGTCAGGCTAAACATGGTCAGAAACTCTAATTTCTGTATAGAAGCAAATCATACAGATCGTATTTAGTGTTGCACTATGATCACTTGTGTTTTCGTTTGCCAGGTTAAAGAATAGAAAGCATATTTTACCTCTGAGGAGTCATCTAGTTTCAGAGGGGGCTGCTCCGCTACCCTCCTGAGATGGGCTCTCACCTCCTCCTCATCACTCTCATCATATGAGTCATCCAGCTCATAGTAGTAACCTGTAAAAACAGTGTCACAATATTTTACTGCCTCTTATAAAAATGTCAGACTATGAGATGTGATGTAGGGGAGTCTGGGGCAAGTTGAGCCAAAAGGTAAGCAGAGTGACCCCTTGTTGCTAGGAAACGGTAAAAAAACCAAAAAACAGATCATTTGAGTCTGTGAAGTTAAGAAACACACTGGTAAAGTTGTTAGACTTTACCAAAAAAACAACAACAAACAAAAAAAAAACATTTAGTGTATCATCAGTTTCATAAGAATTATGTTTAGAACATAAGACACATTTCAAAATGTGTCTTACTAAAGATAAAAGTGTAGCATTTTAGCTGTAGGCAGAAAAAGTTGAAATGGTGGCTTTGGGGTAAATTGAGCCAGTGGAAGAGACAATGGTTCTGGAACAAGGATTCAGTTGTAGCACTTTCTTTCTAAATGTTAATGTTTACTTCCAAAGCTCAATAAAACATTTTTTAAAAATTTTATTTTACTAAACAGTTGTCTATCAGTAATATGCAACAAGAACAAAAAGTTTACTGAACCTGACAAATTATGTTATCACAAATAAAATGCGCAGGATGGGAAAGAGACTTATTTATTGTAGGAGGAGATGCATGATTGGTGGGATTGAGTTGATGGGAGGATGAGTGTGTGTTTATGCTGTGCTATGAGGTAACTTTATAGGACATAGCTTGAAGGGATGCACAATTTAAGTAAGTTAGCAATCAAACTAAGGTTGCCTTGATGTAGTGGTCCTAAATATGAAAAATGGCTCATCTTATCCCAGTCTCTTCTACTTCCAAGCAGGGTCCATCTGATAGTATTCCTGTGTTGAGTACCTTTCTCTCTGGCCTCCCTTCTCCTCTTCTCCTCCAGGTCCAGCTTACTGACAGGCCTTCGGTGCTGCTGCAGAAACTCATCATAGATCAGCGCCGTGTCTGGGGCCGGCCCCTGCGCAGTTAGTGGTCCAATCCCAGCTCCTGCCGTTATTCCAAGACCTTGTCCATGCCTGCTGTGCATTGGATGTCCCTGCAGGTTCTTCAGTCCAGCATGGATTTTTAAGCTTCCCTCCATTTCGTACTGACTTGGCAAAGACATGGACGCCCTCTGCTGGCTGAGCATGGACTGGGTGGATTTCTCTAGATCAGCAAGGAAGGTTCCGTGCTCGGAGAGTACTAGAGGAGTTCTGTGAGGGGGGTATTTCTCAATCACCGCCATGTCTCTCCTTCGAGTTCCATCTTCATATTTAGAGGGCCCCTGGGGCCCCCGACTGAGCTCAAAGTGGCCCATCCCTGAGGGCTCGTGGCTACGTCTGGATTCTGAGGCAGTTTCTATGAGAGAGGCGGGGTTCCACAGGGTGGTTGGAGGTGGCGGGTGGTGTTCACGTGGGGGCTGCGGAGGTTTGGGCGAGATGAGGGGTGGAGGGGCGCCCAAGTGGGGGTGATGTTCTCTGCTTCCTGGCTCGTGGTGGTTTTGCATGGACCTGCAGGCAGGAAATTTTAAGATGTTAAATGCATAAATAAAACAATTTCTCTCCCCAAAAAAAGTCTTTCCTTTCAAACACACAGAACAGAGACACACAGCAGAGCCCATGTGCTGTGCCTGCTTCCTCTCAGCTCTGTCGGTGTGTCTGCACTGCAGCGTTATCAAACCCAGACAGAGTAGCCCTGAGCAGAGTGAGGATGTGGCCAAGGCACACACTTTCCTCCCAACACACAGGCTGCTTTTTTATCTGTTAGGCCTTTGTAGTGCGGCATACACACAGCAGAGAGCTGTGTATGAAAGAAGAGGCCAGTGGAAATGTCCTCCTGATGAGGTGCCAGAAAAGAAAACATCCAACACATGAATGGTAAAACAAATTAATTTTATTAACAAAAAACAAATTATAACAGTACTAAAAACTGCTATAGAGCTGCTAAATTAATGGTAACAGGCAAGAAGGAAGAGCAGTTGGCTGATGGTTATTTTTTTTCCAACTATATTTCCAAATGAAAATGTGGAAGTATTACACACACTGCATGACTAGTTTAATTATCTATACACGCTGTTTGGGTGTATGTGAATAAGCAAACTGCGTCTTATCTGCAATCTGCAGCCTTTGAGCTGTGATTATGTGATTACACTGAAGGGTTACTGATAGCATGTGTGTGTGTGCGCCTCTCAAGTTCTGCCAGCATTAAGCACAACCCTTACCTCTGAATCACGAGCAGCACAAACACAGCCACCCTCACAATGAGAGGTAGGTACCAGGCTAATCCTCTGTATGGTTGAGAGGATTAGCCTTTGTGTGTGTCCAAGTAGTCTGACTCCCTGCATGTGTGAAACCCTTATCAATTCCTGCTCATAAATAAGAGTTATAAGGATTCAATGTTACTACCATCATCAGCTCCTATGCATTGCAGTTTTTTCTTCATTGCAGCACGAGAAGAAAGTCTAAAGGGAAGTAGAGCAGATGTCATGTTCCAGAAATGGCTCATCTTTTTCCTGGAACTGCCTAAGCCAAACTCAATGCCAGCCTGGATTTAGAACTGCAGAACACAACGATTACTGTCCCTACAGGCTGACAGAAGTGAACAAAAATCTCACTATTTGTGTGTTTTGTTGCAACAGATCCCAGAACGCTTTGTTTTCATCAGATAAGAGGAAAAAAAAATTGTGCAATCACTGAAAGAAATCCTAAAGGCACTGCCACGGCATGTGGCTTGAGAGTGTTAGCTCACCTGTGAGCGTCTGTCCTGTGATCCGGTACGTCAGCGGGCCGGCTCAGGTCCAGATGCTGCTCCAGAACCTGCTGGCGGAATTCAGACACCTGGGACTGGCGATCTTCTTTCTCCTGTCTCAGCCTGCGTTGCCGTGCCAACCATCTCTCCTCCTCGTTGGCCCTCTGCGTGATCATTGAGGCGGTGAGTCCTGTGCCCACAGCGCCAGAGCCCATGTAGAGGGGATGGTTGGAGATCAGACTGGAAACGTGATGGTGGGGTTGGACCATTGACGGGTGGATTCCAGGCGGTACTGGTTTGGGAGCTGGAAGAGCGGGCTCTTTGGCTTTTTCTGCAGCAAGGACAGAAAGAAAACATATAAAGAGATTAATTGAAGTAATCTCTTTCACTTCAATTAATAAAGTAAGGTGTCATTTCTTAATAAAGTGTGATTTGCTCATAACATCAGATAAATACTACACTGTCATGATCTTTTATCACTAGTGAAAAATATATTTTATCGTATTTTGCTAGCTTGTAATTTCTGCATGCATCTCATTTGCGTAGTTGGCACGTGGATTCCTGTAATGTAACCAACACTTACAAAATAAAAATATAGATTAAAAATGTTGAAGCAAAATCAATATAATCATCAGGCCACTTTAAAGACTTGTGGGTTACACATTTGTTCTCACTAATTTGAAGAAACTATGTCTGCTTAAGCAAACACTTAAAATAAGCAATTTTATTTTGCACACCGGATAAAAATAGATTTTTGATTGAAATGAGTCATCTAGTGAGAATAACCCAAAACAGATGGTGCAATTGTTCCAACTATTTTTACTCCTTAGTTAAATTCCCTAACTCCTCAGTTTAATTTATGTTTTCAAATGTAATCTGAAAACAAATAAATACAATTTATATCAAGCTCCATGAATCCAAATTCTGTACAAATGACTGATGTATGAAGTGGCCTACCTGATGTGCAAATTTTGTTTTTATAACAATATTTTTGCTTGTGAGATCCTGACTATTCAGTAATAAATCCATACAAAATAAGAATTTGCTAAAATATGTATTTTTTTATTTTCTTCCTCAGTGTAAACTATAAGCCCATCTGTGAGCGGGTTTTGTCTGAGTAACAGTCCAGAGGTCAGCATATCCATTTGTTTTCAGAAAATATGGAGCATAAGTTTGATCTTAGCTATTTCACTGTTTATAAGCAACATGGCTGCAGCTCTTGAAGGCGACATTGGGAGCATGGACACATACCAGCCCGGTTAGGGGTCAGCCTCTCAGGCTTGCTTCGTTCCTCCTGTCCTCTCATGGAGTGGAGCTCAGCCAGATAGTGGTTCTCCATGGCCTTGGATGCCTGCAGCTCCTTCTCTCTCAGAGCTCTTTCCTTCTGCCTCTCCAGCTCCTTCTCCCTCTCCTTTTCCTTCTCTCGCTCTCTCTCGCGCTCCCGTTCCCGTTCGCGCTCCCTCTCCCTCTCGAGCTCCTTCTCCCGTTCCCGTTCACGCTCGCGTTCCCTCTCACGCTCCTTCTCTCTCTCAGCCTCGCGCTCCCTTTCTTTTTCACGTTCGCGCTCTCGTTCGCGTTCCCTCTCACGCTGTCGCAGCTCATCTTCCAGCTGGAGTCTGGAAAAGCAAATTGCACAAGGAAACAACACAATGTCAGCAAAATTAGAAGACAACACGTAATTGTGACATACTGCTGAGATATGCTCTATGCATTTACCAAGGGGGACTTTACCTCTCAGACTGCAGTGCTGATAATGAAGGGTGTGCAAAATCTCCAGGGTAGCGGACGCCTGGTAGGTGCATGTGAACAGCAGAAGGATGGAGGGGGGGTAAAGCTCCCCCTGCTGGCAGTGGATAGAAAGGTGACCTTAAAGCAGAGAGGCAGAACGGGTCATCCATCCTGGGATACGAGGATTACAGAAAAAAAAGGAAAGAAAAAGAACGTCAGTCAGTCTCCTCATGTGACAGTGCAGCTTTTACTTTCATTAACCTGTCTGCCTCCCTCTCCCAAAGAAGCGACATTCTTGGGTCTTCCATCTTTTCCAGGAGGCAGCAGTATCTGTCAGCTAAGCTCCATCACCACACAAGAACCATGAAAAGACAGCGCTGGATGTTGATGCACAGCTTATGTGTACGTGTGTGACATCCAGAGCCCACCCCTCATTAAATCCATTATGGAGGAGTGTGTATGATGGGTACTGCAGTCCTATGATGTTAGATGACAGACTGGGGGCATGCAGCCAGTGAGAGAGCCTAAAGCAAGAGAAGTCCTTCTCAGCATGCACACAATCATGAAGGAAATGCATTTAAAAGTGTTGCTGCACAAGATTTGGAAAAATGCACAATTACAACATTTTACATAAAGATTGCGATGATGACATTCGTTGCAATTTGTCAGTTTTTTCTCCACTGTTCTGTTTCATTTCTGTAATCAAAATGTTTCTGCAGCTTTTCCAGAGTTTTCGCATCTCGCACACTGAAATTTATATCAGGTATGGGCACCACTTGACAAATATACTGCTGGGTGACAGAGTGTGAATGCACTGAACTCTAAATGTGATCCTGAGAAATGGATTCAGGCAGTCTTTGGGAATATTGCACATGCTTCACTGCACTGATTACAGTGATTTGATATACTGAGCAGCTTTCTTTTAAATATGAATTAATTTAGAAATTTCAAATATTTAAGAAAAATGACCACCTTGTTTATTAAAAAAAAATTAAGCAATTATTTTATGGTGACATTACTTTAATACAAACCTTCAAGCACACATTGGTAGTAAAGCAACTCTAAAACTATCCGTGTCTTAATGCTGCTTATGGCATCTGGGTAAGGAAAATATCTAAATACAATGCCCATAGTCTTAATTGATATTTTTCTTCACCCTAAGTGCATTTTGATAATGCAGACCCAAAAATATTCAACACCAACCTTGTAGCATCATTGAAGGTGTGTATGTCTATCATTTTGAACTCTGAACCTGTACCATACAGCTCAGTACCAGAATGGAGTTTTCCAGTCTTTACTTACCAGTTTGCATGACTAAATACAGCAGTTTGTGTTCAAGTTTAATGTAGCTTGCATTGCCACTGCCACTGAATATGCAGGTTCATAATTCGCCGCACCATGAGTCATATGCGTGTGCACCAAACACACATAAATTGATTAATAATTTTGCATTACTAATAATCTGAGAGAAACTGCAAAGTCAACAAAAGGATTACATAAAATGCTTACCTGTACGGCGTGAAGGAGGGGTGGGGCAGGTAGCTGGGGTGGTAGTAGGCGGCTGCAGCCGCTGCTGCTGCAGGATCCAGGCCAAGGGGCAGAGACTGCATCCTGAGCGAGTCCTCGGTTGTGGCGTAGGGCCGAAAACTCCGGAGGTACTCCTCTGGTATGGCACCAGGTGGCACCGCATTAGGCAACTGTCTGGGCAGGCTGGAGGGGGCAGGTGGAGTAGCGGGGCACAGCAGGAAAAATGTAGTTTGTTTTGTTCTAGATTTATAATTGTATAAATTCAGCAGGATTCAATAAGAAATGACGCAAACTAATTGCTTTCAGCACTAATGTCAAAAAGATGAATGTGTGCTGTAGTTGCTTATTCCAGAGAGTCTGATATCAGAAACGGTATTGATCAAAACATCCAAGTGAGCGGCTACTTCCTGTAATAAAACTAAACACAGATTTAGCAATTTGATAAAGCTGAGAAAAATTATTTGCTTACTTAAGGGGCGGAAACCGTGAATCCTGCATGACAGCACCAGGAGTGAGACCAAAGGCATAGGGGTTTCCCAGGAGGTGAGCAGGGACCGAGGGGCCACCTTTTTCCTGGGAGAAGGTCCCCTCTGCAGCCAGACGTTCCCTGCTGGCCCCACGGGGCCCCGAGTCAGCCTGCAGAGAGATACAAGGAAAGAATCTTGGTCATTGTTTGCTGGGACCTGTGACCGTCACGGTTGTCACAGCTCATGGAGCCAGCCCTTTGAGAAGGAAGATAGAAGAAATAATAGGCCTGTTTGTGGAGTGGCAGCCTCCCTCGCCCAGTCTGCTTACCTCAGGCACTTTTAAAACATTTCTTACACAGTACCCTCTGTTAAAAACAGACGACTTAACATTTCTAATAGTGAATGTAAAAGAGTAGAAGCAAGAGGATAGAGGCAAATAAAAGAAGAGCTTTTTTTACTAAATGTAAACAAGAACTGACATCCGTATGATCGATGAGAATGGTGATGTTGCAAATGATCATGAGTCTGATCTGAGATAAAGAGAGTATAAGTCTGTGGTTGTATCTACAACAAAGTCCAAAAAGCTTCACCCCTATGCCTCTGTTCCTGTTTCTCTCTTCTTCTCCTTCACCTCTATCCCTTCTTCCTTTCCTTCCAAGCGTTGTCTCACTTCTTCAATCCCACAACAAACACACACTAACACTCAGCAAGCGCACACACCATTTCAGAGCTACAAAAGACATCCCGCTGAGGGAGTGGGAGTGCGTTTTCTGAAGCTTTGGTTTTCCTCGGCCTACAAACGCAAGAGCAGAGGAGCGATTTTTACACTCCTTCTGAGTTATACAAAGAAATTACTCAAAGGAGGACGTACTGTGAAGGTTTTCCTGGGAAAGAAGGAGCATTTATCAGACATCTCGCAAAACCAGACTTAAAATTGGCAAGAGAACAAGTAGGAGGAGAAAGCGGGGAGACAGGGAAAAACAAGATGAGGCCATAAAGACAGTGAGCAGGAGGAGTTGGCAGTTCTTGAACCCACTAAATTAACCTCTGGGTTCCCTGGGAGTAGAAGACCTTACAGCAGTACTGCCGCCTCTCTCACCGCTGCCTCTGATAAAACAAATCCCATTTACTGAACCATTAACTCCACAGCTACTGACCCAGGCTGACACTGATGCGCCAACATCCAATCTTAAATGCCTCTAATGGTCAGATTCCTAACATGACCCTTTGTTTAAGCCCCCTCTCGCACTTTCCAGTAGTCTAATGCAGCTATTTACTCCAAGCAGTTTGCTGTGCTCCACTAAACAACGTGGTACTTTATTTCCCCAAAGCAAGCACAGTCTCCTCGACCCCAGCCCAAACGCTTTAAAAGCTTTATGAGCAGTGGGAGAAGGTGGATGTCCGTTGAGGGCCTCAGCAGCCATGTGCAAAAGAGGGACAGATATGTCAAAATATGTCAGTATCAGCAGTTTATGGATACTTTATCCACTCCTAAAATATTTAGATTTATATTGTGTCTGAAGAAGCAGATAAGTACAACAAACTTGACAAAAACTGAAAACACCCAATAGTTTCGGATGTGGCAAAAGTTTCAGTTCTTCTTCACTTGTTGAGTCAATTATGTCAAAAGATTAAAACTGTTTGTATCATATATCTTGCCAGTTACAAAGCTTGATTAAATATGGAAATATTTTTGGATGCCAGTTTGTCCTTTCTTATGAATGGACTATTAAAAGGCAATTATCTTTTGCCCAGTTTGATAGACATCAAGGTCTGTGTAAGCCAGATTTTGTTATATTTGAGTGCAAGTATTATGACGACTTCTGGAACGCTCTACTACATCAAAGTTGCAAATTTATGTTGAGGAAAAACCTACCCGTATATGACATTACCTTTTATTTTTGCCTTATTCTCGTCACATAAACACTATTTATTAAACTGGTATACTTTGAATCCGCCTAAATCCCGGATCATAGCAAACCATTTTGTAGATGACCTCAGACTATCTGATAACCAGCAATTGGTATGAAAAATTTGAACTGTGTTCCACATCAGGCACTATGAATGTGACACAGAGGCATCTTTTCACCATCAAAGCTGTGATGCAATTACTGTGAATTGGTCCAATATCCAGACACAAATTGTCACTCAAATTGAATCAACTGTTCCTTTTCAGCTATTTTCACACAAATCTTATAAGAAGATGGAACAGCAATAATTAAGCTATAGTCGCTGCATATTAGCTGGTTCGATTTCTTGTTTTACAACCTATATGGCCACTAAAAGTGAGCCAATCAATCATACATGGAAGATAAAAACAAAATGTGATATTACAACAAAGCATTTGTTGTAAGATTTTCACAATATAACAGTTTTTAACAAATTTCTTTTAAAAATCTGTAAAAATAATATTAATTTTAGCATTACTTATAACAAAATGGTATTACCTGGTTAATTATCTGGGCTGTGTGCTCTGTATTAGTCACATCGGTTGCAGCCTACCTGCAGTTTCAAAATAGCTTATGTTAATTAGCGTGATGGATGTCATTTATGTTACAGTGACACACTCCACCTTTTTTGCAATGGAAAATATTTCTCAAGCAGACAAATTTGTCTTGTGTATAAACAGAGGAAATGTTTAAGAACCTTTTTTTAACCCAGTTGACTGGCAATGCACCGCAACAGGTGGGGGCATGAAGTACTGCATTAAATAAATATATTTTAATTCAGTTTCTTTGTAATGCACTAATTCACTGCAAAATTTGTTCTAAATCACTTTACTTAATTCAAGCAGTCAAGGGTCTCTATTATGACAATTAGTAAAACTTTGTTTAAGGAACACTAGGAAACTATACCAAGTCACTGTTTTTGCAGGAATTCGTCTCGCAGGAATATGGAGACAGCGAACAGCTGATTGCATCGAGTCATAAGCAATCCCTTAAACCAAGCATCCATCAGCATTTCTCTATACTTTGTACATACATCCACTTTAAACACCTTGGTTTACCATGATTCAAATAACTGACCAATGCCTCGTTATGATATCTCCTTAAAACACAGCTTTGAGACTGTGTTCATCTCCGTTTCCTGACCTGGGTCCTTGGGATTCTGCTGAATGTATGTAGATACACAGTCAGAAGGGTATGCAAAGGAGTAGGTGTAACAGGTCAGACCCTTGGTAAGGCCCACAGCACTTAGTCACTCAGGCACCTATACTTCCAACCTGTCATACCAATTGAGTTCTTCCTTATTGAAAATGCACTCTTTACCAGTAGTCCATCACTTTGCACACACTAACTAACAAACACAAGCACTCAAACTCCAAAGACACATCCATTAACAACCATCTTCCTCTGTGCAATCTAGGCCCCTGTAACCCTCAGCTAGGGTGGGAGACCCCGCGCATTGTAGAGTGCTCGTTTATGCCTCTCAGATGGAGCCATGAATCCAAATTGCCAATTATAAAGCAATTACAGGCAGCAGCGGGAGCAGACTCCCGCAGTCATTAAAGCAAAATGCCAACGCACCAAGGCCTCTCTACTTCACTGCGCTGCCTGTCACCCCCACCTCTGAAAGACAGACTCATATCTCAGCAAGAGATTCTAAAATACCCTTCTAATGCACAAAGGAGGACACAAACAAACATTTTTGTTTGTGTCCTCAGAAAAAAAACATTTTTTTCTGAGGTTTTTTTCTAATCTCAGAAAAAAAAAAAGAAATTATCAGACACTTTACAAGGGATGCGGAAAACACACTTGTGCCTCTGAATGAGACCATTTCATCTTTTTGTAATCATAGTGTGCTACCCTGTATTAGAAAATCCTGATACACCATCTTCTTTGTGAAAAAATATTTTGGTGATGTGTGCTTTTATAGTCCTGAGGTTCACTTAATGGTTGCAGCAGAAATGTCATAGATGCCATGATGCCTGCTTTCACGATGCATCTCCCCTGCTGTTCAACCCCAACCTTTGACCCCATAGCCTGACCTCTTGCCACTATCACCTCCCTTAACCTCCTCATTCTTTGGCAACGTGGCCTTCAACTGCTTTTGGGGATAGGGCAAACCCAGTGTCCTGACCTCTTCAGTTTCAGTGTGACCTCCAAGACATTCAATCACAGCCGCCATGCAAAAGCACACACATATGCATATGCTTAGGAAACATAAGCGGTGCATACACTAAGGTATGAAGGGAGCTTTTGATGATATATTTTTTCCTACTGCTATGTGAAGCTGCTTTGTTGCAAGAATGGCAAAAATTATGAATTATTTGCTGAGGACAGCTTCATTCATCTGGCCCCTCCTTGCACTGGCTGACCCTTGAACTGCAGACGGATCATTTTGACAAAGCTGTGGTTGCAAATTGCAAGGTTCAGGGGGGATTCAGGGGAGAGGACAATGGCCCAAACAACACTGCACACTGCTGTTAACTGACCTCTTTGCCCAGCGCTAACTGTCCCTCTTCTGTCTGTCCCCAGGGAATCATCTAAATGTCTCAGAGAATTTCCGCATGTTGTTGAGTGCTGTTCATGACAGTGCACTTGGCCTTAACCATTAGCCTCGAGCTGAGATAAGAAGCCTTAAACTACAGCCATAATCCATAATCCACTTCTTATCAAAGCAAGCAGCTCTCCCACTTTCTCTCTCTTCCACAACGCAACTTAAGAGTGTGCGTCAGGTTGATGGGGCTGAGGATCCTTTTGACTGCTGAGGGTTGGGTTGTCTTAACCCCAAGACTCGGGAGAGACTGATCCAAGGAGTGGGAGTGGGCACAGAGAGGCACAGATGTTGGCTGCCATTATTGCCATCACCTCGCTGTCCCAGTGGCAACTGACATTGTTTAATGCATGAAGCCAGTGAGTTGGTGAAGCTACACTCACAGACCTGCCAGCTATGTCACAGACACATATGTCAAGTGTATACAGACACGTCATGAGCTGCATGCAGCAAGAAAATCCACTGAAGCCTGAAAAGTCCATCTGGTGTTTGTAGATTATGCTCGAAGGCAAGTTGAACAAGGAGAAGACTTGAACACAACTGTAAGAATCAGGAAAAAACAGCATTTGAAGCAAGTTGGTGATGTACAGCACACTGCGCTGTCATAAGAAGGGGGAGAGAGGCAACTAAATATGGGGGAAAAAGAAAAAACGTATAGACTCAATGTTTGTGTGAAAAGCTTTTTAAATGTTAATTTACCTGCCGGCCCTCGTTCCTCCACAGGCCGTTGCTTGTTTTTGTAGGAGCTATGGTGACTACAGGTGGAGTGTTTGGCACACTGTGACCTGCTGGGGGAACCAGCACAGGTCCTGGACCAAGAGGACCTCTCTTGGGTGTACTGACTGGAGAGCTGTGGTTGGTGGCCGGAGAGGAGACTGGAGACGACTCACTGCTGATGGAGGACGCAGCTGAAGAAAAATAAAAACAAAACAAAGTCAGAAAAATATCACCTGCTGAGAAGGTATTTTTTCTAAGAAGAAAAACAAGGGAAAAAAAGCCAGATGTAACACTTGAAACAAGTTGCACCCTGACATAAAATTTATTATAAACAAATCCAAATGACATTTTGTTCGAACTTTATATGAAAGACAGACACAGTGGGATGAATAATTATGAAGATGAAGAAAATTGATGCATAGTTTTACATTGTTTTTAAAATTAAAATAGAAAATGATACACATAGCATTTACGTGTGATATGCGTATGCACTCAGCCTCACTGAGTCAATACTATTCGCCAGGCCAGTTTCAGATCTGCCTCCTACCAATTTATCACCGCAGTGGGAAGTCATTTGGGGAACATATGTACCAACTCTGCGCATTTATAGGCAGACATGTTTACTCTTCTTTACAAAATAACTTAGGGTGACTCAGAACGGCTGGAGAGAGTCTAAATAGAAATTTTCAAGTCAATTTGTGGGATTTTCAAATCCCACAAATTCTCAGTGGGATTTTGGTTCTGATTTCACAAGTTTAGCACATGAATATGCTTTGATCCGAATTCTTCCATCGCAGCTCTAGTTGTAAGTTTAGTGTTTAGCTGGATAATCATTTCCACCCCAGTGGCAAATATGTTGAAGCCTCTTAACTGCTTTTCTTTAAATTCTCAGAAAATGTCCCATCAACTCTAAACTGCTTCCTTTTCTCTGCTGAAGAACAGCATCCACCAAAAGAATGATGTTACGATCACCCTGTTTTATTATTTGCATGTGGGCCAAAAAGTTAAACTTTGGTCTCATTTGACCAGAGCATCTTCTTCTATACATTTACTGTGTGCCCTACATAGTTTATAGCAAACTTTATACGAGACTATAGCTTTTGTTCTACAACGTCTTTCTTTCAAGTCTGCCATAAAGTGCACAGGATCTCTTGTCCTGTCAAGAGATTCTCCCATCAGGGCAGTGGATCTCTGGAAATCCTCCAGATACCCTGGGCCTCTTGGTTGCTGTTCTGATTAATGCTATCCTTGCCCAGCCTTGAAGGGTTAGCAGTTACACAATATCCCTTCTATTTCTGCATGATGGATTGAACTGTTAGATGTTCAAAACTTGGGATACTGTTTTGTAACCAAAACCTGCCTTTAACTTTATCACAACTTAACCCAATAATGTTAGTTCAGAAATGTTCTCTAGCAAACTTCTAAGGTCTTCACAGAATGACTGTATTTATACAGAGGCCAAATTAAACACAGTTAGACTCTGTTTACTAATTAAATAACATCTAAAGGTAGTTGGAACACATAAGCAGGTCAAAAAGTTCAAATGTTTTATCTTACAAAATGTTGAAAAGCACGTATCCCTGGTCTCCCACTGCACAATTATGAGATCATTTGTGTGTGACATAAAACCTAATTTTAAATGTAATCTTTTGCTTGCAATTTGACTGAATCTGGCTGAAGTTAAGGGATATTATTTTGCAAGGGATGCTATATTCCTTTCAAGCTGGATGGATATGTTAGATTCAGTTTAATTGATCAAGATTTGCAGGACATAAAACTATAAGAACACACTGTATGGATGTCAACACCAATACTGTATTTATATGCTGTGCTTACAGGCACATATGTGCCCACCTCCCTTTCCCTCCTTTCCTCCATACATACACATCCACAGCAGGTGGTGAAAAGCTAGTCCAATGAGCTTCTCTGCTGTGATGTAGCTGTGCCACATTAACAAAGCCCTCCAGGGAAACCCTGTAGCACGGGGTCACGGACTGGTCACATGCCTCACTTTCAGCACATCTCGCTTTCTCTCTCCCTGGCTACAGAACCTCCAATATGATGTCCCCACATTCACATGTCTTTGTTTAGACGTTCATCTTCCTAACCATAACAGCCTTAACCTCCGCTCCGGTAGCCTTCTGTTGCTCCCAACTACATCCTCTTTCTACTGTTCCTATCTTTCTATCTTCCTTTATTGACGTTCCTGTCTTCCCGCTTTTTTACTGATAAGCTGTCTTTGTTCTTCTTCTACAAGCCTCTCTTCCCCCTTCTTATGACAGCGCAGTGTGCTGTACATCACCAACTCTCAGAGGAAGTACAGCATTACACAGTCAAACTGGGTCACAACCCTCTCGGTGGGACGCCGCTGCCGAAAGGACAATGAGAGATGAGAGCTTTGGTGCGCAGGTAGCACGTTTTCGAGCAACAGTGTGCTTATTTTAAATTTGTAAGGAGCAGAAACCCCGGGTCGGTTTGAGGTCTGCCTTCTCTCCAAATTTCTTCTCTGCTTTGGTTTCCATGGTAACATAATCATAATAACAGATGTTGTCAGTTCACGGTAGGTGCCGTGAAGACATGGGGGAGAATTTTACTATTGAAGGGATCAATGATAGCATCGGGGTGATTTCTAACTTCAAAAAAAAAAAAAAAAAAAAATCTATGTGAGTGGTGGAGCGGCAGGACTGGCAGGGAGACAGCATGAAAAAGACGTGTGATGAAGAGATGGCAGTGATGTGTGGGGAGACATGAAAATGAAAAATGATGGGAGATGGGGGGTGATTAGTTTAAAAAAAAAAAAAAAAGAAAAAAGAGAAAGGTAAGAGACGGGAGAGAGAGACCAGAAAGGAAAACAGAGATAAGGGGTGCAGATGTGTGAGTGGTGGATGGGGTTGGGGTAGGGGCAGTCATATCTTGTCTGCACAATAGCAATTAGTGGCCTAATCCTCCCCCCCTCCCCAGCTCACCTCGGAGAGCCATTACTCTCCCCTACAAGACTAGGCCAATCAATAGCAGCCCACTCAGCCTGGGGAACAGAGCTACACTTAATACAGCTCTAGTGTCACAGCCTATTCAGTCATCACACACACATGCACACTCACAACATGCATACACAAGGATGGGGAAGCAAATAAAGCCAGAGATGGGGGAGTTGGAGAGATGTGGTGGGGTAGGGGTGATCACAGTGATACTCTACTGCTAAGCAACAGAGCTGCACTACATCTACCCCCACCTCCGCCTGATGCCCCCCTCCATCTCCTTGTCCTCTTCATCGTGGAGGCAGTACAGACCAAAGAAGAGGCAGGGCAGACTAAATAATTAAGAGCAGGAAGGGGAGCAGGTAAGGGAAGGGTGGAAATAAAAGAGACAAGAGCCTTCAACCAACAGCTTCATTCTCTTCTTGCAGCTTGGAGAATCTGCGTATACTTCAAAGCATCCTTCCTCAATGGGCAGACGCATTATACACTGAGAGGAAAAACACAAACACACCAACAGCTATTATTCTTTTATTGTTTCCACCTCCTCCTTTTGAACAGCACCCCTACACACCACCTCTTCATACCCCCTACTTCATTTCCCTTCTGTTCAGACATGGAGCCTGCCAACCAGACGAAGATCTGTCAGCCTTAAAGCTCAATTAAAAAAAAATATGTATATACAATAAATTACTATTCATTGAGATTTCTGTTGAACTGGCTACATTGCAGCATTCATTTGCAGACAGTGGCTTACCAAAAGGATCCACACATCTTGAACTGTCACATTCTGTCACTGTGTAATTTTATTGGAGTTTAATATACTTGTGAACCACTTTGACGTGAAAGGATGAGGACAAATGGTTTAAAGATTACTTTACAGATAAATGTCACAAATATAATCACATATGTGTTCAGCTCCCTGATTTAATGCAGTCCAAAATCTAAATTTTGCTCAAATTCATGCTGCAAGGGTCTCTACCAGTACTGTAGATCTAGAGACTGAAATTATTGTGCGTTTTAGCCTATTTGAGCCGTTACTTAGCAAAACAGCTGAAGTTCAATCAGATGGACATTATCTACTGATCTACCCATTCCAGCTTTTCTATTTCTGCTATAATGAAGCATCACCAAAGTATGTTGATTCCTTTACTACTTTATTTTCTAACAGTGCACGAAGTATCTTTCTACTCATCCCTATTGGCCAGATTTGTGGAATCCATCTCTAATAGTTGTCCAGTCAACATATTCTGTCTGAGCCATGGATCTCTGCAGTGTCCTTCCAGAGTCTACACTGCTCCTCTGAATAATTCTCTCCTTTTCCACCTAGCTTAGGTGGATTCATGGCTTGGTATGTTTGCAGTTATGCTATAACCATATTTTCTGTATGTGTTAAGGTTGAGTTATTATTCTTGACCAACTGTGGTCCTCTGTGTTTTGTAAGTTTTATGTTTATGATAGTCAACTAAAAGAATCTGTCAGACTTCACTTACTAACTCTATTCATAAGATGAAATTATAGAAAGATCCACAAATTAGAATTTTATTGACAAAAGACTTTGTTTAGTGTATAAATACATTAATGCTTGTGATTTATATACAACATATGAAAAAGTGAAGATTTTGTAAGTTTCTTTCTTTCTTTGTTCAACCTTCTGCTTCCATCCTTCCACACACTTCTCATGGCTCCTCAAGTCTTTACCATCCTCTTACGATTTCCTTGAAGACCATTAACAGCCCTCTTCTTCCCAGTGCCTCTCCCTCTCATCACGCTACCACGTGATAGGCAAAAATCCTGCACGCAAGACATGTGACTGGCATCAGCATGGTCTCATCACTGCCATATGCTCCTCCCCTTCTATCTATAGAGGGAAGATGGCCTGCAGGGATCTGGAAGAGGAGGAACGGAGCAAAGGCTTTCATCCCTAGAGTCTAAAACGGGCTCATCAGCTCTCAACCTGCACTTCATTAACGGGACTGTCACTTCCTTGATATGGTGGGGTGCATGTTGTGTGATGATGAGGTCTGGAGGGGGGTTACAGGGAGAGAAAAAGGGATAGAACAGTAAGAGACAGAAGGAAAAAGGAACAAAAGAGATAAAAGGAGAATCCTGTCTCAGTACCTAGCTCTATATGATTAATGTGAAGCTCCTTTCTCCATCGTCTCCTCTATTACCAGACTCCATTCTCTCCGAAAGCCTCCTCACTTGATCGCTCAAGCTGATCCACATGCACACACACACAATCAGGGAGCAGAAGCAATAAACAAACCAAGCAATCTGTGGTCAGACGCAGCGGCCAAGTGTCCCTGCACAGCCAATACATTTTACATTAACCAGTGACCCTGTACAAAAAAAAAAAAAAAAAGCCGCCCGGAGTCTTCAGTGGGTCCTTTCATTCACACACACCGACTCTCCTGTCCCTCGATAGGATCTAAAGAGAAACACACAAAAAGGGCTTTAATGTTGCCCAACCCCTCCCAACCTGCGACTGCCACCACCATCACCTCTGTCGAAATGGCCAGGCAGGCATACGTCTCATCATGCCAAGAAGTGGCTGCTCTCCTCCACCCCCTCCTTCAACACCCCCTCCTCACCCCCACCTCCACGCTCCTCCCTCCCAGCATGCATTACAACAACATCAGCACTTAATTAAACAGTCCATTTCACACCTGGTGTGCATAGCAGTGCCCAGCCAGCCCTGCATCCATATGCCACCCCAACCAGCACAAGCCTCAACACGTGCACTCGTAACACACAAACACATGCTAATGCACACAAATGCTGCACACACTTGCTACTACAGTCTTGGACATGCACTGACAACACAACACAAAGCCTGTAATCTGCATCACTGAGTTGGGGGGGAGGGGAGAGCATGCACACACACATGCACGCATACAGTATGTGTGTGGCTGTGCCAGTGAGAGAAAGGAAGACGGTACAAGATGGCGGGTGGAAATAAGAACAGCAATACATAGTGGCTTCTGCTGACTGTACAAACTGTACATCCAGATAAATAATGCTTCATTTGTGATCTTACTCATGAGAAGGGTGCATAGAAAGACAGAGGGAAGGTAAAGGAAAAGAGCTGGTTTGTGAGTGTTTCAGGGACAGTAACAGCCTGAAGGGTTTCTGCCTTTGAGAAACACACACACACACACACACACACACACACACACACACACACACACGCACGCACACACGCATACACTGAGCACAGCAAGGCAGTGCAAGCTCCAGGCAGGCTCCAGATGGAGAGGTCAGCGACACACTGCCCCACTGTCCCAGCATGCTCTGAGCTCCCAGAAACAAGGGAAGCCTCTGGCCACACACATGCACTCCAACACACACACACACACGCCCACCCACACACATACACGCTTTATAACCGACACTTCTGGTTTTCACAAATCTACTAATTACTTCCTAATCCTTTTATCTAGCCAGTTCGGTTCATTCCATCTACCCTGAATACCTTTATTCCCCCTCGCTTCATTTTCTCTCCAGCTGTAAAAGTCTTTCTGTGTTTGTGTGTCTAAGCAGAGAGTGGAGAAGAAACAACCGAGATGATTAAACCCAGATCGGCTTAATTAATCAGATATCAGGAGGTCTGCTTTTCAGAGGCAGCGTACTGGCTGCGTCTGCTCGGATTTGCTTACACATGTGAGAGTACGCTGGATGAAGAGTGTCCTTTATGCTGCTCCGATACTCATTATCCATCACCTCCCCTCTTCAACACAGCTCTCAAAACACAGAGCTATTCATTATGCTTGCCTCAGACAAGTGACGATGTATGCAACTGTGCGTGTGTGTACGCACGTGTGTGTGGGTGTGTATATAAACAGCAGCAGTGCTCCAGGTCTTAAATCAGTTCAGTGGCTGGTCGCTGCGATACTAGTGCTCAAACTAAGCTAATTCCTTAAAGCCTTAGAACATGAGTCATTACTTCTCTCATACATATATTGCCCCTGAAAGCAAACACCACAGGGTGGGAAAGAGAAGAGGAGGCTGAGTCAAAAGGTAATGAAGGGATAGCAGGCTGCAGCATGCAAAGAAATCACAAAGCTTATACCATTGCAAAGACAACTGTTTATACATGTGGGGGTGTTTGGGTGTGTGTTAGCTATAAATACAGACTGTAGACAGAAAAATGACTTGAGCTCAGGAGCCATATGACTCTCTGCCCACCCTGGAAACACAAAGCTTCCTACACAGGCAGTTGCACCTTGCTGTATGCCCGACAGCTGACTCACTGACACCTCACTACCTACTCCAACCAGGCTGTGTCGTCCTCAGAGATAACAAAGGCAATGTGCTTTTAGTAAAAATGAGCTACATCTGCTCTTGATTCAACAAAGGGAAAAAGGCACCTCTTTCTTCAGTCAATTTTGAATTACCAATAGCGCTGTGCACACCTCACATAGTGTAAAACAAATTATTAAAGTCATTACTACAAAAAAGGGGGCATGCAATAGAACTAAGATGGAACAGTTTGAAAGAAAAGAAATGGGTTCTTTATAAAAGTAAAGTGCAAGACTGAATTTTCTAGGTGAATTTTCTATTTGACATACAAGGCAAAAGCAGTGAGGACAGATAAAGGACTGAAAGATGGAAAGGGAGGTAAGGAGAAGCTAGCTCTATAGAGGTAATAAATCATCTTAGAGGTTCTGGGTCCCAGACCTCTGTGGGTTGGGGAGCAAATTGTCCAGGGACTTCAAACTGGGAGAGGTCCTTCTGATTTAGGAGCAGCAACAAAGTCGGGAATAATGGTGTAGCATAGCTTATTTAGTGCCAAGGCAAATGAAGCAAGGGTTTTTCTTTTCAGAAGGCACCTTAAATATTTCCACAATTCTTTGAATGATGAACTGCTCAGACTTTTTCTGGCTGATCGTAATTTCTTATTGCCTTTAAGATCAGAGTTATAACAGACTTTTTAGAAGATGTGGTGGTTTTAAAGCCAACAGAATATCCTACATTTCTGCATCGCTAAAATGCGTAATATGGTCCCAACTGCTCAAAGGCTTATTGTTAATAGTTTGTAGCCTGATACTGGAGAGAGTTCTTAGTTTTGACGGACTTCATAGGCAGGATTAAAAAGAAAATCTGATGTTTTTTTTAGTAACATCATGGTAGAACAAAGCTGATCAAGGGAAAATTGACTGATTTCCACCTCTGGATGATTGATCAGTGCATCTCTAAAGAGAAAAACTCGGTAGCCTCCTCTAAGCAGTGCTTTAGGGTATGGCCAGAACTTTCTCTGGAATCTCTTTAAAAATAACATTAAGCTGCAAGAACAGGATGATGAAAAAATTTGGTTTCATCAGCAACTTTTTAAAAGTTAATCTCAATGCTATGTCTGATAGGTGAATCCAAAAGGTATGCATGGAAATCTTATGTATATCTAGTTTTTCTTATTTATAGAACTATTAGATGGGAAATCTGCTTTTTTTTCATGACAATGAACTGAAGAGTCAAGAGACACAGTGACAAGTGCATCCAAGCATATGGACTCACACAGTAAATTAAATGGGTCAATTGGAGTGGCTCCTCATCACACCACCTATCTCCAGGGACAACATCAAATTTAATACAGCAGGGATACCGCATGATTCATATTAGCAGTACATTCTCAATAATGGAAATCTTTTTTTCCTCCTGAAATAACTTCAAACATCCATTACACCAAGGCAGGAATTGATCGTAGTCGCACCAGGTTTTAGCTTTACCTCGAGGTTCTTCTGCCTGTTTTGCCAGTTTACGGAGGGCTGCAGCGAATCCAGAGTGGGATGACTGGGCAGCTGGGCTTCCATTTGCTACGATGGAGCCGTTCAGAGGTGACGGGGTGAGGGGGTTGACCGTCGCCGTTGTACGGGTCGCCGTTGAGATCATTCCTAATGATGGTGACTTTGGCTCATGGCTCATGCCTAAAAACGCAAACAGAAAGAAAGGGAGATGGGAAGTATTAATTATGTGCACAACTAAACAATAATATATATATATATATAAAAAATCTGTAACTTTCTTTCTCAAGCCAAACAAAAGCTTGCAGACAAAAATAGCTTCCATGGAAATTAATATTTGAGGAATAATGCAGATAAAAATGAGCGAGAAGTAAAAGGCATTTGGCTGTTTCCTTTGATACAGAGTCTGGCAAGGCAGATTGTGATGGTGGGTGTCTGTGACAGCTGGAGAGGATGGGGATTCAGGGTCATACGTCCTACGGTCAGAGGTGGGAGGTTAGAAGGGCAGGTCACTCTTCTTTTGCTCAGAAAAAAACCCTGAGCAAAAGAAGGTGGCCTCTGGTGGCCATGCGCGCATGGCCACCAGAGGCCTGCTGTCACAGTTTACACTATTGAGTATGCTCCATACCAACCTGACTTTCTCTTTCGCAGCCATAAATATGAGAAAATTCACATCCAGTAGCAGTGGATCTCCACAACAAACATTATTTAAGAAAAATGTCTGAGTAGAAATATTGATGTTTCATGGTATCATGACATTAACAGAGATTGAAGCTCACGATTGAAGTTTTAAGCTAAAGATGGAACTCTTCAAGTTTCCACATAAGTTTTATTTTTCATTTTTTAACAGCCATATTCTTTCTATCTGCAAGTGTCATAAAGAAAACTGTGTCGAGGAGGCTTGCTCTGGCTGGTATTGATTTCAAGGCTTCTTTAAGGTCTGGTATGCAGGTTCTGAGTAAGTCAGATATTCTTCTAAGGAATATAACACAAAAAAGATGTGCTGTAGATTAATTGATAGAGGCATTAGTTTTAAATTCACCAGAAAAGGTAAACAGATTTTCCAGATTTTTGCATCAAAGCATATGTCTCTCACCCTATCAAATTTTATCAATGTGACTGATTAGTAAGATCAGTCATATTGACTGATCTTACTTGTGTAAGATCTTACTTATGTATGATCTTACTTCTTATGTTTTTGATAAGACATAAGAAAAAATATATATAACTACCTTTTGCAGGTAGCTTAATTGGAATGCACAGCAACAGGTGGGGGAAGGGGACATTCTATAAACACCCAGAAGAAATTCCTGGGCACTTTCTCTTACGTCTCATTAAAACTACAGTAATGGTACAATGGAGAATACCTTCCAGTATTAACACTGTAACTTTTTAAAAGGTCTGTTAGAAAATTGATCCAGCATGTGCATATGAAAGACAAATATCTAAAAACAAATTCAAGAAATTAAACGATGTATTGAAATTATTTTTGAATTATTTTAACTGGTCAAAAGAAAAATGTTAGTAAATCTGAAAAAAGACTAAGTTTTGCAGCAGACAGAGTGTTGTGACAGTGTCAGGAGAGCTATCCCTTCTCTTCCTGTACATATATGATGTGTGTCAGTGTGTGTGTGTGTCTTGTAAAATGAACCATGCTGACAGCCTCTCTGTCAGTGGAATCCCTAAATGCCAGAGCGGAGCCTGATAGCCCTACGTGCTCAGGCAAAACAAGCACACACACACTAATAAAGGTGGCTCAGAGGACAATGTAAGTTCAGACAAGATCAGGTTGAGCAAGCCAGAAGTATTATCAAATCACATATCCTGGGAATCACTCAAGAACCCCCCCAAAAAAGTGGTGAATCGTCATTCACTAGCAATATGACATTCATAAGAGAATAAAAAAGTGGGCTGCAGGTTTATCAACAGCACAATAAGATTAGTAGGAGTTATATCTGGGTTTCCGCCAGGGGTTGAGAAGGCTATAAAAAGATCATGTTCCCTCCTGAGAAGACAGCAGAAGCTCAGCACCTTGTGAGTGTTTGGACACACACTCACACACAGTAGCAAGTCAGGAATGAGATGGTAAATAACGTTCCCAACACCTTTTGAGCTGTCCTGCTCGTAACCTCCCAGTTACCCAGTGCACTCTGAATGAACCCAGCAAACAATTAATAATGGAATCAACAATGACTACTGTCTGCAGAACAAACCCAGCAGTGCTGAGTCCAGACTCGGTTTAACAGCCCGACTTTGTCAAGACAATGCACTTCAGGCTCCTTTCTCTTGCAAAAGAATCTGTCTGAAAAAGCCGGATACGGAAGTAAGAGAAATCTACCCTCAACTTTCTGTGACTCTAACCAGCCACAGAGTAATAAACCACACACATGAAGCCACAGAACAGACAGGCAAATGAGGGTAACAGCGAGAGAAAGATGACACAGACAAGAGCTTGATAAATGCACACATCTAGAGGTCTGGCAGCAGTTCACGAATCCCTCCGTGAGATCAAAAAGCGGATGATGTGAGCTTCTTACTGCACAAAGAAGTGGAGCCGCCTGGATCC
Organism: Poeciliopsis retropinna; assembly: GCA_010277075.1. Lineage (NCBI taxonomy): Eukaryota > Metazoa > Chordata > Actinopteri > Cyprinodontiformes > Poeciliidae > Poeciliopsis > Poeciliopsis retropinna. The sequence continues at coordinate 13,735,854 of VMRM01000006.1, read as the reverse complement.
CCCACGGCTGCATCTTCACGTCGAGCCCATCCCAGCACACGCCGGTAGACACCAACAGGACACACACCATCTTCCTGCACTCCTCTTTCTATCTTCTCTCAGCCATCCACCCGCACCCTCCCTGCCAGCCTGCCTTCCTGCCTCTCGCAGACTGTTTAAAAAGCTTATCTAACAAAGCAACACACTACACAGCTTGCCTATCTCTCCCCTCCCTGTTCAAGCTCTCTCCCCAAGTGAGAAAACAGAAATTCTTAGGCAAGCAGCTGCTGCGATGTCACATGACCTCATCCCTTCGCCCCCGCCCTCCTTCCCTTACTCCTCTTCCTCCTCCCCTCTCAACCTATAATTCCTCAGCCATTTGTAGATAACAGACACAGGCATGCATGCCCTGCCACGGCAGAGTGGAGGAGGGGGAGGGAAGAAAACTCAGGGGAGGGCACTCGGTCAGTCACTACATGTGACCCCATTGCCAGGGAGAGTCTCACACAGAGTGGGTGGTGGTGTGCATAGACTTGTATGGGTGGGAGCCGGTATGTTACTTACACATGTGAACCGCCCCACATGGAGCAACAAGAAAAAAAAAAAAAAAGATGACATGTCTTGACCTGTGTCAAGCATGACTGCTTGGGAAAGAAAACCTTTTGTAATAAAGCATTAATCTCTTAAAACAACCCAACTTCACCTGGAAATAGCCAAGAAATTATTTATCTCCAATTTAACACTCACCACCACCCTCAACCAGGAAGCTATGTCAAAAATGTGGACTGGCTATCTAACGACATACAACAAAAGATACTGATACAATTCCACACCAGCCCCGTCCATCCTGATAACAATTGCTTGTGAGTGTTTGTGAGGTAGAGGGTTCAGGAAAAAGGGTGAAAGCATAGATTAGACTTCCCCTTCATGGGTCCTGCTGTTATTGCAGGGGTGAGAATGAGTTGTTTCTTTAGTCATTTCCTCCTTCCGTCACTTTGCCGCTTTTCTCAGAAGGGTGATAGAGCATGTGACTGATACAGATAGAGACATCCAGACCAGGGTTAGACTGGAGACAGACACTTTAAAATAACCATCATGATTTGCACCTTTACACCTTAATCTTAAAGAATCCTGACAGTTTGGGAGGATAGTGTCTGCTTAGTTCTTATTGAGTTGATAAAGGCCTTCATTGACAGAACATTGTCAATGTGTATATCAAAAACAACATGATTTAAGTGCTTTTAATTAAAATAGACAAGCACTTTTTCCCGCTTCCTTAAAATTTTTACTTCAATTTTGAGGCATTGTCTTCAACAAAATTAAAAAATAAATATCTAAAACTCATGATCTTTCTCAAATACTTGTAGGTGCTTGTAGGTCAAAATGATATGCCTTTCTGTTATTCAGCTCATCATAACCATCTAATTCTAGATGGTTATTAAGTTCCAGCCAGCATTCTGCTGCTGAACTGACATGCAGCTCTAATGTTGGGAAGGGGTGACAAGGAGATTTGTCAATGCCTCACACATATGAGGACAGATCCAGAAATGCCAGCACTTTGTCTGGCATTACAAATACTTGAACATCTATACGAATGTTGTAATGTAGCAATTATGGGATAAAATAACTTTTTAAAGCAAAGGTACACCACTGACAGCATAGTCCTATCATAGCTTTTGCTTGTACCTGATAGTCTCTTACTGGTTTCTTTATTTTTTTTCTGTCAGCTTTTGACAGTTAAGACATAACATATACAAGAAAATGATACAAAAACCCCTAATAAACCTCTGACAGGACTTAACAATGAAACACTGAAGAATATTTCTAAACGAGTGAATAATGGTCCAACCAATCAAGCAATAGCAAACCTTTCAGCATTTCTCTTTCAAAAGTGGAAAATCAAGCAACATTCAAGCTTAAGCTGCCATTTCACTAGAACTAATGAGGAAATGAATGATATGATGCAGCTTATAATGAAAAATTTCTAAGGAATTTCCATATAAGTGAGCAAAGATTTAGATTTCAACATCACAGGATTTATCTGTTCTTCAAGCATCCAGCAGATGGCATTGTGTTACAGTTAATCAGGCAGGTACACAGCATACGTCACAGACCTCAGAGCTACTGATACACAAAAGGAAAAACAGATTAAAAATGATACTGTTGGGGATTTTGCAAGGGACAAAGGGCAAATCCAATACCACGGCTAAAAATTCCTAATGCAAAGTTCACATAAATACAACATTTTGGATCTGAAGCCAAATGAAATAATAATTTCCTGGCAGCCTACGGGTTAATCAGAGGTCTTCCTGATGCAATTAACTCTTTGGGTGCTGCTACGCCCTCAGGGAAAACAAAATAAGCCGCTGAAAGAAGAAGTTAGATTACAACAGACATCATGTAAACAGGATACACCCAAAAACACAACACTTGGTTAATTTACACACAAAGAATTTTGTGTTTCAACACATGTAGGACTCCGTATCAACTTCCATTCATTACAGTCACGTAATTCATAATGAGCCCTAACACTTATTCTAACCACTACCAGTTACCCTAAAAAAGGGGGTCTATCACATTAGGAACAGACTTTGGCCCTCATGAGACCTTCTTCAGAAGGTTAATGAATTTACCAGAGAATGTTCTCAATAGGTAACATAAACAAGTACATACACACACACACACACAATAGCAGATTGACTGGTAAATGGCATACAGTAAATACACAGTTTTAACACCCAGCTGGTAGAAAAAGCCGATCGCTTACTCCCATTTTCAAACACACTGACAGACACACTATGTTCCACCCTTTTGTGGTTGGAATGCAGATTACCCTCCCTCTCTCTTACACACACACACACACACACACAAAGTAAATCCCCCTGACTCCGGTGTGCCTTGGCCAGTAGAGAGATAATGCAATGGCAGCTCAAGCGGGTGGTTAATCTTTAACCAGGAAGGGATTTGCCTATCAGCTTGTTAAAACTAGCAGCGCAGTGCAGCTGGCCTATCAACTCGATCCAGTCACTAGGATGGCTTGACAAAGTCTAACACTGCACGGACCAAAAGTGCACCACCTCTAGCTACTGTGTATTGATTGCACACACACAACATAGATAAACCATTTTATAGAGGCTTAGAAAAGCACACTTTAGCTCCAATACTGAGGCGCTGCTTAGGAACAGAGCCAAGCCGGTGAGAGCCCTGCCCTCAAATGAGCAATAAAAATGTCTTGGCAATAAACTAGTCAGTGCATTGAATACTTCTGCAGCTTTGTTGCTTTGTTCCACACCTACGTCCCTGTAATTACTTTCCTCAAACATGAGACTTGATCACTGTTTTCTGATCATCCTTCCTGTAGTGTCAGAGCTGCAGTTGCCAGAATGAAGAAAAAAGCAACAAAAAACCCCACACACATACTGCTGCTTCAAATGTGATCTGAAGCATTTCTTTTCTGCCTTCAGGTCTGTAAAATACCTATAGTCAATACAATATCAAAGAGAAAATGTGTGAAGCTGTTTTTTTAATAGATGTAGCAGCTAAAAGCGAAGGAATTACAAGATCATTCCTGTCTATGCATTAAAGCAAATCAAGCCCTTATTGGATTGTTAACTAAAAAACTAAAAAAAGGGTCAACAAATGACATGGTTTAAAAAACAAAAAGCGAGAAAATACAAGGATGTATTTTCTTAAGGAAATACATGAATATAAAGATATAATTCCATTTTTAATATTAGACTAAGAGTAGCAATTGTTCAGTTCCGATCTTTGGCCTATTTGTGCCTTTCCAGGCTAAGCTGAATATTTGAGTAGCCTCAGGTAACATCACACCAACATCCAACATGATTTGATGTAGCAAACACACAAACTTCTCATGATTATGTTTTAGGTCACAGTTTCTTAGCATTAAAAAAAAAAGGCGTCACTAAATGGAAAAGCATTCCTCATCCAAGAGCAGCAACTTCATGCTCTCTGCTGAAAGGAGTAAGTCACTCAGTCCCTAACTGCAGGAGGGATTTTACAGCCTGGTGAGAACATGTCAGCTAGGATGGTTGGCTGAGAATGTGCTGACAGGTGATTAAAAGGGCTGAGAAAAAGGTATTTAAGAAGTCCAGTGATCAACAAGGAAACTTCAGGCTTAACACAGAGAAATGAAACTAAAAGAGGGCGTCTAAAAATAACCAGCCAAACAAAGATGTGGATGAAACCAACTGAGCAGAACGAGATGTAACACAGGCTAAAGTCACACCTACTATAACTGACTGAATAACCACAGGAAGCACAACTCTGTGGCTGACAAAAATCATCTACTTGGGTGTCAAACTGCTGATCACTTGGTATGCAAGTGATAACTGTCACTTGCGTACCAAAGCTGCAACGAAGAGTAAAAGGAAGATTTTCAAGTTGTGTGGACAAATATAGGTGTTATTACTTTATTTGCTGATTGTTAAACAATAAAACATTTGCTGCTTTCATTTTCTAGCAACTGAATTGATTAAATTTCCTCTTAAAGATACTCATTTCTGAAATGATATTAGCAACTTCATCTAAATGTCAAAATTTTACTGTAGAGTACAGCTATCCAAATATTCCACCATGAATCATACATAGCTGTAGAACAGGTTCACTGAAAAGGACAAGGAAATAATCAAATGGCATTTTTGTGTGTTTAGCTCTGCTGGTTTTATCATGGTAAATAAATAAAACGAAACTGCTAAGTGTGCACAAAGACTGATCAGCTCAAACAATGGCAATCAAACAATAAACAATAATGTAATCACTAGCAGGTCTACAAGATGATGTTGAGTATAAATTTGACCCAAAAATAATCAAATCTTGCACAGCAACTGTTCTTATAGATGTTTGTGATCATCTCAGTCCTGAAAGCACATAGAAATACAGACGTATCCTGGGGCACTGCAGGATAAACCTGCTCTGGTAGTTCCAGCTTTGTTTGACTTCTGAGATGAGATGTCAAAGCTATCCGCCCTGAGGCGCTATACAACGAACGCGTATCGGTGTGTGTGTGTTTGCACGGAAATGCACACCTTTCGAGTGCCATCTCTGTTACCTTTACACAAAAGACAAAACCCCTAATATCAGAGACATCCTGAAACAGACGCACCGTGGCTGCAAAGCGACGCCATCAAAGGAAGCAATTCCACAGGAGAATAAGGGAAAAAGCAAAAGACAGACGAAGATGCCGAGAGAAAAGTGGTGCTGTGCTTGGAGGAGATCAATCGGGAAGACAAAAGAGTTTAACCACTGTCTGAACTGTCATTATGCAGCAGGCCTCCATTATGGCGCTACACTGGAGAACAAAGTGCACCACCTCCTGACTCGACCCTCCTCTCGCTGTCCTAAATGCAGGGACCCAAAAATATCTCTGCAATAACCAAAAGGAGCTGTCCTCCTTCCTTTTAGCTTGTGTGAATTCCACTGACAAGTTTGTGTATGTGAGTGTGCACAGCTTATTATTCATACCTCACCTCCCACTTCTTTTTTTCTTCACCGTCACCCCCCACCCCACACCCACAACCTGCATGACAGCAGCTTGCAACAAAAACAGAGAATTCAAAAGACCAGCCACCATCCATCTCCCTTTTCTCACCTTCTTCCTTTCAATCCTCCAGCACAAACACAAACAGCAAAGCTAGAGGAACGGTGTGTCTTGAGGGCAGGCACGAGCTGAGGTGACTTTCTTCGCTCCCTCCCACCCTGCTTCTGCCTAACCCACCCCAACAGGGCCATTTCCTCTGTCTGTTAATTACATATCAGCTGTGGTACGGCTCGCTGGGGCTGTGGTTGTGTGCATGTGCGTGCATGTCATCTGGGGAGTGTGTAGTTGTGTTCTCTGAGACACCGGCGTGGGCGTCTGACAGAACAGTCTGGTTACGCTTCACAACGCTGCTTAGAGAGTGTGAACCCACACATGAAGAGGCACACATTCAGTCACACAAACACACATAAGAGCCTCCTGTCTGTGTCCCTGGCTCTTTCTGGTCCTTTTCCCCCTGAAGTCAAGCTGCTGCCTGGATGGCTGTGCCTTTCACAGTCCCCTTCCGAGGGGAGGAGACAACAGGGCCACCACTCCTTGCAGGAGGGACTCATCTCTCATTTATCACCACAATCGCCACCATATCCTGTTTAAACTCTTTTTTTTTCATCAACCTCATCTGTTACAGAAGAAGAAAAAGGTGGCAGTGTGATTTTTTTTTTTCAAAAGAAGAGGGAGAAATGACAGATGTTCCAGATCATGAACTCTGCAAAGACCTGCCAAGGATCTTTGTGTGGTTTCTGCACCTGTGGTGTTCTTTGGTACACGTTACGCCACATAAACGTTAAACACACACACACACCTAGCCACGCATACACACGCCAGCTTTCATGTCGCACAGACCTGGCTGAATGGTACAAGTGTGCACTGCAAATCTCTCAGTGCCTGGGGCCCCTTCTGCATGTAACATATTTTGGTTGTTATCATCTTACAGCTCTCTCCTCCTCTCTTTGTCTCCCTCCACAGACCACCTCAGGAGATGAGCTGTGCTTCTGCTGCCTTCCCCTGCACACGTTCCTCACTTCAGCCCATCTCTCAGCTCTGTTCTCTCCTCCTCCCTGTGATATACTCAGTTAGGTTGTAGCTGCCTAATTAGCACTGCGAGTGCTCTGCCTGGGCTCTGACTCCCAAGTGGCTCCACCAAACACATACACACACTAATACGCACAGACGCTCACTTGACTTTCCGTTGTTGGGTCCAGTTGTTGAGAGTTACCCTAATATAATCCTGTAATTGGTATAATCGAAGTGTGTTCCTGCACACACATGCATGTGCTTGTCCAGGAGTGCGGATGCCTGATGAGTGAATTGATTTCATGTGGGCACTTGACATTACAGTGACCACATATCTCCTAATCTCCTAATTCTTCACAAAATAATATGTCACAGAGCAGTTTTATTTTCTTATTTAGCACAGAAGCTAGTAGATATTCAAATTTGTATGATGCCATGTTTCAAAGTCAAGAGAACATGCTAGCATGTAGGCCACAAAGAAACTCATTGCACACCTGTCACATTCATGTAACTGTAGGTATGAAAGGTGTTCTCATTACCGAAAGTGGAGCTGCAAAAAACCATTGTTTCCCTTATTCTTTTTATATTAATATTTTCCTACCACATTCTTCGAGCTTTAACATCTGCTGAGTTGAAATCTGTACCAGGTGTGGGCATCAAAGTAGTCAAAGCCTATCCAACTCATGTCATTGGCAAGTAAAGCATGACTGCATCTCTCTTGGAAAAACTCTTCCTAGAGACAATGGTATGCATTAGCTGGACACCTTTTGCATTTAGAACTTTGCTACCTTAATCCCACAAGGTGTTTTAGCATTTTGGAGAGATAATTTGAGTTTATTAAACGATGATAAACTCATTTTATGTGTTCATAAAGGGATAGAAAAAGACTGAAACAATCTTCAGGTAGGCTGAGGTGTTTTAAATTATGCTTATCTGGTACTAAGGAACCACCACAATTCTGAGTCATTGATATAAGGAGGCATGGAAGCATGCTTTCATGTTGTTTATACCAAATTTGGACTATATCAGCTGAATGTTACAGCAGATAAAGAGATCCATGAAACAGGGCAGTGATTATACACATTTGACTTTTTCTCCACCTTTGATTAAATTGTTTGAACTTTAACTTTAGTTTCCAGTTCTAAGCTAAAGCTAGAGCTTTAGCTGTGGTTTGCTGCTGCTGTAGTCCGACAGACTAAAGGTTAGATGTTTTGCTGTGCATTCAGGGACGGATGTAAGACGTGGTTATTTAACCCAACGTTTTCTTTCAGATATTTCAAATCAATCTGCCTCTTTGCCTCTGACCTCTGAAATCAACAAGGCATCCACACAACTGTCACTCACAGCATACTTTCTCTTTTTTGGACCCCTCTGTAAACTTGAGATATTTTTGCTGGAAAATCTCAGTTCAGCAGTTTCTGAAACAAAGATTGACACATTTAAAGTCATTTAAATCACTTTTACTCCCGTTCTGATGTCATGAGGAGTTTGAACTTCACGACATCTACGCACCTTTATGCACTGATTTTCTGCCATTTGTTTGGCTGAGTCACCTATTATGGTCAGTAATTGAACATGTACAGAGAATAAAGTGGTCAGTGAGTGAATAATAGCTTACCATATATTGCATCGACATTCCTGTAACAATTGCAGTTCGATACATTGTACAGATTCACTCTAAATATAGGCAACCAAACTGATTACAATAAGATGATCTTTTCTTCAAGAATCATCTCATCTTAATTTAAATTTGCATCTTTAGACGTAAATATGCAAATTTAGAATAATGTTCCATCAAGCCTGTTTGCTCTCTCATCTAACATTAAAAACTGACTTGCCTGTGTTTGTGGCTATGTAGGTGTAAATTTGGTTAATCTCTCATCTCAGACCTGTAGTGCTCTGTTTTTCAACGGTTTGCTTTAGAGATGCACCAATCAGGTTTCACCAGATGGTATTCGAGATAACAATTCTTTTTCCAAGACTGTGACGTAGGGAAAAAAAGGTACTGTGGATTTTTTTTTTTTCCCCATTAAGTTTTGAGTAACTCAAAATAGTAAATTATAGCACAATTCCCATTTACATGTCCAAAGATGTTTCCCTAACCTTTACTGGATTTTTACAAAACGAAAAGTGGAAAATCCCAAAATCATGCTGACTGATGTGCCATTCCTTTACTGAATGTGATTTTTCCCCTTGTATTTGACCAGGTGATCATTGATCTGAGGCAATTAAGAGGCAACTGCCTGATCCTGACTTCCTGATGATTAACTGGTTAGTGTTTAATAGAATTGGAAAACACTGAAATCTGCTTTATTTTCACAGTAACATTGTAATTCTCCTTTCTGGGTCTAGTATAAGTTGATCTACTTAAAAAGATAGAAGGTTGCCAAACATTCTTCTGTCAGAACACAACCTTACCTTACATTTCTTCTGCTTACTAAATTATTGCACATCATGGCAGTCATTGGCAACGCATAGGGAAAACCCATATGGTTGATGTGAAACTGAGATAAGAAACAACACATATGAGAGATGTGAAGCAAAGATATAAACAGACACACACAAAAAAGAGTCTAAAACAGAAGCTCTTTAGTCATGCAAATATCAGCCACATGAAGCAAGTTTAGCTGGCAACTGCAGGCCTTCTGTCAGAGCATCGACACAGCTCTGTCCAGGAGCTGATTAAAACACTTGGCCACAGAAGCCCGCTTCGTTTCTTCAGGCATATGACTGACCTTCCTCTCATACACAAGGAGGAAAGCTAACAAACCGACACATACAATATGACAGTCAGCTGATGTAGCAGATAGCAGAGCGAGAGAGAAGCAGAGGAAACAGGAGAGATACACTGAGGAGACATGGAAACACAGACAGATAGAGGCCAAAAGAGAGATGATGATGTGATAGCAAAAGAAAAGGCGATTGTTGAAAAGTAGCCCCCTGGCACAATGCTGGGTTATAACAGAGTGTGAGACTGCAGGGCATACAGAGACAATACTGATAAACACAAAATATATGAGTCATGCCGAAATACATACACACACATAAAACAATTGGTAATGAAAGAAGGCACACTCTGTTAGGGCAATTGTCAAGTATGGTCAGTATTGACCATGTGCATGATCCGCTTATCTGCTGCTCTCATGTTGCCCGTGTTGTGTTTGTTTGGCAAGCGCTTATCAGGTTCTGGGGTATGACAACGACAACAGCAAACATGAGCTACACAAACATACACAAAATCTAAAGTTATCCAAAAAGAAGTTCTTTGGCGTGGTTGTAGCAAGACTGAGTGGTGTGAAAGGAGGCATTTTACTTTTTCAGCTTCTCTTAGGAAATTTATAGCTGAGTTAACATTGCGGAAAACAGTTTCAGGCCCACTGCTGAGAACTATGCCTGGTTTGATAAAAGAAAACTCACTGGAGAAAAAAGCTGCATGCCTCTGATGTTGTTCAAAGTATCTGGGTTTGGATGTGCTGCAAAGGAAAAAAATGGACCCTACAAAGAAAGAGACACAATCAAGCACAGTCAATGTATAGGATTTTATGATCTGCTTCAGTATCTTGTATATGTTTGAACATCAGCTCACAACAATCGGCCACTTCAACAAATGAGAGTGAGTATAAACAGTAGTTGTGAACCTACCTACATGATCTATCGAAGTTTCTTTTTGGAAATGCATGAATCAACTGGCTTGGGATTACAGTTAATCTTTTCCTTGACTGGCTTTAATCTGAGATCAACAGGTCAATCAAATTTCTGCAAATCAAACATCAAACTAATGACCCAAAAAGAACAAAATCTGCACTTCAGTCACTTCTACATGCTGGATGCTTGAACATGAAAATTAACACTATTTAATTTAAAGGAACACTAGTTCCTTTTTGGTGATTTAAGACAACAAGTATCCTAAAACTTGAGGGCCAGTAAATTATTTATTATGGAAAGAAAATATTACAAATATAATATTTTACATTTGTAACAACAAATGTAATAGCAATGTAATGGCACAGGAAATTTACCTGGTCCTGACAAAGCAGAACACCATGAATCCCAAGTCCTTGATCTCAATCTACTAGGCACTAGTCAAAACAGGACCACATCAAAAATTTCATTGTGACAATTTTTGGAGAAAAAACAAATCTGAATTAGTCAAAATCACAATTGACAGGTCAGCCTTAAAAGGAAACCATAAAAGGGGTGACCACAATAAGCCTGATTTGTGAATTTATTCATTTCCTGCGTCTCCAAATTATACGAAGACTATGTAGCCATGTAGATGACAACCTCACAAAGAATAGTCAAAATATAAAATTTGGTGTCAGGGTTTTGATTTAAACCTAACAGATTTAAATCTAAACAGACGCAGACAACAATAGCAGGAGTATAAGCCAATTGTAAATGCACTTTCATGAAAGACCAGACCTTCTTTACATTTCCAAAAAGGCTTATTGGCTATCCTTTTTATTTAGTGCAGTCAAGGTTGATGAAAAGCAGGTTTAGCTTGTTTTGACAACCAGACAAGACATAAAAAATGTTAACTGGCCTTATCAGTGACATAAGAAGCAAAACATGGAAGGTGTGAAAACAAACACAAAATAATGCTCTTGAGTTTTCTAAGTCTTTACAGCTATTTTTCCCTCCATTTGTTGAATTGCCTGTTTGCCTACCTGCAAGTTAAACATTTTATGATCTATTTGTTCAGCTGTCCTCGTTGGTCATCACATTTACAGCTTACATTTATTTTTGTTATTCTTTTTAAACACCCAGTATGAGGATTCTTAGATACACTAATCCAATCAAAGGCACCATATCATACCTTCAACCAGAATTTACCAGCACAAAGCACAAAGGTTTGGCTGGCAAAGCACAGCAACAGAGGGAGAGAAAAAAAAATGGCAGAGGTGGAGGGAGACACACTGACCAAGAAAAACCCGCATTTTATAAACATCCTACAGTGGTTTCTCTTCCAACACACAACCAGACCACACAGAAACCCTGAGCTGACACACACAGAGCAGTGTACGCTCCCACATTTTCATACCACCTAAGGACATTGTTATAATAGTAGTCAAAGCCAAGCCTCACCCAGTCAAACACATCCCATTCTTTCCAATTGAGAGCTATGTAAACCCATGCAAAAATCCCTCTACAGTCTGTGCTATTCAAAGCTATCAATGTGGGCTGTTGATAAGAAAATGCAAAGTGGGTCACCTTTAACTCCAGGCTTCTTGTGTAAACAGAACAGGGAGCTGCTTGGGACTCTCCTAATCACTCTCTAAACAGAGCCAGGTGCTGCTGCCACAGACAAACTGTCACCAACACTCTGCTCGGCACAGCTGCTGTCTAGCCCCCAGACATCACAGCACCACAGGCTACCACAGCACGACGACACCTGAAAACATGCCAGCTTTGTAAAGAGCAGCATTGTGGTGCTAAAGGTTAAAAAACCTTCAAATGGCAGATTACTAGTAAGAAACTGCACCTCTGTGCAAAATCTGCTTAATTCATCTTACTTATACTCTTCAAACACGCAGACCCAGTAAATGCATGAAAGTCTGATGAGAGAGATGAGAAATTCTTCTTATTGTATGTTGTTCTTAACTTTCTTGTACAAGCACTTTGAATTGTCTTTGGCTGAAAGGTGCTATATAAATAAAGTTGCCTTGCCTTGCCTAAAATCATTTAACCCAATTCATAATCATCTGTTTTGCAGATATGCAGCAGACACTTATCTTGATCTGACTTTTTGACAAAGTCCATCATTACATAAATGAAAGAGGACTCCGAGCTCCTGTATCTTGACTTTCCCTGAAGCTGTATCACTCTACAAAATAACCAGCCACAGCAGACAAACACTGCTGCTTAAAGGTAGCAGTGATATTTGAGATGCACAAATCTGGCTTGTCCAGACTAACACTTATTTTCTGTCTTCTTCTGATGTTTGGGTTCAGTTATTTTTTCAACCCCCAGATATATAAACACATGAGGAGAAATGTGCTGCAGGTTCCTAAATAAGAGGAATAGATTAAAATCTAATAAACAAGAACATACAAGAATATCTCCATTTAAATATAGTAAGATGTGTTGGTTGGCATGTTTATTAACTCAAACTGGCAGTAGAAAAATATCTAAACTTTCAGTAACCTGTCAGAGCGTATCAAGAGAAAACAGGCAAATCTCAGTTTCTTTGCACAGATTGGCGCATATCTAGGTGACATGAACCCCCACAGCTGACCTGAAGATTCAGTTTAAAAACAAACATGCTAAATATTGTGAGTGAGCCCCTGAATCGTAAGTTAAAGTGACAAATAGACATAGTTGGACTACATCTGTGAGGAAGACTGTGACTCAGGCCTTGGATCATGACGAATCCAAAAGGCCGACTCATGATCTTCCAACAAAAATCCCCTAACCTTAAAACGAGCACATAGATGTTTTTCATATAAGAGACAGAAGGGCAGGACAAAAGAGCTTGACATGATTCATATTCAAGAAATCAGCAAGTTACAATGTAGGCAGAAGTTACAGTATATGTTTAAAAGATTTGCAGATGTAATTTCTATGATCAAGTGATCATGTTCTAAATTTAGATCAAGCTTCATGAATGTCTGAAGAAGGTCATAACTTTGCTGCAGAGAGAAGTTATATTATCACTATTGATTAAGATGCAATTTAGGACTGTAGGCCTTTACGACATGCTGCAAATAGCATGAAATAAAAACTAGCGATAAAATATGCAGAATAAAACAGACAAACGAGCCCGTAATGTTTCAAACATGCTAATCTAAAATTGGTCCACATTGCCTCACAAAAAGTTACAAAGTTACCACAACTGCAAAGATGTGGCAAAGGCACAGGTAATGGAAGTGACATCAAAATAATCAACAAACCAATTTATGAAACCGCACAAACTGTAACACTGTATCATCAGCAGTAGCACACTGATTAAAACAAGAGAGCTTTGTAGGTTTACTTACACCTTTCACGTATCATAGCAGCTTTGATACATTTAATAATTCAGAAACTTAATAGAATGTGATTAAACGGTGATATTTGTCCAAGCATATGAAAAATTTGGATTGAAAATGCAGTGTTTGTGTATGTTGATAAAGCTGGAAACTCAACCCCAACAACATGAATCCACAAAATCACAACTTGAGACTTCCATTTCAAGCATACAATAAACAATTCCAACAAAATATTATGAATACATAAATAAAGCTGGTAGAAAACTGTAGTTTGTTTCCTCAGACTGATTAAATGGCTTCCACTTACTTTTCTAAAGACTGTTTAAGGCGCTGTTAGTTTCCAGAACGATGTTGAAATCACCCTGTCGATGCCAGGTTCAGTGTTTTTAACATATGAGGAACTTCCTGTGTGAAAGAAAACAAAATAATCTAGCAGTGCCACCGGATGACGTCTGTGGCAAAAGGGAGAACTAATGTCTAATTTTGACCTTAGCTGCAAATAAATCATGACATGGTTTCATAAAGTTCTTCATTCCACACATAGGTGTCAATAACTGTATAACACGTTAGGAAAAACTGAAATTCACACTGAAACACCACGAACTGCTACATAACAGAAGGCTCACTTGATAAAAAATAATGCATGCATGTTATATATGTGTATATTTAAAACATAAGTTAAAATATTCTAATGTTGAACTCATACTAAGAACGGATGAAATAGGAAATCTCTTATCGTCCTTCGCTGTGTACTGTCAGCATTAAAGGTGTCTCTTCATTATTTATTAATTCACCTATACTGTGTCTTTCTGTACCTCATCCTTCTGAGGAAAGGAGGATGTAAAATTATTTAAGGTACATTTACAAAATGATAGATAAAATCAGAACACAAAATGCCATCTGTATTCCAGAAAGGAGGATGACAATAGGACCCCGTGATAGGTATTTTGTTTATGCTCCAAATACTTGGTGGGTGATTATGGTACTGGTAGCATTATGGCCTCAAAAATTCAGAATATCTTTCTTTATTATTTTCGTTTCACTCCTGTTAGCAACATAGTCAGGTTTTATTGTTAAAGAACATTCTCAGATTCTGTTTGCATGGGTGAAATCATGATATTCTACAATAATGAAAGTGACTTTTCACTAAGCAAAACGGCTTTTACAAGTCACAGTGGTTGACACACCTTTCAGTTTCTAGCCACCAAAATCAAAGATTCGTGAGATGATGTTTTTGAGAGGATACAAGTGACACTAATAAGTCAATTTAACAGGGATATTTTGACAGCACAAACTGCGTCAAATACAAATATAGTGTTTTCATTAGTGTTACTTTTAAATGTAACTTGTATGATTCTTAGCATGAATATACTTTTTATTTTTTGTTGCGTAATTTGATTTCTTCACAGAACTTTTAGATCCGATACATGCACTGATTTGCAACACAAACTCCAGACTTTGGGAACCACTGAATTAACTGGCATTTATTCCAGTGACTAAACAACATAACTTACCAAACATAAAAAAATATATAAAGCAATTTTTTGGGGGGGCTTTTGGTTGCAACTTCTTACAGGGTTAAATATAAAATGATTAAAATAATTCAACCAAGTATTTCAGCATTCAACCTGACATATTTTGTAGCCCAGGCGTATGAAAACTATTTGAATTCTCTTTAAAGTAAAAAAAAAAAAATCATACGACCGTTTTAATAATATTGCTAACAAACCTAATGCAATCCTACAGAAAAAGGCTCCAATTTCCACATCAGGAGGAGCTAAAACACACAAGGTTCCTTCTGGCTGCAGAAAAACTCTGTGTGCTCAGTAACGCCTGTTGCTTCGCTGCTGTTTGTAGACCGTGTTTTAAACCTGGAGTGTGTGACGAGTCTGATGAGTGGTGGGTCTCTCACTCTCGGTGTGTGTTCACTACAGAAGCAGCTGTTGAACGCGCCCGCGGCTCTAAAGAAGTGAAGGAGCGCGTGGGAAGTGATTCAACACGGTCCACCTGCCACGCGCACGTGCCTGACACTGCCACGCGCACGTGCTTGACACACACTCACAAAACACACACACACACACACACACACACACACACACACACAGCTTCTACCCCCAGGGTCAAATCCCGCATCCTGGGAGCACCAAATGGTCAAAACGTGTCACTGTAACAGTCAGTCACAATTACGCTGAGGAAATGCCCCTCTCCGTCTCCTCTGTGGGAGCACCTCAGACCAGACAATTTTAATGGAGCCAGCCTGACTGGAGTCTCCGCGCTACCAAGAAGGCAAACAATACAGTTTTTACACGAACAAGAGCAGACAGTTAAGGGCGAAAAACTCTCCTTTGAGCTGGTGCTTGACATATAAATGGGCAGAGTTCACCGGAAACATTGTTACAAGTTAATTTGAAGGGTGGGGGTCGCCCGCTATTCTTTGTAACCCCTTTTACATGTCGTGCGCTTTCACGACCACATGAAAACTCTCAGCGCTAAGACAGACAAACGTGAAACATAAACGTGTAAATGGTCACCTGAAGGCACTGGAGCGGCTCTTTCTTCCTTCCTTTCTTTCTTTCTTTCTCTCTTTCTTTTTATCGCTTCTCTTTCTTTCACACGTTAGAGCGCGCGCGCAACAAGGGCTCATGCACCGACCTTCGGAAACACACACACTCGTTTCCTCGATATAGTAATGACTTCCTCAACAAAACCCCCGCCGTATGCTCGCTCGTTCACACGAACAACCTCCAGGTTAGAAAACACAACGCAAGTAACAAGATTTACACAGAATCACTCACCGCAAACAAATGTGGGGTTATTCCTCCGGTGTTCATAAATTAGACAAAAAAAAAAAATAATAATCACAACAAAAATTCTCCTGTTAGTAGTCAAAGCTCGGATCCATCTGCCCCGCGTCGAGAACAACCACTCGGCACTTATTGTTGTCACGCAAGAAGCTCCAACGCCCAGCGAGGCCACAGGGACTGAACAGAGCGCAGCGGACCGCCGAGGAAAGGAGAAGAGAGGCGGCCGGCTGCTGGGAGCCGGGAGGTGGAGCTTCCGCTCCGGCGGGGGCCGGACACTCATGGGAGACAAGACGAGTCGGTGGCCGGAGCGGGCTGTAGGGGGGTAGGGTTGAAGCACCTGCTGCCCCTCCCCAGACCACAGGGCTCTCCCCGCATCATTTTATGCACAAAATGCCTCACCCATGTCAAGCCAGGAAGAAAAGAGACACTTCACGGACATTTAAATAAAGAAATTTCAGTTTAGGCCTTCCTTCATCCACTAATGACAAATGACAGGAAACACGAGAAATTAATTTTTCACATTCATCAAGCGTGGTGAATAATTTAAAAGTGCATGTGTGTTCTACTGATGTTTTTACAGGCAACATTAATTATTTGTGTTTATGTGCTCATAGTTTATGCTTTGCTTATTTTGTGCTTTTTCAACACACACGCAGTGCCAACCTAAAGCATACCAGCAGAAATTACCACAGTGATCTTGGACCATTTTTATTTATTATATTGTAATACAGTTATGCTCCCTCCAATTAAAGACTTACAGCTGTGTTCTGTCCGTTTTTTGAGACATGTCCAACATCCAGTTTTATCTTGCTACACTCAGTTGAATTTCAAACCAACAATCCAGCTATCAACTGTGCTCAATACCATGGGATACCACAGAATTAACGACATCTACAACAATGATGTGAGGATGACAGGAAATTGCGTCACTATTTGGGTTGATCCTAAAGTTGTATCCTGGTTTGTAACAGATAAGGACCAACAGCCACCAATAAAGTAGTTAACAGGAAAGCGTAGTTCTGGTAAGTGTCCACAAGGGGACAGTCTGCTATAAAAAGCACAGACTTTTCAACTGAGTCTGAACCTCTGTGTGGCTTATCAATTGTTTTCCTGTGGATTAGATAGCAGAGACTACACAGGCTGTAAAATCAAAGCCACACTTGTAAGCACTAAATGCAGGGTTTTGTCCAAATGCCAAGGATGAAAATATAGGGATTAAGCAGGTAATGACTAGTAAGGAGGTGGGATGAAGCCCTTTGTACGTTGTTTGGCAAATTTGCTAAATGCATGATGCATTGGATCAAATGTGAGCTTAATTGCATTTTGTTTGTGTCCCCTGGCCTATTAGAATTTTATGAATTTACAGTGAGCACAGCAGGAGATAGTCAAACATCATTAAACTAAGACAGCAATCCTCTTAAAGCAGCACACATCCGTTTTGAACCTTCTGGTTTCTCCCAGCTTTACCTCCGCTTGAACTGAGTGACGGAAAGAGCTGTAAACAAGACATCCTAAATAAAAATGGAGCTGTGAGAGCTCTGATGGACCTTCAGTGTAGGCACAAATAAAATCCCCTCTTCAGTTTATGTGCTCAAAGATACCAAAAGTGTGGTAAACATATATATAAAAAAAATATTGCATATATTTTATATTCTTGTCCAATTGCATAAATGTTTGTTTCTTCTTTCATATGACAAATTGCTTACATTGCATTTGCCTTCAGTTATTTAATTAGATATTTCTGTCAGGAATGTATGCAAAATCATCATCTCTTGCATCACAATGAAATTCATTACCACATTTTGTTGTATGAGGAGTGTCAATTCACCATGCATAAATGTGCTAATAATCTGAAATAATTATATTTTCAATTATATTTACTAATAAATTTTCGAAGATACAGAGACCCTAAGCTTAGCTGCCAATCTAGGAACAAACCAAGCAAAGACAAAAAGTTTCATTAAGATGTACAGTGTAGGTTGATATGATTCAAAGTGTGATTTTGCACCTGTAATTGTCCCCATTCTCTGATTTTATTGTGCAGTTTTTCCTTCTCGCTGCATATAACTGCAAGGAGTCAGCATTTAGCACGAAGCGTAATTAACATTTGACTAAAGGAGTGTGAAAACAGCTTTGAAATGCCTGGCCCATTTAGATACGGAGTGGTTAAACATTTGCCTTTTTGCCGACAGTTTCTGGCATACTTTCAAAAACACACATTTAAACTGTGGATCTTTCACAGCTTAATTACTCAGCTGCAGGTGTACAGCTGTCTAACTACAGGAATCTGCAGGGTGTTCCTCCTCTTCTCCTCCTCCCGTTCTCCTGTACAAGCCTTTCTTCTTCACCTTCTCCACCTTCTTCGTCTGACGCTGATCTCCACCCTCCAATGCACTCCTACCGTCCTATTCCTCATTCATTTAACTTCTCGCCATTTTCACATAATCTCAACACTGCTCCCTCCTCCTCCTCTTCCTCTGCTGCCCTTGCTTCCTCTTGCACCACCTCCCTTATTCTCCTCTCCCCAGCTCACTCCTTCTGTCTCAGCAGCAGACCTGGCCTTAGGCATCGTTAGCTTAATTTAATAAAGGGGCTTAAGCTTTTGAGAGGCTTTTCAAGGATCTGACTGCTGTTACATTCATTACAATCTATCAGCCACCAGAAACACAGCCTTGTTGCACAGCTGAGAAGGGGAGCAAATGTGTATGTGTACTTGGCGTATGTCTGTGCGAAAGGGGAAGTTATACTAATATTTCTTTTAATTATTAAAGCCACAGCAGAATCATGCTCCTTGCTCTATTCTCTTGTGCTCTGACAGGTAAAAACCTCATGTTTAGCAAAGGTCACTGTGCAGCTTGTCACAGAATACATATGTTTTTGTCAACATGGGTAATTTGTACATATATCGAAGATTATGGTTCTAGAAAGCAATATGTGTTTGAAGGAGTGAACACTCCCTTCCAAAAGTGTTTTAAAATCCTTTAAAAAAAAAAAAAAGCAGAACAGCTGCCCCTTACGTCTATCCTTGCCTCCATTATGCTGTTGATAAGTGGCAGCTTATGGAGCCTTTGCCACAGGTGAAGCAAAGGCAGAGTGGAAAGGCCAGAAAGGACTTCTTCCACCCCCTTTACAGATAGTTTGCGATGGAAGATATACTGGTTTTGCAAGTAAAGACCAGTAGTTGTGTGCATAAGAGATTGTGTGAGTGAGGGCTGGAAGGCATAAGCAATACCTGTGAGGAACGCGTTCTAGATTCTTTTCATGCAGCCTGATATTAAATTAAGGAGAGAAGAGAGAGGTAATTAACATGCAGACCGGATGCTGCACAGAAGAAAGAAGAGGGCCTGAACAAGTGACAGGTTAGCTGGAAAACAGAGGCAGCACAGTGAGAAGAACGACCTGCACTGTAGCTCACTCTTCCGATATCACACATCTTAGCAGAGCAGTCCTACACAGATGCACGAGGAATTAAAATGGTCTGTGTAATGTTATTACTTTGGTTATAGCTTGTTTATTTTTTTCTTTACCAAGTCAAAAATAGAATATTATGTTTGTTGCTTTTGCAAAAACCTTTAAGTGACTTTCTAATTAATGAAATTATCAACAGCACAATTTCAATCAGTTTTAATGCAGGAAAAAGGAAAATTCAATTTTATCACAATAAACATTAGGAAGAGCTCCATGCAGATCAATATGTATGTACGTGTGTGAGAGCAGAGTACAAAACTGAACGTATAATGCCTTTTTTTAGACTTCACATTGCCTTTAGTGACAGAGACAATCGGTTTTTGACATTTAAACATCTTTAATACACATATTTTTGTACTGATTTAACAGAGACCTTTTCCCCTCTAAACCAAACACCCCCAGGTTTATTCTGACTGACAAGTACACATGGCCTATCAGAAGTCACCTCTGTTTGCTTCAACTCATCAGAATAGCAGAGGATTGGTCGTCTCCAAGCTTGTGTGTGCTCGAGACATCTTTGAGGAGATTAGATGAGTGTTGCGCTGTAATCTCTTTCATGTTTATTTTACATGGCTGTAAAAACGCTGCTTATCTGCCCCTCGCCTTATTTACTTGCAAACACATGCTGTGTTTCTGCAGGCTAAGGCTTACGTTAAACCGGGGCAAAGATAGCACAACAAGAACAATCAGGGAGTAAACCTGATAGATATATGGAGAAGTGCAGCAAAGATGTGAGTTTAACAAGAGAGACAAGAGTGAGGTTGTGTGGAGCGAAAATGTGCTCCCCCTCCCATTGGTGTCCAACGATCTGGGTGTCTCTGTGTGTGTGTGTAGATATACGTGTGTGGGAGCAACAGGGGAGTGTGGTGAGGCCTATTAACAGACGTAGCGATAATAGGCATGGGGAGCCAGGATGTGTCTGAGCCACTGACCTGCCCATTAGCTCTCTCCAGTCCGCTAAGCCCTCACATCGATCACCCAACCACACATCATTGATCTGGAAAACCAGGCAGGAGCACACTACTCAGGCACACGCAGATCATGTTGCTGTGTGTGTCAGAAGGAAGACAGGTTGGTCTTGTGTCTTTAATTTTCCTGAATGTTCATCAACAGGCCTCTGGGTCTGAGTGGACACACCAATAGCCGTTATTAGGAATCGCAATGCCTATTATATCATTCGTCCTATTATTCAAATGTATTCCACCTTTCCACCCGTCTGCCGTGATGTAATTAACAATGTACACTCCTCTATTAGCCACACTGGCATAAGCTAATTGTTAGCTGTCACTGTGAATGTTCAGAGCACACAGACACCCTTAACCCTTCTCTATGCACATTGTCCACACATGCAGCACAAGCCATAAGAGGTTTACACTATGTAAACCTCTTCCTGCACTTTCTTGTCTGGTTCACCTGTACCTGGATGCAGGTTGTGTTCTAATCATCATAGCCGATAGTTAAGAGATGAGTCTTTATGAGCTGCTAATTAGATCAAATTGCTTTTACCACCATGGTATAAATAGAGCATCACTTGCTGCTCCTTTCAGTAAAGCAGGTGAGGTACCAGATTTTATGCTGTCAAAAATGTAATGAAGTAAAAACTGTGAGGGAAGGATAGAAGTAGAGCCATGCCATAAAAAAGGTGGTAACAACAGGAACACACCTGTCAGGTACCAGCAGAGGACAATTTATAAAGGAGGGAGAGGAGGTCTTCATGCAAATGCTGAGTTATGTTTATGCAAATAAACTCGACTTTCTTACTTAAGCAAATGTTGAGAGTAAGGTTATAACAACCTCATGTTTTACATTTCAACAGCCATCCCTTCTGACCAGCAACCCCTCCGTGCCTAAATGTGCAGGCCCTCCTTTTGCTGCCAGAACAGCCCTGACCCATCAAGGCATGGACTCCATGAGACCCCTGAAGGTGTGTTGTGCTGTCTGGTGCCAAGATGTTGGCAGCAGATGGAGGCTGCAAAGTGGATTGAAGCTGTCCAGCACATTCCACAGTTGCTTGATTGAATTGAGATCTGGGGAATGATCCTGGATAGGCTAAGTCAATACCTTATACTCAAACTTTGGTGATACCAAAACCATTCCTGAACATTTCTTGTTTTGTGGTATATCACAATGTCCAGCTGAAAGAGCCTGCAGGATTCAGTAAATACAGTTTATTGAAAGGCTATATATATGGTCTTCAAAAATTTGGGGCATGAGCTAGCAGTGAAACATCTATCCACGTAGATAGCAGAACAAGAGGGTAACTATCAAAAAAATCACCCAAAGTGCCACAGCTCCTTCTGTTGGCCTGCCTGGTTCTCATAGTGCATCCTGGTGCCAAGTGTTTCCCAGGTATGGGATGTATCCAGCCATCTACATGACATAAAAGAAAATGTGATTCATCAGACCAGGCCACCTGCCTCTGTTACTCTGTGGTCCAAATCTCACATGCCCAGATTCAGCCTGGGCATTCTGACAGGTGTGTGGCTACAAGCATCAAGCTGCATTGCACTGCACACTCATACACCTTTTTACATAACTTCTTCACCAATTTAGACGACAGCAGCTCGTCTGTGAATGCCACAAAGGAGGAGATGTTCTGACCTATTTATCTAGCCGTCACAACTAGGCTCTTGTCAAAACACGTTTAAATCCTTATGCTTGTTCATTGTTCCTGCCTCTAGCGCATCTGTTTTGAGGATCAAATGTTCATGTACTACCTATTATTTTCTACCCATTAACAGGTGCCATGATGAAATAAAATCTTTTTTTTTTCACTTCACCCGTCAATGATTATCATGTTATACTTGATCACTGTTAAATGATTGGATTGAACAGATTTCAAAGGCAAAAAAATAAATCAAAAAACATAGTAACAACTTTTTTTGCTTTCTTCTTCATGATTGTTTATTTCTGTCCTCATCTATGATGGATCTACAGCAAATTAATATCTCGTTTTTACTGCCACAATAAAATAAAAATGATGGTGGTTTGCCGAATTTGCTGTTTATTTAAGTTACTTTTTGATCTAAATAACACAAGGTTGGCAGAGACCTGGAAGGCTCCAACTTTCAATGTTAATGGATGTGCCCTGGTTTCAGAAAAAAAGGACCAAAATAAACTCAGAAGACAGAGGAGGTGCCCAGAAAAGAAATGTGTGTCTCATACGTTTTTTTGTTTTATGGATGCAGCACAAAATGCTTACAATTCAGCAAAAAAGAGAGACAAAGACAAAGATGAATGAGCTGTAAGTGGTGAAACATTTATTGTAAAGAATAACTTATAAAGTCTGCTCTTGTCTTTTATTTCGATAGATTTCAAGAAAGACTAAATTAATGACCCTAATGGATGAGACAGAGGAGACTGAGTGTTATGTAAAACCCCAAGGATAACCTTTGTCATTTTTTTAAATGAATATGTAATCCATAAAACCTGCAGATCTTTTCAATTATCTCCACCTTCTCACATAAACTTCCCATTTCTCTCACCCACTCCCACAAGCCCACTTACCCAGAGACAGATGGCACAGGGATGATGGAAATCAGACCAATTATTTGTCTAATTATGACTTATCACTTAGCAGCATAATCCGCTGTACTGTCTAGGTTGGGTATTCATGCTGGGCAGATAACTGGAGGTTAGGTAAATCTACTCCACTCAAATGTTTTCCAACTATAAGCATTTTCATTTATTAAATTTTTATTTTTATTTTTGAAGCTCAATGTCCAGCTTCTGTAAATAGTTTAGCATTTTAGCTATACTTTTGTGGTATTTTATGTATGTGATTATTTTGCACATCTAAATAGATGTTGGTCTCCTTTGTCTGCAAGACAAACCTGCCGAAGCAAAGTAAATAAGTCACCTTACGTTATCTTTTAGACATCACACGGCTGAGCATAGCAAGTGGTGTTTTTCATCATTTAGTAGCAGATATATTCACAATCTCTGTCTATTATTATGTACAAAGCACAGAGCGGTAAATGCATAGGAAATGAAGAAAGGGAGGAAGAGATAAATGTAGCAGGAGCCAGGGTGAGTTCAAGCCCATGCTAATAGGGTAATTGCATTGATTTCCATTTAGCTGCACTCTCTGATGTTATTTACAGCGTTTAGTCCTGCAAACACCCCCCACTCCTTCCTCCTCTCCCAGTTTGCTTTTAACCAGCTGTGACAAGCTGTCAGCCCCTTTTCCCTCAACACCCTGCTCCTCTTCACCCTTCTCATAACTGCCAAAACAGACAAATACATTATTAGGCCATTATTAGTAGTCATGCTTACACATCCCTACGTTCTTATTCATTCCAGCTTCACAGTTTCTCCTTCCTTCTCTCGTTCTCAGACCATCTGGCATGAGAACTGAGCTGCTTTGAAGTGGCTCCCCGAGTCCATCCAGTTTGAGAAGTGCCTGCGTGTGGTGCCACGAAAGGTCAGCCGGGTCTTTTTTGGAACAAAGTGTAAGAAAACTGAAAGCCTTACAAGTGTTAACATTAAACTATGACTTGTAGGTCAAGGTGTGTTTCACCCCTGAAGGACTTTTCACAGGAGATCATAGTCATAGTAATGAGAGACGGAAAACCGCTAAATTTGACAGAAAGCATAGATTTAGTAAAACTGTAGAGGTCCGTCTTCCCTTTTCTTTGTACAACAATAGGCAATATGAGAACAAGAGAGAGACTGCACGAGAATGAGAGTAAGCAATTAGCATGCGGCAGACAGTGCGCTGCATTAGTACTATATTAATGTGGTGGTCACGTCCAGGACAGAGACGGAGTGCATTAAGCTCATCATCACTCTTCTGCACAGATCAAGGACTCCGACAAATCCCACAACCGACCACAGTGGTTAAAGAGCAGCAGGAGATGAGGTAGATTTTACTGTGTGTGGTGTACAAATTGTGTTTCAGGCTTGTTTGTGTACAGTTACAGAATGACAGTCTGCATACACGAGAGTTTTGCACCTAAATATCTGTCATAAAAAAGGATTAGTCTGGATAAATTGTTGTGCATGCTTTCATATATATGTAAGGCTACATGCATGATTATGGTACACTTAACCAGTTAAAATGTAATAGAGATTTGCAAAAGTCATAAAATGCTAAGGCCAGTAAATTTTATTGCCTGTTAAAGCACAGATGGTGGGACCTTTTTGTCACTGTTTGACTAGATAGTCTCTGAACAGGATCTGGAATGTTTGCATTTGGATCTATGAGAGGGACATCTGTAAATACTGTCTAAAATTAAATATAAGAAAAATAAATATCTGCTTTGCAAAACACTAAGGGTAATCATAAAGAGCAAACACAAAACAAAACAACATAAAATGAGGAGTAAGAGTATCAGGGTTCTCAAGTGATGCAATATATACCGGTAGCTAGCATAGATGACATTCTGGTGATTGATGCAAGTTAGTCCTGCAGTTCTAAGACTTTGTGAATGAGTTGTTGATGAACTCTTGGAATAATTTTTGAAGGTTCACCTGTGTCTCATTTGGTTGACTGTGGTTTATCTCAAAGCTTTACAAATAAGTTTGGCACCCTCTCCAGGCTAATACATGTCAGTCACTCTGTTTCTCCTCTTTTCCTGTATTTCTTAGAGGACATGTAGAAGCTGGGTGTCTTCAGCATACAAATAAAAACTGATTCTAAATTTGCAAGACATGTGGCAGACAGAAGATATGTGATGACCAGGAATTGACCGTAAACAAAACCTTGAGAAACTGGGTGTGTCAGTGAGGTCAGTTGAAGTGCATCTCTTCTGGAGCATTTGATATGGTTACCAGTCCAAACTAAATTACAATGATGAATATGAAAACAATGTGTAAGGACAAGCAAAGGCACTGCATTCCTTAGTGTAATGAGAATGCCAATGCAGGGTGTAATTGTGGAAATTACAGAATGATTAGATTGCAGGTTTGCAGAAGTAAACTCCTCATGGCAGAGATAAATGCATGTACCAGAGGTAAGTTGTTGAAAAACGATTTAGTCTGATGAACACAGAGAACAAACTAAAAAAAAAAAAAAAAAAAAATCAGTGAGCATATGCAATTTGTGTAGATCTAGTATGATTACATTTACAATGAGAGGCTTTGTTAAGCTTCAGGAGGCACATTGCTCAAATGTGGATCCAGTGACCCATTTATTGAGGGGAATACCTACAACCAGCAACATGTTTCTTTTGTATTTCTTTTTCTTCTGATGGGAGTGACTCCTTTCCAGATAAAAACATTTTAGGACTAAGCATTTTCTTTAAAAATCCCACAGTTTACATTGATTAAAAAACAACATTGTTTTCATTGTGAGTGTACATTTGTTAGTGAAAAATGTAAAACTGGATAGGGTCTTTAACTAGTGCAGACTGATTGGAAAAGGGGGAGATTTACAAGTACACAGTTGTAAGAGTTAAACAAGGTTTTTTTAAATCCAGGAAACACAAATGGGAAAAATGTAAGAAACGTCAGAGAAAAGAAGGATAAGGGGAAAAATCATTAAAAACATGATTTTTAATGAATGATTACAAATTAGATCCCTAATCTTACGTTTGTCTTAACAGCAGAACAAAACTAAAAAGAAGTAACCCATACCTTAGATTATTCCAGATATTTCTGAGACTTGCAGCCACAAGACCATCAGCAACAACTCTTTCACTGTAGATTTTTTCTTTACTTTGTATTTGCTAAGTGTATTCTCATTTCATTAACAATGCTCTGTGTGGGCAGTACAGTGACTTGATGTTAACAGTACAGGGACACTTAGTGTATGTGCTATGCATACATAGAATTGTAACACGAGTTTAGAGTTTATCTATATGATGCTGCAGTACAAGAAGTGGCCACACAGTTTTCCACCGTACCTTATTCATGACATGGCTATATAAGTACAAATTGGGGAGTATCTGGATTCATTAGTATCACAAACAGTTTCAGGGATAATAGACTAAATACACCACTTGTAGATGGTGTATTGTTTAAGAGGTCACTTCAGAACCTTCCCTTAAAGTTGCTCAGGGCCACAGGCAGTTTAAGAAAAAGGCAAAAGTTTCTTTAATTTAAACCTATTCCATTAACTGTACTTCCTACTTTCTTTTCTATTTATCCCCCTTTTATTTCATTTAATTAAATATCGAAGGTCCATTTGCTGTGTAAAGCATCTTTCCTCCAGCTATTGGAAGCATCTTTTTTATCTACCAGCTTGCTTTCTTCCTTTTAGTCTTTGAGACATTGAATTAATTTAGCTGATAAACACAACCATACAGCAGAACACAATAATGCCAGACTTATATTGTGCAAAGAGCTACCAGTACTAGGGGCTACTATGAATTTGCTTTTACAAACAAAATTAGCCTTGGTGCCTCTAAAAAGCTGAAAGCACGTGTAAAGATTAGGACACAGTACATTTGGTGTAGGTATGTCCTTTCACTACCCTTCCCTGCGTTACTTTCCTTCTCCCTAGGGGCTCAGGCAGCAAAGTGAGAACGGTACTGTAAGACGATAAGGGAGGCTAAGGCGCTTCTATCCCCTGCAGAACACACATACTCAAAGGGATAAGCTACGGGCTAGTCCAGATCCTCGATACACAAAAAACATGAAAAAGCAGACGTTACAAAGCAGAAGCTCTCGTCTCGGTGCTAAGCAAGCAGGGGAAAAGAGGGAGGGACGAAGATGAGAGAATGGAGGGATTTTGTTTCTATCTAAAGGATGAACATGCCATCTCCTCCTCTCAGTTAGAACAGACTCTTGCATCCCTTTTGCCGCGGATCGCCAATTCAGCCCACTTTTCAGCTCACTTTTCAGCTCAGTCAGTGTGCCCTCAAAACACCCACTATTATTGGACAACTGAGTTACTGACGACTGAGACATGAAGTGTTTTGTAACACTTTGCATTCCAAAGCAACATAAGCTATGGCTACGAACACTGGAAACACGTTCTTCAAGCCAAGCACACACTTCACACTCCTCCGACACACTTTTCCCATGCAGATGGTGTGTTTAAAACCAGCAGGGACAGTCTTTGCATGTGTGTGTCGGCGATATGGATGCAAACTGGTCGGCGTACCCTCGACATCTCACCTGGGGGACAAGGAATTAACACGAGCAAATTTCTCCGCGCTCATTTTTGTTTTGATGGTAACAAGACCATCTGCTTGCCATCCTGCTTCACCAAGGGGGGAAGAAAATAAAGAGAAGCGAATTGCACTGCAGTCAAGCCCCACGGCCCTTTTCTCTTCACCGCACTCTAGATCCCATCTACAGTCACTCCAACACAACGAGGGGCAGAGATAACACCTCAAGGCCATAGTGTTGCTGCCCCCATTACATCCTCCTCTGTGGATTTCCGATGAGCAAGGGTGACTGATCAGAGAAGAACATCACAAGCACTTTTATCTACAATAACGCATAAAAGAGGAGCAGCATTCATTTGAAGCACACAAATTAAACTGGTTATCAGTTTATTTTGAAAATCAAAATTTTGCAAAGAAAAAATCTCATGCATGTTTAATTAATTCAAGTTTGTGTGCCAAGCAAAAAAACAAACAAACAAAACAAAAAACAAAAAAATGATCAAACTTGTTGTTAAACAACTATAATAATTATTTAGGTGTAGATTTTATTACAGATGATAAGAGAATAGTGTGCAGGATTTATTTAATCATTATACATGGTGTACTTTCTTCTGGATTTCTGCCAGAGAGTAACAAAAGAGATCTGCTCTGAGTCGCACTTTCAAATAATCCCAAAATATCGGTTAAAATTTGTTGTTTTCTTTCTTCCATTGGGTGTCAGATAAAACAAGAGACATGATGCTGTCATAAACATTCACAGACTAAAGCCAAAATAATAACCCAGTGTATGCAAGAGGACGTTGATATTACAAAGTCAGTCATTGGTTTGAGTACTCCCATACCGAAGTCTGTCACCTGCTCAGGCCATATTTGTCTTATTAGGAGCCATTTTAGTTGTGTTTTTATACCAGTTAGTGGAACAGGACAGTGTATTTCTGAATTAAATATAAATGTAATTTACATTCCTGGGTCTCTTCATGGTTTGTAGCAGACTGCACACAATGAGATTAGTAGATTACAGTTAAAAAAGTGCCAGAAAAGTAGAACTGTGAGTACAGCAATGAAAATACAACATTAGGTATTCTATGGCCACCTGTTAGACCGGGACAGTTTGTAGACCCTGGTCCTTTAGCTCATTACCAGTGGTGATCAAAAGAGAATCCATAAACAAACAGGTACAAATAGTTAATTTCACATGCAAATCCAAAAAAATAATGCTGAATCTGACTGATGTCATTTCCCTGCTTGGGTAGCTGTATTAATATCCTTATGTATGTGCCAGTGTCATCTCATGCTGAAAAGAGACTCTGATACAGAATGCAGCAAGGACTGCTTAATCTATAATCACAATATTAGTGTTTGCAAAGGGCTGTTTCTATTGTAATATTTGTCGATTATTATTTTGAGTTTTTATGAATAAACATTTTTCACATCAGTAAGATATTCGGTCTGTTAAATAGAGTCTGCTGATGACAGAACTCGTGATTATAAAGGCCACAAAGAGCACTAAAAGCAACAATGTTTTTAATCCAGTTTCCTATTATTGTACAGTTACCCTCTTGAAAAAGTCTTGATTCACTGAAGTCAAAGGTAGAGTGGCTGTTTTAGTGGGGAACACACTGTTGTTCTCAGAAACAATAGTCTCAATTAATATCACACTATCCAAAACTTTCATTGAATTATTATTCATCTGCAACAACTATGGTTACAGAAGCCAATAGTGATTTTTTTTTAGTCTGTTATCAAACATATTTTGAATAAATTGAGATCAACCAATGTATTCAAAATAAATGATGACCACAGTGACTGACAGGATTTTTTGCAAAAAATGAGTTGCCCACCCCAATGTCAGATACTAGCGCTGCCCTATGACACTATGTGGTCTGATGCAGCTGACCACAAATAAATACAAGCATTTGCAAGTTGGCAAAGTCCCAATGGCTTTGTGCAAGCTAGCATGGGAACCATGCCAAAGCCTTAATTTTCTTTACTAGCATTTAAATGAAATCTTCCACTTTTCACTGTATTTGAACAAAAATAAAAGACAACTTACAACTCAAAACAAGTGTTTCTATTCCAACCCAGCTTCAGAAATGTGCATAAAAACATGCTGAGAAGAAAAAACACATGAACTAATTTTTATGTGTGTTTATCTGTGTATTAGAATACAGATGGGGTCCAGTAGGCTGTTAGAAACCCTCTTTGACAGAGGCTTAACAAGGCCATTACCTTGTGGCTCCTGCATCTGTTTCAGTATTGAGGTGCCAAGAGACAAACGCGCAGTTTGGCAAAAGCTTAAGCTAGCAAGAACACACAAGCATTTCAAAGCCTTTATATTAAATTATTATTGTCCTGTTTTATGCCTTAATAATAAAGTTTACTCTTTTTGTGCCATCTGAAGGATTGTTTTTGTGCATTTTGCTATTTAACTAGTTAGAAGAAATATGAAAACCAGCAGTGAAAGAAAAAGTCAGATTTAATTAGCAGTTAGTTAGAAGCAAAACAGTTGAGTCCAATTAAAGTGTGTATTGTGGTGTAAAGAACTGCACATTTTAAGTACTATCTTGATAATCAAGGCTATATGTTTCTGCTTCAACCAGCAGCAGAGACATTTAAACCCGGCTTCTAAACTGTGACTAACATTGGATAAAAGGAAACCATGTTTATCTTTCACTGAGAGCTAGCTAAACACGCATCTATAGCTCTGTGTGTTTTAGAGGTGTGGCTGTTTGTACAGAAAGTGAGAATGTGAGAATGCACAGTAGTGTATTTGCAGTTGTCGGATACAGTTAAGATCCCTCATTAACAGCCAAACTCTACAGAGGCCATTTAGAGCAGCCCAAAACTCAGCTTCGCTGCCACAAACACGCTCTCCCTCTATCCCTCCCTCGCTGTTCCCTCCACTCCTTCCTGGCAGTGTCTCCCCCTGCCGGCAGGTGCACACTCCGGTGGCAGCCAAAGTGCCAACCTGCCCTCCATATGCCCGCCTCCGCAGTGCCAGCTTATTCTTGCCACTCCCCACTAGGATTCAGCTGGCCAGCCCTCCCCAAATCTGTTCACTCACCCCACCACTTGTCCTCCCTTCCTCCACACGCACACACCAACACACACTCATCTCTTGCCTTTTTGTGTGTCTTTCTCTCTCGTTGACATTTTTCCTCATTTATCCCTTTTCTCACCTTACACTGCATTTCTCTGACCCTCATCTGATGTTCAACCCTCTCTGGAGCATTCCTCCGGCCTCCAGTTGTCAAGCTCTTTTCTGAGACCTTCACCGACATGAGACTCAGAGACCGGAGCGCTCACAGTCAGGTTGAGGATCCACATCCATCTGAACAGGAGTGCGGGAGAAGTAAGTGTCAGATCGATACGTAATCCCTCAACTGGTGGTGCTCTGGGATTTACTTGGAAATCTGCTTCCAAACGAGTGACGGAGGCCGATTTTTGTCACCAGCTGCTAACCCCACAGGCTTACTGCAAGGTAGAGAGTGTTTGTATTCATGCACTGACACCAATAAACAACTTGGATAATAAATTCCAACAAAAGAAAAATGTGTTGTGTTACCAACAACAGCTTTTCTGTGTATGATTCCAGGGTGGACATTGACTATCACAAACGAAGAGGAGCAAGATTTGCTCCTCTACAGCCTGTAGTGAAATAACCACGACAGGCTATTTCAGTGGCACAATAGTTGGGAGGATTATCCTGATGCAAGCCTTTGTACAACAAAATAAAGACTCTGGTCAGAACAGAAGCAGAAATTTGCAAAATCATGTAGATGTAGGTAGATTTTTGTGTGCATTTGTATTTTTGTTCATTTATTTTTTTTCTGCGAAGTTTGGTTGCAATAACTTATAAATGTGATTTCTTACAGATTGAATAGGTTTTCAACATATTGCTTTTACTGTGAAGTATTTAGTGGCTTCATCTGTGAAATGTGCTACAGGCTAATGTTATTTACTTACTTTCCTTTTATCTCTTCCAGAGAGTGTCTGTTTTTAGATTTCTGAGGCAAAATTTCTCCTAAAATCCTGTTAAGGCTCCATGTAAACCTTCAACTAATGAACTTAAATTTGAGCTGCTGTCTTGGGTGACATTGTGCTATGCATTGATACGTACGTTTTCCATTCCATATATAACATCATCAATATCTGGCTGCTTTGTTTCTTCTATTTTTCTTTTATATATTTTGAAAATATATTTCTCCTGTTTTTAAAAAGAATACTTGCCCTAAAATTGTGGAAAAAATAGATAAGAATAATTTTATATAATGCAGTGAGTGAGATTTACATGCAGTTCCTGATGCTGTGCTATTTATTTTGTGGTTGCTTTATAAAGCTTTCATAAACAGAAAATGATGGAGCTGTAATCCTGTGCCTTCGCCTCATTATCCATCTGTCTCCTCCTGAGAAAATCATCTGACCGATTCTAGAGTGTCTTATTCAGGTCACATCCATCTTCTACCATCCGTCGTCGAGCCTCTCGGCCTCGCACTCAGCAGGAACGCAAATTTCCTGTGCAGCACTAATTCTGATAGGATATTAAATCCAGTCCTTGCCCCATTCAAAGCCACCATCTAAGAACGACAGACAGCGAGGAAGAGTGAGCGAAGGAAGATGCGGACGAGGCAGGAAAAGATTGAGAGAGGGGGTAAAGAAGAGAGAGAGAAAGAGAGACCTCGCCTTGAGTCATCTCCTGTCATTAACAGGATGTGATGAGCTCTCGCCGCTCTCTTAATCTGCCTCCCATGATTCAATTCCACTTCCTGTGTGCCGAAAGGATGGTAGCTCGGCACCAATCATCCACACAAACAAGAGCACAACTCAGACAGCAGCATCCTCTGCAAATTAAGTGGGAGACAGAGGTTATTCATTCATTACACTCCATGACAGTACCAAATTACACCTTTCACTAATACAACGAGGTCTTTGGCTGTTCGTTTTAACCCCATTTTGACACTGCCACGTGATGATATGGGCATTTACCAACTCATCTATAGACACCACCACCCCCACTCTGCTTCCTCCTATAGACTCTGGATACTTCAAAGCACCCCCATGAATAATTATCATATGTCAAATGGTCAAAAGGAACAAAGATGATGGGAAGTTATCTGTGAAGGAGGTGTGAAAACATAAACTGCATACAGAGGTCACAGGTGAATGTCTGTAAAAGGAGAAGGAATAGAGATGAACAGGTTTTGAAAGGGCAAGTGTCATCATCATAATCAGAATGGGAATTATATAGAAAGACAAAAAAAATTACTACTTCTCTTCTACTTTCTTTCACCTGTCAAAACTCCACACCAGTTAAAACAGGAAGTTAGTTATTATATCCCATTTATGTCGTTTTTATCCATTTTTATTCGAAGGTTCATTTATTGCGCAGTAAAAAAAAAAAAAAGGGCAAGGGAGATCTAATTTCTTCAACATTTGTCAGCTCTGCAGTGTGCGCTGATTTGAGAGGACTCACATTAAAGTGAGAGAGGCTTTATGAAACCGGTCAGGCGTGACGACTTAACTGCCTGGCCCTGGTCTGGACAGCAGGTGCTTTGCCAGGGAGGAAGTGAATAAAATGTTACTGAAGCTCTGCAGCAGAGCAAAGGACACTTATCCAGCAACTGCTGGAACAACCAATGATCAGGCAGAACATTATGACCACTGATGGGTGAATTAAATGACAATGATCATCGTTATGAGCATCCAGTGAACAATTTCTGCTCGGAGTAGGAAAAATGGGCAAATGTAATCATTCAATTAAGGAAACTGGTTCAGGACAACCACGAAAACTGCAATTGTTGTGGGAGATTCCAACTCTGCAGTGGTCAGTATCTTCAGACATGGTTCAAAGGAGGAACAGATGTGATCATGAGTGACCAACACAAAAATGTATTCGGGGAGCAAAGTTTGGCCAGTGGGGTCCAACCCAAGAAACAAGCTACTATAGCTTCAGCTGCTCTAAAAGCTAAGGTTGCTTCTAATAAAAAGATGTCAGAATACATAGTGCATGCCAGTTTGTTCACAGTTTGGGACTGTGTAGATCTAGACCAGTCAGAGTGCCCAAGATGACCCTTTTGTATCGCCAAAACAGCAATAATAGTTTCCAGGCGTCCAAGCTGGAACTGCCTGGAGTCACATTCAGGGGTGTAGTGGAGGCCATGTCTTGATGGGTCTGAGATGTTTTTTTTTTCCAGTAAAATGGGGATCATCACGAAATTAGTGATTGTAATTTTATGCTTAATCAGAGTTATCTTTACACACATCTGTTAGGAGGGACATGAGGAATATATCTATTTTTGTAGAACCACTCAGGCTTTATGACCCGCATATCAATGTATTCAAGTATCAACAACAAATACACATTTTTAGTTAAGTGATAAAAAGTCTAGTAGTTTGTCAAGGTAATGTTTAATTATACAAAGCTTAATAAGAAATGTTTTTTGATGAAAAGATTATTGGAAAATTTTAAGAGGTATCAAAAGTAATGTGCAAACATTTTTGTAAAATTGGAGAAAATGTATTTAATGAGTTTCTTGGTTCACCCTTTAATCTGTCTTTTAAAACAAATCTGTCTCTCAATGGGCACCTGAAACTCACAAGGTTATTTTTGCAGAATATATTTTCATTCATATTTCTTTGAAGTGCACAGTAGATTTAAGTCTGATGTCATTCTAAAACAAAAGCACCATTCAATTCCATAACTCACTGGTATTGTTTGCTGTTAAAATGTATTTACTTGTTAGTTAGTGTTTTTACATCCAATAGGCTAAGCCATCTGAAAAGTTGATGGGTGGTTTAATTGATGAGTGGCTTGATGTCTAAAAGTAAAGTTTTCCACGGGATGCGACTTGTGGATACAAGAGGCAGATCAGATAAATGTAGGTTGTAAAAGTATATAGGATGAAGACAACTCCCATTTTACAGAAGATAAGGGCGTATGGCCAGTATATGTTATGTTCATTTATTATGAAAATGAATGGAGAGGACTGTGGCCCCAGTCTGTCTGGAGTTATAGTCTGTTTGACATGCGTCCACCATCCTCAGTCTAACTTTGACATCCACTCATTAGAGTTTTGTTGAACCTGAGGAACACGGTGTCAAGCATCCTGCAGAGATTCTCTGCAGTGACTGTGCTGCAGGTCAAAATCAATAAAATGTTTTCACCTTAAAAAAAAAAAGACACTAGCACCTCATCAGTCTTCACTTCATGTCTACCATTCAATGTACAGTAGGCGCTATTATCGTCCATTTTTATTCTGAGACGGTCACAAATAAAAACACAAATTGTACAGTACATGTACATGTGCTAATATGTAATAATTTCCATTGAGTCAGTGTGTAAGTGTGAGCATCATTGCATGCAGGGAGGGCTTAATTAGAGTTCTCTATAGTCTAATTTGATTAGTGGAAGTGAAAGAAGATGAAGGCAATTAGGGCTCAGTTATTTCTGCTGCTGGAATAATGTTTCAACAGAGAAGTGACAAAACACACACAAACACGCAGACACACATATTAAAAGGCTAGTGCGCCTGCATTCTGGTTTCTCACATTTCACTCAAGGGGGTTCACGAGAGTTTACAGTGACGCAACCCAGAAGAGCAGAGGTGAGCGTCCAAGTGTTTGACAAGCACGCCAAATGTGATATGTTCACATTGAGATGGCTGTAAAAAAAAAAAAGTCTACCAGCCCAGTGCTGCTTCCGTCTATACATCTGAATGTGTGTGGGGGTGTGTGTGTGTGTGTGCACTCTGTCCACAGCCGCAGAGGAGCAGAACAAACAAACCCACATGCAACACAATGCATTACACAAACTGCATTGCGTCTCCCTGGTGCCAAATTGACAAGACTACAACAGGGAACATAAAGGGAGAGGGAGGACTGACAGCGGTCCATAAATCATAGTCACTGCTGTGATACCAGTATTTACCCCCCCTCCTGCTCCCCTTCTCCAACTCCCCACCTGTTACCACCATAAATGATAACTGTAAAATAGTTATTTAAACTCCCCTTTTCACTGTACAGAAAGATTCAATGTCTTGACAGAAAAAATGCCAGTAAGACATTGTGCAGTGAGAGGATAACGTGTTTAATATTTGATTGTTTGTAGTCGTCCAGTAAAAGAAGAAGAAAGATGTGAGATCTTAATGAGGTTTTAATGTGCTGGGACTTTGTTGTACCTTTTGGCAGGGCGTGTCATTTTTTCCCCCCTCTGATTCTTATCCAAAAGCAAATACAGAGACTGTTCTCCTTCCTAAGACATCAGTTCTTTAAATATATATATTCAGTTAACTTTTACTAACATTTTAATTGACATTGTTCAAATAGGATATGTTGTATTAGTTTTTTTTAGAGCTGCACTAATCAAATGCACAGACATTGAATGATATTCAGTGGGTATGTCCTCATATTTCGTGAATCAATTTTAAAAACATCCATTAAGGTCAGAGACAAATGCTTTGATTCATTATTTATCAATCTTATAAATTCTTTGTTTTTGCTAGAGTCAAAACTGCTACATCCAGCAAACAGCCAACACTGCATTTTTTAGTCATTTAAATGCTCATAGCTCTTAGAATATAGAAAATAACTGAAAATCAGAATTGGTCAGAAAAACATGAATGGGAATCAACCCGGAAAAAAAAAAGGAAAAAAACCAAGATCAATGCATATTGTTTTCATACAAATGTGTGTGTTTGTTTCTGGATCTCCTCCTACACAATTTCTGGTGGTGACTTGTGCCCAGAGACTGTTCAGGGGCTGCAGGTTCGGAGGGTCGGAGTTTAACAGCTCTGGGTTTATGAGGGGGTTAACGGGGCAGCCGGTGTGACGAGCCACCGTCGACCTTTACAGCTGTGACCGAGGCGGTGCCACCTGCGGACTGACGTGGAACAGATGCCACACTGTGTATGGGTCAGAGCTTTTATAGCAAGGGCAGGAAGAGAAAGAGAGAGAGCGCGGGAGAGAAGGCGAGGGGGGAGGATGGCGAGGAGGAAGGGTGAGGGAGCTGGTAGTCTATCATTGTGACTGCTTTACTGCCGTTCCTGCCATCTAATGACAGAGCTGTCTGAGCACATGGAGAGGGAGAGATGGAAAGATAGCAGGACTGTAAGGCAGAGAGGGGGTAAAACAGATAAATGGATACAATGATAGAGTGAAGTGAGGGATAAAAGCATAGTGGGAGGAGGAGAAGGACACGGAGAGATGGCCGACACTTGAGTAGATGCTTGCATAGAGAGACGAAGATGCAGAGAAGGAGATTTGTGGGAATTGATTGGAGGAGATGGTCTCAGTTAGGAATACAGGGAAGGAAGGATATTGTAGTTAATTGGATCTAATGATTTCACTGCTGCACAGATAATCTTCTAACACAGTATGGATTCCTCTGGCGGATTCATCAATGGGATCTCTCCTATGACTAATGTTACCAGCACATTCAGATTCACCCTTACACTGTATGAACATGCAACACGAGTTGTTTTTTTTTTCTTCTTTCTTTCTTTTAAGCTGAGAATCATGAGTGATTAGTCCACTCTCTGATCCAGGGTTTAACACCCAGCATCGCTCACACACATATTGATTACCCTGGTAGGAGCTTGTCTTAGACATTGAAGAAAGATGTTTAGTCCATCTTGTTGGTTCTCTACGAATTGATTACAAAAGACAGGCAGGGAGGTAGGAACATGGTGCACAGCAATATTGAAAGTGGGTTGGCTGCAGTTTCTTGTTCCCTAGTTTCATTTTTAGGCATGGAAAGTGCATTTTAAAAGATGTGTGATATGTTTATTTCTCATTTTCAATTGTGCATGTTGTGTTGCATCACTAGACTCAACTAAGCCTGATCAGAGTTTAGCAATGTGAGGCAAACTCTCAGGTTTCATGATGCTCTGAAAAATGATGCACACTTTTAGGCCAAGTGCTGCTTGAATTTCCCTATTTGCCCACGGAACACCAAATAACTTTTTTTTTTAATTTCCAAGTACCTCACTGGGATCTTAGAGCTATGGGAAAACA
Source organism: Poeciliopsis retropinna (assembly GCA_010277075.1). Taxonomy (NCBI): domain Eukaryota; kingdom Metazoa; phylum Chordata; class Actinopteri; order Cyprinodontiformes; family Poeciliidae; genus Poeciliopsis; species Poeciliopsis retropinna. The sequence continues at coordinate 13,697,999 of VMRM01000006.1, read as the reverse complement.
GTGCAACCCCCGAGTTTACTTTCTTATTTTAATGCATTTGTTAAATAATTTTTATAATCTATTTGTTCTGCCCCATTTGCTAGTTATAAATTATTCATTTAATTTGTTCTATTCAATTTGTTTTTGTTTATTTTAGTAGATAAATACATTTTTATTCTCTAGTATATTCGACTGAAGAAAATGTAATATCTTTCACAGGTATTCTACTAATGTCAGTGTAATAGTTGACACAAATTGTATGAAATTAGACTTATATTTTAAACAGTCTGATAGATTTCCTTTCAAAGTCATTACTTCATTCTGTGATTTGCTGTAAGAAGACACCAGCACCTCTTGCTTTGTAGCTCACTTTACTTATTACCTCAGTGGTATGTTGTTTAAAAAAATAAATAAAATAACAAAAAGAATGAAAAGAAATCGACTCCTACTTCCATATGTTTTTCTCTACTCGTTTTTCTCTTTCTCACTGATCAACCAAACAACTTTAAAGGGAACTACACATAAAAAAGAGGAGCTGGCACATGCAGGTAAGATTCAAGTAAGGGTTTATGTGGAGGATGGATGTGAGAAAATAAAGAGAATTTTGAGTACACTATGATGTGGGAGGAATGTATAGCAAAAGAATAAAAAACATTACAAGTGTGAAAAGGTGAGATTGAGGAATACGTCGAAACATTGACACAACCTCCATTTTGAAGTGGTTGCTCTCTGGCTCTGCTCTCCCTCAGCCGTGATGTAAATGCGACCCAAGTTCAAGTGCTTCTCCTCTCCACCTTTATCTCTGCGCCCCGCGCCGTTGTTCGACCTTAATACATTTCTTTCTGCATTCCGCCCGCTTTCTTCCCATCAAAACCTCGGCCACCCCTCCCACAAATGCACGCACAACCCATTCCTCTTTATTTAACCCAACCTTTTTTGTTGTCAAATAATCATGGGGAACTAGCATGTGTCTGACATGGTCTCCAAGGTAACGGCGGTTAAGACGGGAAGGCAGGCAGGGGCTCATTCATTGGTTGAATGAAAGAAGGGGGAAGAGAAGAAGCAACCCACAGTGTCGGCCTCTCTTTTTCACTCTCTCTCTCTCACGCGCAAGCACACACACACACGCGCAACTCTGACTAGCTTTGGCCTCTGTCACAACGGAGACCCATCTCTCTGTGTCTATAATCTGTATGGCTCTCCTACAGCAGGTTGGTGAGGGAGGCTCAGGGGTCACAGGGAGAAGCCTGTTTACACACACACAATGAGCAAAAAGAAAAAGAAAGAAAAAAGAGTAGGCTATGGGGCTATAGATATTAAAAAGCAGGAATAGAAGAGGTAGATGTAGAAGATAATGAGGTGTAGAAGTCCTAAGATGATGAAAAATTTGTTTATTTTTTAACAAAAAAAAGAAAACTCAAACATCTCTTATTTCACTTTCAGTTTCATAACTCTATACATACATATATCATATACATACTTATATCTTTACTGATTTCTACACCACCCTGTTTTGAGTATTCAGTACCTTGAGGGTAAAGAGCAGTCTGATCAGAGGGTTAGACACATATAGAAGAGAGCTGCATTCAAGCCTTTGTCCCTGTCTGCAACCTCTGACACAAGCACCTCCGCATGTCTCTTTATGTCTTTATTTCTTGCACAGCAGGATCTCTGTGGCCTTTAGCAGCAAATATCCATTTAAACCTCCCCCAATCCAACCCCTTTCTGAAAAAAAAGAAAGAGGTGGAGTAGGATTCTGAATGCATGCTGTAAGAAAATTAAAAAAGCCCAAAAGCTCAAAAAGTTGGAAAAAGGCAAGGATTGGCTGGCTTATTCTGCTGCAATATTATGCACTGGTGAGTGATTTATCAGCTACGCAATAAGTTTCCTCAATTATGTTACATATGTTAACTATGGATTTTGTCTTTTTCATGACTTGTTATTATGTCATTTACTAATGAAACTTCAATTTCTTAGAAATAGTTTAATTTTGCCATAAAAAATAGATATTCTGTAGAGCAGCATATTGTGAGACAAATAAAAAGTGCACAGTTCTGTATCAAAAAAATAGCTTATCAAATTTTGAAAAAAAAAAAAATGATGCAACTGAAATTTGATCTAAAATAATAAATCAGTTTTACAGAACATGCATAAAAGCACATGGCGAAGCCTCAGACATAAAACATTGCAGATAAAAGCAGTTTGTTGCTCTGAAAGATGCCAGATCTGTTAGAAAAGGCTGACGCTCTGTTTGGTCAACAGAGCCTGCAACCAAAAGCTGCAAAATACATCAAATTTCACCACTTCACAATTATGAAGACCTGGCTGGATGCAACATAGGGCAGGCAGTTAAAGCTAAGGCTCCCTGTATTCTTGCGGTGTGTGCTGAGTTTCTTGGACCAGTTGTGATAATGGTATAGCAAAAGAAGACTGAGAAAAATGTTCTCAATGTGGTTTTGACAATTTTCAACACTAATATTGCAGTTGTGTGTTTTCCTAATATGTTGCTATGTTGTAATTCAACATCACTAAAGAGCAAAGTGCACACTTTGTGTCTTTGCTTACATGGGAAATAAAAATTAAAGCAAATATTTAAATATTTTAAATTATATTAAGCATCTCTTGGATCAAAAGCTCAAACCAAAAACACAACCAGCTGTCATAGAGTGCAAATGCAAAATGCGTTTTTCATTTAACAGGTGTGCACAGTGAACGTACCAATCAAAAACAGTTAAGACTTTTGCACATTTATGAATATTTCCTTATACAAAAGCAGGAACAAATTTTCAAGTAAATCAGACAGCTTGATAGAGAAAACATTTTTTTCCCCATGAAGTTGATCTCTGTATGATTATCCATTTCTTCTCCAGTCTGTTCTCTCTCGTTCTCTCCCTCGCCACCTCTCTCTTGGCTCTCCTCTCCACAATCAGTGCCCAGTGAGCCGTGACACGCACTTAAGCACCGACCAGTGGTAACCTCACGCCGCCTTAGCACTCAGTTTTTTTCACACACACACACGCGCGCACGCAGATAACCACAGATCTACACATGAGCATGTGTGAACGCATGCACACTCACTGCCTGTTTTTTCCTGGCAAAGACAGGAAAAAACAGGCAACAGATAAAAATGCCTTTAAAAACCCATACATTAGCCTTTGTGATTCTTGCTGCAAGGCTGTACTGCATAAAACGCACACAGTCAGTCAGAATCCAGTTTACCTGCTGACTTCTGATAAAAGGCTCAGGGTGTAAAGGAAAAGAGTGAGCGCTGCTGTCACACAGCATTACAAGTGCTCAGGTTCAGACCTCAAGACTGTCAGCACAAAGAAGAATGTGTCTAAGACACAACACTGCATGAACCCACAACCTTTATGACACTTTCCCACAGCAGAAAACAACTAAAATACACTGACGTATATATAAGTGAGCAAAAACTGAAGTTTGCTTACCTGGTAAATAGTAAAGAGGTGCTTTTAGTCCGAACATTGTCACTGTTTACGTGTCATGAAGCGAGAGCAACTTGTTTAAAACGTGCAGGCAGCCGATCCTGTCCTGGATGAGTGAGCAGGAGAGGTACAGTGCCCTCACAGCCACCCAGAAACAAGGCTCTGTGTGTGGTGAGGCTGGGCTGGAGCTCAGCCTGTCATCCCTGCTCTCTGGACCTCGCTAAACAAGCGTGAGGCTGGGACCGCCCAGCCGGCTAAGAAGACATACACACATACACAAACCCCTCCCCCCCCACCCCCCCACTCAGACAGTCACACGGATGCACACAGACAGAGCGGTGCAAGGGTCAGCCCCCGATCACGCCCCCGCTCTCGACCCGCTCGCTCTCGCCCCAGATCCCCCCGGGAAAGGGTCACGCACTCGCTGTCCGTTTCTAAGCGGCAGCAGGAAGCTCGCTCTCTGTCGCCTTTTCTTTCATAAACCCACACGGGCACACACCCAGAGAGAGTCGGGATAGCCGGGGAAGAGATGTAAAAGCAGGCAGGTCCAGAGCCAGGAGGAGAACGGAGGTAGAAGGGGGAACAACCCAGGCTGGGTAAATCCAGCAAATAGGAGCAAGCCACTGATTCCAGGGACTGTCTTTTATCCTTCTGTCCAAGAAAGATGATCAAAGGGACGATGCTTCCACCGCTACCGCTGCAACTATCTCTCTTTCCCTTTCTTGCTCTGTGATTTTCTCAACCTCCCTCTTTTTCCCTCCCTCTCTTTCTCTGCCGAAACAGAGGGAAGGAGGTGGAGGAGAGGAGGATGGAAGGAGGGCAGAATGAACTCCCTCCAGGCATCAACACAAGCAGAAAGCGAGAAAGGGTGTGTGTCTGCGTGCGTGTGTATATTTGTGTGAGAGGAGTGGTGGAGGTAAAGTGAAAAAGAGATAGAGGGGGCAGCAGCAGGGACGAGAAGGAACCACCAGCCAGGGCTGATGCTTCACCCGAGGAGGAGAGTGGTCACAGTTCAATTTGAAGTCAGGGTGACAGCTGATTGCACAGCCCCGGTGACAGCGAGAGGCCAACGACTATCAAGAGAGCATCTGTTCACACTGTATCAGACAGTAGGAAAGGATTGACCGACAGCAAACACACAGAGAGAAAGACAGAAAAGAGATAGAGAGAGAGAGGGCTGTGGGTCTTCAAGGGCAGCTCACAATAGAACAGCTACGTGTTTGGAGGAGGAAAATACAAAAGATCCCCCGCCTCCGTTCTCCTTTCTGAAAATGAGAGTCCTCGTCTCGGTCTGCGAGTGTGTGGGTGCGTTTGTGTGTCCGTCTAGGAAACTTGGCTAGTGCAGGCTGGTGCACAGACTGCTCACCATGCTGCTCCGACAGCCGACTATCCCCCATCCTCTCTCTCTCGCTTCACACACACACACACACAAACATGCACACACATAGGATGTCGTGCTATCTTAACAAGGACTTTTCATTGACTTCCATTCATTTCTACAGCATAACCCTGACCATTTTGTTAACCTCGATTTACACCTGATCCCCTAACCCAAAAAAATCACATCTTTTTATGGGGTCCAGCCTTTGGGCCCCATAAGAGCAGTGTGTCCCCACAGAGTAATATTTGTTGGAAGAAAGGGTCTCACAAGGTGAGAAACGCTGGCGTACACACACATACAATCTTGAATAAACACACAAACATCCTGTGTTACTCCACCGCCTGCTCTGCACACAAACCTTACTGAGATGGAGGCAGTTAGAGGGTGAGGAGTTAACTATCTGCTGGGAAGCATCGATGATAAACCACACACACACACACACACGCAGGCTCACAAAATAACAGGAGTGGTACAGAGGGAAAAGAACGGGATGGGGACAATTCGTCGTCCTCTCCAACCCATTCTGTGAAAACTCTATGGGGGAGAAAGACATGGGAGATTGGCAGCAGTTCAGTGCGGAAGAGGAGGGGGTGGCGGGGCACATCGAGGGGGTCCAATGCCTTCAGGAAGACTCAGAGGACAGAAAAAAAAAACTAAAACACACATTCCACGAGCACAACAAGCACAGCGAGAGTGAGTGGGAGTGTGAAAGGCATGCTCACAACCAAATGGGGCAAATAATCGCTAATAGGGACCGATGACTTGAGAAGGAGACAGAAACGAGGAGAAATCAAGTGTGGAATAGGAGGAGGAGGACAGGGGGTGTCCACAGATCGAGATATAGATAGAGGCAGGGAAGGGGGATTGGGGGGTGGTTATTCTAGGAACAAAGACCTTTTTAGTAATACAAAGAAATCAGCAAATATTTAATGTGGCAACAGCGAGTAGGTGTGCACGTCACAACACGGAGACAGATGAAGCAAACTAGTTCAACGCATTCTCTTCTTCCTCCCCAGTGAGGCTGAATGTGTGCTAACGGCCCACATTATCATCGCTCAAAGGTATGAGCGTGCCTCCGTGCTGCTTTGTTCAGGTGAGTGCGCGAGGCAGGTGTCGAAGCGTCTCGCACCTTGTTGGACAGGCTGGGAGGTGACGTGCAGTCCCCGCCTCAAGGCACTGCAGGTTTGACGACACGATGACAGACAGAGACGGACAGAATGACAACTGAAAGCGCGGCATCCTGCTCCTGCAAGGTGGTCAGGATGAGAACAGGAAGCCAGGAGCAAAGTTTTGAAAAGATTCAAGCTGCAAGGGGAACCTGGTGTACGAGCTCAGAAACATTTTCCGGCATATATTTCATTACATTGAGAGGAGCAACTCAGTCAAAAGGAACAGATTTGCTGATGCAAATATATTTTAATTTGTTTTCGGTTTTCTAATTAGATTGAAAGCCCCAAGCCTATTGTTATTGTCAATACATGAGTCCAGAAAGTTCCTTTAGGATGTCAGCGAGTATCTTAAAAACAAGAAAAATGAAAACTATGCACGAATCTAGCGGTGTTTATCACATGCTTATCATGTGATTCTGCTTTACTAGAAGCCATGCTCAGTATTTTTGTATAAAAACAATCTGTAAGAATTTTTCTTCATCTCAAAATTTAAAGTCACTGCACTCTACAGGCATGAAAATGGATTTGGACTCTTTAGTATGAAAACTCATTATTTTGTCAATGCTGTTTTTTCTGGAATTATAGCTAATGCTGTTGCTCTGCGGAGGTGTTCGGGAAGCCTAAGTTGATTTAATGGTGACTTTGTAGTTGTCTGCACTGTTGGAACTGGTGTTTCTCATCCTTTTCTTGACAATCTTCCATTAAGTTTCTATGAGGTTCAGATGAAGAAAGTTTGATGCCCAATCAAGCACAGTGATCCCATGTTGGATACACCAGGTCCTGGTATTGTTTGGTAGGTGCCAAAGTTAAATCAGCATCTATGTGGGCCTTATTAGCAGATGAAAGCAGGAGGTGCTCTAAGATTACCTGATATTCGGCTGCCATAGTGGATGATAAGGCTCCCTAAATCAGCCCTGACTGTGGAAACGTCACTATAATTTCCAAAAGAAAGGCAAAATCTAAACTTAACTTATGTCATTAGTGTACTGGGACACAGAACTCTGAACAGGCAACTGTTTTTATAGAAACCTTTTGCTGTGAAAGGTGTGAATGATTGTCTTCTCTACTTGAACTGTTGAGTCAACAGGTTTGCCATTGATGTAGGTCATTATATGGCCATTGTATTTGTTCTTATTCTAATAAATGGAAACTACATTTTGGGTTGTAAATTATAATCATCCAAACTATGAAAAAAAAACAAAAAAACACAGGAGATTGTGTCTATTAAGCCACTGAAAACACAAGACCACCATTGTCCTTTGTTAATTAAGGTAATGTAATGAGTCACATTTGACGTGGTTTGTGAAAAAGCATAAAGCGCATGCTCAGGCCTAAAAACACACAGCTCAGACCTACTCTCTAAAACGCTCCTTTGAGACTGAGGTGGTGTGTGAAACTGAAAACGATGATGAAAGAGTAAAGGAAAGAAGAGGAGAACGAAACAAGAGAAATGAGGATGTTAAAGAGGGAGGAAAACGGTGGGACAGCACAGTCAGCTGACAAACACACACACACACATAAACAACCCACTATGCCAACTTCAGTTGCCTTCCCTATATGATCAGCCCTCAAGCAGTGTGTGTATGTTTAGCTGTGTATTCGTGTGAAGGGATTTCAAACCATGTTTTTCTCAACAGCAGGGAAGGCAAAGACGAAAGCGTCACTATTATCTTCCTGTTCATGCTGCACTCTGACACAATAGCAACATAAACACAACAATATATTCACAATGTGATATTTAGGAAAGAGAACAAATCCTAATGTTTTATCATTAGCCAGCTTAGATTTACATACAGCACTCAGAGACGGTCCACCTCATGCGGCCTCTGCAAAAAGACCAAATAGACGGCCTTCACAGAGAATATGAGAGATTTTCCTTTAAAAAAAAAAAAAAGAGAGCTGGAGTTCCGTGCAAATGCATTTATCAAATGTGATAAGAAATAAAATCTGGTAACCCCTCACTCACCCCTATTTGCTTAGACCCACACCCACTCCACCGCTACACACACCCATTTAACCTGACCTCTCACTGGTGATTAGAGGCCCTGCGCAATGTGTGAGCATGTGCATCGCTCTTTGTGTGCGAAATGCTTCTCTACATATGCTAATCACAGCCTTGCACTGAGAATTAATTTGCAAATGTGTCATTACCCATCAGGCTCAGCAGCAATAACCCTGCAATTACACAACTCTCGCTTGGCCAGCTGAGCACCACACTCTCAAGCACTCTCAAACACATTATACACACGCAGCTTCTTCAGGGGTAAACAGGGGAGAAAATGGCTCTAATATAAGCTATATTTTGAGAAGTGCAACATTCCACTTTACAACCAAGGAAGAGAGAAAAAAAGAATTGAACACAATTCTTTGTATAGTCATAGTGTTTACAGTTTAATCACAGCCCCTCACCTCCATGTCAATAGGACAGCTACCGAGGTCGGCTGCGCACTTTCACTCACTTCTGTTTCTAAGCAACATTATCCAGGAGTATGGCCTCGCTAAGAACTCCAACAGCATCACACAGAGCCTTACGATTACAGATAAAGCAGCTGAGCAATGTGCATGTGTGTGCAAGAGTTCAGGCACTTACCTGTGAAGAGATGTGGGGAGACAGGCACGTGTGTGGCAGCCGAGAGATGGTGCAAAGGTAACATGGAAGAAAACAAAAGAAAGACATGAAGTTGTTATCGTCTGTATGTATTCTTGTACGGCTGGAGGACTTGTATTGTTTATTATCCAAGGGTTTTTCTACAGCCTGTAATGATTTTGTAAATTTATATTTAGAACGGACAGATTCTATGGCATACACAGCAAAGAATAAATTAAAAAAAAAATCTAAAACCCAGAAGCTGTGCGCTGAAGAGCCTAAATCAGGAAAAATGCTGATTTTACGCAATAAAGGCACAGGACTCAGTACCATATTCACATACTGAAAATATGTTTTAAAAACACCTGTGATTTTGCAACCCTTTTTTTAAAATCTACATTTGTTTTCCGTCTTTATACAAAATCCACATATTTTCGAAATGTTGATTCTTGCTGCCAAAATCATCATACAACATAACTTTTTAATTGTTGTCATTATTATCTCGCCAGTTTTTATGATTTATTCAAAATGTGTCAATTACCTTAAATGTGGATATATAATTTAATTACAAAATATTATATATTTTTATTTATTTCACCTAAATTCCTTATTTGCTATCAAAAAATTTTAACAAAAATATTCTAGCATTTTTCTCTCCATCTTTCGCATCTTTGGTTTATCAAAACTGTTTCTTTCTATAGGATTTATTTTCCTTAATTTCATTCATGTCTTTGTTATTGCCGTTACTATCAGTTAATAATTATAACAGCAAACAAGAAGGAACAATATTCTGAATAGCTGACAACAATCTGATCTTCAAACAGTAGGAAATTGGCAAACTTGTATTTATTCATGATTATGTTGATATTATTTCACTTATGCTTGTCATCTTGCACTTAATGTAGTGAAAATGAAATACTTCTAACAAAAGCAGCTGTGTGCTTTGCCAGGTGGTCAAGGAGTAATTACTGTTTATTACCAGGTTGCCCTAAAACATCATGTCCAAATCCTTTGCCGTTCTAAAGACCAAGTGAACTGCAAGGCTAAATGTTTGCTCGATCACTTCATGAATGCGAACCGCCTGCTCTCTAAGTCCACTTCACACGCCGGAAAACCTAATCTGGTTCTCGCTCAGTCACACGTCTCTGTGTCTGCTGCTGCAGGACACTGAGTCACGCTGCTGTCACAGATACTCTTCAACACTTTGCACATACACTCATCTCTGACGCTGGTCCCCATCACCCGGCGCAGACGCGCAGTGTGTGACAACAAAACTTACTAAGAATTCAACAGGTCTGACCTTGAAATTTGAAAGATGTGAAATAGGCCCTTTCTGCCTTTAAAGAAAATCCACAGAACAATTATTTGAGTGGAAAGAGGAGAAGAGAACTTGTTTGAGAGAGAGAGAAAGTGGTCACGCAATGCAGGTAGAAACTCAGAAGTGTTTTTGGGAGCATCAAGCAAAATGACACACAAAAAAGTAACGTAAAAGCACTCAATGTTCCTGAACAGTATGTGATTCTGAGTGCAAACTCAGGTTGAGTTTTTTTTACTTCTGTATAACTGATCCAACTCCCTCCAATGCACAATTTCCAAAGATTTTTTATTTTTTCTATTAAAAATATAGTAGAAATGTTTATTGCTGTTAATTTTGATTTACAGCTAATGGAAACTAAAAGAAAAAAAAATTATAAAAATGATGTGATGTGAGGCCATAACATGTCTTACAGAATCATAGGGAAGATTTGCTGACCGGACAGTTGTTCAGCACATAGAATGAAACCTAATAGAAGGTTATTGCAAAAGAGGTTTACGCTTCAGAGTCCTGAATCCAAGCATATTAATGGAAGGTTCAGTAGAAGAAAAAAAGTGTTGTGGAATACAGTGGGCAAGCAGAAAGGAAAACCACAACCTTGAAAGGAATTTAAATTAAAGTCCACTTAAAATTTTGATGAAAGAGTTATGAGCTGCAGCTTGAGTCTGTGTCTTAAGAGACACAACGCCAAGACCACAGCTCTGACTGTGACTTTCCTTTTGTTTAAATACTTGTGAACTAGAGATCACAAGTATCTCTCGTTGGTTTAGGGAGAAACAATGACTGAACTCTTGCTCAGCTGTCCAAAATTCCATTTTAAAATAAATTAAGTTGTGCGTTTTCTGATGAATGAAGGTTTCAGAGTCCGAAGGAAGAGTGGAGAGGCACACAATTCAAGACACTTGAAGCTTTCACAAATAGCGAAGAATGAGGCAGTCATATCATCTGCTGGTGTTGATCCAGTGTGCTTTATTAAGTCCAAAAATTACTACGGAATCTACCAGAAAATATAAGAGCATTTACTGCTTCCCTCGACTGAGACGTTTTGTGAAGATACTGATTTTATTCTTCCAGCCGGACTTGCCTTCAGTGCCAGTAAACAGTTTTATCTATTATGGTGTTACTGTACCCCATTGATCAGCAAACCTGTAGGAAAATTTATGGAATATTGCCAAGGCGAACACCAGGAAGACCAGACCTAACAATGCAGTTCAGCAGAGTGACAGGTTGATCACTTCCATGCTGTGCTGCATTAGTGCAGTAATTCATGGTAATAAATACCATGAATCACTGCGAATTCATGCATATAAAATGCAGTACACGTATATGCTGTTTCATTTTTCTGCGAAAGATTGGTGACTGGAAAGTGGACATGGACTCAGGGTGAAGTCGAGCTCGAGTCGCATCCCATTCAAAAACCAAAGGGACGTCTTCTAATTTCTAATTTTAAAAATTGCATTTTGATTTTCTAAATCAAGCTGCCATCCCTCACCAAGCTCTCATCCCTCCTGTTTTAAAGTGGATTGCGTCCTCCAACACTATCAGACAGCAGGGAAAAAAGAAAAATAGGGAACCAGGTGCAGGAAGAGCTGGCCAAAGCTGACAAGCTGATGTGGAGTCTTATCATATCCACTCCCACCATGCCTTGTGGCACACCTGCTTTCGAGCACAGACAACAGAAGCGTCCCCGCTCACAGCTGAGGGAACACACTGCACCACATAGCTCTGCCCTGATTAGGCTTTTTGTTGTCACTCAGCTCTCTTAGCTGCATCCTCCAACTCTTCATCTGTCTCCGCATCAAACACGTCAGATCTCAGCGAGCTCCGTTGTTATTAGACAGCAAGAGCAGAGAACCAGACACGGCATAATGAACCGCAGAAGATTTAAGGAGGGGGATCTTTAAAAGCGTAACTCATTTGATTAACAAATGTGTGCACACATATGTGGTGGGTGTTCTTCTGCCATGTGTGGTTGTGTGTTTGTGTAATCGCCCAGGGGCAGGTGTAAGGTGTGCGAGCGCAGCTCAGGAAGCCTGGGGAGCAAACCCAGCAGGAAAATCCAGCAACATGCCAGAATAAAGCTAATGACATGGCACGTGTTTTTTTTTTTTTTTTTTTTTTTTTACGTGCATTGCTCAATACACTGCATTTAATATTTAATCACGTTCATGCATCCACACAAGGCTGCATCTATGCGCACACACACAAACAAAGAGCTGTTGGCAGTGTGTTTTTTCGCCTGACTTGTGCTCTCCTGTGACATTTCCTCATTGGCTTGTTTGTCTCAATTATCCCTGTTTATTGGACAGAGATGGTTAACCCATTAACTTACACACGGGGAGGAGCACAAGAGAAAGACCGAAAGAAAGGAAGCTGGAGAGAGAGCTGGATTACAGTTGGACCTGCCCGAGGCAGAATGTGAATCACACAACTGTATTAGGGAACAAACACGGGGGCCCTGGCCGGACGCCAAGCCAGCACACACACTGCACATGTATGAAGGCAGCAGAGGGCAGCTGAGGGGGCAGCGCGGCACCGGCACCTCGGGGTTCGTTGCAGGGCTTGAACTGACCTTCGCCACGCTTCGCTGTGTGCGTCGCTTTAACACGCTATTCTTCTGCAAGGTTGCAGCTTTGTGTGTGTGTTTGTGTGAGAGGATTGTAAGTACTGAACAAGTGACCATGAGTGGCTGTAATGTTTGTATGTTGAGAAAGCTGCGTGTTTTTAATAGTGCGTGTTTTGTGTGTGTGTGCGTGTTTGTGTGTGTGTGTGTAAAGCTGCCTTGCCCTGTGTCAGACCTCTGCTGTGCTCGGTAAGTGAGGCGTGCTAATACTGCGTGTGCTCAGGTTTCACGCATCAGCACACAGTCGAAGAGACTTACCCGAGGTCAGAGACTGTCAAACTCTCCTCCCCTTTCCCTGCTCTCCTTCTTTGACTCAAACCTTCCTTTTCTCTTACTAAATGCTTTACCTTTAGCCAAGCTTCGGCAGTCATTTTTGCATCCCACCCCCCTACACACACGCACTCCTCCCCTCCTGCTCTCTCACTTTGCTATCAGTCCTCCCTTTTTCCCTGCCTCTTCTCTTCTTCCCCAGAGGATTCCATCATGCTCAGTCTTTTAGTATCTTTCATGTCTTTTACCTGTCAACAGAGGAGAGGATGTGCAAGCAGCTCCACAACAAAGGAAAAACACCCTTCTGTCATCTCAGAAAATGCTGCAGGGCGGAGGGGGAGCAGGGAGGGAAATCGACAGGGGGACAGAAGGAAGTAGATAACACAGGAAACAGAATGAAAAAGGAAATGTCGAGCGACGAGGACAAAAAGCAAAAAAAAAAAGCGAAAGTGAATATTTTGCCTTTAATATACACATCTTTTAAATGAGAGCACATCTTAACGATACATCCGAATGCCTCAAACCAAGTTCATGAGCACCCAACTCATGAACTACCTTTTGCTTCAGGACCCCTTCTCACACCCCCATTTTTGAACAATAAAGAAACACAAAGTTTCAAACCAAAACACACACACACATGCGAAAGACCACAGATGTATTCACACATGACCTCTCCGCACTGTGCGAATCGCCAGCAGCTCAGTTCAGCTACGCCACACTCGACAACAGAAACCGGCAGCACACATTCGCACAGGATAAAACTATAAGCCGTACAATCCAATAGGCACCTAACTCAATTTGTGACTGCTGCCTCTCTGCTCCATCCCCTGTTTGTGTGAATCCTTTGCTGGTGCTAATCTGCCAGTACAGTCCCTATCCTCAGTGTCGTCCTCATCTCTGTATTATTGTGGGATTAGCTCGGGTGTTAGCCTAGCTGCAGCCCACAGCCCAAACCTCAGAGAAGCGGCCATCTTAGAACAATGCCTATTGATGAAACACTAAGAGGCTTGATTGGATTAATCATCTTTCTCCCTCTATTTTCTCCTCTTCTCTAGCTATCGCTCTTTGTTTCCACTTTGCTTCCATCCTTCTGTCTTTTGCTTTTTCCTCTCTCTTCAAAGCTTGCTGATGCACATAGATTTGACTGTTTTCTCTCTGGCGAGGAGATGATGCCCGCCCCCCAACCCCATCACTGGATAACGAGCTCAAATAACAGACTGCCAGTTTACAAGGGTACTCTAAGGTAAAAAGTAAACATCTAATTAAGAGGGGAATCAAATAGCTTCTAACCGCCTCTGTGTGGTAGTACATTTTACATTACGGCATTTAAGTAGGAGCTCTCTCATTGATGAGAGCAACAACACTGGCTGTGATATTGCCTGATTGTAATTAGAACAAGGAATATAATTACAGGAAAAAGGTTCAGAGGAAAGCAGCCGCTCTTAGTGAGGGTTTGTCTTCATTTTTTTTTTTTTTATGAGAACGACAAGATTAAATGTTAAAGATAAGAGATAGGCAGAATGGAAAGAGGAATCTCCTCAGAGTTGGCGTGTGTTTAGGTGGGGCATTTTACCAAGTGGCAGTCGCCAGCCTGGGCGGCCTTTGGCCTCCTGTCCCCACCAATCAAATTCCCGCTCCAACTACGCCAGCGTAGACCCACAGCAACCTTTCAGTCAGCCGCCAAACATCCGCACACACGCAAGCAACCACAGCTCTACAAACACTGCAGCCAATTCGATTTTCAAACATGGATAACAACTGTATTAAGAATCTGTGAGCCCCTGCCAAAGCAGCAGGATGCGCCTTTTTACATTCAAACACACACTTAGATATGCGTATATGAGAACAAGCGCTTACATCCTAAATTTATTGGGTTGTTTGGGTGATGTGTGGGGTTACATTTTAATTCTTAATTTTTTTTTTTTTTTACATTCTTATAGGAATGTAAAAAAGTATTTGACAGATTTGATCTGTTTTTGCTTTAAATGTTAACTATTTCAAGACATTATTTATTGATGGGATTGTTACATGTTTATTTGTGAGTCACTTTGGATAAAAGTGTTTTCTAAAACTTATCTTAATCATGAATTAACTCTGATTAACCAAATTCTTTGCTAGGTTCTACAGCTCACTCCAACTCCCACTCAAGGCTTAATTACTACAGAATATAGAAATCCCTCACACAGAACTAAGGCTGAAACTATTAATTTGATTATGAAATTAATCAAATTAATTTGATGAATTAATTGTCAACTAGTTTAATAGTTAATTAATCATTAACTGGAGTATACAGACTAAGAAATGGCCATTTACTAAATGAACAAATGTAAACATTTTCATTTTAAACATTCTCTATATGTAACCCAGAACTCCACAATTGGCTATTTTAGCTTCATCTGGTTCAAATTCTGTAAAAAGAAAAGTCACCTAATATCCACTTATTAATAAATAAAAATAAACAGATTAGTAGACAGTTTTTTAGCTTCAGATGCATGCTTTGCTTCAAATGTTCATTGCATTTTAGGCAGTGAAAATTGCATTTCTAATATTGTGTAAAAGTTACATTAGTGGCTAAATAAAAAATCTGCCGAATGGGCCATTTTTAAAAATTCAATTACCTGATGAATTGTCAGAATAATCAATAGAATGATCAATTATTAAAATGACTTAGTTGCAGTCCTACACAGAACTTGTCTGGTGACATGAAGAAGGTTAAGAAAAGAAATTAAAGAGGAGAAGAAAATGTAATTTTAATTATCATTCTGTGATGGATTAAAAAGCCATTTCAAAGGTTTTGAACTCCAGTGAATCACAGTGAGAGGCATTACAAGCAAGTCGCAATGTAAAATGTGCATTCTGTTACAAGAAGCAAAAAGCTAAAGCAGAATTTCAGAAAACACGAGGTGATGGTAGTGTAATAGTCTGGTGCTGCTTCAAGACCTTTTTAACTGGCCAAAACCTGTAGAACCATGAATTCTACTATTTAAAGACAAAAACCTCCAGCAGAATGTCAACCATCAGTTCATAATCTTAATCTCAAGGCCGCTTTGGTCATGCAGATTCCCAAAAGAGCACAGAGATGCAGTAAAAATCAATTAAAATGAATGCAGCTCTTCTGCAAATCCCTTTCACATTAAACTATTCTGACATAAACTGTGAAATGTTACCAAAAACATAAAGATTTAGATGCACCTTCGGTTTTAAACATGAAAACGATGAGCCATGGGTATTTGGGTGTTATTTCTGTAGAAATTTATAGAAAGAAAATAGCAACAAAAAAAAAAAAAAGTGGGGGGAGGTAGTCACCTGATATTAAATGTACTCATCCTGTAGAGCAGAGAGCTGTTTGGTCTGCTACCAGCCTGGGGAGAAAAGGCCTTCCAAGAATCCTCTTTTCTTGCTTTTCCTCTCTGTATTTTTCCGCAGATTAATCTGTCCGGCAGCTTGCCGTGTTGAAATGCTCTGTGCGGCTCATTTATGTATGACAGAAAAAGGAGATAAATCTCACAAAGCCTCTTGAAGCGACTCGATGCACACAAAAAACCCCAAATGGGAATAAATGTGGCTCTTTGATCAGTGAACGGTCAAACCTGAATTTGCTGCACGCATGCCACTGCGAGCCAAAGCGTGAGCAGAAATGTGACAAAAAAAATAAAACAAAACAATAGTTTCGACTGAGGAGATTGCACTTTCTGGAGACATGGTTTTAGTGGTTTTACTGCTCGTTAGTAGACCATGATCATCTGAGAAAGGGGTCGAAACATTTCTCCTTGGCTAAAGATTTGTAATGGAGGGGGAATAAGGGATCGAGGGACGCTGAAAAGAGGGGCCTGAGGTGGTTTAAAGGGTTTTGCGGTAACCATGGTGCTACAAAGCTTGGTCACTGTGGGAACAGACCTTCTGCAGAGCTTTTTGTAATATGTGAAGGAGGGCTGCTACCCCAGGACCTCTCAAATCGGGAGTTCACGGCAGACATAAAAGCATCTTGTGATATTCATTTAATTTCGCAGCACATTGATATCCTGCTGTTTACTGTCATTAATTATTGAAATAATCAATAGACAAGAGAAGCAAAGAATGTGTGAACAACTACAAAGTAAAACATAAACCTCTCAAGCCTGCATTTTATGTCACACATTTCATCTTAAGACTGTTTAGATTAACATGTGCTCTCTTCCTCAAGCATTTATAAAATAACAACTTACCCACTCCGCTTCCAGAAGCTGATTAACACCACAACCCGCAAGATGGAAATACATCTATTTCACTTGTTTTGGCAGCATCTTCCCAGTGTGTGTAAATCTTTCTTGACAGTGAGATGGAAACAGCTTGCGTGTCATAGCAGGGACCTCTCAAATTGGTTAAAGATGATCATCAAAGTCTTGCAAAGATTTTATTTTCCTTTTCTCTCCACTAATATGGGCACGATAAAACAGAGCCGCTCCTGTTGCATGACTTTGTTTCTGCAAATTTTGTTTGATCGCTCTCACTGAATGAATTATCAAGGAACATTCGGCACCGAGTGGCAAAGCGGTCTTAATTTCTAACTGAAAGATGCTTAATAGCTTGTCTTAGTGGGTAAATTTTCTTATCAGGCTATTAGCAAGTGATAAAAATTATATGACTTCATCAAATAGTCATGGCACAGTTGTTCTAATACATGCAGGGTCTGTCTGCTAGGGTAACTTTACAGTGCATCTGATGCATGTAAACCTGTGTATTTCAGCTGCATAAAAAAGCATAATAAGGGGTAAAAAAGAGATTAAGTTGTTCCCTCTAGCTTACCTCTAATAAATCAAAGGTTTAGTCCGATGTCACCTGGTTTCTGTGACTTTTTTGACCACAGCCCATTGAAGATGGGAACAAGACCCCATGGAGCCTGAGAGCAAAAATAAAAAGGTGATAGAAAATAGACTGATGAATGAATGAATGGAGCCCTGCAAGCTTAAAGCTTTGTGATTGAGATCACTTATGTTGAGATAAATGAAGCACAAGATATGTGTGTATGAGTGATTTCCTGTGCTTGTCAATAAAAAACAAACACATAACCAAATCAGTCAAAGCCCGTTTTGTAGTGACCAGTGCAGCAGGATTTACAGCAGACCTCAACGATCACACCTTCAATTAGATCTCCAGAGTAGTGTTTAGGTGTGTGTGTGTAAGCCTTTGTGCAGTGACGGTGATAATAACCGCCGTAAAGAAGAGTGGAGCGCAGTAGATATGAGTAAGTGCAGCAGCATTTCGATTTCCCCTCTTGCTATGATGTCACCGGATTTATTACCAGTGCCTGCTTGAAAACATACCTGCTGTAAATCAGACTCATGCAAACAAAAACACACAAATGTGGCTGTCTGCTTGCAACGGACTTATGATGAGGAGGGGCTCAAAGAAGGACTGTGATGAAGGGGAAACAACCGGAGCGTGGAGACGGATGACGGATGACTCTGCTCATTCAACGAGCCAGTTTGAGATGAACATAAGCCACGGCAGTATGTCTCCTGGTTCCACCCTCTATCTTCCTGTCCGCTCTGCTGAAACAGATAACCAACACTGTGGCATGTGTGGATAGTGCCGCTGCAAACCAAAGGCAGAGGGATGATCTTTAGCCGGATAGGCTGGCTGTTGCAACACCAGCAGTTGTAGAGATGTGAGCCGATACCACTACTGGCGTCTCCCACCGATTGAGGAATGGGAGATAATAGAGGAGGAGCCCTTTCGTAGTTGTGCAGGAAGCGGTGGCAGGGGTGGGGAGCTGGAGGTGACCAGAAGGGAGAGTAATTGCCTCGCCACACTCAAGGTGCTCGAAATGATCTGTGACCTGCTCCGAGTGTGTGCGCTCTGAGGAAGAGTGAGGAAGAGAGAAACGAGTGCTGCAAATGCCCATTTCCTGCTGCTGCGGGGTCATGCTTGAGCCAGGAAGTGTGGGATGGAGTGCAAGGTGGAAATAACGTAGGGATAATCTTGTCTGAGCTCCAGTGAGAGAGGGCAGGGGGCTTGTTATGAGAAAATGAAAGGGGAAAGGTGGAGGAAGGGAGCGCCACGGGCCATTAGAGACACCTCGGCTGCACATAATGGCAGGTAGAGCTGAGAGGGTGCAAGTCGCTCAAGGAGCTGAGGTGAAAGAGGGAGCATGCGGGATATGTAGCATTAAAACGAAAGAAACACCCACGTATAGCATGTCAAACACAACATTTGTACCTTAACATAAACAGGCTTTGTGACTAACCTTAGCAATTACTGTCTTTAGTATCAGAGGATTCAAAGGACTTCTATTTTTTTTTTTTTCTGATTTTGTCTATTTGCAAGACAGAATTCAAAATTTGTTACCTGGCATGTTTGCAAGAAAACATCATTATTTTGCACAGAGTTGACATTTACACAGCCCGGTTGTGGATGCTGCTGCCTACTATGATGATGAGTAAGTGCTAAGTATGGACAAGCCAGATCCGAACTAATGAAGGTCAAGTGAGACCCGCTCACTTCAGTAGAGCTGAAGAGCGGAAAACGAAGAGGAGCGGCACAGAAACAAAGGCCTTCTCGCTTTCTCTCCAACTGATCATCCTCTTTAATTGATTGAAATTTGTTAAAAGATGAAAGCTATATTAGATACTTCTAAATAAAATCCCGTGCCTTGAGAGTTTGCAGATTTATGAAAATACATTTAAATCAGAACATAATAATTGTGCAATTTCAACATTTAAATGCCTAAAGGGACTTTATGTCTTTTTTAAATCTATCTAATATAAACTTTAAAGTGAATATTCCAACTTGCACAAAACTATCGTCAGCATGCCACATGTGGAAGAAAGGGCTACAATTCAAAAGTGGATTAAAAGGTCTCCTAATCTTAGCACATTCAGCCAAAAAAGGAGAAAAAAGCAACTTCTGGCAAGTATGACTGAAATAATTATGGTATATTATTTCTCTTATAATATCGAAGCATGGTGAATATGATTTTTGTAAGGCTTAGAATTACAGATATTTCAAACTCACTGTGATATCGTTGTCCATCCTTTCATTTACTGCTAATCTAAAAAGCTTTACGACTTCATCCTGGTCTGATGAGACAGGATACTGACACTTATTGATTTAAGAATGCTCCCAAGTGTATCTTTATTTGTAGAGCCCCGTGTTTTTCTGTTTGGCCTCACAGCTGTGGAGCTAGTTCAGAATTTCCCGAATTTGAGGTTAGTTTGTCAGCTGGGAGTTTCAAAAAATAGCCAATAGCTTAAGGGGTTAAACCAGTAGCAACTGTCTTGGTACACCAGTGAAAACAGGATGCTGTGAAGGTGACCCTGCAAAACATAGTGAAGGAGAAAACAAATATTTTGGTGCAGCTGCTAGGCAAAAACAAGACAATGATGTCTCACAAGTATTTCACCACGAGCCTCGTGATTAAGAACTTATGAAAAAGACTTAAGCAACTCAGAAATCTCTATCTAGTTAACCTTTTGGAAGCTAGCCTTGCATTTAATTAATGACTCTACATCCTAACAGCATGGAGCCAACACCTCAGCTCGACATTATTGTAGTGTCTAACACATCCTTGGGAATATCGTTGCACGTAGCAGCGTGAAGGATAAATCTTCACGACGGCATTGGTTGCTTGCGTAGGCTGGAGTGTAGGCTGTGCATTGATCTAAAGCCGAGGCATAAATCAGTCTGCTTTCACCATGTGTTCTTGGTGTCTTTCTTCTCATTATTCTTTTAATAAGATACACATATGCTATCAGGAGGGACAGGAAAGAGATCCTGCTTCTTTCAACCCACATAACCTTCAATTTTCTCAGCTCCTACTCATTTTGTCCCTCCCCTGCCCTCTTGGGTGTAAAAACCCAATCAGAAGGTATCTGCTTCTCCACAAGCCCCAAGACTTTTTTTTTATTTGGTCTCCATAATGTTTCTCTAACTCGCTTTCATTATCCCTCACTTACCTCTATGCTTCACTTGCCTTACTGTATTCTCTCCAGCATTTACTCAGCTAATTAATGGGGCAGAGGGTTGAGTGCTACTCTGTTTAAACAACTCCCATTTTTGTCTTCTGCACACATGGATGGCTGCGAGATGAAAAACAGAAAGAAACGGCTGAAGAGGCACGAGAATGAGTAATGTGTTTATTGCTACAGCAGTAGAAGACAAAGTGGTAGTACGCCGTCTTCAGGAAAATGTACAGCATCTGACCAGCCTCTTGATACAGATGAGAATACGAGAAGTGAATCAACGTTGCAGAAAAAGTGATGCCTTGTTCAGCGAGATAAATCTAAAAGACATTTTAAAGGTTTGTCAATTCTTAGAAAGCTGCTTGGCAATAATAATCTGTACAAGGTTTTCTAGTTTACATGACTTACTGGGTTGATCCAGTCAAAAATGGGAAGGCAGCAACCTTTAAATGGACTGAGAGAAAGAAATCCAAGAAAAGCCAAGAGAGCAGCAATTGCAGCGAAGCGGCAAGAGAGTAAAAAAGCTAGACTCCTACCTATTTGGAGGCTGTGCAGAGTAAAATGTCACCTTATTATAAGAGCAGAAAGAGACGCATCACTTTTCCCTGCTATCAGGGAAACATGATACTTTTGCAGCATTTTGACAAAATGTGTGGATCAGTTAGCCTGAGAGCATTTCAAAGACAAAACGGCATCTCTTGTGACACGTCCTCTCTTTTGCCACTCAGCAAAAGCCATATACCCACACACACATACATATATGTGCTCTTCTGTACAATAATATTGTTTAATTTCATTAAAGAAATTTGATTCTGAGTGTTTGCTTTGATTGTTTTTGAAAATTAGTTTTGGATAAAATCTTTTTGTTTTGCTCTTTTTGTAAAAACAAAGTTTTTTGCAAAAAGAGCAAAAATATTAGTGACAATATTATTCTACCTTGGTGTGTATGAAACACACCAAGGAAATGTATTGCATTCGTCATTCATCCAATCCTTGAATATTTGCATTTAAAATAGTTTTTATGCTAATTGGTAGGAGTCTAAAGTCCCTCACTGCAGTTCCATTCTCTATCATTAAATCTGTCCTTCATTTATCCATATTTACTTCATGACATTACTGGCTTACCATAATTTGTGATCTAAAAGAAATGTAAAATATGCATTAAGGGCTACATTACAGACTAATGAGAAAGGAAGATGATGTTTACCTCTGTTTAATGCACCCGATTCTTTGTCTCTAAGTGCTTTGTCTCCTTTTTCATTTAGAAAAACAAATGCTATATTAATGAATCCATTTCCCCAGCTTTGTCTCAATGCGTTTCCATTTATGCTGAGTCTAATCGATGCATTAACATGCTTACACAACATGGGATCTTTATTACTGTCATGCTTTTTGTACATATTCTTTGAGTGGCTGAAGCAAACACGGAGAACAAAAAACTAATCCAATGTGAAAGCTAATATATATATATATTTTTTATGATACAACTACATCAGTTGAGCCGCGTCTGGTTTACTTTTTGCTGTCTCTGCTCGTCTGTACACAACCGCAGCAGGTCTATGTGTGGTAAACAAAACATGTTATATATTAGTTCTGAGACCACTAAGCAATATGTATCAGGCTGTGTACTGACGGCATCATAGTTGTTGAATTTATACGACAACATAAAGACTTTTGGATTTATCAATCAATATGGTATGTTATGTTTAGTACAGAAACAGTTGATGACCCTGTTTTGGTTTAATAACTCAGAAGCATTTTATTTTTGTTAAGTGGAAATAAATAAGAAAGAGACAGACAGACAGACAGACTTGGGCATGAGAGAATTTCAGACAGAGAGAAAGCGATGTCTGTCTATTTCATGGAATGTCGTTAGTGAAGCTCTTTTGTAACAACAAAACTGCATTACATCTACTTGTGTGGAGAAAATCTTGTGATTATAAGGGCTTTCTTTGTGAGTTCTTACAAAATCATACAACCGCTGATTATCTCGCATGTTTTCGAGGAAGAAATGAAAGGGGAAAGTTTTCAGTGGGAAAAGTTTTTCTGAAACTAATGAACTTTGTAGAAATACCAATTATGCAAGAGAACTATTGCATAAAGCTAGCAAACTAAAAATATCAATATACTGCACAAAACATGTTCTGGTTTATAACTTGATAACATCAAGATCTAGAACGTATGTGTGCTTGTTGAGGGGGAGGGATTCCTTTGAGCCAATAGCACAGACCCTCCTTACTGCCCAACCGTCCCTCAGCACAATTGTTTGGTTAATCCTTGTCTATAGCATTCTTACTTACACACAGACACACACATGCATCTACCCATAATCCAAACACATTCAGGATGATGCAGGTGATGCAGTAGGAGCTGAACCCTGGGAAGTTTATTGATGTTTGCTCTCACAAAGCCAAGGTCTAAGCCATGAATTGCTAACTCCAGCCTCCGCTGGCCCCAGACATTAGCAGCCTCAGATAAGACATGAAGGATTGCTTGCATTATAGGAGAACAGCCTCGCTGCACCAAGTTTCTCACAGACATTCTCGCTAATACTTCCACCACACACACACACACACACACACACACGTGTACACAAAGGTCCGATGGGATTTTTCATGCATTGCTCATCATGTGTTAGCTAAAGCCCAACAAAGAAAACCACGTGATGCGACAGCGTTAGTAACGCTGGTGTAAGGACATTTCAGATTCAAAACAAAAAAATTGAGCTAAAAAAATAAAGTCTATAACAGAAAAAAAAAAAACAAGTAAAGAGAAGTGATACATTGATATAATGTATCAATAACAACTACAAACAAGTAGGTAGATCATGGGAAAAAAAATTGATTGCAGGATTTTACTTTTTCATGTGCACTATCAGGGAAAAGTCGATCAGTTTAAACATCTGTGATAGATGGGAAACTGATAATTTGTTAATCTGGAGACAGTAACAACAAACATATGGTGTCTAGTGTGCAAGGAAAACATGGATCCCAATTAATACCAAAGGTATTCAGAAGAACAGACCACTAGCACGACCACACAGCATCATCAAGCTAGCCATACCTTTGACCTTTGCCCCATATTGATTTAAGGGTCAGGGGTCTTGCTCTGGTGACAGTCTGGCCTCCTGCTTGGACCCTTCAGGTCAGTAGGGTTCAGGGGTCAAACTGCAGCCTCCAAAGCGAGCAGACATGTGGTCTAAAGCCATTCGCTACAATCTACAACCTCTAGATAACAGCAGGCTTTAATGGCATCTGACCCTTCACCCTGCTGGCATAGAAACACAACCCCGCACCTGAACCGTGAGCACGTCTGAGACCCAAGCAGGCAGTCTGAGCAGAGGCAGAGGCAAAGGTCACCATAGCCTGTGGAAGGTCCTCATTTTTACGTAATTTGGGAAGATTTATGTCTGAGTGGAAACACAGAGGCAGCAGCACAATGGCATCATGAATGCCAAATTACAAACCTGACGAGAGGAGATGGCAAAGGCGCAAGGACCCAATGTGACGCAGCCTTGCATTTTGCATGAGGCACACAAGCCCTGGTTGATGACAGTCGGATTTTTGATCCCCGCTTTATTTTGGAGGCAGAAACAAAATGAAATAAATAAATAAATAAATACCAAGATGTCTATCGTTGATTGCTCATGTTGATTACACCTCGATAGATCTCATGAGAGCAGGCATCCACAGAGGAGTTTTCTCGCCTTGCAGCTGAGGATTATCATACGCAGATAATTTTCTTCTGCACTCTTCCTGTCATGAAAACGCACCAGTGCGGCCTTGATTGTGGTCATAATGGGCTCTGGTGTCTTATAAGAGCAGGAAAAAGGCCGGTCCCTAGCGCACAGATCCACGCAGACACACGCCCTCATGAGCTCACATGATCTTGATCATCAGTGCCAAGCTCCTTCATTATTTAGTCACAGCCACTCTTTGCAGTATTTGAATTATTGAGCAAGTACTTGTTCACACAATCCCTCGCTGACAGGTAGTACAAGGGTTTTTGGATAAGCGAACTACTCCCCCACACAGCAACCATCAAATGTCCTGAATTCATCTGTTCCCTTTCTTCGCCATATTTTTTGCTCTTTTGAATACTTCAGTTATAACTAGCGAGACAAACCAAGATAGTCTGGGTTAAATAATATTTAAATTGTGAATTTATTTAAAAAAAAAAAAAAAGAAGACAAATATGATTATTTCAGCGTTTCAGTGTAGCTCGCCGTCCTTGGCATTGTTTTGGAGCTCAGAGAGGCAAGCCTGCAGTCAAAAGGACGGGGACACCAGTTCAGGTTGCAGATGGACAGACAGACAGACAGATGGACCGAGGGAACGACAGGCCGAGTCTCCCTCGCTCTTGGACGCAGAAGCACCCAGACTAGGCCACGTCTGCCTTTGTAGCACAACCCCTTCGTGTAGAACTGAAGACAACCAGCTCGCTCCTCCTGACCTCGTCTTCTCTAAAGCACAAGACCACACCTGACACACCTCATTCACAGACGAGACACTCTATAGATTGCACCCTCACACTCACCCACAGAGGAGGCCCTCCCTTCAGGAGCCCCGTGACTATTCCAGGGACCAGACAGGTGGTAGGAGCAGAGCGGGCACACGAATGCCAGCCCACTGCCAAGGGCTTCCTGCCAGCTGGCTCACAGTAAACAGTGCTCTCCCTCAATGAAGAGCACAGTGCATGCATAAAGATAACAGACCTGCACACATGTTTGTCTTAGTGTACTTGTAAGAGCCTCTCTGCACACAATCTCCTATCTATATTTCACAACTAACTCTCAAGCCACTTGATGGATTCAAGACAAGCAGCTCAAAATCTCAAAAACACAACATCTTCACTGTGTTACACAAATAAATGGCAGGACATAAGTGGAAAATAACCAAACGGGAAGAAACGCAGGAAAGTCATCCATATTTGCCTCTGGAAGTATCAATAGTCCTTGAGGTTTCTTTTCTTTTCTTTTTTTTTCGCAAACCAATACAGAGTTGTGCATGATTGTGAAGTGTAAGTAAAAACATTTTGTACAAAAATTAATGGGAAATGTGTCTTGTGTATTTGTATTCATACCTGATCGATCAATAATTTATAGAATATTTCACTGTAATTATGATTGCAAGCCTTTTTTCTCTCTACCAGCTCAGAAGATCTGGACTGTGAGAAACTAAAATTGTTTACTCATGTTTTCTTTGCAAAATAGCTCGCTCAGTCAGATTGGAGAGAATCTATGAACTGCTAAGTTTAAAGGATTGCCCAAAATGCTCAATTAGATTTAGACGATTCCAGCGGATATAGATATATATCTATCTCAACCATCCCATAGTTACTATGTATCTTTAGTAACTGTTCTGTTCTCAAGACTTTTGCAGCTTTTAGAAGATTCCTGTAGAGCCTCCTTGTATTTAGCTTCATTCATCTTGTCATCCATCAACCACATTCTCAAACCTGCTTTTGAAAAGCATCCTTTGCTGTTGCCACCACCCTGTTTTCATTAGGGACACTGTGTTCACCGCGCTTGTTATCCGATAATACGCATCATTTTGCATGTACGCCAAAAAGTTTCAGTTTTTGTCTAATCAGAGCCCCTTCTGTCAAATGTCTGCTGTCCCCTCTTGGCTGGTGGTAAACTACTTGTCCTGGCTGTCGGTGAGCAGTTTAAAAATCTTTTCACTATTTCATAAAGTCCAGAATCGTGCAGTGAATAAATAATAGTTGGGCTCTTGTTCCTTTAGAGTCACCATGGGCCTGCTGCTCGACTGTCCTCTTTGCTGTGTCTGTCATTTTAGGGAGATGGTGTAAGTTTGTTGCTGTGCCATGCTACTTAGATTTTTAAATGACATATTGAACAGGACTCTGTGTGATGTTCAAAGCTTGGGACATGATTTTTTTTACCCTCACCATCTTCTAAGCTTTTCAAAAAAACGTTCTCTCTGACCTCCCTGCTGTGTTGTTCTTTGCTCTTAATAAGGTTGTTTGTTTCCCATTGTTCTCTAAAAAAAACCCACAGAAGCTTTTATGGAAGAACTTTATGGATAGATGAACTTACACACGTTGAACTCATCAACCAGCTTACCTTTGAAGGTAATCGGTTGCAACTTTTGCTTTTACCATAAAGCGGGAAACAATAACACATTTCACTTTTTAGAGATTTGTTTGTAAAAAAAAGAAAAAAAAAAAACTGTCATTTTTTTTCCTTCCACTTTGCAGCTGTGCATTACTTTGTTTCAGTTTAGTGAAAACAATCCAGAGAAAATATATTGATGTTTTTGAATGTTCAAAATCAATTGCAGTTGAAACAATCATGACACGATGAAGTTATGGTTGAATTAATCTAGATCAAAAAACATGATGTGCATTTTCTGAACTACTCCTCTATTGAGCTGAAATGTACAAATAAATTAAAATAGCCACAGGCAAGAACATTTTTTTTAAAACAAATTAAACAGTAAATACTACAAATCAGGAGAAATCTTAACAGATTTCTTATTCAAGAGTTGATGAACATTATAACAATAATACTTATCACCACTAACATTGCTAATTTTCAGCGTCATGTGTGTCTTTTGTAATTATGAGGCCAAAATAGCAATTTAAAAAAAAAAAAGAAATGTCCCAAAACACATTATTCCAACTCAGCTCTCTGGAGGCAAAACGCTCGCCCCACACAGAGACGTACATACCCTTTCACACATGTCACTGGCAGATTTTGCAACATGCGCGCAAGTCACCATATGCCAACTAAAAGAGACGCCTGATGTCTCCTATAACCGACAATCTCTGCGTTTGACACCCACACACCATGCCATCTATGTGATCATAGATGTATTTTCCTCCGTATTACAAATCCCATAAGTAGGCAACTATATTTACTCACATTAACAGTTTGCACCTCTGAAAACCCCTTTGAGGAATAAGGAATACATGATCACTTCTTTATGCTTTGCCAACTTTCAGGGCGTGGCCTATATTAGGCATCTCTGGCCTTGAGTTATCAGATCTATACAGAAACTGCTGCTTTTCTATGCAGGCTGAACTCAAAAAGACAACATGAAGAGCATTGTTCCTGTGGCAGCTTGTCGCCGAGTGCTTTTGTACCATTGCTCTTCAATGACAGATCTGATAGGACATTTACTGGAGGTTTTCTGACATGAGAGAAACATTTTTTGTAGCTTTAGTTAATTCATGTTCTACTTTCAGGCTGCAATTGCCGGCATGCCAAGTTCAGCAGAACATGGCAGCGAGGAGCAACACTGGCAGAGTGGTGATGATGTACCGAAGGAGGCATCCTGGAAGTCTGAAGAAGTTTCTATATGAGATGTATTTAACTTAAAAGGGCGGCAGTGATACTTTTGCCTGAATACTAGTAAGCCGTATTACCTTTCTCCAGAAGTTAACAGGTTCTCTTATACGCTACTTAAAGTCCCTTCATTCACTTATTCACAGTGAATAAGTGAACAATTTGAGCATAGATTCAGGTCACAATGGAAGCAAGTAACCTGGGTTTTTTGAACAAACACCTTTCAGCCGTAAACATGTAGATGTAAGCCAGCAGGCGGGAAGCAGGCAGGGTAACCGTTACAAAACTAACACCGCTTAATGGCTTCTATTCTTTCCTGTTTCCTTCTGTGGGGTGTTCAGTCACTGCTGTGTGAAGCCATCTCTTCTTCCAGGCCTCCCCCTACCCTCCCCGTCCTGCTCTTAAGAGAGGTCCTGTCCCCGGCCGGCAGAATTGTGGCCAACCTTTGAACTTCGCTCACTAATTACAGTACCATGGCGACACTAGAAGTGCCTTGCCGTAGCCCCCGAGCCCCAGGACCACAAAGCGTGAGTGCATGTGCACATGCAGATAAACACACACTTGTTAGACCCAGAACAAACACAGGGAAACATGCAGATAGCTCACACACATCCACACATGCACAGGCACACATATTGTTCCAGCTTGTCTGCTCTACAAAGTCATTTAATTGGGGCCTCTTTCAATCTGCAATGGCACCAATCCCACTGACCTCACCATCACAATAGAAAGCCCCGTTCCCTCCTCCTCACTTTACCTAACACCAAGATTCCCTCATGTTCTTCCAGTTTTGCCTTTATTTTTAGTCACCTTTGTTTACAGAAGGCTTTTCTTTCTTCAATCTTTCAGCTAAAAGCTCCTCTTCATCTGTTGACCCTGTTTGCACTCAGTCGCTCATTGTGAGGAACCAGACATTTTGACACCCCGGGTTCTGGTCTCCTGTTCTCGTCAATGCTTGAGCTTTGAGCCCAGGAGAAAGAAAAATCGCATACCGCACATATTGTCCTTGACAAAAATGTGAGTTTTCCTAAAAGCCACTTCCAGTTGATTTACAAATCACTCAGTGTCAGGTGAGTTATGTAGGGCTTTTGTTCAAATGCCTCGGTAAACGTCTTCCTCCAGGAAAGATTTGTGACTGAAGCAGGAAGAGGCGAAGCAACATTTGTTGTAGCGCAGTTAAGCGAGTGTGATGGAAAAAAAAAAATTGACAGGTTTGTGTGTTTCACCACTTTGAGTAACTTGGAAATTCATATGAGTTTCAAAGTTTAACATTATTTTAGTTTTACATTTATGTGAGAGAAACTCTTTTGCTACATATGCCTAATTTTATCTTGGATTTTGTTCCCTTGATCATTTTTTCCCCCTGTTCATGATGAATCATGATGCCAATGAATCAAATCTAAAAACTTTTTTTTTTTATTTGCACCGTCTGTTTTGTCTTGTGTTGGTTATTAGAAAAAAAAAAAAAACACCTTTGGATTTCTGTTTAATTAAGACCTAAATTTTCTATAAAGGAACAGTTTACATAAATAATATTGCAAATGCAATATTATTTACTCAAAATCAGAATCTGCAAGTCAATCAGAGAAAATGGACATTATCAAATGTTAATATTGGCCAGTAAAATTCAGATTGTGAACTTAAAGAGGTTTTTTAATGACTTTTGGATTTTAAATATATTCGTTCTTCAAAAGGAAGCAGGCTTTCCTTCAAACTTCACTGTTAAGAGCAAGATGTTTTAACTTTTGCTGTCGTCTTTCATAAAATAATAGCATTCCCTATTTAGTGGTTGCATTTTTTACAGTTTTGTAACTCAGGGCTTAGTGGGTGGATGAAACACATGGAGAGAGCCACAGAAATCAGAGCCTTATAAAGGAGAAGAAAGCGACTCCACAGAAAAGAAGAAAAATGAGAGAAGGGTCATGCTGCTGTAGAAAGGTGATAAAGCTGTGACCTAATCTGACTTACAGAAGAGGTTTGTAATGATGCGTACTTGATGTTACAAGTGCTTTCTCTTTCTCTCTGTCTGTCAGCCCCTCTGTCTTCTTGCGCTGGGATGGGAATTCCTCGTGACACTCTACCCTCGTGTGTTCGGCAGAAACGGCATCCATTATGCAAGGCCCACACTCACCGTCTCTTTACATGGGCCAGTGCCGCGCGCTAGCGTCCACACAATCACATAAATGCAAACAGCGAATATGTGCTGATGCATCTGCAACGTGGCCCACACACGGATCTGAGGCTCTATAGCTCAAACCGTCGATGTTCGTCTCCTTCCTTCTCAGACTCGCTGTGCTTCTACTTTTCCTTTTTGTATAAACAGATATGAAAAATCAGAGGTGAGGTGGACGAGATTTAAAGATGGAGGAAGGGCATTTGGATTGGAATGAGTGATTTACCTTCAAAGATTCAGAGGAAATAAAGGCAGAACAAAGAGAGAGAGGTGGGGGGGGGGAATCCCCATACCTCATTTTTCTATTACTATGACTCCACCCATTCTCAATTTCCATCTTTTGCTCTTCTGCCTCTAATAACCAAAGTATATTGCTCTTGCCCTTCTCTCTTTTATCTTTGTTTGAGCATATCAGTCTCCTCTAAGCCTATATCCTGTCCTATCCATTCTTTTCTAGCTTATCTGTGCAAATTCTTGTTGTGCAGAGGTTCTCCTCATCTTCAGCCTTCCACCGACTCTTCTCTTCTCAGTCTGACCTCACCGCTCTCTCACTCTCTCTGTGCAACTGGATGTCCTCTTTCTCCTTTCTACTGTGCTGACAGCAAAGCCAAGTGAGGTACACTCTATGGAGTGAGTGTGTTTTGAAACGTTTGTGTGCGTCGCGCGTGTGTGTGTGTGTGTGTTGAAGCTCTGACCCTCTAATCAGTGTGAGGAGAAACAGAGGAGGACTTGTGCTGCCCAGCAGGGTCAGAGGCCGTGTAGAGTCAGCCATTACCCTCTTTCACTGGGACACACATACACACACACATGCACACACCCAATTCCTGGGCGTCGTGCCCAGCGAGGCATCTGCCTCCAAACAATCAGCCAGCCCAGCAAGAAATACACACTCACACACAAAGAGAGGAACAGATAGGACACTCTGAGCCTGTCTCTATCTTTGCACTGTTTGACTGCTTCAACCCTAGATCTCCTTATCAGCTGTGTCTCAGCTATCACCATCGCGCAGACACAACTCTCACTGTTCACGCACTTGCGTGTGCGCGCACACACCTCGCAGGAGGCCATGTCACTCTGTGCTGACACGGCTCTAGTTTCTCCAGCTGACTGGAGGCCTGCTGTAACCTGCTTACGGCTACAGGTTAAAAGATAGATGTAAATAAGAGAAGCTGAGTCGCAACGGAGTCAAAATTGGATGACATGAAAATGATGCATTTTTAACCCTCATGTTCTTGAAATACTACATAAAACTTACTATAAATAAGCAAAAAATGTGACCACTTTTTTGGGCCCTGAACTTAATTTTATACAAAACCCAGAAGAATTGTCCTGACTGAAGAGAATATTGTGTGCAACATACTTCCAATATCCTACAAACTTCAGTGCATTTTATTGTGATTTTATATAGTAGACAAACACAATGTATTGTATAATTATAAATACAGAAAATAATACATAGTTTTCATAAATGTTTTGTCACTGCATTTACATCTGTATGTTATTTCAAAGTCTCTCTTTACCAGTTGTAAAATCTTTCACCATGTCTTATTAGAAACTCTAGAGCAGTGAGGATCCATGGAGCGCATCTGTAAATGCCTATTTAAGGCAGTTTCTTTTAAGTCTGGACTTTGACTGGACCATTACAACGCAGACTTTGATCGACAACATTTTGTTGTAGCTCTGGCTGTTTATTTCAGGTCATTTTTGTGCAGGTTTTCTTTATTCTTCCCTTCACCAGATTCCATAATGCTGCCAGCACCATGTTAAGGATGATGAGGAGTGCATCAGTAATTTAGCTCAGAAATTTTGATTTATAAAATTAAC
Organism: Poeciliopsis retropinna; assembly: GCA_010277075.1. Lineage (NCBI taxonomy): Eukaryota > Metazoa > Chordata > Actinopteri > Cyprinodontiformes > Poeciliidae > Poeciliopsis > Poeciliopsis retropinna. The sequence continues at coordinate 13,665,983 of VMRM01000006.1, read as the reverse complement.
ACCATCTTCCACATACTAGATAGATATTCATATCTGCATTGTGCATCTCTATGATATACCAACATATTTAATAAAATCCCAATAACATTTTTTTTCTTGTCCTGTTGTTAAATGAGTAAAAGTTTAAGGGATAAGAACATTTTGTTACAAGAGGCAGATTTTCAGTAGCTATTATTGTTCTAATTCATTCAGATCACACTTATGTTGACGGTAGAAATACTCCCCATGACATTGTTGTCCTGTCCTCAGTTCTGCACCGCTGTTCTTCTCCTCCTTCCAGCATTCCCTTTCTCTTAATCTCTCTCCTCTCCTGCTCCTGTGGCGATCCCACAGTGTTCCCTACAGACTAAAAGAAAGGCCAGCTTAACATTGTCGCAGCTTGGCAACCAGCTACTAAAAGAGGTCTGGGGGTGTAAAAAAAAAGGGGGAGAAAAAAAAAAAAAAGCCCTGCGTTTTCCCCTGAGCCTCCTCTTCCCTCCGTCTCTGACCCCTCGCTTCCCCACCCTCTCCCCGTCTCTGTGATTCTGTCCTGCTAAACCAGCTGATGGCAGCAGGGTCGGGGACCCTGGCTGAGTGGGACTCATTACAGACTCCCTTCATTTCCATTCTGAGTGGGGCCTGTAGCGAGAAAGAGCTCGCACCGAGGGGCGCGGAGGTGTGCCCGCGCAGGGAACAGAGCGAACACATTGAGCAAGCTACCGCTTGTGAAGACTGACCGCCAACAGAAACAGCCTTTAATACCCCCACAGAGGAATACGGAGAGGAGATGGAGGGCTGGGGGCAGCTAACCACAGAGGGATGGAAGGAGAAGGGGGAGAGACGGCGAGGCGAGAGAGAGCAAAGCAAGAAGCGAGTAAGAGGACGAGAGCAGGGCAAGCTGTGTGGCTGACACAACAAGCAGGGTTATTTAATAAACATGAGCTGGAGCCCAGCGCAATCGAGTGCTACAACCGAAAGCTTATGCAGATGAGAGCCGACCTAATGACTAAATGGAGTGGATAAAGAAAGGAAAAGAAAAGAGAGGAGGGAGAGATTAAACGCGAAATGGGAGGCAGAGGCGAGGGAATAGTGTTTAAGTGTCTGTGATGGAGTGTAAACAGAGGAGTTTCTCTGCTCTGCAGTGAAAGACTTTGTTAAGCACAAGAAAAAAGGGGAAGGAGATGGAGAGAAAACAGCTTTGCCAGTCGTGCAGCTGTGCAGGTTGGCAGTGCACAATCAAGAGTAGAATGAGGATTCAGCTTTTTGGGGCCTTTTGAACCTCATCAGCGGGAAGAAATGCTAACATGGAGAGTTAATTCTGAGTATGTGTCATGTGTCACTGCTGGATTTTAGAGTCGTCTCCACATCTGGGGGAACAAGAAAACAAAAAACTGGGATGCCGGGGGTCCCGCTGAGATTCAAAAACACACAAAAAAGATAAAAATAAGCATGTTTTACCCTTTAATTTTTAAAGTACTCCTACAGCTTTGCAATTTGGTTAGATTTAGATTTAAAACAATGTTTTATGTTTTTTGAAATATCATGTTTTTTACCCACTTGTGCTTGACCGTAAAGTGTTTCAGTGACTCAATATTTAACCACACACCAGATTAGCCTCGCCCTGATCTACTCTGTTGTTTGTTGAATCCCCTCATCAGCCACAAATCAACAAACACTGAGCTAATTTGCATCAATTACAGAGCCACCTTTGTGCATTCTAACGTCTATTACAGATAAGGAGCCCCGAGCGTTTAAGCAAAAGGGATTCTTGAAGGCATACTTTGATTCTGTGAGTGCAGGAGACGGGTCCAGGTTTTTTTTTTTGGAGAGGGGAAAGCTGTTTACCTGGAACAGAGGATTATGGGACAACTCTTCGTGGCACGTTGGAAGCAAACGGGGCCTGGAAGGCCTGGGCTTTAAATCAGTTTAGTGAACAGTCACACCTCTCAGAGCCCCTCACCAACACTGTCTCCTTTTTTCCAACAACCACTCACACACCCTAAAGGAACCCCCAAAAGTATTTATCTCCTCTTTACTTCCATTTCCCCAATATGTTTAAGGCAAAGTTAGCTTTCCAGGCCTAATCCAGCAGACAGCTTTCCATTTTCTGCGTCCAGAACTCCCCCAAAGCTACAATATGGTGTTATTCCGTCTTTTCTATGAGAAGTAAAATCAAGAAAATAAATTTTTAAAAAATAAAAAAGTCAATCTAGTGAGAACAATAAGATTTTATTGAAATAAAACTATGAGTAAACTCCAAGTGCTGCTTCAAAAAGCACTTGAGAATGTCAGAGAAGAGCTCCACATTCAAGTCGAATGAAGGAGCATTGATCTGCAACAAGGCAAACCATGTGCAGATATTATTTGTTCAGTTTTATTTACTCTTTTTGTACGTATTGAGGAAAGAGAAAAGCTTTGTTCAAGACCTTGATGATTTGGTCCGTCTCACATAAATGACGGTTTTGTCATGAAATGTTTTGAAATCAGAAGAAAAACTGCAATAATGTCGGAGTGAAAAGGAGAGCTGTGGGCGGACGCCAGAGAGAACACTCCTACTCCGAAGTGGGTTAGTCTGTTGGCAGCGAGAAGCCGCTGTGAGTCTGTGTATAAGCATGCTCTACAATTGTTCCTATCCCCATGTGATAGAATGTTTGCAATCCTCACTTTGTCTCCTCACAATCCAAAGGATGTGGGTTGATGATTCTACATTTGTGTGTGTATTTGTGTGCCTGAATTCACACTGCTGATAGGAGCTGGCGCTCGCTGTGCGTCTCTCAGTGGGAGTGGGAGTAAAACTGTACATGCCACACGGAGTTTAATTAGCCTTTGCGGTGCTGGTGGGGCTATGGTCAGACAGGTCCATGGAGCGGTCAATGAGAGCAGGTGTCCTCTGCCACCGCCTCACCTGCCCGCAACAGCCACGGCTGACGGGGCGAGGGGGCAGAGAGCTTATCTGCGAGCTTCTCTGACCTCCAAACAGGCAGGATGATAGAGATCACAAATCAGATTTCACTCAGAGGGCAAAAATGTTCCAAGTTATTAAAACTGGTACAGATTTCTATTCCACGACAGCAGGGATTATGATGGAAGTTCAGGTCAAGAGCTGACAACAATATTGTTGCTCAGAGAAGGAAAAAGAGAGGACACATGGTGGTGAGTGCCAGGTGGCAGCAGTGGCATGTCTCTGCCACCTGTCCTGGGGAATACGATCCCCTCTCACTCCTCCTGTTCTCCCAGTGTGGGATGACACTGGCTCTCTGTCTGCCTGGCTGGCTCCCTGGCTGTCAGCCTGTCCATCCATCCATCTGACTGCCTGTCTGCCTCCCTTCCACCTCGCCCTCCCCTCACTTGCCCGGCTGTCTTCTGGCCCATCAATTTGCCAAAACAGCTTGCTTCTTCCACCTGTATTCCTCACCTCTTTTAAGGCTGCTGTTGTCGTCGCTCTAAGGATCATTCTTTTTCGCCTCTCTACCTGCTTTTCTATTAACTACACCTCCACTTTCCCCTTACCCTCTGGCCACAGTTCATCCAAGCCAAGCAAGCTAACAAGCTTCGGCTATGCACAAGCTATCATGGCAACCAGTCATTTCAATTACAAGCGGCCACAACGTGAACGCTGACGCGCACGTAAATAGACAAGCACGAGCGGAGCACAACGCAACAGAAAACAACACCTCCAGCGAAACACGGAGATACAAGAGCTCGTTTCATTCTCTGCCAGATGCATTAAACTTCAAACAGGTCCTCCTTTTCGTTAATATGCGCCGTCTCCACTCTCCTGTCACCGAGAAAGGAAGTGACTGCCACGACGCACTGTGATTGGATTGAGAAGCGCCTATGAAGAGGTTACGCTGGGAGTAAGGTTTTCTGACACCTCGCTTGGCAACAGGAAGCAGTTGCAGAGATGCTCTCCTAATGTAGCCCGAAGCTGCAGCTCTGGCGGTGTGTGGAGAACAAAGTGGTGTTTGAAAAATGCACAGGAGAGACGCAGGAGAATGCATGCGCACCAGCAAGGAGCTTGCATAAACAATCATCCAAATACATATGTGGAAACGCTTGCACGCACGCACACACACACACGCACGGCTGTGCACGCAGAGGAGAGCAGAAGCTTCCCCTGCCAGCCTTGCACCATCTGTCTCTCTGTCTGTGCTTCAGAGCCATGCCCAAACCAGGCCTTAGCAGAGCCAGTGTGAAATTAGCTGCCTTTGTGGGGCTTTGTCTGCCTGTGCATGTCTGTTTGGGTGTACCAGCACGCTTCGGTTTCGATGTGTATTTTAGAACATATTTCCAGTCAGTCTGTCAAGAGGTAACCTACGCTGGGCCCCTGTTTTGTGCAACCAAGGGAGGTAGAAGAAGCAATTAAACCATTTGCTGAGATTTTCTGACCAACTTTTCTGACTTTTGATCCTCGTGACATACTTCAATGCACTCCACCTGCTCCAGCCTACGACAGCATGTGTGTGTTTACTCATCTCTGTCTAAAGAAAGTCAGCCCCTGCAAGTCTATCTAGTCCCTGGTCAGGCATATCTAGCGCCCGGGGTGCTCTTTGATATCCACTCAGCGATCTGACCTTTCGTGATCTTTGACCAGACCTTGTGCCCCAAGGCTTTTGAGCGCAGTGTCCCCCTCCTCTTTGACTCCCAATACGTTATAAATCATGTCTGCTCTGACAGAATCACACACACACAAACTAACCAGCCACCACATCATCACCTCACACTTCCAACATTAATGGGTCCAGAGGTTAAAGGTTGTTGACATACCTCTCGCGCTCTTGTCTGAACACACACACAAAAAAACCACAACAAAAGGAAGGAGTTCCTCACAGACACTTCTGGTAATCTGAAAGCTGCAGATAAAGTCAGATCGCTGTGTCAGGACAAATCGACAAGTAAAACATTCAGTGATGCGAAAATGGTTTTGTTGCAGAGTATGTTCTTTTTTAGTTTTGTCATACTGCAGGGTTTCAGATCATCAAGGTAATAATATCAGTACACACACACATATATATATATATATATATATATATAATATATATATATATATATATATATATATATATATCCTGTGTAAATACTAAAGAAAACTGTTTTTAATTATTTGATTGGGAATGGTTTTGGATGTTCTTGATTTGAAATTGTTTTGGCATTTTTTATTTATTTTTTGTTATTCAGAAATGTACTTTCTGCTGTGCTTCAGATTATTGTCCTGCTAAGTATCTCCATTTGCTTTTCCGCCCAGAACTCTCTCAAATATGTCATTGTTGTCCAATGACATATTGGGCAACAATATTTCTTTTCTATTGTTGGATCATGAACACTGACCTGAGGCATAAGAGGCCTGCCATGCCAGCTCTTGGTTCTTTTGTGATCGCCTCGGTGAGTCACCGATGGGCATTTGAAGTAATTTGGAAGGCTGATCATTTATGGGAAGGTTCATCAATTTCATGTTTTCTCCATTAGTGGTTAATGGCTATCAATGTGGTGTGTCAGGCCCCAAACCTTAGAAATATCCTTTCAGCCCTCTGCAATAACTTTGTTTCTGGTTTGTTTTTGTATGATGTGATGCTTTTTGAGATCTCATCCCACTTTGTTGATTTTTTTGATTCAGCATGTTTCTCAGTAACCAGGTCTTGGGCATTAAAACGCGGCTTCCCAAAAGTCATGATTTTTCGCTTCATACATGTAATTACAACTCCAAAACTGAATTTAACATATATTTTCTATTTCATTGTATTATTTATTAATGGTCTTAAAACTTATCTGAAACATGTAAGTCTGACAGCAAAGCAAAAACGGAAGAGATCTGTTTGACTTTTTCACAGACTTGCATTTTCATTTTTTACGGCTACTGTTTTTTTTTTTTTTTTCTAAGTGATACAACTATTGAATCTGATTTAGTGTGTGGTCTCAAGGCTTGCAGAGGCCAGTCTAGGCTGCTTCTCTTCCCAGAGTGATGAAGAACGCTCCTGCCTTGTGACAGATAATCATTGTGTTCTTCTCTACTGCAGAGTCTTGGCCAGGAGACAAACCGTCTGGCAAACAGACAGCTTTACAACACAGAGCTCAATCAAACTGTCTCCCCGTACTCAATGGTAAATACACACACATACACACACTCAAAAAAGTAACCACACTAACACATCCAAGCAGATGAAACAACCTAGAGCTAGCAAAGCCTAACCCAGATTGATAACACAAAACAAATCAGTCTGCCGATTCCCTCGGGATGCTTACGGGAACGCAGCTTTATCAGCAGTGACATTTTGATTGTTGCATACTTTACTTCCCTAATTAATTTAGAAGTGTTCTAATTCAAATGCCATTAGCATTGCACACTGCTTGATTTCAGCCATTATTCCTTCATAGGTGAGCAGTAAAGCCAGCAGTCATGACAAAAAGAGATGGGAACCCCACTTCTCCTCTGTGCCAGGAGCCCTCTACTGGACACTGCTGTGTGTTTCAGCAGCAGGAGAACGGTAATAATCAAATATCGAGGCTTAGAGGCTCTGCTCTGCTCTGTTGACACCCGATACCCTCCCTAAGGAGAGGGGGATTCTTCACTAACAGCGCGAAAGAGAAATAATGCACAAAAAAAGGCTGAGCCAGTCTGCTGTGTGCTGAAAGTTCAGCATAGGCTGTGTCTGTGCGTGTGCGTGCGTGTGAGGTCAACACGTATCTGTTTCTCCTTTCTTTGAAACGGGATGAAAAAAATTGAAAAAGAAAATAGCATAACAAAAGTGATCAGATGTGTATTATAGATGTAGGGTGTGCGAACAGATGCTACGTGTTTTGTCAAAAAGTCCTTCTGAATCGAAATCCGATAAGCATATGATTTTTTTTATTCTTATGCTGAAAGAGAATTTGTCTGAAGATTTTGTCATTACTTGCCAAAGTAAAACGAAATATTTCTTTTGAGTGTTCATTGCCTCCTCTTAATCTTTCCTTTAATCTATAATGACAGAATAGAATTAATTAGATTTGTGGTTCCTTTTCTTAACTACACTTTATGTGAATCCTAATGTAAGCAATAATGAACCATTTTTTAAACCTTAACTTATAACTTTTGTTGATTTTTGTGTTAATTCTAAATAAATCTCAATCTTGAGAAATATAAAGGAATCATTTTGATGGGACAGTCAAAAAATTCTTTAATTTATAGTCATTTTATCATCTTACATAGACATTTCCCTGCTATAGTGTTTGGGCTCAGGCATGTGTGTCTCCTATTCCCTCCCTTCTGATTGCTGACCCTTCACCGCCACCTCTGTACCCAGCAACAATTGTCCCTTTGAGGCCCCCCAAGTCCCCTCCAACCCCTGGGGTTGTGTGTGTGAGTGTGTGTGCAGTAGAGGGCCAGTCACGGCGGTCTGATCTTGTGCTGAGCTAACAGGATTAGAGGAGCCAGGGCTAAGAGGGGTGGAGTTCTCCACACTCCCGCCCCCACCGTCTGTGTCTCTTGGGGATCAGAAATGACAGACACCCTCAGCAGATGCCCTTAGAGCTGCAGACGACTAACTCCCAATACAAATTCAAAGGTGGGAGAGCAGCAGCAACAAGAGGAGCGGTGCAGACAGCTGCCACCTTGAATCCCAGGAGCTGTCATAAAAAACCTTCTTCAGGTGAAAGAAAAGCGCCCAGTTCTTTTTGTTTTTGTTAACAAGACTCCCCGTACCAAGATAAATCTCCATGATTTAGTTGCTCCCAGTGTAATGGCTGTGTCTAAAAGAAAACTGATTATTTTTAAAAGGTGCATGAGTGGCAAAGAAGTAACTGTTTTGTTTGTGGATTTCAAATGGTGGAAACCTGCCCAGCTCCTGGAGGACAGATCTGAAGCATTTGACAAGCTCAAACCAAATCAGTCCACTTCAGACCAGTTTACATGCGGCTCTAATGACAGCTGGCTAAATCACATTGGGTTAATGAATTTAGGGAGTCTCTAATCAAATCTGTGTGATCTGGCAAGAAGACTGACATCCGTGCGTGTGTGTGTGTAGGGGTGTGTGTGTGTGTGTGAACTGAGAAAATGAGGGAATCAAACCACACGGAGCCCAGAGAGGCAGATAAACACTGGTTACATGCTCTGAATACAGAATGACACAGAATGAAAGGGATTCACATACAAACAATTAAAGAAATCAAAGATGAGGCTCGACTGGCCAGCGACAGACTGTTGCCTTGCAGAAGGAAGTTCCTGGGTTCAATGCCTAACCTGGACTACTTGTGCATGGAGTTTGTGTGTTCTCCATATGCGTGTGAGGGTTTCCCAGAGGCCAAAAGCATGCCTACTGGTTTAAATGGTCTTTAAGTTGTCCTTAGGGGTGAGGTTGTGCATAGCTATTTTAACTGGTGACCTACCTAGGCTTCCTCCTTCTCACCCATTAGTCCTAGTCTTTTCCTTCTTTTCTTTTTTTTTTGCTCTCGTCTTCAAGATCTTGCAAGGACAGGTAAGTAGGGACAACGGATGGATGGAAGGAAATCTCAAATGAGAGATGAAAAGGAATAAAGAGAGTAAGAGGACTTGCCAGCATCTGAGTGCATGTGTGAATAAATGATGGCACATCTGGTGAAATAAAGAGCAAGTCACCACCGTGACCCTCCAAAGCTCTCTGTAATAAACTCACACTCTCATTACCACCCGGTTTATATGCACACACATACACGCGATACTGTGCCCACAGCTCACACTTATGAGGCGCTTAAACATTAGAGAGCTCTTTGAGACCAAAGAGAGGAGATCAAACAGGCTTGCAGAAAGAAGCAAAAATAAAGTCAAATATGCTCTGTGTGCGTATACATATGTACACACACACAGAGAGTAACAAAATGTAGTGTGCCCCTCCTCTGACTGCTCTGATTAATAAATGTCAATTAGCCATTATCATTTCCATATTTAATCAGCCCCATGTGGTGCTCCTCTGTGGCCTGAGTTTTGAAAACAGACTCTCATCGTTTTCCTTTCAGGGTTCAGTCACTTTCCCGTCTCGCTGTGTGTCATGCTCCTCTGCTCTCTCCATCAACCGTACATTACAGCCAAAGCATTCCTCCTCCTTCAGCCTCTCCTGCAATATCATGTCATCCTTCTTTCTCCCCTTCTCCCTTTATCCTGTCCTTCTTTCCCCTCTTTGTATCTTCTTTCTCTTCTGCTTTCTGATGAATGCGTCCCCTCATTAATCTTGATGTTTTTCCTCTCGCTGTGTTCGTCCACAGGCCTTCAAACCTCACGCTAATTGCAATTAATCATGGAGGGAAACAGATGCTGGGAACAAAGGCAACCATGGTTGGGGAGTTGAGAGGGTGGCACAATTCTGTACACGTGTCTTGCGTGTTTGCGGGCTGATCACTTTATACGTGTGTGCATCTACAAGTATGTACAACAGGGTGGAGGTTTTAGGGAGCTGTCAGTTTATGTGCCACGTAATGCTTGGATACCTGTTGGCAGGTTTTAGTTTTGCAGAAAACTTGGGGTTTCTGCGGGGCTTAGGTAAAAGTTAGAAAATAAGAGAAAAAGACATAAAAACAACAACCCAAATCTGTGATTCTAGTTTAAATGGACTTGCTTGAAATAGGTCAAACTTATGATCAATGTGACAACCTGTTGGAGTATTTTGAACATCTCAGTTAAACCCATAAGGTACATGTCTGGTAGTTACATATTAAAATGAACTTTTTATTTCTTGTCTCTTATTGCTCCTTCTTTCACCAGCTTTTCAAATTTATTCAAAGGGATAGAAGTAAACTTTCGCAAATACAGTCATCATTGCATGATAACAGTATTGATGTCATCATCGATACTGTCATGCAAACATTACAGTACAATCCCTATTATTTTCATTGAGACTAGATGTTGTATAAAGGTAATTTTTTAAGGCCTTGATTTTATTTCTATGCATTTTAATTGTTGCTTTGATTCATTTTTTATTGTCTTCTGAAGCTTTCTAACATTTTAAAATACATTTACTATCCACTAAATAACATGCAAACATTTTGAAGGTGACAGTTAAAAGGTTAACAGTAGAAGCTCCTATCCACTGTTACAACATGTTTGTTCAGTCAGAGGCTTGAGAAATGGCAAGAAAGCACCAGTCATCTGTTTTTATGGGTATTACACTCACACATTTGACATGTGACATGAACATGAGCATCGAGAAACCCCATCAAATAGCCAGAGGGAGGTGATGCTGTGCTCTGCTATGTTTAAATACAAGCTTATCATGCTCAAAATGCAAGGCTGCAGGACAGTGTACAACAGATCCAACACTCTCATAGTGATCAGAGAAGATCCCTCTAAGTAGATTTTGTTTATAATACTTTAACTGCACAGTAACAGATGCAAGCTGACTAGATATATTTTCTAGCATTAAGACGTGGTGTGACCTTTTAATAACCCTGGTTAGTCACCCCTCGCCTCCAAGTAGAAGATGGAAGAGATAGCATGGATGAAGAGAGAGTCAGAGAGTGGAACGGAGTGAAAGACGGAGCTCCACCTCATAAAGGATGTGACGCAGGTGTTGGATGAATGCTTGTAAACCTGAAGAAAAATTTAATGCTGTCAGAAGAATCAAAGAAAAGTGAAATGCAACACAAACATAGACAAGTTTCTTTTTTTCTTCTATTATAAAGAATGTTTTTTTTCTGGGTTTTTTTGTGTACGTAGAACGAGTGTTTGTGAATTACTGATCCTGACAGCACAGAATGTACGGCCAGGCCTCGCACCGCTCCTCTGCAGAAGCTTCATCCGTCACTACTGCTGTCATATTTCATAGCCCAAAGCACACTGAGCTGTTCGTTTCTAGTAAAAGTACAGTGGGAGGAGATCTTTACAGAATGACTGTGAGAAAGCTCCATTAATTTACCACCGATCTTTACCTGACTATCCTATAAATTCAAGAAAAAAAAAAAAAAAGACAAAGCTTTTTTTCCCCAAACACAACACAAACCCCCCTTCCCCAATAGAACACAGTCTCATGACAATTCCTTCCCAGCAGGCTCCACTCAGCCTTTATTCATTTTTTATACGATGTCTCTTTCGAGTCTATCGCTTGGTGTGCTGCAATTGCCGCACTTAACCCATTATACTAGGTAACGCTCCTCGGAACCGCCGCTCCCTCCCCAGGATAAATTATTAACTTCCTACACATCCCACCATTTATCACCGAGCCCCATCGAGGGGAGTGGGAGAACCATTGCTCATATCCATGGCAACAATGGCCCATTTATGAAGCAGTAGGATGCTGCCTATGATGAGGGGAGAGATGAGCAAAAACAAATAATACCTGTTATCAAGCCCGCTTTTGTTAAGGTCCAAGGCTGCTCTTGTTTGCGCACTTGATTTCTCTCTCTTATTTGCAGTTACCCCTATTTGTGCCCCCGTGCCTATTCATATGTGGCTCCTCACTTCTCATTCACACCACCCGGCCCTCTCCTCATGTCTGAGATGGCAGCAGTGTGGGTAATTAGATCAGAGCTTTTCTTTTGTCTCCATGGAGATGAATCATACAGTCAGGGTGACAGCCTGAGCTTTAGCGCTACGCGGTAACCTAATCAGAACGTTTGAACCCCGGCCAGAGCGGCTGCATAACCTAATAATACGCCCGTGAACCTGCAGTGACCTGCATCCCTGTGCACAGCGTGGCACATAGATAGGGGTGATGAGCGGGTCTGGTTAAACACACCAGGTCACATCCCAGGATGTGTTTGTGTATGTGTGTGTGTGTGCGTGCGCATGGGTGAGTGTCTGAGCTACAGAGGAGTAGCCCTTCACAGGTGTCCTAATTCATGAGCAATCGCAGCTCATGAATAATTAAAGACAAAATGCAAATGTGATCCTTTGATCATTTACATTCATGTCTAACAGCATTAATTAATCAAACAAACCTTCTCTTTATCCCCAGAGGAGCAAAATAATAAATAAAAAAAGGAAAAACACCAGCACTTTGTGCAGAGCGAGCCTTATGCACCCGCACTGAGAAGAATACAGACAGAAAATCTATAAAGGAAATAAGCACATCCAGAGATTAAATCATTTAGTCTCATCAGAGGAGGCTAAATCTCTGCTGAGAAGGTTAGCATGACAAACTTTTCACCAACAGTACAAGGTGAACGTAAGTTCTCGTATTTAACCTTAAATATGTAAATATTTAACCTCAATTAAAATATTTAGTTTGAAACATACACAGTGAAAATATGAATTTGAAGAATGAAAGTCAATTTTCGCCTCTCATGCTAGACTAAATAGCTGAACTATTCCTATTAATTTCTGACTGTGACACCATATGCGCCAAGGTTTCTATTTAAAAAAAACAGATTACATTGTGAAATGTAAGCATGAGCATAACCAGGTATACAATGCGATGAGAAACAGCAACATTGAATGTATGTTCATCTTTTCCAAAACCTACAGACAGAAATATCCCCTAACGCCTTCCAAAGCCAGAATTACAACTTTACATGTCTGAGCTTCACCAACTTTAGCCTTGAAATCCAGTAATGCAGATGCAACTCCAATTGCATCAATCAGCAAACCTCTTAGATTAAGACAGCATGACGCAGAACGTAAAATGAGTTCTGCCACCCATTAGAAAGTGAGGCAAGTCATGAGTAAAGGCTATGATAGATTATACACAAACACACACAAAATGAGGGGCTGATCACATTTTTATTGCGGTTTTGATACGCTTTTTTTCTGAGAGACGGACCTTATAAATTGCCACACTTCAGCCGACCTCCGTTTATAGCGACGGGATCACACAAAGGGAGAGCTCATAAAGAAACAAGCAGATCTGCTCCACTCCTCCTCCTCCTCCACATCTTGTCCATTGTCTCCATCTCTTTCCATTTCCTCATTTTCTCATTTGCTTAAGCTGAAACCCAGCTAACTTCTCTTTCATCCATTTAATAACTCTGCAACTTGTAGAGTCATGGTCTCACTTAAATCCAGACACCAACACACACATACACGACCCCAGCTATTGGAGCTCCCTGCTGGTACCACTCACCTTCTGTCATCAGTTTCTCCTCAGTGACACAGAGCGCCGTGTCTGACTTATGGAGGATATCAACATCTCTGACATAAAGGGGAAGAGTAAGAGATGCTCACCTCAGGCTTCTTTTAGGACACCTCGTAAAGCTAAATGATAGTTGAGGGGGCTGTGATATGGAGTGGAGAGAGATGGAAGGAGGAAAAGTGAGTGGAGGTTGTTAACGTTACACCAGAAGGGAGCCGTAAATAACAGAGATACAGATCTGCAGCATGTGTGTGATGTTTGCATGCAAGGCATTTTTGAGTGTTGATGGGGAGGTTAGAAAGAACAGAGTGGCTGATTGAATGATTGTTTGTTGTGTGCATACAGTAATTTACATTTGAGCCTGGCTGACAATGCGCATTATTTGCTAGCTGATCCAAGGAAGGGATTTATACTAACAGCCAGTGTCCAAAGTGTCTACCGCCGGGGTGTAAATAGCTGTGCTGCTCCACTGACACTGCCAAGCTGTCCATAAACCTGTCACCTTGGACACTTTCAGTCACACGGTACAGGAGAGGCCAGGCAACCATTAAACTATCAATTTACGCGAGGAACGAAACACAGTGTGTGTAAACGCGTTTATAAGAGTTTGAGGCCTGTGATTCTTACATTTGTGTGTCAAATGGGGATGTTTGGAAAAAATGCAGCATATTCCCTAAAATAAAAACTTTTTAATACATCATATATCCAGTTTAGTTATTTTTCAACCCAATCATGCAGATTAAAGATCACACCTAAGAAACAGCTTGTTGTTTAGCATGTGGGATAATGTGCTAAATTACGATACAGTTTACAGTAAGAGGCTCTCATTATTGTGTTTTATTTTGGTCTCATTGGGTTTAAATTCTTGCTGTGCCTAAGCGATGTTGATAGCATAATTGTTATTTTAATTTTATTAAAATAAATTAAAAATGTTATTATTTAACTGCCTCCAGTGAAGGTCACCAAATTTTCATTTCCCCATGTATGGACATTTATATGAATGAAAAAATATCCTTTGCTGCTCTTTTTTCAGAGCCAATAAGCATATTTTTGATATTCCTCCAATGAAATAATAGTTTCAAGTTCATTAATTAAAGATTTTTTTTCACTTCTTAATAGTTTTTCTGTTTAATTTAAATGATTTGCTAATTATTCTAATATAGGATCACATTGCATCAATTAAGCCACAAAGAAAAACTGCCCCACAGTCAACTAAAAGATCTCAATACTCTGCAGGAGGAGAGAGGGTGGGGATCTGCCAGCACCTCTACATATTCATGTGGTGCTGAAAATGGACAGGTTGACACCACTTGCTGTTCTCCAGTACAGTAAACAGATGCAGTACTCTAATTTATGTGAAGGCCTTTGACATGTGGTCTTGCACAGACACGTTCGCTGACAAGGATGAGCATCCAGAGGTGCTTCAGAATGAGGTCAAGGAGACAGTTGAACTGAGGAGAGGATCAATAGAGCTCTGAGTGTTTGCACACCTCTTGCTTCCCTCCCACATTTTCTTTGGCCTTTTGACATCACTCCATCTATGTATTTCTCTCCTTCTCTTTCCCGTATAAGACATGAACGGCGCCGCTACGGGAACCCGCACACCGTACAGCATCCTTGCCTGGCGGTGTTGCTGTAAGTGTGCGTCTGGATGAGTTGCAGGAGATGTGTTTGGAGACTCCCACTCACTGACACCCTACCAGCAAAAAGCAAGGCAGTGGTAGGCAGATGAAACAGGAACAAGGCAGTGACAGAACGACAAGCCGCAGAAAGGCAGAGAGAACATGTAAGGGACAAAATGCTTTCTTCCCCAGTTGGGAGTATCTCATTTTTTCTCATTAGGGGAACTCATCTAAGCTCAGAGGATAAAAGGAGGACTGATAGCCGGCATTTCTCTCCCTCTATCCCTCGTCTCGCTCTTTTTCTCCCACTGTGCACATGCCACCTAATTAATTACACCCTACCATAGCATTACTACAACAACCACTGCTGACTAATTAACAGCACGCCTCAATCATGACCCCTCTTCAAGGCTTTTGGAGGTGTGCGTACGTGTGTATGCGTGCGTGTGTATGCGTGCGTGTGTGCGTGGGACAAATGGAAGAGGAGTTAATGCGTGTGCTAAGTGATGGAGGAAAAAGAAAAGAGGAGGTGTGGGGGGGAGGGGGTGGAAATATGGATAATAAGGAGAGTTGAGAGGAGCGATGCTAAGAACGACTGCAGAAATGAGAAGACAACCATGAGACAGACAGATGCTCGAACGGAGGGAGTAGAAACACGGGAGATGGGAGCTTTTTCTATCTGCTGGGCCAGCTGGACTTTATCAGCCAGACTCCAGAGACTAGCTCTGACAAAACTAAAAGTTTCTTTCCACTGCTCAAAGCTACACTTCATAGAAAAATGTGCCAGGTGAGGAATAGACAATATTGTCTAGGTATTTCCTGTGCACTACATTGGTGCAAAATCATCTGTTATAACTAAACGTACATACATAATGATATTTTTATCAACTTTGTCATAGCTCTTAGTAAAGAGATGTGTGCTGCACTGGAGGATACCATCTTTCATCGTTGCTGAACAGCAGGAATGGAACGGAAATTCTTGAATGGATTAGCATGATCTTCCTGTCCCGTTCAGGATTTCTTCATGTGCTCTGAGATCATAGTCCAAAAACATGAATTTTGAAAATAATCTGGGCATGATTCAGGGGGACACAAAACATATAGTGTGTTTTTATCAATAGCAGTAGAGAACTGCTCTCTCTTCATATTAACAAGGCAGTCAGAGCTTTTAATCTTTCGATGCCGTATTATAGCAGGAAGAATATCATCTGTACAAGAGATGCAAAAATCACAGGATAAATTACAAAATACATTTTCAAAATTGGAATTGGTCAAAACTGTCAAAAACAAACTGTACCTTTTTGTTACAACTAAGAACTCCAATCAAGTTCAGCTGAAAAATTACATTTCGCACTACTACTCTTGATAAAATCTTGTTGAACTTTTTATTTTTCTTAAATCAGTTTCATGCATTGAAAAAAAACAGAAACAACAACAACAACAACAACAGAAAAAAAACATCGGCAGCAATCTGACCTAAAACAGACAGGTCAGAGCTCAAAGAAAATCAGAAATCAGGCAGGAAAAGACTGATGGTGCATCCCTGACATGTATATGCTTTGCTCCTTTCCTGTCCTTTATCTTGATCTCAGTGTTTGGGGAGGAAATCCAAATCATTGGGAGTTTCTTCCCAGAACCGTCAATGCCAATCCCTTTTTACTCCTCAAGAGCCTGGCCAGGCCTCAGCTGGGCCAGGCTTGTGGGCTTCTACCACCTCAAACACACTCACACTGATTGTATCACAGCGGAAAATGGAGTGAGCCAGACCCTATGAAAACACACATGGGCTGCACAAACTGCAAATCATGTACACCACATGCAAAATCATCCCTGCATTTGGCCTGGGTGGAAGAGACGTACAGAGAGAGGGGGGCGGGCAAAATAATTTGTTTAGTGCATAAGATCTCATTACTGTTATAGTCATAACATTGTTCACCCACGTCACAAACAAGCCGTGTTGAAGCCTAAAGGACCAATTATAACATTAATATTGCTTGACGCTCCGTCCTGCACATGCACCCCACCGGCGCCGACACACACATCAGACCTGTGTTTGTTCCTGTGAATCTGTGTATGGCTGATAAAAAAATTTAGACAACTGGATGATAGTACAGTGATGAACTAAGACAAGAGTATAAAAACTTGTTGAGGATCTTAAAAAACAACATAAGAAATACATATATAAGGCAATGGAAAATGGTGGTTATACCAGTTTTTTTTTTGTTTTTTTTTTTGCAATATTGTAACAATGCTTAGAAAAGACACACTAACAAACACAACCATGTTCAGTTTCTTTTATTTGTTTTTTAATTGTGAATGACTCACTTTCGCTTGTAAAGTTTCAATCATTTTTGTTCTAAAATGTTAGGAGACTAATGTTTTGATGTTTTTAAACTTTCTAAATAAAACATTTACATTTTTTTCCTAGGGCCACTGAGATCCATTGAGATTGAATTCAAAGGTTGAAATCTGTCCTGTTTCACTTATATGATCCAAATAAAGTACAAAGGCAGCATGGATTCTGCTGAAGCACCGAAGTACAGAACACTGACAGCTTCTCTTTACTTTTTTGCACTTTTTTGAACTTTTCCGACATACCAACTGGATCCAGTCCATTTATCTGATTGGTTAAAGCTTCAAAATGACAGGTAAAGACAGATGGTCCATGTAATCACATGCTAAGAGATATCTGAAGGTGATGGCTCTTTTTCAAAACATCTCCAACAACATTCTGGATGGTACAGTGTAAAATAAATAAATAAATAAACATCTGCTGTGTCAGATTAGTTAAGAAACACGTCTGTTTCTATAAAATACATGTCTATGAGACAATTGAATGATTTTGTTAAGTCTGCATTAAACTCGATGATCAAAGTGTGACAATTCATGCTCCAAGAAGTCTGAGTGAAAAAAACAAATTCTTTCTAAATCAGTTTACAGTTGAATCACATAGTTTTACTTTCTTCTTGAAATGAAAGTTTTGTTCAGAGTGAAATAGAAACATAAACACACAGTGACTTACAAAAGTATTCATATCTCTTGGAACTTTCTCTCATCTTGTCATGTTACAAGCAAAGAGTCAAATGGCTTTCATGTGAAATTTATGTGACAGATGCAAAGAAACAACTCTGAAGTAAAAGAACAATGATAAATGATTTTTTTAAAATACAAATTAAAATATGGGCTGCATCATGAAAACCAAGTCACACACCCAACAGGTCAGAGGTAAAGATGGGGGGAGTGTGAAATTTCAAGAAGGGTGAGGTTTTCTGTTAAACTGTTAAAGTTTCCCAAACTTTAACAGTTTCCAAAGGTTTTCTTCTGGGCCCCCTTATGGATTACAATAAAATCTCCCCCCAAAAAAGAAAAGAAAATCAACTGGGCACACACATCGTTCAACCAGACATAAACCTATGCACATATTTTGTTTTCAAACTCCACTGACGTTTATTTCACACTTCAGGTTGCAACAAAACACACTACAAACAATCTTTACAATGAAACACTTTTGTGTAACTTGTTTTTTTTTTTTGTTGTTTTTTTTCATTCATTCATACCACTTCCCGCGCCCTCCTGCAATGGCACGGCACCCCCCCCCCAGGGGGCACACCCCACACTTTGGGAACCACTGCTTTAAACTGAGGCAGAGATAGCGAAGCGCTAGTGAGTAAGTAGAAAATGTGTTCAACAAGGTAAAGAAAAGTTTTAGCAGCATTTTTCTTACCTGTTTACTTACATTTAGTCATGCTCAACTAGGGTTGGACGATGTGGCTGAAAAATGCTTCATAATAAAAGCTGTTGAACTCATTTTCTTCTTTCACGCCACGCTGTTTTTAAACATGAGGCACTGTAGCCAAGCCTTAAACTGCTGCTGCGCAAGTCACTCAAGTTGTTGCAAGGTAACCAAAGAGTGAGTAAGTGAGTTGTTGCTAGGCAACCAAAGAGAGAGTGAGGTATTTGACACCCCCAACCAACTTTAGCTGGCTGTGAGAGGTTGAGCTGCTCCAACCTTTCCTCTGCCTACATCTCCCAGAATGCTGTGCAGTTCAGCGAAATTAGTGAAAATCCGATGGCACGTATTAACTATTGATATTGATCACATGTCTATTATGATACATGTTTTTATTTATTTATTGGCCAGCCCTATGCTAAACTGGCAAATAAATAAAGTAAAAAACTTTTGAAAGTTTTAAAATACACTGCAATGTGATAATTATAAAACATGGTTCCTCAATATTCTTGTAATGCATAAGTTATACAATTATTAGTAAAAAGAAACATAATTAATAAATAAAAATGTGTAGAAACCAACAAGATGACACATGAAGAGAGGAAGAAAGTGAGAGCGAAACTGAAAGTGCTGTTAATGGGCCGACTGCAGAGGAGAAAGGCTGCGTTAGCTGTCAGCCATTAACATGGACGGGACTAAATTATTCACAGCGCTCTGTCACCTTACACAAGCCCTGGCTAACATGAACCAAAGAGAGATGCACGTGCACACGCGTGTGTGTGTGTGCGTGTGTGTGTGTGTGTGAATATAAGACGGCTGGTAGAAGAAGGTTCCCTTTGGGCTCAGTATTGCCATCCTGTGGCAATAACAAGAAAGACAATGCGAGAGCTTTCTCATACAAGAAAATGGGCTTAAACTTGTCTGGAAACCCAGCAGAATATGAGCTGTTACCTATAAAAGCTGTGTGAGGGTGCAACGAGCATTCACATTAAGACAAACAAGGACGTACAGTGAGCGCATGGCTTTAAAAAGAAAGAACTGTTTTGTGTAGAGGAAGCTAATTTCCATGTAACCTGCTGCTTTACGAGGGAACACGAGCTGGTGTTAGGAGGAGCAGCTGGACAAACAATGCAAGCTCACCTGGGGTCATTTACATGGATTGCCTGCAAGTCTGTGCCTCTCTGCGCTTCTGTGTGTGCTAAACAGACAAGTGTCTCCTGTTGCTGCTGCTCTTCATCACCATCCTGAAAGTGCCGTTGGCAAGGAAACCAGAGAGCTACAGGGGCATGAGACACAAGTCAAGGAGTGCAATGTCGACTAAGAGCAGGACAAAATGGAGAAGAAAAGAGAGAAATGAAAGAGTAAAAATGAAAGCGCAGAGTCCTGGAGGAGAGTGGCGGTGGGAGGTCAGGCAATGGAGGGAGATGGAGGAGGGAGCTAAAGAGGGGAGGCAAAGAGCATGTGACAGCGCGACCCATGCCTCCTGCTGACAAGCTTTATTACAGTCCCACCTGCAGAGAGACACCAAAAAGCACTTAGTCTCGGCTGAGTCGCCTGACAGTGGAGGACGGTTTAAAGGGAGGCGAAGGAGAGAGGGATACAGAAGCAGCAAAACAAGAATGAGGAGGTGACAGGGAGGCTGGAGAGGAAGAAGAAATGAAGTCATGAGGGTGAGGACGGCAAGACAGGTGGAAAGGAAGAAAACCTGACAGTAGCGCCTAAAAGAAGCACTAGACAAAATTAATCCACACTTGTAAGACATGGAAAGAACGTATAGCTAACCTATATAACGGACAACATCACAACAACATAAAACTGGCTCAATTTCCTCTATCTGCTGTGACATAATTTGCCGCAAGCTACAAGCTCGGAAGCAGTAATCCTGCTAAAACACCTGTTTCCTGGTGAAAGGGGTGTCAAAGGTCAGAGTCAGGAGGTTTCTCCTGACTGCTCGTGTCTGACAGAGTTCATGCTGAGACAAGTCTCCAGCCTGACCTCGGTGTTAAACGCTGAGCGATACAGTCAGACCAAGGCTCACCGAAGCCTACATTAAACATTTAAACAGGAATTTAAGTTGTTGCACAAAGATACATTTTGTGTTAAATACTTTCCAAAGAGACATGCTGACTTTTGTTAAAGCTGCATAAATATCTGCAAAAGCAAATCACCTTGCCTGGCTAGAAGTTTTGTCCTTGTGGAGGACCAGTGATCTGGTCCAATTAGCACTCAATACAAGTCTCTACAGTCAATTACTATGTCTACATTAAGTATTTTTAGAAGTGCAATTCTTCATTTTGATGGCTGAAAACTAAACAGAAGCCTTTTCTTTGTTTGTTCTTTATTTTCCTCCTCTAAAAAGCTTTTACAGGAGATTAATTTAGAAACAAGTTCTTCTGGCTATGGTTCATTGAGCTGTTTTGTTGGTGTTTGCTTAATATAGACTGTGATATATGGTTTAGCCAATCACCTGTAAAACAGCTTTTCAAGACACTTTCCAATAGCATGTTTCCCAGATGGTTCAGAGTAAAAAACATCTGGCACATCAGGTTAGGTGTGATCACCCCCAGCACTAATTGGTCTCAGTACAATTATGTAGAGTTTCTCTGTGCAGTTGAGTGGTAAGTTGTTCTAAGTATCCCTCAAATAATTTGCTACAATTTCCTATCATGATGCCAAGAGCTGTGCAGAAGCCAAAACTAGATACAGCAAGTCATTTGTTTGTTCCTCTGGGTGGCTCATCGTGATTTTGACTTCATATTTTGACAGATGTAACATAGGTTCATAAGATAGGCCTCATGCAATGAACACTGAACACTGTTCTAAAATATGTGGTTTCTTTTGTCAAACAAAAACTCTCTCTGAAATACTTTCTCCTGTCACCGTTTACTGCAATTTATGCAAAGTGTGAGGAGGAAATAATTAGGGGGATGAAATGATGAAGGGTTTATTACTTCCTGGATGCAGACAGCTCGCATCTATTAGAGCTCCAGCTTGATGACGTATCTGGTGATGAGTTATGGCCAAGTAATGACATGCTCTGCTGGCTGTGAATTCATAGGTCTCTGCATAAGCGTACTGTCCCAGGCTCCAAGGCTCAAACCAAAGACGCTAAATCAAGCTCATGTGGATGTAAGATGAGGGAAAGTGATAGAAGTCGAGAGGGAAAGAAAGAGATGGAGACTGAAGCGGAGGGAGCGGTGTTAATAGTCTTTTTCGTAGCCTTTCAGGGAGAGGAATGTGTTGGAGAGGGGACAAATCAACCAGGAGTGACTGCACAAATAAGGTCAGTGTGACCATAAGAGAATCCCCAACTTGAACGCTGGACAAGCACACACACATGCACACAAACAAACACATAAAACACAAACAAAGTCAGTGATTGAGTGAAGGCATAAGTCCATGCCCACCCCGTGAGTGGCTAATAACCGTGGCAGAGAGCCAAACCCACTGTCTCCTGACTAACTCCCACATGCCCGCCCGGACTGGCGCCACGCTGCAGAACAGAGGTCTGCTTTTCGAAAATCCTGTGATCAGTGCATTACTGAGTTAGTCAAACAGATAAGTGAACACAGGCCATGCAGCACTCCTGCCACTCAAAGAAAATCAAATCTGTAAAAGACAACAGGGACACCATTAATTAATATCTGCTCGTCAGGGCTGCGGCTAAAACTTGTCACGAAAAGGTGCACACCTACGCGCATGCTCTGCTAGCTTGGAAAAAGAGGGCAGCAAGGTTATGCTGAGCCAAGTGTGGTGATGCCAAGAGGCTCAGTATGTTCTTCAGCGGCATTTTAATCACTCTCTCACACACACACGCACAAAAAAAAACAAAAAAACAGGCTCCTCCATCTGCTGCGCTTCAGAAAGCCGACGCAGGCACGTCACTGTCACCAGAGGCTAACCCGCCCTTCCTCACTTCCCCACTGATGGGGACAAAAGGGAAGATGAAAAAGAAGGGAGCTGAGGAGGGGGATCCAGCAGTGGCATTCCACACTATGCGTCTTCAGTCATCCTTTAGTCTTATCCCAAAAAAAGTCCACTTCCCTGCATTCACAGTCAATGGACCTTGAGCCCATTTTTCAATGAACCCACTTGCTGCTCTGAGCTAAACCCAACAGACAAACTAAGTTTTACATGTGCACTGCATGTTTTCTGGAGCAATTTCCAAGCTTCTCCTCTTTTTAAACATTTTTACCAAAACTCCTAAATCAACAGAGACCACCCCTCATCCCAGGCGTATGCCAAACATTATGAAACCTTCTCAGCCTGCCTCAGGCTTCAGCCGTACCCTTTCTTCAGCGGTTTTCCAGGCTCCCGCAGAGGATAATTGCAATTGTATCAAACTGGCCAGCGTCCAAGTGATTAACATTGCCAAGTCTGCCAAGTCCAGCTGTGCTACAACAATCAAAACACACACTCAGGACAATCACATCATGGCCATGTGTGATTTCTCTGCCAGACTACCCTTACAACACAAGCATACCAAAACTATTGACATGTCTAAATGTGAGGATGAAGCTATGCGTGTAAAAATTCACTATATTTAAAATTTGAACGTTTACTTTGTCTATTTTTCATCTGCTTGCTCTTTTATTATTTATTATTACAATTTTTTAAAATTATTTTTTATTATCTTCTTATTGTATGTTGTTCTTAACTTTCTTGTACAAGCACTTTGAATTGTCTTTGGCTGTAAGGTGCTATATAAATAAAGTTGCCTTGCCTAAAGGCAGATAAAGAACTTCAGAATGGTACAGTTTTTCTAACCATAGTTTTTTTTTACAATGTACTCTGGACAGAGATTTTATTAGTACCAAGTTGGACTGTCTTTCTTCTGCCCAATTGTTTGGCATAGACTTTGCAAATTGTTGGACATATTCATCTGAGATTTTGGTCTATATTAAAATGACAGCATCATGCATTAACATCAGATTTGTTTGTGGCATGGTCCTTCACGCAGGCCTCCTGTTCAACACTAAGTGAACAGTGCGCAATTTAATTCTGACCTGTGGGCCACTGGAGAGCAGTGAGTTCATTGTCATATTCAATAAACCAGTGGTCCTACAGTCATCTGCACAACTACATCATTCCTTGGGAAACAACCAATCAGAGTGAGGGGGAGGGTCTTAGCTCTGTCAATCATCATGGTATATGCACTGCTCACAACCTCCCACTTTCTGCTTTCTGCTATGCAACAGTTTTTTCCTGTTAGTAGAGTCTGACTGCTCAAGCCGGTTAGCCTGGCCACCCATGACAACAGATAAACAAGTTTCCTGGAACAGGAAGTTGTTTCTCTGCCATTAGTACATGCAGCAGCAAGAGGTTGATTGACAGCGTTAAGACACTCCTCTGATTGGTTGGTTTATGTTTGGGAGCGTTGCATGTCTTCCAATGACAATTGTGGCATGGGGAAGTGGTGGAGGAACTCGATGTTTTAACATATCACTTGCTCTTACTGCCGTCATGGGTCACGACATGGCGAAAATTTTAACAAATATGTAAAATTTACATGCTGCACCTGTAACAAAGTGAGTCACTGCCATTTTGGCTAATTCACTATTTATTTTAAATAATTTATAGCTAAGTAATTAACTGCTGAGTAAATGTGTGGTTGGTAAAGACCAGGGTTACCTCGCAGTGAATAAAACGTGCAGGTGTGGGATTTCGGTTTAAACCTGATTTGATGTTCAGCAAATCTGTTTGCTGCGGCTCCATCGTGCAAACATGTCAGATCATTTAAACCAACTTTGTTTCAGCTAAAAAAGAACAAAAAAAGATGTACATTATATGGTAAGCAACAGACATATATTTTCTATAGATTCAGTGTTCACAGACTAAATCATATAAAACTATGCCTCTTGGATTCTTTACTTCGCTATTCCACTTCCTGCAAACACCACAGTCATGCGTTATGCCATGTTTCCCGCCTGAGCGGGGGAAATGGTCCGTGTCATGTCGGTGGGAGCTACAGCGAAACACTCATGATGGAGAACACTTAAATAACTCATGAAAACCCCATTTCAAACCCGCAATGAACCACTGAGAGGATCGCTCAGTGTTATGCCTGTGTGTCTGTTTATTGTGGGGTGGCCCCTTTGTCATGACTGTTTAATCAAGCACCTTGTGGTTGTGCAAGAGTGTCCCTATGTGTGTGTGTGCGTGTGTGCGCGCGCGTGTCTGCGTGTGTGCGTCAGTACATGTGAGGGATCCGTTGAAAAGGGAGCTTGAGATGAGTTCCTGTAAATGACAGGGGGGCCCCCATGGCTAAACAGAAATAGCCTTAGAGAAAAGGGAAAATGAGGCCTGAGCATGAGAGTGATGAGCAAAAGAGTTGAAGCAGCAAAGTAAAAGGCAAACGGTGGAGAGAATAAATTTAAACTTCATACAAAAGAGAGACAAGGAGGAAGCAACCAAAAGTCATCCAGCAACACCTATATGAGGAGACAGACGTCACACTTTTCACTCTTAAAATCCACGGCACAGACAGACTCCTTCATGCACGCGTGTATGAAGTACAAAGTAGCATGTTTGTAACCAAGAGGTTGGGAATAACATCACAAAAAGGTTCACATTACCTCAACCTGATATACATTTTAAATAAAGCATTGCTAACAGTTTAACCTGTAATCTTTTCCTGATCTTTAACGTTTAGCTGACCAAAAGCAGAACTTGATTGGATGTGTTGCGGTTGGTTTTGCAGATTTGAATTAGTAATAATTTAGAGCAGTTGCTGCTTAACAATGCAGTCAAAGGCTGGCCAAACAAGCATGAGCACCAGATATTTGCAAAGCAAACTAGAGGCAAATCCCCACTGTCTCATCCTGAGTCAGAGTGCAGATAGGATCTGTGTCAATGTATTGAGTTAACATAGTTTGTTTGAGGAAGTGGCAGATATTGTGGAACTATATAGAAGTGATGGAGCGTGGCTAAACATATGCATACAGCTGACACGTCAGCACACATCTTGGAGACAGTCTCAAAACTATTATTTGTGACTTTTTGGGTTGCTTCATCTCTCTGGGGGCTCGCAATTTCTTGAGCTTCCACGCAGCTGGGTCAGAAAAGTGACTTTTCGTGTGTGTGTGTGTGTGTGTGTGTGTGTGACTCATTGTAGTAGTTAAAGCTAAACTTCCTCTGCATGTTCTGCAGAGAGGTCTGTTTCATGGCAACAAAACACAAACAGGTTCCAACAACACAGCATTAAACACTTAAAGTGAGAACATGCTGCTTCTGGCTGGTAAAAAAGCAAATGTTAATGTATCTGTTGTGGGCCGTTTGTCTTAGATGATCTCACTGGTATGCAGTGAGGGAAGCAAAATGAATGGATAACATGCAAACTAGCAGATTCTGTCAAAAAATGAATGCACATTTACCACCACTCTGCTTGAATAATTAGTAAAATCTCAAAGACTATTTACTCAAACTAAGGTTTCTACAGAAAAGAAGCTGCAGCTCTTCTGTTGTTGGAATGCTCTCATTTTAGAATCAGGACTGGACAACACTAAGTCGACAGGGCTCACAACTTAACATAACTTTCTCTGATAGGATGTGTAAATCTTCAACACTGAGTGGCAAAGTTTTTAATTCATTTTGCAAAAACATGACACAAAATAGACCAAACATACAGTTCAGGGAAAAGGAGAAATTAATAAGGTCGAATTTAGGAAAGAGGAGGTCATTTGTGCCTTTAGCACTTACTGGGAAGTGGAGCGTCTCCTCTCTCTGGCGCTAAGGTCACAGGGCATGAAGGAGTGTGATCCCGTGCAGGTCGTGAAGACACTGAGTCTGTCTCTTTAGTGGCTCCAGTGCTACTTGAAACCAAAGCACTGGCCTGAAAAAATATGAAAATAAAGAAACATAATTAGAGGTCATTTTGAGCAAAAAATTAACCTGTTGGCGCAAAATATCAATTGCTAAGTCTTACATCCAAACTTTGTTTTTAGCCACATTAATGAAAGTGTGATCAGTGGCCACAAATTCCGCTTTTGTGCAGCACTAATTTATTTTGTCTTTATTTTCGCACATAAATGTGTCTGATCATCAACCAATCATAACCTAAATGAATTCAAACAGTTTTTTAAATGTGATAATTAATGTAATAAAAAGTGATCTAAACTAACCTGACCCAAATTCAAAAAGGCACTAAACCTATTAACTGGAGCCAATTGTTAATAAGTCTTTCACATTGCTGTGAAGGAATTTTGATCCACTCTTATTTTGCGAATCGGTTTTTAATTCAGTCACATTGACAGAGCTTTTCAAATCATACTATGGCATTTCAATCAGACTTAAGTCCAGACTTTGACTAGGTCACTTTAAAACTTTCAAAAAGTTTCAGAATATTTTCTAAACTAAAGTTTATCAAGATGATTTTATGGCAAAAATAAATATGGACCTTTGTGTTCTTTTTAGTCTGCAACAGTCTTTGCCCTGGATCTCTCCCATTTCTGCCATTTTCTTTTTGCTTGTTGAATCATAAATGCTGACCTCATTTGAGGCAGGTGAGGTCTGCAGTGCTTTAGTTGTTACTCTGGGCTGTTCGGGGTTGTTCTGTGGCCTCCTGTGTTCTTTGAGTAATTCTGGTAGGCTAACCTCTCCTGGCAAGGTTCAGCTGCTCCATGTTTTCTTCATTTGAGGAAAATGACTCTCGCAGTGGTTTGCTGGAGCCTAAAAGCCTTAAAAATTACTCTGAAACCCTCTTTTGACTAATGGATGTCAATTTAGGCCTTGGTGTTGCTGTGAGACTTAATCAAAAAATCTGGACAATCAGAGTCATTTCATGATTATATTATTATATTTATAGTATATTATATTTTTCACATAAATGTGGGTTAGTTTGGATGGCTGTTTAGTTTAACAAATTAAATCATCACAGCTTTTTGTCTATGGCATTAAAACTGTGTCACATTTACCTGTGACAAAATCAATATGTAACATGACGAATGATTTTCATGGCACTGTAAATGGACAAAAATTGAGCATAAATTACCTAAGAGGACAGAAAGTAATGCAAGCTATCAGCAGTACTAAAAGAAATTAGTTCAAAATGCAACCCCTTCACTAAATAACCCAACTGGGATTCAGTGATTTTCAAGCATTATTGGGGCTGAAAAAGCAAAGCCAGCAAAAAAGGAAAAACAAACAAACAAAAAAAAAAATCTCCCACCATAAATAGAGCCTGATGTTGCAAATATAGCCATTAATTGCAGATTTGTTTTGTCAGCGGTGCAACCATTTTTAGCTCCTGTCAGAGCACTCTGATTCCTGCTATAAAAAGACAACAACTGAAGGGGGATGCAGCTCCAGGTGAAAAAGTGCCCCTTCCCTGAAGTGACAGAGCTGCAAAGCAGTCAGACAGACAGAATCAAAGATGGAGAGAGACACCGAGAGAATGGCTTCGCCTGACAGAACCAGTCGTTTTGGATGTGCTCTACTCCACTACGCTCCACAACAGAAAGAGGAAAGCGGGATGAGATTTCACGACAGAGACAAGCTGACCATGAAAAGCAGAGGCAAAAGCAGAGGGTGGCTGTCAAGATGGAAAGAGAGGAGTGGAGTAGATTAAAAAAAAAAGAGAAAACTCTGTGATGGCTCCCTCCACTGACGATCAGCAGAGAGACAGGCAGGGAGGTGCATCATATCTTACGACAAAAAGGCACCCTGGGCTTATGAAATATACATAGCTTTCAGCAAGAGCTACAGACACTGTACCACAGAGCAGAGGAGAGCCCTGAAGACTGACAAGGCTCTACTACCTCTCCTAAACACCCTCTGCTAAAAATAAAACACACACACACACAAACGCAAATTTCTAATTTACTCCTCCTGAAGAGTGGAGGGATGTGATAACATGTTTGCAGGTGTTTGTCAAAATCAAGGTGTATGAATGCTTCTTCCTCTAGTTACAGAGTGGGCAAAACCCACAACCATAACTATGACACACACAAAAAAAACCACAAGTATTTTGGCTGTTGGCCTGTATGTAAATTCACCAACTGGTCATGAGAATTTCTCTTTTTTCTCTCTTCTGTCTCAACGGCCTCTTTCAGACCTCCCCACCTGCCCTCTCTTCAAGCCCTGACAGCTGCTTTACAGCAGCACCAGCAGTTAAAAAGCATTTAAAGAGACCTCACTTAACAGTAAATTCACCCTTTGTACAAGGTAATGATCCACTTCTCCTACGCACTGTAATTGCTGTGCCACACAGTTATTGGGTTCTTGTGTGACTAAGAGTTACCATGAAGACAGTGGCAGGGTGTACTCCCTCTTTCACTTTATTGAATTTCATTGTTTATCTTCCTCACCTGACAAGTTGGGTGTGCCTCTTCTGTTTACATCCTCGTGTGAAAAAAAACAACAAAACCTTTCAAGCAAATAATCATGTCTGAGCCGGGGGATTAGCTATACTCAAAGATAAATACACAACGAGTTTTCTTCTGCTCTTTCAACCACTTCTTTTTCTTTTCTTTATGAACAGAAGTGCCAAATGAATGACTTAAATACTAAAGGTAGCGATTCAAAAGTGAAGCCAACATGATTTCTAAACAGCAGTTCAGGCACAGGAGGAACTTAAGCCCACAAAATGTATCCACAAATCATCATAACAGATGGTGGAGAGTAACACATTTTTAGATTTGAAAGCATACATATTGCTAACGCATCATATGACTCGTAGGGATCCAAACTATTTAGCAGTGGCATAACATGTCAGCCTTGTATAGAGTTGTTAAAGTGACAAATATTCAGACACCTGTTGAGTACGAGAGAAAATGAGAATCACAACAGATGCTTTGCCAGCAACATAGTAGTTACTTGAGCTAAATGTTAATGTAAGCATGCTAATTTGCTAATTAGCAGGTGATTCTGCACACAGGCGTCTATTAAGAGAACTCACAGAAACACCCTCAGTTTTTTCAGCTTTAACACATTTGCACAAGGAATTAACTAAACACTCTGTAGTTCAGTAAAAAAATTTTTAAAAGTTTAAATCCCCCCTTCTCACCCTTGTATTTACAACTACATGTGGCCAATAATTCAAATTCTTTCCATCTCTTCTGAAATGTAATTGCTCCATGCCTATATTAAACATGCATGTAGTGACCACTAAGTAGTGGTTGCTACATACAATCATACTGGCATAAAAAAAATAAAAGCCACTAAGTAGTGGTTGCTAAAGGAAAACACACTGCTGTGTGTCACCTAAAGGTCATAAAGTCAATAATTGGACTTCAGCAGTGGATAATTATCGAATTCTAAAATAATTGTTTGTTGTCATGTTCTGTCTGAACTAAAATGTAAGATTAACATTAAATCTTCACTTTACTGGCATAAAAACCACAATTCTTAGGGTGTGAAGTAAAAATGATTAAAACTGCTTTAACAATAGTATTGGCATTGTGATAAACCACACGTGGCAATACAATTTAGGAATTAATTTTAGCAGCTGTTCATTACAAAAGCTGAATTCTGACCTCAGGCTTTAGCCCCCTGGCCAATTCAGCATTTGCCTGGATCTCCACTACATCAGTATGTAGCTTTGTAAATGTTTGCAAATTAAACATTTGCATTAAATGCAGTTAAGAACTTTAAAAAGTAAACTGGCATTAGTGTTTTTTTTTTTTTTTTACTGTTATGCACATTCAAAAGGCATTAAAAACTTAAGATCCTCTGTTCATAACTAAGATGTATCATGTCAGGATGTGACAAAGTTTAATATTAGAACCCTGATAGAGATGGGTAGAATAACTATAAGTATCGTTTTATCTTCTGCACAGAGTAAATAAAGTAACGCCATATTATTACATTATTAATATATTACTGCCCATCCTGATAAATGCCCTTTCAATAGACCAGAAATAGACCAGGGACATTTAAGATGCAGAGCAGGAGTCATGAGGTGAAATGAGAAAGATCTACAGAGGTAGTACTAATTGAGGTTAATTCCACAGTTCAGCATTATCTTCTCTAATCGCTAAGGAGGAAGCTGGTAATGGATGATGCTGCACTACATGGAGGGAGCCTGCCAGCAGGAATTAAAAAGCGCTGTGGAGTATTGTGTGTGCCCTTAAAGGATCACAAGACATTAGCAGCTGAGTGCCAACCTTGATAGGAATATACAAACATCAAGGCAGCCTGCAGGTTTCACCAGTAATATATATGTGGTTCTGTGTTTTCTTTTTTTTGTTTTTGTCTTCTATATTGTCTTCCTTTAACCAACATTTCATCTGTCAGCTGCATGAAACGGCGTTGACACTATCTTGCTCACACAAACTAGGTTTTTGACTAGTTTGTGTGAGCTAGTTGGAATGATGGAGCATCATTCATAAGCACGTCATTCAAAGCGGCGTGCACCTTGAGAGAATTACTTTTTCTCCTCTGATTCTTCTGACCTTAAGCTTTCAGGTCCACGCCGGTCAATACTTCCATGGCACCTGCAGGTCAGCACCTGCCAGATTCATTAAGGAGGAGGCCAGGATCAAGCACTACATCAATAAGAAGTGGTGGGGATGAACATTTGTGCGTGTGTCTCTGCTTTTATAACATGATGTAACATAGTCTTGGGGGTACACTTCCTGTTTGCATGGGGGCCATGTTATAGCTTCTACTCTGTGTGTATGTGTGAGTGTGTCACCAGGGAGCAGTGCCATCCATAAACACTGCTGACAGGCCAGACAGGAAATACACTTGAGGATGTCGATAAGTTAGTCAGCAGGAGTGAGGAGAGATCGATACGACCCCGGCATGATGTCACTGCCTGAAGATGAGCTCACCTCAAGATCTACGTTTAAAGACTTTTGATTCACCGTATTTTTCACATGGTGTTCAATATTTTTGCTTTATGGGAAAAGGTAAGAGCAGAAATGATAAAACTCTTCATGAAAATCTCCTTTTGTATCATGATAATCAACCAGGAAATACGTGTTCAGAAACTGCTTTTGAGCTAATACCTCACTCTACAGTTTGTGTTTTTGAATACATTGAGTATGTTGGTTTATTGTTGTCAGTTTCCAACATTTTTCATGCTTTTGTTTTGCAAATGCCTTGCTGTCCACTGTTTGGTTTTAATGTAAAACATTCTCATCTTCACTTTGCTGGTATTGCCATGTATTTCACTTATGCATTGCATCACTTGATGTTTGTGAGCGCTAAAGCAGATGTTTATTCATGAGAATGTGCTAGAGATTAGAAGTTCGGCATAACTGTGAACAACAACCAGCAAACAAAGGTTCTCCCTTGGGCTTTCTACAAAATAAGGACATGAGACTTATTTTTACCACAGGGAATGGATGCCTTATATCCCAGTGCTCTTCTTTCATGGCGTTGTCCGCGACTGCCTGTGTGCGTGCATGCTCTGGTCGATAGGTGTTTGTGTGTGTTCTCGGCTCTGCTGACATTTCCTCAAACGTGGCTGACATTTCCAGGGGATTTGAAGATTTGATCCCGTCTGTGTTTGAAGAGCTGTGAGCTGCCCTCCTCGCAGCACTGAGGAGAAGAGTGGAGCAGAGCCGGCAGCGTGGCCCTGCCTTCGGGGCCCTGGTCCCTGCTGCATTTGGAGCAACCCGTCCCCATTCAGCCATGGAGCGATCGGGAGAAGACCTGCACGTTGCACTGCCAGCCTCTTAGAGATGATGGGTTCACTGCTTGGTCTCTAACTTAGTCTTGTCATTTTCCCCTGAGCCGCGGAGTGTTTCGCTTCTTCTCAACTGAGGCAGAAAAGCTATCACCAAAAGATACGAGCGAAGAAAGTGGAGAGATAGTTGCCAAGAAGGGAAGCAAGAACGTGTGAGAAGGAAGGGGAGTGATCTGCTTCTCATGCTACAGGCTGGTTAGTGGAGCGAACTGACACATACTGACATCTCTCTCGCAAAGACACTGAGTTAAAAAAGAGCTTTGCTACTCTTTGTCCCTGCCTCTTTACTTTTTACTCGTTAAGCTGTCCCACTACTTCCCTCCTCCTTTCTCTGCCTACCCCAAGGCTCCTGTGTCTTGTTTTTTTCTGCCTGGATGAATCATACAGCAGTCCTGTCCTAACCTGGAACTCAAATTACACCACCAACACAAGCACACACATACTCTATGTGCACACTCACAACAAAGGCAGGGGTCCTTACAATAGCTCAGAGGAGGCCCAAGGACCAAACACAGGTCACAGTTGGGTCAGTCAAGGGCAGACGCACAGGAAGCCCCCACAGAAGCAATCTTTCCACTGAGGCTGATCCGGGGTTTGCTGGATGGATACACTTTGACACATACAAACTCAATAAACCTCAAGCAGTGTACAAGCATACAACAGTTATTCTATCAGCTGTCTTTCGGCTTATAAAATTTCAATGTTGGCTGAACCTTTCAAGATTTCTAATATTTACGAAGAAAAACAACTTGGCCTGCATGCCCAGTTACAGAAACTAGAACCCTCAAAGCTAGAAAGTATAGTAAATAATCAAAATTCACTTTATCGCTCAATAAGCCTCTCCTGTGCAAGACAAGAACTGGTCTGCTGTGGATTATACAGTATGGCCAGATTTCAAGAGAACTCCATAAATGATGATGGACATGACCTTGGAGCACACCATAATCAGCCTCAGCTCCATGTCTAAAGTAATACCTTAGCGAGCATTATAATTGCTAATAGGTTTCAGAATGACTCAGCAGACCCTTATACACTGTAGGTGGTGTACACAAGCTAAAGTAAACCCCCCTCACAGTGCAGGATGCTAGAGGTCAGCGGATCGGCCAAAGCGAAAGCTGATGCAATATTATTCCGGCCTTCGGTTGCCGGGGATGTCGTCGATAAAACAAACATGTGTATCCTGAAGGACTGGGCTCAAAGGATACGAAGTACTAAATCTGAAGTGTCACCGTGAACATTTTGTCACTCATTGGGTTTGTTTTGCCCTGGGAACAGGATGTAAGGACACGAGTGACCCAACGAAGATACGATACTTTATTGACCCCTGAAGGTTTTTGTGTGTCCTCCTTCAAGGCAGGTTATTGTCACACAGACCAGGAAGAGGCAGACATTAAAACTGGATTGCATCCAAAACATTATTGTACTGACAGTCATGTATACACCTCAGTCTGTAGCAGATAATGCAAGGTTAATACTTTTGGATTTATTATTGTTATTGGCAAAACCTCGAGGTAAGCCGCCAGCTGAATGCAAAAAATTGGGATATATGTCAATAAATCAAACTAAATACACATTAATTAGGACAATGTGCTGAATTTTGCTTAGTCTCAGACAACATGCTAGCTTGAGAGATACAGTATATGCTCTTGTTCATTCATGCACAATGAAGGAACATGCACAAAAACACACACACACACAACTGGAAACCACTAGAGGCGTGTCTTCCATCCAAGTCCACTAACAGCTTCAACAGGAAGAGGGAGAGTGCGATCGATTGGCCTCTTCCTGCTAAGCCCAGCTGTGAGAGCAGAAATAAGCTGACCATTTTCCAGCCTGTTTCCCAACTAAATGTAAGAACACACAGCCATCCACCTGATACAAGTATCACATAAATCACTCTTGATTTCCTGCTCCTGGGGAATTTGAGAATGCACTTTAGCCGATTCAAATTTACATGCACTTTTGTTTCTTTAGTGTGGAATGCTAGAAAGGTTTGAACCCTATAAGATTAAACTAACTGGAATCTGTTTAAAAATCAAACTCAGGTAACGCAGTTTGTTCTCTACAAAGCAAAACTCTCTGGACAGTTTTTCAATTTGTTTTGCACCCAAAGTATGACCACTTGTATTTTTCCTCAATGTTTTTCTTCAATTGTTAC
The DNA here is from genome assembly GCA_010277075.1 of Poeciliopsis retropinna. Lineage (NCBI taxonomy): Eukaryota > Metazoa > Chordata > Actinopteri > Cyprinodontiformes > Poeciliidae > Poeciliopsis > Poeciliopsis retropinna. The sequence goes on along the minus strand of VMRM01000006.1, from coordinate 13,631,854 downwards.
TTGTATTCTGTACAAGTGAAGCTAAAACCTTGTGACACTAGAAACATATTCAGATAATTTGAAAAAAATATTTATTTTTTAAATGATGAATGAATAAAAACCAAGGCAGACTGAAATGGGCAGATTTGATTTTCTTAAGTACCAATAATAAATCTTGCCAGGAATTGCTAAACTGCTGCATCATCTGCCAAAACTGTCAAGAAAGATCAACAAGCAGACAGATTTAAGGTCCATTCATGCTAAACAGTAAATACATAGATGCATACCAACAAAGACTGTCCTTGTAAAAAAAAAAAACAAACAAAAAAAAACAATACTACTGGAGGCGCAGTATAGCTCACATGCCGTTAGTGAAAGAAACTAAGAATACGATTTTCTTTTGTTGTTATTAATATTGTACAGTTTTTAAAAAGGTCACTTACATCAGAACATTTGTTTTGAGAAAGTACATATTTCTACCTCATTGCCATCTCGATGTTGAAATTATTGGATTAAAAGCAAAACAGAGCCTACTGAATTCAAGCAACAAGGTGGACTCGCCAGTGATCATGTAATTGAAAAAAACCCCAAATAATTTATACCACAGTAGTGGATGCGTCAACTTGTTTTGAAACGCTCCCCTGCATCATTACAATATCCGTTTTGCAGCAGGAAATATTTTGCCATTTTAGTTTCCTGACGTGTTAAGAGATGCTAAATATAACCACATCACAGTGGAGGTTCAATATTTCCCACACATATAACTAACTGGAATTTTTGCATGCAAACTTTATTTACTAGGACCTGGAAGGTTGGAATACCTGGTGTCAGCCAAAACCGATTTTGTACTCATATATCTGTTTTCAGGCCTCAGGAAAAGATATGCAGTGGGTAATATATACAGCAGAGCACAGCAAAAACAAGTCTGGTCTCAAGTGGGGGGAAGAAAGTAGGGATCCAGGGAGAACAAGACAGAGAGAAAAAGAAATTAGGAGGGAGGGGAAAGAACACACAGAGCTGTTTTCTGCTGGGTGGGTAAAGTGTGTCCAGGGGGCATATGAGTGAGCACGCACAACACAGAGTCTGTCATTAGTTCCAGCTTTCTGCAGACACAACAATCTCTGTATGTGTGTGTGAAAGAAGACGAGAGTGACGAAGCATGCAGGTGCTTCTCTTGGCACATGTGAGTGCTTTGTGCATATTTCTGGAGTTTAAGACATTGATAGAACCCTTTGTTGTTGTTGTGCTGGTCGTCTCTGATATACAGCTCCTCCAGGATCACAGTCTGTCCTCCCTCTGCCTCCTTGCCTAACTCTGTGTGGGTAATTATTTGCAAGGTAAAGAATCCCCGATCTCCTCTTTCCATCCCCCTCTCCTCCCTTCACTCCCTTCTCTGTCTCTTTTGCCACACACGCTGCCTCCTGTCCACCAGCTGCCCCCTTTTTTTTTTTACAGCCGTTCATCAGAGCTATGATTAGCGACTACAGGAATCTTGTGTTACTACAGCCGACTCCTCACCCCAGCCCTGACCTTTCACCTCCAGATAGCCCCCCTGCTGCCGCAGCTGTGTTTTACACTGGGATGATGGACTCCATTAGGCCTGACGCCTCCATCTACTCACATGGGACTGCTGAGGAATACGCACATAAATACGCATGAACAGACGCATGCATGCAAAGATGCAAAAGATAGAAGCAGAAGCACAATTCAGAATAAGTGGACACACACACACACACACACACACAAACAAAACGGGCTTTGGACATGCTAATGCATGAGGGCGGCTCTTTTATGAGATTACACAGTCATTACAGAGGAAGGGTCATGGGGGGCACCTGTGGCTCCAGAGTCCATCAGAAGCCTCTGTGTGAATTTGTGTGCAAAACCTCTGACAGCATAAAAGCGTACTGTAGAAAACTAAAGAATGAGCAGACCTGGAGAAATGTTACACAGCCAATACTTGAACCATTCAGCGGGGCACTGTGCATATGTTCTGTATGCAATAAGACTCCTTTTGTATGAGTGTGTGTCCCTGCATGTGTGTGGGGGCCCTAGGCCGTCTCTGACAGCTCCATGGTAGCCATCTGCTGGCAGTCACACCAGGAGAAAGCAACCACAGCCACACAATGGAGAGCAATGACAGGCCAGGATTTGAGGGTAGTTTTGCATGTGTGTGCGTGCGCGTGTGTGTGTGTTGGATCCTTCTCTTCAAGGATCCAAATGAGCCCCTCTCTATGAGCATGTGCAGAGGGGCGTGGCTGTTGTTGATAGGCTGTCTCTGTTACCAGGCGATAGATTAACAAGCCCAAATGGCCATCTGAGGAGGATAGATAGCATGGACAGCATGGACCAGTACGGGCACGCTTACTTTCCTCCCCTCTTTCTGCAATTGCCCGTCCTGTGTTGATATAGTTATTCACATGTGCTTTCTTTAGTTCCCAACTGGTCTTTAATTTGAAAGATAAAAACAAAATGCTAGGATTTATGTTTTGCTATTCTTTTTTTTGTGCGCAAACACAGACTTGCATGTCGTATAGAGGGGGTTGCTTTGTGTATCTGCTCAGGCATCGGTACAGTTTGCCTGTCAGCTCCTCCCCGTTTGCTCCTCCCTCTGTGTGCAGGTAGGTTGTCACTGTGGATGCAGACAGATGGTCGGTGCTGGAAGGAAGCTGGCTCGCTGGATACGACACACCAGTCTGAGAGCAAGCATCATCCAGCTGGGCAGAGGGGCCTTCAGTGTTTTCTAGAAAGAGCGTGCCAGGTGGCAGGGAGACGGGCTGCCGGTCTCTTGCGCACAGAATCTTCCCGCTGCTCTTTCACAACCAAACACGGGTAAACTAAACTAAAGGCTGCTTCTGATGAACAAATGGGTTAAGGCTGCATGTCAGAAGCTGAGGGAGACTAAAAGTGAGAATGGCTGATTGTAAAAAGAATCCCTCACTCTGCTGCTCAAATTAGCCAAGCACAGAGCTTGGCATGGCAGCTCTTCAAAGACAGCCCTCAGTAAGAGTCTGCTCCCAAACCTCATGCTGTTGCAGGTTCGCCTGTGTGTTTGTGACAACGAGCATGCAAGGCTTCACCCTCCTGTAGCTTTGAGTGGGTGTGGAGGGGGCCGGGAAGGGGGTGCAGGTCCGTTTGCCCCTGCCGCACAAAGGCTGGCATGGCATGCCCGCTGGAGCACAAACAGGGCACACCTATTTACACAGAGCTCGGCTAAATGGCAGACATTGTCTGGTGGAGAATGCAACACTTAAGCTGCTGATTAAGGCAGAACAAAGCCCTGAGGGGGCAAGAGCGATGCACAGCGCAGGAGAGAGCCAGAAACAGGGAGGGAGGAAGAAATGAAGTGAAGCTCTGAAAAAGGGGGACACTCATTTGATGCTGCTGTGGGAAGGTGAGCTGGAGATGGGGAACATTTGAAAGAGAGGAGGAGGAGGAGGAGGAGGAGGAGGAGGAAGCAACAACAACAACAAAAAAAAAAAACAAAGTGAGAGGCCAAGAATTGGCAGAGGTGTGACTGGAGGCAGAGGCAGTCATTGAGAAGTGAGAGGGAAGGGAAGGTAGGTGGTAAGGATTAAAAGAAAAAAGGTAGGAAGAGGGAGAAGGCAGGGGAAGAGCAGGGAGGCAAGAGATAAAAAGACAACAGAGAGGGAGAGCTAGGCAGGGAGGTGATGAGAGAGAAGACAGGCAGGAGCTGCTGTCGAGCCGTCCCCACTGATAAGGATAAAGTGATGCCACACCAGAACAGTGAGGAAGGTAGCAGGCAGATAGCACCCTCTAATGGTTGACATGCACTAACCACATGCCCTCAATTCTGCCCCCTCTGGTTCATGTTTGCAACTACAGACAATTTAGAACTCAAGATATCCACTTTTAATAAGCTGTAATATGATAGAAAAGTTCATTTATTTTACTAACTCAATTCAGTAAGAGAAACACATGCAGATTAAATGCATGGACTGATGTTTTCAAGCCCTTCATTCTGTTTATTTTGATAATTTTCATCACAAAAACGTGACATTTAAGTTTAGAATATTACGTAGAACCAACTAAAAAAGACAATATTTGATACAGGAATGTGGACTTAATGAAAAGTATGACTAACGGTGGCTTATAGGTTGATATTTTCAAGAAGTACTGTTAATCAGATAAAGGAGCCTAATCGAAAATCATATACCAATATAATAAATATGGCTGTATGTCTGCACCTCAAAAAAACTAAATGTAAATATAAAAGCATAAAATATGAAGTAAAGTATTTAATTGGTCATTCATTTCCAACAGTACATTTTTATATCATGTAGATTGATTGCACAGAGAGTGATGTGTTTGTGATTATGTCCTCCATACAGTGTGATATGGAAGCGTCTTAATGCAATGTTGTCTGAACATTATTTTACATAAAAAACCTCAGTCTTCAAAGAATTGTGAAGCAAAGTCTATTCAAAAGTTTGTAGATAGCGCTTCAACAACTAATTTTGTATTTTATTTTGAAACCGAGGCTACAGAGCCTAACAGGCACAGAGTCCACGCCGCTCTTTGTCCAGAGTGAAGTTTCCACAGTCATTGGACATTTCTGGTGCCATGTCATCTTCTGTTGGTGGTCCATTGTGCTTTATAAGGTCCAAAGTCCAGAAACACGTCATGCTTCCTCTTGTCCACGAGTTTTATAGAGATGCTGATTTCATTTTCCAACCGTACTTGGCGTCTGCACACACGGCTGAAAGTACCAGTTTAATGACCATGTATCGCTGCGCTTGATTCCCAGAAAACTCTCCTTATCTAAAGCCAATAGAGAATCTATGAAGTATCATCAAGGGGAAGTTGAGAGACACCAGACCAAACAATGCAGACCAGCTGAAGGCTCTTATTAAGGCCTAATTCATTCCTCCTAGTCCACTGTGCTGTTCTGTTAACCGTAAAGACATAGATTTTATCATTTCCTCCAGCCCAATTAAATTCACATGCAGCAAAGACATTTGTGGCCACAACCACACAGCAAACACAAAAGTAAAAACACAGCAAATTAAAAGCAGAAGAAGAACATGTAGTCATAATTTACCCACAAAAAAAAAAAGATGCTTGGAATATGCCACTTTGGGTGTGGCAAATAACTAAATAACATATAAAATACAATTTTTGAATTGAAATATGGATTGTTATACCAACAGTCTAGTATAGGAATGTCATACAAAAAAGCAAACAGAAAAAACCCCCGCTGAGTTCTGATAATGTATAATATGAGCAGGCATGTGGAGCACAACATGGAGTCCATTGTGTGTTTTTGTGTGTTGATTTGTATGCGTACAATCAGTGGCATGTTGTTAACATATGGGGGAAAACAGACTGTGTGTGACAAGGGGTGAGGCGCTCTGTGAATGCGTGTGTATCGTAGCAACAGGACAATTGTGGTATCACAGCAGTGAGCAGCTGGCAGCTCAGGACACAAGGGCCATGATGGATTCAACATGATGTGCATGAGTGTGTGTCTGTGAGTGTGTGTTACATGTAACAGCTGTGCAAGGTTTAGGTGCGTCTCTGGGCATAAACATGCTCATATCCATCTCTGGTAAATCCAAAGCTATTTGATTCAGTCAGTTTCAAATCATTTCTTTATATTTTGCTTGCAAAATTTGAAATGTAAAACTTAATATCTATTAGGACGGCTGCTCATTAACCTCAATGTAGATCATTAGACAATATCAACTGGGTCCAGTGCCAATCATCCTGGAGCCCAGCTGTGCACCATACTGTGGAAGTTCTCCATGCTGGGAAGGGGCTAGCTTCAAAACCTCAGGCCAGTCACAAGGCCCTGGCCTGGGCAGAACTCTGTCGTCATGGGCTCCAGCAACTGCCAGGTTCTGCTCCACAGAGAAGCATCAGGCTGCAGCTAATAACCACCTCCAAACCACTTTTGGAAAGCAGAGCCAAGCCACAATAAGAGTATCACATATTTCACTCACACGTCTCCAGTCATTTGGCCCAGTACCATATGTCCCCATGTTCTTTTCCGTCTCTCATTTTGGATGCTGCGCGGCCAGGGTGAAGGAGTCAGTGAGGAGCATTCAGCAAATTATGACATCCTCTCAGGGCTAACCATGGAGTGATTAGAATGCACTCATCTGCAGTATTTTTCTGTGCAAACAGTGATGTAAAAGAGAAAGCACGAACGCTCTGAAAAGCAAATGTTGCATTCTGAAAGTGTAATTAAGTATATCATCCAGCACATTAAGCAGATGGTTTTGTGTTAGTTTTATAGACATGAAGGTGTAGATGTAACATGACGACAGAAAAGAGACTTCCGAGATTGAGACATTTTGTTTTTGTTAGATTCTGTATTGTCACTCCCTCCGGCCCCCTGTCTCTCTTCCTCATCATTTCCAAAGCTACATCACTGGATGGAGGATATAGCTCAGATGAAAGCCACAACTTTCCGATTGCAGAGAAGCAACTTTGTTTAGTCAAAGCAGACCTAAGTAACAATGGATGTCTGAATAATTATATCATCTTACTCCACTAAAATGGGACTTAATTTGCATCAAACATGGCATGTTAATAATAGACTAAAATAATTGTTTATTTGGTCTCTAGAAGGGAAATTCACAGTTATCAAAACAGAAGCACAAAGGTGCACAAGGTATTTATAACAATTTAATAACCTCTACAGTAATAAAGATTATGAGTTAGAAAAATCATGCAGCAAAAAATTTTTAAAAATTATTTAAATGAGAACATCTAGATCAATGCACAAATAAAATGTATCTGTCCAACCTGTAAACATGTTATTGTGCAAAACTGCAGCGCCACATACTTGCCAAAAACCCAAGGAGCATATTAAGTTATCACAACAGCACTTATATTAATAAGAGTGTGTTATAGTACTCACTTTGCTACATTCATGGGCCTGTGAATAAATCAAAATGCCATCAGGATCAGAGCTATGAGCGCTGATCACGCACAACACAGTGTGGTGTTGTGATTGTTTAATATACTCCTCCAGTTTTTGGCAGGGATGCAGCATCCTACTGAATTGGCTATTTGCAAGAATACAGAATCTGTGTGAAGATAAGCGGTCAAATGCAAGATTTAAAAAAAAACGTTTTATAGCTTTTTATTGCTGTTACCGTGGCATACATAGAGTTGGAGATGACGTCCAGAAGTGATGCTGGTTTATTGATTTTGACTACCTCCTGTCAATAATCTATTTTACCAAACTGGGTGTTCTGGGTTTTAATTCAAACCACATTCCTTTATGCAAACTAATGCCCAGCAATAGGTTGAACATTTTCCAGAAACAAGAAGTTATTCTTTGCCTCCACCTCTTTGTCCAAACACAAACAAAACTGGAGTTTTCTTGTTTTAACAACAAAAAAAAAAAACCTTTCAGTGTAGAGATTTCAAAAACCATGACATAAGAGTTACCTTTACAAATGCTCATTAGAAATGAATATGAAACTTCAAATGTACCCAATAAGTCAGTGGCACCGTGGAAAAGGTAAAACTTTACTGCTACCTGCAAGCAAAGGACAGGTTTCGTTTTGTTTTTGAGCGTCACACAGACCATAAAACTCACATATTTATAAAACTTGTAAGAAAAAAAAAAGATGTCCTTCATTTGGTATTGTCCAAACACAGCAGGAAACTAAGGATAATTCTAAGCTAGATCTTTTGGGATTTGTTTGACTGTTCACATGTTTTTCTAAATGGCGGCAGGGAAGAAGGGAAGTCAGCTCACAAATATATATTTACTACAACCTCAGAAGACACAAATGCTGACAGCTGGCTCTCATACACACCACGAGAGGCAGACCTCAGCCTCACCATGAAATTCCTCACCACACGCAGACACACACAGGCTCCTCGAGACTTCATGCATCACTGCACCACTTCCATCTCAATCCCATCACCCCCTCCTTCACTCTCCTTCATCACAGCACTGTCTCTCTCTCTCTCTCTCTCTCTCTCTCTCATCCTTCTCAGCTGCAGCCACCTTATCAAAGCTCTTTCTCGCCCTGATCTGCCAGGGTGAACGCCATGTATGTCATGTAGGCCACATTCAGATCAACCTATTCTAGCCCCTGTGACCACATTAAAGGGATGCTATCTCCTGATCACACCAGTTTGCTCCCTCCCCTGCTTCCTTCCCCTGCAGCCCCCGTGAGTCTGTCCACAGGCCTAACAAGATCGATCACCTCTAACTCCTTGTACTCCTTGCTAAATCAATGGTTTTTTGTCTCATTAAGAAGTGGAAGGAGATGCATTCTTTGTGTGTCAGCGTGGGAGGGTGCGTTTATTGCATTGGAGGCAAAAAGGGAAGGAAAAAAGGAGTTAAGTGCTTCAGAGGTGTGCTGCAATAAAACGGAGGTTTATTCTGAGAGACTATTAAAATGAGCCGTGATCTACTGTACTTGCAGGGGGGTGAGAAGGTAGAAAAGGTGGGCGCGCGCTGTCTGCAGAAGAAGTGGTAGAAAAAAGCGGTGTAAGAGTGGAAGAAATGTGTGTCTGTATGAGCTCAAGACTGTGTGTGCACTGTGTTAAGAGAAGAGAGCCAAACCTCACCACTGACTTGGCCAGGGTCTCTGGAGCCAGAGAAAAAGCCCTGAAAACCACAAACTCTCTGTCTCACACACACACGCACGCGCGCGCACACAAGCTGAAAGTGTCTCAGTGTGTGAATACGTCATTTCAAAACATGTGCTCCTGGCCAAGAGAGCAGGGGAAGTTACTTGTGAAATAAGGATGTAAAAAACAGAGAGAAACTCCTGCAAGCAAAAAAAAAAAGAAAAGAAGTAAGTAAAAAAAAGAAAAAAAAAAAGAACAATGCAGAAATTCACTGGGAATAAATACAAACATACCCTCTTGCTCCCCTTGTGTTAGCCTCTCTCATCCCTTGCCCTCACCCACTCCATCGTATTTAAATTCCCTTCACTGTGGTTCATTATGTTTCCCAAAAGCGCCAGAGTAGGTGGTAGCATTGCTGCACTTTAAGTCAATAGCGGGACTACAGAGCCATGAAAATGAATAAGGATAGGGGCTCTTCACACAACATCAATGCATAAAAAGGCCTGGGAGTGCTCATCTACAGCGTGGCTGCTCTTGCTCCATTTATATTTCACAACGAAACTACATTAGCTGGCCCTGGATGAGCAAGCATAGAGACGACACATGGAGCTCTGCCTTGCTCTGCACGCAGACATACAGAAACTCTGATGTGTGTGTATTTCACTACTTAAGCGGAGGAAAATATGAAGAAAAAAAAAAGAAAAAGCAAAGAAGGTGACGGCTCCGAATGCAAAACGCCACACCCTCCTCAGGATGCTGACAATGAAAAGGGCAAGCAGGCATGCTTGAGAAAAAAGGCAGGAGGAAAAAGGGGGAACATTACAAAGGTATCTCACCTCAAAGAGGTCAGTTTGTCTCCTCGGAGCGACCCTTTGTGAATGCAAGAGCAGCAGAAGACATAATCAGACCCACACACCTCCGTCTGTGTCAAAGCAAGCTTGTGGTAGGGTTAAGAAGTGGTGCTAAAAGAAGGTGGATGCAGCCTGCCTTTCACATGTTTGTTTTTGCCGTTTTTCCTTTTCTTTTTTTTTTTTTCAGAGGGCTGAGCAGTGTGCACTTGTAAGTAAATGTGTGTGTGTGTATTTGTCTGCGTGTTAGCAGGCTGGGAGACAAAAGGAGCATATGGCAGCAGTGGCAAAGGCTGTAAATTAAACATAGAGGAAGATTAGATAATGAATGTGTGCTCTGAGACACGGAGACAGAGCCGAGCCGAGGGCGGAGCAGGACACTACAAGACCAAAGCCTTGTGTGTCCGTGTGTATGTGCTGTTAACCGCATAATAAGTGAGCAGAATAACCCAAGATGTTGATGTCTAACTGATATGAAACCTGAAAATAACAAAGATTCAGAAAATTAAACACAGAAGGACATGGAGGAGGTTTTGCACAGGCTTTTACCTATGATGCAACCTCCCAAAAAATGACCTTTCAGTCCATTTAAATGATTCACACATGATGTACGAGTTGAGCGTCGCTGACAGCCTCTGCTTCGCTGTGGGTAATCTGTCACTGCCTCGTTACTGACCACAGGAATTGTCTTAGTAAGATAAGAAAACAAGAAGAGATGTGGTGATGGAGGGGAAAAAGAGGCCCTGCATATTATAATTTCCATAATGGGAATCAGTTTGATGCAGATGAAACTGATGTGTATCTCACTTTATATTAATACTGAGCGGCCTGCGCGCCTCAGAGCTCAGCAGGAGCAGCTTGTTGAAAAATGGGCTTCAATTAAGATTCAACAATTACTTAAAGAAAAATTTAAGCAGCTTCAGGAGAACTCTGATCAAATGCAAGAGTATTATAATGCAAAAGGAAAAACAATGTTTTACTGCGTTATATAGTTTTTCCATAAGTACTATGCATTGCAAGAGGCTTGTTTATTCTAAAATCATGTATTTGAACTTGGTTTTACTTGAGCAAGTAGAATGTAGCTCAGGCAAAACACCTGTCTACTTACTCTACATAACACCAACCCAAACAATTCAAGCTACCGCTTGAAGAGTCACTAAACTAAGCAATCACCAAATTGTGTGCAGAAAAACACCAAAAAACATTATTTTTAATATTATTTTTCTCATCTCAATCATCAAAATAGGAAAAAAAAAAATCTGCTTCACTGAAATTACTTCTAAATGAAGAAATTCTATGTGCAGACACATCCCTCTGTCTGCACCCATATGCATCACCGCTGTATGCATAGACATCAAGAAGAAACTATAATCACAAACCCGGGAGGTGAGGGTGATCCGCTGGAGCCATAATGAGGGAATACTGTTGTTATGAGGGACTCTACAGCTCTGATTACAGCCGCGGTGTACAGTTTCTGGGGTTGGAGTAAACACATGAGAGCACCGCTGTTGTGGGGATTTGACAGTATGCATGCAAACACACATGCACACACACACGCACACACACACCCATACAGGTGACAAAGCAACACAGCCGGAACATGAACAACACGATGCTGTCAAGTGTGTAAGCTTAGTAGGCTGCAGCCCAACACTCACTACTTTCCCCGCTTACCTTCTGTCTGCCTTAAAAGACAAAGCATGGCCCTGCTGCCCTCTGCTCATTAGCAGTGGCAGAAACGGAGGTAAACAGCCTATATGCAAAGATATTTACATGCTGCTTTCGTCTTTTATGTTTGGCATCCTTTGGATCTTTGTGTAGATTTGCGTTCGGCAGCAGGGAAAAGAGGGCAATCCAAATGCTTATATTAAAAAAAATTTTTTTTTAAAAGATTGAAAATAAGTTATGCAAATTATTCAGTATTAAACTAGTTACTCCAAAAACCAGCAATGGTAAAATACTGATGCAATTAAATATGTTGTTGAACTGCAATATCGCTTCCTTTTAGTGCCAGTCAGGGCCTTCAGAGCCATCTGACTGCCACGGGGGATTCCTCCAATTCTCCTCTCAATCTCATCACTAAACACGCTATAAGAAAGCCACTACATTGTGTGTGAGAATGTTTGTGTGCGGTGCTGCACGAGTTTACGAAGCCTATGTGTTAATATGTGCACGAATATACACTCAGGGGTGATATTAGTTAATCATAGCCTTCACTCAGCATAAATAAAGACCAATTACTGCGCTTCCCTATGGGCCCTTCACTATTAGCACACTAAAGACCCCAAAGAGTGCTGCTCCACAGCTAATACAGCCTTAGTGCAGGAGTCAGTCAGCTGAATCACAATGATAAGAAGTAGACAAGGACAACACTTGCGGTATTTTTAGTGTCATAACAAAAATAATTTGAATATTAAAGAGCAAGTAAATGTAGCTACAATTTATTGGTCTAGCACAACTAAACCATTTTCTTTGAAGGACAATTAAAGAGATTTCACTGTATAATAAAGTCTTACTTGGATGCCTGCAACAATGTGCATGCATGACATTACACTTGTAAATAGTCCTTTCATTTTTTCTTTCAGCCCTTTCCTTGATAAAATGAATTCATTCTGTCAGCTGGGTTTAAACTTCTCTAAAAAAGTCAGGATAATGTGCTATTGTAGATATTGAATAACATTTTATAACATATTCTAACAAAAAAATAATAATAATAATAATAATAACAGCACTTAAAGTCTGAAGACACTAAAGTGTGTCTGCATGGATCGGAACATGTAGTTGTACATATTCATCCCATCAGTGGGTCAGTGGCACCAAATCAATCTACTCAGATTTGTCTGTGGACACGCCTTATAGGCAGGTACACATTAGGTACTTTTTTTCCACAATTGGGTTGATTCCAACATCAATAAATGATATATTTGAAAACAAATTTTCTAATTGCAAATTTTCTTGACAGCACTGTTTGTTTGTGGGGCTTTGACTGACTGCCGTGACAGTCAGTCAAAGACCGACAACCTCTGGCCAAAAAAAGACACCGAGCTTGAGCCAGGCTGATATGAGTCATATGGGCAGTTTCCCGGTGCGGCATTAAACCTGTGGCTCATAAGAACCAGATAAAAAAATAGAACCAATCTGTCTCATCTGTGTAGAACTGCACAGCATTTTCTCACACCTCAGATTTGAGATGATTTCCTGCACTCTGACTGGGCGGCGACGGCGCTGTGAGGCCTATGTGATTACTTTTCATTATCTCCTTCATCGCAATAAATACCAGAAAATATCAAGATAAAATTATGTGTCCATATAATCCATCACTAGCACAAACTGCGTTCGAGAAGTCAGAGTGGTATGAATTTTCCAACAACATAGTGGGCAACAGGATTTATAAAGATATTCAGCAGCAGACTTTACAATCCACAACATTGTTGTGTTACACTTACATGCTTAAGCTGGAAAATCACGCAAAAAACATATTTATTAGTAGCACTATGAACCAGGATGTCATTCTTGCTTAATGCTCCTTAGCACACCAGCATCAAATTCTTTCAGCAGAAAGAGACAAACGATCAGCTAATAGCATTTACAACAAGCTGGGTCCCTGTTATCCAGCATGCTCTGTATCATTTGCATTAAAAACAAATGAAATGGGCTAGCCCAGAGGACACTACATTACGACACACCCTAAGCAAAACCTGCTCTTTAGCTTCCGCTACTCATCTTTTGCGCATTCAGCTGCCAGCTTTTGTAATGTGATATTCATCGAGTTAAACAAATATAAACACAGATAACCAAACACTGGAACGCACCCGCCACATCCCTTCTGGTCCTGTACGTTTAGTGGGTGTCTTCTACGTGCGTCAACATCACTGCTGCAATCACACGCTTCACAGCACATGCACGAAAAACAAAGCATACACACATATACAGTGAATCCTCGCTGGCAGCCACTCATCACTGGAGAGGCCAACCTAATTTGGAGGACAGGCTCCTCTTTGCCTGCTAGGGAGGCAGCAGGGATTATGAGCCTTTATACACACTAATCTAGTTTAGCCACCCTGGGAGTGGGAATGTGTTTATGTGTAATACTGGGATGTGAGAGAGTGTGAAAGAGAACGGGAGGATATAGACTAGAGAAAAAGAAACGGGTAAAAAACAGAAATATAGATTAATGGAGTGCATGGTAACCGAGTGTTGTTGTTTTTTTTTTATTAATTTGAAAATGATGAGCAGCAGTTTGTATCTGTGTGTGTTCTTGCTTGTCTAAACAGTCTGTGCAAGCAGAGATATGAAGGCTCAAAAACTGGTGGCGATGTGGCTGAGCTGCTTGTCCTCCAGTGACTGCTGGGAAACACACACACACACACACACGCGCGCACACACACACACACGCACACATAAACAAACAGTGGTGTTAGTGGTACACAAGCAAGCACAGCCCCTACTGGCATAATCCAACGAACAGCAGTGTTTGATGTTGATGCTCGTGTTAGAAAAAGATATTTGGGGCTGCAGGAGTCTGTGTTAAATTGAGGCCTGGGAGGTCAGAGGTCAAACCTGCTGCAGGCAAACATCTGCAGTCCCAGGTGCTGCTTGAGTTGGACTGACAGCTGGTTTGAGCATGTGCACGCTCATGTTGACACAGAGACACAATGCTGACCGGACAGTTTCCAAACCTGCCTGGTCTGTGTTAGCTCACTGTTTAAGAGGTATCTAAACAGAGCTGTTTGTATTTTCCTTTACTGGCAGCGCCTCTGTATATGCAAGTGTGTTGCATGAGTTATCGAAAAGCATCAATGCATTCCAGAGTTCAAAACACAGGATACAGAGCTCATGGCCAAACCCGAGCCGAGACAACTCTGGGAAAAGATGAATGGATTGGGTGAAAGAGGAATTGAGATTTGGTAGAAAGCGAGGACCACAGATTCTACAAGCTACATGTCTGCGTGTGTCAGTGTGTGTGTGTGCACTGCTTTGAGTAATTACAGACTTGCCTGGTGTGTGGAGCCGAAAGTCTACCACAACAGAGCCTGAGTGATGACACCATACACCGCATGCATCTATGTAAAAACATACATCCACACACACAAGCACACCACACCAATTATCATACAAAGCGTTTAAACAGCCGCTCTTTGTGCCCACTCTTAAAACCACACATATTGTACTTTCTGTGCACACTTTTTAAGTAGTTCAGAATGACTCAAGCTGTTGCACAAGTAGGCTCGTTTGGAAACACGTAAATGGATATGCAAACATAAATAGAGACAGAAAAGCCTTTGGGTGTAATTCATATAAAATCTGTTTGAAAAAGTACCTGGACCCACTCCCTTATTGCACACCGTCTGTCTCTAATTTTATTTTATTAAGAGGAGATCCAGATCTCCTTATTTGCATCCAGATTATTCCTCCGCTGAATGGAGCATTGCCACCATCTGGTGGCTAATAATGTAATTACAAACTTAAAGAGGTTCTCTGTCTGACAAAAACCATTACATTTCTTAGACAAATTATAACAGCATTGTTATTCCAAAATCATTTTGTAATAAAAGCATAAACAGAAATACATAATAATATTTTGTCTTCGAACAAAACAGGACAGGCAGAAGGAAATCAAGTGGAGAATCTTTCCAGACAGTGGTCATTTGGAACAAATCAAACAATAATGGCTGACGCCGGTTTTTTTTTTTTTAAATGTCTGGAATCCATCACAAGATCCCAAATCTGTTTTCTAGCTAGATATTTGTCATTCACGTGGCACCTCTGGACAGAATGTACAACAACCAGCATGGAGACAGAAAAAAGGAGAGATGAAAGTACAGATGGAAAAAGAAATAAAGAAAGAGTAGTAAGTTTAGCGAACATCAGTATCAAAATATGAAACACGCTGCCCGAACCAGATGCTCTAGGGAACGGCCTGGGTGTTACTCGTTAAAATTTATTGATTTTAAAGCTGCTGATTTTCTGTCATTTCTTAATGAAACCCACCCATTTTGGCGCATAAATACAGATTTGACAGTCTCTTGCAAAAGTTTTGCTACCATTAAAAACATTATTTCATTTCAATGTGTTTCATTGGGGTTTTACATGATAAATCAACATGGAGTTTTGTAACACTGTGAAATCGATGGAAAAAGAAATCAGGTCTATATGAATTTTGATAAAGAAACTACGCATTTGTAGTTGCCTTGAGTCAATCATTTGTAGAAACACCTTTCTCTCTGCACAGCAGCGAGTGTTTTGGGGTACATGTAGACCAGCTTTGCACATCAAGAAACTGAAATTTCTACAATTTTCTTTGCAAAATATCTCAAGCAGCCATGGTTAGCATCTTTGAGCGACAATTTCAAGTCCTACAACAAACACTTTACATGATTTAGGAAAGGCTTTGATTGGGTCAGTCTAACTTATGAATATGCTGTGATCTGACTCGTTCTCTTATAGCTCTGCATGTCTGATTAGGGTCATTGTTCTGTCCCTGCTGAAGAGAATATTTTACCACAACAGTTGCCTCTGTTGTGGTAAAACAACAAATAGAAATATACGCCACCTTTTTCATGAAAAAAATTAATAAATAAAATGTATATATTGTTTCACAAAAATGTACACTCATTTGTTTTGGTTCAATACAAATGAAGTTGGGTGAACGATTCTTTTTTCTTATTGTTGACAATCAGGTGATTGTTAATCTATTTGTATGATTGAGACTCAGTTAACTGCAGAAACGCAGTTACGTGCAAATGTCTTGAATTATCACTGTTGTCCTTGTTTCCAAGGGTAAGCCAGACGTTCTTGTAATCTTGTAAATTAATCTTGTGAGATATTTATTTCTAAGTTAATCAGATCTTCAAAAGTTGTGTATCTTTTTTTTTTTTTCATTCAATAAATAAATTGTCATTAACTGGGTCTTCAACAGAAGTGTATCTGCCTTTTTACCACCTCTTTATTTATTTTAGTCTGCAACACAGATCTTCATCCTGGTTCACCAAAATATTACACCAGTTCTCTGATTCGAGACATGAGGAAATTTTCCGAGTTTGCATATCAATATATTGTTAGCTGTTATAAGTCATTAAATTGTTGTAATCAAACAAAAAGACTGAACAACCAACCAACCAAAAAAAAGAAAAAGAAAAACAAACAGAAAAAACAATTATTACAGCATTTCTAAGAGGATTTGTGATCAGAAGTAGAAGATGTGAAAATCCATACAAGTCAACTCCAAAGTTGTTAAGGTAGAACATCTGTGAAAGAGAGAGAGGGGTGAGGAGGAGGGAAAGAGGAAGGTCAGGGTTAAACAGAGAGAGAAACAGAGAGAGGAGAGGAAGGAAAGAGGAAAAGAGCAGATCAAGGCTTGAGAGCTTTGTGCTCCCTCTCTTGGCAACACTGCAGCTGTGTGTATGTGTGTGTGCGGGCACGCTCTCTCTCTCTTGCTCTCTCTCTCTCTCTCACACACACACACGCTTGTGTTTCTGGCAGACCCAGACTAGGCATTAAAATTATTGGTGCCGCCAGCGTGCCGCGGCCCCTGCTGAAAAGGAGGGAGGTGAGCAGGGAGGGCAGAGGGAGGAGGGAAGAAGGAGGGGGACTCACCAAGTGCTAATCAGAAACATGTGTGTGTGGCTGACGCAGCTCTGAACAGCTGTTCCCATGCTGAGGGCCTGGCCACCACACACAAACCACTCACACAAAAACACACACACGCCACACATTTCCTGTAAAGCCATACAGGTATAATTATTTAGCAGCTAACATAATCACAAGCACTGCTTGCATATATATATATATATATATATATATATATATATATATATATATATATATATATGCGTGTGTGTGTATAATTTAGCAAGCTCATTTTTAAGGGGAAGAGCAACTTTTCTTAAGATATATGCAAAAACAAAGTTTTAATGGGGGACTGAGACTGAAGAAGGGAGATGCAAAGATGCAAAGATGATTAAGTGTGGGACAATAAGAGATCTGTGGAAGTGGCATGTACTTTTCCCCCTCCACACACACACACCCACACACACACACACCCCCACACCAAAACGGGATAACAGGAACAGCCTGCAAGCAGAGGGAGGAAAAGCTTATATTTATTCTATCAATGGAGGGAGGAAGAGCCTTCCACATTTCAACCCATCCCATGGCAAACACTTACACACACAAAATCACCACACTCCAAAACAGAAAGAAGAAAAACCCATTCTTACTTTCCTGCTTTAGATAAGCTGCAGCGTTCGTATTCATCTGTTTGCAACAGCACAACGTTTGCATCACTGAACCTCTGACGAGCGTACTCCAAAGAGAGCACTTTGTTTTTCTAGCGCTGTGTAACAAGGCAGAACTGTGATGTGCCCTTTCAAAAACGGTCCCTTTGTAGGGTGCGGGGAAGTGGAGGAATGTCAAGAATCTACCCAGAGGATGCAGAGTCTGTCCGGTCAACCATCTTTATATCTGTATAACCCAACAGATGCCAGTCTAACCAAAAAATAACATGACTGCAGAGCTAACCAGAGGAATAAGTTATCTAGCTAATTTTGCTATGTGGTCACTGATAACTTTATGTGATAACCTTACACACAAAAGCTATTTGCCTTCACCCTGAGTTTAGTAAGACATGGTAAGAGTTTTGACCTTGAGAGGGGTCTTTTAAAATACCGTTTGCCTGTCTGTCAATGGTCTGTTCAAACAGTCCTTATGTAGATAGAGGAGCTGTCGTTTCTTCCCTGCTTTTGGATTTTACGGTTAAGTTACCAAACTTAAACTTAACCGGTCACACTTTTCAATTGTGTGTTTGCTAATCTCATAAAATTTTTCTCCCATATTTTAGGAAAAAAATAACATAAAATCAAATACTCTAAGAGTCTCCTCAAATTGTCAGTTATTCATTTGCTTTACGAAGAAAATAAGGCTGCTTCCACTTTCAGATTCAAGAACTCAGCACACTCATGTGAGTTATGACAAAGTGGTTCAGTTTGTGTATACTTCTGATTTAATCTTTCTATGGTTAGTCATAATGCTTTAATTTAAACTTTCCTGTTTTGTAACTTTGCTTCACTTGCTGTCCCAAGTTTGTCTGCGGTAGCATCATGTTGCAGTGTACATCTATGGATGTGTTTTAGTAAAAGCTAAGCTGGACCATCGGATGACTATGAATGTTTCTTTTGTTTCAAGGTACATTCCTGATAAATTATTTATTTTTCACTCACCATTGTTTTTCCCCGTTTGATGTTAAAGCCTGAGCAGGTGTATGGGAGGGGCCGGGCCCAGCATTTCCTCTGTTTAGATTTTGTTGTTTGGTTTCACCTGTTCTATTATGGTATGGTCTAATGAACTGTAGCTTTCTTGTCAGTTTGGTATAAAACCAGTACGATTTTAGATGCTGGAGATGAATGTCAGACCCTAAATAAACCCAAACAATTAAATTTATGAGGAGAACCTGCAACTGGTGGCTGATGCATTTTTTTGTTTGTTTGTTTTTCACCTGTTTTAACCCTTTGACTACACTACCTCACATGAGTAAATCAGCATGGGATTAAATACTTTTGCTATTCATTTATTGCTGGAATATCTAAGTATCAGTTGTGTGAATACTCTAGCAGTGGCGAACATGTGTTGCACATACGGCATATAAAAGTTTTTTTTTTACATTTCTGAAAAATCCATGGCAACCTAACTTATCTAGTTATCTAATAACAAATCCCATATAATTAAATGCAGAGGAGGGTAATAATTAAACATTATGCATCCGAGGAAACTGTTTCTTCCTATGCCACTGAAGCACAAGAAACATATGCAACTACGTAAAGGGGTATTACTTAGCAGCACAGCTCAGAGGTGCAACTCTGCAGGATGATGCATGTGTCTGGCGTGCACACAGCCTCAACACAACAGCTGAGATAAGCATAAAAAGATTTGCAGGCAATAAAATCCACTAACAGCCTGGGAACAAATAAAACAAAGCTTTTACCAGTGGGCCCGGGGTGTGTGCGCGTGTGTGTTAAATGGAGGGGATGAAAGAGCTGGCGGTCAAGAGCACCAATGGCTTTACCAGATACATTGCATAGTGACACCATGTAGTGCTGCTTATGTGTCACTATACCCCAGTCCTCATTGTCAAGAGACAGGTTCACCTTGCAGCGGAGGTTTTGGCATCCAGTCAAGAGTGGCATCAAGTTCAGGTCAGAGAACAGGCAAGAACTATAAATAAATCTGCACTCAAACAGAATCACAGACTCAAGTGAGCAGATGAGCATCATTATAGCTTCATTATATAAGACAGAGAATAGATAGTAAATGGATGAGGTGAGGCAACATTTCAAGGGACATAATAGTGGTGGTGCCACACTGGAATGAAAAGAGTTGCTTTTAAAGCAATGGAAAAAAATGACTCAAGCAGATCTGATGGGTGTGGAGACAGAGCGAAACCACACATGTGCTGTATCATGCGCATATGTAAAGCTTTCACATGTCAGCATGCACAAATAAACACAAATGAGAAAGAAAGCAAGATGTCCGGTGTAGCTTGAGGGCAGAGAGAAGAAAAAAAAAAAAGAAGAAAAGAGTGATTGTGTTTGTGAGTTGGATGAGTAAGTCCAGACTCCATAACAGATGCGTCAGACTTGATCCTCTCAGCATAAACACTTTTTTTTCAGCTTATGAAAAACCTAAGAAGAAACATAAATGTATCAATAGTGTTTGTAATCTTAATAATTTACAAGCAGTCAAACCAAAACTAAATCCTATCAACCTGTTCATGCAATTAACAAGTAGACAGTCAATAAGAAAGAATAAGGCTCAGAGTGATGAGGTCAGGAAGGGGATTGTTGTGTGTTTCCAGGGGCTCGGTTAAAAAGGGCAGCTCAAGCTAGAACTGATCCAGACTTGCATGCTACTGCCAAAGGACCCTGAAAGGTAAAAGGTAAAAGTAACGAGTGTAACAAAGTCAAACTTGGTATGTTGCAAAATGCAAATAATGTTTCCTCAGGTTGATCATTCAACTGGTGAAGAGACACAGAAGGGGAACTCAGTTAATGCAACTGCGTAAAGTTGCATTAACTTTACGCAGGCCTCTTGACCTCCATCTGCAGCATTTTACAGTCAGTTAGTGGTTTCCAGCAGGTGATTTTACCAGGTTAGTAATTAAAATTTAAGTAAAAAAAAAAAAAAAAAACATGTTAAAAGATGCAAAATAATTTTTTAAAGAATAATCATTGCTTAAAGGACTTTGATGTTAAGATTACAGCACTAGTGATGTTTGACATAGAAAAGGTAATGTGCTCAAACATAATTTCCCCAGAAACAAAATTATGAGCTTTTGGAAACAAGCTGAATACAAGATATATGTGAAATATCTTTTGATTCAACTGACAAAAAAGCAGACATTTTTTAACTAACAAATGTGAGCTGGAACGGATTCTACATGAGAATGAGTGGCTACAATCTGAGAGGATTTAAGGACAAACCTTCAATCAACATCATGCATAAAAACATGCTGAATCTTTCATGTTTGGGGAGGGATCAAGTTGTCTGATGCACCATCCAGTTCCGGATACCCTCATAATTCCTATTTTTGTCAAGATCATCCATTGACATCATCAAATTTATTACCATTGGGGGTCATGCTATGCAAAAGTGAATCTAAAAGTGTTTACCTTTTGCATAATTCTGCCAACAAATCCTCCAGATCTAAAGATGCAGACAGTACAAAGCAGTAGGTCCAGAGTGGAACTTACTGCAAAACTCTGAGATGGTGTGTGAATCCCCCTTTTTTAAATTTTAACAAGGAGATATGAAAATTACTTCACACAAGTTTCCTTTATTATAGCTGGGAGTGGGTTTTACAACATGACCGGGATGAGAAATGTAGACTGAATGGGCTGCGTTTCTATAGGAACACAATGGAAGACTATCAACTGGATGTTAAAGTGAAAACTAGGCATAGATGAAATACCAAATATGGTATTCAACACAAGACTTCATACACTAATCAAAAACATTTTATGGATGACCTCATCTTATGAAGCATTTATCACAAAATATGAACTTGTTCACTTTGGGACTGTGAATTTAACTCACACATAACTTTGTCTCTGTGATCTGAATATTCACCTAGTTCTTTTAAACAACACCTTCTCATGGCATCTTCTCAGAGCTGAAACACCTGATCGCATTGCCTTAGAAATACTTACTTTGGTTATTTTAATGTTACTAAAGATTCACATCGAGAATCTGATTCTTGCAATAGAAGTTTTCTTGGTGCACATATGCTGAGTAAAAATTGTGTAAATCATAAAAAGTCCTTCACTCCAAATAGACACACTTTGTAACAACTATCAAAGAGCTGTTTAAACAAGTTACATTTTTATATAAAAGCAAACATAAGAACAACTGTAGCAACATAGCAACCTGGAGGGCAGCAGAAAAAAAACAGCAAAAGCATCTCCATGGGGGGTATAAGGACATTATGCCAAAGAGCGGTGGTGATGTTAAGGGGTGGTGGGTGGAAAAGGTGGGAGGGAAGAGGAAAGAGAGAGGGGGAGGAAGAAAAACAGGTCCCACAGAGCTACCGTGCAGGCGCCAGTAAAGACAGCAAGGGTGGAAGAGAGGGGAGGAGGAGAAAGACCCTGGTGAAACTCTCAACAGATGCGTGAAGCCCTTGTCAGCATTCCTGCTAGGTAACGCAAGGTCAGGAGCAAGCAGGAAGACAATATGAGGACTATTTGGGCTCCCTGAGCGCCAGATGTGTTTTAATAAGACGGCTGCCCTCCCAGCTAATAAGGTCAGCCTCTGGCTCCAGCCAGACGAGCAAACAAGTAGACTTTTGGCAGGAATTCAGTTCCAGCTTGGCACAGCCTCCCTCCCTGCTTCCTGCCTCACTCTCTTCCCCTCTCCGTCTCCCTCTCTCGCTCTCCTTTGGCTCACACACACACACACACACACGCTCAGAGAGATCGATGGAAGCCGACTCTTTCAGTGTGTATGACTCATGCCGTCTCATACGGCCGCCTTTTATTAGACACTTCCCTTTTTTTCTGAAAGGGGAGAGGGAGAACTGGTGCCTAAAACTGAAAATCCTTTGAGAACATCTGTGCTTGGATTGTGCATGGACACGCACACACTCGCTCGTTTCCAGACGCGTGCATGTACTCAGACAAGCAGAAACACATGATCCGTAAGATTTGACCCGATGAGCAGCTTTTATTGACCACCTTTCACCACTGATTACTGAGAAGCAACCGTTGGTGGTGAGAGATAAGAAATGAAAAACTAAAATTAGTTTGAAAAATAAACAGTGAACCAATAAATCTGACTCCTCCGGTGGGGAAAATAAAGAAGCAGCACTGGCGCCGGAAACATTGGCTGGCTTCACGCTGAAAGGGAGAAAGACAAGGAGAAGAATAAGGAGGTGGAGGAGGAAGATTTGGAGTTGACAGTAAGAATGAAACGAGACAAGAAAAAAGATTGGGGATCAAGACTGGGAACAAAATGTTCTGGATACTTGGGTGGAGGTGTCTCCTGCTCTTTTTAAATCGGGTACAAAGTAAAAATTGCTCTAATCAGATGCTAGGTGAAAGAAAGAATAATTTTTCTTTTATGTTGTGCCTCATCCTGGAAACCTATGCTAAGAGGATGGTCTGGTTATCATATAATGTCAAATCATATTTCCTTGAAAAAAGGCTTAAAGTGAGACAATCACTTGAGACATTAACTCATAAACACATAGTTCTGAAAATTTTTAGAATTTCATTAATTGTTCCATTACAAAAAAGTAGTCGTTTGCCTTTTTTGATGTGATCCTAGGAACAGGCAGAAGAAAAATACCTTGAGAGTGGTGCCCTAGTATCATGTCTTTTGCTCATTTAGAAAGTTTGTTTTGCTGGATTAACCTACATCCAGCTTCATCCATCCTCCTTTCAACCCTGATCAGCTTTCCTGTCCCTGCAGCGGAAAAATAATCCCCAGAGCATGAGGCTGCCACCGCCATGTTTAACAGAGGGGATGGTGTGGTCACGCTGGGTTGCAGAGTACATTTTCTGACACAAATAAGGCTTTGCGCGTGTTTGCAAAACGGTCTGGGCGGCTTGTGGCTTTCTTTTAACGATGACTTTTTTAACACTCTTTCACAAAGGGCAGATTTGGAGAGTGAAGAACTGATAGTTGTCATGTTGACAGATTCTTCTTCTATGCAGCTCCTGTCGCGTTACCACGGGCCTCTTGGCTGTTAATGTTCTCCCAAAGATTTTCTTCTGGGCCCCCACAATGGTTCTCAAAGATTTTCTGGGGCCCCCCTATGGATTCCAATAAAATTCCCCCCAAAAAGAAAAAAGAATCAACTGGGCACACGCATCGTTCAACCAGACATAAACCTATACACATATTTTGTTTTCAAACTCCACTGAAGTTTATTTCACACTTGAGGTTGCAACAAAACACACTACAACCCATCTTTACAGTGAAACACTTTTGTGTAACTGTTTCTTTTTAATTCATCCGTACCGCTGCCCGCGCCTCCTCCCCCTGCAACAGCACTGCCCCCCCTCTAGGGGGAGCGCCCCACTCTTTGGGAACCACTTGGTTAGAGGATGGACATGTCTTGTTATATTTGTATGTGTGACATCCTTTTTCCATGTTCAGATGATGAATTGAAGAGGACTCTGCAGCTCGTTGTGTTATAACCTAACAGTTTTAATCTTCTTGACGGCTTTATTGCTGACATGTCTGCTGTGTCCCTTGGTCTACATGACAATGTTTGTTCATTAACAAAACCCTGCAACCTTCATAGAACAGCTGCATAGAGACGCTGTGATAAACACAGTTGAATTCTGAAAATACTTTATTGCACGTCAATCTGTTTAGGATTATTAGATCAAATGAGCTAATAATTATTAGGTTGCATAGATTCAAACAACTCACTTTTTAAATTGTTGCTCATGAAAAATATGAAATGGTGGCGAGAGGGTGAAAGAATGAAAAGTCAATTGGTTGTTTAAAACGGGATTTTCTGTCACAAAGTCACTTTCAGGTGATACCAGTGGAAAAATATATAGCAAGGTGAATACTATATCTTCACAATAAGAGAACACACACACACACACAAAACTGTTGAACCATATTCTCTGTAGCGCTAGTCAGAATGCTCTCAGATAAGAATCAACTTCTGTCTTTCTCTCTTTCCTCAGTCTCCGATCCATCGAGGTTAAGCTGACGTCATCCACGGCCTCACACAATTTCACCCCATCAAACACAGAGCCTCTCCTAGTGGTGCCTGAAGTTCTCAAATATTTACCTTAGGACTCAGCTACGCAATACCACACACACAGGAATTCTGCCCCTCTCTCCCCATACGGCCCTCACTCTCAACTATAACTCCTTTTGACACACACCAGGTGTACACATGGTCAGTCAGCGGAAATGGACTTCTCTTTCTATTGATTCTACACACTTTGTCCAAACTAGTATTTAATATTTTAATGGATATGAATATTTCCAACTTGGCAATCCAGACCAAAACATATCAGACAATTCCTAACTCTTTGTTTATTGTGGTATTTTATGATAGAGCAATAAACATTTTCCCTGGTCCTTTTGGACTTAAAACCTCCAAATTGCCATAGGTTATAAGATATATTGTGACAGCATCATTACATGAGTCCTTTCCTGTGTTCCCACATTTGTTAGTCATTTTGGTGTATTTGTCTGGGAGTGCTGGACATTCGATTGGTCAGAGAGCTGTCATCAATCATAGGGATCTTCCATAAACCTTCCTGCTGCACACAGGGAACATTTGGTTGGGTGTAATTTGAGATGACCTCATCGCAGCAGGCTTGAGGCTACGAGGTCAGCAGGCCTTATCATTCAGCAGCAGACCCGGTTTCTGCTCCGCTTGCCAAAGTGTGCACAGACACACACACACGCGTACGCGCAGACACACATGGATGTGGCTGTGTTCCCACGGTTGCAACAGGTCTACTGCTTGATGTATAGCAGCTTGTAAAGCGGAGCTGTCAGTCAACTTTAACAACCTATCACAGAGATCCAGCAGTACCATAGCCATGCTTGCAGCCTCAGACCAATGACCGGCTCAGCAACACTCAATAAAAGCAACTCAGACTGCCTGCATAAAGCTGACTCAGCCAAGAGCAGGAAAACAACAGAGAAAGGCGCCTTTGATCTATTCTGACAGATCCTCCTGGAGGCTCTGTCCATCAAAACCTTCTTGTGTGTGTGCGTGTGTGTGTGTGTGTGTGGATAGCTTCCACTGTCTCTCTCAGACAATCACAAGCATATGCAGCAACTTTGAACAACTCTGGCACCTGTGGATCTGTGCGTAGTGGGAGCCCATCCAAAGCCAGCTATCAGTCCAACCCCGCACACACATGTTCCACATTGAGTGGAAGTCAAACAGCATCTGATCAGGGCTCAGCCAGCGTCAGTCTGTCTGAGGCTTCAGTCTGGAGAAAATTTTTCGCTTGCTACTCTCCTTGGGGGAGGGAAACCAGCAGGTGGACAACAAATGGCACTGAGGAACTCCACCTGGTCAGGACCAAAACGTAGCGCTATCACACTATGTGTGTTATCAAGGAAAGGAGATAATACGTGAAATTGTTTTGTTCCCACAGACACAACCATGTTCTTGGCACCAACACACAACAACATTTATCTAAATAACCTTGGATTGGGATGACACACTCGCTTTAGTTGTTACAAAGTAATTCCATTAGAGGCTCAGCTGCTTACAATACCATTGACCCAGGCATGAAACTTATAAAAAAGATAACAAAAGAATGTAAATTATCATTATCATTTGAGTTCATATGGCATTTGAGAGCAAAATAACAATAAATAGACAATACTTGTCTACTATTTACATATATATGTAAATATATATTCGCATATATATTTAGACTTTGGTTTTCTGCAACTCACACGTGATCGCGATACAAGTATTGATGGTGCAGAAATAATTTAATTGAGAATCTGTGGGGCTAAAACAAATGAAAACCACAGATTTAAACATTAAAATCATTTTTAGGTTTCCTTCTGCGTCACAATAACTTTTCAGGTTATCATATGGATTTTTTTCATTTCACCAAAAATCCCAATGAATACATTGAAGTTCGTGGTTTAATATGTTGAAAACAATTAGGGGATCTAAATGTATATGAGTAAAATATTTAACAATAAAATTATCTTATACCCTTCCGACAGTTTCTTCAAGGATTTTAGAGGTGAATGTTTTGTTGAGTCTCTCTAATGAAGCTACAATGTTGATTTTAAGGCATAAGCTGGTGTACGCCATGTGACTGTAATGAGTGAACACGAGCACACTTAGTGTAATGAGTCTGGGAGAGCAACATATGGGTCAACCAACTGTAACCCCCACCAATAAATATTCATTAGCAGGCAGCTAAGCTACCTGACTTGTGACCCACTCACTTCCTCCTCATTGAGCAGGAGAGCCAAAGCTGGATAAATTGTCCCCTTCACCTGTCTCCTCTTTTGCAGAGAAAAGGACCCAAACATCACAACAATAGTTGTTTTGTTTTAAACTGAAGAAGAGAACAAACTGGAGTTTAATTAAAGAATTTCCAGGCATTAAATACGGTTCATTAATCGGCTAAAGCAACAGCAAAAAGTTATTAAGATACTGAAACTGTTTGTTTTCATTTCTCTCATGCTACATATAGATTACAGCCTCACATTAATTAGTGTACACTGCTTATGTTGGAAAACTCATGATCGTACATAAACATTTAGATTATTTTAGATTTCTCAGAAATTGTTTTTTTTTTTTACGGTATTTAAGTAAACAAGTTATACAATTTTGACAAATACATTTTTGGGAATAAAAGGTATTTTTTCACATGCTATTTTAGTTATTTGTCTTAAACTTTAAAAGTACAGAAAAATTGTGGTCCTATTTATTGCTGCATTTAAATCTAAGGAGAAGCTTTTCCTAAATGTTTAACAAATGGGCTCTTTGGAAATTAAATATTGTTTGGATTTTAATGAGTAGCTGATTGTACATAAAGGTAACCAAAGGTAACATGTGTTTATTATGCTATTATTTTCACAGCAGCAGTTAAGACTTTTGTAGTCAGAGTGATACAGATAAGTCAAACTTGTCAGACTTTTTTTCTAAAATGCAAAAATCCTATGCATTTTTATTAGTTGCAATTTAACTAACCCTTAATTACTCCAAAAAAGACATCTCTCCTCCCTCCTGAGGGCAATAATATTTAGAGATCTCCTGGTATGCCTGGTGCTTTCACACAAGCAAATAATTTCCTGTCACTGCATCAAAAACTGCAACACTTTTCCATGTCAGTGACATGAAATGGGTAATAGATAAACACAAGCATAAAGTCGACATTGGAACAAAGAAACTTGCAAATGAAATGAGCAGTTTAAACATTTTACTGCTACGCCACTTAAACAAGTGCAACTCAATGTCAAATCAAGTTGAAAAAATTTCCTCTGAAACGTTTAGAGGAAATTCTGAACTGTGCCAAAGCACAATGGTCTTGACAGGCACCACAATTAGTCGTACATTACGTTGGACATGAGAGCTCATTACTCATAGAAAACCACAATAGGATGTCACCTCATTCAATGGTCTTTGTGTATGTATGATTTGATGCTCCATGTATCAGCTTTTTCATACCCCCTGCTTAGTTAAATGTAAGAATAACTTAAACAGAAACAGGAAGCATCCACCAAAAACAGGTCTTTTAGAAATAATCAGAAGGGAAAGAACTGTGCTGAAGTATTGTGAACAGGTGGGTGACGATAAAAGCACAAAAATACTAACAACAAAGCAAGACTAAAGACAAACACAACAACAAGCTCTTAAATCCATGCACAACACGCAGCTTGTTGCTGTGTGTTGTAACATTTAAGGCTTACAAAACAATAAATAAAGCCCAGAAACATAAAGTTGCTGCAAATGTTTTTGGCACGTCTGGTAAAAATTGGGAAAAAGCTCTGAAAAAAAAAAACAACTAAAAAACGAAGTGCAGTTTTCTGATTTTACTGTGAAAAATGTTGAAAGTCCAAACCTTAGCATTTGACATGGTTGGAAGATGATCTGTGAGCATTCTTTTTCGCACAATTTCTAAAACCTCCAAGGTGACAAACATCAGCTCCTAAGGGTCAGTGTCCTGCATCTTTAAGATGTGTACCAGCACACCTGAATCAAAAGTCTGAATCACCTCCTCATCATGCTGCTGCGTTAGATTAAAGTGTGTCGAAGGAGAAATACATATGTAATAGAAGAACAAAAAAAGGTTTCTTCTTAACATTCCTCTCAGAAACCCACCAACAAGTAAATGGACGAATTTACAACCTGCTTCTCCAACAACATCTATTCACCACCACATGCTCTTCTTTCTGCTTTGATGTCCACTTCTTAGTCACACTGACCTTTTTCTTATGTGGCTAGACTCTGTCTGTAAGATGAATATAAGAAGACGGGGAAAAGACAAGTGAAGGACACGAGGGAGATTAGGAGAGATAAGTGGAGTTTATGTGTGGAGTAAGAGGTCGGGAGTTATCACATGGTTGACCTGAGGTGATGTGACAGGAACTGTCATCACTTTCTTCAGCACAGAGCCTGGATCGTCTGTACAGGAGAGGAAAAAGAGCAGTGCAGGCAAATCAAAGTCCGACTAGATCTTATTTTATAAGTTATCTACTGTTTGTGTGTGCATGGTAAACTTGTGGACGACTGTTCATGTGTTGATCTGTTGCTGTTTATGCTCAGGAGATCCATCTTTAATCTTGTGTGGGAGGTCATATGGTTGTGCTCACAGGACCCCTGCAGAACGGACGCGTCCTCAGTCTTCAGTGCCCCCCTCCTGAGGTGTGAGATCATGTCTGCACCAGGGATGTTGCCAACAGAACAGAGAAGCAAGCGAAAAAAAAACAGTGTGTGCCGGGGTCTGCGCACGCGCGCGTGTGTGTGTGCAAGTGGAGGAGAGTGTGCATATGTATGAAGGCATGTGTGTCGAGCAGATGGGAGGAAAGAGAAATTAGAGAGGGGTAAAAGGAGAGTAGCGACAGAAAGTCTGCAAGAGCATGTGTGTGTGAGTGTGTCTGTGTGTGTGCTGGACTGTGGGGGCTGTGGAAGGGTTTGGGGGAGGCTGAGGCGAGAGAGAGAAAGAGAGAGGTGGGGGGGGAGCAGTGTGGTTAGGCATCCAGAGTCAGTGAACATTTTTCTGGCAAGCCTCCTCCATGCTCCTGGCCGCTTGCCCGGCTCTGAAGCAAACTTAAACAAACTCCTGTTGCAGCCATCTGCTGGGCCCGCGGGATAAATCACAGCACTGCTCCGCTCTGTGTACAGCTCAGCCGCACCACTATCAGGTTACTGTGTTAGCGGCCTCACACATACACACACGCACTCACTGTTAGGCATGCAGGAACACATTACAGTCCTCCATCTCATCCACACACACACACACACACACACACACACACTCGCCGAACTATGCGTCAGCCTGGAGCCAGGGCCTGCCATGGGGCTCACACCACCAGGAGAGGGCCAGCAACATGTGGCCCCACTAATACCACAGGGGGAGATGAAGATGGGGAGCAAGATGAGAGGAGAGCGGGATAAAAGGGGAAAAGTGGGAAAAGGAGAAGAGAGTGATGTGATGGGGGAGACAAGAGAGAGGTGACACAGCTGGGAAGATGAGAAAGAATGAAAAAGTGGAGAGAAAGAGAAGAAGACCTCTGACACTTCTGCTTGAGCCAAGTGCTATTTTTACAACCCCCTGGAGAAGAGAGGAATATAAAAACATCTAGGACCCCTCTGTGCCTGTGGACTCTCATAACAACTTAATCATTTTATGCTCTAGATCAGGGGTCCTCAACTCCAGACACAAAGCGCTGGTGTATGGCAGCGTTTAGATGTGCCTCCACCTCAACACACCTGAGTCGAATAATGAGGTCATTAGCAGGAGTCTGGAGAACTGGGCTGCATACTGAGGAGGTAAATCAGCCATCTGAATCAGGTATGTTGGACACATCTAAAAGTGTCTCCCTGTGGGCCTGGATTTGAGGACCCCTGCTCTAGATTTCTATAATTTAGATAGTCATTTGATGCTGCACCATGAAGCTAATTCTACAAATAAAGAAATGTTTTGAGATTGCTTAGGCCATTTAAACCTATACTAGAGTCTTTACATTAACCATAACTAACACATTGTACACAACCCAAGTCTATGTTGGAAATGGCACTGATTGAGCTTGCCAGTAAACCTTGCAGCATCGATCGCAGCTACGTCTGCTTTCAATAAGTTGTAAGCATCAGCAGTCATGGTGAATGACCAGCTGAAATCTATATTAATAACATGTCAGCACGGCAGATGGCACACTTGAAAGGGATACAGAATAAGTTATGAGTAATTGAATCCATGGGATTTATCTGCAGCACACAAACTGCATCAGTTTATTTGTGACTCATGGCATGGTCATGTCTCAGTAGTCTTGGAAACTATTTCAAAAGTCTCATTGTCCCTCTATGTGTTCAGAGGTTAGTCACTGAGGCCATAACACGGAGGAAACCAGATCAACATTACTAAAAGACAAATGCTAAAAACCCTGGCAATACCTCCTCAAAGTCTAAGCCAGTCACTCCAATTTGGATGTTTTGTGTATTAGTGCAAAGCCCACATAATGCTAAATGAGTCAGAGTAACTATATCGTCTGCATTCTTCCAGAGTCATCAGAGTCTCTAGTGTCATGTGAGGCTCCGTACAAAGCTAAATTCCCTTTCTGTCTCAGTCCTCCCAGCTGTCCTGGGGCTGGCAGGACAAGCTGAGTATGCGAGAGACCAGGTGGCGAGGGGGGCAGATGGGGGTGTGCGGAGGTCAGGGCTGATGCTTGAGGATGATTACAGACAGAGGAAGAAATCCAAGAAGGGAACGTCTTCTTCTGCCAAAATAAGCACCAGGAAGATCATCGGCAGTGCTCATCTCTGCTCCTCTTTAGTTGGAGGACAGAAAGAGGTGACGAGATCAGGCAAATGGCTGGTGAGAGCTGGTGGTTCTGCTGTATATTTAGTCTTTGGCCTCCAGTTGGACTGACACCAGTCAGGGAGAGCAGAGGAAAGCAAGAGGGCAGGAGCACGACACAAGAGCAAAGTGGAATGAAGTAAATAATGGTTAAAGTAGCTAAAGAACGAAAACCCACATTCACAAAAACCTGCAGCTGCATTTGGGGAGGGGCTACAAAGAGCATGACTAATGAAAAGCGCTTAATCGCAATGAAAAATTAAGCCAAGCGCAGAAATTACATGCTAAATGCCGGGTTAAGAAAATAGGTCTGCTGCTAGCTACTGTGCAGCTACATCCTCTGCTTGGGTCCAGATGCAGAACCACACACACTCACAGAGCACACACATGTGCAGCTGTGGCACGACGCAGCTGCGTTTCCCAGAGAGAGAGAGCAGACACCTGCCAGTGCTCTAACCACCTGGCAGATACGCACGTGTAAAAAAAAAACAACAACAACAAAAAAAACATACTCATGCACAGCACACACATGCATGCAGCTGTTCTTAATGACAATAGCAGAGGTTACACTGTTTTTTATGTATGTGTATTTGAGTGCAAGTCTGCAAATATGCATTTACAGGACAATGTGTAAAGTGTGTGCTATGGCCAGATGGCAGCTGGCAGGGGCAAGGCTGAGCTGTTGTTGTATTACCCTCTGTTCTCTATAATTGCCACAGTGAACCTGGGTTTACTACTATTGAGTAAAGAGTACAGGAAAGTACAGAAGCAGCTTTTACAGCATAACCATGCTATGATACTACCACATTATGCCTCTGTGCATGATGGCAGTGGAAGGGTATAATACAGGACAGATGTACAGCATGGGAAGTGTGCTTATATGGAAAAAAATAGAACTTAGGCTTGAAAAATGCTTCTAAATGCTTTTTTTTTGTTTGCTGAGAATAAAATAACTCAAAATCTTTCATTTATTCTGTATCGTTGTGTATGTCTGGATCAGAAAATGTCTTAGAAATGCTCTTGTCCATTTTTTCCAATGAATATATGAAGATCAGGAAAAGAGAAGTGAAGCATACAAGATAGATTAGGAGCAATACATGAAGTTGATGTGTGGAGGAAGAGGTCAGGAGTTATCACATGGTTGACCAGAGAAGATCTGACAAGAAGTGTCATCACCTTACTAGTCTAACATTTGTTAATCTCTAGCAGATTCAAATATTTAATGACTGGATACTCAGCCACAACTCACAATGCCCAGAAAAAGCTTATTATATTTGCTATGTGGTATAAAAGTGATAGGTGGTTTTCAATCTTTTTTTTAAATATAATAGAAACACTTTCTGCTGCTTTACAACTCTTTTTAGAGTTTGTCTCACCACAATCTTTGTACTAAAAAACTAAAAAGACTGAAAAAACTGAACAAAGCTGCCCATTTGGATTTTGGTTAGTACTCCTAATAACCAAATTAATATTATTTAATCTAAACTACTACTGAAGTTAGGGTTGTGTGGAAGCGTTTTTCTCATT
This sequence comes from Poeciliopsis retropinna, assembly GCA_010277075.1. Taxonomy (NCBI): domain Eukaryota; kingdom Metazoa; phylum Chordata; class Actinopteri; order Cyprinodontiformes; family Poeciliidae; genus Poeciliopsis; species Poeciliopsis retropinna. Next base: position 13,598,913 of record VMRM01000006.1, on the reverse strand, counting down.
TTCCACCTCCACCTTTGACCTTCTCCCTGTTTTTTCTCTCTGTTCATTTCCTCTTCCCACCAGGTGAGATCAACTCCAAATTGTGCAAAGTGCATAGGCTCTATGGTAAACGTTACCTCACAGCTAACTTCTTTGCGTTTTCCAACAAACAAGATCTTGACTGTAATCTTCCATTGGTTCCAAAGTTCAAATTGCAGAAACTCATCGTTCTTCTATGCAGCCCAAAACATTCAACTCACTTAACAGCAACTTCTTGTTGTGTCCCTACAGGGCTTTTAACAAACATAAAATGTGACTTATGACGCTCTTCTTTTTGTGCTAATAAAGATCAGATTCAGCATGTAAATAGTTCTTTGTTGCCTCTTAGGTTTATTCACTCTGTTCTCAGTCTGTCAGTTTAAATAGACAAACACGTCTTGGTAGCTTTGCAGTTATTTTACACGGTGATTGTTTGATCAGTGCTCCAAGAAATGTTCAAAGCTTAGTGTATTCTCTTTTACCCAGACCCTGTTATAAACATTTATAACAGTTTATTTCCGATTATAATGCTGTGAACATCTGGAGATGAAATGGCACGAATATAGAACCTATTTCCTAATTCCATAGTTCTGAATGGAGTTAGTTGCACTACCTTTCATTTAGGAGTTACATCAATATGAACATGTGGAAACTCTTTTATTCACTTCGTAATTATGCATACTTTGTCTTGCTCTATCACATAAAATCCAATGAAAGATAAGTTTGTGGCTTTAATGTGAAAAAGTTCAAGGGATTTCAATACTTTTGCATTATAACAAATCTTTACAAACTACTTTATGTTTGTCTAACTTTGTGTAAAACTGGCAGATTTCAGTTTTCCTCCATCCACCTTTATGTTCAGTGTTAATTTGTAGCTTCCATTAAGAGCAATGCCATCCTTTTTTTTTTTTTTTGTATTAGAGGTTTTTAACGACTCCACTGGCCTTTATTTGAGAGCGGTCATTTAGGAAAGTGGGTAATGAGAGAAGCAGACCTGTGGCACAGGTCATCGGGTCGAGACTCAAACCTGTGATGCCCATATTGAGGATTACCCATACATGCCATGTATGCCCCAAAGCAGCACCTGAGCATTGCCATTTTTTAATCAACCAATTGGCCCAGCCATTGCCTTTCTTTGTATTCTGCTTGATTAAAATCTCGTTCACAGACAGTCTGGGCTTTTTCCCATTTAAAAGTTTGCCTCTTGTAGATTTCTACCGGCCCAATCTGAACAGAAAAAGTTGTGAGCAGTGACCACAAATTTCTGCGCCGTTTTAGTATTGTAGACTGCCTGTAGTTTAAGCAATGGCAGTGGAGGAGGTGAACGAAGCCGTTCAGTCTGAATTTCCAAATATTAAATTAACATTAACAGCCACTTCGTTCAGCTTGGTTCTTCTTTCTTTTCAGTAGAGGCTGGTTGCTGGCATTCAACAGGCTGCAGCCAGTTGAATGCCAGTTGAACTGGCAATGTGAACTGGCCAGTTCAACTGGCATTCAACTGGCGCATTACATACATCGTGGGCAATTGGGTAAAATTTTAAACCTCAACAAAGTTCACACCTCCAGGAAGAAATTGTTTCTCAATAGCCAAGAGCCCAAACCTTCTGCATGGAGTAAATAGCATAGAACAAGGGGTAACTCAACCAGGCTCCACATCCAAAACGAGGAACAACCGAGACATTCAACAACATGGGCCAAAACTGGAACCCCACTGGTTTTTGAGTGGTCTTTCATGGAGAATAGAGCAGCAGTGACGCCAATCCCAGGAAGAAGATAGACTTCATGGAATTTTATGAAGTTTATCATAAAACTTCACACTGAATTTGTAACATAATAATGCACTACAATTGCTCTTTGGTTGAGGATCTGGTGCTGGGTTCAGACGATTCTGAAACACTGAACTCACCCTCCCCTCTCAGGCTACAATTGAAGATAATAATTTACGACTAGGCCATAAAACTCCTTTGTTTAGGCTTCAGGGAGACTGACCAATTATTAAAATAATTATGATTTATTGTCTCTGTAATGTTTTCAATAAAATTAAATTGTTATCCAATCAGTGCATTACAAAAACAAGCAAAAAATAAAGCATATGAAAACATACAACACAAACAGCATTTTTTTTGTCACAGATCTTATGCATCTTATGTATTTGCAATTTTAATTGTGAAAACTTTTGTGGGAAAAAAACTGTTCCTTAGTCTATTTATCTTTGTTTTTTTTTAATACTTTTTCCGTCTCCTTGATTGGAGGAGTTCAAACAGTGAGTATCCTGGGTAAGAAATGTCCTTTATTAAGTGTTTTGCTCTCTTGGGGAGCTGAGAAAATACAGCTCCTGCAGTGTGATCTAACTATTGATAAATGTCGGACCTTTAAGTAGGTAAATGAGATTAACTTCCATTTAATACGTGGAAACAAAGTGTAGTATCTTTGTTTTGTTTTCCCAATTAAATAATCAGTGTTCATTGTAAATAAACAAAAGTAGCCTGAGTAATGCAGTCTCCTCATGCTTTTTATCTGACAAATATAGCCTAGAGAAAATAGCAAGGAGTCATTACTCAGGTTTATTTCAATCGATTGTAATACAAAAATGTTAATTAAAAAATCAATACAGTTACATATGGCTTAATCAAGCTATACTATGGAACAACATGTTAGACTGTGGCAATCTGAAATCTCAAAAATATAACCATATAGCACTTTGCTTTACGTCTACAATCAGCGCAAATGCAGGCAGGCAGGCGCAGAGACTTGAATGACATTTTATTGAAACTGAACTACAAATGCTCTCTGTATGTGACATAACACTGGAGCAGTTATTACAAGTCCAAGAGTGTGATAGGAATGTAAAAATCATTTTTCTCTGCAACAGCAAATTATTTCATTTTCATCTAACCTTTATTTATCCAGGTTGCCAAACTAATTGATCATAAAATTCTCATTTTCTGAAACAAAATCTCATGATGAAGGTCAATCTGTTTTTGTCTGTTTATGGACCAGATTGTCCAAAAACCTCAACTTCCTCAGCCAGTGTTGAATGTATTTTCCTTTCAAAATTAAAACCTTTCGCTCAAATAAAATTAAACACAGCCTTACCCTGGCAGCTCTCTCACAGATCACTCACCGCTACATACTTTATGTCAATTTGCACCAACAAGCAAAGGATGGCAGAAAACTTAATCACTCTCTCTCTCCTAAATATTTACCAACATCAGCTGTCTGCCAGGAAATTTTCAGTTAGTGACAATGAAAACCTTATTTCTTTTGTGTTGAGTTGCATTTTAATTTTGCTGTAAACTTCTTGGAAAGATTGCAATTTAAACTAACGTCGAGTGAAACAACAGTAAGTACTGAAAAAATGACAAAGATACCACACCGCACAGCAGCAAACTAATGAGTGAAATATTTATATTCTAACTTCACTTAAAATATAAACCCTGAAGGACATTTTTTGGAGCATAACCAAAGCCTTCACCTAGTTTAAAGAGTGTTATGCTAATACTACAACCAGCATTATCACAGGTAGGATGTAGCTAAACCACCAGGCTCAAGAAAAGCTAGAACACCTCAGTCTCATCCGCTCCGTGAATGATCTGACCTCTCCATTGAGACGTGGTCAGGAATGCAGCACGGAGTCAGACTAGCGGGAAGAGAGCGATTAAAGCATTGAGAGCTAATCAAAACCCACCTTCAGCAGCTTTCACATTAAACCCCTTTAAATCCCAGAGAATTCCCACTGAAACGCGAGTCTGTCTGTCAGGCCACGGCACTGAGAGCGGAGCACAGCTGCAGCGATTTTTTACGCTACACGCGATACAAACTGTTTTTATGAAACATTCTCACACATGAACATCATATTCATAGTCACAACACCTTTGAATATCCTTTCTGATACTCCATGCTGTATTATTAGCTTTAATAATTAAATGATGAAATAAAAAATCCTCTCTTTTATTTTCTTCAAGCTGCAGTTTGAAGTCAATTAACCCCACAGATCCTTTTTTCCACCTACTAATCTTCTTTTTTCCATCTTCAAATAATTAATCCTGGCAGCTTTTTGTCACCCTTTCTGACATCACATCTAAATTTGTCCTTTGTTTTTTTGGGGTTTTTTGTTTTATTTCGCTTCTCCTCCTGTTCTGGCAGCATCATGAGAGGATCGACATGTTTTTGGGAAATGATAAAATACATTCTTCAAATGATGAAGAGTAAATCTCAATCGTCCACATCAATCACACATGCTGAGAACAAATGAGTAAAATAATAAAAATAACAATTCAAGTAAAACCAGAAAATAATAGAACTGTGAAATCCAGAAAGGGGATTTTTTTACCCCTGATCACTACCAGACATAATCATAAAATCATTGTAATATACAAGAATAAATATTTTCCTTTCAAGTGCAAACCTGCTTACAACATAGTACTTCAGCCAGTTAGAAATTAAAATCCTAGACAGTTTGCTCTTAGGACTAATTTAGTAATTATTTTTGAATATTTAACAAATAATATATTTTATTCCTTCAAAATGTTTAAATGAACATACAAAACCTGCTCTGTTGATGTTTATCCTTTTGGAAATATTAATATGCATTACTGATTTTTTAATGAAACAATTAAAGTAATTAATTACTTTAATTTAAGTTTACTTTTAAATTAAAGCAAACTTAAAAGAGTCTAGAGTTGGTAACATGGCAGATGAAGACACAATTTATTTGTGGGATGTGACGACATCAAGTAGCACTAGTTTCACATTGCAATCAAGGAAAGGAATCTAGGAGTGAAGAAAATTATCGGCCAGCCGATGTATTGGTGCAGATTTTCTTAATTTTGGGAGATCAGTGATCGGCCGATTTTTAATGGGAAGCCGATCCTATCCACCAATCTTATCTACCTCGGCAAATGTCAAAAAATCAACCATTGTCCTTTGTTCTCCCGTCAGAGAGGTTTGACTGACAGACCAACCAACCAGGTCACGTCTGCACGTTTGTTGTACTTTAATACTCTACTACAATGCTAACCCCACTGTTGCCAATTCAGCAACTTTCTTGCAACATCGAGCAACTTTTCAGGCAAAAAAATTGGTATCGCCCAAAATCGGAAGGTTAGATTTTTTTCTTTTTTAAATATTAAAAACTGCAATCGGTGCACCCCTAAAATAGTCCTTTATAAAGTAACAATTTTCTGTGTTCTAGATATTGTTATGACTATTATTTTTATTGCTTTAACACATTTAAACATTAATAATTTATTTTTCTATTAGAAGTTAGAACTTTTATCTAAGTATCATTACAGAACAGTAACAACACACATCTATAGACGCTTTAGTGTTTGCTGTTGCTATTTTAACATTTGACACCTGGGAAATATCTTTACTAACAGAATTCTAATAAAACTAAGCATAATTCTGAGTTGAACGTGAAATGACTATAGCTATATATTTTTTAAACATACTAAATTAACATAGAGCAGGAAAACAAATGATAAACTGTGCTGACATATAGTCATGTCAGTAACTTACTTTCTGCGCTACTGTTTGGATTTGATATGAACAATTAGGAAATATGAAGACGGTGTAATCCGCTGTCTTCAAATCCCTCATTTATTCTGTCAAACTATAAGCCCCATCAACCAAACTATAAGCCTCAATCAAAGTTTGAATGTTTCTTTCTTTAATCGCTTCTACCGTCATATTTTTCAAAGTTAATTCTCGCGAATCTCTCAGTAAAGTACGTATCTGCAGCTGTTTGACATTTTGCCGTGGTGCTTTCAACTTGAACTCAACCGACCTAAACGAAACCCTGGATGTGCGAGCTGAGGGCACTAAAGGGAACCAGATGGGAACTCCCTACTGACAGCTCAAACCCCAGCGATGACAGACCTTCTCCAGCCAAAAGCATGGCACTAAAGCACCTGTTGCCCTGCGGCTATTTTGCAGCACCCCTTCCCAACACCACTGGCTCCTTTTTCAGCTATGAGGTCACTTGCTTGCTCAGGCCAAAAATGTCCAAAGCGGTCACTTAAAACTTCCCCCACCGAACCTCCCCCCAACTATTATGATCCCCATAACCCTGGCAGAATGAATAACTAGCCCCATGATCATAGCAAAAATTTATAAGTGCAAAGTTTGATTGATAATAAAAGGCTTAATTTGGGGTGTAATAAAAATGACAGCCTGTCCAACACTTATTTAAGGAGCAGAAGGAGAACTAAGTGGACAGCTCCACACAGAAGAGTGTGAGTCTGTGAAAGCAGAGGCTGCTCTGTGTGAATGGCGTCCACAGATGTTCTTCACATGTCCAGCATGGTTGGACAGTCAGAGTTTGTTTGCATGAGAGATCTGTTCATAGGAGCAGCTGGCTGTCTAAACACTCCTCATCTCTTCATTTACACATCACCCATCCCTGACTGCCCAGAAGGTGTGCTCAACAAAGACCCACACACTCGTCAGCTTTGTAAATCATCTGCTGGGAAAAATCAAGAATCTGTTTTGAGATTTAATTTGTATATCTTTGAGGGAAGTTAAAAAAAAACAAACAAAAAAAAACCGTAGAAAGAAAACGAAAATCAAGTGAACAAATGATCTAACCTCGGAGGAAGTGTGCACGTACAGTTGACTGAGCCAGCCCATCTGGAGCACTTATGAAAAAGTTGTTTATAACTCACCAAAATGACTCTAGTTTGTCATTTAAATGAGGAAAATAAGAAAACAGCCCGAACAACTGCTGAGATGTAATGGCCTGTCGTCAAACATGAATTACTGCCAAACTTCTTTTGATATACACACACACAATGTGGACACGGTACAAATCCGGCCATATTTCTGAAGGATTAGCTTGACCTCAACCCTTTCACCTCCTTGCAAAGAGATTTTTCAATGTTGTCACAATAAATACAATAAAAGTTAGCTTTAAACTGAATTCCTCAAAAATGCTCCTCAGTGTGCTCAAACTAAAACAAACTGTTTAGCACCAGGTGACACATACTCAGTCATGCTTGTTAAAATAAACACATGAACGCAGAAAACACTGGACTGGCCATGGCCTCCGGATCCCCATAGTTTCCCTCTTTTGTTTATAGCCATGAGTTCTGATACAAAAAAAAAGATTTTAGTTTCCTTTTCTTTTCAGTCAGAGACGCACACATGAGAATTAATCTTCTGTCCAGGAAAAAATAAAGTATTGAACAGAGCAGTGAGGAGTTTTGATATAATATTGCTACTTTAAACCATAATTATTGCAGGTTATGGACAAAACAACCCAGGAAGCACTACTTCGTTTTGTTCTTACCTTGTGTCTATGTGTGGGGGAATCCAATTCAGGATCATTCTTCTCTCCAAGTGCGGCTCCATGTCCCGGCATGGGCCCATCCCGCTGCATGCTCTGTCCCACCTGCACCACCGCTTTGCAATCCACACACGAACCTATCACCAGCCTCCTGCCATCATCCACCAGAAGCATGCGAGGGCTGCGAGGCGCGTACAGAAACACAGGTAGCCGAGCCACAGTGACAGCGCACAGCCTGCCTTGCCTGTGCTGCTCCTGCCTGCAGAAGAAGCACACAAAGGCCTCACAGCTGTACTGACGGGCCCACTGGGAGCTCGGCGGGTGAGAGTGAGCACCAGGTAAGCCAGAGGTAGAAGGGCTGGAGGATTTCAGGGCCTTGCTCTCGTGTTGTGCCCACTGAGAGTGCAGGTCGTGGTAGCAAAGTTTACAAGCGGACACGAGGCCCGTGGCATCAACTGGTTTAGCACCCGGTGCAGGTGGGTAAACTGTGAGAAATGGGAAGAAAGGCTCCCTCTCCACAAAACGACTGGGGGGATTGACATGCAGCTGGTACTCTGCACCTGCACTCAGTTCAGCTCCGCACAGGTAGCACACTGACAGGGAGCTGCTGTGGCGAGAGATCACCCCCACCTGAGAGTGGACGGGTCCAGACCCATCGGCGGACAAGGAGGAATGGTACCGAACGAGGAAGGAGCTGACAGATGTGATGAGGTCTTCACTGAGGCTGAGTCGATACGCGCTCCAGATGTCCTGCAGAATAGCGTGGCATTGTGGGCAACAATGCACACGGCCGTTCTTCACCGGTTGAGCGTTAGGTGGGCAAGGCAACAAGCCAATGAAAGGAAAGTACATCACAGCACGGGATTTCCCTACACCAGCTTTTGCATACACGACCCTCAAGTCCCCTCTACCCTCCTGACCACAGAGGAAACATGCCTCATGGGAGGGCTTTGGTTCAGGGGTGACCTCCAGGGAACCTGGAGTTCTTCTGTCAAGTGTGTTGTGTTGGGATGGATGGAGACCGGAAGCACTGGAAGTTTGATTCAGGGGGACGACATAGAGGCGCTGAAGCACAGGCACATCAGCCAACTGAAAGCTCTCCCACTGCTGCATGAGAGAGGAGTGGCAACTGCCACAAACTATGGTTGTACCTGAGGGACTGATGGGCACTGCACCTCGGGGAGCTGAGTGGAGCCACAGGAAGGGGAAGAAGGGCTCTCCCTGCGCCCTCTCCTGTTTTTGAACACTGATTTTGAAATGGGCACTCTGTCTGAGTCCAGTACCACAGATGTAACAAACCCTTTCCTCTGGCGAGGAGCCTGCAGTGTGATGGAAGACCCTCCTGGCGGAAGGATCTGAGGCAGCTCTTAGCTGAATTGTTGGCCCTGGTTTGGGACAACGAATGTCCCGCTCATCATCACTTGTGATGTTTATCTCGTCTTCTCCGGAGTTGTCAGAGTTGATGTCCCTCGCAACAGCCGAGTTGCATTTGGGGATGACGGGAGACAGCGCAGCGCTGGAGTTGTTCTCGGCTTTCCCTCGATGCAGCAGAGATGGATATCTGGACGGAGCGCAGCTGCTGTCGGCAACACGCTGGATCTGACGCTGCTCCACATGTCTGACACTCTCCTCCTCCAACCAGCGCCTGTTGCGCATAATGACCCCGTTGTCTCGCACAGGTGTGTCAGTTACAGAATTGCCACAGCACCGCTGAGTGAGTCTCTCTTGGGGCTTCAGCAGAGCTTCTGATGACTGACTGACATTCATAATTTTAGCCCCGCGCCTTGCCGGCTGCACACTCTCAGCTTTAGGCAATTCCGAGCGTCATAAACGCCCGCCGCGCAGCGCACTGCCCGCTGTGAATCCGGGCTGCTTTTAATACTGATGACATTGTTTTTCCTGCTACTGTCTCTTGGGAATTTGACGGGCGCTCTCAGACACTTGTCCTTGCCCACTCTCTCCACCAGATCCATCTCCTGATCTGAAAGGTTCTCGTTTTCAGAAAAAGATGAGAAGTCCGATTCTGCGCCTCCGTCGTAGTTGTGGCTGCCCACGCTGATTCTCCTCTCCAGGTCGTAGGAGACGTTCCACTCCTGTGGGACCCGCCTGGAGTCGCACTGGTAGGGTCGTTTCAGCCAATACATGCGCTTCTCGATGGGCGTCCTGCTCCGCTCAAATGAGTTCCACTGCTCCGTCAGGAAGCAGTGGCACACGGCGCACACCAGCGCACAGCCATCCGGGCTGAGTTCACACGCACCAGGGGCTGGCTCTTGATTCTGGAGAAACGGGAAAAAAGGCGACCTCTCTTTCAGATATGTCACTTGCAGCCTTAATTCCTTCCCAGCTGTGACCCCGCTCCCGCATATGAAACAGTGAACCAGACCCCCCAATCCGTTCCGATCAGCCCTGGAAATGCTACGGGGCAACGCGCTGTCCTCTCCGGGCATTGATGCAGCCATGAGCCGGTGTTTGCGAGATAAGGGTGCCAGCTCCTGGTCGCGGGGAGAGTTCATTGCTGTTAAACCCCCGAGGCTAGGCTACATAGCAAAACGTCAACAAGTTAGGTCATACTCGTCTCGAACACTTGTCTCCGAGCATGCAATAGTTTTCGTCCAACTTACAGCGTGATAAAACCCGCGGCAGTCCATTGAAACAAACAGCGTGCAGCAGCGAAGCCAGCAGTCCCGTTAAGCGTTGCTCTCACCCGCAAGGACAAGGAGAAAAAATCCCTCAAAACTTCCATGTAACTGCACGACAGTCCTTACTTTTGAAAGTCCTTAGTCCACGTGTTTGTTCTGAACGTCCGCATGACAGAAGTTGAGACCACTTGTCGTATCCAGCAAAAACTTTCCTGCCTGCGCTGTGCAACTTTGGCTGCAAACTCACTCACACTGTACACAGCGCCATCCCCGATTCATGGGACCCGCTCAGACACCCCAAAGACAACCTCCACCCCCAGCCGGCCCCCCCAGTGTTAGTTTAGATGTCAGATTTCCTGATTAGAATCGCACTGTCAAATAAGAACAACAATGCATCACCTGCAAATAAAACTCTTACAGCAATCATGAGACTCATTCAAGGAGTGATGAGCAAAAATAGGTGGAAAACTTGCTCAGTAAAAAAAGTACACATTACTAGGTATGATTGTGGGTTATTGATAAGTAATTATCAGCAGTTATTGCAAAGTACAACTGATTCTGATTTATGCTTCACTTAGAGACACAAGTACTGAGCTTTGCTGTTTAATGCTGAAATGTCATGTTCTTTTCTTAATTCACACTGCAACCACAGTACAGGTCTAACAAGGAAAAATCAATCAGCTTTTGCAAAACTGTTGTGCTCTGACAAACCTTGGTAATATGCCAGATTTTGACACATCAGAGATGCTGATGATTTTCATGTTTTTCTTGGGACCAGCTTCAGGTATGTTACAACTGAAATAATTGTTTGTCTCATCTTCTACTAGTCACAGCTCATATCTTTTGACTATGCAGTTATTCGCTACAAACCACTGTAATCATAAACATAAGAGCTATCATGGGTTTTATCTGAGGGTTGTGGTATGGGGTTAAGTATGTTTTTTAAATGTCTGTTGACATTTTTATTTTATTTTCATATAAGTCAGGTGATTGACTGGGCCATTCTCGCGGCTTATTTTTGCACAGCTCCATAATATATTCTCTTTGGTCAGATATATGAGATCTTTTGAGGGTTGCCTGATTATGGCTGGTGCCTGATTATGGCACCATAATTTTATGGTGAAATTATGTTATGTTCACTCATGGATTAATGCCCTAGTCCTGTTCACTGAATGGTGCAGAAGTTTAGAAAGTCATCTGTAAGATTGTCACTTGCATGGTTTTCAACAGTAAGATCTTTTGCAAAGGTTTTTTTTGTTTTTACAAATAGTCCAGCAGTTATTAAATTAGCTGATATTACTTTGCATATTGCTACAGCAATGCTTTCTAAATACTGACAGATTTCAGTCTATTTCTTGTTTTTCTATTTTTTATTTATTTTTTTGTACACTATTTTCTTAATGTATTGTGTACTTATTCCCTGTAATGTTATATTTTATTACAAATAGCTAAATTTCTAGGAGTAAATGTTATGCCAATGGAACTATTTCACATATATTTAGTAAGAAAAGTATTGACATGTCCAACACTTATTTTACTAATTTTATGTTGGAAGCAGAGGGTAAAAAATGTGTCTGTATTTTTATATAATAAAGAGCCTGAGGTTTAAGTGAGCTGGCGTTCCTTTGGCTTTTGATGTGGAAAGAGATTAATTAAAATAGAGTATTAGCATATCCGTAAAACCATATGCGGAAGTTAGCTTGCAGAGATAAAGGATATGAAGACACATTTTGAAGCAAAAGCTGGCATATATAAATATGCACAAAACTAAGAAGATACAGGCAAAATTCACAAAAACTGTTTTCCTCCTGTCACATTTGCAAATTGCTAATACAGATAATCACGAGTGGATCTGATTTCACATGGTACTAAAATTTGTGTATGCACTGTCCGAGGGTCTGGTTGTATTCATTACTGCAAGGTACTGTATGTGCTTGGTTTTTTCCATGGTCATATGGGAGGCATTATTTTACAGTTTCACCACAGGACTCCATACCTCACCACAGAGACCCGCTGAAAATTGGACTTGTCCGAGGAAATATTAAGACCAGACATTTTATCTTTTGCACATATAAATAATAGAATTGATCAAGCAGCAACAGCTCACAAAAAGCTTACAAACCTTTTATAACATTTACAGAAAGGGTGCTGTGGTGACACAGGAGTGTCACAAACCATACATGGAGGCCTTAGTCCTTGATATGGCTGTCACAAGTTTGAGTCCTGGCTTGATGACCCTTGCCGCATGTCTTCCCTCTTTCTCATTACCTACTTTCCTGTCTGACCACTCTCAAATAAAGGCCACTAGAGCCAATAAGATAAAATAAAATAAAAAATTAAAGGTTAAATAACATGTCACTTGACTGCCTTTGAAGCACTGCACCACATAGATTGGAACATACTAAAGTTAAAATATATCTGTAGAGGTTTTGATTCCCCAAGCTCATTTTGAACTTTAGCTTCCTGGTGAGACCAGCATCAAATAAAGCAAGGAGCCCATGAAAAGCAGATGTCTGTGGTTATTTTTAAAGAACAAACCAGCATTTTTAAAAACCAATGATCAATTCCCATTTAATTAACTTGACGTTATTATCAATATCAAATATGACAACCAGATCCTGTACATGTGGTGTCACATAGAGTTCATGGTTACCTAGATCCATATGAGAAGTGCTGGCACCACTGGGTACATATGCAACTGGTTTTCAGTATCAGCTGTGCCACACGGCCGTGTGTTTATGTGAACTTAATTCACCACATCTGCACTATGGTGCTGAGTTCAGCTTACACTTATAGTCCCTTTACACAGGACTGTGAGACCATGCCATGGTTCCCATGGCCTGTTTATACATGGCTGGACAGCAACAAATTACAGCAATAATCATGAAGCTGCTACACTCTTACTGTTTGCCAAATGCAATTTTTTGAGATTCTTGAGATTCTGAATGTGCTATGTATTTGCAGCACACTTCTAAAACAATCCCACCTCAAACACCCAATTAAATTTTCCCAAAGCGTGACTCTTTCAGACTGGTGAGGATGCAACTATGCATTACAAGATTATACCAAACGACCTCAAGGGGTGAAGTGCCTTGCATAAGTTTTTTCTTCAAATTTTGTGATGTTAAAACTACAAACTTAAATATATATTTTATTTGCATTTTAATGATAGATACACCAACAAAAACACAATACAGAGTTTAGAGGTGGAAGGCAAATCAAATGCAGTTTTATAAACTTGTGGTATGCACTCTGAACTGTTTTATGCACTTTTTTTTCTTTTACACTTTAGATAAAATAAGCTTCTAGCTTTAAAGAAAGAATTCTTATGTCTTTTCATACCGTCACTGCTCTTCCTCTCAGCTGTGGCAGAACATGAAGCCCTGGACAAACCATCACTGCAGCAAAGCATGGTGGTGGAGTGCACAGTTTCAATTTCCCTGACTGTGCCCAACACAATGTGGAGTAAAATAAACATATCACTCTAGTAACAAGACAAAAGAAGTATCAGTTAGCTAAATTGATGGCAACCTTTACTATTTACTATTGAGAATTTTGGCTTGCACGGAGGCTAAAAAACAAACCTATGGCTCCTTCAAACAACCAACCCCTTTCCATTGATGGTAAGAACAATCCTTTGCATTACTGGAGAGTCAACCAAGGGATGAAAGTTGTTTTTTTGTTTTGTTTTTTTTTATCACAGCCTTCCTTGATGGGCACAGGAACCAGCTCAGCATGATATCTTCTTTTCTTATTTGCGTTTTTGGAAGGCAACTAATTGATGTGCATTACCACCACCTACTGGAGACTAGCATGCCGAAGTGCTTATCTTAAAAAAACAAACAAACTAACTAAAAAAAACAAAGTTGACATTATACTCAGACTGCAGGGAGTCTATTTCTCTGATTCGATCAGTCTTGTTTCTGTCTTACTTTAGTTCAGTCCTTCAGTTTATTTTTATTTCTTGTCTCTAGTTATTCCTCGTTACTGTAGCTTAATTATATTTCTTAGTTCTAGTTACTCATTAGTGTTAGATGTATTTCCGAGACCTTTACGTTCTCTCCCTTGCCCCTGTGCCATTTTCTCTCTCTCTCTCCTCAGTCTGCCTTCTGCTCTATCCCCTCACACCTGCAACCTGTTTCTAATCAGCCATTGTTTGCCTGTTCAGTAGTCAATCTTGCTGGTTCCTCTTGTTTAATCCTGTTAAATTCTTTTACTTCCCCTTTGTTCCCGGTTCCTGTGAATTTTTTTGTTCCGCTCTGTGGAGTTTTTTGTTGTAATTTTTATGTTGTTTTTTTTATTATTATTCTTCATTAAATCCTCAAATCAACTCTTCGCCTCAGTCTGTCTACATTTGGGTCCACTCAACTAACACACCATGACACGTTCTATGTTTCTGTGATGCTGCTTCAAATGCATAATGAGGTAGGTCTTATTAAACTTCACTGGTTTTGTACCACAAGTTTTGCACTAGGCTCTTATATCTTTTTTGGTCTTTAATGAAAAGTACTGCCATTAAACTGACATCGTCTCTATTCTAGTTGTGACATCCACGACTCTGTTAACAAATTCTGTTGCTGTGATCATGTCTGCTCTGCATGAGAAATACAAGCACAACTGAATAAAAATACTGGGGAGGATTATTTGCTGGAATCAAAATCTGGGCCAGACTATCTGCTGAAATGGATTGCTTCTATTTAGATGCAGAACAATAAAATCCCATACTGTTTTTTGGCTGATATCAGGACACCCTTAGTTTTGTGTAAAATGTATTATGTCCCAAAATAAACCCAAGACTCCTAAAACACCATCATTACACTATCTTACACCATCTGGCATTCTCTCTCTTGGTAAGCTTTTCAAAACTGTTGAGTAAAAGGAGGGAGATTACATCGTTCTGTACACGATGCCAAAGTTCTAGCCAAGACTTGGTAAAGACTGCTCACATTTTATCTGATTTGTGTTTAAGCTGCAGCATAATTGTCATCTAGTGTGAAAGCTGATAGAATATAGTATTCTATCAGCTGTATTGGGGGACATTTCCCCCAAGTCAAATGTCAGAGCATTCACTGTTTCTTGCATTGGGTTAGCATGTTTTACCCAACCGAGGCAACCTGATGATGCAAAGCCTGACTGACAGCCTTGACTTGTCTGTGACCTTTTGCAACACCATTCTTTACTACTTCCTTCCCTTTTCTGTCATGTCCTTCTTTATTGGTTTGCCTTTTTTTCTCTCCCAATGTAAGCCCCAAACTCATTTTAATTAGTTATTCGTTTGCTAATACCTTAATTTTCTGTGTACGCGGCAATAAAGTATACCCAGGAATCACAATAAAGGTGTTAAGAAATACAAGTTTACAACATTTCACAGCCTTCTCAAACATGCACCCATTCACACAATGAAGGTTTCTCAGAGGCATGTCTGCTCATTTGCCCACACATATACATATATGGTCCATAATAAATAAAAGCAGACAGAACAACAACAACAACAAAAAAAAAAAACAATAAAACTAAAATGATCATCCATTACCATTTAAACTAAGGCACCAGTGATTCCACAAACCAGAGAAGAACCTCACTGAGCTATGAACAGGGTTGGTCAAAGTGGGTACAATTGTGTTTACAGAGTCTATTAACCTTCACATACTCTGAACATAAGGTTTCAGACCACAGCAGTACAAGTTGGTACACTAGCATTTACACACATCTGACTGGTACTACTCCATTGCGGCACCTTATGCAGCATCCTTATGCCATCATTGTGCATAACCTGAAGTTCATCCATGCTGCTTTTTCTGTAATACTGCCGCAGGTGGGCAGTATACATTGGAATACAATATCCTTTAAAGAATATTAAAGAATACACTTAAAGAATTTCTGAAGAAGCATGTTAGCTTCTACATATTTCATACAATGCTGCTTGTAAATGTTTCTATCGTCAGACAGGTCAGCAGTGATGTAACCTCCCAAATATTTTACCTCATCTTGACTTGGAGGATGCTGCCAGACAGAGAAAGTCAGGGAAAAATAATTTTCCTGACTTAGCATCCTCTATTACTCTTGACAATCATGATGTAAAATGTAAATTTAAAACAAACAAAAAAAACAATCCATTCTTAAATCCAGTCTTTATTTTTGTATGTTTCCATACAGTGAAGGCTAGGAGCAAATTGCATTGCCAAAAAGCATGTACTGTTCCTATAAGGACACTACCCGCTAAACGTTCTGGCAGCATCGCTGCTGTAAAACAAGCCTAACGTTCATGTATTATTACTTTCCTCTGATTTGGGTGCAAATGCTTTAGGACCCCAGCAACCAACAGTGGGACTATTATCAAAAGAAACAAAGAACATTTGTGTACCTTTTGTGTAGTTCCACTGCTCTTGATTATCAGCAGATCAGGAACCACAAACTAATGTCATTGAAGAATCTGAATTTAAAGTTACTAAGAACCATCTACTTTAAAACCTTTGACTTGTTTGTATTTCTCTTGACAATGGCCCTGAAGCCAAAGACCTTCTAAAGATGAAGGTGTAAAAGTTGATTCTCTACTATTTTTTTTTTATTATTATTGTTTTTGATTTGCGAGAGGTCATCTGTTTACATGTAAGAATGTCACAAACATAATTCACCTAAACTGTCGTGGGTTACAGGAATAAGGCGGATGGGGTGTGAAAGCGAAATATAATTTTGATGCCAAAAATAACAGCAATGTTTAGCTACAGCAACAGTTTTACATCCTGCCATGGAGGAAGTCTGGGTGTAGATGCCATGAAACAGTGAAGTAGCAAAGGAGGGAATCCACTCAGAGAAACGGCAGCTCAATTGCTTAAAGGAGGGCAGGCAGTAGGTTCCCAATTATGAAAACCTTCAAGCAAAATTTACAATGAGATTGAAAAAAGGAGGCATCGCGAAATTGCCAGAAAAAAAGTTTTGTTAAGTAATTTTTATCTGCAAATGAAGCCTGTTGTGCTCTCACAAGAGGGAGAGAGTTCATGAACATCTGGAGGAAAGCCTGGACTCTTTGTTATTTATTTATTCCTTTATTTCTGCAGGATCTCTTCACTCTCTCCAAGGTCAGAGGTGCAGCTAAGGAATGTGTTTCCTCTGTACAAAAAAAAAAAAAAAAACATACAGTGTGGGTATGCCATTGCTCAAGCCATTTCTTAGTTCAGCCTGGGTTATCTAACTCTGACAGAAGCTAATGAGGAAGAAGCTAAATAAGCCCTGGCTTCTAGTTTAATCCACCTTTTTGTCAGTCTTTGTTTTGTTTTGTATTCTTTGTTTAGTTACATGTCATTGAGCCTTATGTCATGCATCTTGGTTTTTTGTCCACGTGGAAGCAAAATTAATGTAAATTCAAAACAGACAAAGTTGTAGATCAAAGCAGATCAAAAATAGTCATGTGATATCGCCACATGTCTTCTGGGTCAGGAAGCATCTACTTTCCCGTGCAGTGAACCCAGTCACAGCTGTGGTTGATCTTTCCCCTCTTTCCCACAGAAGGCATAGCCTGGCTGGAGCCTGTTGATGTGTGTGTATGTGTTTGAATGCGTGTGTTTGTCCTCATTGACACAAGGACGACCTGAACTACTTTCACCTGTACTTGTCAGTCAGCCCGTAAGTCAGGAGGTCCCTCCCAGGCCCGAGGCCCCTAACCCTTCCCGGTGGAGACCTTTTTTTAAAGTCATGACATTCTGATCTGAGCATTCCTCCCTTGCCAGGTCACCGAGACCCAGATGAGGCAGACTGAAAAAAGAGGAAGGACGGTGTGAAAACTTGGACTGAGGACAGACGGTAATGAGGAGACCCAGAAGCAAGATGAAGAGGTAAAAGATTCACGTGGAACACCTGCTCACTGCTGTAGGTTCGGATGGCAGCGTGAGTGAGACATATTCAAAATGCTTTTCTCTGCCTTGTAAAACCCAGACACGCTTTCGGTTTTGGTTAATGACAAAAAGGAAAACACACTCAAACGCTAGGGAAGGCTTCAGAGTGTGTAGAGTCGCTCCTTCCCTCCCTTTTCCTTTTCTCTGGCACATCCCCATCATTCAGCTGGGCAGCAGCAGCTAATAACCAACAAATAATGACAAGGATGAAAACACAGGACATCAGGGGCAAGAGGGAAGGCCAGCCGAATCCGGGGATGGCGCTGCTCGTAAAGAGACGCCTGGAATAATGGGAAAGGAATGCCGTGCAACGACTCCCATGGGACCGAGTCCAGCCGAAGGCCCTCTGGCTCGCCGACAACAAACGGGAACGCTTGAAGAGAGCAGGGTGCACACATAAGGGCTTTAACAGCACACCCTGGCCCCCCTCAAAACACACACATTCACAGATCCACTCTCTTGCCTCCTCCTCCCCCTTCCTGTGCCGACCTACTGGAGTCGGCTGTTGTTGTTGGCTGCCTGCCGCTTTCGGAAGAAGCTCTCTCTCCACTCCATCTTTCTTTCTTTCATGCTGCAAGGGAATTGCTGATAAAATGTCATCTTCAGGGAGCTCTTATGAAAAAGTTATTGCCATCCACTTTTGCCCGTATTAAATAATCTTGCACCTTGTCTGCTCTCTACATCTTCAGATATATTCGCTGTTCAATAACGATCCTATAACGTCCTTATTTCCTCTGTCGCTCTCTGTGTGGCTTCGCATTTTTATTGGCAGACCAATCACTTATTTTCTTCCCCAAAGGGGAGTGCTTACTGTCAACTCCTTACAACCATATTCATATGTTCATTTTTAGCTTTCAGAAAGGAAAAATTTCTTTTCATGTTCTACCTTTGAACTCAATTATTCATGTGTGTGTCTGGGTCTTGAGCGGCATATATGAGCCAGATATAGGAAAACCGGTTGCCTCTTTTTCATTTTGCTTCAGCAAGCAGAGGTGCTGTCTGATACATGAGGTGCCTGACACACGCACAGCTTGTATAAGGAGACTCTGATTCCACAAAACACGCACGCCCATGTGTATATTAGGACACAGAATATCCTCTCATGGCTCGCGTGGATTCCTGGGGTGTGTAGGTTGCGCGAGGAGCCGTGTAAGAGTCACCAGCAGGACAAGTTGAAGGGAGAGAAGTTCAGTGAGGATGGAGGGAGGCTGGGGTGATGATCTCAGGCCGGAGTCGCCTCCGGCTCCTTAAATCACAATCAGGGTGTTGTGTGCCAAAAATGATCCCCCTGCAAACCTTTTCATTTTCAGGAGATGCTCAAAAACACAGTGGGAAACAGTCATCTTCTCCAGAGAGTAAATTTCAATACTTAAAATGATAGAAAGTAGATATAAAATGTCTACGTTTTTGTTTTAGTAAGTATATAATTCAGTGCAGTCGTAACTATATGAAATAAGGAACAGAGATGATCCGGCTCAGTGAAAATGTCCTTTGAAATATTTTGTGTTCAGTCTTGCAACTTTATGTGAAGCATTCTCACAGTCAATTAACATATATGTGTGTGTTGCATTATTTCCACAGCCATCATTTAGAGGCTTGGGGTTTATAATCTAAAACACTGAAGATAAAAACCACTATTATTTGTGAATGCAGCTCCCCCCTGCCCCCCCCCCCCTTTTTTTTTTTTTTTTTTTTTTTTTTTGTCCAGCAAGAAAAGGATATGGGCAATAAACATAAACAATAACAATCCCAATGTTAAACTTTTGCAAAGCACCAACATCTTTAACAAGTGACATTGTTTGTTGCAGAACGGTTCATTCTTTGGAACAATTTGTATCAAATACTGTTTAAAAACCCAGTGCTGGGTATGCAGTGCAACTTGGCAACACAATAAAGCAATTTCTGATCAGTCATGTTGTCTCTTCCTTTCTGCTTTACTTTTCAAGCCAAATAAAAAACAAGGCACAGAAAAGAAATCAAGACAGCAAATCTTCCTCTCTTCGCCCTCTAGTGCTTCTCCTTTTTTCTGTTCTACTGTTCTCTACCATGACAACCTCTTTCACAATACTTTCTCTCCAGTCATTCTGGGACAAGGGCCAGCGTGGTGAGAGTGAGAGTCTCTTTATATTCCACTTTCTTTTACTAAGACAGCACATTTACATTGCACTGAGAATGCAGTTTTAGTATTTATAGGTGTTCTCTTTTCATAGGACACCCTCTGTTGGCAGGTTCCCACCAAATGGAACCAACAATGGAGAAAAGTCTGGCCGTGGGAAAAGAGAGGGGGGAAAAAAACTTGTTATTCTCTAGAGTTGATTCAAAATTGTTTGAAGCCTGGAATTAATAATTTATTGTCTTTCTAAGTTTCAACTTTAAACATCCACATGGCAGTTTGATGGCTTTTATCTTATTATGACTTACAGTTCCTTAAAAAGGTATTCAAACTGAATTTTTTCACATCTTGCCACATTAAAGCTAAAAACTTAGTATTTTATCAGGGGGTTTATGTGAGAAACTAACACAAAATAGGGCATAATTGGGAAGTCGAAGTAAAGGAATAAATTGTTTTTTAAAAAACTAAAAAATTGAATAATGTCGTATGCATTTTTTGAGCTCCCCTGAGTCAATACATCATAGGAACTTCTTGATGAAAGAAAAGCCAAGTCTTTTTTTAGAGTATTGGCTTTCTTTCCCATTTATACCTGTTCGCCTCATCTTGACTTGACTTTACTCAACTCCACTCGTTTTGGGTGTTGACGTGATTTGTATCTAACAAACCAACACGTTGCTCCCATTGTATTTCCTCATCAACCACCAACCACAAAGATGTCTGTGCCTTATTGTTGGACCATGGTGTCCATTTCAGTTTTGTCATTTTCCTGAAAGCTCTGAATATGCTCAGTCACTGATGCTGTTGATTTTATCTGAGTGATCATCTGTTAAAGGAAACATAAGGAAGTGTGCATATACATGTTGTGTCCCCTGACATGCTGAGCAGGTGGTCATAATATACTCTTTGAGCTGAAATGCAGGAAGAGATGGTGGCAGCTCACAGACACATTCCAGTGTGGCACGATTTATGTCATGAATTAAGCCGCAGCCTCTTTATGTTCAGAGCTCACCTATGTACCGTATTCACATCTGTCCGCAGGTCCCGTGAGCACGCATGATTGAGCACATGTGTGCTTCTCATGATGCCTCACCTCACCTCTCCCACAGCTTCCCAGCAGCTTCCAGAGGATGAAAGCGAGTGAAACCCCAGACTAGTGGGGCTCCACAGCCAATTACGACTGTTTATTTAGCCAGCCACGGCTGCCTAACAGAACAGGAGCACACAGCCAGCCACACAGCCCTGCAGGGGAAACCTCGCTTGTCTTGATTTTTCTCTTTTTCCACTCCTTTTAAACTCCACCGGCTTCAAACTCTCCAGTTTTTTTTTTTTTTTTTTTTTTAATATCTTTTTTTTCAGACATTCATTTTTCTTGCTTGAGAAAAATTTAATGAATAAAGGAGGGTAACTATCAACCGCCATCTTCTCCCTCATCCATCACTGTGATCAGACCTTTACAGTGTTTTCCCCATTGCCTTGTTCTTCATCTTTAACTCCACATTTGTCCTTTTCTTCCTCACTCAGCTACACTTTTTTTCCACCTCATCACATCAACACAAATGTCCTGTGATGGATTGGTTCACTGACTGATGCCCGAGGGGGCGGGGGTTCAGCTGTGTCTGTGTGTGTGTGTGTGCGCATCAGGAAGTATATTTGGGGTGTGAAGTGGAGAGGCATTGAGCTCCATGCACAGAGAAGGGGTGAACCAGCAACACGATATTCATTCACAACACATTTGTCATGCTTAGGCTTGCTTCGGGAGAGAAAGATGCATTTCTATTGGACAAACCACTCCAATAACCCCTCCTGGATTTTTAAATGTATTGTACATGATGCATTCTAGAAATAAGTGATTGTTTTACAGGAAGAGATGTTTGTCATGGAACAAATAGGAGAAGAAATTAGAGTAAAAAAAAGCAAACATTTAAAAGTACACATACATGTAAAGGTGTATATGCACACCTCATCTCAAACTTGTGCTTCAAGGAGAGGTGAACATGTAAATGGATCTTTGTGTGCCGTTGCACACGCCTGCAGAGCTAGAAGTCTTGAATGGCCAAGGAAGTACCCAAAACACAGTTAGTAACCCAATCGCCGTGCTAGACAGGTACCACAGGGATAAATGGTGCTCCGACCCCCCGGCTGGCATTAGGCCACACTGAGAAAGTTCCCTCTAAGGTCACAGAATAGACTGAAGTGTCCAGGCAGTACAACCACTTTTTGTATCAATACACATCAGAATAAATGGGCAAAGGTGAATTATCCACAGTTTGGGAGTTTAGCTGAGGTAGTTTAATAACAGAGCAGCACAGAGGAGGAATAAAGGTTTGTTCACTGACTCATTTCACATGGGTGCCTGCGGTTCGGCCCTGTCCTGACCACACTGCACTGCACGTGTGTTTGCTCCACAAACCTTCATTCAACAGCATAGAGAACCAAAGATCATAAAACACAAGATTTCGTTTTAAAAGCATTTTGATAAGCTCGCGTCAGCGTTTGAAAATTGCCAACAGTAAATTTTTGTACCTCTTTGTAGAATTTATGTACATAGTTTCAGTACATAACTGAACTTTTAAAGTATGAAAAGGATGAGGAATTGAAAACTAGGACAGGGAAAAGTCTCAATAAAATCAAATTTTAATTTATTTTAAAAACTATAATGATTGATCAAAGTCAGATCTTTATTTTGTGTTCTTAATGCTTGTCTTTGCTTTAGTCATCTACTGTTTTAGTTTTTCTGAGACTCGATAAACAGAGCATTACAGACATACGTAAGCTGTTTCTTCATTGTCAAGTCTCCCTCTATCCGGTCATGCCTGGTTCGGTTCTACCCCAGTTTGGAGCATCCCCATTGCAGTCTGTTCTTCACGATTGTGGGCGTGAACATAGGCACCAACATGGGAATGTGGGCGGGCCGTGAACGCACAGAAGCTGTGGTTGTAAAGCTCTGATGATGATGATGTTTGCAACAACATTCAGCAATGGAGAACCTTGAATTTGTGGTTTTGATGGAGGCAAATACCCCCATTTACTCTAGTTTGTCTTTTAGAAATTCATTGTTGACCCACGCATAATGAATGTAATTCAAATTTCTGATTGCACCGCTTTATTAAATATGCAACCTTGTGAATTTAGGTAGTGCAGTCAAAAGATGTAAACCAAAATCCACGTGTGAACTTTATTTGAAATAAATTTCCAAACAAAGAATAAAATGCACATTCAGGGTACAGCGTTCCAGTGTTTCACACAGCAAAATCATGCATGCATGTATTCCTGCTGCTGCTCAAGATTAAACTCATAGTCGTCATGCGATTCCACACTGTAGAAGTGGAATGTCCACTGGTCCATTGAAGTGGTTAAAATATTGTTGTTTGGAGTTTGGAATGATGTAAATGACGACCAAGTCAATGGATGTGGTCTTCTGTCTATCAAATCGCTTGTGCACAACGTACGGCTTGGCGTAGCTTTTGCTACCCCTAAAATACGAAAAACAGGGAAAAGTTGCACAGAGATACGAAGGATCTGCAAATCCAGTGTACTGGTGCAGGCCATGCAGAACTTCACAAGTACATTTAACAAAATTGCTGATACACAAAAGTTTTTTTGTTGCACGTCCAGGAAGGAGATGTGCAACACATAAAGTACAGTGTTTATAGACTGTACTGTACTTTAAACCTGCGACATTTAATCAGACAGGTAAGATAACTGAAAGTATTGCAAAATGCCAGTACAATAAACAATTATTTCTGGGAATTTTTCAAACCTCCCTCAAATTTAGAGGTTTAACAACTTTTCATCTCAATGCTAGATAGCATTGCCACAGAACTGCATGACTTGCATCAATGACATGAGTTTGATGGACTATTTCCTGGTCTATTTCTCCTGGCAGAACTTGTCCAATAGAGTCAGATTTATAGGCCACCTTTCTCTGCCCATAAATAGATTTATGGGAGTGAAACAAGAGCTTTGGAAGGGCTACAAAAATCATGGCCAGTCCTTAAGCCACTTAGTAACTAATTTGGCAGTAGAGTCCTTGCCCATTCAGAAGGCCCAGTCATGCCCAAGCTAGAAGAGAAAAGAGTGTGGCAGGTATGACATACTGTATTTGAACTAGTAACATTTACTAAAAACAAGTCACAAAAATCTATAGAAGATTAAAGAATGAATCCTTCAGTTGCTGCATTTTTTATAAATAGTTATGATAAAAGCAGTTCCTTGGGACAAAGCACCTTATATTAACATGTACCCATTAAACTGTATTATCATTTTTCTCTCTGTAGACATAACTCAAACAAGAACCATACTCAGTATGTAAACGACCCTCATAATGATCAGTTTAGATTGTACAATAAATCTCCCTTGTTTAAGCTCATAAAAAGACCTCCATGAAAATGCAGTTTATACAGTTTCTGCTCCATCACAGACCTTCACCTAAAGTTTTACTCTCTCTGATTTGTTGTCAGGTTGGCAGGACTACCACTGGCCTGCAGACTGGCAGGGCTATTGTTTTCATTTCCCCTTCATTAATCCCTGCCTTAGGAGAAAATAAAGAGAAAACAGGACAGGAGCGCTGGGGAACCATCTTAGGAGGATCTGTTGCTACTGGACGGTGTGTATCATAACAGCGGCTGTCCACAGGGGAAACTTGGCTGGATAGATCAAAGGCTCATTCACATCCCACCTCTACCATCTGACGCCCAGGCACACACACACTCACACACACACACACACACACACACACACACACTCAGCTGCTATCTTTCCCTCCTTACACATAGGAATATGCTTCAAGTACAAGCCCTCGTAAAAGTCTAATTCTCAGGTTAAGGGAAGCTATGTTCTAGCCTGGATTACCTAAGCTGTTAGTTGTCAGCGCTGAGGTCTGCTTTTACGATTGTTCAGCTTTTCGTGTAAATTAATTAAAGTTCCATTTCAGTGGCGCCCCTTGTATATGCCAACACATTCTTCAGATTGAGAGCTGAGCTGGCCCCTCTTCAACACATTGCTCTCACAGACGCTTTAATAGGCAGCAGTCCTTGCAAGCCCTCCCCAAAAGACAGAGAGAAGAGGTGGAGAGTGTGAGGTGGGGACAGAAACAGCCAATAAGAACATTTTAATGCAGCGCCTTACAAGACTCCTCAAAGGCCCAAAGGATGAGGTTTCAATTTATTTGCTTGTTAAATCTACCTCTGTTATGCAGCATAAGCCCAAACACTAAACCTATGCTGCCATCAAGTGGTCAGGAATTGGAGAAGCAAGTCTCCCCTTCACCTGGATAACAATCACTCATCAAAATTACATTTTGGATCTGATGTTGTAATATTTTGTAAACTTAAGCTACGGACTTCCGTGCTTCTATTTACATGTACATAGAAAACACACAGCTGCATTAGTTTTAAACATATATTTCAGGAAGTCAGTGTCAAAATCTGTTTTTGAGTTCCTGTCATTCATATACTCATTACCTCACATATCCAGCAATTCAGAAATCACACTCTGCAGCAAAAAAAGTTTAGAGTTTTCTCAGTGAGTATCAGAAACTCTGTTCCTGTTCATCAGTTTGTTACATTGCGTCTTGAATTTGTTTGCTTGTCACCATAAACCTCGTCTCTGCATTTGGCTGCTCTAATGCCAATATGTGACATTAAAATATTCAGAATCATCCACAAAGTTTTCATGTGTCTGTTGTCTTTTGTGTATGGTTTCTAATTTGACTGTTCACTGGAGTAGCTGTCATGTTTGATTATACTCTTTGGATTAATCTTGTCTAAGATTTTGTACCTTTGGATAACTCAGTAGTAAGTTTCTTGTATGTTACCTCCATACCAACTCGCTGATTGTATGTATTGTAATGTGCATTAGTATGAAACTAATTTCTGCTTAAGCAGAAGAACTGAACAGAACCAGATATAAGTACCGGTTTCACAACATAACAGAGCAGTCGTTTATCTACTAAAGGACAATTACATGTTAGCATGTTGACGAGGAAACAAATTAATCTTATGTTGCAGTAACTTGATCTCACAGTGAATTCTTTTGAAAAACAAGCTCTAATTTAGGAAAAGAAACTGAAGTGGCATAAGATAAGATTTTTAATTACTGATGTCACAGTTGGTGTTGGTCATTGTTCAGTTTATGCTTTTCTTCCAGAACTTAATCAGTAGTTCAAAATCTCTAATCAGTAATACATGACTGTTTGTTACCTTCAGGAACAAATTTGTACATTCAACAGATGTGTATGTTTCTTACTCCTTACCAAGATGAGTAAGGGGTAATTTTATTATTGAGCTCACTTTGTGAGATCTCACCAAGTGGCAGACTTGTTAGAGAAAAAAAGCTCTCCAATAGTCTGTGTTAAAGAACTGCAGCAAAGGGCATCCTGAGGACACGAGGTCTGCATAACAACTATTAGGCTTGGGCAGGGGTGCCCAAAGTAGGTCCTCGAGGGCCGGCATCCTGCATCTTTTAGTTCTCTCCCTCGTGGTAGTAACAACCTTTTCAGCATGTTAATGTTTTTCTTAGGTCTTCTCACGAGCCATCATTGAATCAGGTGCGTTAAATCAGGGAAAGAACTAAAACATGCAGGATGCCGGCCCTCGAGGACCGACTTTGGGCACCCCTGCATTAGACACTGTCTGCTTTCCAACTTCTTGTTTGGGAGGGACACAGTGCAAAGGCTAAACTCTGCTGGCACTTAGATAGAAAAAGAGATTGAGCATCTCATCAACAAGCGCTCAAGGTTCCAGAATCAAATGACTATTTTCCCCCTTCAGCGTGACATGCAGCTCTGTAGTGGCCTGATAACAAGACATTCACTTGATCCAGGTTTGTGAAGAAGGGATACAAGTAGAAGCTCCATGAAAGTAATTTTTGAATTCTGGACTACGGCACTCCTGACCTGGAGAGACCGTATGATGACGAGTGGTCAATTATCTGTTTTCTCCAAACTGGTGAAATTATTTTAGAAAATATTAAGAGTAATCTTATAGGCAAACAGGAGTTTTGACAAAATCTATGTGATGCTAATGGGTGTGGTGTGAGCAATTTATTAAAATCTGTAATTTTCTGGCATTTGACTGATTTTAAAATATACTGTTGCAATAAAGAATTGTGTGTTGTTATTTTTGTACTTCTTAACATGTCTTTTTCAAGGCCTGGTTGTAAATATCCTGAAAACTTAAGAAAAACTCAGTCACTTTGCTACCGCTGAGTAAATCTAGTATGATTACAGTTGTCCTGTCAACAGATTTTCCATCTCAAGCATTGGTTAGCAAACCTAGAGTCACCATGGGCCTTTTGGTTGCTTCTATAATTAATTTCCTATTTGGCCAGCTTTCAATAGAGGAGAAATTCCATGACATAGGTTTGTAGTTGTGTTTCTTGTTCCTCATAATACTTTGTTCTCTGGTATTCTTTCACAAACCTGTAAGACTTCTGAAGACCAGCTGTATGTATGCTGACACAAATTACGCACAGGTGAACAGTATTTTCTGAATAGGGGATTTCTGAAACCAGTTGGTTGCCATTTTCTTTTATTCTAAGACACTAGAGTGAAGAGATCTAGATATATGAATGCCATATTTTGCATATGTGTGTTTGAAGAACATTTTATAAATTACAGTGCTCATCATCTTACTTTTACTTTACAAACTATAATTTTATTGTCTTGGTCTATCACACACACACACACACACAAAAAAGAAATATTTTAGCTATGTGGCTTGTTTTACAATATCTTTAACAAATACTGTAGCTTGTATATAGATGTCTTTTGTCCTATTAAGCTCTGTTGTACAACATTAATATGTGTTTTGAATAAAATTTATGTGACTGGGTTAGTTATTCTTTACAAAATGTGGGAGATTATGTAGATGTGAGGCTGAGTTTGTGCTAAAATGTTCTTTTCTGGATCTATATTCTATTCTGATGGCTGATCAGCTAAAACAACACAAACCAGAAGAGTCTGATTATTTACTTCGCATTCAACATCTTAAGTCCTCCATTAGTCACCTGCCAAATCTTAATGGGGCACAGAAATGTCCTCCACCTCAAGTCTAGGCTGTGTTAGATAACCAGCGACAATCATTGTTGCTTTAAATAAAAACACACAAACACACTGCAAGCAACAAGAAACACAGGTATAATTAATCCACAGACATGAAAGGCTAATTGGCCCACAAGGTCGGGGTCGCACCTGTCTTGCAGAAGCTGGTCACCATGGCAGCAGCGAAGTCCTTGGAGAGGCAGAGAGGGCGACAGGATGAGAAGTGTCAGTTTATCTAAGAAAAGCTACGTGAAGCCTGATGAAAAGAGACAGCAGTGATGATCAAATGATTTGTTTTTATATTTATTCTTGTGTGGGGGACACATACGCCTGAAAGAAGGGCTAAATGAGCAGGTGGGAGTCTAAATGCGATCCTCCTACATAGATGATGTTCGAGCTAATACATTCAGAGAAAGATTGGGATGTGAAGATTGGAGGGACCAGATGGAGTGTGAGAGGCTGAACTGGGAGGGAGAGCAGGTGTAAATCCAGACAAACTGACGCTGTGATGTTTCTCGTCAAAGACGAGGACAGGGACAGAGGGAGTGGCCTCTGTCTCAGAAAGACATTTCTTGATTGTGTTCACTCGAACATGTGGCATAGCCAGATAAATTAGACACATCTGGAGATTTTGAACAGGAGCTCAAGCAATCTGATGTTATGCCAGTAAAGACTTATTAGTAATCCCAGAATACCTACATTGTTTTAAAAGGATTTAATTGTGTCTGCAACAAGTTGTACTAATCAGTAGATGTAGTTTAAAAGATGTCAGTGGAAATAATTAGGTAAAATTATCTACCAAAGGATGGGAGTCATCGAAAATCAAAGAGGTTATGTGTGATTTCACAAAAGAGTCGCACTGAATGAATATTTGGACTAGGTGGATATTTTTTTTTGCTTCAGCTCAGATCCCATTCTGCAGAAATGGTTTTATTCTGTAGCTTCCCAAGTTTTATCCTACTGGCACAGTCACAATACTGACTCCTTTTTCAGAGTGTGGCTTGAAAATGTCTTGCTGGAAACAGTCTGTGATACAAAATATGAATTCAACATTATTAATGTCAAACTACAAGTATGCAAATTGTACCTGTTGAATTATTGAAGGAGGACAGTAAATAGGGTGCACCGTGTTTGAATTTTAAAATGTTTTTCATTGCTAAATGGTGCTACTGCAATAAGAGATTACTTTATTTGAAGGCTTTTCGCATCTTTTTACTTGGAGCGGCATTAACTGCAACTGTAACTAGTTACTTTTGCCCTCAGTGACAGTTACCAAAATTAGAATCAAAAAGATTTTATTGTTATTGTACAGATACAGAACAAAATTTCATTGTAGTATTTACCTGTGTGAGCTTTCCAGACACTCCAAGGAAGCTTTAGCAGTCCCTGATGTTAGCAGGTCACATTAAAATGTTTATAATTGTAATTCTCACCTACAGAATGAATCTCTTTCAAACCAAAGAAACACAAACCCTAATTATGTTACAGTTCTTGGTATTATAATTTAGTATGTCATCATTGTTATGTTGTCAACTGCATACAGAATGATTTGTCCTTTTTATTGAGATGGTGTGTTGTAGACTTTGTGTTGTTGTGATTTGGACCAAGTAGAGAGTGAAGTTTTCAGATGATGGAACACCAGAGGGCAGCAGAGAGCCTGAATCGCCTCTCCTCTCCACATAAGACACCATATGGAGTCTGGGTGCACACATGCATGAAAATCATCAGTTTGACTCGTCACACAGAAACAGTTTCTTCTACACGTGTGCACAAAATAAAAAAAGAAAATACATGGAAAGATATCTTTAGCGTGATGCAGCTCTATCAATCGGTGTTCAAAACAGTTCAGATGTAATTCTGCTATTGTGCATTATTTTATTAAACAGCAAAACTGACTTAAAATGCTCTAAAAAGTTGAAATTGTTCAAATACCTTTAAAAGTTTTGGAGTACATGATGAAATAGGATATATACATCTTGAAATGTTAAATAAATTAATCCCACCTTTGAAGCATCTGAGCTATAAATGCTGGAGCTGTAAAACCCAACGCTATACTCAGACAACTGAACTCTTCGGTGGAGTGTGAGGTTTAGCTCAGCAGCTGACCTAAGAGTCTGCAGCTATTTCCTGCCCTGAAATAAACTGAAATATTTCTTTGTGTATTTTTCAGCACTGTGTACACATCCACGTATTGCATCAAAAAAATACCATAAAACAATACTTGGCGTCAAAAGTCCTTCTTTTCTGCAAAAGCAAGACTCCAGCTCATGTCATCACACAGTGGCTCCATGTGACCTACCCGTGTCTGTGAGGGAGAGACACAGAGAGAGACCCGGAGAGTGCTTTGGGATGGAAGCCAGACAAGACGAGAGGTGTGAGAGAGTGCACCATCATCGTTAATTTATGAGACCTGTTGTGAATCCTGTGCACTCAAAGGCAACAGGGCTCACGGAGAAACAGGGGAAAGGCTCAAAAGGATTTGATTTGGGTTAAAAAAAAGTCAGAAACATGTGCACGGGGCAGCCTAAATATACACACGCCCTCTCGCCAATACGTACGCATAAACAAGTTCGCTGTATTTTCATATTTATGGGTCGCTTCTGCTGCTTGGTGGATACATAGAGCATGCAGCTGCAGGGAGGGATAGCCGCTAACAAATATCTGTACCGACAGCGGTCACGTTTTGCTGAATCACTCACGCGTCAGGCTGTGCTTCCAAACAGCAGATAGTGGCGTCGTTTTGTTTTTTATCCTGCCTTTGTAAATGAGAGCCGGAGTGACAGTCATTGACATCATTCTCTGTGATAAAGTGCCGGTGGAGGAGACAAAGATGAGCATCTAACTCTCCTGAGACACTAGAAAAAGCTGCACATCCAGGACTTCTTTGACAAGCATCCTTAGAAAGAAACGTTGAGTATATTTGAGGGTGACCTTCTCCATTCAATGCGTAATAGATCCTCTTGCACAATCTTGTACATAAACGCATAACAGAGACTGCTGTAGGAATTTTAAATGATATATGTCCATCTGTGCACAAATAACACAATGTCCTGAGGTCCTAAGAAATCATCTCCACTATGATTTGGTCAATATTGTACTGTCTCTGCTTATTTATTTGTTTTTGGTTAGGAAATAAAACATGAAACAAAGTAGATCAGTAGTAGATGTAGATTGGTCTCAACAGCTGAATATGAAACTGATCTATAATTAAAGGAGTTACTTAAATAGTGTCATACATGAAGCTGCAACTGCAGAAGATGAAGAATATCAGAGCAGTCCTAGTCTGAGTTGAAACAGTATTAGTCCAAGTAGGGTTCTTGGGTCGGTGGGTCCAAGAACACCAAGGTAAGTGACGTGTGAACAAAATTATCATTTCATCATATTCATTACAAGTAGATATAGTAGAAATCACTCAGATATTTTCACTAATCACATTTTACTTGAAAAAGAAAATCCTTTTTTGCATACCTCAGCAGAAGAAGATAGAGTCAGCTCCAGTTGATGGCATTTTCTGAGTGGCAGTGACAGACCTGTCAGCTTGGGACTGATAATAAATAGTCCGTTAAGTGTAGGTCAAACACACGGCTCCTTCATGCGTGCCTTCACTCTAATCTGCCTCCTCCCTGTTTATTTCTGTCTATTCCCGATTCTCTCAGTTTGTCATTTCGCTTATCACTGGTTTGCTCTTGAAATTTGTCAGGATCAGTGGATAATTTATGTGCGTGCCGCTGGCCCAGAATTATTTGCTCTTGACTGTGCAAAAATTTACTGTGGCTGCAGTCGTCACACTCATCAACTTAATGGAACAGCAGACTTGTCCATACTGGAAAAGAAAGAGTAACAGTTACAAAGGTAAGCAGTACTAAAACTACTCCTTAAAAAAGCTGTAAAAGATTGGGTATAAAAATCTAAAATAAAAACTAAGTAAATAAATATATCTATTTACAACAGACAGGTGGACAATAAACAAAAGGTAATTATGTTGTACTATGGAGAGGTCAGCAGACAGTTGTCAGTTTTATGGAAACGTTAGTTAAATGTAAATTTAGAAAATCAAATCAAACATGATCACTCAGGTCCAAAGCAATACAAAACTGGAGGAAAAAGGCAGAAAAAAAAGAATACCAAAGAACAAGAAAAACAAAAGCTTAAAGAAGAGACTAGTTTGGCCATTGTGTGCATGTAAGTAGACATCGATCTTATTATTTTCCAGATTAAACAGATCCTTTTATTATAGGAATATCCCCAAACCCAGCCCAAGTTCTCCGCAAAGTAAGCCACTCCAAACCGTCACGGGGCCTCCCAGACATGCTTTAATATGAATTCCCTCAGTAGATAAATATGTTTTATGTTTGTTTTGATGTTCCTGACATCAAAAGGGACTCCAAATCAAATTCTGCTTAAGGTCCCACACAACCTTACATCAGCCCTTAATATATCAGTCTGAAATGTGGCATGCAGAAGTGGCTAAGGGCCATTGTTTTGCTGAGAAAGTATTCCCTCAGAAGCATTTCCCTCTAATTTCCCTGAAACACATCCAAATATGGTTTGTGGTGAAACAAGCTGTGACACTTGCTCATAAACAAACCTTCTTAGGTTAGTTGATTCATCCTTTGAGAAGCTTTCCACAGATTGTGGAGGATATAAATAAAGCAACAAAACATTATTTGCTGAGTTCTTTTTCTTTCTTTTTTTTTAAGTGAGAATAAAGTGAGTTCTGTTGGACTGGAGATTCATGGCAAAAGCATGAACCCCCAGTCCAACAGAGGTTCATGTTCTGTTTGACTGGAGATTTAAACCTGTTGTCTTCAAGCCAGCGGGTTTAAAGGTTGGCTTGAAGGCAAATAAATTTCACGTTAAACAGTGCATTTAAAAAAATAAGAGAACTTCTCAAGGAGAATACCAGATCTGCCTTTGTCACAAACAACTACCTGTTACAAAACTACAGCTGCCGTCTCTATTAATATCTCATGATGTCCTCATGAATTATTATACATGTCTAAAAGCATAGTTGGGGGGTTTAGGAGATAAGCTACTCCTTTTACAATATGTATTTGATTTACATGCATGCTTGGCTTTATTGTGTTTCATGGAAAACAATTATTCAATATATATGTAAAGCATAGCTTACATATACGTCCTAACTAAAGAGGTGTGGGTTGTTCACATTCTATTTGTGATCAAACAGGTAGACAGATAAAGTGGGCTCAGTGGAGAGGGGGGTTGGGAAAGGTTGAAGAAGATAGAGTCAGACTCCTGTCCTGTCTTGTCTTTCCCTCTTTGTGAGAGTGTCTAAGTGAATGTTATGACATGAAGATGCATGGTTTTAGGGAAGACAACACAGTGAGTTCAAAACAACATAATGAATTTTCCACAGCAGTAGAAGATCACTTAGCAGATCAATTATTCAGATCTAGTGCTCACTTCCACCAGGTTATGGCTGACCCCATATAGCTGCAGCTGCCTCTGAATTAGCATCTTTGGATACATTTTTTTTTTTTTTTTAATCTTTGTGAATGCCTCATATAAAGGATTAAAATTCAAATTACAGAACTTATTTGTGTGCTCTAGAGTGGCTTCCTTTTATTGGAGGTGAAGGACGCTGCAGGTGAAGTGAGAGAAGCAGCACTGGTCTGAAAAGGCGTCCCAGGGTCTGTTGCTGCAGCCTCATAATGCTGAGGCCTGAGGCGGAAGTGAAAAGCACGCCATCATCACATGAACACAGGACTTATGTAAGCAGCTGTTGGTTGTTGCACTTCATGACAATATTGTCTGATTATCACAGCTGGCTGCACAGAAAGCCGTACACATTGTTGTTGATTTGATTGTACTCATTTGGTTGGTCTTAACAGCTGTGGCTCGAGAGTTTTCAACTTTTTCAATAATTGTCCAAATTTGGAGGTTTGATCCTGGATACATGTCATGTCCTCAGAGCAGATGTTGAAGCCTCAATGCGCAGTAATTTTGTCATGCATAAATGTTTCAGTTCATCAAATAACATCAGACAAATATGACCTGAGTAAATAAAAAAAAAGTTAGCTCTGAAATGTGGATTTAATTTATTAAGGAAAGAGGTCATCCAACCCAAATGTATCGTGTCAAAAATGTAGTTGCAATGGGGAATGAGGAAGTAACAAGTTGTACACTATTGAAAAAGTACATGAAGAACTGTTAAAAAAAGGAAAGAAAAACTACCACATGGTTATTTTCGAGACCTTTTGGGAATATTGTTCCCAGCTTTTATGAAAATAATTTGTGGCCTAAATGAAATAAAGTCCAACATTTGCAAAGACGTCCGTTTTATTACCAACACAACATTTCAGCCATCCTGACAGTTAAGTATGATGACAGCAGTGGGATTTCCTGGGACTGCTTTGCTGCTTCAGAATATGTACAACTTGCTATTAATGATATGCCATAATTTATAAATTTTAGCAGGAAATCTCGAATTAGAATACCTGAACCTCAATTTGAGACTTTTAACTCAAGCAAATGTGGGTGATGCAGCAAGATAATGATCAAAGCACACTAACATGTCCAGCTCTGAATGCCTAAAAATATACAAGAATGATCTTTTAAAAAAAAAAAAAAGCCTAAACTTGCAGTGAAATGATTTGCTGATGGTGGCAAATCCAACACATCTTCAAGAGATATATTCATCAAAGACAAAGCCACATCGTTATGAAAACTAACTGCGCATGTCTTAATTTCCTGCTTCACTTCTCAGTGAAACTGGACGGATCTACTGTACATTTATCACTATCCTGGGGAATCACAAGATTGATTGAGCAAGCTGCTGAGTAGGTCCAATCATAGAATCAAATTAGCTTCACAGCAGGCTTTCATTGACTGGCCATATGGATCCACATTCACTGGTTGGTGGAAGAGCACATAACTGTGCAGAGCACTCACCAACTGTCAGGAAGCTACCGTCACTCAGCTTCCTTTGACTGAGCGCCAAGACTGCTCAGTGACGACACTCTGCTGGTTAACAAACAGATTAACATGTTAACCAACATGTTCTAAATATGACTCCAGAAACCCAGGTGCAACACACACTTAATCTGTTACACAAACTCAAACAGTAATGCAATTATTCTTGGTATATTTTACAGGTGCTCAGCAAGGTTAACTCAAACTAATTAAATTACTTAAACTTTCCTTTTAGTAAAAGGTGTTTGCTATTTCACCTGCTGGATGATTAACTCTGGAGGGTACACAGCTGCATCTCAAGAAGACATAAAATATAACCCAATTTTTTTTTTTTTTTTTGTAAATCAATCCAAAAAGTTAAGTATTTACTTCTTACATGCATATATGTTTAGACATTTTTTCTTTGTTTTCATTCACTTCAATTATTATGTCTGACAGTTTTTGACCAGAATGTTTTTTACGATCCCCCCAAAAGGATTTTTCCCTTTAGAAATGTGGGCCTAATGAAAATACAGCACACTATATGATCTCAATATTTAGTGGCTCATTGTACATTATTACTGCATCAGGAAAACATGATACAGAGGCAATAAGCCTATGGCACAGTTTATGTATTAAGACAGCCCTTATAAATCTTTCTAAAAGTCTTGAATGGGGTTTGCTATATTATCTTCTCAACTCTTTAGTATGTGTTCTTTTTTTCTGCAAAACATTTCTCTGTCCATCTGTGTCCTTGGACACATCGCTCTGTAAACAATCATTTTCTTTAGCAATGGCCTCTTGTGGCAGTGTGTCAGCTGTGAAGTTAGCAGTCTTTAATTTCCGGAGAAGCTTTAATTTAGAACTTTATTAGCCGTAATCCATAATGATCACAACTAACACAAATAAACACTTGAAATATACCAACCTGCGTGTAACGAAACAATATGTGGGTTGCACTCTCTGACCAAAATTTCGAAAGTCATTAATTTTTCAATAATGTTGAGAGACACTTGTGTTCCAGTTTGTATAATTAGCATATTTTAAGTAACTGGCCTAGTCTGCAAAAATGGAGGACTTTTAAATATGTTACTGCAAGAACAGATAAAAAAAATAAATAAGATGGATGTCGGAATAAAATGTGTGGATGCTTCAGGTGAGATCCAATATGGCTGTGTTTTCAATGGATCAGCAGTAGTTTTTTAACTGCAGGGCCAGCGCTTTGAACCCCATCCATCCACCTGTCATGTGTCCTCTAAGGTAAAGACAGTGAGTCCTGTCTTTACCTTAGAGTGTTAAGATCGGTTTGGCTGTAAAGAGAAGGTCTGCATATGAAGAATTCAAATATATCAAAGGAAATGCTGTTGATGCATGTGTGTGCACATGAACAGGTAGCGGGAAATAAATGTTGACCGTGTACTTCTACATTTCATAAACAGAGGCGTTATCTTCTGTCAACATTACCTTTATAAATGTTAAAATAATTACAGAAAAATCAAATGCACCTTCCTTAATTCTCTGTAGGTAAAATAACTGTACTATTAATTTTTATCACACAAGATACATTTGTTGTTTTTTTTTTCTTTTTTTATGAAATGTCTCACATTTTATGGCACCTTCTCCTGCACTTTCGCCTGTTTCAAGCACCCCGTCTGTAAACAGAGGAGCGGTGTCAGAGCCGAAATCAATTCAAGGACATGTCCTTAGGCAGGCTCATAATGGCGTCGTACTGAAACCAGCTGCAGAGATCTGCTTCAAGAATGGTGGCCAACGGCAGGTCTATAGAAATGAGATATCTGACTGACCTACTACTGAAACTATTTGAATGCAGTCACTTAGAAAAACCAAGAAATACTTTTACACTTCTAGTTGGATGGTCGTGAGCTCAAGAAACAGAAAGATTGTTTTCCATCACAAAAGCTTTTATTAAGCATTAATTTAACAAAGTATGGAATTACATTACAAACATGACAGTACGTTTCTGCTTAACGTGCAAATATGAAGAGCTTTCACAGAATAAAGGACATGAAACTCACAGTGTAGATGTTAAAGCAAATAGCTCTGAAAAGATGCAAATAAAAGAAGATAAATAAAAGAAAAATACCAGTGTCATTAAGTTACAATATATTAGACAGACTGAGACACAAGAGCAGCACAATGTGCTAAAAGCTGGAAAAGATTTCCAAGGAGAAACTTTCAGAGACAAATACACATCCCTTTTCCTCTAACTGCATTAGACCTGCTTTGACAGCTCAGTATTAGCTACAATCATGAGTCATTCATGCAAAAAGCACCAAAGTGCATCTTACATTTCCTATTCAGACTGTACATGTCCCTAGCCACTGTCTAGAGTTCATAAAGTCTACAATCTTTCCTCACTTGCGTCTCTCATCAATCGTGATACGAATCGCTCACATAGTGAGCAGTTTGCATCGAAACAAAGCGTACATGCCTTTTTTCAAGCGAATCCAACCAACATCCACAATTACTGCAAGACTAAACATAATAATATGTTCCATCTCTACAATTAGACTTGTGTGTTAATTGACTCAGAGAACGTCCTATAATTTTGCAGCATCGAATGACTGAACCATTTGCACCAATAAGGATTGGAAATGCTTCAAAAATACACAGAACACCAACAGGAAGACATTCAGCATGAAACACGGACACAGTTATATACACAGTAACATATTTCTGTGTTTTGATGCAAATTATGATGTTCACATACAGGTGAGTGTTTAATGACACCTCAGGCCCTTTTGTTGACTTTATGATTGGGATGCCCCAATAACAATAACATCGAGCTAAAACTGATTTGTACACATTTATTACAATTTACTACCACGAGAATGGAGAATATGAAAAGTCATTCAAGTTAAGAAGCCTCATCAGATTTTTCTAACATAGAAAATCCCATCAGGTGGAGGTGAAGTCTTTGATGTAAGAAACTCACTTATTGTTGGCTGGGATAGTTTTTTGGTGTTTCTATCTATTTGTTACTTCATCTTTGAAAATCAACGCTGTATTCTATTACGCCGCTTGACCAAAGTTTATACATAGACGGACAACGAGTTGTTTTCAACAAAGTATAACAGAATCTGGCATGACCTTTTATATCCACAGTAATTTGCAGCTATGTACATAATGAAGATGTGCGGTGGCAAATGTCACCGAATCTCCCTCACACATCATCAGTGCCAATTATTAGCCTCAGTCTTTGGGTGCTGACATGTGTCAAAGTTGAAGACCAACACCACCGATGGATTCAAAGTGAGAACAGCTCCAAACCCCAAGCTAAGTGGTTACAGGAATAGCCTTCATCCACATTCCGGGCTCTTCCAGTGGAAAACTTTCCTCTGAGGCCCTGTGGATGTAAATAAAGGCAAAGGTGATGTTCAGACTCCACTCAGAGGACTGGAATTAAAAGCACGCTGAGTGTTCCTCCTCCTCTGCTTCCTGTTGTTTCAAACATTATCATTCCAGAGGAAACAGCAAGCTTTGTTCACCATAAGCACACATTGCAAGGGGACCAAGTTAAAAAGAATCCAATAAAAATATATATCTGTAGGACCAATTTATGTTGAACAAACCATGGCATAAATCCGATGAATCCGTGACTACAGCATGAAAAACAAGCAGTGAGACGGACTGCAGAAATAAATAATGGCTGACATTGTTTGGTCATTCCTGTGAAGTGCAAAAGGACAACGTCCTTGCAAAGTGATGACTATCGAGTACCTTTACAGCAGCAGAAGCTGTTTAAGCAGTCATCTGTAGTAGCTACTTTGTCTACAGACAAAACTGCTTTGTGGAAACAACGCTAACAGTGCAATCAAGAATCTAAAATATTTCAATCTGTGAATATACAATAATATGCTTTTGTTTGAATGTAAAAATAATTACTATAAATACCATCTGTTCTGGTATTGACCTGAAGAGGAGGAAGTACATAAATAAAGTGAGGCAAACTTAACTGCTCATACAGCCTCTGCATATGTTTTCCTGGTTGGAAGAACAACTATGTTGGAGCAGTGCAGTGGGTGTAAAGAAAAATTTTCAAGACAGCGTGTAAGAAGAAGTGGTTCCCATTGTGTATAAACACAACTCTAGACATCCAGGGTTAAAAGAATTGCACTGTTTTGTTTTCTGAAAATAATATCGGATTAATGCTGCAGATTAAAATAACACGGAGGCAAATTACAACCCATCCCCTATCCAGCCAGCATTCACATGTGGAGCACATTCAATAAGGACCTGTGCTGAATAATGGGTCCCAAATGGGATTGTCTACAGCTTTAATGCATCCATACGGGTCCTAGATGTATTTCTAAATTTGAAATAGTTTTCTTAATATTAAATCAAAATCCAGCTAATACCGTCATGGTTCTCAGCCGGTTTTGCACAGCAGGTTTGTCAGTAGTTCACTCATGTAGGTTCCAGACAAGAAGCCAATTATACACTAGGGTCCACTTAAAACAAGGTTTGGGCAATAACGGTACCATTTACTATCTGGGGGGAAAAAGGGCTATAATAAGAATTGTGATTAAATCTGATAACAATATCTAGGTCATCTAAAAAAAAAAAAAAAAAAAAAAAAGAAAAGAAAAAGAAAAGTAGAACTGATATTCTTATCTTGGTACTTTGAGCTAAACAGCCAAGAGTCACA
Source organism: Poeciliopsis retropinna (assembly GCA_010277075.1). Taxonomy (NCBI): domain Eukaryota; kingdom Metazoa; phylum Chordata; class Actinopteri; order Cyprinodontiformes; family Poeciliidae; genus Poeciliopsis; species Poeciliopsis retropinna. Next base: position 13,559,344 of record VMRM01000006.1, on the reverse strand, counting down.
AATAAAACTTTAAAGTCTTTAGTTTCCAAACCAGCCACAGCAAGATTCACATGGCGACCAAACGCAAATGCTGGCTGGATACATCACTTGATAACTATCTAATAGTTAGTTTTGTCCAAAAGGTGATAATATTGCACAAAAATAAAAAATATATTTCAAATGGGATAAGGCATTTTTGACAGAATCTCATAGGAAATTATTATTTAGTACATAAAATATATTTTTCATATGAACATCTCTGATGTTTATATAATCTATGTTGAATTATTTAATTTGGATTTTGTCCTAGCAGAGGTCTGCGTGTTTTCCTCCAAAGACTGCAGGAGATCACTGTGGGACTCCGGACCCAGATAGCTATGCAGTAAGGCTTCCTGTTTACCATTACATCTGTAATCATGCTAAACAAAAAAAAAAGAAGCAAAATCGAAGCATCTAAATGTTACAACTTCTGCTGACGTGAGCAGTAAAGCCTGAAGATGGCGTTTTCCGTGGCATATTACATCATTTCAGCATGCCCCCCGCCCAAAGGGCGCCAAGCTTCAGCGAGCCCTGACATCAATCCAAAAAAAAAAAAAAAAAAAAAGAAATATATGTATATATCAGACCGCATCCCCAACCCTCCTGCTGGGACCCTGTCAGGCTCATCCAGTCGATGTGGTATTATCACAACGGGGTAGCTGTTTGGAAATAGCATGGGTCAATATTTTTCTGTCACAGCATGTTAGTGACTGAGAAGAAATGAATCCAAACATTTAACAGGCTACAGTCGTACATTAAGGTCTATCCGGAGAGCATTACGCGCAGATAATGCACTAATCGAGTGCGTAAAATCGGAGCCCGTCACTCAGATAAAGTGGACCCAACCATTTTCCCACTCACGAGGTGGCGACATCTTTAGCCGATGGCGACGCACCTTGTAGTTGTTCCCGTTATTATTGTCCCAGAATTCATGTCCGCCGACACAGTATTTAATGGCGAACTGCAAGGTGCCACCGTTGTCTAAGTAGGTGGGCATGACGATCTTGAAGCTGAACTTGTCAGTGACGCCGTCGCTCGAGTCTGGAACATAGGTGGCCAAGCTGTCCATGAAGGTTATCCAGTTGTTTAGGGAATAGCGCAAAGAGACGCTCTTCTCAAAGGCCAGATTCAAGACGCGCACAAAGCCGGAGAGGGTGAAGTCGTCCGTTTGCACCGTCTCCAGCAGCACCTTCACCTCTCTGACTTTCTGCTCGAAGTCGGGTAGCGTGCCTGGGTTTGTGAACTGCAGCTCCATGAACACGGACTGCGCAGGAGCCCGGGGGAACTTTGTGTCCAGGTGATGGAGCGTCGCCTTGGGCAGCTTCGCCAAAATGCGCTCCGGCACCTCCGGGTCGTCCGCGTCGTCGAAGTGCTTCACAGTTATGAGCTCCAAGCCCAGGGAGTCAGCGAAGCGGACCTTTTTCTGACTGGTTGGACTTCTACTGCGTGCGATCTCCAACTTTGCTCTCTCCATAGGCGTAGGGAGCGATTTGCACCTGCGGCGGAGATTCGGGCTCTGCGGGGTCTTGAGAAAAATCTCCCTGCCCCGTGGCCTCTCGTCCACCACCGGGTTCTCCATGGGCTCACAGGAGCCGTTCATCACATCGCACTCCTCTCCATCCTCCAGTCTCGGGTTGGCCGCGGTCAGGCTTCCGAAGAGCCCCGCGATGCAGCTGTAGTTCCTCGGGAGGCAGTTCTTCGGAGGCAGCATGGCCGCGGTTGGGACGCAAACACTAGGGCTTTCCTTCAGCGCCACGGCGACCCGCACTGCAGAACCGAGTTGGTCGTGATGAAGTGCAGCCCGGCGAGTCAAGACATAAAGCGCTCAGGTATCAGTGTGCCCCTCGCGGATAGGCGCTCCTGTTGCGTCAGATGCTGACACTCAGCGGCTCTGGACCAATTAACCGAGCGATTGTTGTTCCTGCAGCCGAGAGCCGGACTGGAGCTGCGGACATGGCAACTCGAGCTCACATTCTGCTCAGCGGGAAAATATAAAGAGAGAGAAAGAGACAACGGAAGAGCGAGTAAAAAAAAAAAAAAAATGTCAGTAAAGTCGCTTGCATTTTAAAGAAGTAAAGCCAGCATTCCTTCCAGAGCCAACCTTGCATGAATTGAGCGTTACTGACGTACGTAACAGCCTACATGCAGAAGTTCACGCATCAGCTGACCAAAATGGTTTCCGCCTTCTGAAGCAATAAAACCTGTTAACTTCCCCATTTTCCCACAAAGATATAAAGCACAGCTCCGCCCAAACACATACATGCAGTTCAAAAAAAATATTATTCACGTCTAAGGAGCTTTCTGCTCTAAATCGACAGTTTCCGGCGCATGCGTAAATTCAAACTCATAAAATAAGTATTTAAATGAACAGTTTGATCAGTCTGCCGCCTTACAGTCACACTCACATGCTGTCGGTGGTGTAATTATTATTATATATTCTAGTTGCTGAGGTTATTGCTGCCCTTCCGCGGTCTCGACGTCACACTGTCCCCGTTACCATGACGACGACACCGCTGCTCTCTGAAGGCATTCACAACTTCCTCCGCCGCAGTTCAGGAGTAAACACAACCAGTAACGGCATGCTATTCTGAGAGGTTAGTGACCTGACGCATTCAAAATGTTAAAAGGAGTCAGTGTGAGTGTTTTTGGTGAGTCATGGTCAGTAAAAGGTTTAGAATTTTATCTTGTGTTAACCGAAACGGCACTATGCATTTCACATTATCTTATATCAACTCCCAAAGATGCACCACAAGTTAACAATGACGTGGAGGAGCAGCAACAATGTGACCAGGCAGCAATAAACACAGAAGACCTGGAGTCAAAGCTTTTGGAGATGCCTGAGAGGAAACACATTGATGCCCTTCTAGATATTAGTGAGCAGAGCTTCATGAGAGATCTGGAACCACATGAGTGGCATTGTTACCCCGGTTGGGAACATGCTGTAAGTAATCTTTAGGCTTTTCACCCCCCGTCTCTCCTATTGACTTCATTTTACTTCTGTAGTTATAAGTCTGTCAGTTTTTCTTTTTAAAGAGCATATTCTTATACAGGACTGTGAAAATGCATGTCCCCTTTCCTTCTGCTTGTCACATCTAAATGCTTCAAACTATCACATAATGATAACATGAGTAAAACATATGTATATCTTGACTTTCAAACTAAAGTTTCTGAGAAAAGTTTATCCGGACCAATCTAAATCTACGTTAAAAGATTTAGCGCCTTTTTTGTTTTATTCACTTTCCACACTTAATCGCACATCGGGTTGGGGTTGAATCACTTAAACCCCCCAAAATAGCCCGTTTTCAGTTGCTGAGCATCAGCAGATTTCTTTGTTTTTAGGTTCTTTGAAAACTGTGAGCTTCAAGCCTTTTAACAACCTTTCTCCTTATTAAGTTCCAAAGTTTTACATAATAATTTTACAACACTAACATTAGTCCTTTACAAGTCTTCTCAAGAGTTCTGTGGCCTTTTTATGTGTACTTACTGCTTAGTGTACTTTGTTTTCAAACTACTTCAACTCTTCCTCAAGACTAATGAAAGCCAGAGGGCCGAAAGGGGACTTTCTGCCAGTGGTTGTGCCCAAACGTTGATGATGCAATTTTGTAATTCTTCACTTTTTTTTTTAAATACTTTGTCAGACTATTACCTCTTGCCAAGATCTTATTTTTCTTGTTTATTTGCTTTAATTCTGGAGAATCTGTCATAATCTAAATCAGCAAGAGAAATCTAAACATATCTAAGTGAAAGCCTGACTTGTGTGTCTCCAAAAAAATAAATAATACAGTTTTTAACTAAACCTGGTTGACATTTTCACTTTACCTGGTGAACAATAAGTGAATCCCTAATTGTTATCCACTGCAATCAGACTCAGATGTTTTTTAGCACTCACATATACATATATACAATGATGCCTCAGGCCCTATAAATATACATTTATGTAAAAAAAAGTACTGAAATAATTGCACAAATCAGAAAGAAATTATATTTTTATCATACATATTCAATTATGTTTTCATCAAAGCATTTTAGATAAATATGTAAAAAAGGTAATTGTCCATTGATTGCATTATTAGATAGAAATACATTTATGCATCTTTGAAAAATATGAATATTTATACTTTAACTATAAGTTATTATTTAAATAGGAGGGTGGCTAAACGGTTAAAGGAAGTTATTAAAATGACCAAAATGTATTTACACTACTAACACCTTCATTTGGCAACACTTGTGCTTTGAAAAGTTTCATGCATCATTTCTCTTCGTTAGCCTCAAGAGTAATTTGTTTTATAGGTTTCATGTCTAGACATAAAACCATTGCTAAGTTTTATTTCAAATCTGGTTTTACAACAGGTCCACGGTTGGGACAGAGTCTCTCCTTTGTGCTGCGTCATGATGAATCAGAAGGACACAGCAAAGCACAAGGAGGCTGAAAGCCTGGCCACTTCGGGGTTCAACCGAACGCCCCCTAAAGTAGGCAGCACATCCAGCCTGATGGAGCAGCACTGCAAGCCAAATGCAAGCCAGCCTAACGTAAAGGAAGCTGCATCACAAGATCAAGCAACATCACCTTGCCACAGTCCCACTCAGAAATCCGTACCAGGTTCCTCGGAGAAGAAAAGGGTGGCACAAGAGACAAGTCCAGTGCTTCGCCAAGCCTCACAATCTTCTCCTGTAGAAAGTAAAGCCTTGAAAGTTCAGAAGCACACTGGTAGGCATGATGTCACAATAGTTCCCATCAAAAACTTCAAATTTTTACCTCCTATCAATTCACTCCAGAAGGACAACAAAGGCAAGAAGACGGCAGATGTAAAAACCCTTACCAGGCTTAAGAAGGGGGTCAAAACACTTCAGACAGGACTGGATGCTACGGCTAAGTTAGAGCGTCCCATGTCCTCCCCAGCCTCTTCTGACAGCCGTGAGCAATGCCAGCAAAGCCCCAATTTGTTACCTAATGGTTGTGTTTCTGTTACAAGCAGGAGGAAATCAACCACATCTCCCAAAATGGACACATTGCATCCCACGGCGTTCTCTCTGGGGAACACCATGCCACGAGGCATGATTCAACCTCTGGTGCCAGCCAAGAGTCTGCTCATCTAAGAATCAGAACTTTGTGTGTTAGATGAGGCTTTTGAAACAAATGTCTCATCACTGATGGTCAATTTCAATCAAATAAAGGCATGGAAAGGTTAAGCGTTTTGTTATACACTGACAGTCCTTTTTCAATGCTTCTGATGGCTCCATAGACTGTTTCTGTTGGTTATAATGAATTTTATGTACACAGCAATTATATTCCATCCCTATTTAGGCGTTAAATGCAATCTGAAACCACGAATGTGTCTGACGAGCGGAGCACAATATCTGCTGTCCCAGTGCAGTGCAATATGATGCTATTTTAAATTGTGTTGAGAGTTGAAGATGAGCTGCAGAGGGAATTAAGGTTAATTATAGCATATATATTTAAGCACACAGAGGAAATATTATGCACTACATTTAATGTTTGCCATTTTAAAGGCATAGAATAATTCTCACATTTACAGTCTTTTGCAAGACTAGCAAATTAGATCAACAACCATAAAAATGTTTTCGGATTGAATGGGTCATCCACATTTGGTTCCTTAAGAACCACCTAGCACCATTAACATTTAGACAGCTGATGATGAATCTATGGCAAGCTGTAGGAGGAAAGAAATACATTTTCTGCTTTCCATATTCTTAGCATCAACTGTAAGAAATAATCAACAGGAACAAAATGGTCTAAATTAATCCCCGAGAGCTGTCAATGACAACTGTTCAACTGCGACTGGTTTAAGATATTTTCCAACTTATGGAACATTACCAGCACCAGTAATGGCACAGTTGTAATCAATGTAGGTATCATGAAAATAAATTGTTTGCAAAATACCTTTATAATACAAAATAAATACAAAATGCTTCCTTCCCATCTGAAGTTATGCTTGAAAAAACAAAGAAAATTTCCTTTTGAAGGACACCCTGCTAACCCAAAGGCTTTTCTTTGATAGGCGAATATAATTTTTTTAAATGAGCATTAAAAGACTTTTCGTAAAAAAAAAAAAAAAAAAGAAAAATCAAACAAAACTACTACCTCTTAATGCCAGTTAGTACAAATCAGTATGAACATTTAGTTAAATTATATTGAAAATAGTTTGATCTTACTAGTATAGAAAACTAGCTTTTGATTTTGTTTTGTTTATTTCAATAACTCAGGCTATTGCCATTTGTAGTTTTATTTCAACAATTAAATTCAAATAGTAAAATTCATACATATTCATGCCCCAATATGTAGTTTTCTAGAAAGAAATTGAGTATTACGTAAAATCAATAAAGAAGGAGTTTTTAAGCACAAGTGCCCACATGTTGGAAAGCATGATTCTGGGGCTTGGATTTCCAAATACAATGCAAATAAATAACATTTATCTTAAAAGAGGAGTTAATACAGAGCAATAAACAACTGGTCAACTGTCAAGTCAGTAGTCATCAATGTGTGCAAGCCGTTCTATATATGATGAATGAATCATGCAATGTTCTAATTTTCTGGGATTTGTTAGATACAAGTCAAATAATGAAAATGACCAGCAATAGTAAAAAACATATCAGTGTGTGAAATGTAACTGCAAGTTTGACTTTTTGAATTGAGTTATTGACATAATAAATCTGATTTTTAAAGGTTGAGTTTCACCTAGAGCTGCAATACCCAACAGTCTAGAATTGAATATGCACAGTATTGTGTGCATATTCACACAATACTGTGAATCCCTATGTTGGGATTTCAGGAATTCAAATCTTTGCAAAGAACAACGCTGCTAAATCATTTGTATGGTTTCCATTGTGAGTCTGTCAACTTTACTTTTACTTTAACATGCAGCTCTCTCAAAGCTTTTTATGGCTTTTTTAAACTTTTGAAAAAAAGATAGAACAATTTTTTTCCAATATTTATTGACAATTGAAGAGTAGCTTCGACAAATAATCAAGGCAACCGATAACTACGCATTGAGGCAACTGAAGCTGAATTCCTTTAAACATAAATTGTGCATGCACTCCTTTTACAGGGAGAAAATACTGTTGCTGACAATTAAGACCAACAAAGATCAAACATATTCTTTCTAAAGGAAGGCATTTGTCTGTTCCATTAAAGCTGGAAACAACAATGCTGTGTTTTTTTTTAATTCAAAAACCACAAACTAGAAGTCAAGATCTCAAAACAATAGTCAAATTTACAATGTGACAAAAAAAAAAAATTAAGACATTGAAATATCCATCATCATTTAGGATGTTGTGCAACAAATTTAAATGAGTATGGTACACTTAGACACTGTGCTATTTTCTATACATTCTTCTGTTTCCAATTGTTTTTAAAATGTAACAACAAAACTAGTTACCCATTAAATAATAAGATGGAAGCTTATCTTATTATTGAAATAATGTGCTGAACAGCAATCATTTCACACGACAAAATGATCAAATCCAACCAGAAATATTTTGGTACATCATGCAACCATGTGGATAACATTCCTCCTGAATTGATTACACATGCAATGTAGAGACAAATGGATGCTGTAAATATGCTTGTAATCTGTGTTTTCTGTAAAAGCAGCAAATTATTATGATACAAAACCAAAGTTAATACCAGAATTAAGGCACAGACAAAACAAAACAAAAAAAAGGCATATAAGGTTATGTTCTCTTTTAAAACATAATCTATTCTGCGATGAGGTAAAAAGTTCAACAGTATTTAAAAAGAAAAATAAATTAAATTTTGCCACTTTTGAACAAGACACAGAATTAACAAGTTATCTCAAAGATATTACCTTCAGTCTATCGGGTGGTAAACATACTGTAACAGTGCTAATCCTAGGTCTAACTCACCGTTTACTACACAGTAACAATACCGGATTGCTTCAGCACACAGTGCTGCTACTGTATAAACTTACACCCAGCTAATGAATAAGTCAAAGACAATGACAGCCAAGCCCATTAAATGACTCGGAGTGATTACCTACAAGCAACAAAAATTAAAGGTTTCAGTTTTCCTACAATATTAAACACCACAATCACATTTAAATTTTAAAAAAAAAGTGTGCAAAATCTCACTACTGTTCAACAATTACTTTTTTAAACTTGTGCCACAGAAGAATGCATACTTGTATATTTTGAATTTATTTTAGCTGCTTGGAGCAAAGATCGGTTCTGTCAAGGCGAGCTTAGTGTTTAAGAGAAAAATTAACTTAAGACATTGGTCATGTCGTTCATCAACTTCAAATGTTAAGAGCATGTAAAGCAGAGCGTAGAGTCCTTCCTTAGGCCGACAGTAACTTCAAGGAGGGCAGCCGTCAAATGCACAAGTGCAGATAAGACAACCGGGTTGTGCGGCCAACCTTGTAAAGGTTTCATGCGCTTTTTAAATGTAAACAATGTATATTGTTGCATCCTATACTGCTGACACGTAAGGAGTTTAAGAAGCTTTAACACCTGGTAATTTAAAAACTAAACTGTAAAAGACTTGATGTCACAAACCACTCGCGGTGGAAATATACGGGTTAAATGGCATTTCAGACAAAACACATACAACATGTTACTCTGTGTGCAAATAAATATGTAAACTGTCACAGGAGCTAATAAATCATGCCCACTGATCTAATAAAGTGCACCAAAGCTATCAGCAGGGTTCCTACATATTTTTCATTTTGAAATTTCATACTGTTCCAGACTGAAATTTCCAGAGTTCTACTTTTTATAGTATTCTGGACATCTGAACACAAAAAGATCAACCTTGAATATCTTGAATAGAAACCTTATTTATAGGTTCCACACATCCTGAAACAATGTTGAAACTGGATTCTGTGTGGCATTTATTTTTGTTGTATTAAAACATTAATTGGACGTTTTCTTATGTCTGATAAATAACTCCTTTTTTGATTTCTGAATGCTGGATGGCTAGAATTGTACATCAAGCTCTTCTGTGGTAAATCAAGGATAAAGAAAGTCATTTAAAAACAAACAAATGCAAAAGCCACAGCGTTCATGAAACATAATTGGATTTATGTCCTTTTGAAAATTAAAAATTAGAAAATAAAGGCAGGAAAAAGAGAAAAATATCAAACATTGCCCATCCTCTGCATTCTTCTTTTCATACTTCTCCAGACCTGCAAAATGGTCAAATAAGATCCTGTAATTTTTCCAGAGTGTGCAGAAACCCCGTGTCAGGATGTAAACCTGGAAATGCTCCGGAAGTGACGCCCCCTCTGGAATGGTCGAACAGCTACTAGAGCAACACAGACTCATTCCTCTAGAAGAAAGCGGTATATCATAACCCTGTTCTGCAAGCGGCTTGGGGAAAACTTCCTTGTGAGACTTTTCAGCTGTTTGGTTTGTCAGAGTGCTGAAAGAGAGCACAAAGCTCCTCACATGTTTGGGTTTCCACGGAGCTGAAATGTGACTCCATGTTCCATGCCAGGTCTGCTGACAGGAAGTCATCCATTACAGTCTGTGTTTCATTGCTGGTCAGGAAAAGGTGCCCCAGGCCCTCTGCCTGACTGGTCATGGTCTGGGTTTCTGTGCTGTTCAGCATCCTTCCATGCTCACTCTGACCTGTGTGGGCCTGTGAGGAAGGACCTCCAGCAAATGAGGGGAGATCGGTTTGTGTTTCAGTATCTGAGGACTCTGTGCTTATAGAAAAGCTTGAATGTCGCAGGATGTTGCTCAGGGGAATGCCGCTTCCAGTATTTAGTAGGAAATTGAGGTCAGTCTGAGTTTGAGTGTCAAATAGTTCCAGGTCGCTGGCTTGAGACCGGCTCTGTCCTTCACTTTGGTCCAGTTCATCCATGAGGAGGAAATCAGTCTGAGTCTGAATGTCTAGAGATCCAAGAGGTGTGTCGCCACCCAGGACACCCAGTTCGCTCTCCTCCGTCTGGGTCTGAATGTGCACAGCATTAAGAAACTCCTCAAAGTCAAAGTCTATTCCATTGTGCTGCTCCTGAACAGAGCCTGGGCCGGATCCACAGCCAGCAGAGGCCTCTGTCATGACCTGGTGATCAGACAAAATGTTCTCAAGGTCATTTAAAAGGGTTATTGTTTGGGTCTGATTATCCGCCATGTTGCTTCCACCAAGATCATGTGTCTGCACTCCGAAACACAAACCACCTACTGACTTTGAGTCCTCGTATAGATTGCTTCCAGTAGCGTTGAGGGCCTCATTTATATCTGCACATGTTTGGGTAGAAACGCTGAGAGAGTCGTTCTCAAACAGATCGGAGCACATTGCGGCCTGATCCTGAGCCTTCTCTTCCAGTTGTGGCATTGCAAAATATGTCTGTGTCTGCTTAGTTTTGTAGGGCAGCAGAGATGAGCAGGGCGAAGTAATTTGACTCAGGCACTGACTGTCAGTCTGAGCTCCAACAGATGATGTGGATTTGGCTCTGGAAACAAATGTTTGAGTTTCAACACTTACTGGCAGGAGGACTTGGGCACTCACACTAATGTCTGTTTGGGAGCAGGATGAAACTGAGGACTCGCTCACAGAACACAGTCCAATTCCTTCTCCGGCCACTGGAAGCATTTTTGACAAGTAGGACCTGTCCGTCTGTATGTTGGTAGAGGTGCTTCTTCCGCGCTGTCCTGCCAAGCTGGCAACTGAGTCGTCTGTACTCACAGGATCCAGATTGACCTGAATCCCTGTGCTGATAGGACCTTGGCTAGAACGTGAAGAGGGCATGTAATCTTTGAAAGCTAAACTTTTTACATCGAGTTGGGGCAGGACCGCTCCTGGAGTTTGTGGCAGGAGCTGAAGAGTGCTCACAGAGCCTTGGTTGTCTACTGCAAGCACTACAGACCTCAGAGGGCCACCTTCTGTGGACGGAAGAAGGATAGGCAGATGGGCCAGCTGCATAACTGGAACGCTGACTAAAGCCATCTTGGGTTTTGGGAGGAGCAACTTCTGAAGCCCCTTGTGAGGGTTAGAGCTCTGGTTCGTTGGCTCTAGGATGTACACAGCTGAATCAGAGGGGAGAGCCGTCTCCGTCGCTTCTTTAGCAGCAGGCGTCATTTGAATAGTTGAATCATGAACCTTCACTTTTTCAGAAACACTCAGAAGTTTCTCCATCTTCCGTTTTTTTACAGGAGGAACTCTGTAAACAAAGAAAAGCAAGTTCGGTAAAGAACAATCAATCAATAAACCATGAGTATAATAATATCCCATTTGCTCTCTTTTTTACATGCCTGTGTTCTGTAGGAATTTCATGACCAGTCCGGTAGATATGAGACAACAAAGCAGCTCTGCTAGCATAGGGGCAGCCACATGTACACTCATAGGTCTTCCCACAGTCTTCGATGTGCCTCTTCAGGTCCCATTCTGTGCTGTAGCCGTTGTTACATTTGGAGCATTTGTGTTTTTTCTCTGCATGCATCTTCATATAATGCTACAATGACACATATTAAAGTAAAAAAAAAAGAAGGTTTATTAACAGAAGGACAAAAACCAACAGGAAAAGAAGAGCAATGATTATTATATGACTAAACAATGCTCTGTTGGGGGAATCGTTGCTTCTGTCATTCATGAGGATGCCACCCACCTACATGCTGCTGAAGACAAAGCATAATCCCTCATGGAAGCAGCTTCCTATAACAAGGCAACATGCTGTAGCAGGCATAGGTTTTTTTTCTTTTAGAATATAAACTATCCATATAATATGGACTCGGTGCAAATGCCAAAGAGTCCTAGCAATTGACCTGACTTCCTAAATCCCAAAATCCCAAAGTGAACAACCGCCTGCAGGATGCAACTCCACATGCCTGATCCACAGAGAGCCCACTCTGAAACTCATAGGATGTATCTCAAACAAGAGTGATGTGTTGGCAGATTAATAGAAACCTACTAAATATTAGACAGATGGTTTGATGGCACTGTGGTATGACATGATAGTGGCAACCTACAGTTGGTAACAACATAGATTATTAGAGGCCTAAGTAAATATAGAACATTGCATTTATATAAGGAAGTCTTGTTACTAAAATAGTCACTGCCAAACCTGGCACCCGTAGATACTTCTTCAGGTTTTCAGCGAACCTGGGAAGACATCTAAAATAAATTGTTTGTGGTAAAAATCAAACAACTCAAATATTTAACTGTTTGAAACTTAACTGATGTAAACAATCCGGCCATCTGAAAGAACAAAAGCACCATGCCATTTCCTTTTTTGGTATTGTCTTAGGGTTGAGTGTAACGTCAAGGAAACTTTTTTTTAGTGAGTCTCACAAACCAATGGGTTAATGTAGTCTTTTAGAAAGGTACAAAGAGACTATTAAATCATTGGATTTTTAGGGTGAGAGTTCTTACTTGCTTAACCAGGGAGAACTGTGAGAAAGGTCTGTTGGGGCCCCTGGGACAGCCCTCGATGGGACAGCAGTAAAGTTTTTGTGAGCCCTTCATCTCCTTTCTGACTGTGGGGTTGACAATTCCATCCTGAAGAGGTTAGCAAAAAGCCAAAAAGACAACAAAAACAAAGACATTTAAAAGAGTTGTATTTTTTTTTTTTACACATTAAAGATGTACAAAAGTCTTCAATGGGGACATTTGATTCTGATTGGACAATGCATTTCAAAACTGCAAAGTTAACAAGAAGTTAAAATTAAACCAAATACACTTAGTTCAAAATTCAGGTAAAATTGTGTGTAGCTGATCATTTCATTGTTGTAACAATGCTTCTTTACAATAAACACTCTATGACACTGTGAGCACATCAACTGAATTGCCACAAATGCTTGTTGAGAAATGAGATGACATCCCTAATAAGAGTGTGACCAAACTGGCGACCAGCATGAGGAGGACAGTCTGAAGCCTTTTTTTAATTAAATCTGTACGTCGTTAAATTATCTACACATATGCATTTTTCTTATAATTAGGCACGACTTGAAGGTGACCTATGAGGCTTCCTTGAGCAGGTTATGATATATCTATGGACTATATAAAATATGTTCATTACATTTTTTGCACAAACAAAAGAATTTAGCATAATAGCGCTCCTTTAAAGAAAAAATAAACAGTTTCCAAAGACATAAGACTCGTTACATTACCAAAGAAATCAATCAAGCACAATTTTTATGACCATTTCTGATATGTACGTTTACTTTGGCTTGAACTTACATTTTTTAGTTGACAACTCAAAGTATGATTTGAAAAACTATGCCATTAGCTGTAACAGATACATGAAAGCAAAAATATTTGAAGTATAAATAAATAAAATATTTGTTGCCACAGTGACTTCTCTTTAAAACATTTCAAGAACCTAAGTTGTTATTGAGTAAAACAGATTAATATCCCCAGGAAGCTTCACTAAATGAATTTGACACGTCATAAACAGGCAGCACCACTGCCACAACAAATATTGTCATCTTTCAGCAGCCAAGGTCATCTCAATCTGGTGAAACGCTAGAGGGAGAAGACAAGCTGAGGATGGTTATTAAAGGGCCTCTGCTTTATCAGCGAGAAGTGAGAGAGCAAAAAGCCCACATGAAAAACTGTTGCTCTTCCTGCTGTTTCCCTTGGAATCGTCATCTTATGGTTAAGTGATGAAGCCTACTTAATGTCAAAATATTTGTCATCGGCATGTAGCTAATAGAGCTAGCTGAGCTACAATTGTTACATAGTGATTGCAGTGATCATTTCTCTCCTCTGAGAAACTCTATGCTACTCTATGCTATTTAAGTGTCTGAAAGGCGGCCAGGAGTCTGGTCAAAGCAAAACATTTCATCTACCTCTGTGAAAATACCAACACCAGGCCTCGGTTTGGCAGACTCAAGTCATGAATAATTCAGAAAAAGAAGTGCAAAGTGAGAAGCAGCAGTATCCAAGAACTTTATCACCACTGGACTATCATTATCTCCACTAATAGCAGTTTCACAAAGGAGTGTATTGATCTGTCTCCAAGTTTTCACTCAAATTAAATGTCAGAGTTTGCTCCTTTCTTTCATCTGAAAATCCATTGTAGATACACTAACAGAATTAAAACTAACTACATAGTTTGTGATTATCGGGAACAAAAAAATAGGTCAGTAAAGTTGATCTAATGTTTTTCCGAACTTGCCTACACTCACAATGTTCGCCGTCCGTCACATTTATATGGCTAACACAGCATTTTCATGGTAAATCCAGTGGGTTTACTGGTTCTTTAAAAACTTCTCCAGCCTGCCTACATTCACTACTAAGAGCTAATTCAAATTCTCACATTCACCTATTTTAAACAAAGAGCTTAGTCTGTCGCTGAACAAAGGGGAGCCTTTGCCAGAAAGGAACTTCATTCATGGAGGGCAGACAGTGAATTACAACCTCCCACAGAAAGGTCCGATCCAATGAGGATGTTTGTCTGACTGTAAGCCAAGAGCTGAAACTGTCTCTACTTAAACTTTATTTATCAAACCAACATACCCCTTACAGAGTGCCGACTATTCTCATTAAACAGGCCGTCTTAGTACCCACTGATTTTAATATAAAAGGCAGATCATGCACATTTCTGTTCTGTTGTTTAACTAGGATCGTTGTGCTCTCTGGTGACATAGAGTTCAGCTCCAAAGTATTCATACAGCTGACATTTTGAGCTTTAGAGTATCATTTACATTTTGTTAAACATTTGTTCAGACTGGACATAAGAGTAACACTTTAAAGTGACCCTTGTCCTGAAGAGAATCAGTAGAGCAAGCAAAATGTTAGGATGAAGGCAAAGAGCTCTTCCAACCTAAAACCTTGGAGGTCATAACATCTGAGATTGGTTAAACATACCTAAGGAAACATAAAAGGTTTCTTGACCAGAATTACTTGATTGCTAATGGCAGTAAAAGGTTTTATTGACTGATTATTGAGAAAGAAATGAATTGTTGTTAAAATGATTATAAACATAGTTTTTTTTTTTATTATTATTACTATTAGGGTTTTCATACCATGTCTTATTAAGCTTTGCAGTTAGATACAAAATTCCTGGTTAAAAGAAAATATTTTAAATCAAAACTCATCTGTGATGATCATGATGTTTAACTGCTGGTTGTTTCAGGGACGTTTTACTTTGCTGGTCTGGTGACTGATCCTAGTGGTTACACTACATATTATTTTATCATAATCAAGACATATTTCAATACATTCAGAGATGCAATGAATGTTTAACTGTATACTGGAATTAACCAGTTGCCCCCTGACAACTGATGATCTGTAACTGCTCAGTTCTGTGCAAGTAACTTTTTCCCCTCTTAAAACTTAAATGCATCAATACTAAGTACAACAGGAACTAACTGAGCAAGTGTGATCAAGTAAATAAGTAGTTGTATTTATTATACTTGAAATAGGGAAGTTTTATGTCATTATATATGTATACTGTGCTTACACAATCACACATGTGTCAGCGCTGAAGGCTATTAACAGACTTTCCTTCTGGCTGTGATTGACCCAAAGAAGACATTCCTGCAGATGGCAGTAGGACCACTGGAAGGAGGTGGAGGAGCTCAATTGCTTTCTCAAATTATTTGTCTTGTGCCATACTGTCATAAAATAGTGAAAGATTTAACAAATATGTAAAAAAAAAAACAACAACAAAAAAAAGTAATATTTATAAAAGTTACTTAGTCCAGCAATAAAAGCAAAAACATAACAGCATAATAATTACAAAATGCTGGCGTTTCTCTTGCTTTGTACAACCAGCAAACCATACACGTGCATTTTATTAGGGTAAGATAAGGTATATTAAACAAAAAATGTCAGGCAGTTTTGTGTGTGTTATTTTTATTTTTCTCTTTAACAAAGTGAATGCAATAAGAAAAGAAAAGCCTACATAAACCGTAACACATGATAGCACATACAGCTAGTTTAAATGTAGCTAACCAGCCAGTGGTAAACTGTCACTACATAAGCATTACTCATATAAAACTGGAAAAATCCCGAAGTTTTTGTTATCTCGTCACTATTCATCTGTCAATTAGCCAACTCGAAGTTGGATGACTTGCGTTTTTCCAAATTTCGGGCGTTCTCCATCACGAGTTAGCCAAATTAGCATTGTATTTATCTCCACATTTGAGCTACATCTGAACGTTTACCTGTACAGCTTCACTCACCTTTATTCGGTGGGACTTTACCAGATGCATGTTCAGTGCAGGTGTGTTGGGGAGAATCTTGCCACATCCTTCCACGGTGCAGAGGATGTTCGTCCTAACTTCTTTGGTCAGCTCGATGATGGTAGGTTTTATTATTTCCCGAGACTGCGGCATAGGCTCCTCGCAGCATTTCACACCGCCTGCCGTCGAGCTATGCCTGCTATTTGCCTTGGCCGTTACAGAAACGGCCATATTTCTCTGTTGACAGTCCATTCTGCTTCGCATAGACCCCCCCCAGCAGGAGCGTTGAATGAACAGGGGCATGACGTCCCTCCGCTTTGACTGAAAGGGACCTTAGCGTGGGGCAAACGTCCCCTCAGCTTTGACTGAAAGGCGTCTCAGCCAATCACCACTTACTACGGTGACGTTAACAAAGCGGAGCTTCGTCACGAGCAAGACAACTTCCAAACTTCCGTTTGTAAAGTAGGGCTGACTTTTTTCAGTTAGACCCCCAATTAAAAGCACAAATGTTAACTAAATAAATATTAAAGAGATAAAAGAGTGGGCAATTCTTATTAATTTCCAGATCTTTTAATAATTTATTTTGAAAAACATAACCATGTGGTTACTTCACTTTTTCATTAATACTTTGTACCTTTTTTTACATATTCAAAACTTTTGAAAAATGCTTTAAATGAATCAGATGCTTATTTATTTCATAAATTTATATGAGCAACCCAGTTTTCTCATGTACAACTGCTACTGTCGGCCTTATTTCACCTTGTCAGAGGAAGCAATTGGTGATTGAGTCACAAAAAAATTATTGATTTTTGATGCATGATGTAATACTATAAAGGGACATCAATACATAGTTTATTACTGGAACCAAATCTGCTCTGTGTGTTAATACTGTAATACAGGACATAGGAAACAATATTTTGTTTTAAAACCATGCCTTTTTATTACACTTAAAAAATAAAAGAAAAAACACAAATTTAAAAATCACATCTAAATTTCATTACATAACAGAAAAAACTGCAATATATATAATCCAGATTTACATCACATAA
Source organism: Poeciliopsis retropinna (assembly GCA_010277075.1). NCBI lineage: Eukaryota > Metazoa > Chordata > Actinopteri > Cyprinodontiformes > Poeciliidae > Poeciliopsis > Poeciliopsis retropinna. Next base: position 13,542,170 of record VMRM01000006.1, on the reverse strand, counting down.
GGTGCATAGAAAAAGAGAAAAACATAAAAAAAAGGAGACGCTTATTAAAATGGTTTGGTTTAAACTAAAATGTCTATGGACAATAATTTACCTGACAGTTTGGGAAAGGTTTTGAGTCATTCCAGTAGGGGCCAATTTAAAATCAGGGCTGTGTCTGGCAGTTATGATTAAGCAGTCGGAACGTTGTCTGTAATGACAAAATAATTCCTTCCTTTTAGAGGAATAGATGACAGCAAGGGTGTGACCGGGGTTGAGGCAATTCCTGCAAAGTGGAAGAAAACATAAGGGAGATTTAGGCTGACACGAGAAAACTGCAAAACTCAACTTATTTTCTTTTCAAATAAAAATAAAGTTGTCCTATCTCTGAAAATATGTAAAGTTCATCAATACAAGATGTGGCTCATTCAGTTAAGACTCAAACAAGCTTGATAATTTCTACAATAAATGTGTGCCCTCTTGTGGACGTTTAGAGAACTGCATGTGCTGAGAAAATAGAAAAGTTTTCAAAAAAATATATTAAATGTATAATTTTCTCTATGGCTGTGACTGATACGTTTCCAGTACCTGAGGATGCACAATGTCTGAGTGATTCAAGGAGGTTGGAACTTGAAAATTTAACACTACATATGAATGGCTCATCCCGTTGTGTCATGGCTTCATTGGTGGGGTCTTTGAATTTTGTTTCCAGCTAAAAGGGAAAAAAAATATATCAAATAAAAGCAAGAATGAGTAATGTTACATTTCTGTGCCGAACCATGACCTATATTCAATTATTGTGCATTTTACCTTAAAGACTGCAGACTGCAGTGCAGGTAACATCCCATTGCCGAAGGTTTCTCCCGCCATCCGATGTCTGCTTGCTGATGCCTCAGCTTGCACTTTTTCAATGCGCAGCTCTAAATGTGCACAACCAAGCATGTAATAGCAAAATTGCAATGTTAAAAAAAGCAAGATATCCAACATAAATAAATTTCCTGGAGAAGATCAGTTAATTCCACTCAACATACTTGAAATGCTTTGATCACTCTCTGCAAGAGGGCTGGGATACTTCGTTGGAAACACCTAAAGAAAAAGTTAAATCAGATAATTCTCTAACAGAATTGTCAATTTGTGGTAAAAACAACTGTTTTAACCCTTAAAAATAAGAAACCAGCAAAAAATAATATTAAACTTAAACAACTGAAGTGTTTTGCTCCCTCATCAGAGGAGCCTGGCTTACTTGTTGGTACTGTCTCATCAGCAGGTCCCTGAGAGCGGTCAGTTTCTGTCCACTCAGGTTAGCAGCCTTAATTTGTTGATGTCTAGTGGACAAAGTCAAGGCCTGCAGCAAAAATAACATTTAGAAGATGGAAAGTAGCCTACTTAAAATACACACCCACACAAAAAAGTTTGTTTTTCACCTCACCTGCAAGAGCAGAGGCTTGTGCTTTGAAGACAAAGCGTTAACAAAAACATAAGGGGTCTGGAGATAATGAACGACATATGTTGCTTTCAGGTGGTTAGGCCGAGATAAGCCGTCTCCCCAGGCAACTCGGATCCAAACAGCTTCGTCTGTGTGCTTCTTAATTTTGACCGACACCTTTGATCAAAATCAAAAGACATCATGGATATTTCAAATGGTACGTTAAAGACAAATGCAACTGTAAAAGCATTTTCAGGCTCACATTTCTTTTGAGCTCACTGAGATGGGATTTGAATTTTTCCTTAAACTGAATTAGTTCCACAGAGTGAGCATCATCTGGGAACAGAAAAACAAAACAAATGAATAAACAGAAAGCTGTTAAATTTAATTTAAAGGACGTAAAAATATTAACAATTATTTCAGCAGTAAAATTCCAAGTTTATGGTCACACTATAATGTCAACTCATCTTTAAATTAAAGAAATGAGCTATATTTTACAAAAGATGCCCAAAATTATATACCTTTACTATGGATAAACAACATCTTTTTCAAATGCAAAAATATAAAATATGCGATATTGAAATTATATTTATACTGGTGAACATTACGACCCAGATTTTAGCAGATTAATAATTGAAACGTCAGTTCCACTTTTGATATAAATTAAAACAAACTATCAGGTTTTAATATTTTAAAGTTATAAGGTGGATAGTCTTGTTCTGACCTACCCTCAGGATCCACAAGCTGGAAGGTGTGCCACATTCCCTGGTTTGGATTCTCAGTGATATCTAAGACAATGAAACCAAAGTTAAATATTAAGTTTTACTGTAATCCATTAATTAAGTAACTAACAGCAATGGTTGCAGTTATAAGATTGTGTTCAGACTGTCAAAAGTTATGTAAATAATATTGCTACACAACTGTACCGGAGTGCTGACTATGATGACAGTATTTTTGGCCTCATCTTTAATTTCACTTTCTTAAGGCTCCTCCCGATCTTGAACAGCCCGTCATTTGTCTAATCTAAAATGAGCTTTAATGGGTAAAAAGTTTCCCGTTATAACAAAAGTGATTTTTTTTTTTAATTCAGGTGAACTAAGTCAGTTTGTATCCAGGAAAAACAACTTTAAAAAGACACATGGTATGTCCATCTTCCTTCAAACATCAGTACAATTTTACAACAGACTTGTATGAATGGCTCTTAATAAATAAAATAAATATTTCCATTTGGATACTAATGCACCATCTAAACATTATTTTCATAAAGGGAGAAGAAGCAGATGTGTATGAAAAGACAAAAAAAGTTTCATTGTTCTTTCATTGATAACGTCTGCATTTTTAGCATACATTTTTTTACAAAGGTTTCTGCAAGATAAACGAAAACGTATTGCAAAGTTAAAGCCACAGTTTAAGAACTGTACTTACATATCATCTCAAGTTCTGTGATGTGTTTTACACTCAGTTCACTTTCCTGTTAAGAAAAACTAATAATTAAGAACAATAACATCCATTGTTCATTTGAACTAATATCACATTTACATACAATAATTGCTTTTGCTTAATCGCACCACAGTGTGTTTAAAACATAAATGAATATACATACATCTTATTCAAGAGAATAAGCTTCAATATACCTCACAAAGGGCGACTAGTTCTTGGGCTACGGTCCATTTTGACTGAGTGAAATCTAAGGATTTTCGCTTGTCTGCGGTCAGACGCCCCCACTTGTCCAGCGTGGATTTAAGCATCGAAGCAGGGATCCGTCGCACCAGTCGCTGCAGTAAGTGTTTCGCCGAATTATCCATATTTCCTTAGGCAACAAATACAACCCAATCTGCGAACTCTAGAACTGTATTTGTACCGTTTAACAGACGTGTTAGCAACTGTGAGCTACCGAGACATTCCAAACAAACCGCCTCTGCCACAGACAAGATGAATCAACCAATCAGAATCTAGCAACACGCGTTCTATTTGTGCTTTAGCGCTCCCTGGTGAGTTGGAGTAGTATTGCTTTTATCAGCTTCGTTTCCGATGACACTAGAGTCAGTACGAAATGAAAAGCTTGAACAAAAAACAAACAAAAAAACCAACCAACAAACAAAAAAAGAATAGTTTTTTTTAAATTGCAAATAGGCAAATCAATTTTGATTAATTGACATATTTAAATCTAAAATTATATTGATAAATTAATATTTTGTAATTCGATACAAATATTTTTGTTGATTTATGAATGAAGTGAGACCACGCAACATTTCCATCATGTAAAAACATGCTACAAACAATAAATTACACTTCTTGTTTAATATGACATGATTAAAAGACTTGGCCTTTGCCTATTGTTCATTGTTGACAACGTTCATTTGTCCTTTGTTTACTTCATTTTGTAATGTTTGACTTTCTAATAAAGTTTGAAAAATAAAAATAAACAATCTCAAATGCCACATCAAAATTAAATATTGCATAAGAAATGCAAACTCGGATACAAGCAGTAGATAATTCTCTTGCATTTCCTCCAAACCTTTGAAACAACAGGTCCCACCTTTTCTTGACAAAACGCACACGATTGGTCAAAATTAAACAAACTCGGACGATGATTCGTCGTTTGCTCTGTCTCGCGGTGTTTGTGCTATAAGTTACGAAAGCGTTGAGACTTTAAGATGTCCTACAGCTCCACGTTTTTCAAGGAGATTGTACTTGTTTATGTTCTAACGTTGAGAATATATACTTAAACGTGACCGGGCATTGCATCGAGTTACAGATTTGTTGTTTTTGGAGCGTTAATATGTGTTCAGTGAGTATAAATATGTGTGTTGCTTTAGCTAAGGCCTATTAGTTAACCTGACATTAGATCCAGGTGTGCTGGGAAAGTTCTCAGATGACACAGCTTTACATCTGGTAAGTTTTATTCAGCCGACATTGCTCAGTGTCTTCAAATAGCTTAGAAGATTTACAGCAGTCTAGAGACCCTTGGCTTTTCTTCCGGTCCCTCACTACTATAAATCTCTGATGAACGTAGATGGACAAAATGTTTCATCGGTATGTTCTAGGATATATTATAAGCTCCAATGGACTAATAAGTGCGTTGCTAGTCAGAAGAGAAGTAAAAAGATCAAAACTAACTACTCCTCTGGACAAATATACTACTAATAATGTATTCAGTCCTCTTTCACACCAAAATTAAGCCCACTCGGCAGTCTCCCATCACTTCCATGATCATTTCATTCTGTCTGGATAATTGTAATTTTAGAAAAAAAAACCTCATTTTAATATGATAAGAAATTTGCTACTGCCTTCTTATTACTCATTGCAAAGCTTGTCCCCCTCTCCCTTCAACTTTATTCATTTTTACAGCAACCATGCTCAATTTGGAGGTGTGGGTGCACTTCGCTGCTGAGCCTTATCTCACTGGGAGCTCAGCAAACCTTGATTTCTTTGTAGGAGTTGCCTGATCACGGCACTGTTACTTGTTGGTGATGGAATATGATGCGGATAGCAGCTGAACTGACAAGAGAGTTGCAATAAATAACGTGAAGGGTTGCCAGAAGGTCTGGGTATCCTCAGGGTCACATCCGAGCATGCTAAATGTGAAATGGAGGAAAGTCACGATTAGTGTGTGTTTATTTTGACTAGGATGAGGTGATTTTGCACTTTTGTTTGATGACTTGCTGTTTGCAGTATTGTACGTTCATGTCTTATGTTTCTTCAGGTAAGTGTCCACAGGGAAGTCGGTTGTCACAATGACAAATCAAGAAGGAGAGGGAGAGGGAGGCATTAGTATCCTTTAGTAGATATCTAGCAGTACTGTGGTTAATGTAATGCTGGAAACAGTGAGAACCCTCCATGCTTCTCCAGAGTATTTACTAGGAAGGTTATGTGGTGCTTTTGAGATGTGTGGTCTTATTCTTAGCGCCACCTTTGTTTGTTGTTTTCAGCGTTGCTGCAGTGGTTCCTTAACTCAGAATGCACCCTGACCTTTCACCTCACCTGCACACAGATGAATGCAATGAACTCATAAGCCTCCTGAGACAGTGCCACAAAGAGGTAATCCGCTCTCTGCCTTGTTTTCTCACCACCCGTTTCTTAACTAAACCATGTAACCTCTTCATGTCTCCATCAGCACAATGTCATGAAGTTCTTCGGCACATGTAACGACATGGACCGTGCCATACGTCACTGTCTGAAGAAAGAGGTGTGTCAGTTTGTTTTTAGTTAATTATGAATCAGTGTATAATTTATTTTGCTAATAATTTTCTCAAGTCTGTTTCCTTTCATCTCATAGCGATTGGAAAAACGAGAGCGCAACAAGAAGCATGCAGAAGAAATGAAAAGGAGGATAAAGGAAGGACCCAAGGAGTTTTAATACATCCACAAATATTGGGACATAAAGGTGAACATGAGGCTGTATGCAAGGCTCCCATGACTGGTTTTCTGTCAATGCAGAGGAACAGTGGTGGTTATGTTTCTCTGTAAATTTGAAGTGTGGTTTATAGTATCATTTACAGCTGATCACATCGTCATCTGTTGCAAAACTTTGTCATTATGCCATTACTTTGGTTGGTGCAAAGTTTCTACCTCCGTAATTACAGAGTAAATATTGAAATTGGCTCTAAGAGCAGATGCCAAAACATGCAGGTCAGTTGGAGGAAAAAAAAAGTCTAGCTTTTCAGATAAACAATCTCTTTCTCTCTTGTCTTTAGTGTTTAATTGATCTTAGAATTCCTTTTTTTTTACTTTATTTTAATGTGATGGTTTCAGTCATTGTACTTGCTGACTACAACGCTCAGGAATTTCTCTGCACCGCTGACAAAGATGTTTATTGTTGTGAAAGTTTGTTGAATGGGAGTTTGTATTGTTTCCAGATTTTTTTGGTTTTAAATAAAATGTCAAATTCCCCATTTCAAAACTCAAATTTACATTAAACAATTCAGTAAATATCACATTTGTCCCAGCCATTGATATATATATTTATATTACATGGTTACAGCTATGTAATATATTTTAGTGGAAAAACGGTGGTGTGCTGTGTTCTCCCATATAAGTAAGATAACCCTTTAATGCCTGGCATAAAAATGAAAATTTCAATTGAGATGCTTTTAGCAAAACTTATTTGATTCTTGCAGATATTTAGCTCATTGACACATTATATTAATAATCTGTCAATGATCTAAAGACACATTATTTCACATTTGAGTCTGTGAAATATATTATGAATACAAAAATAGACTAAAACACCAGGAATAAGATGCCTAACGGAAATCAAGTTTCATTTTACAGAGATCAGAGGATACATGTTAAGGCAGGTTGGGATTTTAAAAATACTCTATTAAGGGTGGCACTGATAAATGTCAGGTCTGATATTGACTAAACTTGATAAAATAGGTATGCATAATATTATATAATGTATTTATTTGTCATTTCACAGAAAATAAAACCCTGCATTATGTTAAAAATGTGTGACTGAGATGAGAAAAGTAGAATTTTCAAAATCCAAACAGATTAAAGGTCACACCACATTCAATTTGGCAGTCATGGATCAGACAACAGACCAAATGACATTAAGCTAAACCCATCCAGTCCTCCACTAAGGGAGGGATTCCCACACGGTTTGCTTGGACTTTGCGTAGGAAGAACCCACAGGATTTTATTCAAGACCTACCTACAAGGTTGAGTAACTGGTTCCCTTTATAGGATCCATCATAAATATAGTCCTATTATCCTTGTCCTGGCCTCTTACCTTGAACAAAGCCTCTTGGAAAAGCCTTTGAGCTCGTAGCTTCAGATTGCTGGATTATTCAAGTCGGATATGGTCTGCAGTAAGAAAAGAGCAGGTTGGTTAGGCAGAGGAGTTAAAATGTTTTGCAGTTTTGTGAATAAATGATTGTAAAATAGAGAGCATGATACATTGGAGGAACATGTGCAATAGATATGTTGTGTCCATTCTTTTTTTCTCTTGACTTTTCCATCTAAAGCACGTGTCAGATTTATTTGAAACCCCCCCCCCCCCCAAAAAACAAAAAAACATTTATTTGAAAATGCTGAAAGCACTTAGCCAAGATTCATCAATGATCCAAATCTACTTTTTGAGTAAAAATACATTTGTGGTCATATCGGTTATAAGATTAAAAATGACCCTGGCAATAAGAGAGAAACATTTTGTAAATTTCTCAAAATTTCCAATTTTGAGATTTTATTAGTGAAAATCTAAGCATTAAAAGTTTTTGTTTTAAACGTACATGAACGAATTGTGCTGCAAGGGCAGCATTTGTGACACTAAATGACCCACAGACCACATTTTGGACACCGTGCTGTACAGGTTTGATGTGAAGAGAGATATGGCCAAAAACGATCATATCTCCATATCTCATCTACTCATGAAATATGGAGATGGACTGCAAGGACAAGACTACCTAAAAGGCGGGGTAGGTATTTTAGGCATCTGGTTGGGAAACCTTCACATCAGCCAAAGTGGTGCTTCTGATTGGTCCCTCAGGGAGAAAGGGCCTCGGGGCTGGCATTGCTCTCCTGGAAAGACTGTACCTCCAGGTTGACCCGTGGAACTAAAATACTAAAAACTGTCACAAAATGACACACAGGTTTATGTGAAAAAAAAATGGGTTGAATTTTGTTAACTCACAATCCATAGCAGAAGATGGCAGTAATGAACCAATAAAAGTGCAAAACATCATGCAACAAAAACTGCTGCAAGAAACTGTTAATATATTGAATCTGCATTTTAGCACCAACACTTATGAAATAGTCTGCAAGGTGTGCTTTTAGACCAAGAAATGAATGAAACACACCCAAACACACATGATTAAAAAAAAGGAAACAAAAACAACTCAGACACTTAGTGGGAATATGGTCGTTTATGATCAGCAATGGGGCAAAAGTAAACGATTGTCTTCAATTATCAAGCAGTTTAAACATGAACATTTAGATCTGGAGTCCTGTTAGAAACGTGTCTAAATGGACAAGTTTGGATACATTTATAAAACAAAATAAATAAAGAAATAAATAAATAAAACCTAATTTTAGAAAATCAATATGCCAGAAAGTCACCAGAATGTAGTGATTTGCATTCACTGACATAGAAGTCACAGCATAAGGGTCCTGCTTACTTAATCTCAGAGCTATCATCTTATCATATTCTGTCATCTTATATTTACAGTCATATATAGTGATTACAAACTCCCAGGAATTACTTGTTAAAACAAATTCTCGGAAAATGTCCTTGTTCTGTGATGTTCCTCACTTTGATTAAAACAATTAAATTCAGCTTTTGTCATTTGGTAAAAAAAAAAAAAAAAATCCTGCATAATTTCCTTCAATCCATAACCAAAACCAGTTTCATGTCATTAAATAACAGCTTTATGTTTAAAATCCAAGAAACCTCATTTTCTCAAGCTGTTCTCATCCATAGGTCTCAGCAAAACACAAAAGATGAGAAATTGACTTTCATCTGATCAATTACAATAAAAATAATCAACACAAAAACTTTTTAAAATCAGTTTTTACTCTGAATTTATCCAAGGGTAACCTCTGGGGCATATAAGTTAGGCTAAGACGGGTGAAAAGTGCCGCAGTGCTACTGAAAGCAAAGGGAAGCCACATGACACTTCACCACCTTAATTATTATTATCTAAAATAAATACAAAAATACTTACAATGCTACAAAAACATACCCTGAAGTACGTACAATACGATATATTACATGCAAATACCTCTTCACTGTAAAATTATTGACATCTCTTACTAAACAACTTACACAGACCTACATACATATACACTTTGGTAAAACAAAATAGATCCCTTAATATAATACATTTTGCAAAATATCAGATTCAATGAAATCCCCCATTGTTACATGCAGACCTGGACCAGGCTGGCTCAAGTGACAAATGTTGAATTTTGACATTTTTACTGACATCCTACGACAAAGCTTTTTTTTTTTGTTTTAAAGTTATTTTCTATTTTTTACATTTTTATTCATCCTAAAAAAATACTTTAGTTATTGAGTGTCAAGCAATTAAAACCCTTTCACATCTCCCCAATAACCCACACAATTTATCTTAACTGATAATTCCAACACCACAAATAATTTATTGGAGGGCGATGCGGTAAATGCAGCTATAAGGGAATCGGACAAACTAGTGTTATTTATTATTACTTTTTCAGATTCACAAAAATTTGGTAAAATTCGGTAGATGTCATTTCAAACAATTACAATTTATAATTCATGATTATACAATCTGAAGAGAAGAAAGACGACATGTTGACTAAATATTTGCACAACTTAACTAATTTGTACCTGAGGCAGAATTAAATTTCAAGTAATGTTTTAATTTTACCAAGTTTCTTCTGACTGGAAGTAATCTTTGAGAAAGTCTGTGGAGGGCGCTAAGGAGAAGGGCACAGATGGGATGGAGGCTTTCCAACTTCAGACTTGCAGCTCATCACAAGAAAAATTTGTTAAAATACCAGTGGAAACATAAAAAAAAAAAAAAAAAAAAGCTGGTCAGCAGTTAAAGGAAGAATTTAATTGCTGCAATACCAAATAATAATTTGCTGTTTGAAAATGGTCTAAACTGTGCTGTTTTTTTGTTAAAAATAAAAAAAAATAAAAAAATGCATGCTTCCATTTGCCTGGTTGAATGAAAATAACTTTAACTCGAAATTTCTGAGTGGTATGAATTATTGTGGTCTATTTGCTGATACTTATACACATTCACATTTAGGTCGTTTCGTAATCTTTTAACGATTTTTATTAAATTGTGGTCCTTCTTGACCTCTATTCTTGAACAATTCCTCAGACTGATTTACTAGCAGCAATAGGGTTTATTTTAGATTTCATAAATGGGAGTGAATGTGAAAGTGCATGTCAAAAACCAAACAGACTGCTTAACCAGACTTTGGTTTACCCTTCAACTCAAGACATAAGTGAGCATAATAAAAAAACACCAAAAATGCAGCTCAAATACAGAAAACAACTAATTTGTACATCTGAAATAAATATATGAATATATTAATAACATATATGATTTCTTTATCATCTGCAGTGAGATTACTCTGAGACAGTCCCTCTGCTTCTAAGTGACGTAGACCCGGCTCCGACTGCTACATAAAGAACGTGGAAGTTGTTACACAGTGGGTCCAAAAAGAAGCCCTAGTACAAAAAAAAATATGACGATGGGATTTATTTTGTTTTTAGAGACAAGTAGACAAAAGTCCAGAAACTCTTCTCTGATGGAGTGAATAAAAGACCCTCAGTTGCGTTGGAAATCCCAGCATCCTCTTCTCGATCATCCCTGCTCAGGCAGCCTCAGACCTGCGTCAACCGGATTCGTCCTTCGGACTCCGCATGGTTACTTTTCACTGGTCTTATTGTGCACGTAGCTGAAGAGCGCCTCCAGTCCTTTGGTTGAACACCACAGCTGCTTCAGCATCTGACACTCTTTCTCATTCACTTCTTCTAGCACTGAGATAAGGATGCTTCTCACCAAGCATTTAGACTCTTCTAAAACCTTTGGGAACAAAAAGAAAAGCAATAGAATGCTAATTAGGGTTATGTGTCACAAATAGGCCAGTCTTACAAGTTTTTTAGTCATAGCTTTACCAAAGCATTGCATGATGCCATTTCCTTAACGCGCAGCATCACCTCTTGGTTAAATGTGGTTGGCCAGAAAACTTGTGATACCAGACCTCGACTACATGCTTCTTGTGCTGTGAGTTTCCTTCCACAGAACAGCATCTCATTGGCCTGCAGTTAGAGGATGTTTTTTTTTTTTTTATCAGTGCGTCATGTAATCCTTACATTTATCAAAATGAGCTATTCATGTGTTTTATTTAGATAAAAAAAAAAAAATACCCACCAAAGCTACACCCAGAATCTGAGGAAAGGTGTAAGAGGAGCATCCAGAGGGGGTGAGGTGGAGGGCTGCACATGGCGTTTGGAACCACGCTCTCTCACTAGCCCACACTACGTCACACAAAGGCAGGATGGATGCCCCCAAACCCAAAGCGGGCCCGTTTATTGCCACAACAATCGGCTTCTTGAAGTGTATAAACGCCAACACAAAGTCCCTGAAGGGGTATCAGAGAGATGAGTGTAGATTCTGTCCACAACTAGTGCATATCATGAAAGATTGAGGTTCTGTCTTACCGTACAGCTTCGGCGATTCGGCTGCTCTCTTTTCTGCGGTCGGTGGACAAACGCCCTATGAGGTAGGAGGGCTCCAGGCCACTGCAGAAAACTGTCCCCACAGAGCTGAGGAGTAACAGCTTACTGTCATCAGCAGCAGCATTCCCCAAAGCTCGACAGACTTCCTTCATGATCTGTAGAAACAAATGGAAAGGTGTCAAGTTTTGTCACGCAGGAGTATGATTTGTTCACATAGTGAGCAACATGAAGCAGCAGCAACTTTTGTAGAGGTGTAAACAAACAGACAAGTGAGAAATGTTTACAATATCGACAGACAATAGACTTCACAAGCTGATAGCAGGCTGATCCCATCGTGTTTTGTCTTATTTAAATGAGGGCAACAAATGCATTAGAATTCAATTTAAAGGGCAGGAAATGTTTGGTGTGAACATGAAGTGAATTAATTCTTCCTCGGTCATAAATAATAACTTTAAATCAGATGGGAGCCAGAAGATCTTACAAAATGTGCTCCTTTTAGAAAATATAAGGAAAGGAAAAAAAAGAGAAAAAAGAAAATCGGAAAATTGGAACATAAAACTGTGTCACAGACAATTTGACAAAGGACTCCTAAAAGCCTGTCAGGACAAAGTTGTCTGGTCCTGGAAAAGGTCCACCTACACGGAGCCAGACAGCAGACACCGAAGCTAAGGATTTGCCACAGGTCCAATAAAAGCTACGACAGCCGACCTGCTGATGTTCCACAGCTCTGATGCAAGTAGGAAAATATTTCTCACGAGTTTACATTACTTCATCTGAGTCATCACGACAAGTCAGCTCTCTGCAGCAACATAAAGATGAAGTAATGCATTGCTTGACTTAAATCAGTGGGTGACTTCAAAGCCATCACAGTACCTTTCAAAAGCATTGACACTAAGGACTTTTTCCATTATGTCACCCAACAACAAACTCAAGTGCAATTCATAAGCATCTAATCTGATAAACCAAAAGGATGTGGTACATCATTTGGAAGTGAAATTATTATTTTACATGGTTTAAATTTTTGTACCTAAGAGTGTGCATCTGATTTCAGCCCCACTTACTCTGACACCTTTACCTAAAAATCTACGAAGCACTGATGTGTTAGATGAATGGCCTAGTCAAAGCAACCTAAGTCCAATTGCAAATCTGTAGTGACTTTAAAATTGATGTGTATCAATGATCTTCGACCAATCTGACTAAGTTTGAGCCACTCTGCAAAGAGGAACTGGAAATAAGATCTCTGGATGTGCAAAACTTACAAGACATAAACCAAAATGCTGAAAACTGCAACTGAAAGAAATGTGGACACCAAGTACAACTCTTTATTTTTTTTAATGTAAAACTTCAAAAGGTGCTGTGTTGACATGCATTTGTTTGTGGTCAAAGTTGACAAAGTTCAAGGGGTATGAATACTTTTTGTAAGACACTGTGTAGGCGTTTATGTGATTTGGGCTGTGATAAGAGTTCAGGCCAGCATATTAGGATCTGAATGCAGTTTCTGCTGGGATCTTCAAGTACACCTTTCATTTACAGTTGAACCACGTTTCACTTCATCTCAACAGCTGAGTGATTTTTTTTTTTGCATTTTTTCTTTCTGTAAAAAAATCTCAGACTGAAAAAGACTTTACTTTCAGCTCTGAATATTCTCCCAGGATGAAGTGTGAGTAAAATATTTACATGCTAACTTGTTCAGCATCTCATTTCTTTGACAGCCTCGCTGCTAACAGCTGCCGCCTTTACCATATCAACATCACAACTCATTCGTTTTGTACTGTAGCTTAAGCAAACTACATCCCTACTTAACACGAACACATATTCACATTGTTTTAAAAAAAAACAATGTATATTTATACCTCATATTTGTAACGGTAATATTAGGCACCAGAAATCATTTAAAATGAGAATAGAAGTATTTGTATCAACTTGTACGTTTTGGCGTTTGTCTCATGCAATGAAGACCAAAGTGGGTTGACACTAGGAACTGCCAACCTCACCCACTTTACCATCTGCAGTCAATCGGCATTCTGATAATGCGTTTTAATCAGATTATCACCCTTGACCCATATTAAATATCCAACCTCAAATTGCACTTAATTCTCCACATGTCTCATCAAGTGTATAATCTGTCCTGTCCATTTGATCGTGGCCTCAGTCTGAGCTTATATTTTCACTATGTTGTAGGGATGTAAGCCTTTTTACAGACATTGTAAAGACCTGTCCCTCTTGATAGACACATTGAGAATCTGATAAATGCAGATTGACGGTTTGTAAAACAACTCGGGTTACAGAAGAGGCTTTATGTTCAGCAATAACACAAGTTTACAGGAAATTAATCTGATTCAATGTAATGCCTGCTGGAGTGATAGAAAAACAGCTGCTTTTCTCTGTTCCACAACAAATGATGGCATTTTAGTGAGACAAATTAAAACCCAGCTCACAAACATGAAGCAAAGACGAACAGATGCTGGATCAGCTCTGTGTGAAAGACGGAAGAGGGCTGTCGAAGTGACATTCAAGTGAGGCCAGGAGACATCTTGAGGGTGTTTGGAAACAAACAAATATGGCACCAATTCAGAAACTATGAACAACAGCTTCCTGGAAGTAAAAACTCAGGGATATGTATATCCCAAACAATCATCTAATCTCTGCTGCTGTAGATGTTGCACTTCATCACAATCAGTAAAGGAAAGTCTTTTGTTTCTTTTACTTTCAAAATAACTGCTTATAAATGGATGTTTATGACTCTGACCTGACATTAGGAAGGGTAAAACAAGAAAACCCCCAGAAAAGATTGCTACACTTAAAAGCCAAGTGGCAAAAATAACCAGGAAGTATTTATTAGGTTTCAGAATCCCCCCCACCTCCTTGGTGAGCATTTAAGATGGCAACGGGGAATGCAGCAAGCTGCCAAATTGCCAGCAACCACTGCCAAAGCAACTGAAGAGCTTTTCAAAGTGAATAGATGAAATATCAAAGATTGGAAATACTTCCACTGCCTGAAGGACTTTCATAAAAGACTAACCAAGCATTTAGCCCTAATGGTGCTGCAGCAGCTCTGATTTTTTTTCTGTGTGTGTGGCGATGGACAGGGTATGTTTTATTGAATAGACAGAGGTGAACTGGCTCACAAAATATTTTGTAAAATTGGTGCATATGGTGTAGAAAAGACTACCAGATCTATTGCTTTGAGGTTATCTTAAAAAGATGTCTCAAAATATTAGTTTACAGAAAAAACACTACAAGTAAACGAGTAAACAAACAGAAGTCACAAAGTGCTTCACAAAAGTTAAAATAATTAAGAGGACAAACAAGTAAAAGCAGCAATATGATAAAAAATACCACCTACTAATAAAACATGTTTAAATACTCAAATTAAACTTGCAATCAAAATAAAATCTCAGAAAAACAAAAATTCTTAGAACACATGTAAAACATAGCTTGTATGAGGCATAGGATACCTGCATATAAATAATGTTTTTAAAAGACATTTTGAAAATAAACATGAGTTTGCATTTCGGAGACACGAGAAAATCAAGTCCCTGACCAAAAAACCCAATTCTCAGCTGAATGTGTGGTATGGCCTGGAGAGTTTAGGCTGAGGAGCTGACCTTTCAGCCTGGTGAGAAACAGGTTTGCAGATTTGAGATACACTTCAAAGGAGGCCCAGAGTAGTTATTATCCCCAGAGTGGGAATCTATTGCCATTTGGTCACCAAATATAGTTTTTAACTTTCTTTTTTGCAGTGTGGTCTCTTTTTTAGGTTTCGGAAAGAAATCTGGCTGCTGCCTTTTGGATTATCTGTCATGAGTGTAAGCTTTGTTGGCTCAGATAAAGATATAATGAGACACAACAGTCTAATTAGTGACTTTGCATGTATCTCAAGATACAGTACAGTTTTTGATTAACTTGAACAGACCTTCCTGAGACTCAAAAGCTGCATTAAAATTGTAAAAAAAAACTAAACTGACATGCTTACTTAAGATAAAGTGATTATTGGAAGAAAAATAAATAAATAAAAGGATAGGTCCAACTTTACAGTTAAAGAAGGTCAGATGTGTCAGGTCAACAGGAATGATTGGTAAATTCAGTCCCATCCAGCATTTGATATCTTGTAGCTTGTTTGTAAAGTTGAGTTTAGAAGGGAATAAATAGGTGTGCAGATGCATAAGAGGGAAAATTGATGCTATTTTTACAGATGACATTCCCCATGACAACATGTCCAAAGAAAACAGGAGAATTTTAAGAGTGGATCCCTGATGTACTCCAAAGATCATTTTGATTGAGGATGACAGAGTTGCCAACAAGCACAGTAACATATTTATCCTGCAAGTAATAGTCAAACCACCTTAAAACCTTACCAGAAATGACTTTAAAAGCAATGATTTCTACAGCAGCACTGAAAATAGGAATGCTATGACATATTAGCTTCTGTAACAGGAAAAAGTACTCTACTTAAGGCCTCAGAAAGATTTTCTTCCTCTAAGGCAGTGCTTGGAAAAATGTAACCGGGATTTCCAGATTTTCTAAAGTGAACCCATTCAGCGAGCACATCCAGAGATTGTCTTGTCTCTGCAGCTTCAAAGAACGAGAGGCACAAAAGGACGTATCAGAGCTGTTTGATAAGCCCACATCTTATGGGCTTACTGTCACACATGAAAGTACACGCACACATAAACACAGCCTCACTTAGGCCACTTGAGTGCCTGTGAGGTACAGGCTGCCTTGCCCACAATTCTGCATCAAAGCGAGAACAGTCCTGTGTGAAGGCTCAGAGTAACATGTGAGCAGCAGAAAAACCTGTTTGCTCAGAGTTATCAAGTTGAGGTTGATGACTGTGATCCACCCCATCATCTCTGCCCAACCCTGAGCTATAGAAACACATATAAAGCAATGCTGAAAATTAAAAGAAAGAGATAAAGGCTCAAAATAGGCAAACTTGCATGTGTAAACTTTTGCCGTAAACATTTCCCAAAATCCAAAACCCACAGCAACTTAAGAGTTGCTGGCATATAGCTAGAAAACAAGTAACTTAATCAAGCCACAGAAAATGTAGCAGTTTGCTGCTGACTGATTGTGGAAATAAGCATCCAATCTCATATTGGTAGAATCCTGCAGGCAGCCAGTTCACAACGCATGAAGCAGCTGAGAAGAAAGCCATTACCTGACATTCTGAATTGTCACTAATCTTTTTTAATTTTTTTTTTTTTTTTTACTTTCACCGCCACTGACAATTGAGTTTGGAGAAATTAATGCTGTTTCACCGAGAGAATTTATCCTCAGCACAACTTCTGAAGACAAAAGTCATTTCTTTATTTGACACCAGATCAAGTCAGGGAGCAACCTCTGGAGGTTGTACGGTTCAAATTGTCACTCCAGGTTGATTTTGTGAAGGGAGTTTAACTGACGTAGCGTCAGCAGGTGATCGAGGAGACTATGAAAATACCGCGAACGCAGCTTGGTGCAGATTTTGCATCTTTTATGCCTGTAGAGAGAACACAGCTGGTACACCAGACCTAATCAGAAATGCTTCTAAAAATAGGGAGACCCCGCTACCAGTGGGTGCAATGCATTCAGTCTTTGCCAAAAAATATTTGTTGCTTTTAAAGATGCTCCTGCAATAAGGAAATTTGCAAAGATATATATCTTTGCAATCAGTGTGGTCCTCTTGGAAATACTTAAATAATATGCAGCATTGATGGTGCTACAGAAAGATCAGCTGAAACACTGGAAATTTAGGGTCTGCACTTCTCTCAAAAGGCAATTACAAGCTTCTTTCCTATTTGAATCAACAGCATAATCTTTTCACTTGTTCAAGTATCATCTTGCCTCTGTGAAAACAGATGGCTGAACTCTGGATTAAATGGCCTGTAGCCCTCATAGCAAACTTTTCAAAGCTGGCTTTGGCAGGAGGCAGAAGACATTTTTTTCCAGAAGTGCGCTAATAGCAGCTTTATGCAGCTGACACCATCACACTGGGCAGATGTCACACAAAACTGCTGTTCCTCGATCTGGCACCTAAAAAGCTCAGTTGGAGTGGTTATGGTGCCTGGCAAAAATAACTCACACCCCTTAGATTTACAGATGCTCCCACCTCAGCTGTGGATCTCTGCAACAACTTGAAAGTCACTATGAACTTCTTGATTATTGCTCTCACCTCATTTCATGTAGGTGGCCATGTCTTAAGGATTTTCACAGTTTAAATGACTTTCCAACTGTATTCCTGACTTGTCTGGTGTGTTCTTTGGTATTCTCTAGGGTTTTGTTCATGAATATCCTCTGGCAAAGATCTGAGGTCTGGAGAGAACAACTGAATTTCTACTAAGTACACACAGGTGGTGTCTGTTCAAGAATGTGATTGATTCTTGAACCAACTGGGTTTTATTTAGGGAGGGTTATCGGAAGAAAGAAGAATGAATGAATGAATGAATGAATGCTTTTCTGATTTTTACATGCAAAAGAAGTAGTTTTCTGCTATTTCATAGAAATGCACTACTTTGTGTAGGTCTACCCAGTAAATTTTCAAAGAAATACACAGACGTTTATGGATGCAATCTGGCGAAATCTGGAAAAAAAATTCAATGGATAGAAATGCGTTTTGTAATGTATGGCACTGATTAGCTTTTCTACACATTTATTATTTTTCCTGCAATTCTTTGTTTCAATATCCTTGAATGACCTTATGTAGGAATGGTGCTGTAGAAGTACAGCGCAGAGATTATTCCTAAATGCAACCTAATACTAAATGTGAGGCATTTAAAAGTTGTCTTGAACTTTATTTACCAATACAACACTGAACAAAGCCCCCATGAGAGACAAGACAAATGAAAAGGAAGAACATGTTGGCAGGTTTTCCTCTCACCTCTGGTGTCAGAGCATTGTTGTCTGTGGTTTGGCTGGAGAGCAGGACATGCGTGAAGCCCTCCTCCTTCCTGACCACAATGTCTCTGAATCGACAGTTGCTCTCGTTCTGTCGCACGTTATACCTGAGTCTCTTGTCAAACACATAGCCTTTCTCCTCCGCCAACTTCCTCTTTACTGAGCTGTGCAGATGCATTTTCCCATTGGCGAGAGAGGAGCCTGAACGAGGGATGACAGAAAAGATCGTTTTTATTTCTTTCTAAGGGAGTTCGTATTTGACAACTTATTATTAAACTCCATTTGCTCTTTTTGCAGCTCAGTGTGATGTCAGTTCTTTTCATCTGATTTTTGTCAAACACATTCAAATTGGTGTGAAAAAAAAATGGTAAAAATAACTGCAGTTTACTGAATATTTTTTGTTGTCACAAAAAAAAAAAAAAAAAAAAAGAATCGCTTGCACATCTACGCTGGAGCAGAAATTAGCTTTGTGTTCAGAAAAAAATGAAAAATAAAGAATCACTGACTTTCATTTTCACTTAAACTGGAAGTCGGTGATTATTATCTGAACCTGCAGTCTTAAGGACAAAATTTATGACCATTTGTTTTTCTACTGAACTTCACTTAACCCTGTGTTGTGTTTGTGTCTTAGACAAACAAAGTGAAGGAGCATTGCTGTGAATAACTGTCTTTTCATGACATGTATTTTACTTCTGGATCAGCCTCTATATATTTAGCTGCATCTCTCCTGGATGAAGCCACAGAAGGAGCTACTTCTGCTTTAAACTCATGTCTTTAACATAGAAACAATCACTACCTGCACACTTTGGCGCAATGATGTATTGCGCCAAAGTAATGACACGTTGCAATAAACTGTCCACTGTCGCTTCATGCTTCTTTAGGAAGAGGGATCGCTACAAAGAGAGCTATCAACCACAAAGTGTCTTTTCTAACTGGGAAAAAAAATAACACTCCTTATTTAAATTAGATTTTATTTTATTGTTGTTGAAATAGATATTAAATGTTCATAAGTCCAAATATGTTAGACAAACACACATGTGCTGCATGGTGTCCTATGTCTTAATGTAAATGCTGAACAGAATCATCCAATTTCATATGTTATTTCTTATTCCTTCAGGTCTATTGTGATACTGTTTTTTTTTTTCCATAACATGTCATTGTGTCTCAGATATACAACATCTGGGGGATTAATCTTCAGCCTAACATTATGTAAGTAACTGAAGGAAATTGAGTCACTTCTGAATTAACTTTATGGCACATCTGCATCATCTGAAGACTTTATCTCAATTCATTCTCTGAAGTTTCATGGTGGACTTCAGTGAATTTCAGCCTGATTTTATTAATATTTAAGAGTTGCGACCTTGATTTGCAGCACAGTCACACTGAGCAGAGGATTTCCGTCAAAGCTCAGCCTAAGCTTATGACGTCAGTCAGGTGGAAAAAAAAACAAAAAACAAAACAAAGAACAAGGTTAGCAAGGAATACATGCCTTATCCAAGAACATCTTGGCATGATGTGGGAGTACACAAGATCACAAGTCACTCAGAAAAAAAACACCACTTCCTTCACAACAACCCATGCGGTGAGGACTTTTCACTGTACTGCCAATTCATCCAAAGTTCAGAAGGATGACTTTAAAAAGCATGTTTTTTGACAGACTTTTTTTTTAAGAAACAATGATTTGATTTCTCCTCTGAAGTACTTTAAGAACATTTTTAAAATTGACAGCACTGTTAAGGAAATGTTTGTGTTCAGTTGGTGGTGAACTGGTTCCTCAATAGTTTGTGGCAAAAGTAGCGTGCCTCCAGAAGAGTCTTTAATTAGTCTTAAAAGTGAATAATATACTTTTGTGAATTAAATTTTGAACCAAAACCAAAGAGATTTCATTGCCCACAAGAATTTATTTTGAAGCTGCAAAGTTTTGTGTTAAGAACTCAGGAGATTATGGACAAAGAATAGGTGAGAATAGTCCCTATAAAAATAATAAGGAAAATAATGAACATTCTCCATAAACATGCTCTTTTTAACACCTCACTTGCCCAGTTCCATGTAAATATTCATAGAGAAATAGATATGTTAATGTCTATTCTTATTTCTGATAATATATGTTGTGATTTTAAAGATTTGGAACATTTGTGTCAAGTATTGGCAACCATATATACTGTTTACATATAAATTTATATAATGCAGTGGATTAATGAGGTTGTTGAATGAGATGAGTGAAGTATTCTTCTGAGGATTAGGAGATTAGGATGTATAGTGGCTGTCAGAGTGACTGATTGCTATAAGACAACACATATAAGACAACACAATAAGGTAACCCTATTGTTAGCATATATGGAATGTTACAAGGAAAAACACCTGACAGATAAAATATTTATCTTTGTAAAGCATGTTTAAGTTCATATTCTGGTGCACCTGCTAACTGTGGGTAACGTATGGAAACTATTTGATCTTAAAGGAGTCCTCTTAAGCTTCTTTGAAGAGAAAGTTTATTTATCTGACAGTTGTATTAAAGCTGATTCCATAATTAAAAGGGAAAATAAGCTAGATGGTAAATTTCTGAACTGCTGTCTTTTCCTATATACATTTTGGTTAGCGATGGGCCTGGAGGGAAAATCTCAGAAATTAACTACTTTAGTAACTTTTACCCACAAATCCAATCTCTAGGTTTTTACTTTATTTCCTTGTTTTCAAAGTTACAGCAGCTACAAACCAATGCAGCACCAAGAAATGGAAAGATAACACATTTTCCAGACTCTTCTTTACACATTAATACAAATAATGAAAAAAAGAGGAATTCCTGTTGATGCAGATTTTTGTTAAATCAAAAAAGACTTGTTCAAAATAGCAGTAATGATTAACTACCATGGATCAGACCCTGGACTGTGACCCAAGAGTGAAACTCAAAAGGTGTTATCACCTCTCATTGGGAGCTTTAACAAGCCCCAGCGTGTAAAACCACAGCTCTCTACATTATAAATGTGAGGCTCCTAAAGTAGTCAGCACTAAGATCTAATATAGAGTACATTGATTATCATGAAATAAGAAAAAAGCGAATTAGAAATGTCAGCTTTAAATTGCAATAATTGGAGGAAAATATGTGATACTTAAAGGATTTTTAAATGATAACCTACTTCTGTCTTATTTTCAGCTTCTTTATTGATCAGGCTTCTGAGAGCATTTGAGCCCATTTGGACAATCATGCCATGTAGTTGGATTCAAACAAATGGGATGAGATTAATAACTTGGATACATATAAATGTTAAAGTTTTCTTCATAAAAGATTTGTGAAAAGTGTTGACTTGATCAACTTTTAAACAGCAGAACTAAACACAGTTCTGAAAAGCGTTTTTATTGAGACTTGATGGCTTGAAAACGCATAGAGGAAACTTTTTCCAAGGGTTAAAATATTTGTTTGTGTCCTGACAGATAGAATCAAAATAATAAAAATTACATTAATTCAAGAAACCCAAGAAATAATGTTGCATATCCCCAATTTCAATTAGCTGGCAATGTCATACCATGCTTCTGGACCAGTTCAGAAAAAGCACTCTGTGCACGATACTTGGAGAAAAAAAACCCTCCAGAACAGAAGTAAAGCTTCATTCAAATCATAAAGCTTATAATAGAAAGGTATGTCATACAGTTTCAACTCTCCTGGTGCCTGCAATGGGTTTCTTTCTGGACTTATTTGTATTTAACTCTGTCCAGTCTTGAACTCTTACCAGCGTTCCTTCTCCCCACAGTGTCAAACTTCTATTTGGTGCTGTTGTTTGGACGGTGTATTTAGGCTGATATGAAGTGTTACTTTTCTGTTTTGCACATGGACCGCAATGTCCAAATTTTGGTGTCCTTGCACAAGAGCACCTTCTTCCAGTTATGTTCACCACATAGTTTGTGACAAACTCCAAGTTGGACTTTTTATGGGGGTTTTTAACACTGGCCTTCTTACCAATTCTTTGTGAACTGCATATCTGTCCTGTTGACAGGTTCTCCCACCTAAGCTGTGAATTTCTGCAGCTCCACCAGGATTACCGGGGCGGGGGGTTAACCCTTAGTACAAACCAACATCAGTGTCCACATGTCCTTTCTCATAATTTTCTGAATGTATCTTGTTAAATATATACCCTGTTTCTGTGCACCAGTTCTTTCACAGACAATTTTAAAAGTCTGTGAATCTAACTATTGCAATATCTTTGAATGTAATTGGTGGAGTGAGCTATCTGTCAACATATTTCACCCACCTGTGTTTTGTACATCATTAATGACAAGGGGATACATACATGATGAACTGTGACATAAAGTGAAAAACCAGCAGCGGCAATATTTTTGCCACAATCTTTCCTAGGTATAATTTGTCAAGGTATAGAGCTGAACTATTTTATTTTCCTGAAAAAGGTTAAGTTAAGGAAAAAGCAAATTATTTTAATTTATTTTTTTATGTTAGACTCTGTAAAACTGTGTGAAAAAAGAATGACATATTTCAAAAATACAATTTTACTAAAAGTAATTTAGGACAGTTTTTTACTTTGCAAACATTTACTGAACCCATTCTTAGCATTAATTCCCATATATAAAACAATAAGCGGTTGAAACTAATTTGAATGTTTAAGGGTGTATAATTGAGTGATAACTTTATATAAATGCTTCCCAACTGTATTCTTCAAGAGCAGGTTTTTCTACATATCTTACATGTTTCCTGCTGTAACATATCTAATTCACATGACTCAGCATGTCATCAAGCTCTATAGACACCTGGAAATGAACATTAACTTCATCCAGGCGCCTTGAACAAGGGAAACATCTATAACGTACAGGACACTAGGCATTGACGATGACATCTCTGCTTTACAGGTAAACAGTTCATTATTTTTGCACTTACCACCAGCCGGGCACTGTTGTGTTTGTGTTGTGGACTCTATTGTGAAACCAATCACAAATCAACTTTTTTTTTTATGTACTATAATCTTATCTGGGCTTACCATACAATTTGCTCAGTTAACATCTTACCTAGTTCAGTAGTGAACTGTGATCCAGTGGTATCTTTTTGTCCTACTTCTGTTTCCATCCTGTCTGAAGGCAGTCTATGTGACCTTGGTGCTGTACTATACACAAGAGGCTCCATCTCTCCGTTCTGAAGTCCATTATGAGGAACCCTCAACAGGGCAACACAGTGAGGCCCACTTGATGGATGAGCCTTGTATGTCATGGCTTTGCTCATTCTCTCCGCTAAAGGAGGTTTCCCAGCTCCAGCACCTACTTTCTTCTGTTTATGAGAGAGTCCTGACCCTCCACTTCCAATTCCTAAAACGGGTCCAACTCTCATCCCCACAGCTGGACCACTAGTCCTTTTCTTCTTACGGGCTTCAGACCGCGCCCGGGAGTTTTCTGTAGGTGAATGCTGGCTGGTTGTGAGGGGCTCCCCGTGGTTTTTTGGGATCTTAGGTCGTTTGTGTGAATGCCATCTTGAGCTGTTGAACTGGTCGATGAATTCCTCACAGTGCAGCAGGTGATGCTCCGGTTCCCAGGTGTCCTCCTTACGCCCATAACCTTTCCATCGGATCAAGTACTCCCACTTGCCCTTCTTGTTTCGCCTCTTGTCCACAATCCGCTCCACCTGAGACAAACACAGATAAAGCACATTAGGGTTGGATGCAAGAAAAGGTTGGCTAAAATATTCTATCAACCATTCAAGATGGCTTGTATATGCATGAAAACTACATTTCCCACTACGTGGTGCTAAAATTAGGCTGGCAACAACAGCAACTTCTTTGGAGAACAGCAAAGGGTTATCAAAGTGTTTAATATTTCAATATGATTGATGCAAAAAGGATTTATTTGTATGGATTATGCCAAAAATGAGTATATTCAAACTAAACTATTTTCATCTCACCAAGATGAGAATAGCTTGGGGAGCCCTACAGAGACAGGCAATCTCCCCCTCCACTTCCTTGCAGACAGGGACAGAACTATGATTAGAACCAATGGTGAACTGCTTCTGGAAGTTTAAACACTCTGGTAGCATAGCTAGTCAATCCTCTTTAGTCAAAAAGCCAAAGGCAAAAGCATTATTCTGAGGAACTTTGCTGATTAGGCTGACAAACAGGAAAGGTCAAACGGTGCTGGTAATCCTTGATGCTAGCTAATGTGTAGCAATTACCCAAATAGACAATAAATACACAGACAATACATATAAAAAAAACAAAAAAACATGAAAATTCTGCACCAAGACAGCCCTAGCGGCTGATCACACCAAGTCTATGTTCCTCTATGTAAGGCATATCTTGGTAAAAACATGTAAATTCTATGGTGTAATGAAAGGAGTTATTGAGTATGGTGACAGATGCTGATAAATGAAGAGAGTCAGCTCTATGAACCACTGAATCCGCTACACTCACTTTGTCATAAGGTCTGCCTAAATTTGGTCGACCCCAGCTTGTATACAGGGAAACCAGGCACACTGATTAACTGAATGGTTAATTAAAAACACAAAGAGAACTACATCAGGATACTTTTTATGAATTGACTAGTAAACACATATTCTGATATGTAATAACCCTTTATCCTTGGATTAAAGACTTCCTCACCAGCTACCCATGAGCTGGTAAAGCAAGCCCACTTTGCTTCCTCACCTTGATGCTTGACACATCCGAGAGAGTTAAATTCCAAGATGACACTAGAGTGGTGAAACTTATTACTGGAGGGGATGACTCAGCGCACATGAAGGAGGTTCAGGAACTGGCCCAGCAGCACTCCATACCTGCTGCTCAACACTAGCAAAGCCAAATAGATATTGGTTGACTATTAGGAGACAAAGACAGGATGATGTCTGACTCCATATAAACAGAAACTGTGAGGAGAGAGCGTCATCTTTCAGGTTCCTGGGGACATACATCACAGAAACACTGTCTGGGGGAACCAAAGCGATGGCAGTGATTTACTGTAGGTGGCACATCATGGTGCAACAAAGAAACAGTTAAGCCTGCTGAGCTTTTACCAATCCACCGTTGAAGACTGTGATGACATCTGTTTAGCTATGCTAAGCTGGCAGCTCGGCTATGAAGCGGAAAGCAATACAAAGAATAATAAAAACAGCTCTGAACATCATCTGTTGCACCTTTCCATTTTTAGAAGAAAAAGCTCTGCATGTAAGATTGCAAAGTCACCTTCTGATTTTGCTGTCCCCATTAAAACAAGCAGACTTAAAAAGGGCTTTTATCAAAGTTGCTATGTTGTTAACATATTTTATCCCCACCACACCCACCAGGGAGGAAGTAGCACCCCATTTAATCATTTTACATTACTCAAGGCATATTCTAGGATCTAATCTTTTCTCTTTTTTTTGCTTACAAACAGCTTAAATATCAGTAATACCATTTTAAAATTACAAATATACTAAAACCCTTCAAACACAGACAAACTTTCTGCTGTACTCTATTGTGAGTCTCACCAGGAAGTGACAAAATTTTGAGGTACATTTTGTAACATCTGCCAAGTTGAAGATAAGAGCTAGCCCTCTGAAAAGGAAAGATAAGTAAGCATACTAAAGCCCAGAAAAGCTGTGAGGCGCTATCATTTCTCTAATGTCAGACCACAAGTAACAGAGCATTTTACAGTAGAATTTCACCAGAAAAGACCTCAGAGAACTAAGAAACACAAACATCAGCACTTTGAAATGAAAAGTAGCAGAAAGAACCCAGAATGAACCATGGCATGAGTCAGAAAAGCATACAAATGAGGGCTGAGAGATTTTATTGGATGTTTTTCAGGAATATCAATTAAAAAATTATTTTCAACATACCTTTTGGTTAAATTATGACAGCTTCGGGCCGGCCCACAAATGTGCATTGGCCCACCGGGCCAGAGAGGGATAAGCGAAGATATGCTGATTTTCTCTCATTACGGGCCTGCTGGATGCAATGATCACTGCAGCAGTACACTCACTTTCTGACAGTCTCAGTTGTAGCCAAAGAAGCTCTACTGCTACATCCTCTTCAGCTGGAATTTCTATTTACCCATTTTCTCATCTGTTTGTGTTTTATATGTTTTCCATTGGTTCGCCTTCAATTGGGTACCACCCGCTAAAAACAATTACCAAAATGGTTCCACGTGTTCCATGTGTTTTTGTTGCACTATTTTTACCCCGGGTATAAGAATATTTATTGGGCATGGTAAGGACACTATGTTTCCTACATTGTTAAAAAAAAAAAAAAATAAAATAAATCCCCCTTTTCCTGATTGGACAGGAAGGGGGAACCTGTAAAACTTCAATGTTAAATGTAATACAGTTGGAAATTTGGGTGCACCTAGCCTGTGTGCTGGTGCACCTTAGAAATGTGTTAGGCACATTAGTGCAGGCTTTCACTATGTTGCAGCAAGACAACTCAGAAAAAGCTACCAACAGCCTTCTGAAAAAACAAACAGGAAAACGTTTAAGAAAAACCAAATACAAAGGCAGAAGAAAAGACACAGAGCCAGAGCTGACTGGATTTTGAATGAATGAAGTATGAGTATGAGTATGTGAGTATGAGTATGTGAATGAATGAAGGTGACACATATTGAACACCATCTCTACTCCATTTGCAGACATTTAGATCAGCTATCCTGCTGTAAAGTGTGCGACTTGCTGATTCCCCTGCTCAGAACTGATTAGACCAACATGTTCTTAGCAAAATCCTAACAGACGCAACCTTCAGAGATGACTTGTTAATTATGTTGTTACTTGTAAGAGTATGATCATTTTATGATTGATTCTACATTTATGGAATATTTAAAATGCTTTGTTTGATGCAATTTATCACATGCCCCAAATTACACCTACCAAACTTTCCAGGTGGAAATCAATACAATATATCCCTACGTAAGCTGAAGAGGGCTTAATGTCTGTCCAAACCCATCACACTCATCCTGAGGGAACTGTAGTTACAGCAGTAACTAGGTCAGTATTTACTGATTTTTTTGTTTGTTTTCTGCAGAATCATGAAGAAACCGAATCGAAAAATCCCATGAAATTCACATATGGTCACATGTGCTTCATGTGAGCCATGGTTTATTCGACATGGGATCACATGTGATTTACCACGAAACGCTCCAAAATCACACATGTACATGTGCTTTCACATGTGATTCACATTATTTAAATGTGAAAAGTTGTGTGGTTTTCATGTAGCACATGTGAAAGTCACGTGACCACATGTGACTTTCACATGGGATTTGTTTTGTAAGGGAATCACTACAGACACCTATTTTTTCACTTGATGTTTCACCAGACAGCTGAGATAGATGAATATGCTGCTGTGACAGCTCATCATAGCTTGACTGACTTTCTCTCTACCCCCTCCAATGGGTTCACGGTGCTCTGATAGTCCCTAGAAGAAGCTTTTTCTGAGAATCGCAAGGTAAATGATGCTGAAAACTTAGTTCACAACTAGAAGGTTACTTATATATTTAATAAAAAAATATTACCAAAGGTCAGTGTTAGTATGGTTAGCCTCCTGCAATTATAAGTAGGCTAACCTTCAGCGTGTACACCTTAAAACATCGGCGAATGAGAGATGTTTTAATGATGTTAAAAAATGCCTATATTCTTAGCAGTTACCTAATTAACTTTCAGTGTTTACCAGGCTGGTTATTATCACATTTTTGTCACCATATCAGATTTTTATATTCTTTAATTTAGACTTGAAAGAAATTGTGTGTGGTTGTCCAATAATTAATTTTTTTTTTTCTCAGGCCAAATAGTCTTTTCATCCTTCTCTTGGGAGAAATATTCTAAGCTAATTTCTATCATGATCAAAGCAGTTACGGCCAAGATCCCCAAAATCTAATAGATGTGACATTTAGAGTGATAAGCAATTACTGCTTAAAGAGGTGCTATATATTTTCAACCATGTATTTCCTTTCTTAGATACTGCTTGAAACAAGGAATGACTAAAGATTTCACACATCTTTATATGGCATCCTTTCAAATCCACTGTGTAAATTGGAGTTATTTCTGAGATATTCTTCGAAGCTTTAAGAAATCCTTTAGCTTAGATCTGATGCACAAGAAAATCATAACAGCACGAGAAACCACACCAAGAACTGCTCGAGCTCTTGTGGCTAGCACTGTCACCCAACAAGCAAGAAAATTACAGATTTAAATTCCTGTGTGCTCATCTTGTACATGTGGGGCTTTTTTAAGGTACTCCAGCTTCATCCCACAGTTAAAAAACTTTTTCGAGGATAGTTAGTGGTTCTAAATGTACCATTGACCTTGCATGGGTCTTTGTTTCATCTGTCACTGCCTTTGTTTTTGTCACTTATCTGGAGAATAAAACTCTTTGAACCCTAAGAAGCTCACATGCCCTCCAACCTGCCAGGGTTCTTTATGAAAAGGCTCCCACGCAACCTTGCCAGAATAAGCGGTTTTAGACAATGGATTCATGAATGAACTATTTGGTTGACAAACAAACTAGCAGACTGCTTATCAGCTGTCAGCTAACACATTAACAGACTACAAAAGATTCTAGTTTGGTAAAGTTCAGCAAAAGCTCACATCTGCTGACCGATTAGTATGCCACCTTAGAGTATACATGCAGTAATATTTCTCCTGCCTCTGTTATTAAAGGTGTGTCATTCAAGCCGTATTATGATTAAAACAAAAAGTATCACAGAGAGCAAAATATGTACATCATTGTCATTAAAGTTCATATGTGTGTATATTGCTGTATTTCAGCTCTAACGCGACTGCACACCATGCACAGATCAAGTTCCACAGAGATACGGATGAACAGATTTGGGAAATTGAGTGGCTTGCATAGAGCCCTGACTTAAACTTGATTAAGTACCTTTGGAATGAATTAAAACAGGGCTGGTGAGCCAAGTCATATTTTCCAACATCAATTCAGGGAGTTGGACGTTTCTAGAAAGCTGTTTCTTTTTAAATCCTTGTTTATGGTTCCAGTGCAAAATTTAAGATGGGACCTTGATATATTCCCTGATTTTTTAATCAAATAGCCTTCTTCCTTTTTAAAAAAAAGAGAAGAAAACAGCATCTAAACTGTATTCATGCCAAACAAGTGGATGTCCCATAAGGCACAGTGCTCATTGTGTTTATTCTTTGTGTTTCATTAATATTTCATCACATATTGCTTATTATGTAGGGACTGGATGCCGGGTATGATTTGGCTGGGGGTTGGGAAGGACCTGTTTTAATATTTTTAATGAGTTAACTTGTTTCCAGATACAATTTTTCAACATAGCAATTGTATGTTCAACCAAATGTGATTTATATTTGGAGGTTTCATTGTATTCAGAAAGGGATGCTAACATTCATGTGTGCAGATTAGTGTATGATTGGGCAAATGGATCAACAGAACCAAAAAGATTAGGTATTGCAAAATCAAACTGGTCCTTTACCATGAATGTATAAGTTTGAAGGTTTAAACAAATTCTAAGCCTGTATTTACACTGCATGCATCTCTGTTCTGCTGCACACTTTGCTGGTAAGGTAATCATGAAGGAATCTGCTGTAATTTACACTATGTGAGAATCCACTCCTCTGCGAATCTCAAAAGTGCTCCAAGATGCATTTGTGCGGGAAATGAGAGATGGTACGATAAAGCCACACATAAAAAGGATGAGTGTTGTCATAAAATACTGGAGTTCTCAACTTTCAAAGTGATTTTTTTTCCTTTACTACTCTCTAACTTCATGTACTCTGACACTCCTTCAGTGAATCGAGCAAGAGAACTTGACTTAATAGGTTTCAGAATTATATACTTTTGTGTGTATGCATAAACAATAATAATAGATGCATAAATAATAGCATAAATGTACCCATGTTTTCATTAATGTGGCTAGTATTTTAAGCAAATGTAGTCTGTCTTGGTGAATTATTTTGAAAATACGGATGCTGTACTTTTGCATTCTCCTGTTGGAGCGGTATGATATTTGAAGATCGACTCCAGACTTATTCCGTTGTCTGGCAAAAATAAGATCTATTTTAATTTAGACAGATGGTGATGTGGAGGTGTTGTACATGGAAGTTATGCAGAGACAGTGTAAAGTTCTCATTGACTATGACTGGTGTGAATTTAATGTGGAGTCCTTTATGAGGAGGAGTTGAGATAAAATAACTGCCATGGTGCACAAGAGTGTCCAGTGGACATTGGAAACATCTTTTATTGCTGTTTACATAGTGCATGAACTTTCACATTTGCTTAGTCCGCCATATTTGTTTATTCTGAAGTCACGTTTGGCCTCAAGAGTTTTTGTGAGATTTTCCAACTGAGATCTAAGTATTGGTGAGTGAAATTGATTTGTGTGTAGTGTGTTGCTCCTGCTGTGTGGCTGTACACCACAAACCTTAGGACCAAACCTGTTAGTGCCATGTGCGGTCTATTTGGTTTTGAATGGTATTACTGAAAACACTGATACTGTGAAAACTGTAGATTATTTGAAACCATAGAATACCTTGAGATTGGTACCCAAACCTTGCCTATATATATAAATGTTCGGCATAACATTTAACTGCATTCTATAATCTGTTCCAGATTATAGAATTTCCTGAACCTGTCTTCATGTTAAACTTGCTAAAATGTGCCATACTCTCTCTGGACATATCTCAGCAGACTCTGCATTTTGATTCCTGACTGATATGACAAACACTGGCTTCTCTTATGCTTCTCTTTTGTGAGGCTTAGTCTTTAGCACTTGGGGAAGGTTTTGGATTACAGATCTCATTCTCTATTCATTCTGTTGAATAAATGCATAGTATTTGCATCCCAAATCTGTAATGTTTAGATGAATTGATTTTCTAAAATCTGCATTATTTCCAAGTTTTATCAACTTGCATGAAAAAACCAAAAGTACAATTTCCATTCCTGTGGTGACAGTTTTCAGTCTATTCTTTTACTCAAATGTGACTTGCAGGTAGTAATACTTTATGCTTTCAGATGCTTTGTGCACAGTAAAAGCAGTAAAAGGTTTTATGAAACAAATATGGAAAAATCAAGAACTTCAGTAGAAACAGTTCCAATGTCGCACAAGAAGCCTAATGTTCATAAACACAATGTGTCACATGTTGGAAGACCCACAGATTACACAGTCTTGAAAGAGTTCAAATGAAATATGTTTGTGATGTATGGCTGTAATTAGTTATGTTATCAAATCTCACTTGCACAAATTTCACCCCAAATCAAGAGGTTACAAAAAGTCATAACATACACAAACAAATTTTTAGATGTGGTGACTTGTGCAGCTGAGCACATTTCTGACCACAAGCATTAGTCTACCTTACCGAACAAGCACTAAAACTTGTGAGAAAAGGAAGTAGCTTCTCCCTACATGCAACACAACATAAACATCAAGTAACTGCAATGATAGCCAACGTCACTGTGGCATTCAACTTACATGAAGAAAACATATTCAGCTTTACTGTTCAGTGTATCCAATTACCTAGTACTTGATGTCATACATTTTGATATCTACAGTATTTATAATCAATTATTGTGAAAAAATATTAAGCGTACTGTTTAAGTTGAAAACAGGAATAAGTGTGTATCTAATCAACAATTAAGCAAGAAAACACAGGAGTTTTGCTAAAACAAAATTGAAAGTCGAACAATGTATTTTTTCTTCACCACAGCTAATTCAAGTTAAGCACGACCGGTAACCGGTAATATTTACCCATAATAATCAAAGGCAATACAAGTCAGCCACATGAGTATATTGTCAATGAGAAATATTAATGATTCTTTTGTGAAAAGTTAGGAGTTTGTAACAGACATGTAATCCTCAAGAACAGCATTACAGTTTTGACTAGTTTATTGTATCATACTTTCCATAATGACCTCTCAGTTAAATTACAAATCCTAACATCCATTTGGACAGTATTAGGTCAAGCCTTGCAATCCCAGTGTTTGGCCTTTGAAGCATTTTTAATTGAAACCTGGATGAACATTTAAACTACCTAGTGAAAAGCTAGAAACAAAGAGAATCTGAAAAGACAGAGGCTGAGGTTGTTTATTTAAAACCTCAGCCTACTGAGTACTGAATGTACAAATTGATTTGCTGAGAAAATTAAGTTTGAACTTGCCAGTAATCTGTTTAATACTGATGAAAAACAATTCAATCAAACTCCAACACATTTTGATGTTTCATTGAGGTGTCCAAGCAGTACAAAGACTGGTGATTCATGCTTGCCATTATCCAACTGTGAGCTGTTTGAACTTCATTCAGTACTGAAATATTCCATGACTCCAAGCCTGATCTCAAAATATTATTTAATTTACAACCAAGAAAAAATATTATGTATGCGACTGGCCTTAAGTTTTAGGTAGTTATAACCAATTTGTTCTGATTTCTAAAAATAATTTGGAAAAGTTCATATTTCTGCATAAATATTTTCACAAAAATATTGGAAAACATGTTAAATTAAAGTCCTTACAAGCCAGCAGGGCCTGCTGTCGAGAAACATCCTCACAGCATGAAGGTACCACCACTATGCGTCACAGTGGGAATGGTGTGTTTGTGGTGATATGCATTGGTTGGTGTCCTCCAAACTTAAGTGTCTTATCTGATGATCAAAAAGCTCCATGTCGGTCCCATCAGACCAATAAGATTTCTAGCTCTTGACCATGGAGTTGCCCAGGTGCCTTTTGGCAAACTCTAGTGGAGCGCTGATATGAGTTTTCTTGAGTGGCTTTCTGACTGCCACTCTGCCATAAAGATTTGTCTGGTGAAGAACCCACGCAACCGTCTTCAGCTGAACTTGAGAGATGTTCAGGGCCTTAGAGATTTTTTGTATGCATCCCCTGACTCCTTACTTACACGTTTCATTAAGCTTTCCTCTGATTTGCTTTGAGTTGTCCTCATGCTATACTGGTAGCCATAACTACAGTGTATGGACTTCCCATAAAGAGAATGAGACATCCAAAGGGTGAATACTTTTTACGGCATTGTACATAATTTACCTAACAAGTCCACAAGCTACCTAGATAAAAATTTATATTATTATCAAAGAAGCAAACTTTCCTGCAGCTACAGATGATTAATAAGTATCCTGAAGAACATCCACAACAGCCAAATAAGAAGGCAATGTTGATTTAAACAAGGTGCTTTTGGCACCTTGTTTTAAGTTATACATAATTACCACCATGTTAGTAGCAAATATCTGTTAGTTAGTAGAATTTTTTATTTTAATGGGAAATCGTGGCATGTATTTGAACTCAGTCTCTTTTACTTTGATATTTTTAAATATAATCCAGAGTTACTAATTACTTTCAGATGCCACCCATCTAGCAAATACAGTTTGCCTGTGTGTAATTTAATCTTAGTATAATCTTAGTTCTTTTAAATGAATCTGCAGTGTATTTTTAGACCTTTTGGACCTGCTCCACCTGTCTTAACCCCAACATGCTCCTCAAAATCAGAAACTAGTACTTTTGCTTGAGATGGCAAGAACCAGAGCAAAGTTATTTCCTGCCACGGCATTTCATACCTCACAAGAACTGACTGTTAGAAAAATTAACTAAGTTCATTTACTTTTGAGTTTATTTGAAAGGTTTTGTTTTCATATTATTCTGTGTTTGGTTTTATTGACTCCTTTCCTTTGAGGTGATTTGATCATTAGTTGATTTGATCACAGAACCTCTTGTGTGAAAGGCTATTGATCAATTGTTTGTGTGACTGTGTGGAAAAGCCAATCTCTTTGTTGTTAACATAATAAAAGGCAGTTGAGCTCCAAGGAGGAGCTTCGGGTAAATAAGTGGTACATTGTAGAAGTAGGAGTTTATAGGCACCTTTGAATGGCTGCCATGAGAGATTCAAGAATTTCTCAAACATATATGAATGAGTGAAATCAACACTCATTGTATGTTTTTGATGGAGGCATTACGTTAAAATATAAAGCAACAAAAAGTCAATTTTGTAGCTTTTCAAGTAAATCTCATTTAGAATAATCCCCTTCTAGATTTAGACTGTACTGAAACTAGCCATAAAGTACACCAACTCAACCAGGTCTTGGAAAAATTATTAGGAGCTGCAATATAGTATCCATACAGAGTGCAAGACAAAAATGAACAAGGCTTTATATTAGGATAATGTCTGTTGCTCAGTATTCACATGAGGATATAAAAAATGTGTGTGCATGGCATAATGGTGGTGGTCAAAGGAATATCCAACCAGAGAACCCTTCCACCCAAACAGTTATTTACAACTGAAGTACTGCATACTTTAATACTGCTATGACTGCTGGAATTTGATTTATAATGCTGATCTAAAAATTATTTTAACATTTTTGCAGCAAGCAGAACGTCATGGCACTCTGCTCTAAAAGGCGGCGTGACATGCTGGTATTCCAATAGCTTTATTTAAGGACAATACAAAATAAATCTCATATTTTCTCCGTATGTTTTGTGAAATAAGTTTTGTTTTCTTTAGCCACTTCACAATGAGCTAAAAAAATTTATAGTGACATTTGTAGAGTACTCCACATAGAAAACAAAAATCAGCATGAGACACTCAGTGTGGAATGTGAATATACCATCTCAAGCCAAATATTGAACACTTTCCAAATTTCATACAGGGACAACAAAGTGTTCAAGTCAAATTCTTACGCAGGGTCTGCACAATGTCTCTCTCAGGACCTGGCCAATCTCAATTCCTTCAATTCCTTTTAGTTGTATCCATTTGATTACATTTTATTAGTGCAGTTTTAACAACACAACTCAAAAAAAGACAGTTAATGACCCAAAGTTAAAGCTTACCAATCTCCTATAAGAAGTTCAATTAATTCAAGATGTTCTTGTGCAAAATATTCCACCTTATTCCTTGCCTGCCAGATGACTTGAAAGGTCAAATTAATATGAAATCTGTGAAATCTGAGTAGAAGTGCATTTTTAAAGTCAAATAGCAAACATCAACCATTCAGACAAACCATGTGGAACAACATAAAACAAACACACAAACAGGAGTACTTTTGGAAAGTTAGGTTTCACCTTTATCCCCCAAAGTTGCTGTTCAAGGATACTTTATAGCAAAATGTATTCTGGTGGAAAATTACAGCGACAACTGAAAATGTGACATATCAGGTAAGGGGCAAGTTCATTTTACAGTGCACAGGAGTGGAAAACTTTGAAAAATGATAGTGCTTTCTTTAAAATGTTCAATTATATAACTTAATTTAAGCTACATAAATTAAAATGTGTTAAAGTCCATTTATTGTTATCAAGATGAAAGGACACATTGACAAAGCTAAAGGATGTTTTTAATTGTCTCCATTGTAGGGCCAAGTACACAAGTAAAGAGGTTTTAAGCACAACTATGGGAAAAAATGAACAGCCACTGATCTGTCTCAAATGAATGACTTACAGCAGTGGTGTTCAATGTCAGTCTGTGGGGCAAATATAATATAGATATTTTCTCTGGTTCAACACATTTGAATCAAAAGATGTTTCTTTGCCAGGCCTCTGCAGAACTTAGCGGCAAGCTAATGAGCTGATGAGCCAATTCAACCATTTAAATCCACTCTGTTGAAGGAAGAAACTGGCCCTTGAGTGGATGGACACCACTGGCTTAGTGCTTTTGAAAATGCATTTGCATCATTGCATGTTAATCTATTATTATACATTATAATGTTCATTTGTTTTGGGCATTACCAGATAAGCTCCTCTGTAATATTAATGAAACAAGTGATGAATCCTTGTGAACCAGAATAAAATCTCACTTTAAAAGGTAGCAAGATAGAATTCATTTTGTACAGCAAACATACGAAAAATATTGCGTTGAAGTCACAGTATAAATTCACCAAAACCATTTACAAAACTTATACCTAAGTAATAAAGTATCAACCGTGAAATTATAAAGTCCATTTATTCGCACTTTAAAGCCATAGTTGTTTCTTAACACAGAAAAACGATACAAGACAGCAGTGTCATTCATGCTTCTGCTGGTGAGTCATAGCTATACATAATGACCTTTCAAATTAAAAAAAGACCTAACGTAATGTGCAACAAAGAAGGCTTAGTTCAAAGGCTATAAGCCTTGGTGATAAACTCAAAATTCTGACAATGACTCCCATCATTTTGCCCTTGTCTGTATTTTTGTTATTTGTAACAAACAAAAAGAAAAGTCTTATTTGTCATTTTGGCTGTATAAAGGTTCATAGGTAGGCTTAGCCTGGTCATTGCCAATCTCCGCTCAATTCTAATCTCTCTTCAGTGCTCCATCTGGGTTTTCTCCCATTGAATTGGATTCCTCCGGTATCCGGGCCAATCAGCAAACAGAAAGAGAAGTTGTAAGAAATAATGTTAATTCTCTGTGCTGTTGTATTACAGTCTGCCTGTAGTTTTCAAACAGTTGTGAGTGTTGTATTGTAAGTGTTGGCAACACTTATAATATTGAATTGACATTAACAGCCATTTTGTTTGGCTAAGCACTTCTCTCTTCGCAGTGGAGGATAGCTGTTTACAGTGTGGGCAATTTCCAGTAAGCTTCATAGCGCCAACCCGGATATAAGCCACAGACACATTTTAGCGATTTTGTAGCAATCGTTTCTCAATAGCCAGAGGTTCAGGGGTTGTACAAAGCGAAGCATAGCTGACATTGGCTATGCTCATGTATTTTTAAGACGCTGCCCTACATGTACAGTCTGTAGGTTGGAGTCATGTGATCTGTCCAGTTTGTAGAAAGAAGTGAAAGAGATGGGGAGGTTAGTAAAATTTATTAAAGTCCATTTACTGTTATCAAGATGAACTGCTAAGTTTATCAAATTGATTTTAGACCATATCGCCCAACCCTACTCCTCCATTTATATAAATGACAAATGTTAAAAATGCAATAATTAAGCTTTTACTGGTTAATGTCAAATTTGTGATTTTTTTTTCCAAGTCTCATTTGCTAATTCCAATTGTATTCCATTGCTTGTCAGAGAAATAAAACCTGCAATTTTACTATACTTGGGGAAATTATAATACATTTTGTGTTTACAGATTGAAAAAGCGGAAGTTTGATGTCAAATGTATTATGACATATCCCAAGCAAACAATAAAACACATGCTGAATGCAACATGCAGTAACAGAAACAGGAATACTAACAAATACTAACAACTATTTAGTATCTCATTCAACTTTCAAGGAAATGTAAAAAAAAAAAAAAAACAAATAATCTAGAAAATATTTGAATAATTCTATGGTTTGCACAGTTTGAGCTATGTCAACAATCTTGGGGTAGCCACACCGAATGTTCAGTCACCTCTACTTTTTAATTTGATCTCAGAACATCAAGGGGAAACTAGTTGACCTGGTGGTTTACACATTCAGCATTAGAGGAAGTAAGTGTGAGGTGGAGTGCAGCTGTTGACCCAGATATAAGTGTGGGATTAGTTGGCTAAGTACTAAAACTGGCATTTAAAAAAAGTGTATGCGAGTACTGCAAAAGGGTTAATATAAGTACACATTTTATATGTCTGTGCTCCAATGAACTTGAGAAAAAAATATATCTTCAGCCTCTGAACAAGACCTACACAAGCTTCCCAATGACACATTTATTTTAATCAGGTGCCTTCAATGAAGGAAAGATGTAAAACTTGCAGAAGTATGGTCCTGAATCAAATAACTTGTCCAAATCTGGAATACTCAGTTTTTGATTTATTGTATTGTTATTATTAATTATTATTATTATTATTACAAACTCCCAGACAAATAAAAAAAATAAATCAGCATTTCGGATGGACACTGTCTTTTACTAGCCATAAAAGTAAACAACTTTAACCAGATATCAAGCACCACAGGCTTTTAGGCACATTCTTGTGTGAAAGAAAAAAAATATCTTTAGCCTTATACACAAGTGGAAGTTACCCTTAAGGAATTTTCAAAACTGCTTCTCCCAGAAGTGCTTAAAGGAAAAGTAAGCAACTAATGTTTGTGAGCACAGCATTTAAGCCTGGCCTTAAATACCCCTGTGTTATCAGCAGTAAACTGAGACACAGAATAAAGCTAGATAAACAGTAGGGCTGCAGTGATACACTAATCTCATAATACAATGTGATGCATAATATTTTGCTCATGGTATGATATATATCACAATATTCTGCAAATGATATGATTCGATGTGGTACGATACAATACATTTTTAAGATTTTCTGAAAGATTTTAGACAGACAGGGTGATTTTGGTGAAATCTTGTGACTGTTCCATAGACTTGGATTGAATTAATTGAACTGATGGTGTAATAAATGTTTTTGTTATACATGTGCTTTGTTTAATGTTAATTGTGTGGCTTTGTGTATTTGGTTATACAGAAAAATAACCTTTTTTGCCTTATTCATATCTGTTAGTGTAATTTTTCAGTTTCATTTCATTATTTAATTAATTATAACAGGTTAATGTACATGTGCAACTGGGTAAAAAATGTCATGTGTGATAACTGTCATTTAAGTCATGTGGATTTGACATAAAACTCAAAGTACAATTTAATGTATCGATACTTCAGGTTGTAAAATGTATCCTTTCTGAGGGAAAATAATATCATAAATATTGTAGAATTTGATAAAATTGCACAGTCCTAATAGACAGACAGGTAGGGAATAAACTTACATAGATTATTTGTACAAAGCTAAATATACAGGCACACTTCAAAAACATTTTATACTGTGAGAAAGTTATATATGTTTTTGTCACTCATTTCAATATTTGCATTCATTTCAATTATATTTAAATGGTCTAAGACACTGAATTTTGAGTTTTCAATAAATGTAAGCCATAATTATAAATGTTACAAGAAATGAAGGTTTGATATAGCGTATTTCACTCTGTGTCCTTAATCAATATAAATTCAATTTTGCTGAGAAAAATATTAATTTCCATCTTATTCCAAATTATATTAAATATATTAGACATTATGCATTTTAAATAAGCTCTAAAAATAAAATTTAGAAAATGATATGTTATTGGTGGCCCAGATACATTGTGCAAAGCATATGTCTTCTACCTGTACACTTCCAGAATATTCTCATTCTAAACATTTGATTTGTTACCACACCAAACAACTCACACCAAACTTTCCTCAGTTAGTTTTGAGTGTACTGATTAAATCATGCATTTGGTTAAATCATATATTTAAAATCATAGAAACAAAAAGCATACTTCACATAGCTAATGAAAACAATACACATTGCTTATCAAAAACCATCAAAACCAGTGTTTGTTGCACAGGAAACTGTCTAAATTTGATAGATAGAACTATAAAGGTTCTATTAAAAGTACTGCTCACATCGCTGAGGCAAAGATTTATTCGCAAAATAAACCACAATTGAATTGATCTCCTCTACATTAAAAGTGGATAACAAAGTACACAGAACTGAGAACAATCAAAGTGGTATTTTTCTACAGTTTCATCCATGAAACACACATTTAAATGCACATTTTAAAAAAACAGCAGGGTGAAAACTATAATCTAGTGTTTTTGATTTCATTTATTGTCCTTAACTCATCCTGCAGTATTTTCTATGGAGTTAAGAGATTATCTGCATGAAAATCGGGAGAACCCCAGCTATCTGCTGGACTTTTTGAGGCAAGTCTAAGCAATGTGCAGCACGTCACATACAGGCTAATAAACGACGGAAAAGGCATGCATGTTTGTCTTAAAAGGACGTCGTCTGTAATCAAACCTTCATCTCTGCGAATTGCAACATCTGACACCATAACAGGTTAATGAGGCTGAAGTGGCAGGACTTTGGGTATTTTCTGGCACCGTTTCCAGAGTGATGCTGCTGCGCACGAAGGGGTAGCGTGACCTTCCGATTTGGGGGCAACTTTTCCACCCCACGCTGCGAGTCACTATGTCACAAATATACACATCAGGCAGCACGCTCCAGCCACTTTTCAGCGCTCGCTAAATATAAACTGCCGCCTTGTTTTGTTTGATCTCGCCGCACACTCACCCGACCAGGAGACACAGCCGTGGCAAAATATATTTTGGCGTGTTATATGCGCACCTTGAGAGCCCATCGCTCAGTCTGTGGCAGCTCACCGTGCCCGTCCGCTCAGCGCTGCTGCTGTCACTTTACCACGACTTTCAACTCGGCGACACACTGAGGAGTTCAGCCCCTCTATTACATCCTATTTACCACAGCCGACAAGAATCGTGCTAAAGTATACCAGGAGCGACTTTAAGTAGAAGCATTAATAAAGCCAACCCCGTGTTTGTAAAGCGTGAAGAGGGTTAGTGTCGCCTGTTAAAGGGCTCAGGACGCCGCTTTTTACATACGTGACGCCCTTCCCTTTACTTCCTAATTCCATAATTCGTCAATATTACAGAGCGTTTTCCGTGGACGGGCTTTTATCCTACCTCGTAAAGATCTCCCGAAGCCATTCTGGGGTGCGGACAACGGCGGCGCGGCGTTCCTGCCTGCCCTGTTGGATTTTTTTTTTTTTTTTTCTGGACCCTACTCTCTCGGTGCTTCGGCGAAAGCCCCGATAGACGGGAATTAGCGAGCAGCCTTGTTATTCTGAGCAATCCGCAGTAGCAGATCAGCAGACAGTGTCAATCGAGCCCGGCGCTGTGCGACGAATCGTTCCACACTTAAAACAAACAACCATCGGGGCGGTGCTGTTTACCCAGACCCAAGTGGAGGTCTGGAAATTAGTCCCCGGCTCAAGAATGCACAGCAGTGATGGTCTGCATGCACCAAACTCATCCGAGCTCTGTTGCTGTCCAACTACTCAGCGGAGGATATGTTAGATGTTCTGTATTTACTCACAGCAACTGGGAGGTAATTTCCTGTTATTCACTTTACCTGCCTACTTTTCTGACCTGATATTCTTAATTTTTTAAAAATAACTTATTATTTTTATTTATTTATTTATTTTAAAGTAACTATGCCGGGCGGGTACAGTGATTGATGGCCAAATGGGAACCAGAACACCCGTGTTGGCTCAGTGACATGTGCATAATTAATTAAAAAAATTATTTTTTATTTAAATGTACAGTATGTAAATATGTTGGTAATTTTATTTCAGTGATCTGAGTGAGATCACTGAAATAAGTGATGGTATTGTTTGACCTAAAATAAGAAAACTGGAATATGATTGTTTTTTATGTGTTCTGATTGTACAGGAAATATATTTAGAGAGAAAAATTTGTAAAATAAAATATCTAAAGACTATTTGTATTTTATTTGCGTATTCATACAAAATTCAGCAGCTCATACAGGTGAATCTATAGTAAAAAGTTCTTTAATTTCAGCAATTTAATTCAACAAGTGAAAATCACCGGGAGGTGGATTTCACTTTGTGAAACTCTTTTACACCCAGTAAAACCCCAGCTTTAATTAATCATACAATTAGATTACTATTGACATTAAAAAGGATGTTTAACACAGAGAATGTTATGGCAATGTTATGTTCTACCCAACCATATGGGCTGGACTGGTGACTTGAAGTTAGTTCAGCAGGCAGCTAGTGACACCCACCAGGTGGGTAAACTGCAATAAATAACTGCAAAAGAAGCTGTTATTTATTGCAGTTTACCCACTGTGAACATTCCTGGAAGGTTCACAGTGTACTCCTTCCAGGAATGGAAAATTGTGTGGAAGGAAAACATATAGCTCCAAAAGCTG
Source organism: Poeciliopsis retropinna (assembly GCA_010277075.1). Classification (NCBI taxonomy): domain Eukaryota; kingdom Metazoa; phylum Chordata; class Actinopteri; order Cyprinodontiformes; family Poeciliidae; genus Poeciliopsis; species Poeciliopsis retropinna. The sequence continues at coordinate 13,500,109 of VMRM01000006.1, read as the reverse complement.
TATAATGAATAGGTACAATCACATTTCTACAGAGGGTTGCTAAGCAAGCCCATTCAGGAGTTTGTGGGATATTCTCTACACGTGGACTGTCATCTGATGACGTTGGTTCAGTTTGTTTTATCAAGTTTAAAGTCAGTGCAGACATCTTCCCAGGAGATTTTTGAGCATGTGATATTTTCCTCTGCTGGCAAGCTTTGTGGAGGTGAGGATATGATGATTTAATCTTTAAGAAGGACTTTGCACCTGTGCTTCCTGCCAAAAGTGCCAATACCATTTTATTGACTTTTGGAATCACTGTGCTTGATAACCCAGCAAATGTAACTATCAGTCATGATCAGTGAGTTAGAATGTGTCTTCCAATGAGGTTTGTTTGTCTGATTAAAAGTACCTTTTGAAAATAACTTTTAGGAAGGTATTAAGTATGCCGTTTCACAAAGCAATTAATTATTCCTTTCAATTTGACTTGCCTTTTAGAACTGTTATGTTGTCCACATTTTCTTCTCTACACTGCCTTAACCAATAAAAAAATTAAGAAAAGAAACTAAATCACAACCCCTATCCTAACTTGAACCTATTTAATTTGACACAGTTAAAAAGCTAACAAAAAATGCAGCAGCAAGTTTCAGGAAATGTTCTGTGTCTAGGAGCGAGAATACCAAACAAACTTGTTTCACTATGCTGGTACAGAAACCTGTGCAAATAAGCTCGCAGAAAATATACTCTTACTTTACAAGCCTGCAGATTTGCAAACACATGTTCCTGTTTCTCCGTGAGACCAAAGTCAAAATAGCAACTTAAAAAAGTAGTTGCTAAAACAATCTGAAGAAAATTTGAAAAGCTTCTCTGATGTTTTTGTTTTGTTTTTACATTTCATTTAACAATAACTGCAAATCAGTCTGTCTGTCGTACATTCGACTGTATAGGCAAAACAACACTCTTTCTCAAGCACATGTTGAAAGTATTATCTAAAATTTGTATGTTTTTTCTCATCAAACTAAAATATTAGTATACTAACATGGCAGAAAATACTTCAAAACTCTCAGCTACTCAGGTCTTCTATACTCCAGTACATTATGTTTAGTGTTACATTGTGGAGGGCATAGATTTAAATATGTTATCATCAACCTACAGTCACTGGCATTGATGCTTCTTCTCTGTCTATGAAATACAGATACCTGTAATATATGTCTAATGCTGAGGAGGTTTCCTTGCTATGTATAATACATCAGCAAAAATCATTTCCCTATATACTTATATAAATTTGACTGACTTGCCATTCTTAACTCATAGTGTTCAATATGATATTTGCCCAGCTATTGCAGCTTCAACTATTCTGAAGGCTTCCCACGAGTTATGCATTCAAATTGTTAGGAATTTTTTATCCTTCCTTCAGAAGCTCAATTGTGAGATCAGACACTGATGTTGGATAATTTCTGTTTTGATATTATAAATTGAGAACATTTTGGAGAAAATAAATAAATGGGAAAAAAATTTATTTCAGATCCTCATCAAGAATATCTGACCATATTTCTCTACTAATCCTTTCTTTAGCTATATATATAAAGTCTGATATGTTGTAAGATTACCAGTTTAAGTGCAAGTGTGGAGTAAAACATTTGGTACCTTTTGGTGACGTAAAAAAGGCCTCTGAGAACAGAGCCAGGCAGAAGGTCTTAGCGCTGTCAATCAATGCTGCTGGGTAAGCTCATCGCGGACAAACTTACCGTTAATTTTGGATTTTATTATATCATCTGACAATTTGAAATGAAAAATTTGAAAGCTCTTTTCATTTAAGAATGTTTGAAGATCCCAACTGTTGACAGCGGTTGTGGACTTTCATAGCAGAGAAATTCTCATAAGCTAGTAAATCAAAAACCTCAGTTTCTAGAACTATCATGCATTGTTGTCAACTGAACATTGTGTTACAAAGCCTAAACATAATCTACTATGCAATATCCCACTAAACTAATGCTAAATGCATGCCGCTGTAAGTCTTCCTTGAAAAAGTTTACATAAATCTTAAGCAACAACTACTAATATATGGCCATGTTAAAGACATCTCTTGAACTTCAAGGAGTTTTGAGTTTTATTGTTCAGCCTAGTTTAAAAGGAGCCTTTCAGTTTTCTAAGCAGCACATCTTCTGTGTAATCTGACTCATACTTTATCATCTTTCCCCCAAAAGGCTGGCACATTGTCATCCCTTTCACAATCGCTCAGTTTTATTGTCAGAAGTTGTATTCAGTAAGACATTCATTCAACAGCTTCAGCACATGCATTTACATAAAACGCCAATGACACTGTAGAATACAAAGTAGTGTGATAGTGATGTTGAAGCACTCAAAATGCTTCAAAATGCTTACAAATGTTTTTGAATGTGGAAATTTACTTTTCAATTGTGTCAGCTAAGAGCAGCCATGGAAAGAGTGGAAGAAAAAGTAAAGGTAAAATTTACTTTTACCTTTAAAAATGTAAAAGTCAATGTATTTAATTTACATTAAATACATGTAATGTATTTAGCACATTGAATGTATGTAATCTGCTAAATGCATTTAATGTGCACTTAGCACATTAAATGTACTAAGTGCACATTTAATGTGCATGTAGTACACATTAAATTTAGTACATTTAATGGCGCTCAAACCTCACTTTAACTCTGATACTAGTGTAGAATCCTGTAGGCTGTTATGAGGTTAAGGTATTACTGTTTTAATAGGAAAATGGTTCTAGTTGCATTATTAGTTTCATTTGTACATGTATTATTATTGCTTTCGGGAAATATAAACAAAGGATTGATTTATAAACCAAGCAGAATAAATTGGGCATATTACATCAGTTGATACTCAAGTAACTAAATAAGCTTGCTATTGTATGAAAAAACTACAGACTTATCCAAGTGAAAGCACTAGTTTTAGTAATATGTGTTCGTTAAAGCTAAAGAACATAGACATAGAAATAGAAAATCTTATTTATTTTAAATATAATTATAAAGAGAATAGGAAATTATTGCATATAAACACAATTTTTGATTCATGTATAGCATGCAAATGGACATAAATGTATTTTTGAATACACATTTGAACTTTAAATACACTATGAAGCAAGGGTGTTCCTGTTTATTCGGGACCATTCTTTTGCTGCAGGTCTGCCCCCCTAGATCTGACCCATAACAAAAATTATAAATTATCTGTATCGCTTAAATGGGTAGGCTAATCTTGCCTGAAAAGAGTGTTAGTCTGTATTGATGTAGGATCACATGAAATGTGTCCAGTCTTTTTATCGTGACAAACCTCACTGAAATAGGAGAGGAATGATGTGGAGACATGTTGCCAATTCTGGGGCTGGTTCTTTAAACACAACCACGAAGGGTCTCGAACCCTCAATCTTCTGATCCGAAGGCAGACACCCTGTCCATTAGGCCACATGGTCCTGGGTTCTGCAGCAGTGTTGTGATTGCAAGGCCAAGTTCTGAGCAGTTACCAACCCACTTAGGTCAAGTAAGATAACCTTTGAGAGGTACTGCAGTTAGCTGAAGCATTTGTAGTGCTGTGGATATCCTTAAAGGAAATGAAATCTCAAGAGGTAAGCCATTTTAAATGGATAGTTCTTTGAAGAAGCTTGGAAAAATGTCGGACTTGTAGTAGATTCCAATCAGTAATATCTCATGAAGAAATAGAAGAACAAAGAAAAACCTATAAGCCTAAACTTTGATTGGTGTAGTGTGTGGCCTAAATATTTTTAACAAACTGATTTTGCCTTGGGTAGGATTTGATAGGGACTCCACAACTTAAGACTTTTATCTGGAAGTGTTTAGAATTTTAAGATGGAAGTCAGAAAATTATTTTTGTTTTGGCTTGTCTCGCATGAACATGTCAGGCAGTTTATGTTGATGAGGGCTCACATAAAATATGTATTTTTTTTATCTTCATGTAATGTAGAGAAAGACATTTGCTATTTAACTAACATGAAGTGAAATATGAGTGGAATATTGCAGAGATGCACTATGTGATACTTGCGTCGATCCTTGAAAAATAACCACAAAGGGACTTGAACCCTCAATCTTCTGATTTGAAGTCAGACACCTTGCCACATGGTCCTACTTTCCAAATTTCCTAGGTGTTTGAGTTGTACAGGTAAGAAGCACTATGAGAGGTACTGCAGTTAGCTTAAGCGTAGTTGGTACTCTTTACATTCGTGGAAAAAAAGAATCTCAAGCCAATTTAAAGAAAAGAAGAGCTAATTTTAGGGTAAGTTGTGTAACCTTACAAATGAGGTGGTCCAGGAAAACTCATTCAGAAGTTCTATCATGATCCAACACATATGTATTTAAAAATCTGTTCTGTTTATAAACCAGAATCAATAAAATGAAATACAGCAAAAAGACTCAAAAAAAAAGGTAGATGTAGGAAACTGCAATTAATGGTAATACAAATAAAAAAGTCAAAATTATATTTTAAAATGTTAGCAAATACAGTACTTGGGGCCTCCAAAGAAGGAAAGTAAAAGGGAAATAAAACCAAGTCAACAGCAACGAATGAGTGAGCCAAAGTGAGAGTGCAGGAGAGATAGCAGAGAGGGCACGATGGTTCTTAGAAGTAGAATGACAGCAGTGAACATCATGAGGGATGACATGGTAAAGAGTTTGACTGACATTGACAGGTTTATGAAGGACAACCTGAGGTTCACAGCGAAAAATAACAGGGACCTAACCAAAGCAGGTTGGCCGACCTGAGAGTGTCTCGCTGCAGTGGAAGACAGGACAATTTGGAGAGAAAAGATTTGATTACTGCAGTGTTGATAAAGTAATGATGAGCAGGTGGGATGACAGCAGATCGCTCACCAGCAGGAGACAGTGTTCATGCTCAGGGGCATAAATAAAGCAGAGAAGCACAAAAGCAAACAAAGAGACATACGCTCAGTGAGAGAGAAGGGTAAAAGACATAAAAAGAGAAACAAATGTATGTAGGAGTCAACATAACACAGCAACATCTGGTAAAACATTTTTTGTCTATTAATGTATATACCTGCTGCAGTTTTTGTCTTTAAATCAGTTTACAGATTCATCCTTACAATCTGATCCGATCTGAATTAGAAACACCTAAATAACTTGAACATTTAAATGGGGTGGGAATTATGTAAAATATTTTGGAGCTTTGCATCATGTTATAATGTTGTTGCCTCATTAAAACATACCTGTAAATCTTTCATGAATGCTTGAGAAATACTTTGCATTAAATTGCGAAGTCAAATTTCTTTTAAATCACGTTTGATTAATACAACTTTTTAGTAACAGTTACTTGATTGAGGTATAACATGGCACAACGTGCCTGGAAAGTACTGCTCCTTTAACTGCAGCATTCTGAATGTCCATCCTCAGACTATCAAACATTGTCCTTAAAGTTTGAAATAGTGATTGAATTTTGCAAAAAAAAACATTTTTCTTGCTTGTTTCATTAGATGAGTACATTTGCTAGAGACTAGAGAGACTAGATGAGGTAATTTGGGAAGGGATCTCTGTCGGTGTTTCCTTGATGACCAGGTCTTGGATAAACTATAGATGGATGTACGAATGGACATTTTTAAGAATGAACTCAGACTTTTGAGGCGGATATTTTAAGTATTTCAACACTACAAATAGCCTCATACAATGAAGCAGTTCCTATTCCCATTTTGTGTGGTAAATTAGCATGAAATTACAGTGAAGTAGATATAATAATATTTTAGCACCAGCAAAACCAAGCTTTTTTCTGGACTTCTATTGCATCATTTAACAACATGACTTCCAAAAGCTGCTTTTTTGCTGTACATAGCTTTTCAGGCTTGATATGGCCAGGTACAAGGACTGGAGAGAAACTGACACAAGCGGCAGCCAAAGTCCAGAGCTTTTATTTATTTATTTATTTATTTATTTATTTATTTATTTATTTATCATCAGTTTTAAAAACCTCCATAGTGCTTATGATTAAGAACATTCTAGATGAATACAAGAAAGTCTGGCTCTGCGTAGCAACATATAAGGGACATTGCATTAAAAAATGGGATTTTCATCAGTGTGCAGTCATGTGAATTGCCACTGCTTGAAAGGTCTACCTTCTGATTTCAAATTTTGTTCTTTTTTGGGATGCACCAGTTGATTGGCCCTAACTTCCTTAATTTTAGCTGACCTACCTCCTAAAAGGTTTGGTCTGCTACTGCTCCTTTCCTGCAATGAGAGAGGGCTGACTGACAAACCCGCCAACCCGGTTGGTAAAACACCTGGCCAAAATCGCAATTGGCAGGTCAGGCTTTTTCACAATTGGTGATCAGCCAGAAAATTGCATTTTATGCAGCCTTAGTTCTTAAAATTGTGAGTTAACATTTAACAGTGTAGTTCACATAATTTGTTCAAGCTACAATCATTTAACGTATAAGCCACTAGTGACAACCACAGTTTATAATCATGGAAAACAAATCAGAGCAATTTCTTTTTTTTTTTTTAATGGAATAGGTATTCAGTTTGTTCGGTTTGATATTATAGTTATACTGATGCTTATAATTTTTCAATGTAATGCTTTGTGAGTTTTATTAGTTCCCTACAAATCTGGGTCACGATCATTCTCACATTCCACTGAAACAGTTTTATCTGAAAAAAAAAAAAACAAAAAACAAAAAAAAACATAGGGATTACTTTTATGCATTTTGGAATACATTATGTTTAGATTACCTAACTCAAAAACTGTTCTGAGACAAGGTTAAGGGCAGCATGGACAGGTTAATATTAAAACACTTAAAACATTATTATAATCTATTGATTTTACATTTTCACCCTAAGATCTCCCAGGCAGCTTTATAATTTATCAGCCAAGTTCTTAATTTCCATCCAAACAACAATCTTAAAGATTAATATGGTCTTTGAAGATTAATGCTACTTGGACCGAATAACCCCATGCTCTATGCAGTCACAGCAAAGCTTCAGTCTGCCTCACCTTCTGTTTTTGCATATGCTTAAAAAGCTTATGCACATCAAAGCTGTCCTGTTTTACATCTGGACCTCATGTTACTAACTATTTTTTATTTTTTTTTTTACAAATTGTGCTGTGTATGCTTTGCGGTGTATTTGTAGTATGTGTCAAGTGTTACAAAATATGAGGATGTGGCGGATTTGTGTTAGAGTGAATCAGGATTGATGACCCAGAAAAGATAGCTTTCTCTTCCATATTTGTGGACACCTACACAAGTGATGGAAAATTCTGCCTCAGAGATGTAGGAGGACATAAATTGTGAAGCACAGCAGCTTAAATCTTCACCAGTTTTAGACTGTATTCCAATGTAGTCTGCTCTGTTGTGGAGAAGACAAACAACTAAGGAGGCTAATAAGACAACAAAAAATGAGAAACCTTTAGAATTTTTACAGATCAAAAGAAATAATGTGGTGTTTCTCTGTAATCCTCATTAAATACATATTTTGTTAAAAAGCAGCTAAGGTTCAAATCAAACTGCCAACATTTAATCTTGGGCAAGGAAGATCCTTTAACTCTTGAGCTTGACTTAAATAAATAATTGTGAAGAAAGGCCCACTGGGTAACAGATTAATATGGCAACCAAGGCTAAGAAACAGCTTGACCATTTTTATCTCACTTTGCCTTTAATTAGCTTTTTTAGAGAAACTGGGACTTGTAACACATGGGAAAAAACAGGTTGATGAAAAACCTGCAGAGGCATCTACAGTAAGTAAGAAAATACTTCTTACATGATGTTATAAATTAAAGTTTAAAATGCATTAAAACCTTCAAGACAAAATTAAATGCTTATAAATGATCAGATTTTGAACTTGTTTAATCAAATATAAAAAAGAAAAATCCCTGAAAAACCTACCTACCTACCTACTTTGTAGGAATTGGGATTTCCATTAATATCTTCATTCGATTGTTTTTAAAATTGTGTTTTTAAAAAAAGGTATGTTACATAATTTTTTAGGCTTTATCATGAATTCAAGCTGCGTTAGCATTTATAGAATTCAAGTAAAACAGGGCTTCCTTATTCCAATCAATAAATTATTGATTCATGGACAGAGCTCTTGTGCTCTTGGCCATTTTTTGGAGCTGGATTTGAATGCACAATGAAGTACTACTCTGTGCATCTTGAGTAAAGCTTATTTTAACATATTAGACAACCATTTTATGTTGAAATCACCGTCTTGGGGGTTTCGGTTTTCAATTCTGAAGTCAAAATAGTTTTAGTTTGTGTGTTTTGTATATTTATTGATACTTATTGATGCCAATGTAATTCTGTTTAGGATACTAATTTCTTTATATTTCTTTATATTTATTTACTTCCAGGCTAATTTGTTAAAACGATAAGGTTTTGGAAGTCCTGGTCTAAAAAGAGAAGAAAATGAAACGTCCTTTTGAAGTCTCAATGAGATATACGACCTGCTGTAGTCAAAATGCTGCCTGATTTTGTTAATAGAACTGTCTTAGGTGACATAATGTTTTACTTATTTTTCCTATCTAATTAATGTTGCAGACTCAGTGAGAAATTCAACTCTAGTTTCCCCCATTTTTAGACATGTATTGTATAAATTCCCGCAACAGCTGCTAAAGATTAATATAAAGCTGATGACAAAAGATCTGGAGCATTCACCCTGCTTTCAAGCTCCAATGATATGAAAGCCTCCTGATGTCCAGGATCCCTGCTGGGTGATTTGTAGATTATGTACAGAAGTGATTGTATCTGTAGCTGTTGATGTCTTCTGCTGGTAAAAGACGAGGAAGGGCAAATGGAGGGGGGACATGGATGGAAAACAGATTTAACAAAAGTCTTCTGAGAGAGAGAATGAGCTTCAAAACAGGCGTTAAGATCACTGAACCAGCTTCATGATGGCAAAATTAGGACTTGCTGAGCTTGACAGTCAGGGGTAATTTAACGAACAAGAAAATACAACCTATGCACCCAGCAATAAATATAAACATGATGGAACAGATCTTTCTGGTTCTACTTGTTCAACACAGCCATTCAAAGTAAAAGTCACCATGAGGAGTCATTACCTGTTGTCTGCAAAAATAATTCAGCATTTATACTACCTCAGAATTCATTCTGACTCAGAAATCTCCTGACATAATGAAAGCAGCAAATATTTGTGTAGTAATTAAAATCTGTTGACCAGCCTATTTTCTTTGAAAGTAAGATGAACTCTTCAAAGGGAAGTGCTTTGGTTTGTTGTCAATAGTGCATGACTGCCAAGCAACATGTAGAAACAACTGAACTATTTAGGTTGACTGTTGATCCATTCAACTGTTTTCTTTACTTGTTATCTGTGTCAGGTCACATGCGGACCAGTAATTAGGCGAAGAGCAGGATACACCCTGGACAAGTCATAAGTAAATCATCAAGTCAAAGAGACACACAGGACGAACAACCTCCTAACAAAGGTATCCGAAGTAGCCAAATAACCGAACTGGCATGTTTTATCATCTGTTGGAGTAACTGGAGAGAACCCACACATGCACAGGGAGGACATGCAAATTATCCAGACTGGGATTAGAACCCAAGATCTTTTTGCTGCACAACTGCCATTGTGCAGTCCTTAAGTTGACTAGATGTTTTCAATAAAATACTAAGTAGTGCTGCATTCCTGATTTCTCCCCTTCCAGCTTGTAAAACAGACTGATTTAACACTGATATAACAAATTCAGTCACATTTTACAGTGTGGAATAGCCAGTTTTAACTAAAGTTTAACTAACATTCCCTTTTTTCTTTATTTTTACAGAAAAATCAGGTCACAAAAAGTATGCCTCAGAGGATTTATATACATATATTTTTCACTTTAGAAAATACAAAACAAAAGCTTGATGATGTACCCTAAAATGTATTTCTTTAGAAGACAAACAGTGATATTTTAGTTGTCAAAGAAAAGTTCTATGGCAGTGAAGCATCGACTGGGAAAACATCCTTATTTTATTCACTAGATGGCAATGTTGTCCTATATTCAGTAACCAACCTCTTTAGCCACAGATTGGTAAAACCAACACTAAAAATTTGCAATTAGTTATAAAAGGAGAAACAAAACATACTCTTTTTGATTTACTACATACATTTTACACAGTGGTAAATAACATTTTTAGAAATGTAGTTCTGTAAATTGCAGCAGGATAAGTGCATTTTATAGGAACTTTAACAGAGTAGCAGAGCCAGATGACATCTCATTGTCTCTTTAGAATTGCTTTGTGTCAGAATTGTCATAATTAGACAACGTACATGTAAAATAATGCCCATGTAGTGCTGCATTCCTGATTGTTTTCATCCCAAGTGCATGAGTTTTCCCCACAGACATATGTCTACTAAGATAAAGTATGCAAATGTGTCTTCATTGTAAAAGTATTAGACTACAGAGGACACTGGGAATACACATAATATTTATGGTATTTCTGTCTGTAGCTTGGAATGAAGCCAGTTCATTCAAAATTGAAAACCAACCAGATCTGTTTTTAAAGTTTAGCTGTAATAATTCCAACAGAAACACAAAATGCATTGTTTAGTCTAAAACACAAGAACACCCTACAGTATGACTCGGTTGTGTAATTTTTGAAAAATAGTTGTTGGTGTGCCTTTCTGACATCTTGTGCTGATGTTCATTGAGAAGACCTGGCTGTTATCGCTTCTCCTGAAGGTGTTTTAAGGAGACTCAGTTACATGATTTCGCATGTCAGTCATTTTCTTTCAAATCTGATTTCAGTCAGAATTGGGGCAACAGTTATGTAGGAGGGGGCCTTGCAATGGGTGGGTCAATCGGCAAGACCTTTCACCCACTTTGCCTGCTGGCGAAGGCACAATGGCAGTTGTGACTATAATCCAGTAGCTTTTTATCAACGTATGAATTATTTTATCATCAATTGATTTCTGTATCTTGTATTGTGCACTGCTGCTCAGCCATGTTGCAGAGAGAAGTGTCCATCTCCAAACTCTTTGTACTATGTTAGAAGCATAAAATTAGCAAAATCCTCCAGAAGGCTGGATATCTCATTATTGGAATAAAGGGGCAGAACAAACAGCCCCAAACCTTAGTTCCCTCAACTACAAACTCTACACTTGACAAAATGCAGTCAGCTAACTGTAACTATCCTGGTAACTACCAAAAAAACCCTCATCTATTTGATTGCCAGCAAAGAGATATGATTCATCATTTCAGAGAACACAACTCTAGTTCAGACCTCACTGGTGATGCAAAACTCTGATGTCGTCTCTGCCATGAATCACCCTATATTTTTGTGCTGTTTTTTAGTTACTCTTAAGGCCATGTGAAGATTGGAGGTCTGTATCAATTGGCCCTGCAGAAACTTAGCAATGTCTGCATTTGGTGTGTGAGTCTACATGGCCCACCACTTTTGGCTGAGTTGTTGTTATTCCTGTTTTAATACCACTAACAAACAACAGTAAATTAGTTAGTTGTGAAGAAATGTCACTTTAATATGGCTGACCAGATTTAAGGACAATGGGTGATGTTTGGGATGGTGGTAGGTGTGTGTCTGGTAATCGGTGGGTTGCTAGTTTGAGCCCTACTCTGTCTGTCTTTGTCATATTATGTCCTTGAGCAAGACACTTCTTTTTTTTCTTTCTGCCAAACTGGTTCCCAGAGAGTGTAACTAAGACCAAATCATTTAGAACAATATGAATTTATGTTGAGTTAATATTTGTGATCAGTTTGACACACAGTTAATAGTAACAGACTAAAAATTACATATTGTTTTTTAGTTCTTTTTAAGCAATTATTCCTTGTAACAATCTGAAATAAAGTAAAAATAAGTAAAGGAAAACTTAATTTACCTGAGTCAACAATGCATAAAAAGCTAGAGAAATGACCAAAAGGCTTACAAAGATATGTTTTAACTGGCTTTAAAAAATTCCCCAGAGACAACCAATCTCAGGTCCAAAGGAACAGTGTTCCAGACATGCAGGGCCATTGAAAAGAACACTCTGTCTCCCTTTGTATTCGTCCTAGTACCGTAAAATTAACAGAGCAATAATTCGTTCTTTCTTGGATTTTTGTGGTAAATGAGTAACTTTTTTAACCTTCCTTCAAATGTCCAATTTTCTTGCAAATTGGCCATCCTTTTTTATAGAGGTCTATGAAAGCACACAATGAACAGTAAGAACTTTAAATTTTTAAATGTGTTAAGCAAATTATTTCAGTGTAATTTCTTATTTTTCCTAGAGTTGTATAGAACAGATGATTTTGACTTTCTATATGTTTTTGGGCAAATTAAATATGAATCTAAATCAGGAAAGTTAATAAAGTAACCCACTGTCCTAATCACTTGTTCAGTGCACCCTGTAAGAACTTACGGAAAGTGTTTTAAGAAAAATGAGAAATGTACCACTGGTTTCTGCTTAACCTCTTCTTTGAACTTCACAGTTTATGACTTCATGGTTGTTTTCTTGTTGTTTCCCACAGGGAAGACTGAAGAGGTTTGCCTATAAAAACATTTTTATGTTCATCATCAATGCCAATGTTGTTCCATGAACAAAATTACATTTTAGCTTTTTGTCCAATAGAGGGCAGACAAGCATCGCAAATCTCATTACAGGTTTGTGTGACACTTAGTTCACCTATTTGAATCTATTCATACCTTGACAAACATAAAGTAGCAAGATCTTCTGGTTATATCAGATGAAGTTCCAACTTTTTATCTTAATTTTATCTTATTTTAGGGTTCAAGTCAAGTATATTGTGTGTTTTTGATCAAAAGATCCCACACTTTAGCCTTGAGAGGCTTGTCTTTAAAATGTAACCAAATTTGAATAAGTAGTGTTTTGCTGGTATAATAAATAAAATATTCCCAGTTCTAATTTGTCACAATTACATTATAAGCGCGGCTCTGCCACAGTCACCTCACATATCACCTTTCAAGTCTCCCTACTCCAAAACAGTGAGAATTAATTATTCAGCTACAATTAGCGTGGTGTCAATAGTAATTGCTACCAGTGCTCCACTACTCTGACCCTAAAGCTGTGTGTTATTTGAGGCAAAGATTATGCTTTTCCTTGTGTTAAAATTTGCCATTTCAATCAAGATAATGTTGGAGTTCATACTGCTTTTTGCCTCAGAGTCACTCAATTACATACGCAGAGACATGCTATATCCACCGTGACAACACTAACCCATGCATGAGCATGCATGGACAACAAGTCACAGGAAAACAAATCACAGAAAAATAGAGATAGTTTTTACTTTTTACATTTTACAGGGACATTTAAAAAAAATGTTTTTTTTCTTCACTCCTAAATTGGATTGTTTTATTTTGGTACAAAGAAAACTGTAATGCACTTAAATTAAAAATAAAAATGTGTTGAAAGTGTCTTTGAGATAAAATTGCCCTGAAACCAAAAACACAACATTGCAACTTGTTTTCTTTTTAGTTACACCTTCTGTGAGTTAATTTAAAATAAAAGCTAGTTCCAGGTCCACATGTTCTAACACTGGAACTGAAAATTCAGGTTAAATTTACAACCCATTGAAACTATAATTTAAAAGAATAAATCAGATAGTTTTGGCACCAATGTTTCTGCTATTGGTAAAACGTTTTTCTTTTTTTTTTTGGTAAAATTTTTTTATCATAATATTTATTATATTAAAGCTAGTCAACTTTTTTTTTCTGAGCTAATATTTTTAAATCAGTGTTACCTTCAAGTGCACTTTTAGTTTATCTGTTGGATCATTATGAAACATTAAAGGTCAGTGAAGTGAGATAAAAAGTGTGTAATCTGCTGTTTTCTGCTTATCTAAGGTCAGATCACTGGTTCACAGAGACATCCCTCTTTACAGGAATACTCTCCAAGTCATTGTGTGAAATCTCAAGGTTCCAAAGCCAAAACTGTAACCATACCAAAATGTGAGAATTGTAAAGTCAGATGATTTCCTAGTAATCAAAATGTTATGTAGTAATAAAAGTTTATCTATTACAATATTATTATTTTAGAGTTGTAGTCACATTCATATACATTTCAATAATTTGTTTCTGTAAATAATTACTATGAATATGTCATGAAACAACAAAAAAACACTTTTGTTTCACAGAAATGTTTGCCCATTTAAATGTTTACTCAATACATGAATTTAGTTGTTGGTCATCCCTCCTTTTGCATTAAATACAAGAGCTAACTTTGAACTGGTTAAAGCACAGCAGATCCCCAAACTCTGAGACTGTGATTTCTAAATTCAGTTAAATTCACTTACATATGAAAACAGGACTTTTGACAGGTGATCTACAATCCTTAGTCCAGGTAAGACTCTAATTACATTTTTACAACAGAAGGAACGCAGCTGTTGTAGCCCATGTATGGATGAAGTGGCCCATGAAGCTCTGAGTCCAGCTACAGTTCACACATTATGAATCTCTCTCAGACTCCTTAATGGCCTTTATTCTACTGTCGTCTGAAAATCACTGTTGCTTGTGCAGCTTTTTGTATTACAATTTTTCCTTCCACTCAACTTTTCATTGAGATGCTTGAATCCAGTAGCAGCCAGATTCTTTAATGATAACCTTTTGTGGCTTCAGTGACTGCACAGTTTTGTGGACCATGTAACACAACATTTCTGTGTTAAAAATAATTTTTTCATTGGTCTAATAATATTGTAAAGTTCTAAGAATGCTTGCATTATAATGTTTCATGTAATGAATTACGATATAATTTTTTTTATTACATAGTTTCTGTGACTTAAAAAAACTTCATAAATTTGATCAATTATTCTAGAATCTAACACCACAAATCATGTGTTGGTTAGATCACATATACTGTTAAACAATGAAAGAAACAGTTCACTCCAACATCTATTTTTAGAAAGTGAAGAAATAAAAAGATTAATTCATAACACAGAGTGGCAAAAAAAACCCCCAAAAAACTGTATGTCTTTGTACATTGAATTCTTATATTTTTAAGTGCCATGCATTGATGCTTTGTGTGTCAGAAACAAACTTTGACCAGGTTGCTACTCCATCACACCTGAGAAAATACATATTTGGCAAAGAAGAAAATCCTAAACCTAGACAGAAAGGCTCAGCTGAGGTTCTTTCTGTTTGGTAAAGCATGGCATCCTGCAGCCTAAAACCTTCAGGCTTCAGCATGAAAACCAAAGGAGTTAGCATAATATTACAGGTTAAATGAATTGTCAATAATTTAAAATTTATGGAAAACTAATTTAGCCTAAGACTTGTGGTTAATGTTTCAGGTCATTATCCAAGAAACAACACTTTAAATCCAAGTCGACAGTTTCTGCTTCCACTACAAAGTCAGTGTTCAAATATCCCACCATGAGTCCAGAAGTATTGATGATGGTGATAAAGATGTAATAATGTCATAAAGCCACAGAGGAAGGGGAACTGTGAGAGGATATCTGCTCACAGCGTAACCAGTAATCAGTCAGCAGGATGAAAAATGACAAGACAAATGTGAACAGACAGAAATAGGGAATAAAACATGGGGCTCATGAAGGCTGAAATGACGAGAACAGGAAGAGGGCAGAGGAGCAGAGGTGACCTGCTCTTAGAGGGGACAGGGTGTCGTGCTTCCTGATTACAACCAATAGGTCTCAATTTCATATGACAGCCCCAACTACTCATTTGGGGTAGGGGGTATATTATAAAGGTTGGAGGAGAAAGGATGGGAGGGGTTATTGTCCCGGTGGATTTTCCTTTCTAGAGTAACCTCTGTGATGATGACCACTTTTGTGCTAGCACTTTTTTTTTTCCTGGGAAAAAAATATTAATCATCAAATACTGTCTTTTCTTGTCTTTGCATTTGGATGTATTTTCTTTTGCAAATTAGAAGCATTCTAATTCGCAGTGAGTGATGTTGCAAAAAACATGGTCACCCTTGACATTGACTTTTATTTTCACCTGTTTTCATCCTTTCACCTGGTCCCTATAGGTTATTAATGACTTGTGCAATTTTCCGTGACATCGGACTGTTTGTGCACTGAACAGGTAATAAAAATGAAACCACTGCCTGGGTTTCCTACGTTTTATGCAGATAAGACGAAGGCATTTTCCCTCCAGAGCTGGACGAGTGCCCAGCATGCAGGAGTTTATCTGGCACACATGTACCCTCCCTCCGTATTTCACTTCTGCTTCTTCTCTCTCCTTCTGATAGCTTTATCACTGCGGAGGGGTCAGATGCTGACACCAGCATAAGGGGAGCTTAAATCGCTCTAAACAACATCGATCATGGACCCTATAAAATAAGCTTCATGGCACACACAATACCCTGGCCTTGCGCTCGGAAATGCTCGTCGATCATGTGGCTGGTTGACTCGAGAAAGCTATTTTTTTGATGATTTGTTGAAGTTTCAGTAGAGGAAGGTTCCGATTTCAACCTAATCGGTCTTTATGAGTAATTTTAGATACGGACTGCATGGGAGATCTATCACTCAACAGGAGTGACGGCGGGAAGGTGATGAATGGCATTAGCTTACGGTCCTACTTATTGATTAGGAAGAAGCTTTATATTGTTCGAACTCATTTAAAAAATTAGACAGGAAAAACAAAAGTCAGAGAATAACTGTGACATTTAGATGCTTAAAGAATGACAGAATAACAAGAACAGAACTGTGTGTTAAAGTTTGAAAAGATTAAAGCACCAATTCTTTTTGATCATTGGTATGAAATGTTAAAAAAAAATATGCTGTTTCAGTTGCCAATTAAATAACTGTCAGATCCAGACAGATAGCAGTTGTTAATTTGATAAGGCCCAGAATGTAATCTGAGGAATCTGCAGGATTTGGACATCATCAGCGCTGTAAGACAAAAATGTCCAACACATTTCTCATGAAGAAGGCACTAAGGTGTCGATATTACACCCCTATCATCAAGCTTTTTGAACCAGCTTGTCATTTTAAAGGTTAAGCACCACCATTAGCATGACATAAGTAATACATATGAGCGAGAGAGATCATTCAAATTCAGCATGAGAATTTGCAGAACTTGATAGATTGGTGAGCAATATCCATATATCCAGATTCAGATCTGGGCTGAATATAAGCATACTGATGCATTTGAACATAAATTTCTTTCAGTAATGAAGCCAAAGCTGATTTATGTTTAATTTCTTTTACATTTATATTTGAAGTAAGTCCACACTTAATCCAGTGACAGACATTACCTATAGACGGTAATGTCGATAGGTCGTCTCTGCAGAAAAAGAAATCCAGAGAGATAAAAGTTCAACAAAAACCTTTTAATTACTGCCATTCTAAATTGTAAAGCTCAGCCCGATGTATTTTTTTTTTCCAAGCCTTAACTTATGTGAGTTTCTAGGATTAAGGCAGGGGTCCCACAAAATTAATCAAGAAGCAGAGCAAAGCGTGTCTGAAGAAGCCAAAAAAAGGAGAACAATCAATGACCCAGAAAAGAGAAATTATTGTCTTAGTCCATCACTTAATTTCTTTAAAAGCCTTTTGAGAAGTCAGAACCGCTCAATGCACATTCACTAAAGTTAACACTCTTGCTATGCTATACAATTTAATTATTGGGACATGATTCATTCAGTAAGTGGTCACCCATTCAGTGGGACCATTTATGTGCCAGCTTATTCTTTACAGCTCAAGAATCTTCCTTTTCGGTCAGTAATCACTGAACTGTACAAATGTAATTTAGATACTTGATTGAGGAAGAGATTTTGCTAATTAAGAGTTTTTGTAGAGTGCCTAATCATTTTGGCTGCCCATCAGGAACAATATGATGATTAGCTCTCATGGTAGTCCAAGAGCTGCTTGTCTTCTGCAAAGAAATGTAAGGCCTCTTAAAGGTTCCAAATACAACACATTATTGCGGTTAGTAAACCGACACTGTCTTGTTCGCATGTTTTTTTTTAATTTATTTTCATACTGCATAATTAAATTGTACACTTAATTTAACTGCACATTTTAATGATGGAACACATAAAACAAGCAGGAAACTATACATAACTGATTCATGGTAATGCTAAAGAAAATAATGACTTGTAATAACAAGGACAATATTATCAGAAAATACAGTACATATCTGAATTTGTTAAATGCCAGGAATCTTTCACGTCACATCTGTTCCTTTCAGTACCGGATACATGACGATTCAAAGTTGACTCCTATTTCCACCTATTTTTTTTATTTTTTATTTTTTTGCCACAGTTGTCTCTAATTTATTTAATGTGAGTAAACCAAACGTCATATTGACATCATATAGAGGGATACAATCTTATGAAGGAAGAGAGGCACAAATTAGTTAGAATTGCTATTTAATAAGGAAATTTCTTGTGGAATTTATTTGTTTATACTTGAACAATTTTGACAACATTTGAGTTCTATAAAAAAGGTAATTGCTCAACAAATATCTTGATGTTCAATCAACAAATATATTGATCAAGGTATTATTACTTCACTTTGAGTTATTAAACTCTTTCTGATTAAGATAAAACTGCTAATTGAAATGAAAGGACCTCTCTAACTCTAGAATAGAAAAATTTGAACAAGGTGCAAAACTTGAAAAAGGTATTTCTTTAAGTAAGACGAATTGGAAGCATTTTTGTGGTGTTCATTTGTTCTGTGATTTTGCCCTCACTCGAGTTGAGCAATTTCCTCCTTCAGGAAAAATAACGACTTTAACACACACACACACACACAAAATAATCAAAGCAACTTTATTAATTAAGAAGTCATTCTCAGCAAGTCGTGGGTGAGTCAGGTTGAGATTTTCTAAATTTGGCAATTAAAATTTAAGTATGTCTTCACAATATTCATCATACTGATTAGGTTATAAATCAGTTGACTATGACTGACTTATGAGGCCTTGATCATGGCAGCCATTTATTGTTATTAAAATATGAAAGATCAGAAAGATTCAGTTATGTATCAATATAATGGTCAGCAGGAAAATGATGGAACATGTTTTACAAAATTTTCTATTCATTTTTCCATGAGATGAGTATTTTTCCCAGAGAGGCTGTTAAACACACTGGCAAGTATAGTGGCAAAGTTTTTTAGCCTGCTTTAGAAAGAGCTTCTAAACACCCCCGTTTGATACAGATCGTTGATGTACTTTGGACAGCAAGCTATGACTATTTTAACTTCTCTTGTGCTTCCCACAGAGGGTTTTTGTTCAAATCTTTGGCCATCGTTCATGTACAGCTCTTTTTGTGGTCTACACACTGATTTTCAGTGTTTAGGTTGCTCCAGTAAATCTTTCAGCATGTGCACTGTTATGTATAGATCTCTGGGTTTTCTTTTTAACTTGGGTTAGTTATCTTGTGCGAGACGATATCCTCTGTTCGGCTTTAGATATTCTTGCAGTGTTTATTTGTTCAACTGAACCCTTCCTCTCTCTTTGTAAATGTCCTATGGGCCATTTGCTGTAACTCAAGCCCAAAGCACGATAGATCCATGAATTTTACAGGATGAAGAACTTCTCTTCGAAGAAAAATAAACAGCCATCTCCTCTGTCAACATATCAAACAAAGAAATACCATAATCAGTCCACGCAATTTGTTTCCAAAAACATACATTTTCATTTGCTAAATTATGACACTGAATAGTGTGATGTAGCTACAGGAAACGCTATATTTTTGCAGACAGAACTGCCCAGTCAAGCAGTAAACCAACACTTCAGAGTCTGCTAAATCTTCCTGAACACTTCCTGTAGCCACAGAACAGTTGTGGTTTATCTCTCTGGGTATTATATGAACATCTCTGTGAAAGTTTCTGGCTGCCTCCATACAAAGGTAAATAAACTGCCTAAAAAAAACAAACAAATAAAAAAAAACCATGACATCCTTTAATGTTTTTTGGTTCTCCAAATGGTACCTGGGATGATGCTACATATTACAAGGGTTGAAAGAAAAAAGGTAGCCCTTTTGTGTGCATGTGTGTGTGTGTGTAGACACCTTACAGAAAACATACTCTGCATTTATCCAGCGCCTGCTCAATAAACAACAAACTGTCCTCTCTGGGTTTCAGTGCAATAACTTTGGGGAAGGTAAATTATGTCAGACACAGATAGCAAAAAGAGGTCCTTGGAAGGGACTAACACAGTTGTTAACAATGAAAACTGTCACCACCTCTTCTCTGGCCTCTTTTCAGACATAAAGAATCCTAAAGGTGATCAGATAAAAATCTCCAAAGTACTAAAATACTGGCAGAGAGCCATAGCAATGAACTGCAAAACAAGAACCCCACATTGTTTCAGATATTTTATATCATTAGATTTTAAAAAAATATAAATTCTCTTGTTTCTCATCTCTTTGTGATTCAAAGCTCATGCTTAACTAAGCTAAAGATGAGACCCATCTCTGAGACCACTAGGGGAAAATTGTTGAAAAACAAAAGATGAAGTGAACACTCGAGTACCATAGAGTGCATCTTGGCACAAGACCTCGGATTCTATTTTCGCTTTTAAAAGAAATCTGATTAACAGAGGCATTTTAACCAGACTGAATTGGAGGAAGAGGAGTGACGAGAGAAAGGAAGAACAGACGCATGCATTAATTCACCAATCGATGCCAGTTCTCCTCAGAGACCAACGTACTGGAATATAGGAATAGAATAAAATGCAATAAAGAAGCCATTTCCTGTTATTTTTATTTTCTATCTCAAGCCTTGGAGTTTCAGGTGCTGACGCAACATTTCTTCATAATAGGCAGCTTTTTTTCCCTCTTAGCTTTATCTTGTCTGGAGAATTATTTCAGTGGAAATAATTCCACTGGTTACTCTGATTGAGTGAATTATTTCACTCAATCAGAGTAACCAGTTAAGATAAACTACAAATGTCTATTTGTGAATATTAAGCAGCCGGTTATTTCAATAATGAAAACATGTAATAATCTGCCTGCCCGCACTCCGACTAACTGCTAAAAAGACAAGATAATACAGTTCAGTGATCAAAACGTCAGATTATGAAACACTTGAGTTTCCCCTGAAATGGACCTCAGGCGATGGCCTGAGGGCTGCTTAGAGAGCTGTCTCTCCCCAGCAGATAGAGCCATCTCGCAGCATATTATGACCCCATTAGACATGGCTATCTTGCTGAATAGGTTGCTGCAAACCACTGGTGCCCGTTTTCTTATTATGGCCTTTAAGAAAGAAGGAGAACAAGAGCATGTATTAATTTCCAGGTTTGGTATTCAAGAGCTCAGTGGAAAGTATTCATACCGCTTGAACACATGGGAACTCATGTAATCAATAAAAACAAACTAATGTGAAGTGGAAGGAGAAATATGCTTGGTTTATTTCTTTGTTATCCGATAAAAAGTGGGCATCAATTTTCAAGCCTTCATCTCTGCATGTCTATTCCTTCGATCACATGAATGGGTTCGAAGGAATTGAATTGATCTAAACTACTCAGTTCTCAACATATTTTCAGGCAGTAAAAGATTTTTAAGCATTTTATTTTTTATTTTTATTTTTTGTTCCTTTGAATTCTCATCAGATTTCCTGTCAGATTTCCAGCATTACCGGTTCTATTACCACGTGTCAATTGGCACTTTGGGTTTTGCATGTTGGCCAAAATGTTACATTTTGGTCTCACCTGACCAGAGTTCCCTCCTCCAAATGTTTGCCCCTAACCAGCTGGTGACATATAGAGTTGAATTTTAGTGGATTTTTTCTACAATGGTTCTCTCCCATAAAGGCCAGATTTGTGGAGTATACAACTTATAGATTTCTGGTTGGCATATTCTGAGCTGTGGATCTTTGCAGATCCTCCAGAGATACCAAAGGCCTCTTGGCTTCTTCTGATTAATTGTCTGTCAGTTTTGGTGGACAAAAATTGCTTGGTAGGTTTGCAGTATGGTCATACTTGAAAATTGTGTCTTTGCATGATTAAATCGTGTGATGTAAAATGTTCAAAGCCTGGGATGTGATTTAATATGCTTAAACTAATTTAGACGTTATTACCTGTTCTTAAACAAAGCTCGTCTTCATAGAAGATATTAATAAAGTGATTAAAGTATACACAGGTGGATTTTTTTTTCGCAAATTGCTTAACTTCCTATAGGGAACTTGATTTTTTACCTTGATGTCAGTTTCCCACTAAAATTCCCAATAAAGCATTAAGTTTATGTATGTGAAACAAAATATGAAAAATTTCAAGGGGTATGACTACTTTTGCAAGTCTGCACATGTATTTTAAAGAGAGCTGGTGTTCTTAAGCATAGTACAACTTAGAAGGCCGTTGTGGTTGAAGAGATAGTCCCAGGTTAGTGTGTTATTGATTCGAATCTATTAATTCACCTGCTTGAGCACTTAAGAGCGCAAGAGAGTAGTTGTGATTAAACCATCCAAAATTGCTTATCCTCTGAGGCTGCAAGCCTCCCTCCTATTTTCTCTTTTTACTACAATGCAATTGTTATGGTTGATAAGGGAGGAAATAGCTAGCACGCACCACAATCACTCATTTACGTTAACACATCATGCCTAATTACTTGTGTTTTAAAACCACTTTGGAAGAAGGAGCCAAACTCTGCATGCTGCAGTGGAGCGTGGCACTTTTATCTGTGTGACTAACACTACTGTAACACAGACATATTGCTCCCCGGAGAGGATGAGTCTGGCGAAAATAATCTGTCTCCCACTTCTGTGTGTTCGGTGGGAAATCTGCCACAGCGGAGCAGCATCACTGATACACAGTAGCAGCGGGGATCACTCTTTGAGCTCTTTAGCTGTTGGCAGCTCACGTGATGAATGGAGCATCAAAATCTCCTCAATGTGGCAAATAGGAAGCAGGTAATTGGACATGAAAGAGTATGTAAACCCCTTATTGGTAGGCTTGCCAAGATCTGAGCTGTTTTTTGCTTTATTTTCTGTTTACGTAATTGATGGTCTTTCCTGTTCTTAACTGTCAGGTTTTTAGCAATAAACAAGCATAGAGTTTTACGTTTGTGTGGCAAATTGTAATTGCAAGTTTAATCGGAGTGAAATGACACCACTTATATTGTACCCAAACCTGTATCCTAATTTGGACAGCTGGAGAAGTCACTTTTTGGCTTACATCTGCCATTATTTTGATCCTGATCCAGACATTCAATTACAGGATCTATTTAATTTCCCTTTTGGACTAATAAAGTATTATTCTCTTATTATTTATGTTGGTTCTATCTAAATTTGCTTTGTGTGGGCTGATGGCTCTAATGTACATAAATGGTCAAATGGAAAGTATGCAGGGTGAAGAGTGACAACTTGAGTGGCCGCTACACTGACACATTACTTTCAACCTTATTTAGTTTCATTTGCTTAAGAGAGGCTCTCTTTTTAGCTGGAGGGGACCAGGGAGATCTGATTATGCAGCTTTGGTACATGGCTCTCTTTGAGTAAAAGCCTCTGCTTTAGCCACACGCTTAATGATCCTGGCCAACATCTGGCACAGAAAGCTTTAGCAATTCTTTATACCCTCCGAAGAGGAGCTGACAGCAAGTCTCTTCTCCTGTGTGTTGCCCAGTCTCTTCCTGATCTTCTATATGTCCAGTCTACTCCTTTCACTCGGTTTTTAAGCACATTATGAGTTTTAACAGAAGAGAAGAGTTAAAAAATATATATTTTTGTTTGGTTTGCTGTGGGCCTCCAGAGAGCAGAAAGCCTGGCTCGAGAAAAAGACTGAATCATATTTTGAGCACCTTGCGAGGTTTTTGGAACACAATCTAAGGTAGGTTATTAATTACTGTATGAAGAGCTATGGTTCTTTTGTACCAAATGTAGTGAAACATTCAGTCATGCAGAGAAAATAAAGTAATTTGCCCTGTTAATGCAGGTTGTACAAACTGGATTTATGTCATTTGTTTGACTGCCTTCTGGTGTGTCACATTACTGAAAGAAAGCAGCAGAATGTGACTGGCAAGCATGCGTGAACATAAATTAAATAATAATAATAATAAAAAAAAACATCAGGATGTAAAATAGTTTTTGTTTCTGTAGTTTAAGTTTTATTTTAGTTTTTAATTGCTGTAACTGCTGCCAAAACTGTTTTGTTAAAAATATTAAGCTTCAGTTAAATTGCAAATAGCGTTAAAAAGCAATGCAACATGTGTTGCTAAAATTTAAGGGGTTAAAATGTCCTTTTTTATGAATTGGGCTGCAAACATATCAAGGTTGGCAAAACCGTGACTAATTATCCATGCCTCTTCACTCATTTCATGCCAAACCTGTTACATAAACAAGCTTATTGAAATGTTTAAAAACTGTCATTTGATAAAAGAGACACTAGTGAATCTCAAGCATATTCACATTCACCTGAAGGTAAATTTATGTCACTCAATGAATTTGTAAATTTGCAGAAACAGGTGACATCTTTAATTTACATGGCGGACTGGTTCGTGTATGGCTCTAAATATCTTTCTATGTCGAATGACACACGTTTGCCCTGGACACATTTTAATGCAAGATGCAAACGCATCAACTTAACTCAACACAATGGAGGCATGGCAAAATTTTGTCTGAAAATGCTTAATAATTGCATTGTTCACAATTTAACCACACATCACCATTATTATTTCTTGTCTCTCTCTTGTCACTGGGGACAGTTGTACACTTCTGTTAATGAGCTGGAAATTTTGACAATAGCACAATTTTGGTGACTGCCTCTCAAAAGATAAAATCTATATATATATGTATATTAATATGGTTCATGTTATCCAAGAGTACAACAGATAGGGATTAAAGGACGTTTAGATAAGAGTAATTATTATCAGATTATTAGAAAGGATTTTGTAGTCTAATTAAGCTTTCACAAAACCATACTAGCATTCTTTGAGCAAATATTTCAAAGAGCATTTTAAAATCACTTCAAATAATGTAAGTTTTTTTTTGCTTCAGGCTGAAGTAAAGACGGATATCAATTGGATTTAGTAGATATCAAGATTAATATCAATTCTATGTTCGCTGAACTTATGATATAAAAATATGTTATAGGCACAAAAACTAAAAAAGAAACAAAAAAAACATTGCAAGCAGAACAAAGCTTTCCATCTGAAATAAGAATTTCAGCTATTGTTGTCATTTAGGTGTTCAGTTTTCCCCCAACTCTGTGTAATATCCCCATATTTCTCTCCTTGCTTAGTTTGATATGCGTAAAGAATGCAAATAAGCCACTTAGTAACCACATCAATTACCCACCTGGCCTCCTATCAGCCCTACTGTGTTGTTTGCAAAACACTCGTTACGGTCCTGTGATGATGAAGGCGGACAGTCGTTGGTGAAATCTGTTTTATGGTTCGCTTTGGAACCAATTAGCACTTTATGCCCAGTGTCCTCTGAGACCCATAAAACGGAGCAGGAGGCCAAAGCTTAAAACAATAATATGAAATCAGACCTCACCTACTTCATATGTCCAAGTTTATCTTAACGCATCAAAGATCATTGGTTCTTTATGCTTCATCCCTAAGTCAACAAACAATTAGCTGCTGACTATCCCAGCAGGTACAAAAACAAAAGTGAAAAAACCCCCCAAAAAAACAAAAAACATAAAGCATACTTCAAGTGTGTGACTTTTTAAAGAAAAAGAAAAATCTGCCCATAGCCTCTCTCTTTGCTTTTTCCTGTTCATATTGTGACGTCAGAAAAAGGCTTTTTACAGCCCTTCTCTATTTCTACAAGGAAGATGGGCCTGGTGTCATCCGGTTGTATCTCCGGATAGCAGAGCAGAGACTTAGCTTAGGGAGGAAGAAGAGAAATAGATGGAGGTGAAACCGATCTGTCTCTCATTTTGTCCTCTGTCTTTGTCAGATAACCCAGGAAACATCTCAGACACACGTGCAGCTTTTAGAAGCTTGATTTAGATCCACTCTGCTCCACCAGGTTGCTCAATGAAACCAAAGAATAATGGTGGTATTGTTGGATACGGAAACTTTGTGTGCAAAGTATGTGAGTGTCACTAAGAAAGAGCCATGTGTCTCCGCCATATGTGCTTGTCACACAATCTGCAGTGGGAAGTGTTTCTGTTCTGTGTGAGAAACAGTCTTTAGTCTTTCGTAAGCTGATTTGACTTCTGTCGTCTCCTCATAACTTTTATTGCATAAAAGAGGAATGTTTTAATCATTTACGTCAGTATCATAGTACAGATAAAAGAAAAAGCCACCAAACATATATTTTATAACAAGCAACTGAAATACATTATAACATACAACATCCAAATAATGCAGTTTATTTTAAACTATTTTTATTAAAGTTATGTAGTGCAGCTTGAATAAAATGCAACAACATAGCATTTTTTGAGAAGACTGGATTGCTTCATGTCTATTTTGCACGTTGCTTTTGACTGTTGCTTGTGGGGAGAGACATTTCAGTAATCTAAAACTAATAGACAAAATGTAAGCAACCTACTTGCATACTGTATGCGGACTGTTGGATGTTAAATTCATGAGCAGTAAATATTGTGCTAGTTATCAGTATTGAACCAAAGAAAGCAAGTTGCAAGCCTTTAAAATTGTGACGCTTTTGATGGGTCAGATAGACTCAAAAAATTGTAACAGCAGCTGCACGGGGGGCAATTAATTTTTTTTTTTTTGTCAGGGTGCCCAAGATTTCTTGTGGTGTCCTTGTATTCAGGAATTGACAACAAAATTCTGCTGTTCCAAGGGAGAACAGAAAGTTGATGAACTCAAAAAGATGAATAAAACAACATCTATAAATTCTATAAAATAATGATAAATATTTATATTTACTAGTTGCTTTAATCTCATTCATAGCTTGCAGAGTTCAACACAAATGTTGAGCTCATTTAAGTTTCATAAAGGAAAATGCTGAACCTCTCCTGTTTGCACACTGGAAGTCACTCTCCACTGAATCTCCTCTCTGCAAACTGACTATCACCCTCTATCGCTTATACTCACATTAAAATACAGCTTCAAAGAACGCGCCATATGTGTTTTTCCCACACTTTGGAATATGAAATATATTTAGTTTGGTGGTAATCACTCACGCCTTAGTACAACAGAGGCAAAGTACTGAGTAAGAGAACAGAGGAGGAGAGTCGCTGATGTTTTAAAACATGTATGGATGATTAATTACCTGGAGGTGCTGCAGGAAAATACTGCTTTTAGAGAACACACAACGATTCTGCCATAAAACTGGAATGTTTCCTCCTCTTTGCTGAAATAATTGAAATTTGATTAAAAGAACCTGGATATTTCTTTTCACTTGTAAGCAGAATATATATGCCGAAACAAAAGTAATATACTTCTTTCATGCTGGAAAGGTGTCCATCAGAGTTTGCATAGAGTCATTCACCAAAGGACACGGAGGGACGTCATTACTCCCTCTCCCTTTACCTATAACCTCTAACAAATGCATATTACATTGAGCAAGGTTCAGTCAATCAATTGCGACCATACAATTACAATCTATCAACAAGGCTGTCAGGCTGAGCAGATCCCCAGGCTCGGGCTTGTAATGATGAGTTCAAACGCTTTAAGCAGGTCTTTCAAGTCCCTCGTTCACGTATATCTTTGTGTGTGTGCCAGAGAGGAAAAAAGCGTACCTTCTTCACTCCCTTCATGTTCACTGCATCCATGAACGCAAACCACTTCTAGATTTTTAAATGCACATAAAAGTGCGCTCTAACATTTTTTTTTCTTTTTCAAAATAAACATAATTGTTATTTATTTGCTCTGCTTGTGGTTTAACTCTTGACTTTTTTGTCTTGCTTGCATTTAGCAACACTTTATTTTTAGTAGCTTTGTCATGGCTGTCTGCACACACAATCATTGTGTTTGCAAAATTCTAATATGTCAATTGCTGAGTTATAATTGTCTATGGATGTCAGCGGAAGGCCCTCATCATATGTCACTGAAGCTTTGTCTTTGTCAGGACAGTTAAATGGGTACGGAAGTTCAAATCCTTTCTTATGGAACTTACACTGTTGTGGGTTATGGGATATGTTCGATTTTGAGATCCGACTTGATGATGAACTTCTGACCCGACAAGAAGGAACTTTGAGTTCGTAGGAAATTCTTCTCCATTACTTTTTACCTGTAAATCAGATGTTTCACAAGCAAATTGAATGGAACTCACCTAAGGACTTAATTAAGTAGCATAACCACTGGGGTTGATCATATAGAAACCTTGAAATACATACAGATTTTGACTTGTACATTTACTCCCTCTGATTCCTCAGCAGTTTAGGTATACACAATAAAGTTTGAGGGAAGTCATGTCTAGAAATAAAACCATAGTCATGATGAATGTAAATAAAAAGAAGATATATTTAAACACTTTAGAGCAAGGCCGAAAACCAATTAAATTGATTATCAGTTGTAATGTGTACACACCAAAGAAACCTGTGTGTGTGTGTTTTAAGGGACCAAAAGTGGCTTTGTCAAAGAAGCCCACATCAATCTAAACTCGATCCTAAATCTAAGATTTTGAAAGTTAGTTATACGTCATTAATTCAAAATAAGAAATGTGTACCTAATGTAGCTGATGTGGCGCTGCAAACAGCTAAGAAAATAAAATAAAAATCTGAAACATCCTTTGACTCCTGTAAATGGGCTTAGAAGCAGATCCACTGCCATGAAATGTCACTGTTATATTGACTTTCAGGGTTTTTTTCTTTGATGTTCAAGTACTAAAGTGATTTCCACTTTATTTGTAAATCCTTTTTTTCCTGTTGCCAACCCACAGAATCATATCCAACATTTCTTTACAGCTCATATCTGGAACCAAGCTCTCCAATTCTCCAGGTAGGTTTTATCAATGACCCAAACTGCTCAGAATTGCGACGCTAAATAAATAAATATATGGCCAGGATAATGGTTTAAGGGTGGTTTCAGGAAATGATTTGCTGGGGGGGGATCTGAGCGCTTCCAGGTTTCCATCCTTGTGATGGATCAGTGTTTCTTTGGAATGTCCGAATGGTGATCATCAAGTGTAGCTACAGTTTCAGATGAATTAATAGGCAGCAGGCAACCAGGAGTGGACCCAACTGTAACCAAGCCCACATGGTTTTAATCAAAGGAGCTTTGTGCAAGGTGTATCAAATCGCTGGACACCACCTATGGATTAAAGGGGTGTGGTAGACCACAAAAATTGTACAAACACAAACAAACTTACCAAGGCTCTCTAAGAAAGGCTCAGAAAGTGAAATAGTTTAAGTATCTCAAACTTTGTCTTTAATCAATTTCCAAAAAAAAAAAACCTGTTTATCAGTTTTTTCTCATGACAGAAATAAATTATGTCTGATTTATTTTTGTAACAAGTTACCACATGCACTAATTTTTAAAAATAAACATTTGTTGTCAGTTTGCAGAGTTGGCACACTTTACTGCTGGAGGCAAGTTGTTTGTGTTGTATAGTCTTATAGAAAGTGTGCATGTGTTTGGGTTTTCCAGCCCATAATATCACAGGGAGGTGTTTTTAAAGACTTTATGAGGTTCTGTATTAGCATACATATTTACTGTTGCAGACAGATGAAGCTGCTCTGGTATAAGAATCAGGAAAAAAAAAAAATCCACATATCACCCATCTTACAAGTTAATCCAAATTTTATTGTAGCTGCTGAGCCGGCAAGGGGTAGATTAAAAAGTTGTTTTTGAGAAGGTTCATGAATCATCTATATGGGAGATTAGTTTGCCATAGAGATTAAGTGTGAACTCAACGCAATATTAGTTGTAGATTTAATGTTTGCTACATAAGACAGAGTCAATATTTATGCTTGATATCACTGTGCGAGTTCTGTCTCTTTCTGTGTTGTTGATTAGATGCTTCACTAACACTGATCTGATGTTGCCAAGTACAATTGACAAAAATAGAGTTGATTTCTTTCCCTCCATTTTGATCAAACCAAATAACTCACCAGTGAAATCTATTTGCTAATTAGGTGACTTATGAGTTTTATTGAGAGGTATCAGAGAAAAGGGGACTGTCTATGCATGCTACAGTTTTAAGATGTAGCATGCATAGACAGCTACATCTATATTTTTTCAACATTTTCTTTCAACAAAGCATTATGGGTTCCTTATCATGTGTTGGTGTAATGTGCTTAAATATGTGGTGCTGTGACAATAAAATGGCTTTCAAAGCAGCCATAAAGTTTTGGTAAAATGTTGGTAAATCATCTACCATTTTCTGCAAAATTATTAGTAAACCTTAACAGTCAGCATTGAACAGAAGCGCTCACACCTGGCTTTAAAAACTAGTGATTATCTTAACTTTCGTATCCCTTGCAGTAACTTCATGAGATCAGTCGCTGTGAAAATCTTGAAAACACTTTTTCAACTCTGAAAGTCTCGGTTTTAGAGTTTACAATGTAAACCGACAGTTGAGCCTGCTGGCAGCTGCTGCTAAGCACTGTTTACTGTTTAAACAACGTAGCACCAGAGCAATAACAGTCGAAACACTTACTGCTGTTCCTGCTACCCTAGGATCTCAGCCAACGCAACGAGAAGCCTAACCAGGCCAGCACATAGACAAACCATTCTGCCCTTGGGAACAAAGTGTTGTGTGTAGACCTTATTCCCCAACCCAGAGAAACCACATGCACAATGTCTTTAAGGAAACAATCATCCCCAACTGTTGTCCATTTTCCACAGTTTGGAAATGTCTGGAAGGCTTCTACCAAAGTGTCTGCAGGCCGAAAACCGCACTCATTGGAACGTGTACATTTCCACCCAGCGCTCCATCCCAAGCCAACCCTAAACAAACCCGCTTGAACACCTCTCAGGGGGACTTGCTGGTTGGCAAGCCCGTGGACCACACACGGCTACACACATGCACACACAAGCAATTCCACACTCTCTAATTTAATATCCATAACAACATAACCTTGAAGGATAAAATGCAGGACTCATTTAAATGCTAATTTGTTTGTTAACATAACATCAAAATTCCACACGGGACAGGTTACAGAACTAGGCTGTCACTTGATATGTATATTTTATTCCACTTTGTTATTTTTATTGGAACTTTGATTATGATAATACAAAACACTAAATAAAACATTAATATAAACAGGAAGGACTTGAGCAGCATCTTTTATGTATTCAGATTCTTATTACCAGGAGTGAAATAAGGATAGCGCAAAAGAAGGCAAAAGACAAGAGGGTGGAGATCATTTGAATATGTCAATATTGAATTTTATCAGCCAAACTGTAGTTATCTATATGACACTTAATGTGCACATACTTTATCCTGAGTCTATAAACATGTAAACAGCTTCATCAATATCTCAGTGGCAAAAAATATTATTATTGAGCAAGGGTTGATGATTGTTGCCTGTTTTCTCTTTTGTACATTATAGTTCATACAAGTATAACAGAACGTGTTCCACTTGAATCAAAGTGTAAACTTCTAAAACTCAACACAAGTGAAGTTGAATACATTGGAGTATACTCAAATAGTGAATTTATGTTAGTAATCAAATGAAAAAGTGGAACTTGCATAATAATGTGTGCACAACTATTTGGCTAGTCTTATTTTTTAGGATTATTATATTATTAATAAACAACTACAGTGCTCTTGGTTAATCCAACATATAAGTAAGCAGAAGTGAGTTTTTGACATTCTTGGTAGAATAAGAATAAGAATAATGCTCATTTCATCAAACATGGCTATAATCTGTGTTAGAGAAAATATTTCCCTTTGGTTCCTGTAATTTGTTGTCCCTGCATTATCAGTGTTGGCCTTGTGATTTTTACAAAGACTCTACTGGCTCTGGTGGTTTTGTGAATTCCCACTGTGAGGCAATTGACAAACCTGCACTAATAATATTATTAAAAGGCCTACTAATAAATTGTTATGTCCAGGATGTGTTTTTAGGAAAAGTGTGCTTTTTAACATCTGATACTTTTTTTTTTTTTTTTTTTTCCCAATTTCTCATACAACAGTTTTGCAGTGTAAGCTGATTAATTCAGTTTAGATAATATGTATCCATGTGTAGCTGCATTTAATAACTTGAATATTAGTTTATTATTACCATTATTAGTTTAATACAGTATTTTTAGTTGAGTAACTAACTGTTTTTCCATTAATCTTTGCATTTTATGGTGTACAACAAAACAATGTCCTGAAATATTTGTTGAAGTTCAACATTCAGCCTTGGACTTGGTCTCGGTCTTGGAAGATCTGGTCTTAGTCTTGGGCTTGGAGTATGTGGTCTTGGTCTTGATCTCGGAAGAACCAGTTTGGACTTCATCTCTGGTGTTGATCTCCTAATGCTGAAATTGACTACTATCTGTGTAATGTATCTATATAGTAAGAGAATCGTTAATTTATTTGGAAAAAAAAAAAGTGCTTATTTATGCTATTCCAATCTGAGTAGTTGCACCTGTACTCTGTATTTGAGCTTGGACAACATTCATGTTGACCTATGCAATGTGAGGTCAGTTCTCACATTAACAACCTGAAATATTGTGGAAACGGCAAGAACAAATATACCCGAGTTAAGGATCTAATGATAACAGGCATTGGTCAAAGTGAGCATAGATGGTGTCCTCTGGGACAAAATTGCTGTCAATAAAATGGCCTTCAAGGAACAAAACTGTAATGAAAAAACACAGGTTAGAGTCCTTTTCTTTAAAAATTGCTGCTCTTCTTTATTGTCTCGAAATGAAGACAGTGTATCACTGCCTTTCATGATTCACAGTTTCATTGTGAGTTATGGGCCGAGTGATGCATTGGTGCCAGAAGTAATCAATTGGGCTATCATCTGTGTGTGCATGTCAGTGAGAGCTTACCTACTGTATATTTTACTCTTCTCTGTCTATTTTTGTGTGTGTCAAAGATGTTCTGGAGACACAAAATCCTCCAGTGTGTTCTCAAAATAGAGACAGCCTCACTAAAAGGCAGTATAAACAAGACTCCTGCCTCCAGCAAAGAGCACGATCACCGTTGTGAATGGGGAATGTCAACTTGAGGAATATTTTAGCGGACGAATGAGTGTAATGGGTAGCAGTTTGATCTGGCATGACTCCTCATTACATGTCTCAGCAATTAGAAACCGGAGCTGTTTATTTGGCTGACTAACCTCCCAGGGGATCGAGCTGGTAGGGCTGAGTATTCTGGCAAACACTTGCACTTGTAATTATTGTATCATTTGACAAAGTTCATCAAAGACACATCACTTCTGAGAGTCCTTAACTAGCGCAACCAAAAATACTTATTTGAGCTTTCTGTTACATGGGGTGGATGTGGTGAAAGTGCAGCTTAGTTTTTCTTGGCTTGCTCTTTAAATTGTGTGTTATTTGGTTGTTCTAGTGGTCAAATGTGTGCATTTAAGCATGTTGCATGTGTGGTCTGAGTAAAGAAAACCGACTTGCCTTGCAGGGCCCGTCTGAGATTCATACCACACACATATGCAGTCGTACTCCACAAAAGTAAATGGGTTTCTCTCTGTTTTCATTTCAGACTGAATGAGCCCACTTTAGGAACACGAACAGGCTGAGGGAGACTTCTCTGTCTCTGATGATCTATGGAGTCGGGCGTTTGGACGAGCCTCCTCTTCATGTAAGCCCCTCTGCAGCTCAACTTACAATATGTCAATGTCGACTGCAATACACTGAACCATATGTCGGCTCATGTGTTTCTCTCAGTGAGCCAAAGATTTTTATTTTTTTTTTATCAAAGTGGCACGTTTTCATCATTATACATTAAGAGCTTCCCTGGTGTCACAGCACATAATGAGAGTACAGAGGATGCTCACACAGAAAGCCTCGTCCCTGCTGTCATGTATCGTAGCCGATTTGTTAAGGTGTTAGAGAGCAGGACAATGAATCATATGCACAGGTGTCAAACTCCAGTCCTCAAGGGCCGGTGTCCCGCAACTTTTAGATGTGCCTCTGCTGCACCACACCTGAATAGAATAATTAGGTCATTAGGAAGGCTCTGGAGAACTTATCTACACAAGAAGGAGGTAATTAAGCCATTTGATTCCAGTGTTTTGTACCTGTGGCACATCTAAAAACTGCAGGACAGTGGCCCTTGAGGACTGGAATTTGAAACCCCTGATCGTATGACTACCTGAGGGAACGACAAGTAAGTCGCCCTGTACATGTAGTCCTTAGGCATAAATGTAAGATCTAGAGTTTAAGTTTCTTCTTTTGTTTGGATAACTCTTTCAACTGAATGAAAATAAAACTGTTTAGTTCTTAAACCATAGATACATGTTACTACCACATGAAATTCATGGCTGTTTTTTACCTCTGGTTTGTACTATATGATGTTAAAGGATATCATGGATTTTAACGACTTATGGACCATAAAACTGTTTCTAATGTAGACAAGAGTCATGTTTCATGATTTACATAGTTGTACTGTTGAGGAGGAATAAATTAGGACTCACCCACATTCACTTCCACTTTCAAATTCCATTTCTAATGTTACAAAGGCATGTCAGATCAGGTGCACATGATTATAACATCCTTAGTCAGTTGTAAAAGTGATTGTTCATGTTTCAATTTGAGGGTTTTCCTTGGTGTTATGATACAGTTGTTGTGCCCACCTGTAATCAAATCATTTTCTTTTCAGAGACAAATAAAATAAGATCAGACATTTATTGTTGGAAAAATTCTTTAACCTTTTAATTATTAAGGATTTCTGAGTATCACTTGATTTCCAAAATGTGCTTTGTAAATAACCATACATGTACACAAACTTTGGCAAACTGTCTCCGTGTGTACAGGGGCTAATCTGATGTGGCTGCAACTCCGCCATTAATCTGAAAAGCAAAATGTATTGTGTTGTGCAGAAGTGTTGCTCAGTCCAGGAGAAAGGCATTGTGATGCTCATGTCTGATGAAAATGCTTGTTCAGACATTAAACTGAACAGACTTGTTCATGCAACATTTTCCATCCATTTTCTTACACATTTGTCCCTAGTGGGGTGGTGGTGCTTATCTCCAGCTAACGTTCCGGGTGAGAGATGGAGTCACCCTGGACAGGTCGCCAGTCTGTCACAGGGCGACAAAGAGACAGGACAGGACAAACAACCAGGCACACACTCACACATAGGGTTAATTAAGAGAGACCAATTAACCTGACAGTCATGTTTTTGGACTGTGGGAGGTCGGAGTACCCGGAGAGAACCCACACGTACACAGGGAGAACATGCAAACTCCATGCAGAAAGACCCCAGGACCTTCTTGCTGCACGACAACAGTGCTACCAACTGCGCCACTGCGCAACCCTCAAACAGAGCAGACTTGTTCATGCAACATTTTGCGCATTCAAAATAAGCTCGTATGTGTAATTGTTGCATTGATTTAATCTGACCTCGGTGGTCAGACGATGGCACGGTTAGATTAGTCAAAATAGCTGTTTATGGAAATATGCTTGACTGGTAGGTAAAGATCAAGGTTTCAGGTGAAGGCATGAAATGACTTAAATCATGTGTCCTGCCAACATTTGTGAGCTTTAGAAAAAGGTGTGTACAGTCACAGCCAACATTGCTTCAGTGTAGCCTTGGCAGACTTACATTTACATGCATCTCTGCGCTAAATACACACACGCATATGTTTTCCATTAAGTAGAAGGGCATGAATATAATGGTAAGTGGCAGGAATGGGGTCGGGTTCCCCATAGGTCCTCCTGCTCTGTGGTGGGCAATGGGTTTAGAAGTGGGTTCGGCAGTATGTATTTACACATGGAATAGCCAGAGAGGGAGAGTCTGTGTTTGAGATCAGGTTGTTTTCACAGAAGTGTTGGTGGAAGGAGACGGACCCACCCAGAGTCTCAAACAGAGGGCTGATTGTGCGGCAGATGGAGTGGGTTGAAGGGCCGGAGCTGGCTCTGCGGAGAAAGAATGCTGGTATGTTTTCTCTTAAAACCACACTGTGACAGGTGGCAGAGTGACTGCTGTCACTTTTCAGCCTGCTCCACCTTTCCAAACAAAACCATCAAAGATAAAATCAGATCAAAAATAAACACAGGTGTTATATATTCCTTGTTTATATAAGTGACAACTCACTTCAGTGCCTATGTCAGAAAGAATATTGCACTTGAAGGTGTGATCAAACAACAGTCAGTGTTTACTCCAGATCTCTTGGTTTTGTGATCTAAATTGTCGGCTTCTGTCGGAAAATCACATCTCTCCCATCTTACCTCTTAGGCCTGAAGTGTAATTTCCCAGCTTTAAATCCAGAAGTGCTACCAGGGGACACATTGGTTGGATTACAAGGTTAAGGCTTCATTTTGTCCCTGAGCTGCGGAGAAAACGAAAAGCAACAAACCTGAGAGTGACCTGTGCTGCTTTGTGGTTCCTGGGAGAGCCCGGAGCGGCCCTCCAGGCTCAGAGGTGTCTGAACCACCTCCACTCTTTTCTCTCACAGCCTCAAACTGTTATTGAGCTGGGGGCCTGGTGGGTCTTACTAAAAATATTGTTTAATGTTCTTGTGCAGGGAAAAGCAAGCTACAGTACAGCTTCACTGGGCCGAAGCCACGTCTTGAATATACAAGGTATAAAAGCAGCACATCTAAGCAAACCTGAAAACTAATCAACAGTCTCTTTATTCCATGAACTCTTTTTTCTCTGATTGTCTGAAGATAGAGCTCCTTGTTTAAATTCCAGAAAAAAAGAAATCGATTTTGTTTGATATGAAAAGTAACCTGGCCAAAATGTGTCATGCCCAGGTTCGGTCAATAAACTAAAGACACTGGGGATTAAATTATTTGTAAATTAATCGTTAAATTTAATTTAACGATTAAATTTAAAATTGTTTTGATTCACAATATTGTTCTTGTGTAAATGGTCAAAACGCTTAAAAACAAAACACAAACAAAATTTGGCAATGCTGTCCGAAATGGCTGATTGTACAGTGGAACCTTAAAAAGATTATATTTTATAAACTGAGTCATTTATTAGTTTAAATGGTCTGACTGCCCGGTAACCAGCAAAAGCGCCATTATTCGTGAAGTTCAAACCAGTACACTTCGGATTTGATTAGGTTTTACCAATTTACCATGTTTACAGCTGTGTAGAGTTGAAATAAAAAATAAGTAAACAATATATTAACAACTGGATACGTCTTTATCTTAAAGAATTTAGAAAATATAGGAACTGTGTTTTCCAAGAACATTGAAGAAGGTGCTCCAAAGTTTACTTAATGTTAGACATCTATATTTCTCCGCTTCCCAGGTGCAGTCCTGCATAGTTTGCAAAAAAAAAAGAAAAAAAAAAGAGAGAAATACAAATATGATGCAAGTGCAAAACATTCTGAAAATACACTTGTGCTGGTTGTCATGTAAAATGCATGGTTTGTATTCCTAAGCAAATTCACAATGATGCTTATTGGTGCTATTATAGTTCTTGCCTAAAGACCAGCTTGTACATTATTTTCAGCTGTAGGACTTCTTAGGAATTGGATTGTATTGTAATTACTTTTACATAAGGAAAAATAATTTACAAACGTAATGGCCTTGTTGACAGCACTAAGCAGACTGTGTTACAGATTAAACTAACTGTGTTACCCTTCTGCGTTCATCTCATCAGGTATAATCAAATCTATCCTGCCACGACGCTATTTGCTAAAACAGTTTAGCGCTACTTTCATCAGCGCTCCAACAAGCATTATTCTGTTGGACTGATCACAGAGGACAAATGAACCAAATGATTCAGAGGAATCATGGATCATAAATGAGATTCAAAATGATTTCCACCCTTAACGGTGCTCTGTATAGAGTTAAAGAGAAAACTGTTTCTGACAGCAGGACATTACACACCAATTCCCCTGGTTCCCCTCTAGCCTTTCCCTGCATTCATAAATACACCCTCGGCCTGCTTCCCCTAATTACCGAGCATGAGCGTGGCTGTTTCCACTTCCCTCTCACACATAATAGAAACTGCGTTTTAATATCCAGGCATCATAAAATGTCATGCTGACTTAACAGACATGAGGAGCAGAAGGAGCAATAACAGAAGAGGGGGGCAAGGCTGGAGGCGGAGAGGGGTATTAGCAGGAACAATTCAGATTAGGTAAAACCCCAGACTCAACACAGATCCTGAATTTAGCCCTCCTTCTTCTAGTCCTGTCTTCCTTGGGTCCTCATGGTCCCTACATATTTCTCATTTTAAAATGCCAATCTTCTAAAGATCCAACTTTCTCCTTTCAAAGTTTTTCTACACTTTTAATAGCAATCTACATATGTAAGTGCGATTTATTCACTTTGAAATGCCAAATGGTAGAAAATCATTGTTTTCTGATTCACAAACCAGGAAACAACGCAACATGGAAACTGGCTCTTGTTTTTAAAAGCCTGGAATAATGCCACATATTTGCTTTTTGCCATCTGGACAAGCTATGTTTCAAAATCTATAACTCTTTGCGTTTCCAGATCAAAATATATTACACAAAAAATACAAATTATTTTAAGCACAATCTGGTATCTTATTTTTCATGGTAAAAATAAAACAGACAAAGAAAAAAAAAAGCATTTTTAATGTGTGGTTTTCCTCTAGAGCCAGTTTAATGACCAGAAATCCTATTTAACCTGAATTTGAAATGTGTTTGATTTCAGTCAGTGAGTAAAAATTCCAAAATACTGATTAGTAAAATGTTACAATCTATGTGTTATTTTAAAAATCAAATATAAGAGATGTCATTTATGACCAGTAAAGCATTTATTAAGAATTATTACATAAATGTCCTTCAGAAAACTGAAAATAAGAAAAAAACTCAATGATCTGTTATTATGTTTCGCTTTATCTTTTTATTCGTTGTTCTAATAGTTAAACAAGGTGTGGAATGAAAAAGCACTTTTATAGGATGCACTTTAACCTTTGTTGTCATCATGTTTGCCTGGGATACTATTGTGTCAGTACCGCCTGAATGACCCATCATCAGATCCAGTGTGATTTCTTTATTTTAAAATTTTTACAGCTTTCAACGCTAAAAAAACAGCCAGTTGATTCTATAGTCAGCTTAGCTTTTATAGCTTGTCATTATTCAGACACGTGAAGCATTTCAGCAGGACCATTAGTCAACCTGTAGCCAGCGCCACCCACCGGGGCAACAGAGATGAATGACCTGCCAGTTTCTGCTACATTTTTCATCATCCTTCGCAAAGACAGAGTTGGCTTTTGAGAGGAGGCTAACTAAAGTTATTATCCATGTTAACACATTAATTAGACGAGAAAAAAAGACTTAAAGTCAGAGTTTCAAGAGTATTTGCTTGTTCTCTGTGCTGATTGTGACAAGTTTTCTTTTTGGTCTGTCACTTTCATCTGGTTTTAGATGACACAGCTGAATTATTGCTAATAATTGTAGTGACTAAAAATATAAATTCTAATCATCTTCACTTAGATGAGATGATTAGAATTTGTGGAGAGTGGAGAGAAAAATGTTGCTCTCCACTGATAAGAGCAACATTTTGCTTCTATTTTAAGTGGTTTCATTAATACCTGGCTGTTGTTTGAATGGTTGTATTTACTCAGTGCTTCATGTCTGTTGACTGAATATGACTCAACTTTGGCCATTATGTATTTATGGCTAGGGAAAGACTGTATACAGAAAGTGCTAATTAATGTGTCACAGGAGGAGGTAGGTGACCAGCTTGTTGTAAGATGTTATCTGATTTTCAGGGAAAATAACTGCATGGATGTTCCTCTGCTGCCCAAAGACTAAACTCTATTTCCACCCACAGACTCATTAGTGATTAAGACAATTGTAACAAAGTAATTTCA
Organism: Poeciliopsis retropinna; assembly: GCA_010277075.1. Taxonomy (NCBI): domain Eukaryota; kingdom Metazoa; phylum Chordata; class Actinopteri; order Cyprinodontiformes; family Poeciliidae; genus Poeciliopsis; species Poeciliopsis retropinna. Next base: position 13,460,515 of record VMRM01000006.1, on the reverse strand, counting down.
TAATTAAAAAGGATGGCACTAGTTCATGAAACAGGTTAGGGGTGAATGGTCTGAGCAAATTTAATTATTAAAGATCTAAAGCAAGAATACAATCTAAATATGACTAAATGCCATGACGTTCCTGCACCTGCAGTACACTGCTTATGCCATTACTTTCATTTCAAGTAGTATGAAAATGTACTTAAAACTGTACAACCATATTGTAAGAAGTTTATTTATTTATTTATTTTGTTTTTCCAAATAAACTAATATGACCAACAATTGGGTGCAGTGAGAATCTATATTTCATTTCTAAACTTTTGTTTTATTATTGTCCAGTTTTAGATAAAGCTACAGAAGAAGGTTAGGGCTATTGAAACAAAAAACAAAAAACAAAAACAAAACAAAACAAAACAAAAAAACAACTTCAGTCTCAAAATTATGATTTATTCTCAGAATTGTATCTTTTTTATTTTTTTACCTTAAACTCAGATTCTGTAGATTTTGACATAGATTTTGAGTCATTTGATATTAAAATCCAAATAAATAACCAAATATTCTCAGGTCTCGCCTGGAACATAGCTGGAGATTGGCACCAGCAACTCCCGACCCCATTAGGGACAAGGGTGAAAGAAAATGGATGGATGGATGGAAATATTCTCAGGTGTATTTCAGTTATGTTGATAGTGTGAGAAACATTCACATAATGGCTTCTTTTTTGTTTATAGAACTTTTACACCTGCAATTTATCCACCCAGAAAGCCTATCCCATATTGATGGTGCATAAACAATTTAATCGATTTTAATTCTGAGGAAGTCAGAATTCTGAGATTAAAGTCAGAAGTATTCTTTTTTTTTTCTGATGGCCCTCATCCTCTTTTGTGGAGAACAAATACAGCACACTGCTTACTTGAAACTTCAATTTAAATATCCTCCCCTTTACACCTCTGTCTACTCAGTGTGTGAGCCAAAGTCTTGAGTAATAGCCAACCTTAATCACATGCTGTTTGTTAGTGTCTGTGGCTCTGACCATTTCCAGGTGGATGACCTGATTTTCCTGTCAGGTAGGTGGTCCTTTGAAAGCACAGGACCGTTTATCACCAAGCAGTAGTTTGTTAGAAGGAACGCCTGTTCAGAAGTTTCTTGGTGCACATTTAGCTGAAAGGTTTTATTTTCTAATGCAAAGTGACAGGCAAGATTGTGCCAGTCCTTTTTTTAAATCCTTTTTCAGACTCTGCCATAAAGGGGTTCTTTCCCACCCTGTGCCACTTTGTGTAAATATGATGGCTGCCCTGTATTTGTGGATGTCAGCAGATCTAGATCCCACCTCTGAGTCTCATAACCTTGTGGGCAGAAGTCAGTTTCAGGCCAAAGCAAACACAAGAAAAGCAAAGCGAGATGAGTGCTAATGATAAATTGCTTCTTATTCAACAGCGAAAGCTAGGTTGGTTTCTTTTTCATTTACAGATGTGTTTTTAAGTAATTTAGAAAACCTGAGTAAAGGAGAATGCAGAATCAAGAATATTAATACTAAAACATGGACTTCTATTTTATTTGTTGATTTTACCCGAGGAATGTTACAGAAGCTAAATAAATAAGCACAACTCGGCACTTAACTATGGATCCAGAGGAAACAGGTTTGATAACCACCTTAGAGAATTTCTGTTTATTTTTGACCTAGAAATTTGGAAAGTACCTCCCTCTTCTTTTCTCCTTCGCTTGGCTCCTTTCTTCACTTTGCACCGACATATTTTCATTGACCATAATCCTATTAGAAGCATTTATGTTGTTTGTTGCCTCATAGGAATAGGTAGGTGGAAGAATAATAAAACAGGATCCAAGTTCTGAATGAAAACTGTGTCCTTGGTTTTAAAATTAATAGGATTTGTCATTGTATTGTGTTATATAATAATTTGTCTCTATCTTTTGGTACCTTCTCCACCTGCTAAAATGATGTTAGAGTTACCATAAATCAGCTCTGGTGATTATTTGAGATTTGAGGGCTTGGAAACAGTTTGTTTTCAAGGATATGCTAAAGGCAGTGATTCATAGGAACTTGAAAAACATCAGATATGGTTGATTGTGAACATTTTGTTCTCAGTCTGAGTCCTCTGTGGGGAAAAAAAATAACAATTCCCATGCTTTTTGTCTGTAACAATTATATATTTACTTATTTTTAAACACTTACTGGGATTCTGTGTTTGGGTTCTGAAATCATGGTTTGAATGAGAATCTACAGAAATATTTTGCATTGAGAAAACATGGCAGCAATATGCCATGTGTGTGTGTGTGTGGGGGGTGCGTGTGCGTGTGTGTATGTGTTATGTGTTGGTTCGGATTTTAGACTATTAGACTAACTTCACATCTTTGCATGCCACACTGCACCGATGTTGTAATTTATGCAAAAAGCAACCAGACTAAGTATTGACATCATGAACCTTACAGTGCATTGGCATTTTTCTCAGAAGACTGACAACTATGTAATTAATCATTTGAAATTTCTGAATTTTGAGTTTTTCTCAGATTTAAGACATAATTAAAATATATTACTATGTGTGTAATGAATCTATATAATGTGGGTCTCAATGTCTAAACTAAATTACTGAAATAAGTTATTTTTTAAAGCTGTTCTTATTTATGGTGCTGCACCAGGATTACCATGTGTCTGTATTCACTACTCTAAAGTCAGTCTGAGGTGTACACATTTTTAAGTTAAACTTAAGATGATATTTCTGATAATTTTAGTGCTTCGTTTCTTTTAAATGCAAAACAGCTTGTTATTTTGTGAAAACTTTAATGTGGATACTCTCTTCGATATTTAAAAGGCCTGGCAGTGCTCTTTTTAGGTTTAATATTTAAATATTTCTGTGGTATTTGTGTTGTGTAAAATGCACTCTTGGAAACTGTCCAGTTTACTGAGGCTGAATGCAAATTTTAATTGAATTGCCATACATTTCAGAGGCTGAGGGATTTTTTTTCTCTTTTCAACGTACCTTAACTTAGATTTGATGGAAAGCTTGAAGACGTGCAAAAATGACACTTGAATGTGTCATTTTTTTCTGGTTTTAATTACAGAAAACCTGAAATTGGTTACGTTTGCCTTGGGCTTGCATTCTCTGATTAGCAGCCAGATGCCTTTTTGTTGTGTTGATTGATCCTTTTGCATGAGAAAATGGCTTTTGCCTTCTCACATTGCAGAGGTCAACCTGTCGATTAATCAATTAGATTTACAAGTGGTCATGCAAGAAAATCTGCAAATCATTGCTGTAGTACACAAGTTTAAAATATATACATTTTATCCAGTCCTACTCCTAGAAGAGATTCAGATTAGTATTAGTCACTAACTGTTCCCTTCAAGATGCTTCATATTAGATCATTGGATAACTTTTCTTTATTTACAGTGAATTTGAAACATTTTTTCATCCATTGGACAATATTGCATGACATAACTTTTTTTTTATTGTTTTTTTTTTTTACTCCAGCTTTTTTCTGAATTTGAAAGAAATAAGGTTCTGAAACCACTCTGGCTCTTTCTCCATTCTGTCCAGTTTTGTAAGGTGCGACTGAAACTTAGCAGCAAATAAATGAATTCATTTATGACAATTTCCTACTTTATCACTGAACCACAATAGGCCACTGAAAGGGAGCTGACCAAACAAGCACATTCTGACCTAAAACTGTAAAGCGTAAACAGGAGACTCTCAAGACAAACCATGTGAGGGTAAAAAGAAATGCAGACTCATCCTGGTTTTTCAATAACCAGAGGCTGTGCACTATTTTTACTGTGAACACCCCAAAAATCATTTTTTTTTTTTCAAAATACAAACAAATACTTTTTTCACGCTAAAGGTTTGTAAAACTGTGATGATAGAAGTGCAACAAAATGCACCATTTCAGTGATAAGAAAAAATTGCTTTCTTCTATTCCTCTCTCTGGGCCTTCGTTATTCATCCTATATTAGCTGGTATAAGTCTCCACATGTGTTCAAGTTGTTTTTTTTTTTTGTTTTTTTTTCGCATTTGACTAGAAGAGATTCTTTGAGAAATATTGCACCATTACTTCCATGGTTCCAACAGACCTGATGAAGACGTTATAGCTGGCAGGAGTAATTGGTCCCTGTTGCATAAGATTGGTTCTAGAGTTCTACAATGTGTACATTGTTTTACATAGAACACCTAACTTGTGATTTCACTGGCTAAGCAGATATGCAAAGCATCCATTTATCCGTGGAACATATAAGCTGCTTCGTAACATGCTCAAGGCCAATAAAGTTTAGCCAAGAGCAGGTATCCTTGACATTAAGTGAAGTCCCAACGCCACCCCTATTTTTATCTCAAAACAAAATTTGGCCTCATTAGTTTTGGTATTTATCATATTTTTATTTTACATGACTTGGCCTAAAACTGTTTCCAAGCAAAAACTGCTGCAAATTGCCCCTGGTCTTATTTGCCTCTGTGGGCCTGTGGAGGCGTTAGTGTTGTGGTCAGCACTCCTTAGACTCTTTGAATTGCAAATCGCCTCCATAACTCAAAAGTAATGCAGCCGGGAACGTCACCTCCTGTCATTTTTCTGCATTTGGATGCATGGAGGCTTCATTGCTGAGGAAGAGCAGTTATTGTTTCTGTCTTTGATGATACTCCTCCATATTGGACGAATGACTAGGCTAGACTCTCTCAACCTCCACCTCTTTATTGTGCCAAAATGCTCCCTTAGATGTAATAATGCTTCCCTGCAAGCATCATAACACTGTGCAGTGGGACATCTTACTGATTAAAGAGAAAAGAGTCATACAACCACTATTAGTTTCTAAAAGTTTACAGAATCTGTTTTAGAGCCACATTCAGGTGACCTATGTGTGCTGAATGTGTCTAGTTCAGTCAACCATCAAGTTTGGTATCTTGTTTCTACAATGTTAAAGTGATCATGTTGGAGTTTTTAAAGAACGGTATAACATAATAAAACATATTAAAAATAAGAGAAATATATACACATGTAGAGTAACAAAAAACACGCCTGCTCGAAAAAACCTATCTGATCTCCATTATTGTAAAGTGAAGAAAAACTATAGAGGTTCTTGCATATAAAACTGTGTTTTGTTCATTTGTATTCAGTCTCTCAGACCCAATGCTTTGTAGAATCACCTTTTAGTGCATTTACAGTTCCAAGACCTTTAGGGTATGTCCCTGAATTATTTACCTACTTCTCTTTGCAGAAATGGTGTAGGTCAGTCACACTGGAAGAGGGCATCTGTGAACTTTCATTTTCAAAATTAAGCACAGATTCTGAATTATATTTAGATTTGGGTGATAGCTGTGCCATTTTAATATGTGAGTTTTCTTTTATTAGTGATTTTCCAGAGAGAACCTTCTCCTCTGTCCCAAGTCTTTTGCAACCTCTTGGAGGTTTTCTTCCTGGATTACTATGACTTTAGCTCCATTTATGTTCCCATCAGTTCTGACCAGCTTCCCAGTCTGTGCTGTCATGATGAAACCAACATGTTTTTTGATACAGATGATGTGTTATGGGTGTTGTACAGCGACAGTGTTCGTTTTCCACCGCACTTGGAGTTTTGCAATGCAGACTAAACGCAACAAGTTTCATTTTGGTTTTATCTTACAAGACACCCATTCCCCACATGTTTGGTGAGTTTCCTACAAACTTTGGTAGATTTGCAGTTGTGCCATGCAATTTATTTATTTATTATTTTAAATATCTGAGACACATAACATTAGGTTTATTTTAGTTTTAAACCATAATGACAGAAAATGACATATATAGATGGGTTTGTAATGAATCTAAAACATATCAGTTATCTTTGTCTGATTTGACAAATAAAATAAATCAACTTTCAGTTACATCCTAATTGTTTGAGGTGCATCTATTCTTTAACATGCAAAGCTTCATTCCAATGAGTAAATCAGACACTCAGCTGACTGTTTCATGTTCCCTGTGAATAGCCATGTAGATATTATAATTGCTTATTGTAATCTATGTAGCTTAACATTCAATAACAATTGAATGTTGTTATTGCCCCACCAATAACAACATTCAATTGAATCTGGGAAGATATAAAACCTCCCTTCACAATAACTACATTTTGTGGTGGATCTCTGGTGAAATGTTTTGCTTCTGTTATTCCTTAACTGTTAAAAGAAACATCTTTATGGCGACTAGTCAGTCCACAACACTGTTAAACTTAGGCTAATAATTCTAAAATATCATTGTTTGAAGCTACGTAAGATGATTGGTCACACTGCAAAATCTGAGAATACTCATTTTTTAACCTTTAGTACAGAGAACTGCCTAATACCAGAGAACAAGGACAGAGTGTGTACTGGTATTTCTTAATTAGTAATGCTGGCGATTATGTAGCTGGCAGACAGGTTAAGGAAATCAGAGGGTCAGGACAGAACTCCTCTCTCTTTGCCAGGCTAATTAATTCACCATGTTTCTTGCTCTCATCGCCTGCAGCCCAATATGACTTTAACATTGTGAAGCTCCGTGGATTTGAAGTGAAAAGCATTGTCTCACCACATACGTCTCTTTCTTCTTTACGCACCTTCCATTTATTGTCTAACATGTAATCTGGCAATAATATTTGAAACAGGATATGGTTCCAAGTAAGGAGAGTGTTTGCATTTCGAATGCAGACTAATCCGTTTATAATTACATATTGAAGAAATGGAATGGTGGTCCGACTGTTTGAAAGAGTAATCCCCCTCGCGTGCATAAACATGAGCCAATTTCATCAATAGGTCCAGCCTTAGACTACTGGATAATCACCTGGGGCGGAGAGTATTTTGATACACCCACCCTGACCCCTTTTCTTCTGTAAATAATTCCTAGAAAGTTGAAATCAGAGAAGCCCGAGCAACATTAAATTATCTTCAAAGGCAGGCATAAAATTGGGAAGTTCGTCCATGTAGTCAGGAAATGAACCTGTGTTTCTGTTATAAAAGAACAACAATAGATTGAGTGGCTAAGTAACAACCTTAGTGAAAGCTGTCTGATACAAGTTATTTTGTCTATACTGATTTAGCATGCCTTACCTGCTTTGTAACGCTGCCGCCACGCTTTTGGCTACTTTTGCAATGTGATTTTAATAATATCCGCTCAGGCAGTTCTGGGTAGTGGTATTGTTATGAGTGGGTTTGTGCTGAGCTCCTGACAACACATCTGTGTCTCACCTAATAATGGAACTTATTAATTAAGAAAAAACTTTGCACAAATTAAATCAATAATGTTTTTACATAATGATATCTTTAAAGTTAATTTAAACAAGCTTGTAATTTATAATTGCACTTTATAATTCTGGAAAGGTAATTTTATTAATTGACATGAACTCATTTTGTTGTCAAAAGATGAAATCCAGTACTCTGTCTTCTCTTCAGCAAAGCCACGGTGTTGTCAGAACTTGTGTTAAAAATATTTTTTGTGCTGACTTTCAAAATTATTGTTAAAGTCCAACTTTTCCCAAACTCTGTTTTGTATTAGACCAGGGGAAAATAACACATGTTTATACCTTTTATCTCTGACTAAAAATGTATGTTTTCATCTTCACAAAGTTGAAGTGTTCCAGTTAAATGTCTTTGCTGAATTGCATAATGAGAACCGGTATAATTGTTTGAGATTTAAAAGCTTTCCTTGCACGGCAGACACACTGTAAGATAACATTATTAGGGGTGCCATTAGACTACCCTGGGAGACAGCAGGTAGTGTATGAAACTGCTAAAATATGCATTATTTGCAAATCTATCAGAAGAGGAGAAAGCTTAATAATATCCACCTTTGCTATCATGCAAAAATATTTGACTGCTGTGGAAAAAAAAACTGTCTTGGTCTGTTTCTGTTGTTTATGTCATGTGGCTGAAAATGAGGAGAAAACTGTTGGTTAGACAGACTTCATTAAAACTAATGGGGCGCAAGTTATTGCAGATTGATGAGAGTCAGGATGAGATTTGATGCTGTTCCAATGCTTCCAATTTTTCTTCATGTTATCAACACGTAAATGACCCTCTGAATGGCATGGAAAACACCCAGCCCTAGCCCATGCGTAATAAGCTCAATGAGGTCTCCCATAAATCATTCTAATTGAAAGGATTCCTCCCTGGCTGCTACTTAAAAGACACCTCACAGACACAGACAGGGAGAACAATCCCTGAGTCTCCATCTGAACTCCAGATGAACTAGAGATGAGAACCCTCTTTGGCTGACTGGAGCGGAGATGACACATCAGAAGAGGATGTCATGACCCGAGAAGTTCAGATATGTAATCATTTGATTTCAGGAATGCCATTTGGAGCTTTAACATCCTTGTGGCGAAAAAATGGTTAAATGGTAACCTATTGTTGAAGAACAGACTGTAATGATTGCAATATTTCAAGTGGATTTGCATTGTGCTACAATATAAATGATAGAAAATAAGACTTAAAATGTACAAAACGATGTGTGATAATAAGTATGCTTGTGGAAATTTACATACATCTTAGATATTATGTTAAAATGTATATTTTTTTCATACTTTAAAAGTCTAAGTTTAGCTCCTATGGCAACAAAAGAGCAGATAAAAAAATATGATGGCAAGTTTTTATAGGTTTAAGTAAAGAAACATAAATTAACTCCATATCAAGACATTCCACATATATGTGGAACTTTGTTGAACTGTGTTGTAAAGAAAATACTGTTAATAAAATGTAAAAGGTTTATCCACAGATCACTGTGATTCCAAAGGGTCTTTAGTGATCCCATCAAATCTCATTATGGCCGCTTTCTTGATGGTTTTAGGGAAAGTTGTGGACTTGTGCATGATACCACAACATTAAATCTGTGTCTGTGTCATGCCCGTTTCTATTAAGCAGGTCATGATTCCTCTCCCTGTTTTAATGAAGAAGAACTTAATTTGACTCAGAAAGACTAACTTGCAGGACTCAGCAAGTTAATACACCTCTCATTATCGAACTCCTCTTTGGCTGGACATGGAAATAAGCAAAACAATCATTCATTTGTTAACTGACAAATATTTTTGTTTTGTACTCATGGTGCTTCTCTAGACCTAGCTTAGCTCCAGAACCAACTTTAATTTAAGGTGTCCCACAGGCTTCCAATTTCATCCAAACACGGTTTGTCAGCTCTTTTGCATCCTTCCTGTTTTGCATTGCTATTCGTACATGTGTGAAAGCTTTTATTAGCGTTTTACCTTTATACCCTCTTGTTCTGCACACAATGCTGTTCCACTCTGAACTACCGGTGTGCAAAGTCACAGTATCTCTATGACCTGTGTGTACTGCTGGAGCTGCTCTGTTTACAGTGAGACACCTGTGAGGCTGTCCTCATCCTGGGAATGGCTGGAGATTTATTACCTATTGATACACACCCCTCCCTGAACACACCCCCAAAAGACACCCGCAGTACATTGTTGACTCATGAATTGCGCAGCCAGGAGCCCATGAATCATTCTCTTAAAAAGAATATTCTTTCACTTCTCTGCACACCTTTTCTGTGATTTCACATCCTCTGTCAAGTAGATAAAGTACTCTCTGTGCAGCCAAATACAGAAACAGTGTTTTTCACTGCCATCATGTGTTTTCTCATTGGGGAGGAAATGCAGTGAATTGATGATGGGTGTTTCGCCACTTCTTGTAAGTTTGCCCTTCATTGTCTTGTTTTAGATTCAATTAGTAGCTGTGTCACCTGGTGTCCACACTTTTCTCTCGCTCTGGGGTGTTCTGGTTGAAGTTTGGATATCGGCCTCATGTATCCTTTTCTGTTTTCCTCTGCTTCTTTTTGTTTTAACCTTACGGAACAAGGGAAAACACTTTTAATAGTTGATGTAAATTGTGTTTTCAAGTTTTTGCCTTCACCCCACGCAATATTTAAAGCTATAGAGAGCTAGAGTTGCACTCCGCAAGTCCATCATTGAGATTCAAGACTACTCCCCTCTTGGAGTGGCACATAGTGTGAATGCAGACTTGGTTTGGAGACACAGCGAAGGTTCTCTGACAGACGTAATAAAAATAAACCTGCCTGTCTGGCCTCACTTCTACATTCATCAACCCATCTGAGTGAGCCTTCTGGGTTGGTTCAGCCTGAGAAACTCCATTTGTCACCTGCTAAATGTTGCCAATGTGCTCGGAGTCCCCCACTGCTTGTGTCCTTTGGAGAGAGCGGCTGTAGGTTTTATTTATGTTTTCGGAAAAATACACAAAAGGGAGAAAAATTAAGAGGACCAAGGGGCTCTGAGTTTTGACATTTAGCTGATTTATATGTAAGTTGAGCTAGCAGAAAAAAGGCCTATTTTCTGTGGTTTTCAATGTTGATTTACCATTTTATGACACCAGGTATTTAATCAGAGAAAACAGAAACTTTAAATGGTGAATACAAATTACTCAAAAATATCAGTGTAGATTATTATTAGTGATCTGTTTTTAGCATATTTTTAGCTTTCTGTGTTGTTAGTCTGCAATTTCTCTCTTTGGTTACATTTCTTCACACACCAGCAACTTGAATTGAAGCTACTTTGTTCAGTATTACTCTGCATTAACATTAACATCTATGGCGATCATTCATAAAGTATAGTACAAATGAGAGAGCATTAGTCTTAACAACTAGAAAAAAGAGCCATATTATAATTTCTGAAGCAACAAATAATAGGTGATCTAGCATTTTTATCAACAATAGAGTCATACATTATTTATATGGAGAGTTTACATGAGATTGCAGACACTAAGGCAGAACAGAGCAGCCATTTTATACCAGAGTCCCTTCCCAGTGTTTTATGATAAATGTTCTCAAAGTGCTCTGCATTTTACCCAGAGCGCACATAAACTACAGGGCAGCTAAAGCCATAACTCTCCAACACCCACTCAAGCAAGCACTCTAAAGAATCTCATTCAGAGTCCAAATATGTCTTCATTGTCAGATCCCGTCTTCCTGCACCAAAAAAATAACTCTTTACATATAATTCTCAAAGCTGATAGAATCACAATTTAAAATGGGATTTTCTAAGGTAATGCAGAATAATAAATTAACATATGGCAAGCAATTTTTCGTAAAGTTAGAAGTCTTCAAGCAGTAAGTGTATGCCCATGTAATCATGTTCAAAGCTAGTTTTTTAGTCTTTGCTTCAGAAGTCACCAAAAGAGCTATTTTGTAACAAACATAATTTGCAAAAGCTGACTGCCTAGCACATCGTATTTAAAGGAGATGTTTTATGTTCACAGCAGACATTTTACATCACTATTGTGACAAATATAAGCATGTTAAAATAAAGTGAGGGCAAAGGTTAAATCTCAGTGCAATCATTAATCATGTGGGATGTGGGGTTAGAGGTCAGATGACCTTCAGCTGCAAACTGAAGGCATCAAACTCGTGCCTAGTGGTTAATCAATTATTTCATAAACCCACACCTAAACCAGTTAAGGGTTTGTTGAATAAAAAAACCCTCAATTGTCAATTTTCCCACTTTCCAAATCCATGTCAAAGAGTTAATCAATCAAATAGTCAATATAGTCAATAATACTAAAATATAGTACAACCATGTGGAAATTAAACATTTTCAATATAAATGAACAATACAAAATGTAAATGTTAATAGTGGAATTAATTTAAAAATAGCATGAATAAATATAAAATAAGGTTTGACAGAGTACTGTAAATCAGGCTTTCTGTAAATCTGTCATGCTTACTATTGCCATCACTGGTTTCCTGCTCAAGTAAGACTGAATATAGAATCAAATTCTTTAAATGTTATTAAATCTGCCGTGCCATTTTCTTCCACCCCACAAAAAGGCAAAATTTATTGAAAGCTGGTCTTAAAACCATATGTGAAGTACAGCATAAACAAAGTTCCAGAGCTCAAAGAAAAATATCTGGATTTGTTAATAGCTTCAGATGTCTAAAAAAAAACTAATGAACATTAGCAATCACTGTGAGTAAAGTTTAGATTGGGCTTTAAAAAAAAAATCCTACTCGATCCGAGACCATAGACATGTGGCCAAACCTGATCCAACCCGACAAATTAGCTCTAATTAGAGTCCCGAGTTCAAAGTAAACTCAACACATTTGTTTTTTACTGCTACCAGTTTAATATTTTCCCAGGCCTCTGTTTGCTGACTTATTAGTGTACCTTCCCCACCTATTTTTTATCTTTTGTTTGACATCTCCCAGCTCCATTTTGTTGCCTGTTGTAATAGCTGGGTCAGGCAAGTGCAAATCTTTTGGGATTTGTCATTGCCAGGAGTGGAGAAGGGCGGGGCAACATGTTCATTCAGTGTGTTGTGCTTGTTACAGGACAATTAACTTCTGCACTTTATTTTCTTTATTTTCTGACCAGGGTAAACAACCTCCTCCTCTATTTAGACTAGAATAATTAGATTAACACATCTTTATACCATGCATTTTTGTTTATGGTTCTCTCTGTGGTATCTATTGTAGGCTTATTAAAAACTCACCACAGAAGCTTGACGCTGCCCGACCATCAAGCATGTAATTTTGACCCAGTCCAAATTTCAGGTTGGGTTCGGCTGGTGCTACAGATCTAAACTCTAACGATGAAGCAAAACTTCTGCAAAGTGACTGTAGATTTTGGGTCAACATTTTTCTTAAATGCTGCCCAAAACTTGATCTAAGTATCCAACATGGCATAAATTATTTTTTTTAAGATGGGGAAATTCTCATGGATAAAATGTATAATTTATCAAAAATATTTTGATTGAGCCAAAAGTCATATAGTTTCTTACTATTTTTCATAAAGCTACACCTGTGAGGCAAATGAATGTATGAGCAAATTAATGTTTACGTTTGTGTTAGTGACAATGAGAACCTTCTGATTTGTTTATGATGTTGTACAGTGACTGACTTCTATTTTTACAGCTCTGGTCTTGAATTGTTTTATTAGAATTATTGTTGAACTTCACAATAAGTTTTTCATGTCAGAATTTAAATTTGACACTCAAAGGATTATTTTGACAAACATAAAATAACCTTTTCTGTCTGAACTCTGCAGCCTAAGAAGAAATGGTCTTCTTTTCCCAAACCTCTGTGGCATGACTTTTCTTTTTTTTTTGGGAAAAAAAAAAAAAATTCCTGCATTCTTTGGGAGCTTGGTAGTCCCTAACTACATATCAATCATAAAATCAGACCCTGATCCTCCCGGAACCAGATTTGGGTGTGTTGACTCACACCCAAATCTGGGGTTTGGGTTTGAGTCAAATCTTTTGGGACCCCTGGTTCTATGACCTGGTCCTATGACCAAGGGTCTCGAACACCAAGGTTTTCTACAGTGATTATGAGAAGCGAAATACAAATCAAACAAAAACTAAACTCATAAAAAAAACTATTTTTTTTGACAAGAATTAAACAGACATGTTCCAATTCACCAAATCTGAAGGGTACAAATATACCCATATTTTTGGTTTTGGCAAGTATTGCTTCAGTCTCAAAAAATAAAAATAAAATAAAATAAATAAATAAATAAAATAAAATAAAGGAGCAATGTGACAATGCTATGCCATAGAGGGTTAAACAGATTTTCAACTTTTGGCAGATGAATTTGTCACATAAAAATGTGTCAATATATACGTTCAGTATTAAGTATAGTCTTGAAATAGTCAGGTAATGTACAGAAGTAAATAAGGGGAAATGTCTCTGTAAATTCATAATATATATGTATATATGTCATGATTTGAGTTTTTCTCTGTGTTATTTTGAGTTTTCTGTGTCTCTGAGTCTCTGTGTTGTCCTGTCTCCCCTTGATTACTCCCAGGTGTGTTTTGTCTCCGTGATTACCCTCTGTGTATTTAATCCCACCTGTGTCCTTTGTTCCTCCGGGTCCTTGACAAATGTGTGCGTCTCAGTCCAGTTTGTTCACCTTGTTGCTACCTGTGTTGAGCCCTGGTTTCCGCTCAGCAGTGCTGCCTTGGTTTTGGATTTCTGTGCCTTATTTCTTCATTAAATCATCATTATTCACTTCGACCTGGGTCTACAGCGTCCTGCCTCACCACTTCCACCACTTCATGACAATATATTTTGCATTGGTGCAATAAATATAGATTCTATTCCAGGAGTTTTCATTTGGAATGAGCAGGAGGGGCGTAGTGGCTGAATTAACTTTCCATGGATGCAGTTACACTGTAATTTACAGGGATTAGTGGCAAAGCAGAATTCAGACAGCAGTATCCTCCCAGCAAATTTCCCTAAAGATCTATTGAGCTCCTGTTAAAAAAATTATAAAAACAAACTTCAATGAACTAAACTCATGTCCTCACAAAAAAAAAAAAAAAAAGTAATTCACTTTGTCGTTTTCACAAGTCAATTGCCTTCATCACGTCAGACGTACCTGCTTTAGTTTAATGTGCAAGAGATTGTGAAGATAAAGTCTGTAGATGTGCTAATGATAGATGTTGGTCACGTTGACGTCACATGGTTTTACGCTTGGGATTCTGTCTGGGTCAGCTTGTACCACGATTTCCTGGTGGTTTTTGGATGACAAGTCAACATGGTGAGGAGATCCAAAGGCCTGTGGAAATACTGACAGAAGTGCAGTCCATTTTCTGTCCTCAAACTCAAAGGACCTCAACTTAGAGCAGTGCTGTCCTGAAGCCAAAATTCTGGAGGTAATTTCAGCAAATTTATTCGTTTTGAAAAAGAAAAAAAAGAGAAAAATTATCATTCTCAAATGTTCAACCTTCAAAACACCATTCAGTGGTCAGATTCTCATACTGATTCCTAATTTCACATTGTTCTCTTGTATTGTGAAAGTCTCGCAGGTTGCCAAGAATGTTTGAGTCATGCTATCTGTTGTAGAGAGACAGCTTTAGGGAAGGATGTGTGTGAGGAAAAGTAATGGGCAAATAAGGATTTAAACAGAACAAAAACAGAAGTTTAAGAAATTGAATATTCATCTTTTTTTTTCATATCTCATGGCTCAACTTTGTGATTCTTAGACACCAGGGCAGACTTGTCTGGACAAGTATACCATTATGCCTTACCATCTGCCCATTTAAAGATGAGTAGGTCATCCTGAATTTGAAACAAGCTATTTTAATTGGTACTTGGATGATGCATCATGTGAGACCCAAATAGATTTTGCATAATGACTAGTGCTTTAATCCCAGGCACAGCTTGTTTTTACACAAGCCAATTTTGACCTTCTTTGAGGCACAGATGATCCATAGAGATTAGCCCTTTAACTCTCCAGACCTCTGGGATTCTATCTGGACTTGCTCGAAGATCAGAAAACATAGGATCCAGGAGACTGCTTCATTAGAGTTCTGCATGTACAGATGAAAATGATTGATTATTAGGTATTTAATGAGCAGGAGAGGAATTTGTAACATATTTTTGGTGATGCTTTTTGCTTGTTTAATTGAAAACACAGACCAACATATTGACAAACATCTGAGGGCTACTTTACACCACACAAAATCAAATAATGACTGAACAAAAGTTCAAGAAAAATCCTATTGTTTCTGCTGTAACTCTAAATACCCTTGTTCCCCGTCTCCTCTAACTATCAATGCCCTCTCTGAATGCCCTCTCCTGGGACCTGAGGGAGCCCTTTAAAATGCCCCACTCTCTCTTGGCAAGGTTGTATTTCTTCATTAGTCCCTCTGGGGGCTGCCAAAGTCCCAGAGGATGTCAGAGTACATTAATTCTCATAAGGACATGGGTCCTCTCAGGTGTGAATGGCAGCCAGCAGCTGTCGACAAGGCTCTCGCAATCCTATCGCAACTCATATATCACCCACTGTACGCACACGTAGATGCACACACATGCGTGTGCAAGCGTACGCAGACATTTATACCTGCACAAAGATAGCAATAAGCGCAAAGGGTGGGGGGGGAAGGAAAAGCAGGACACATACGGAACTAGGCTGTTGAAAGAATCATCACACACAGGGAAAGATTTACACTGGAATCACTGGTATATGAGCACATCTCAATTTAGGAGGTGACCCATGATAATTACAAAAGCAGCCATATATCTTAAAGTCTTTAGGGGGGACAGAATGCCATCTCTGCTTAATTTTCCATGTGAGTAAATTTGCTTGGCGCATTTAAAGAGCCTATGTGTTTGCCTCATAGCTTCACCACAGAGCACCAACCACCACAGGGATATATCACATCATTTCTGTCTCCGTGTCTTTTTCTGTGTGTCTCTCTGTTCTTATTTTCCATAACATTGCAAGTGCTTCACCCAGATATTTTCTTGAGTAATTATCTTAAGTAATTCCTCCCATTGAGGCTGTTATTGCTCCCAGCAGACGTGTAAACAAATTACTCATATTTGCACTGTTGTCAAAGCTGTGAGATGTCCCACAAGACAATGGTTTTACATTATGAAGGTTTGCCTATTAAAGCCATTCGTTAAGGTCTTCACTCCTGAGAATGGGCAGCTTTGGATGTCACAAAATGAAAGAGGTTAGCCTCGGAAGTGAGCTGGTAATTACTTCGGTTTGTTATAGAAGACTTCACACTGGATTCAGACCTGACAGATGAGCCCTAATCCTCATGTAAACCTAGACAGAGCTGCAGAGCAGTGGAAATTGCCCCTTCTGCTTAGAGCACTGTGTAAACGTTAAAAGATATGATGGGGTAAATTCAGGGGGGTTTATGGTTTGTGCATAATGATTGCTCCTGCCTATTATTATTTTGTCATGCTGTGATTATTTTGTCATCATGGGGCCTTATTTTCCACAGTGAATGGTTGTTCCATGAATAAGTAACTTTTGCTCCTTACCAACAACTTAGTTTTACTGTGTGGCTGCTCTGTGCTGTTCCCAACTGTAGACAGATTCAGTTCAAAATAATAAAAGAACCTAATGCTGAATTGCAGTTTCAGCCT
Source organism: Poeciliopsis retropinna (assembly GCA_010277075.1). NCBI lineage: Eukaryota > Metazoa > Chordata > Actinopteri > Cyprinodontiformes > Poeciliidae > Poeciliopsis > Poeciliopsis retropinna. The sequence continues at coordinate 13,443,694 of VMRM01000006.1, read as the reverse complement.
CTTTGCTACAAACAGATCTTAAGCCTGCATAGGTTTTAATGGAAGTCCAAGTGTAATTTGTTTCTCTTGCAAGTCAACAACATCAAATGTCAAATTTAGAGCAGCAGCAATGCTTTGTTTTATGTGCACTGCTACAAGAAGAACATCTAAAAAGACATATAAAAATAATGTATGCTGCCATTTTTAAAAAATCAAAAGCCTGAATGTAAAAGCACTCACTCATATCTGATCATGCACCCAAGGAACTCTAAAACACATACCAAAGTAAAGTGTCATTGCAAGCATGATGCACATGACACCATGGATGCATCCACAGCAAGCAGTTTAGATAAGTGGAAAGTATGAATGCAGACACATCTTGTCTGTTACACCACTCACAAGTCAAAATATATTATTTCTACATTGCATCATTTTTGAGCTGTGGTGGACCTCTATAACTCCTTCCCTGTTATAACTCCTTCCCTGTGGTGGCCCTGCACCCAGAGCTACTGACGGAAACAACACTAAAACCTCTGAAGACTCTGAGCACAACTTCCTTCTCCACAACATATCAGCATAGATGGAGTGGTGTCATATTATTGTACGATTTCTCTTTTCTCAAAAGACCACGAGCCACTTCTCCTGCTCGCGCTACACTCGCACATTTGTTTTTGTTGTATTCAACTAGAGTGCCCTACACTATAGTCTGCTTCCTGCTTTTGTAGTGGTCCATGTCCATTTGGCATTTTCCTATGCATTCGGGCTCCCTTCAAACAAACCAAGACCGAGGGTTTTAGGCGGACCAGTTTGCCTTTTTTTCTCAGCATCGTAGTTCGATTGTGCATTTACACATCCTGTTTAGCAAACAAGCTAGAGTTTGATTAATGTTAACTAAGGAAGGATGGCGTGAATGCAACCTTTGATTTAGGGTTAGGGTGTATCCAAGGTGTCTAAATGTATAAAAGTATTTAGATCACAGATTGAAATCCGCATTTGAAGTCTGCAGAGGCAAAATTCATTGAAAGTGTGCTGCACCAGGATATGAAAATGTCTGGGGATGGTGCTGTACTGGTTTAATTTCAGTTTTTAGTTGCATTCTGGAGTCTACATTTGCGGTGGCCAGAGGTCTTTATCCCCAGTTTCCAACTAAACTTCCACAGAAGGAGGACCTGCTCTGCTTTAGCAGATGTAATCTAACACATCCAACATTACCATTAGTCAAAAAGTTTCCAGGTAATTATGTTCCGGAGGGAATCCCAAGCCCGGCAAAAACTAAATGTTCTCATAACCACATTTGAAACTTGTTTTATGTGATTGTTTTTTTTTTTTTTTTTGTAGAAAATATTTGGTGTGTTGAACAGCTCTTTGGACACTGGGTCTGTTCATAAATTTCAGTAATTACCATGTTGCTGTAGCACCAGAGGGTGGGAAGATCATGCATCCTACGTTGAAACGCTGTATTTACTGATTTATATAGTTTTCAGGTTTTTACTGGACTTGGGGATCTATGTCTTGAACGGCACAAAGTAAATAACATTTTACTTCATGTCATTACTTAGATTTTTACTCTGCAGCTGTTGCAGCATGAAGTTGTTCGTTTTAGTCTGTCTTTTTTTTCCTTGTACTGTTTCTCTTTAAAATATGCCATCTCTGTAGATGTGTCACTTTATTGAAGGTTTTGCCAGTAGTTTAAGTAACACACATTTCCCAGCGCTTGGTCATAGTCACAACTTTGTCCACTGTAAATCACTGGTTGATTATGTTCAAAATTGAATCTTGTGGAAGGATTTTTCATGGTTGGAGTTATCTGTCCTTATCTTTCTCTGCTAAGGTCAGATTCTCTCTTGCTTTGCAAACAGGTATTAGCCTCACCCTGACCATACATTCAGCTACAAGAATGCCCCAAATTGCGCCAAGTCGAGCTCCAGCTTTCCCACTCTGCCCATCATTCCTCCACAGACACACCAGGATCAAAGCTGTCCCATTCGGTTCTTCCCTCACCTCAGAACAAGTAAGATCAGCCACACCGTACCATTTCACAGTCTCACTATTCCACATCCTGGATCGGATTGAACTTTGTTAATCTCCCTACAGAACCTGTGTTCACACCTCCTCCTGAACACCTTCAGCCTCATTTATTGCAAATAAATCACAATGAACTGCTTCCTCTTTCCTGTCTGCATGTGGGGCAGGAAGTTGTCTCAAAACATGACAGCAGTAATAATACAGCCATATTCAACAAACTAACTGCTTCATGATGAAACTCATTTGTCACATATTTACCTATACTTAGGTATTGGCCGCTTTCTGTAGGCTCACATTTCTGATTGAAAACTGTTTTTCATTGGTCTGATGTCATATTTTAATCTTAAATGTCATGTTTTCATTAGCTGTCAGCTGAAAATCCTTAATAGGAGAGGCTTGAAAGCCTCAATTTGTCATTTTAACGGTGTAATGTATTGCAAGAAATGAACTTTCCATTAATATTCTAATTGACTGTGTTGTGTTAGACTTTGTGAGATCCACTTATCTATTTTTTGTGGACCAGATATGATATTTGATAATTTTTTTTTAGACTCTAGATCAATCCGTGGTTCACCATATGTAATACAGAATCAAAGGTGACCCCACGCAGCAAACTGAAACAATGCTCCCATTTTGGCTCAAAGTTTTACTTTTTCATCATCAAACTTTGTTCTTGTATTCCAATGGTTAATGGAGCATATTTCCCAGCCAGAATGATCTGCCACACCCTAGTCGTCATCATTCCTTGCTTTCAGTGAATGTGGACAGCCCAGTAATTTTTCTGCATTTCATTTGTGCAGTGAAGCTGGTCGGTCTGCATTTAAACTCAGGAAAAGGAAAATCAGTGACCAAATTAACCATGTGCATGCCCCAACTTAAAATAGCTGAGTAATTGTTTGTGGGATATGACTTTAACAAGCTTGAGATTTAAGTTGTCTTTAGACTGTTTGTTTGTATTTATCATTTACACAGTTTTTTTTATGACTAAGCAATTGTTCAAAAAGGGTAGTGATGGCATTTGAGCAAAATTCAGTCAGTGGAAAAGGCCTTAGAGGAAATTTGGCATAGTTGCCGGAGCAGAGGTGTTGTAGTTTATTTTATAGACTATTAGTTTTGGCCTCAGTGTTTCTCAGAGTGCAAGTAAAGAGCCAACTTCTGGGAAGGGTCTTTCATCCTCACCGTTACCTTGGTACTTTTATGCAGTGTCGGTAATACTTTGGACCATGATCCAGATACCATTGTGATGTGACTTGGTACGCCTATCAAGGTGTACTAATCAAGTCTTTCTACCTGCTTCCACACCGTCTTCCCTTTTCTACATCTATAGGGAACCCTGTTTTGACATAGAAGCCTGTCTTAAGGATGTGTAGAGTAAAGGCCAGTTGTCTTAATTCTGCTGCTCTTAATCACATCTTGCCATGGTTAGAATACTAAATGCAGGGCCAGGCAGTTATATGTTGTTTGGCTACTTTGGAAGTAGGTTTCTTTCAGTATACACATCCATCCATTTTCTATTCCTAAAATTGTGTTCCTCTGCAGCCTGTGTACATACAAGCCAATTAAAACGATGGATCAAGTGAAGCAACTTCTCCCCGATATTTAAAAGCAAGGTAGCAACTTTTTGCTGTCTCGTTTTTTTTTTGACCCAAAAACACAGATCAATTGGCAAAATTTCTGCTACTTCTCAAAATACTTAAAATATTTAGAGAAATAACACAACATTAAGAGTACCAATTTACAACTGAAATCATCCAGTCCTGCGGACAAGGTCATTTGTGACTCTTCTACAATCGTGAAAAAGGTAAGAAAGTTTGAATTTTCACCAAAGAATTAAGCCATATGCTCACTGCAAAACTCAACCAGATTTGTCAGTAGAGTCAATACTGAGCCTCACGCTTTTGGAAAACTTAGCAATTTCCATTTATTCATAGATTTTACCCTGATTCATGTGGAAATGTTTTATCATACAAGCGTATGATAAAACTTTTCTTTGAAAAAGATTAAGTATAGTTGAAATAAAGCTGATGTTTGCTTTATTTCCTCACTGTTATTAAAAAAAAAAAAAATTCTGGTCATACAATAAAATTTATCATGAAGCAGAATTATGTGAAACCTCGTAGTTGTTGACCACATATTTCACCTTGACTCGGCTGTGGCAACCAAAAATACAGTTTGCTATGATGAAAAAAAGAATTTTTGCAATTGTTTGACAAAGCACATGTAACACATGATGATGTACTCTGCGTGAGGGGAACACTTTCAAAGAGTGTAGTTTCACAGCCTTACCATGGAGTACCCTGGCTGACTCTAAGGCTCCCCACATTTCAGCCAGGCATCCCAGGCACAAAGCAATTGATTTTGGCAATAGTTTGAATAAAGATTGATGAAATGAGAATGGAAAGGACCTTGCTGGAGGATCAACCATGCAGTAACCCCTGAGCTTTAGATGCCTTTGCCAAGAAAGTACTCACAGTTATTCTAGCGTAAGGGGCAACGAGATTAAACCCGATAGCTTCCACGCAGAGTACTGGGGGTGGGGAATCCATTTTATAGAGAAATTACATGACCACTAGACTGTGGTCCTACTGTTAATTAGAATCTTGTCTAAGATCTAGTTGACTGTGGTCTGGAATGATGAAGGAAGAAAGGAGGCGCTAAGAGATGAGATGTATCAAAATTGTAACAACAGGCTTTGATTCCCAAGTACCAACTGTGTGCGATCTAGTATTTTCTTCTTTACATCACAGTTTTCTTCCATTAAATTAATATGAAACTGTTTTGCAATGATTGTTAGTTGTGCAAAAAGCTAATATGCAGTAATTAGCACTTATCAATGACTTTCCCTCAAACTTTCTTCAACATGTCCCTAAGGGTGTCTTTGGCAATTGAGAGTGCTATATATCTGCAATTACCAAATTATAGATTTGGCCTATCAGTTCTTTCACAAACATCACTTCAGCATAAACGTCTTCAAGGAGGCTTCTCCCAGTTTCTTATTTGCCAAGTGCATGATGTGTCATTATGAGGTATGTATAAACATTGTTCTTTCTTTCTTCTCTATTCAGGGGCTTTCTCCAACTTGTCAGAATGCTGTGTTCCCAGAAACAATCAAAGACCTTTTTTTTTTTTTTTTTTTGCAATTTTGAACTATCTGCAAACATAATATCCTTCCTTCCTGCTCCGGCAAAAATTATGCTGACTCTGCCTATTTTTTAGTTTCCTGTTATAAGGCAATGGTCCCCAACTCCTGTCCTCAACTTGTGTCTTTTATGTTTGCTCTTTTCATACATTTTTCAACTCTGTTATCTGATGAGTTTTGCAAGTGCCTGTTAATGAAATGCCGCTTTAAATTATACCAATAACTCAATAAATGTAATTTCTAATATAGCAAATATATGATTCAGTCTACAAATCACAACAATGCTACACAAAAAGATCTTGGAAGAAGTTGTTCAAAACACGTTGTAAAACTAAATGTTTAAAAATTCTAAAGTCTCTCCACTACTTCTGTCTGCGACACAGAACCATAAGTCAAATATATTTCTCCTTTGTTGGGATACTAAATTGAATATATGGATTGTTTGAACTGGTTTCAAATCCATTTCTTAAACCCATTTCTGTGTAGTCAGGCCACAAAGGACCTCACTTTCATTAGAAACAGAAAAACAAACCGAGACAAGCTGGTTGAACTAAAAGTATTTTACGTCTTTAAAATGTTTCCTTGCTTCTATCCTGACTTTATTTTTAAACCTTCCTTTATTTTCATAATGGTCATACTCAGCTAATTTTGGCAGTTTCTTTCTGGTATTTAAACTAAATATTGCATAACCCGGCCTTGCAGCCTGTGGAGCCTGTTTAATAACCCAAAGGAAAGCATGAAACTCTCTGCTTGTATTAACCTAACTGCTCCGTTTTTCTACTTTTTGCACACACCAAAGTCCTTCTCCCTAAATCTTTCCTCCTTTCTTTCTTTCTTCCTTTCTTTCTCTCTTTCTTTCCCTATTTTAAACAATTTTATGCCAACTCTGGTGCTGGGTTTGGATTCTGTTTGCCCAACTGCATGGATTATTTACCAGGGGTAAAGTAAGTCCCATTACACTTTTTTGAAAAGACACAGAAGAGGAAGAAATGGGGAAAGGGAAGGGAGAGGGTATGTAAATCCACTGTCAGCCAGCGCAAAGGAAAACTGAAGGTACTGGGCCACTCCCCGGACAGCCCTGTTAAACCTTTGGGACAAATCCAATGAAAGCAGTGTATTAGTATGCAGAAAAATAGTCCCCCACATAGTTCATGAATCTTTCTTCTCACAAACACCAGTTCCTTCTCGGTTTTTCTCTCCACACTTCCATGATATATATTCCATGCCTCTGTTTCCTAATGCTTTTCTTCTGCTTAGAAGAAAAGCAAAAATGTACTGACTTGTGCATCTGACTTCCTTGTCCTTCAGGTTACGGTATGTTTTAACAAGGTGAAGTTCTCAAGTTTAAACCCAAAGGCACCTGTGGCATCTTGAAACCTCACTGCTTTTTAGTTTCCTTTTTGCAGGGGATACATCTGGATATTTCCTTACTTATGCCCTGTCAGCACCACAGTAGTTTAACATCTGTTTCTGATTACATCTTCATGTTTCAGGCTCGACAGACACATATGCTGAAAATTTGCCTGCTATGTGCAGTTGTTGTTAATAAGATCACTTAAGACAAAGCAAACCAACAAAAAGTACATCTTTTCAATGTCTTGCACATTTAAAAAAATCTTATTCCAAGACTACGCTTGTGAGTCCTCAAACAGAAATACACATTCAAGAGCCCTCCCAAAACAAAAATGGACTTCTGAGTAAGTATTGATAGATAAAGCTCAATTGGAATGATATGCCTTGTAAATTTATGCTTGAACTCCAGTTTGTTGTCTTGGTTATGTATATGATATTATTTCCTCTGAGCCTCTTTAATAAAGTGCATACATTTCTTTAAACCTTCTTTATAGTGGGGTATTAAAAGCAAAGAGCTCTGTTCTAATCCAGCTGGGGTATTGCCCCTGACACTAAGTGTCTTTACACAGCAGTGACATTAGCTTGTTTATTGGTTGCAGGGGCGTAAAGATGCTATTGTTTTAATTGCTTGTACATGCTCCTGGGATCCATGGAGATTAGAGACTGCGATGCCAGCATATTGGAAATGGGATCACAAAAAGCAACTCAAGAAAGCCAAACTGTACATTAGCGATATTTGATTTGTTTTGCACTCAGTTGACAAGATTGGCACAAGCAATTACATATCCTTAATGCATTGAGAGAAATCATGGTACATGTCAAAGATACTTGAAATATGGAACTGTGTATTTTATGTGATATGTCATATTAATCATCTCTGGGACAGTAACTTGATCGAGTTTGTCTGAACCTTCACAAAAACCTGACATATTGGGGAACATGTGTACCTTCACTGTATAAAAAAATATTTTAAAAAATCTGTTATTTTTTATATTAGACCAATTTCCCCTGCTTTTGGTCAGATAAGATTCCCAAAACGGTTTTTATTGCGAGTTACCACACTGATGGGAAACTTTTAAATAACATTTTTCCTTTTGTTCAAATTCACACATTTACATCAGACCCAGTGCCAATGGCACTGGTTGTAAATGACGTCAAAATGCTAAATTTAGAACAGTGCTCTGCTCATTCGCCACCACTATATTGGATTTAGACAAACAGTAGTTTGACCAAATTTAGCGGTCACGCCAGTGTGGTGAACAAGTTGTGCTATTCTCAGACAAATTATTGTAAGAACAAAACACTGCTGCTATGGTGTTTGCTGGAGTGACTCACAACAAGGTGATTGTGACCATATGAAGGGATTTTTATATATTTTTTTAATTGCATGAACCCCAAAGTAATGGAGTAAAATGTCAGTTTGTAAGGGAGAGGAGTTTACTGTAGAAAATGTGACCGAAGACACCTACATGCTTTTTATTTTTTATTCAAAAGGGGCCAGGAATTGACTTTAAAGACCCAGTACCGACAACTTCAACGTCTGTTCAGGTGTTTATGAAAATGCCAACATAAATGACATTCCTCATCTTCGAACCGTAAATACACCACATGTGGCAACATATCATATTCAGATAAGTATCAGACATGAATGAGATCCCGCCCATTTAGGTATTACCCCCAAAATATATAATTATTGCAAGTATCTATGCCCTCTGTTCTTTACTGGGTTTTTTCAACAGTTACAACTGTTTAATCTGTTACTAATGTGCCATGATTTTTGAGCCATCTTTAAGCTGACTATAACATATATGCTACATATGCAAGCAAAAGAACAATGAGTATGTTCAGCCATCATTCTATTCAGGAAGGGCATGGGGTCTGTGAACCAGAAATTGACAAACAAACAAACAAAAAAAACACATTATGTGAAAATACTTAAGAAGCATCTTAAGACATAATTCAGGAAGCTTTGGTTTGAATGGATCTTCCAAATTTGCAGTTTTACCATACTATCAGGTAGAAATGTTGCAACGTTCTTTCGTGGCCAAGACAAAACTCCAATCTCAGCCCAATAAAAATTTTTTGACCAAAGATGGAAAGGCGTTTGTATGCAAGGCGGTCTGCAAATCTGACTTGGTGTAAGCAGCCTGTCATGGGGAAAGGACCAAACTTCCAGCAAACTATTATGAGAAGATAATGGCAGGATACTCAAAATGTTTCACCTAATTCATAAAGACAAATTAAGTAAAATATTTGTAATCCTTAGATATAATTGATTTTATCCATAAATTGGTCTTTTTCAATATTGTGGTATTTGAAAATCATATATATTTGGCTAATCCTAACTGACCTAAAACGGATAAAGTCTGAGAAAAATGGCGATCACAGTAAATAACTGGTTTCTACTGTATAACACCTTACAAGCTTTTTGTAAGAATATGGTTTCATGTTATCTGCTTCATATGTAAATTAAATACCTTCTGCATCCCATTAGACCCACCACATAACAGATGCTTGTCTTTTTGCACTCTCAGTCTTTGCTCCCTTTGGCGCTTCTTATATTTCTGTGTATGCACATGCTGATCTTTTGACCAAATCCCTGATGTGTGATATCAGGCATTAGAGTGTCGGCGAGGGGCAGAGGATGTCGGCAGCTTTAACAAGTTCCTGAGAGCTTTGGGCCTTTTCTTACGTGCCGCTGGGATAATTTCTCTGTGTTGCAAAGAGGCTGCTTAGTGCTTTGAATGTGACTTGTGCCTTCTCTCTGTCTCATCAAACCCGAACCAGAGCCCTGCACCATTCCTCCACCACTAGCTATTTCCCCTGTTCCACACAGACCTGCTAGAGCAGCTGGCTCTGTAACTCATCTGCCTGCTCTTGGGGGATTTGTCACTACTCAGTTAATAAGGGTCCTACCTCACCTTTTTACCATGGGGACAGACATTTAATGAAGTGCCTAACAAGTGGCCCCACAGACGTATGTTGACTGCCCTCCAGTTGCTCTGCTCACTTTCAATCCCAGAGTCTTGCTTGCAGGCACTCAGTGTGGGTGAGGATTTCCCAGGCAAAGCATTGTTAGGCAGGAAGTGGTGAAGGAGAAGGGAGGGAATGTTAACTTGTGGAAAAGGGAGACACGGAGGCTGCATTACCATGACAGCCATGTGGTGCTGTGGCTGCTGGGGCGGAACACTATGGGCAAAGGTCCCACATAACAGGCCCCCTCAGCTGCCTCCAGAGCAAATGAGCTGCCAGGCCAGACTAATGGAGTCCTAATTGGTGTTTAGGAGAGAGGAAAAGGTGAGGGAGTATCTACTGGCAGTCTGATGTTAGCAAGATGAAGCAGCAAGCTGCTGCATTTGCTAATTCAGTTAAACAAAACAAGAAAAAATGTATTTGTGCAGACATAGCCCTGTTCATTGCCCTATCATTATTCTATAAACTGCTAATAAAATACAGCCATGAATTGCAGGTATGTCCATTGTAATAAGTTAATTGTTCTTGCAACAAAAATGATGCAGACAATTAACACCTCATAAATGTTAACTTCCTGTAGTTGTCCTTTATTTTTTTCCACTATGGATCTTTTGTCTCTGTAATAAAGATATGATGATGATGATGATGAATTCTTAAAGATTGCTATTTGTTACGTATGTGAATAGATGTGATTGCTGATTGGTTTTGCCATTATGAAGCAAATTATAAGGAGCAGAATAAACAACTATTCAGAGCCCTCTATCAATCACACCTTATTGGATGAGACAAAGTGTTGCTTAGAAAGTGATTGAGCCTGAGGATAAACAGGCACTTAAACCCTGATCCCAGGCCTTTAAACTTTATACAAATATGGAGAAAGGGTCCTTAGGTGTGGATTCTGTTACACACTTACTTTAAACAGTACAGTGAGGAAGAAAAGGGGGAGGAACATCCTGACAGAATATCAACTTCTGAAACAGGAACCTTAGCCAACACACTGGGGTTGTGAGTTGTATGGAACGGCTTTTGTGAATGGACAAAGTCCCTGGCTAATACTGATTTGGTAGATAGTATGACGTCTGCTGGGATCCAGGACTCGGTGGGCTAAGGGGAACAAGGACTGTGATGACTGTCTGTCTGCTTCCTGCTACTAATCCACCACATTAGCTGTGTGTGTGTTGCCCTATTTATAGCCTGGCCAGGATGTGAATAACCTGTCTAGTTTCACTTTTCATACAGACGGTAATTTTAGTCTTCTTTTGCTCTATATCCCAGTCTTCTCCTTCACTTAGAGTGCTGATGGGATGAAGGATAAAGCAGACTGTACTGTTCTCTTTGGTTAAAGTTATGTAGTGTTAAATAGCTTCCTAGACTCAGTTCTGATATTTGTATTATGTTGGAAAAACGTCTTGTAAAATACTAGGTACTTTATAATAAACCGCAATTCAACATTTGTTAGCATTTTAAAAAATATGACATAGTCTAATTAAAATGATTAGCAAATCATCTTGGAAGATGTGTTTTTTTTCTTTTGCTCTTTGCTTTGATTCAGAATCAAACTGCAGACAGCCACATTAAGGATGAATAATGTCTTAATATAGGGTCCCTGCCCTTGTGCTATCTCATAACACCCTTTTCCTTCCATCAATCCATCCATCCATCCATCTGGTCCTGTCCGGTTCAGTCCAGTCCATCCATTTTCTTACACCCTTGTCTCTCGTGGGGTCAGGATGGGTGCTGGTGTCTATCTCCAGCGAACATTTCGGGCAAGAGGTGGGGCTATTTCTTTCATCTCAATACGACTGTTTTTGTCAGATTGTTGAAAATCAGACCATTGTATTCCAGCAGGGGAATAAAACAAATATTGAGACTGGTTTTGAAATGGATAAAGCAAGTTAGCAAAAAGTCTCTGGAATGATGCTGACCTCAGTCCAAATGGTTAAAAGCCAGGTCAATGTCAGGAAAGTTTAATGTCAGTTTAAATTAGACCCATCAATAAAAGTAGCGAAGTATCAAGCCAGAATTATGCCATAAGCTTGTTTATGGCTTCAAATGGCAAGTGGTCAAGATGCAACTTACTCAGGACCATTTTAATCAAATGATTACAGGGGCTTATGGCTTTATTTGTGCGTGTGTGGTTGTGTGTTTTTGAGCCACTTATGCTAATATAAATGTAACTTTTTGTTTTGAAATTTAATGGAACCATTTGTTTAATGATAATTTCACCTCATTAAAAGAAATCATCAAATTTAAAACCCCCAAAATATAACCTTAATGCCCATATGTAAGCCTCTAACTTGGAAGGCTTACATATGCCTTCAAAGTACAAGTACTCTGTACTTGTACTTTGATATAAGTACTCTGTAGTTATATCAAATCAATCAGATCCTCAATGCTGATGATAAAGATTTGTCACTGCTTGCAAAATCTCTTGTTAACATTTCTCAGCATTTGGATTGACCTCCCTAATGACAAGACTTTTCTTTTTTCCCCCAGTGATAGCCATTCCACCAAAAGCTTTTTGGAACTGGCAGCAAGACTTTGGGAAGAAATTCATGGGCAGACCTCAGAAAAGTATTTTCATTTGCCAATGTTGCACCATTTAAGGTGAAAAAAAGAGAAAGCTTCTCAACAATAAAGGAATTGCTGTATAAACATAAAGTAATGCATCACTTGCCACACTACAACAATGGTTGCACTATCAAAGTGTTTAAGGAACCATAACATTCTCTAACCTATAAATGAATATCTTCTAGACTTAGACTTTTCTGCAGATATGGCTGCTAATCTCTGTGCTCCTCTTCATTAAATGCCCGGATGTTTATTATACAGCTTTTATTTTATGCACCTCTTTTCTGTTGACACAGCATCGCTTTTTTTACACCTCTATCTTGGAACAATCCCTCTTGGTGCATCTGCAGCAGATTAATCAAAAACTTCTCAGGAACTTCAGAGGAGCTTAAATCCTCTAATCATGCAGGTGTGGGAAAATGTTATGGGTCCCCACCCACAGTTTTGAAGTTCAGCCAGAAAAGTCTCATTTTTGTGTTCTACTTAAAACCCGAAAGGAAGATCAATGAGAATGCATTTTGCAGCCAGATGGAAACAAATGTATGAGAGCATTCTGACAGCATATATGTGCACACAGACACAAAAAGCCAACAATCCCATTTGCTAATATTGACATGGGTGTCCTGGCTCAATCTTATAACAAGGATTATTGTCTACTGAGATCCCATTTCATTAGGCCAAAACACACAGCTAAGGCTGTAGGGTGGGGTTGATGCAGGAACTTTGGCCTTTTACTTTCAATACTTGACTTGGAGAAGCAGTCCAATCAGAGGCTTTAAGGAGGTTCAAAGTGTGTCCAAGTCAATAACATGAACTTCACGTAGAGGAACCAAGGCACACACACACACGCCGCACACACACACACAAACAAAACAAACATCCGCCGAAGATAATTTAATTCAAGTTCATTTGGCAGAATTGCACAGTGAAATTTCCTATTAAAAACCTTTTCTTGAAATATATCCTGTATACATATGTAAAGGCAGTCCACCACCCTCTATGTGGCTCCCCTCCAGATTATGTATTGATTCCTGATATGAAAAGCTCATTACATAAACAGAAACAGCAAGCAAATGAAAAAAAGCCAGCAAACCTTTGCATAAATCCTTTAATTCAATTTCCAGTGCTGGTGGTTGGAGGTTCTTTTTTTAATTGAATCCATTGCTGGTGGTGGGATTTGCATGCGCGGGAGTGGGTCCTGTCCCAGATAAAGTGCCATTGATCCTTATTAAACCTCACCTCTGGCCGTGCTGTGGACTAACAGGGAAAATTAAATGTGTTCATGGTGCATATACTTACTGCCCGCAAGGCAGTTCTTTGAAAACCAGTAAAGACAGAAGGAGAATAAAAGAGATAGGAGGAGGGGGGGAGAAAATAGAATTATCATGAAATTAATTGACTAAATTATTTGAGCCTTGGTAATTTTTATTCTCCTGTTTCGCATAAGGCGTTCTTAAGGCGTTCATCAAAGTGATCCCTCCTGGATTTTAAACAGTGCTGTTAGGCTGAGTCGTAGAGGCCCCGAATGCTGGAAACAGACACTTAAAAACTGAAAACAAAAAAACAATGTATGGTAATGGAACTTAAAGAACAAAGCTACCTGCAGTCTGAAGCATGCTTTGAATCATTTTCTTTGATTCTATATTTCAATTAAAAAAAAAAAAAACAGGTTATAAACACATTTATCTAAAACTTTCACTCTTTTTTTCAAATGTGCTAATGTGCTCATTTAAACAGTAAATTCAAATCAGTCATTTTAATTTCTACAGAAAAGAAAATAACAAACAAAAACAAACACTGAATCACAGAAAAAAAACATCAGTCGGCCTGGTCGTCTGTTTTCTGAGCCAAGTGTTTATCCCCCATGCATAGTAATGTCCACTCAGCAGAAATGTTTAACTGTATTGAGTTGAATGTTGTCCTTTCCTTTGGGCATCTGTGCCTTTTATGGCTGCAGTAGAGTGTGTGCGTGCGTGCATGTGCGTGTGTGTGCACGTTCACATCAGGTTGCTGTGCTTTGATTGAGCGCTTATGGATGGATGCTTAAACAAGCTGCAGTGAGATGGGAATCAGAGTTTGCATGTCCAGTGGGCGCCGACAAGCTAACAGTGATACTATTAACAAGGAACACATACAGGTTTACTTTGCGTCCTCAAGCAAATGAACTCAAGCAAGTGTTTGAGTTCATATATATACTGTAATATGGAAATAAAAATAACAAAATGAATAAAAATAAAGAATGCAATATGGGAACATGCAAATCTAATGGCTAATCAGTTATCTGTCAAGCTGAATACACAATCTTTAAAAAGTCAGATATGTTACCTTCAAGCATTGTTATATTAAGTGACAGATTTGATTTATTATTAAGTTAGAAAAACCAGAAATGGTGTCAGCTAGAATTGTGACTTCTTTTATCTGAGTCGCCTTTTCCCTGTCAGTCTCCTCGACTCTGTCAGTCCTGATCTTGTTGATCCAGTGTTGAAAGCTCTTTGTCACCTACTGTTCTTTTAATGTATGGCTCTGTTTAAGGTGGATGATTGTTTTTCGTTGGTCCCTGTCTTATTGACCTCAAAGTGCAGTTATGGAATTGTTAAATACCAGGGATGCATTATTGCTATTGAATGTTACTGTAATTCTTTTTTTTTTTTTTTCTTTTTTACAATATACAGGTGTTTTTTGGGGGTTTTTTTTGTTTATTTTATTATTAAGCTCTCTTTTAGAGTTAGAGTTCTGCCTCTGCGACACATTTATTAATTCACCTGCCTCACCTGGTTTAGAATGCCAGCGGTTGGCTGATGGAAGAAGAGAAATAAGCCATCCCTAATGGAGGCAAATAGTGGAAACATGTTCCATTAGAACTGATTACTACTAATTAAGCTGTTTTCACAGCTTGCTGATTCCCTTTAATATGCACAACTGCATCACGCGAAGAGCTGAATGGATGGGGAGAGACGTTCAGAGATTTTCTAAATCACAGAAAACAGATTAAAATGGTTATTCAAAAATAATCGCAAAATTTCAAGCAGCTCATGCACATAAAATGGGGACTCAAATAAATTGGCAGTTTAGTAGGTATGTAAAACAAGCATGAAATCAGACACAATGCAACCTTTCTAAATCAAATCTGAATGATGGGCCACAGTGAAGTGACAGTGACTGATTGCACACCTCTTTATTTAGCCCTTGAAAACTCAGAAACACGTCAAAGACACTCAGTAGCCCAAGAACATTTCTGATTGTGAAGGATCAACAATAACACCTTATTTTATTTTGCAACACAGAGACAGATAAAACCTTCATGACACATGTACAGTAGTTTTTTCCCCCTGCATTTGTCAACAAAAGTAGATTTTTTTTTTTTCCCAGTGTGACCAGAGTCTTGTGCTAGTGATGTCCGGGTCCGGATCATGGTCAGGGTGTGACATCTTCCCTCTTTGGATTGTTTGGCATCTCTGTGCAGAACTGAAAAGGAAATAATGAGAGCAATTATAGCAATTATGATATACGACCAATACAATTAAATCAAGTAACTACTTTAATTTCAGCTTTTATTCCACAGAGTTGTAAAATGACACCAAACAACCTGCGTTTACATTTTCCTCACTTTTAAAAAGATTTTTCTTCTAATCACAGAAAACAGCAGATTTTTTTCTTTGTTCCATTTACTTGTGATGTGTCAGTTTCCACATCAGCCATAACTTGTGTTGTTTGAACCTTTGTTTTCCTCCTCTCCATATGCATATTCAGACTGTTGATTAATCACATTTGGGGAGGTAAGACTCAGAATGAAAAACAGGGCTGTCAGCCCCATTTAGACAATGCGCGCGCGCGTGCGTGTGTGTGTGTGTGTGTGTGTATTTGTGTTTTCTGTTTTTTCCTGTTGGTGGATTGTTTTGTTCATTGTTGTTAAAGCAGGTACAAAGTCTTTTAAGTATGCATATGCCACTAAAAACCATAACCGGGAGATTTATCTACTGTTCTACAATAACATCTTTATTTTTTTGTTGTTTTTTTGAACCCCCTGCTTTGTCCACCCCGTGGTTCTCAGCCCAAAGACAGTCTATCTGGGGGGCTTTGAATCAAAGAGAGAGTTTTAGCTGCAATAAAAATGGGGAGGGAACTGAGGCTATTAGTTTTGCTCTTAGTTTATCATAAGGCGTTTTGGTTGCACCGCATGATTTCCTTCTCAAGGTGTTCAATACACACTGAAGGTTGCTTTCTTTAATTTCCCTTAAGCAATTTCAAAATAAACCATGAAAAATGTGCTAATGAACATGTATAGACAAGTGGATTGCTTTTAACATTTTCTGAGATTTTTTTTTTTCAACTTTTGTCCAAATATTTAAAAAATGACAGCAATGATAAACACATTAATCACTGCAAAACAGCTATTAGCATGTATCTCTGTCTATTGTTGTTCTGCAAAGCTACCCCCACCGTCATAGCCTGTCTGCAAATGTTTTATGGCCTTCTGAGAGGTTGGCAGGATGGTGGAAGCCTATGGAAAGACAACAGTTTGATCCACTCAACCAGGAGACACACTGAAGAATTAAAAGACACATAAAACAAAATGCTAGTGGATATTTACACCATCATACTTCGATCTGAAATTTATATTTGAAAATACTGTTTAGTAAGGTTCCTCTCAGTAGATAACATACTTATAAATGAGTTTAAAATAATCAGATGTTTTTGTGAAAGATACAGAGCAGAAGTAACAAATATAAATAAAATCCCAGGAAATTAAATTGATTGTGTCCAAAATAAAATTTTAATTATTTTACTAGCTGCAAGTTACAAAACAATTTCAATATGTAATGTGTTATTTGATCCAATTATCCCAACGATTGGAATTTGACATTGAAATGATTCAAAACATATTAAAGAAAAAAGTTTTCTTATTGCTTTGCAATGTGATCACAACATGGACAGTTAACCTCAAAATTAGCCTCAAAATCCAGACTTGGATTTAAAATAATCTTTTAAATTTAATAACATATTTATTCCAACTGACATAAATATTAATGCTTTGATAAGTCCCTGAGAAGGGAGGGACAGATTTGGGTGTTGGCAAGAAGGCCTTCAACGTTACAGACTTGGACCTGCTCACCAAATATAAACAGAAACAAGCAACAATCCAATCAAAATCATAAAAGTTTATTTGCCCACTTGTCAATATGGATTGTTAGAAGAGTATTAATGATTTATTTTTGGTTAAAATGTATATAAAAACAACAACAAAATATTAATATTAAAAAGTTATGTGGCATTTACTTTGTTTTATTACCTTTTCACGAATGTCTTCATTTGTCATCCAAAATAAATGTACTGATTACATGAAAATTATTTTAAGTCTTAGTGTCACATGGGTGTGAATTAGTTACAGCGTTAACTGATCCTGGTGTGGAGAACTTATCTTTTGGAGTTAAGTTTATCATGAAATGAAGTTTAAATCAATTATTTGGAAAAATGACCCTGTCTTGTGTCCACATGCTGGTCCTTTTAAAAAAACTAGATTTCATAAGCAATTGAGCTGTACAAGATGCTATTCATTTCATTTAAGTGCTGTGCTTTGATTTGCTAAGATGCTGTTCACAGACTTGTAGGATATTTTTCTCGCCCTGAACTTGCAAGTTGAGCTGTCATATTAAGCCTCTGTGCTCACTCACTTAGCCTGCCAGGCTCTCTGGGGCGCCCCTGTTTGTCTACACCATTGTTCCGGTTCAGTAGAGAACACAACAGGGAAACGAAAGGCTCAATGTTCATTCCTGTCAAGAACTCCTTCAGTGATCCTGTAAACCGTCCTCCTTCGCAATCCCATACACACACACACGCACACACACGCATACGCATGCAGAGCCGGGAAGCTGTCTGAGAGCCTGACTGCAGCCTCTTCCTCCTGGAAGCGCTTGCACTTACCTACTGCGGTTTTATTCATTATTGTTCCAATTAATATGTTTTTTTTAAGACCCCCCCTGATCTTGGCAGCAAGGACTGCTATAGCTGTATGACATTAGTAAATTAACAACAGAGCACTTTGTGGTAGTTAGAAGGCTAATAAGGACAGACTTTGAGGTTTGAGGTGATTGCACTTCAATGTGATGCTTCTGCTGAGTGGGCTGGAAAAGACATCGGTGTGCTTTTAGTGTGATGGCCTCAGTTGGGGTGACAGTTGCAGAGGGACACCAATAGAGGGCATTGTTGTTCAACTACATCTAAAAGGATGCCAGCGCTTTGTTTATGTAGGCTTCCAGGAGTGCAGTTGTTGTTCTTATCTACTGTAAATCTGATTGAATCTGACAGTTTTGTTTGAATACTAACTTGAGCTTCAGTGTGTCAGTGTTGTGTTTTCTCCATAGTCAGTCAGCAAATGCAATGAGTAAACACTCAGTCCTTGGTTTCTCTGAAAAAACAACTGAGTTGCCTAATATAATGAATTCATGTGTGATGGAGATTAAAATGATCCATTTAATCAAGCCCCAGCCACTTCTCATGTGTAGGAATTAAAAATAAAACATTTTCTTTCGACTTCACAAAGTTTCTGTAAACTCTTTTAATTCAAAAACAATATTATGCTCAGTACATCTTAGCAAACTCGTACAGATACATCGATTCATTTTGATTTTTTTTTTTTTTTTAAATGGTATAGAAATGCTACAGCTAAACTATTCTGAGTATGCTCAGAATTTCACAGTAGTCTCCTGTACAAAGAGTTAATGGACCTCACAACTTAGCAAAATGTCAAGATGTTTAAGATCTGATCTTATTTCGACTGATGTCATTTCATTTTGGGGTCTACCAAGACCTTGGGTATTGAAAGCATTGTAGAGAGACAAATGACATGTGAAAGACTAATCTGGGAATGAAAATGTAAAAAAAAAAAAAAAAAAAAAAATCATGTCACGCTTGCATAAAGTCATTTTCCAATACTGACAATAGTACATTGAGGCTGTTTTCACATTTCTGTTCAGATTCAGATGGTTTGTAATCATACAAGCATGTGTAGAGAGTTGTACCAACACCAACAAGCATACAAATCAATAAATAAATAAATAACAATGCATACATTTTTTGCCTGGGATTTAATGTGAATTTTTCACATTTCATTTAAATTTTTCTTTTTGTATATTCTTTGAGAATACCATTTTTGTTTTCCCTTTTGAGGGAACAGTGCTTTTATCAAATTCAAGTAAAACAATAAATGTGCATAAAACTTAAATGAAACATGAAATGTCAATTAGAACTGAAAGCATTTGAAAGAGAACGTTGGCCAAATTTAATATTTGTGCTTAGAAATGTTTAATGACAGAGTACTTACAGGGTACTTACGATTTTCAAAAATAGATTATTTAAATCCTCTTTTGAAAAGCATCTGTAAATCTGTAATGAAAACAAACCCATGGCTCTAAAGAGACAAAACCTGTTCAGGCTCATTTTAACACAATGGATGAACATTCAATCAAGCGGTTGCCAATTTATTGATGAAGTGAAAAAACACAAAAGAAAGAATTTAAATCTCGACCAATAGCCATTAACAGCAAATCTGAACATAGGCAACCAGATTGGTCATATATCACAAATGGCAGCAAATCCATCTCTCCTTTCTTTTTCACCTTTTTTAAAGCATGCTCCAACTTCAAAGATTTTTCACGCATTATCACCTTATAGTGATGATGAAACTACAAGCTTGTGTGAAATAAATAATTCACTAAAGTCGGAGCAAGATCTAATCCAGTAACTCTATTTTGACAAACTTCAGGCTAATAAGATTTGTAGTGCATCCCTGCTTCAGCTCCTCTTGCTGAATTTACAGCTTAAAGATGAACCTCTTTAACTTTTTGATTTACTACTAAATTCAAATTTGTCATAAAAAATGTATTTTATACAAATGCTTACCCTGTGCCCTTTTTGTGTTTTATATTCTAACTAAATAATATAATTAATTTTTATTTTATAGTTGTATTTTGAGATTTGATATTTTCTTTTATCAAAAGTGTTAAAGAAAAACAAGATGTTAGAAATGCTGAAATGTATGGATATAAAATTTGACAGAGTAACTACAATTTACAATCTGCTGGCTAATATATTGCCCACTGGTTTTACCCCTCTTACATATAACCTATAATAGTTCAAATTATGTTACGACAAAACTGTATCTTGACGACAGATCATTACAGACTGTCAGTGGCCAAACTGCATGTGAAAAGAGTAATTTGCATGTATGCATTCATATTCATAAAAATAAACCATAACCGATAAGAAGGGAAAACTGAGCCAACAAATTCTCTTTGCTGTTTTAAATGAGCTACCAACAAAATCGACAAGACAAGCCATTCAGGAACTATTATGTACTGTGATCTCGTGTCTGTCAAACATTTAAATCACCTCAGAAAATTGTTTCAATTTGCAAGCGAGGGACATTTTGTTATTTCATGCAGAGCAACAAATGTCACTGAAAAAAATATGAACAAAAATAATTTCATAATTTTAAATGTGCAATAAAGTCTTCTGTTCTCCGTTCATGACAAATAAACTCTCATTTGTGGGAAACAAGAGGATGGCCTGCACAACTACAGGCTGCTGAACACATGAGCTTCCTTTTGCATGTATACAGCAGCACAGAGGTCGTTAATTCTTTAGGTACATGGTTTTTTTTTTTTTATTCTACCCCTGAGTTCAGCAACATATTGATATATGATCTTGTACAGGGCAGTTTATTGATTGCTGTGGGGACGTTAGCTTTAGTATGGTGGTGTATGGTCAGATTGTTCAGGGCTCCTGTGCACTTAAGTCTCTCTCGTTTTCATGTAGAAACAAATAAGATATTCAGTTCTGACATGTTGAAAGCCAGCTCTCTTTGAGGAAAAGTAAAAAGTAAATGTCAAAGATGCGCTACAATAAACACAAGATCAGAAGACTGTTTTGATGCATTTCAAAATATTAGCTGAAATAAAGTTCAAAAGTATTTATTTAACACCGATTACATTTCAGTTTTATTTTTGTGAATGTCAAATTTTAAAATGGCAGTATTTTGGAAAGCATCTGGTCTTTCTTTTGCTAATATCTGGGATGTTATTTTGCTAAGATCTTGGACGTATATCGAGCTAATAAATAGAACTGACCATGAATGAAATGATTCAGTCCTCCCAAATTGGTGTGAGGATGACCAGAGGAGTTGGAATGTGAGCTTAGCTGCGGTTTGTGTTCTCAGGTGATGGATAGGGTTGGGGAGTCAGTGGTGGGGTGGGCCGGCTTTGACCTTGGCCATGGAACAGTAAGCGCTAGCTCAGATATCTCACATGATACCCATACATAGAGGCTCATTACGGAAGAGCCCCCATATGCAAAGTGCAGAGCTCAACACTGGCTGGCTGACAGGGGCTAACCTAGCACTGCTGACCGAACAATAAGAGAACAGGGGCTCTGTCCACAGATCCCAAAAACACAGCAGTGTCTTGATTTCTTCAACAGCACAGGTCAGCAGTAGCTTCTAGGTAGATTAAGATAAGCAGAATCTCAAGAACTTTTTTTTTTGAGTCAAAAAGACTTAGTGCCAAAAATATTTTACAGAAGTAAAGAGCAGACACATTTGGATATGACAATGATCAAAATCTCTGAAAATGAGGCCGATTTTATACATACAGAGACAGATCTACAGATGGTGACGTCTGCATTTGACTCAAGTCTTTCTGAAGTCCCTATAAGAGTCTGTTTTAGGGGCTTGCTGTGGTGGTGCAGGGGGTTAGCACGCCCCACGCCTGGAGGCCTCAGTCCTCGACACATGGGCTCAACTCCTGGTCCCGGCAACCCCAGCTGCATGTCCTCGCCCTCCTTCCTGTCTGCCTACTGTCAAAAATATGAGCCACTACCACTGCAAAAAAAAAAAAAAGAGTGTTTTAAACACTTTTGTCTCATGTCTCACTTTTGTCCAATTTCCAGATTATAAACTGCTACTTTTTTTCATAGTTTTTAAATGCTGTGATTCAGCTAATATATGGATTTTTAGCAGTAGGTTTAGAAAGGCTCAAGAGTGACAAAAATGACAACAAAAGAGGGCCTGAGGAAGTGTGTGCAAGGCTGTTCCAATACGCCACTGAAGAAGATGATGATAGTGGATTTAGTGTGCAGGTGGAAGACAGATGGCAAACAATGAGTTATCCTGCTATTGTATTTTTCTTTGTTACAGGGAATGTTTGTGTACGTTACATGTATTAGTATTTATTAAAAGAAAATAAATATTTCTGTTAAAAAATCTCATGTTTGAATGTGGACTCCGGCACTGGCACGCCTCCTCGTGTTTCCTCTTCTTTCACCCTGGGGCAAGTATCGACTTTGCTGGCACTTGTGGGCAGCGTGGGTGTATCATTGGTTCACCAACAGTATTGGAGAGGGTCTTTCTTTTTGGGAAATATGTAATTTAAAGATTCTTTCTGCAGAATTGTAAATAAGTCAGCATTAAGGCTTGTTCTGCAGCCAGAATGCAGTCACCCATATAGTGGACTAAATATTTATTTTGGATCTTTTACGTCTTCCCCCTAGAAACTTAAAAAAAGAAATTTAAAGTGGGTTGATGATTTTATGGAGAAAATATTTGAAACAATGACTCATATCAAAACATACTGGTAGCCATGTTTTGTTAATTTAAATTTTAAATCAGAAAATATCAAAATTAAGATGTAATTATTTATATGACAGTGCCTGTTACTTAATATTCTTAGGGTAATATTTCACATGGCCTCTCCACATAGGCCATGTGAAATATGGCCTATGTTTAATCCAGAATGGTTTAACATTCTGGCTAGTTTTTCTCTGCATTTAGCTTTTGTGTAAAACATTTTAGTCTCTTAACTTCTAAAACCCAAGAGGTGCTGGGATGTGAATCACTTTGTTTCAGTGGTCACTTTTTTAAGTCTCTGCTTTTTTGTAATTCTTATACAGAGTTTAGTTGCTTAATAGCCAGAAGGTCCAAAAACACATGTAAGCACCATAGGGTGCTTAAATGGTGTGTCCACATTTCTTTGAACATTTCTTTATATACATTCATACCGACAATAAAAATGTAATTGCACACCACACTG
This sequence comes from Poeciliopsis retropinna, assembly GCA_010277075.1. NCBI lineage: Eukaryota > Metazoa > Chordata > Actinopteri > Cyprinodontiformes > Poeciliidae > Poeciliopsis > Poeciliopsis retropinna. The sequence continues at coordinate 13,420,573 of VMRM01000006.1, read as the reverse complement.
TGCAAATGGTAGCACTGGCAATTGTATCTCTTGGATTGTCTGTTATTGACAGTTTTGATGGAGTCATTCTCCCACTTTTATAGCAACTCTACTACAAGGAATTTTAGTGCAGATGCTCATCCTGTAGAGACTAGGGGTCATTTTCTTGGTATGAAAATATTCCTGTAGCAGATTTTCAGTTTGTAAACCATCCGACCTACAAGCTTGCACATAAAAAACTATTCTGCTGATAACAATTTGGAGTAAAAACATCCAGACTTTCTAATCATTGTTCTCGGGGATTTTAACTGTGCAGATTTCTCCAATGAACCTTCAAAGTACAGACAGCATTGATAGTGTCACACCAGAGATAAAAACTCACAGATCCATTTCTACATAGCTTTTAAATATTCATATCATGCTGTCCCCCGGCAATTTTAAGACTTTTCTGATTACTGTCTGCTTCCTTTCATTCTAACATCCATCCATCCATCCATTTTCTTTCACCCTTCTCTCTAATGGGGTCAGGAGTTGCTGGTGCCTATCTCCAGCTTTGTTCCGGGCGAGAGGCGGGGTTCACCCTGGACAGATCGCCAGCCTGTCGTAAGGCAACACAGAAACAAACAGGACAAACAACCATGCACACACACACCTAGGGAGAATTTGGAAAGACCAATTAACCTGACAGTCATGTTTTTGGACTGTGGGAGGAAGCCGGAGAACCCGGAGAGAACCCACACATGCACAGGGAGAACATGCAAACTCCGCGCAGAAAGACCCCCGGGCCGGGAATCGAACCCAGGACCTTCTTGCTGCAAGGCAACAGTGCTACCAACTGCCACTGTGCAGCCCTCATTCTAACATATGGGCAGAAATTTAAAACATCTTAGTTTGTAGTTGGGACTGTTAGGTTGCGGACTGAAGGTCAAAGCAGATGTTACACGCCTCCTTTGACTGCCTTGCTTGGAGCAGTTTTGAAGCTTCAGCCTCTGACCTGAACAAACTTGCTGAAATTGTGACTTCATACATCAGTGTTTGTCAGAACATTTTTGGTCAGAGATCCGGACAGCTAAGCAAAGCTTAAAAAAAAAGAAACCACTTTTCAGCAAAACTGCAGTTAGTAGCCAAACCCTTCACCCTGACTAAAATCTTGTCTGGCAAATGACCTGACCAGATTCTACTGCAGGTTTGAATGTTAGTCATTCACACCTTTCAACTCGTCCACATCTCAGCCTGACATAAAAGCTCTCCATACACTAGTCACCCTCCTTTCCTCAGATCTTCTTCCTGGACTTCATATCTCTGAGGAAGATGTAAATGGGCTTTTTCAGTGTCAGTAGACCAGGAAAGCTCAGGGACCTGACGGTGCTTCTCCCTCATACCCGAGAACCTGGCTGACTGCCCGCATCTTTCGCATCAGCAGGCTGAGAAACACACCACTTAAATGGTTAAATGTCTTCAGGACTGTCGCCCTGACATCTTTTGACATAAAATTCTGGTGTTGAAGTATATTATTGACATCACATTCCCCTTGCAGAATCCGTTGCAGTTTTCTTACAGGGAAAACATCTTGGCAGACGAAGCATTCAACTTAGAATTGCACTTCATTTCGTACATCCTGATCCTATTTGTGGACTTCAGCTTGGCCTTCAGCACAGTCAGCCCAGACATCCTCCACCCGAAGCTTCCAGTGCCCGCTTCCTCCTTTCAGTGGATCACAAACTTCCTAACTGACTGGCAGCAGCAGGTGAGACTGGGGCGCGTCTTCTCCCACACATGAACCATCACTGCCACCCCCGAAGGGTGTGTTTTTATCCCACTCCTTCTCTCACTGTACACAAATGACTGCACCGCAGTAGTTCCATCTGTGAAACTCCTGAAGTTTGCAGATGACACCACATTTAGTAGTCTGATCCAGGACAATGACAAGTCTGCATACAAATAGGAGTTGGACAGACAGAGCACCATTTGTGAAAACCAGTCTCCACAGAGACAGTTTCTTTCCCCAGGCTGTCACTCTGATGAACACTCAGAGTGCCCGCACCTATACCAAGAAAATTTGCACAAATTCAGTATGGTCTTACTCTGTTGTGAAAACACTGCATAAATACATATTTACAAACTTTTTTTTTAAATCAAGCTTTTATGTATTTATATTTAAATATCATCATTGAGAACCAATGGAACCAAAGTCAAATTAGAGATTTGCACAAAATTGGCAAATATAATTGGTTCTAAAAGGGATTCTGATTCTGGACTTCTTTTCGTGAGTGATGTGTGCACATCTAGAGGCCGATGACACAGTACATGTGTTTAGCTAAACACACTAAGCCTAAAACACTCAGAAGAAAATGCTTGTTAAGAAAATGAAGTTATCTGACCCCTTGTTATTCAACAATATTCAGACTTGTTAAACATTTATACATCATTTTATTATTTATAAAATTACATCATTTACGACAATTTAATAGACTGTTGAAAAACAAACTAAGCTAAGAAATCAATGAACTCTCCTTTAACCAAATCACTACATAATTTTAGCAGCACAGAAACTAATTTTAATTACCTCCTTACATAAGGAGGAAATGGAGACACAACTCATATATACATATATATATGAGTTATAGATACCTATGTTTCTTTTAATATCAGCCCTTCACTTAAAACTCTAAGGTGTATCTCATATGTGCTTACTCTACTTCTTTATTTTCTAACCATATACTTAGATGATCAGAAAATCCATCTCAACAAAATGTAGGAATGTTTTACTTTCTACAGTCCACCCACAGAAAGGCAAAGTGATGAGAGGTGAAGCATGCTGGAAAAGCAATAAGCAAGGATTCATTTGTGTGTCTTCCCTCTCCACTCTCCCCCCATCATGCCTAAAGGAGGCATGACACATTATTGCTGATTGTAAAGTGAAGCTCAAGTAACATCATTAATGTTTATATTACAAAATTTAAATGTAAGATGATAGAAAACAAAGGTTAGTTGACAGGAAAACAAAAGTTTTGTTGATTCCGATGTGTCACAACATATTCAATTAATGTCAGTTTTAAGTTGGTTTTGAAGCACAAACACTGAATAAGCTCCTCTCTCCTCGTTTTACTTCTTCACCTCCCACACCCATTTGTTCTGGGTGGAATGAAGACATGTAGTCAAGGAGAATATCCAAGCATGGATAAAATGGGAGAAGTGGTAGGTGGACTGATGACAAAAATGGCAGCTTTATCCAGTCTGACTTACGTCAATTTACACCACAGTGAGGTGCTGAGAAAGTGAATGTCCATTAGTCATTTCTGAATGCACATATTCAGTCATCTGAATTTTCACCTCATATAGTATTGTCTTAGAGTTTGCACTTGCACAGAAAAATAATTGTCCGTGCACTATTTGAAACATATTTGCCATTACATAATGTTTTCTACAGTTCAGCTCCCTTCACTCATCAGAGCCAGCATACTTATTAGAGGTCAAAACTCAGTGTTTGCAAAAACTTTTGAGCTACGTCTGCCAAACTGGAAGAAGTGGGAGAGTCTCAGGCAGGACATTTTAGAAACATATTTCCATTCAGCTCTCATGTGCTGCAGATTTATATCTATTTAGTGGTGAGTATTGAACATTAACCATCCAAAATTATATATATATATATATATATATATATTTACTAGCTGCTACTGTATCATAGGTATATCAGTATCTATATGGTATGGACATAGTATATATACCTATGATCAGATATTGATGATATCAGCTGCTGCTGTTCTGGTTTCAGCTTCTAAGGAGGACAGTAATATACCTGACAGAATCTGATGATGATGACTGTGTGAGCTTTGACGAACAGGAAATTAGAGCACTATTGTCTCTTTGTAATAAAGTTGACTGTACCTTCCAACAATTAGACCTCCAATCTGATTTAAGTATTCATTTGTTTGAAGTCACACTTATAGTTTTATTTTATTTATTCCTACAGTGATCTGTTTAGTAAACATCTGTCACCTGAAGTCTCTGGCCCAAGACCAACAAAACTCCTGCAGACATTGGTCACTGCTTGACTGTATATACAGAAATAAACAACTAAGTGATTCCAATCATGTAGACAGATTCACATTCAATGACATGCAGTTGAATACGATCCTGCTTTTTTACAGGAGGTGGGGGGGAGGAGTCTTTTTGCCTGCAGAAGTGTATGAATTAAGTGCAAGTCAAAAGAGGATAAAAAGTACATGGAAAATCTACTTTTTGCACTTCTTTTTGGATGGATACTGAAAATATTTTTCAGCACAAAATGGACCCATACTAAGAAATGGATCTGTTATGTTAGATCTCTTGGGTTGGAGGATGTCAGCGTCAGTCAGTTATGGCAAAAATCCCCCAAATTTTTGTCACATAGCTTTCTTTAGAAAAGGAGTTCTAAAACCTTAGTGCAAGTGTTTCAAAAGAAAAGCATCATGTCACGTGATTCCCATAGCTTAGCTGATAGTTGGCTATCTGTTGCAGGGCATGCCCTTATCAGAACCATTGGGATATGTGGAGATGAATGACATAATCAATAATCAGAACTGTTAATCAATGGTATTCTAAATAACCATTGATTGGGCCCACAAGGTTAGTCTGCTTTATTGGTTTATATTTGGCAAAGCAACATGAGACAAAAGCTTTACACCAGAGATTTCGATGCATTTCTATGAGAAACATACAACACATGTTGAACATTGAAGATTGGATTCCTTTTTTTTTTTTTTTTACCAGATACACATGCACACATCCTCTTTGCCATGTTCTACTTTGTGTTTATTATTCCGAGAGAAGTTAATGCGTACCAACCTTAGCTCAATTCTCTTCAACATTGTTGTCACGCACAGCTTCATTTGCATACAACAAAGCTTCAGTTCCATCTCATTATCGAAATGGTCAAGTAGACAGCGGTCACTTGAGTTGTGTCACCTTTCCCAAAAGGGCCCAAAGGGCCCCACCCTCCTGGGATTTTTGATGTGCGAAAGAGGAAGAGTATGGCAGCATGCTGCTTGTGTGTAACCCGTGGGGGCTTCATGTCTACCTAATTACCAGGTAGGGGAACAGTCACAGCCATTTGCATGTTAGCTGAAGATGACCTAAGAGGATATACAGTTTGCATTCCCCATAAATCAGCATGTTGTTCTTTACAGACCCAGTATTTTATACAGTTGACAACCTTAAGCTGTCAGTTCAGAGGCTGTCTGCCACATGCGTGTGCCTAATTTCACAGCCTTCATCACGCTAATGTGCTTGCCAAACGTTCTCAGAAAACATGACAACTGTCAGTGTGCTCAAATTATCTAATAACATAAAGATTAGAAGACAAGTGTGAAAAATGAGCCAAAATAACACCATTTGTCTACTCTTTCCACAAGAAAGCTTAGTCATGTGATTAGTGTGGATTTTCCCCTGATTTCCCCAGTGGCAGTGGCTTAGTTCCAAAGGCAGGTTTGGATTTGGCCCACAAGAGAGATGGCTTTTTTCTCTCAAACAGACCACCTGCATAAAACTGAGTTTTAGGTAAAAAAAAAAAGACGTGTTGAAAATATTGGGCTTCTTTCTTTTCTGTCTCTTTACAACTAACACAGTGACAAGCACAAGAACCTAAACAAATATTTGACCCTCTAAGCATGAAAAAAAAACTTTCATCTAAATTGACTTTTTGTATGTTTTTATAATCTATTATTCATAGCCTGAAGTTTCACACAGGGCTATCTAAACTCTTGTAAGCTCATAAAATTAGCTGTGAGAGGCAGTGATGCTCCTTTGATCTCCACTATCTCTCAGAAGTTCTCCGTATCAGCTCATTTTGTCCACAGATTCTCCACACATCCCGTGTCGTCCCTCTACCGCTCTTCCTGCATGTTTGTCCCTTTCTCTCGTTCCCTTTGTCCCTTGTGAAAGCCCCCTGTCACCTCTGGCCCTCCTTCTCTCCTCCCCCTCTCTGATGCTATTACAGGCAGCACTCCTCCCTCTCTGCCTTCCCCATGTATTACCATTAGAAGACATGCATCTTGGGAGCTACTGCACACTCCTCTGTGTTTTGATTAATATTTTAGCAGCCTCAAGGAGGAAATGGGTCTTCCTCTGAGCTAATCCGTTATGGGGTGGATGATTGGAGCAGAGGAAAACGGAAAGTGATGGAAGAGGAAGGTCAGGCTCGACTGTTTTATTTTCCGTGCCAGAAATTGTTAAGATGTTCAGTACAAATCGGATGCTTCAAAAAATGTGAATGTTGTACACTGTGTGGAGTTTAAGGAAGAAGCTGAAGGTAGCTCATTCTCAAACATATAAACCCTGAACATGCATAAAGCCCATTTTTGTGATATTTTTCCTAAAATATAGTTCATTATATGATAGAAACAATAAGTGGTAGTACACATGAGTAAACTTTAAGGCTTCTTTTTTCCACTACCACAAGGGGAAACAATTTATTTTTCTGTAAGAACTGAATATAACTGTAATAAATGGGAAACCAAAGCAAAGACTCTTACATCAGGATGCTCTTTGTTGACTACAATTTGGGTTGGCCAACAACAAAATCATTCAGAAATCATTCACCCTCACATTTGCACTAGTTTGCATACCAGTTTGCACAGTCTTCATTTTCTCCATCCACATCTTTTGTATATCCATGTTTTAAATATTTATACCTTGTGTAATTTCATTTAACAGTGATAGCTTTAAGTTATGAATTCATGTGTTTGGAGTACTTTGGCTATTACTATCATCTGATTTTTTTCTCATGACAATAAAATAGACAACGGCTCTTTTAAAAACGTCTTTATAAAGAAAAAAGTGAAATGATTATTGCTATTTATACTATTTCTCTTGCTCCGAGCCTTTTAACGTTAGTACATCTGTTGAGTAATCACATGTAGTTATCTATAAGCATGCCTTTTGTCATGCTGTCACAAAATATTGTTTCATAACAGCCCCAACAGACCATTTGTGATTGGACTTCTTGAACCTGCTTAATTTCTGAGTAATGGTACGTTTATTTTACTTTGGAAAGGGCAAGTTCCAGAATGCGATGTTGTTGCATTCCTTACTAATAACAAATCTAGACACTGTCTTTAAGGTGGCTTATAATTCAAAGGACTAGTCATAGTCCTTTGATTTGACCATGACTAGTTCTTTGACTAGTCGTAGTCAAAGGACACTTTTGCTCATGCCATGTTGCTAGAACATGGCATCAGCAAATGTGTTTTTTTTTTTTTTTTACATATAGAATTTAGTCAATGTTCCATGAAATGCAGCTGAGGAAACTGCTGCTTTGTTGTTTTCCTCTGCACGCAGCAAGCCACTAACAGAAAAAAAAAGAAAAAAAAAAAAGCAGAACAACCTTTCACAGGAGATGCTGGTCATTTTGTATTTTGTCATTATTCAGTCTGTCCTGTGCACATCCATCACAGTGTGGATGAGCCACACTGAAATGAACAATCAGGTCTGCCGTGGGGAATATGAGGCTGACTTTTTCTATAGGATGTGTATACATCTAGGGTCAGAAAAAAGACAACTAACGTTTCTGCAGACCCCACACACCCTGGACACAAACTTTTTAAATTTTTACCTTCGGGCTGGTGCCATAAAATGCTTTTTGTGAAAGCAAGCTGCCACAGAGCTTGTTTTCAAGAGATAATCTTGTTTGCAAAAAATAAATAAATAAATAAATAAATAAATAAATAATAATAATAATAATAATAATAATAATAATAATAATAGTACCTAAACATAAACACTTTCATTATACCTCTTGTAAATGTGGTCAAATTGTTTCAGTACAGGGTTCTCAATGCAGAGAGAAGTTATTTGCTAACCATTCCAGGAACAGATTTGCCTTTTTGTTCAGTTGCAGAATTAAAAGCAAACACAAATTTAGGTTTGATCACATTTATCTCTTTGGTTTCTGAAAGCTCCTATGTATGTCTTAATAATAGATGGATTTAACACCGTACAATGAAAACAGACTTTGTTTTTGAGCCATTACATTTTTTTTGGACATTTATTGTAATGTCTAACTGTATCCGCTTCAAGGTTTGTGTGCTGCTTTACAATGCTTCCTCTTTCATTGATTCCCGCTCTCTTTTATTTATGTTTGTTTACTGTGCTGCTTGACTCAAGAACTGCCTATTGCTTTTATTGTCGAATGTAATGAAGGGTGCTTTTATCACCATTTGCCTGCAGGTCAAAGGTGAGAATGGAGACAAATGAGCCAAGGGTACAGTGATGAACTGTGGGTCTCAACCTGGAAGCAAACATTCAGTTCATTGATACCAACAGCCCATGTTTCTGTGCCCAAGAAATTCCTAAAAGCCTTTAGAAGAAGCAAATATAGACAGTGCAGCCATTTAAGGGTGGAGTAGCTTTTGATAATCAGTCTCCAAAAGACAGAATACTCCAATAGCCCATGATGCACTGATGATACTGGGAATAAAACACACACGTGTTTAAAATAAAGAATAAAAATAAACCTAAGAACACTCTGTCTTTATGACACAATGGACTGTTCCTTTGGTATTTTTCTCAGGTAACTTTAAGTGACCTTGGTGTGACGCTAGATGACACATTAACATCATATACCACTTTACACATCAGCTCATATGACCAATATTCAAATTGTTCTGGTTAAATTTTTATACATTTGTCCCCATGGTGTAGCTGTGTTGATGAAGTGCAGCATAGAGGTCGACTGCAATTACTCACCGTGTGTTCAGAGCAGTGAGCCACGTACAAGGAGCGAGGCTAGTCTTTGAATGAAGGCTAGCGTTTGCGGCATATGGGCTTTTCTTGTATTCTCGATGTGGGTCTACTTTGAATGAATCCACAAGGTGTAGGCTTGCTAATGATGATGGTATTTAATTTGCTTAAATGCTGCTGGGATAAGGCATTTGATATGTGTATGGATGGGATGCCATTACTGTGGAGGATGTGAGCCATTGACTTAGAAAGGCCTATTCTTTTACCATCTATTTATAGAGAGCATTTTGTGCAGAAGGACAGAGTCACTAGCACAGAGCTAATACAAATATAAGTAGGATACATCTGCCCTGAGGCTTTTTAGCAGGTACAGCATCAATATAGTTTTTCATATTCTGAATAAATTTTTGTAAGTGTAATTCAGGTGTGAGCCTAACACCCTATAGCATATCACTGTAGAGAGAAGCACTGGGACTATTAAAGAGATGACACGGTTTAAAAAAAATAAATAAATAAATAAAAAAAACAGGTTAATTTTGTCACTGAAAGTTCTGTCTGTCCCAGTTAACCTTTGGTGGCCACAAAAACAAAATAAAACATATTTTGTTCAGTTCAACAAAATAAATAATAAACAAACCTCCTCTCCCTGCATCTGTCTAACTTTGTCTTGTGTAGAGAGGTTTCTTCATTAAAACTGACAGAGGAGCCACAGGGAGGAGAAGTGTTACGGCTCTGCAGATCTGTCACCACTTTTCCCCCCATAAACTATAATTCACCGCTGTACAATCATTGAAATAATTCTTTCATTTTACTGATGAGGCTGCCAAATGTTGAACCAGAAAACTGCCAACAGGGGAGATAATGTGATCCCTTACTCCATTTTCGTTTTGGATTCATTTCTATTCTAATATGTTAAATGCATAAATTCTACCACTAATGGTTTTTGCACAGTGGAGCAACAGCCTATCCATTTATGCAGTTTAGAGGGGTTTTTGCACTTAAAACAAGAACAACTATAATAAATGCCAGTAAATCTGTGGACATGTCCATTTTGCCTCAGCCATAAATGTATGCTTAGTTAATCTTTTCTACTGCATTGGCCATTTGCAGGTGGTAATGAGAAGCTTCCTCTATAAGTCACAAAGGTATGCTGTTGGGGGCGGGGAAGAGAAGAAACATTTATTTAAAAATTGCATTAAAAATACTAAGTAAAGAGATACTTTCTTATTAAAATTAGCTTTTTAGATATCAATTATAGATCCCACAAACAAGCTTTAGATTATGTATAAATATATTCAGCAGTGGCAATATCCCAGTGCAGAGCAGTAGAATAATGGTACACAAATTGAATTATTAGACTATGTTGCACTGATATTTCATTTAGACTACAGTTGAGATATAAATGGTAAGATATAAAATAAAGCACCCAAATAATAAAAGGCATATAAATTCTATTGAAACCAAGCTGAAAGGGTTGTTTGTGGTGGTTTTGTAGTTTTATTTAGAAGCAGTAATAATGTAATACCAACACATTTATTCAACTTCAATTTATACTGAGATGCACAGAGACGAATGTTGTTCAGTAAAAGAGTAATGTGATTAAACAGTCTTGGATAACAAGAGCTATAGTTTTCACTCTGTTTTTGAGCAATAAGTCACAAGTGATTGTCAGTACAAGTGGGTTTTACTAATGTAAAATAAAATACTTTATTATATTTCACTTTTTTAGTCATCTAAGACATGACTATTAAGGATAATAAAAATGTTTAAAAATTTGCTTCTCAAATACTGTATATTGGCAACCATATTTGCCAGTGTTTTAACCATGAAAGGGCTGTTTTGACCACCTTCCGTGTCACTCTTCTACAAACCTTTGTGAAAACATGAGTTGCTCTCAGAGGCTAGTTCGCTTCCAGTGTGTTACTGTGATTGGTTAACATCAGGCCAATAGGTCATATGGTGAAATTTCCTTACTACTAAGTGTTTCAGAAATGGAACCGGTGGAACAAGAACATCTCTGCAACGTAATGGTGAGACAGAGAAAATCACTGAGCTTGAGCAGTCAATGGTGTGGTCTGCACAGGCTGGCAACTTTCTCCAGAGTCAATAGCTACAGACCTCCAAACTTGTATCTTTCAGATCAGCTTGAGAGCAGTGCATAGTGAGCTTAGTGGAAAAGAGCTTCAGCATACAAACTGTACATGAGCAAGTACAATGCAAAGCATTTGATACAGTGTTGTAGGACATTGCAACTGGACTCTAGAGCAGTTTTCTGGAGTGACAAATCGTGCCTACTTGTCTGACAATCTAGTGAATGAGCACTGGGACTTGCCAGGAGAATGGCACTTGTCTGACTGTGTCAAGTTTATTTTCTAGCTCTTTCCAGGTAAGGCAGAGAGGTTTCACTTCCATTCCAAGGGAACATTTGAGAGAAATCTTCTAATTGCACCGAAGGTTCATGATGACATGTTTACTGGAGGTGCCATTATGACTCAAAATAGAGTTCAAAACATAATGCATACTTTTTTTTTCCTTTCCGTGAGGGTCAAGTGCTCTGAGAAATAACCCATTTAGCTAAAGTACATTGTTTTCTGAGACTCTGTGTAAATTACCATTCTATTAAGCTTCATTATTCATACAACTGCCATCTTTCTTGGCTGTTTTTCCCCATGTAGAAACTGACGTACATCATGCAGACGGTATTCATTAAGCCTCAGACTGTTGCTGAAAGATGGAATATTTTAAAACTGTCTCTAAATATTTTCCTCACATTTGTACTGAAAGATTAATGTCAAGCTAGAACTGTAAACTTCACTGCAAGTCAATTACTCAACTTAAAATTTTAATACATTTAATTGAAAGAGAAACGTATCCTACTTTTCATTTATTTGAAAGTGCTTTTCTGTTGCACCACTTTTGACTGATATGTTGCAAAAGCATTTAGTAAATAAAGTTTCTTGATAAATATGTAGGGAACAATTTGTTCATTTTGTCACAAGACCTTTCAATCAACTTAGCCAGAGAGATGGATCATTTTGGACAAGAAACTGCAAATGATGGATTATTGTTATTTTTTAAACTATGTTCTTTAAACTGGCAGACGACTGAGCACAAATCACATTAGATATAATTAGTGACCAAAGCTGCTTCCACATGCAGTGACCAATTGCTATTGCAGGATACAGGTATTAAAATCCAAGAACAAATCTGTGTTAATAGATTCAAATTAATTTAAACCTTCTCAAAACAAGGTTCTGACAGAATTATTCTGCAATACTGAACTGTTATTGACATACACTCTAAACTCTTCTTCCAGTGCAGTGTTGAAGAATTGCGTCTGTGTCTTAATTTGAATTTTGTTCCTCTTTTGTTCAGGCATCTGTTCACATCATTAATTGACTGGGTAAATTTCTTTAAGGCCTCGGTTGTGTTGGGTATATTGCTCATTTTTGAAGAATGTTGTAATGAGTCTGCACATGCATGAAGGCAAAGCAAAAAGTTTTGTCTTAGATACAAATCATTAGCTTTTTGAGTTGACCAAAAAGTACTTCTGTTTTTGAGCCATTGCAAGGCATGCTTTTAGGTTTTCCATCTGTTAAAACACAGTGTACACTGTGTAGCTATTAAAGTTCCCCCATATTCGCTCCAAAGCTTGAATCCTTCTGCCTCACACTTCATTCAAGACAGCAGTTCTTTTAGGGTTCCAAAAGTAGAAAGATTTGGGAAAAATATTCTGACAGGTGTTGACAATGAGTATGCTTGCTAAACGATTAGGCCTTACTGGTGGGCACAAAAGTGCGCATGAGGACAGGACTCTCTGTGACTATCCTGCCAACTGGAGGATGTGCCGCTACTCCTGACAGCTCCGTCAAAAGTCTGGGCAATTAGTTTATTTTCCTCTTTAATCGGCTGGAGCCTTTCTAATCCCTCTGCAAACCGGCTAACACGTGCCACGTCTGTGGCTATGTTCATTTGCACAGCACCAAATGCCATTTTAAGTATTTCATCACCAATTTTATGTTGAGAAGCCTTTTGGCATTTGGCAAGTGATCTACCAGCTGTTTGTAAAAGAGAGACATTTAACTAGATCCATGTTTGAAAAGATTCTGGGGTTTTCTCACACCGATTTTGTAGTAAATTTCACAAAATGTTATATAATAATTTTCAGTTCAAGTTATTAAATTCTTAAACATTGTTGTAAACACCAGGTAGGGTTTAACACTACCACCCCACTAGTACCAGCCATTTCTGTATATATCATATAAAGGATGAAATATCATAAGACAAGCTGTTATTTCAGACGAGTGTGCTAACTCAACCATTTATGGATTTATGGAAAAAAAGGGTTTTAATGCCAAGTTGAATGCATCATTACTAGGACCACTAATCAAACATGTCTTCTGCTTATTTGCTCCTTTTTCCTGCTGATTTTATCCTTCCTGTAGAGAAAGACATATTGTCTTTTTCTTACGGTTATCTGTGATGACTACAGGAAAACGAAAACAAAACAAGAGCTCCATCAGGAGTGACTGCAAACTTTTACAGTGATCCAGTCACCTTTGTACAAGCTCCCTCTTCACCCTGACTTTGACTTGAAGTCTTCCTCAAAGCTTTTAACAGGCAGATGTAATAGCTCTGTGGTTTTGAAGAGGCCATGGTTTAAGCACCTCAGGAAGAGCATGCTGGTGTCTCTAGTGGCGTCAGATGTGGTCTAAGTTGTACTAAATGCACCGACAGGTAATCTATCTGTAGGAAAGATGCTTTATGCTGATTTAGACAGGAAATCAGAAACCATGTGTAGTATAAAGGCTTGCGACTCCTCTTGTTATCCTAGCCCATTATGCAGAGAACATTTTATTTGGGAGGAGGCAGCTTTTGTTGTGGGAATAATCAGTGCTCTTATTGTTCAAGAGCACCTTGATGACCGCAGTAATAGACCCTGTTTAATATTAATGTTTCAAGAATATTTATATATAGGTATAGGTATAGACAGGTTGTTTTTACCTTAAAAATTGCTGACCGTTCCTTTTATATTGTGCACCTTTTCTGGAATAAGTTGTGTTAAAAGCAGGTCGGACAGACTGTCTGGCTGCCTCTTGTTAGTGGAAATTCCATTTGTGTGAACATGGTCTTTGACTTTGAGAGCTACATGATCATGTCTTTAAGAGCTGCTTATATCTCAACATTAAAAGGGGCTTTGCATAAGCCTTATGGTATCTAATAGAGAAAGCAAGGACTAGGCTTTAAGTTGATGGCAGTACCTTTGATAGGATTTACTTTGTAAGATTTTACTTCCTAAAAGATTATTAAAATTAGAGGGTTGTGTATGTAAACTACTTAATCTACTTGCTACAATGCTTCTGCTGTGTGGTTCCACCTCACATTACTAGGAAGTAAAATTACAGGTAGAATAATGTCCGAAAATATATCATAATTAATGGCGTGTGTTTTCTTAAATTTAGCTACTCTGTTTGTGTTGGACCTCATAATGATGAGGAAAAAATCAATTAATCTACCCCATCTAATATACACGGACTGCAGAAATACACAGGCCTGAGCGGTGATATTTTAAAGTCATCGTTCCCACAGGCTCGCTCTCCTGAGACCACCGTGCTCTTGCATCCCAGGAAAGGCACCGGCTTCCGGAGGCAGCAACAGCTCTTCCCTCTCTGAAACAGAAGAACCCCATTACATCTTTTCATTTTTCAATCTCTCATCCTTTCTTGCTGGCTCTCTCTTTCTCTCCTCTTTTTTTATTTTTTTTTTCCAGCAGTACATCACTGAGACTTTATCCATTTCATGTTTAGTGAAACTCCCCTGGCGAGCCTACACGAGGCAATGAGATGCCGCAAATCTTTGATATCTTAAACAGAGGGCATAGTGCCAGCACTATCACCAGATAGGGAAAAAAAAAGAGGAAAAAAAATGTAATCCACTAGAGGAACATCATCCTGAATCAAACAAAATGAATAAATAATCGGGGCTGCAGACACACTTTTATACTTGCGGTGCATGTCCATGGAGGATTGGTTTACCGGCCTCAGTGATTAGTCTGCTGGCAGAATTGTTTGGTTTTGTGGCTCAACTATTTACAGTATGATATAACAGCAGATCAGATCTATTTCTTAACACAGCACTCTGCAGAGGTGTTGACATTTAGCTAAAAAAAAGGAAAAAAAAAACAAAACAAACAATGGTCCTTTATCCAGTCTTCATATCAAATTTGTAAAAAATAACTACAGAACCTTAAATTCTGTTCATGATTGCAGTAGATTGATGGATATTTTCCCTTTGGTTGTTGGGAAGGATGCACATCATTTTCAGCAATATAATGGAGTAATGTATAGATAATAAATTCTTATAGTTTTTGGCAATGATTTACATTTTGAGTTATATTTTTATACAATGTGAAAAAATGAATAGGACGATTTTCTCACTGATAGTGGCAATGCATGCCCTTGGTATTCTTGTATATTTTTAGAATGCAAAATCCATTTTCTTAAGGTTACATTTCTAATATTTATATTTGAGCAACCTCTCTCCTGTTTATACAATACATGGTATTAAGAAGGAGATTAAATTTTTCCTGCCTCAAACACAAAACTATGCTTCTATTTCCAGAGTAAGTTGCACAATGTTGTTTATTTATATGTTAGTTTTTGCACCCTGGCTTTTTCTTTTTCTCCATCCAACAATAAACATGGAATTTGTGTTGTTCAGTCTGTGTGCACAAATAAAGTGAGAATTCATGTGCATCTACACAAGGGCCTTTTGTGGAGACATTTTTAATGTCAGTCTTTCAGACATTCTTTTATACTGCATCGTATGCAAACGTGCAGTATTCTTGGGTGGATGCTTTGGATGAATGAGGGTCATGTGGTTTTGGAAAGAAAAAAAATTCCATCTTCTATCAATAAGCACTCTACCACATGCAGAATCAACAGTCACTCATCTCCCCTTACTTGTTCGTTCCCTCTGTGCTTCTCATGCATCTGAAGACAGCCAAACTATTATTGCTGCGACTTCAAAAAATTGCCAACATGTTTTGAACAGAAAGAGAAGCATATGCTCTGCCTTGTTTTTACAATCAGCTTTTATGTCAGAAAGGAAGTATTTCTTTCTTTCTCATATATACATTATGTATATGTTAAATGTTGAATTCAGCAACCGCTGATGATCTTAGGACTTAGACTTGTCTTTGATCTTTCTTTGACAATCGTCCTAGGGGTCAGGTCTATGGGCAATGGATGCCATGGCAACAGGGTTTGTTGTCCATCCATTTGCCATTTCGTCAAGGCATCACAATCATTTCTGATGACCCTCTTGGTTTTGTGCAGGATGTTGTCACTACTGAAGTGGCACTCTTTAGGGATCCTGTTCTTCTGAGTGGTTCCTTTAGCAGCAAGACCTGCTTTTTAAAAGCGAGTCCCCCAAAGAGCTTGAAAATAAACTAGCTCAATGTTAATGAACTAAAGTGCGTGGTGATTTGTATCTGAAAAAACTGCAGGCATCCGGTCAAAGATGTGGCGTCCTTTTATTATTGTTCAGCTTACAATTCTTGATGCAACAAAACTAAATGAACAGAAAACATCACACTTACAACTCCAGTTTGTAAGCTGTTGAACTACTGCAGCAAAGAACTACTTCAGAAAAAAACACGTTCCTTCACACACTAGAAAGGTCCATCACATTAAGGCTCTGATAGGTTGTCGTTGACCATGTTTGACAGGCAGACCAGCCAATCACAGTCCAGCGAAGTCTACAAGGCACAGTCCAGCATTTGAGATATTTTCCACAGTTAACATATTTATTTTCCTTCTTTCTGGGATAATGTTTCATTGGGGCAGAAAGTCAAAGACCAGCTCAGTATGGTAAATTACTTTACTGGACAAATAAAATAACTTCTGTGGCAATTGGGCACACATTTTTCAAATGTGAGTGGAGATTTTTTTCATAATCTACTAAACATTGAAGTCATTGTTGTAGATGGTCCATAATTTTATTGCGTTTTTACAAAACTGCTTTGGAAATTTTAATAAGATATTTTCAAAGCCATCTTAAAAGATTAGTGATAGTTCTGACCACGACTGTAGCTTTAACAAATGAAATAACAATTTGAGATAGTTTTTGTGTGGCAAGCATTTAATATTATTTTGATTGAGTAGAGAATCTTCATTTGTATTGCCTGTAATACATATAAATACAAAGAGAAATTGGGGTAATTTGTTCTTAACCAAAACTATAATAGGTTCTTCCCTCAGTAGGTTTATACACTCCTTTAGGTAAAGTTACTTCCATGAGTAAAAGTCTACATTTCCACTGGGCCAGATCACCAAAACCACAATGACAGTCTTCTGTAACTTTAGAACATCTGAAGGCCTAAGTCGATAGATCTCTGGTCCCTGGTGGAAACTTTGTAACTTAAAATGCACAAAGTTTGGTGGGTCTAAGGTGTATCATGTTAATTCAGTGTGAATATAGATGACGTGTGAGTAAGTGAACTTCTTAATGGAACAGCAGTTTGTCAAAAGCAACTTCACACATATAGAGAAGGAATACTGAGTTTGGTGTGATTTCTTTCTTTTCTGCTTTCTTTCTTTTTTACTTGCTATCATTGCTACGAAACATCTTAGGAGTAATTTGAGGCTTTTTCTAAAACTGGAGCACAGTGATCCCTTTCCACAGTTTAATCCTAATGTCCTATTTTCCTTACATAAAAAATGTGATATTATGTAAATATTGATTGGGACAATTATTATTGCTGGGATACCATCAAAGCCATATGCAAATTCCTTTACTGAAGGCCACCTATTACCTGAGCATGCTTTTTTTTTTTCACAGGATTCCCATACATTTATGGGTAAATGCAAAAAAAAAAAAAACTCCCACTTTCAATTTATGTTCATAATAACTACAATTCTCTGAGCCATACAAGTGTTAGTCATATAAAAATGACCTTTATTTAGCAGGTAATTGTGCAGGTCTTTTGTAAATGCCTGATTGTGATCTTGCTCTCTGGAATGCTGGTTCAGCAAGGTTCCATCCTGTTCCTCAACATAGTCCTGTCTTTCCTCCCAAGGTGTCCTCTGGCTGCACTGGCCTCTTTGAAGGCTCTCCTACTATAATGGAATCCCTTCGTACTCTTCCTGGACGGAGCAGTGAGAAGCACTAATTCCACGCTGATAAAGATCCCCCTTCCTCTCATTTCATAAGTCTTCCTCTAGATACGAAGCTGCATTAGATTAGATGTGTCACTCCTCCCCCATGTCGCTGTAACACAAAAGTCCTAACAAAACCCATTGCGGAGAAGAAAAAAAGAGAATTAATTCAATTGCCATTCAAGTGTGGGAGAAAAAGAGGGAGAAGTGGGGGGGTGTTCTATTTTCTCTGTGACTGCAGACAAGAGGTACCTCCTTTAAAATCAACCAAAGTCACAATGAATTGAGGAGGAAGGGCCGAAGGTCATATTTGATATCTGATAGATTTGGTGAGAAGGCGTCAGAACTAGGATTTCTTTCTTGACGTCTGAAAAACACAGGAAAAATGTTAATTGTTTTCATAAAACGCCTGTTTGCATACCGTATTTCTGTACACATGCATGATCTACTATGTAATTCTTTCAAGTTTGATGAAAAGGAGATTTGTGAAGATGTTCAATTCAGTCAGTCATAATCATTTTATTACTTTTTATCTTATGGCTGTTGCACACTGACAATCATTACCTTTTACTTTGTGAAATCAATATTTTCTCTAAAATTTTACAAATGGAGTTACCTTTGGGTTTCCTAGTTCTTTATTATAAAAATAATTGTAGTGAAAAGATTTGAGTTATTTAAAATACAGAAGTTGAATACTTAATATTTTTGGAAGGTTTTGGATTTTCCGTCTGACACTAATGTTTCTTCTGTTGATAATAACTAGACATTAATATATTCAGGGCAACATCTATCTAACTCATGCTCGACTACAGTGCATCAAAAGGTATTTTTGTAACCTTCTGGTTACTGGTCATAGCCGAAAAGGGGGAAATTACACTGCTTTGTTCTATACTCTCACTTAAACAAAAGAGAGCCATTTTGGGTTATTTTAATCACATTAGTGTCGTACTTCTGTAAGTCAGGAAGAGGCAAGTCATTTTGACTGAAATGTTGTGTCATTTGTGTCTGTGTCCTCCTCTGCTGTACTTTTCCTCCTTCCTCTGTCTTTGTACTGAGTACACACGACTTCCCCCCAGACGCCAAAGCTTGGCTTTGTTAGCTTTTTTTCTCTTTTTGAAGAGCAGTCTGATCAAAGCTTGACAGTGTCAACTGCAAACCTCTACGTCCATAGCCTTGTCATAGCAGCCATAAATATATCCTTTACCGTGTTTGTGCTTAGTGAAACCAGTAAAGCTATGATTTTATTTGTCACAAGGAGCTTTTAAAGTCCTATTTCAGTCAGAGCTCAGATGAAGAAAAAAAATGTAGAAAGTGTGTTTCTTTTAAATATACTTTGTCTTAAATTACCAGTGTTTAGCAAATTTTCACTTCTTCCTGCCGTCAGTTATTAAGCTTAACTAAAACAATATACTCAACTGTAGACAAAACAGTGTAAAACATTTTTTCTGTCATTCAAGGGTCGAGCTGTTATAAAATTGAAAAAAAAATCAATTTAATATATTTTCCAGACTCTAAGTTGTTTCTGAGTTTAAATTGCATAAGTCAAAAAATACATCATTAGAAGGAAAGGCAAAAAAAAAAAAAAAAAGCAACAAACAAACAAAAAAAACATCTGTAAGTCACACTTATTTAGAAATTGTGAAACATGACAGGGACCTTGTCCATGTTTATGAAAGGTTCCAGCCTCATTTTGTATTCAGTTGGTTTCTTTTTAACAAACAAACGGAAATTTTCGGCTTTGGCCCGGAAATCTGCTGGCCATCTCTGATGCACCGATGTCCGTGCTCTAAATCAGGGTGGTTAAGAACGGCTCCACACCGCCATTGCTGGCGAAGTGCACAGCAGAGCAGAAGCATCTGCAGTAAATCCAGGATGACAGAGAAGCGGTTGTGTTCATTGAAGCGGTCACACCAAGACGGCCCAGCTGGAAAGTCATATATTCCCCTTCTTGGCAAGTACCAGGCCTTTGGCCGTCTTCATTTTAGCTCGCGTTTGACTGAACTTGAGGCTTCAAATGGTAATAATATTAATCCCTTGGTTCACGTCCATTAATATGAATTGACATTTAACAAATCAGGAAAAAAATACCTAATTAAAAGAAAAAAACGAACGATGAAAAAAAAAATTATGACTTATAGTCTGGAAAATACAGTAATGTAAATGAATTTTCTGGTGCCGATTCTCAATGTAAAATTATAGCAAAATATCTTGTGAGAGTCAGATCACCTTATACCTTGACCTTCCTTGTTACTGCAGCTGCAGAGTGGCCCATAATGTCTTTCAGGTGTAGAGTTGCTTACTTAATTATTCAATTTTTGTTATTTATTTATTTTTTTGCCTGGTCACCAATAATTTTGAAACTTCAGCTATTTTTTTTCTCTGGCTGGACATAGGAGCTGTCAGGCATCATATTTCCCTCAGGTTCCAGTGAGCAGTGTGCAATTGTTAATAAATTGAGAGAGCTCAGGTGACCAGGCCTGTGAAGTTTGGAGTACAGCCTTGCTGTCATTTGACATGAACAATATATAAATAAGCAAATAAATAAATGCATTTCCAGGATTCATAGGTCTTTGAAGGAGTTTATTGTATTGACACATTACAGCCCAGTAAAGACAAAACAAAGGTTTTCTTGACTCTTTTTATTTTATGAAGTTGTTCATAGCCCAGATATTTTAATGCGTTGCTTTATTTTAAGCAACCTGCATCATTAAGACAGAAATATATTCTGTGGAAGTGAGAGAGATAGGCAAAATCAGGACATTGTTGTAGTTGCAACTGAAAAATCACAGCTAAATGTTACACTGCGCAAACAAACGAAACAACAGACAAATCCTGCTCTCGCCTTTGTTTGTTTGCTGTATTTTCAGTTTGCACAGAGATTAAACATCATAAATGAATGGGATAATTAATATGGGTTGTGTGTGGGCGCTGGTTGATCTGCTTGTTTGTTTTAGATGAAAGAAGGGTATTTTCAGTGAAACAAAAAGTGAAATTGTACTCGATACATCACACCCACTTGTTTACAACACACTCCCATGTGGGCTCCCCTCAATGTTTGTTGGTTTGCTTGTAAGGGGAGACTTAAAATAGCCCTCAAGCTTAAGCAGAGCACCATCTATAGGCAGAGTATGCCCTGAATGTGTTCGTAGCAGCCAGCTTCACTCACCGGTAAACAGAAGACGTTTTATTCAGAGCTTCTCATCCCTCTGTATTTGATTCTACAGCACCTTCTTTGAGAGAAATGTGTTGATTATTCCAATACACAAACATAAATAAAAAGTGGTATCATAGAAAACAGAACAATGAGGCATTTTAGTCAACTGAAAAGTCCAAACCTTTGTGGTCATTCAATGACAGGTACAACGTGGTTTCAAATGGACAGACATGTTCTACATTTGACATTTGAAAAGATGTTCATTGGTCCCAATGTGCCTAAAGTGTTCACAGAAAATATTTCTGAAATATTTCTGACACATTTCACAACAACCATCACTGCAAAAGGTTGACACAAGGCAGGATGGATCCATCATTCTCTGTTGTTTACACCAAATTCTGGCCCTACCTTCTGAATCTGGCAGCTGAAATTGAGATTAATTGAACCAGTAGATGTTTGTTGTTATCCAATTTTAGTAAGGATGTAAAAAAAATGTTATCTCGGTTTTCTGGTATTAGCTCTCAGCTAAGCATGTTTTCAGCTGCTGCCCATCTGCTTTAAGATTTGACATATAGTCCATTCAGAGGTGGCATTCAGTGTTAATGCATTTTATTCAACAAGTAAGTTTAGCAACTGTTAATGTCTGCTCATTCTCCTCTGACTGCCATTGTCAACAAAGCAGTTTTATCAAAACATCTCCTAACCACTGGATATTGGTTGCTTTTTCAAATAACGTTTTTTCCAATTTCCAATGTTGTGCTTGAAATTTCTGAAAGATTACCAGTTTGAGAAATGCCCAGAACAGCAAGCCTGAAACCATTTCAAAGCAACTTAAATCTTGATTCTTATTTTTTCTGATACTGAAATTCTGTAAGTTCTCTCCTAATGCGTCAGCACACTTAATTGCTGTCATGCGATTGATTGATTTGCCATTTGTTTACAAGCAGTTGGTGGTAAATAAATAGGTTGGTGAGTATATTTCCAGTTATTTCCCTAAAAGATGAAACACAAAGCATACGTGCTTACAGACAAAAATGTTGACTCACCTACTAATGAACTGAAGCAATTCGACCCACTTTGTCACATAAATACGTCAAACCTCAGATCAGATAAGAGAAACATCTTATCTGATATCCTTTTAGTCAACATCAAAAAACACAGTGTAACAAAACTGAATATAGATTAAAAAGACTTAAAAAAAAAAACCTTCTATGATGCATTTCATATCATGTTCTATCAGGTCAGCTTGGTGACCTTTAAAATCAAAGCATATGCTAATTGGTGTGATATTATTAGACAAAGGGGATCCTATGCCCAAAGCTATGCCATCACTGTGTCAATAGAAATGAAATACGAAGGGTTTGAGTACAAAGAAGGTTAAACAATAAATGCCAAATTGTCTCTATATTGTTCATAATACTTGAATAAAGAGTGGAAAAGCTGTTTTGAAAATATCTCTTCTCCTTAAGCTCCCTGCTGTCTTCGGTCCTATTCTGTGGTTAAAAGCATGTATAGAAACTCAAAATACATGAATATTAATGACTGAGCCAGCTCAGAAAGGTATGCGCAGACAGCATGCATGAAGAATTGAATTTTCAGAGTATTTTATATCAATCCTTCTCCCATGTTCGCTTCTCCTTTTCTGTAACACACATCCCCCATCTTTTTGCTTTTCATTCTCTGTCTGTGTATTTGCATCAAAATAATTTGTGGCCCAGGAATGTTCACATGGTTTTCAGAAATTACTGAAGTGACGACATGACGATGGAGACACAACTCAAATAATGCAGGATACACCACCCCTTTGTTTTTTTATTTATTTCATTTATGATTTTTATATTTAAAGCTTCCTTTTACTTTTATAGCCTGTGATGTTTTGATAGATTGTGTTAATGTATTTGCCATATTGCCTTTAAGTCAAGAGAACACACTAAGACAACATAATGCAGGAATCAACACAATAATCTACCATCCCCAAATGCTGTTTACTTCTTTTCCCATTTCTTCCTCTGTCACAAAGGATTGTGGTCTCCTAAATTTATTTTCTGTTCTCATGTTTCTTATGTTACTGAGACATGATATACACTTTTCTCTGCCTTCCACTGTTTCTTAAATGACATGCCATCCACAACAATTCCTCTCTGTGTATGCAGTCACACATGCCAGAACCAAAACTGAAGAGACCAGCTTGTAGTAGGTCCATTACATCACTGTCCTAATTAAAATAAAACAACAGGACTCTTTCAAGATGTCCTGCAGGGGAGTGAAAATTAAACAGGCTGGGAAAAAATGACTCTAACACAAACCCCAATCCATTCAGATCGTTGTGATGTTCATTTTAATTAAAAAATTGGATTCGCTGCAATTAACTCCAAACTAGATCCCTGTGGCTGAATAAAAAAAAAAAAAGAAAAAAGATTGACTTTTAGTTTCCAAGCAACTCAAAATGATTCAAAACAATCCTGTGATAATCTTTCCCTTAAATGGTGTTTTCTCTTTTTTGTGAACAAAAGCTTATGTTACTGACATTCAGCAGCTAACTCAAGTCAGATGTAAACTAGGTTTACTGAAGTTGAGGAGAGGTCAACATTTGTGTCTTCAAGCTGAGGAGGCAATTGTTGAGAGGACATAAGTCTGACCGACACATGGTGCTTCTTATCTTCATTGATCAATTCCAACATTGACTCATTTTTTACCTGTCAGCCCTGATCGACCTTGGTGTAAGTCATGTCATGTACTCAAAGTGATAGTTTCCGCCGAGTATGACACCCATGAGTTAATGCATCTCTGTGCAATGTAGATATTGAAATGTGTAGGATAGTTGTCTAAGGTATGGATTACCTTAGTGATAGGAGGTGAGTGACTAAAGCCTTGTGACTAATGGCCTGTCATGATGGCACTCAACTCCACTTGGTCACACAAATCAACACCTCTCACAGTCTCTCAAAGACGCATTCAGATTTTCACATTAGGTTAAATAAATCTATAGGCGCATATAGGTAAGTAAGGATATCATAGAATAGTTATTTTCCAATACAATTGAAAAAGTGAAGTTAATATAGACTCACTGCTAACAGATTATTTCTGTGTATTTTGGTGACTACATGTGCAATTGTTTATTGGGTTTTGTATTTATTGAGGAAGATTACTGTATGTGTTTGTATGAACTGGGGTGGGTAGGAAGCAGTCTAGCGAATCACCTCCATACCATGCTGCATTGATGCAGTACATTATGCAAACAGAGCCCTGAATAATTTTGGAGGCCACTCTGGATTACATGGTATTCACATTTCTGCAAGCAAGATTTTTTTTTTTTTTTTTATAATTTGATGTGAAATTTTTATCTGCTCAAGAAGTTTTTATTTGGAAACCAAAAAATAAAATAAAAAAATAATAAAATATATGATTTGGATGTAATATTTGGTATACGTAATGTATTTTTTATTGATTTCTTGCTCAAAATGAGTATTATTTGATGTTTTATTTAAATGTCATACTTTCATTTTATAGCATTCTTTTCTGTCATTTAAAAAATAAATAAATAAATAAACACAAGTGAAGAGGGATTATGCAGCACATACGTTTGCACATGCATATACTGCAAATACAAATTGTTTTCATGCTTTTGGGATACTTCCCCCCCATTACTTGTTCTGTGCATCTATTCCCTTATTAAAATCTAGCTGGGAATTGACTGTGTCATGCATCAGGTTAACATCAGGCTGGAAGTGAAGGTTCGATATGGCAGACATGGGACAGGATTTGCTAATGTAAGAAGTGACATGGTTACCACCCAAATGTCATTCATCAGACCACAGACATTGTTCTTTAGGGGTTACAAAGCCCTGCCATCTTCCACACTCAGACTCATCTATTAATCCAAGACAATGGCACCCACCGGATTATGGAAATAACAGATTCTGGTAAATAGGACACAGATAGGCCAGCCATGTGGAAATGATTGGTGTCAGGAGAGTGTCACAAATATGTCTGACAGCGTGGGATGGCGGATGCTTCGTCTCTCTCAAGATGTATTTCTGTGCTCATGTACCTGGAGAACTATGGTTTGCCTCAAGGGAATTGGGTTGTTGGGACCTGCGCCAGATGTTAGAGTCTTATCATTGTTGTAAATACTGCTAGCAGTGTGTGCTTACTTTTAGTCATATTTTGAAGGAACTTGTAAGACAAAATAAATGTGATGGAAGTTAGACAAATGGACAAGGGAAATCTGATAGAGGATGTTAAAGGGAAGCAGTGTGAGATTAATAG
This sequence comes from Poeciliopsis retropinna, assembly GCA_010277075.1. Classification (NCBI taxonomy): domain Eukaryota; kingdom Metazoa; phylum Chordata; class Actinopteri; order Cyprinodontiformes; family Poeciliidae; genus Poeciliopsis; species Poeciliopsis retropinna. The sequence continues at coordinate 13,395,295 of VMRM01000006.1, read as the reverse complement.
GAAATAGCAATAATTTTAAATCTCTTTTAAGACATTAACCATTTTTAGGTTTGCATAGCTATGGCTGAACACTGTGTGGTATGAAATGTGAGCATGTCTTCAGCTCAATATTGATGTTTTGCACAGTTTTATTTTCACGTGTGTCAGTTTTTAAGTACACATCTGAACCATGACAAGTGGACAATATCCTCACCCAAAATACCTCATTCTGTGAGAATGTTCTGACTGGAGGATAATAGGGTTCTAAGGTATGATGATCCAGGACACGTGTTTAGGGTGCTTTTGCTCTGGACACATAAAGAGTCTGAGCCTGCCCTAGATCCCACACAGCCCCAGGGGATGATATGATGTCATGTGCACCCTCCGTGGAAAACAAAGGTTGAGCAAAGTCAGCAGTTTGTTCTGTCCAGAGCTCAGCTTTCCATCCATAGAAAATAACCAGACGGTGTCTATGGATGTCATTCTTCTGTTTGGCAACAAGTGTGTTGAAAAGAGGTGAAAAGATCCAAGTAAAGAAGTGTAAGAAAAACGAAAAAGAATTACTTCAAATATTTACTTGGATTTAAATAAAATGTTATCATTGACATTTTATGTGTTCATGTGAACTTTTTTTGAGATCTCACGTGTCTCTGTATCACTTTAACCACCATTCTGACTTAATTCAGTGTGTCTATAGAAATGAAACAGCAGGTATCAGATGTTGGGATTTGTGCCTTACAGCATGAAGGCTTTGGACAAGGCAGCCAACATTTCCAGAGGACTGCATGGATAGATAGCTGGAAGGATGATTTAAAGGATGAAAAATTCCAGCAAGTATGCAAGTGTGTACCAGTAAGTATGAACAAATTCTCATTTCAAACTTAACCAGAAAATCTGATTAATTCATTATGATATCTTAAAATACTGCTGAGCACCTTCTGAAATTAGGATGAGTAAATGAATTATGTTTTTACCAACTTTTTTTCAGAAGTCAAAGCATTGTGGTTTTAAAGTTGGATTTTTAACACAGATGAGATTTTATTGACACCAGGGGACACTGTCTGCCATGCTGCTGGGGCCATTCACAGAGCTACGAGAGCAGTGAGTGTCTCATTTATTTTATATTAAAATATGGACTGCTGTTTTCTCCAAAGAGAGGTCAAGGATATGTGAGTTTAAAGTACTGGCAATATGAGCAACAATTTAATTTGTTTTACCTTGCTTTCTACAGTAATTATTTCTGATGTATTCACTGCAGTCCGAATAACCATAGCTGCTCACTGCTTAGATCAAAGTCATTTCACTGTTTACTTTTTAGTTTATTAAAATAAAAGTAAACATGGTCTGAAAAAAAACAATCATCTTTAATGCTGTTTGTTGTAGGTACATGAACATTCAGGCTACCTTTGTATCATTGTCAGTGAGTGTTTTGTTTTTCTAATATTGTAAATTTTGAACTTTATCAACACACTCAGGCACACACCTACACAAATGTGTCTTACTTTTATCATTGCCTATCAGAAATGAGACATTATTTCAGCTATAGATTTTATCTATTTTTTTGTATGATAAATAATGGCACATTGAGAATTCTTTAATTTATTTGTTTCAAGGATAAGCCTTTGAGATTTAGCATCTCATTTTCAAGAGGGTCCTTACAAAATATAACATAAATTAAATTGTTAATATTGATTTAATTTGACATTAGTGGACATTAGGAAAGTGTGTTCAATAAGAAACAAAGTAGTGCTTTGCAAAAAGTAAATAAACAAAAATCATATTGATTAACCATGTTGAGTTATGTTCTAATTTAAGCCATTCATAACAAATGAAGCTTTCAGAAAGCTTTTCATAATTTCATAATTTCATTATCAATATTATCCAGTCATAACATCAACAGTTTGATGTGTCATATGTTATAAATCAAATATTGTAGATAATGTTATGCATCATTCTCACACAGACATATATATTTATGATTAATCAAAAACTAGCAATATCTAGTTGCTAGATATTGCTAGCAACTAGATATCAGAAAATAATTACAGTAACTTCCAGTTCAGCACAGTACAGTTCTGCCATGGTATGTATTTTTTCTTTTTTTCCCCCCATCTCTGCTAGAGCTTAACTATTACCATAATTCACAATGTTAAGACTCTTCTTCCTTTTAACCAGGAGCACCAAAATAATGAATCCAAATGGAATCAATGACTGGAAGATTGTAAACTCAATATTATGTAACGTACGAGTAAATCTTACAAAATGCATAACTTTGTACAGAAAAAAAAAAAAAAAACGTTTATTTCTCTTCCCTCCTCCACCAAGTGCCTTTTCAAATTTTCTTTGTATCGTGAAAGAGTCCCTGGGGAGAGTTCTGAATGTGTGCAAGTGAATACAGTTTTATGTCATATGCTTTCTGTTTATAAAAGCACAGGTCTGTGATTTAAACTCTGCCTTGCATTCAATTACAATTGACATCCAAATGCTGCCAGATGCATCAGACCTGCTCCCGTTGAGGAAGTGGGGGGAGACTTGAAGCGACCAACATTACTCTTCGAGTTGCAGTGTGGATTTCACAGGCTGAGCCAAGCTTGGATTCTAAATGGCTCTGTGACTCCCTCCCTGCTCACTGCCAGGATTTTCCTGTGCTGGCAAGCTTGTGGCAGGGTTATTAGATAAAGAGACAGACTCTCTGGCCCCTCTTAACATCCCTCTCAGCAGGAGAAAATAAAATGATTTTACTCCCTCCCCTGTTTACCCATAAGTGGAAATGGAACAAGACAAACCAAATGACTACACACAGAGAGAAGAGTAACAGTAGGCTTGGCCCGAACTGATCCGATTCACGATTTGGGCTAATTGAGGTTTCAGTTTTTTCGTCTTCCAAATGATTCACAAAGCCACATAATCATTTAGCATGCGTGTTTTATAGGCCTTTGTAGTCACTAAGTGTCATCAAAAGAACGCCCTGTTATCTACGGTATTGTGAGCTGCTGTTTTAAATATCCTGATCATAATTTCCGCTCAACTAACTGAAAGCCGCCTGTAATGAAAGTGTGGTAACCTACTTAACTGAGGGCTGAGTTTCTTGTGTGTATCGCTCATGTAGCGTCAACACGTTATTTAAACTGAGACAATCTTTATTATATCAGCTCCATGCATGGTTAAAAGCACTATGAAGAAACGAACTGAAAATAAAATTTTCAATCAGGATTTCAACTTTACTTCTCTATTCTGAAATTACCTGGGATGCCAGCCGTAGGCCTCCATTAAATACAGAGCTTCAATAAACATTCTTTCTCCTGACCTAGCTAGCCCTGGGACTAATTATCATCTTATGGAAATGTGGCTATTTCTGCAACTTTCATATCCCTAATTATTTCTGTTATTCCAATATCAGCCTGGCTTTGATGTCCCAAATCCTGTATTTAAATAGTGTGAAGTTCCTATTCTTTGTGCCCTTTGAGGATTGTTCATGTAAAATACATGGACCAAGAGTGGGTTATATCAGGGCCTCCAGGGGCTGGACATATCCTTGTTTCCCTCTTCTTTTTTTTTTCTGAGTTCACCTCTTTGTATGGGGACAGTTGTTGGGAAAAACTGGATAAATGGATAAAAATGCATCTCAGTTCTCAGAATGTTTAATTTGTCTTTCACTGTTACCAAGAAGGAGCCATGTTCACCTTATAATCTGTATAAGTATGATAGACATGCATTGTTGTGAACGGCTTTGATGACACTGAAATGTGGAGATATACTACATTACTGATAGTTTAGTTTAGTCACATTGTTAAAAGGGAAAAGGGTGTTATGTGTTTTTCAGAAACATAATTCTATTTTGTATCAGGTAGTTGTTATAAAGATGCTTATCAAACATGACTTAGAAAAATTACTTTGTAATGTGAGGGCTTTAAATTGGTCTCTGTCTCTTTAAGAAGGTACTGCTCTTTTTATCAGTTCTCCTTCAGCACGTTGTCATAACAATTCCTCTCCACTATGCTGTTTGCAACTGTTATTAGGAGTGCTGGATTGAGAAGTAGTTTGTATGTTAGGCTCAGCTGATGCACAGTTTCACCTGGTGTTAGGTAATTGCTGCTGCTAGTCTGGTGGAGCTGAGTGGGGGAGGGTGCCTTGTGAGGTGGAAGCTCAGTTCGGGACTGCAGCTCAAAGTAGGAGCTTTGTGAAAATAAGCAATGTTTTGTTTGAGCAACTGTTTATGCATCCTTGAATGGTTGCCAAGAATTTCTCAAACATGAATAAAAGAATTAAAACACCACTCCAGGTGTAGTTTTGATGAGAGAATAACATTATAAGACAGTAAGTAGCTAAAAACAAAAATTTACATAAATATATCTCCTTTAACAGGCTGTAGGGCCATTGAGATAAGGCAAAGATATTCATTATTAGTGGAAAATTAGGATTTAAAAAAAAAAAAGAAAAATAAATTAGTGGGATCAAACATTAGTGTACCTTTATATTCTTGCATCACCTGTGCAGATTTTTATTTTTTAGACTTTCAAACTGATGTCCAGCTTTGAAGGACAGCTTGATCTCATTATCTTCTCAGTTGTGGATCTCCTTTGGTTTTTCAGTATCCCAGAAATAAACTACAGGTATGTAGGATATGACTGTGTAAAATCCTTCAAATCACACCTGCTTTGATACATGGGCTTCATTCTAAAAGATGGCTCTGTGTAAAACTATCATCATGTATTTTCATATAGATGAAGTATGGGTACCTGTGCTTGCAGCCATGATTTTATTGATGAGGAGTTGTCTGAAATAGGATGCTCTGCATATTTGCATATTAAACAGGCAGGGGAGGGACACAAGGGGTGGGGTCCCATTTTATTACCATTTCCTATAAATCAGCTTAAAGCATCTTCCCACCTCCTGGCCCATCTTGCCTCTTTTGCAATGAGGACAGCTAAGCCTGAATCATAAGTCTCTTTGTTTCTGTTTTCTCTGTTTGTCTTCTCTCAATGATACTCAATGAGTTGGTTCCTCTCATTTTAGTGATAGACATTTCTGAAGTAAGGTACAGAACAATGACAGTTTTTTACTAAATGGTCTTAATTTTTTTTTCTAATTAATGTAGAAAAATGTGCTTTCTCAACAGCTTTAAGAAACCACTTAACACTGTTAGCTGTTCTGATATTGCTGTATTTCAAACTAATAAAATGTAAAACATGTCTTCTCGTAGTCACTACTTAAAAGCTGAATTGCAACATGCTGCACTACTTCTGAAATCCATTTCCTGCATTATAAGACCACGGTAATACCACATTTGGTGTGTTCCAGTTAATGACTTGAGATATTACATATTAAAGTAATAAACAATCGCTGAAATTACAAATTACAGCATATTACATGTCAGCAGTATTGTCACAATTGGATGGAAAAAGTGGGGCACTGTTTGAAGACATTGATTTTTCTGTACACTTGGGTGATTTGTGCAACACAGCTTCCAATAAATTTGCTGTCTGGCTCCATCTCCCTTTGGAGAGCAGATCATGATTTAGGATAAGTGCTAAACACATTAGATAATTGATCAGAGTGTTTATTCATTATGTTCTCTGTGTTATCCTTTAATTAGTAATATTACTTTACCAAGCAGTATAGTTTTTTGCCATTTGCACAGGGATAATCTATGAGAGGAGTTTCTGTCAAAATTTGAACTCCCATTGAAAAAAAAAAAAACTGCCATTAGTTATTATTAATAATGATATCATGGTCACAGAAAATTAATTTGTGTCTATGATTATCTACAAGACTTAAATTAAGTTTTTGCATGCAACATATCACAATATTTAATGACTCAATCCTGTTAATGTGACTGGGATTTAGGTGGGTTTAGTTAGATTTTTATAAATAAAAAATAAAAAAAGCTTGATCTTATAAATAAAGACTGTTTCTTCACACCAAAGCTAGTCATGGAAATACATTTCAACTGATAATAAATTATAGTTTTAGCCATTATAGTAAATGCTTACCTTTCTATGCAGATGATAACCAGCTTACAATTACTTTTAATCTTTATGCAGTAACTCCTTTTCTACAATCTAAAACATGCATGTGACCATCTGCATGTGTGTCAAAGTTGCACTGCATCTTCAGAGTGTTTATTGTTCATATGTGGCCCAAAGGCTCCTAAAGAATGAGAGAGGTACTTTAAAATTCAGCAATGGGGCGTCGCGTGGCACAGTGGTTAGCGCGGGCGCTCCGCATGCTGAGGCTATAGACCTCAATGTGACCATCTCTAGTCCTCCTTCCTCAGTTCCTTTGTGGCATGTCTTCCCCGCTTCCTTTTGCCCCATTCCTGTTGGATTACTGTAAAATAAAGGCTTCCTGTTTAAAAAGTAGTTCTTATATCCTCTCTGCATGGTTTGTAAGTAAATTATTTTTCTTTTAATTTGTTAGCCTTTTATAACCAGTTTATGTCCTTCTGTTTAATAATTGACAAGTCAGTACTGAAATTCAACTGGATACTTTTACAATATGTTAAAATGTTGTGACAGTGATGCATCCTCTGATTTCATCCTTTGCCATGAAAGCTACATGGTAATTTTGATATTTTCTTTCAGTTTGTATTTTGTATTATCTGATCTCTTTGTTTTATCACAAACTTAACAGTGTGTCTTGATTCTTGAGAAAAATAAAATGGAAAGGATTAGTTCTGACATTTGTTCTCCAAATGCAAACCTATAATTTTTTTCAGTAAACCTAAACTTGGATAATTAAAATATTAATAAATACGAATATTAACCATGAATGGTAAAGTTAGTCTACTGTCAAGAGGGGCGCAAATAAGTCTGAATATCTTAGCACTCAGAGCTCCTGAGAGCACGGCCTTTGGATACAAAAGCAAAAGCAGCAGTGCTTGCCAAATAGCTATCTATATAAATCACTTCCGTTGGCTCATTCATATCCTTCTGACATTTGTTTATTTTTCTTTCTGAAAGAGTTCCTGTAGTACATAAAAAGAGACATTTCCAAATTTAGAACACTTCTGAAAGTTATTGAATTATGCTCACTGATCATGCTATTGAATTTACATATACCTTTCTTATTTTATTCTAAGGAGCTGATACATTCAGAACAGCTACTCCCAAAGGTGTAAAATGAGAATACAAAGACAAATTGCAAAAATATAATACAGAAATAAAATCAGGAATCTAAGTCTAAGTATAAAACATGGTAAACTCTTTGTCTTTAAGTCTATATTACATGTTTAGAACCAATAACAGACAAACCTGTGAGCAGCTTCTTAAGCTATATAGTTACACAAGGTAACAGGTGCAGCAATGAGTTGTTAGTTTCTAATTGAACCACTTCAGAAACTTAAATGAAAGCATTTTTAACATCTTGAAACACTGGCACAGCATTTCAGTTTCCAGGGCCTTCATACCCAATTCCTCTGATTTTGTTTGGCCAAATTAATCCTGTTATTCAAGATTAATTTGTTGTGCAGTGACATTCCTGAGTTAAAGAGACTGATAACATTAGACTTGGATTTGTATTTTTACCATGCACTATTTTAAAACTGTCTGACCATGTGTCATTCTGTATTTAAATATCTGCTTGTTTTAATAGCGCCCATCCAATTCATGTTCCCCTGAAGACATGTTTGATGTTCTCTGTGCTTGGAGAGAACATTCCTTTCAGTGTGGCAGTCTGCTGTGTCTAGCTTATGCATGTTTAATGTTGTTGAACATGAACGCACAGTCAGCCAGTCATAAACACAGCAGCTGGGACACATAAAAGGTCATAAACCTGTCAATGAAATTAGAGTGGCATGTCCACCATTGCCAGTTTACCCATACAACACCTGCTTGCTGAAGAGAATGCGGACACATTTGATTCTTTTGTGCTGCGGTTCCACAATGCATTGGTGCAGCAAATATGCAGCTGGAGAATCTGCAAAAGCTGCTTGTGTAAACCGTTGCTTCAGATGGTGTTGCCAGAAAAAAAGACTATTGCATCAGTGTGTTGAATATGCACATTTTTAGCTTACTGTAATGATATCCTTCTGTTCATTAGAAACTCACGGAACTTCATGCATAGCAGAAGAGCACTGCAGACGTATTTGTGTTGAGAATAATTGCAAAAAAGAATAATTGCACCAAAAACGTCTTGTTATCTAGCAACATGTGTGGGAGGCCTTCATGCACTTTGTGCCCTTAACTGTGATCTTCATTTTTTAGGTTAACTATGTGCGCTAGCAGTTGCCATGAGAAAGAAAGAAAAAAACAACAAAAAAACACTCATCTTTCACACAATTACTCATCCAACTCAATTGATCATTGGAGCATTATCTAGCATGTGAAATTCTGTCTGATAAGGAATGCATGACCCCAATATGATATTTCCCGGCTATTGTAGTGCTAGACTAATTGATTGTGGTCTGTTTCAAGATCTCTCTTTCTCTCTCTCTTTATCTCACTCGCTCTCTCGCTGGCTCATTTGCTTTGTATGTGTGTGTTTTGTGCCTTTAATACTAATTACCGTCATGCAGGCATATTCAGAATTTAGACAATCAACCACAATGTGATCAATTACCATAGGTAATCTATAGTTAAAGTGACCAGAGAAATAGATTTAAATATGCCCTCATTATTTTTCAAGAAGTGCAACACAGCACACGTGATATTCTCTGGCAGGTTTTATGAAGGGTTGGGGATGAGAAGTTTCATCTAAGCCAGGGAGTTTATTACTAGGACAGCGCAGTGAATGGCCAATATAACATTTTGACTCATATTTTGTTTTTTGGGGGGTTTTTTATTGTAAATTTTGTTTAATTTAGAGAATGAAATTGTGATTCAAAAAAGGCTTGGTCGTTACTTATGTGGTCACTTCTACAGACAATCCCAAAAGATCTTTCAGCTGTAGTTCTACAGATAAATATGGACCGTAGTAATGGGCACAAAGGACACAGTCTCAGTAATGGTCACATTCTTTAATATCTATTGGTGGACAACAGTGGGAGGTGGTGAGGCAACTGCAAATATAAAAGAAGATGCCACATACTGCATTTCCCACAAATCTGTGATGAAACAGTGTGATTTCTTTTGCAGCCATCTGTTGGGGCAGCAGCATCAGAGCTACTTATTCAAAGAGACTGAACAAACTAATAAACCATTGCTCTGTTCCAGAACTGCTTTGTTTCCTCCCTCTAGAACTCGACATGGAAATAGGAATGATTTAAAATAATCTTAAACATGTTGCAAAACTGGCAAGAGCCTCTGCACAACCTCTGGATTAAAATATAGTTTTTTCTCCAAAGGCGGATTCAGTTTTTACTGCTGTGACAGATAATTCATGATTACTCTAATAACTAGAGATCACACATTAAAATTAATAAGGTATCAATGTAACAATATAATTGAAACACGTTTTGTCTGTCATGTTGTTAAGAGTTAATAGGAGTGTTAATCAATGGGGTTTTATTATGAGGCCCACATCAGTCAATAGGCTGAATGTGTAACACAGAAGTTTGTCTTGCCACCACAAAATGGCAAAGGAGTTTAAAGAAATCTCCAAAACTAATTTCCAATGTGTCAAAGGCACTGTTCATATTTGCTGTCAAGAACTTTTTAAATTTTCTATCAAAAACTTTCATTTGTCAAGTGTTTATGAAAGCTGCCAGGAATCAGCAATTGAGTGCCTGACTGTAAATAACTTGAACTAAAGTAACCTCTCCATCAAATTTAAATAACAAAATGGCAAAAGTCTAACACTGTAAAAACAATTTACCATTTACCAGGAGACCAACTGTTAAGATAAAAAAAAAAGATAAAAAAAAAAAAAAAAAAATCAAAGTGTAGCTTTAAGTGAGATTTTTGACTATAAAGTCAATGGATAAAAACTGCTACTGATTCATTTCTGGAAGCTTACTTTGCTGTTCACTCATGGTGCACTTATTAATGATTAACAAATTTTCACATTTACTGCGTGATGGTGTAGATCACTTGTTTCACAGCCAAAAGAAAAACACCTGCAATAATGATTGTTTCATATGTTTAAGGCCAATTTTGAAAGCCTTCAAAGGAAACTGTGGTTACTTTCTATCTTTGAACTTTCTATTATGTCAAAGGGAAATCACATTTGAAGTCACGCAGCTCTGCAAAGTGTTACAACTGAATTACAATTTCTCATCTTTTTTTGACAGTTGACCTTGTTCAAGCATGCAGTTAGGGCTGCGCAAAAGTATATTTGTTTGGCTAAAACGTGGGTGGTCCCGTGTTAGCGTAACATAATTACAGAGCAGTTGACCAGGGGAAGACCTGTGGTCTTCCCCTGGTCATGGTCACAGAGCAACCTATTTAATGTGGTTTGTGGTCAACAGATGGCCTTTGACCTAAGAGAATGGTGGGCGCATCTATTGTGTGAATTTTGAGGGCAACGTTGGAAACTTCAGACAGTCACCTCTGATTGGGTTACTTTGTGGCTCAGCTCTATTACCTACTCCTCTTTTGTTGTGTTGAATTATTTAAAGTGTGTCCAGAGATTCCCAAGGACGGAAAGCTAAGCACTTAAGCCACTAGACACCTCCTTCCCGAAGAGCTGCCTGAAAAAGCTGCACATTAGTATTATATACATTTGTAGCAAAGATACTATGAAAAATGTTGATTGTGCTTTTTTTTAGTGTGTGGCCTAAGAACAGTTAAACTCTTCAAACCACAAGTCATCACAGCAGAACCTCTAGTTTTCTTTGTTGAAAAAATTTAGGCTAATTCTGGATGCAACATCATTAACCCTCCCATCATCCAAAGTTGTCACAAGCAACTTATTTCAAATATAATAATTTATAAACAAAAATACTTCAACCAGTTAAGATACTTTACCAATGACAGATTCAATGCAGCTATGAATTACAAGGATACTGGTTGAAAATATTTAGGGTTTATGCTATGTGTGCAGAGGTTTTACTGTTTGAGAATGTCAGTAATTCATTTAAACCTTCATCTATTGTTATTTGATATCTAGCCTACAAGTACCATACTTCAGAGGGCCGTTAAAAAATAGGAAATCTGGTGAAAATCAGCAATTGATTTTTTTTTCTCTGCATTTGCACTGAATGGATCCAATGTTACAAAATAAGTCTATCAAGTATGAAAACATAAAACATCCAATTTCAACAAACTTCCACTCACACGTCACAAATTACTTTATTGTGATCTAGGTAATATTACAGAAGAAAACTTCAGACTTGCTTCTTGACAGAAGGATTTGGTTGATTTATGACTGTAAGGCAGTTTTCCAGGCTGTCTTATAAGTATCCAAGAAAAAGTTTCAACACATGGCTCAATTGCTTGCAGGTTAAATAATAGCAATAATAACCAAACAGTTAATTTCCGTAACAAATCCAGATGTTTGGAGTGTGAGGTAGGGTTTTCATATGCACACAGAGGAATATGTATCTGGGTTACACGATGAACTGTTTGCTTTGAGCAAGGTTGCATACAGTCATGAACATTTAATTTCTTTCACACTATTAAAATGTTAGTGTTTGTCTTCAGTCAAAACTTTTGTGAGAGCAACAGCAAAGGTGCTAAGAATGGTCTGCAGAGGTCTCCAACACCAAGCCTAGTTGCTTGAAATGCCAATGGATTACTGTATTGTATTATGTTTATGATGCTCATTGATCCGGAGCCTTCTTCTCTGTGCACTGTACAATGTCACTTGGCCTCACAGATTCAGACATCCATTTCCCTACACAGTCTTTTTCAATAAATATGAAGGATTTTCCCAGCTCTAAAATAGATATTTGAAATCCCATTGAAAGAGTCAACGTGTGACTTTTTCTTCCAAAGAGGTGTGTGTGTGTAGACAAGCATGAAATAATGTGGTTTAGATATTTCTTGTCTCGTTTTGTGATAAAAAGAAATGAAGAATTACATTATCAGACATGACAGTTCTTTGTTCTTTAAACTAAGCAACTAAAGCACAGCTTTTCCCTATATCTCTGTCTCACAGGATTTACCATCTATTCTTACAAACTGTTTAAAATGAAAAAAAAAAATCTTGGTAACTGAAATTAGGGTTAGGCTTTGAGTAAATAGGCACACTGTTATTGTGAGTATCAAAGGAAAATGAATTAAAGTTTGTATACTGCGATTGTGCACTTTTAAGACATCTATCTGGAAGCTTAGTTACCAAATTGTGAAAAAGAGCTCACCATTTGTGTTTGAATTCGTTCATTACATTAGACCAGTTCACATTAAAACATTAATTTAATGTGAACATTAATTCAGACATTTCCTATCTGCTTTTTTTGTCATGGTAGACAGGCAGTATAATTGTGAATGAATAGTCATAATTCACTCTGCACAGGTTATTCATTCATTAAGGGGAAAATGGAACCATAAGACTTGAAACCTTTTTGTTTAAGACCAAAATTAACATTTGTGTTAACTCATTTTAAAACTTTAAAACTATGTCGTGTTTCCTTTTGTGAATGTATTCATTCAGAGTGAATATGTAACGGATATAGATTTATCAATACTCCATGCAGTTCTTCTGCTCATGGACGTTTTTTGATTGTTGTCGATGCTTGCACAATGTTTTGGCGTGAACGTCTAGATGTCGGCTGTTGGGTTGTTGCTTCTTCTTCATTATATTTTCATGAGGCATAAAGCCAGCTCGTCCTCCCATACTCCTTTTTGCCCTCCAGTCCTATCCACTCTCTTGGTGGTGAATTGCAGTACTCCCTGCTGGCTGTATATCAACTCAAGCTTCCTCTCATTGGATTTGCTGTTTGTTTTTCCAGTGCTCTTCCCGTTTCTCCCATTGAAACTTTAAGGGACTAAATTTCAGGAGCATAGCAGTGCTGGACACCCAACTTCTTGAGAACAGGAGTTTTAGGTGGACTGCATGTGGAAACGTATTTACCTTTTAAAGTGTATATAATTCTAATATAGTCTAATTAAACATATATTCCCATGTGGAAAAACAAACAAACAGAAACCAATGTACAGTTATTTCAGATGTTTTTTTTTTTTTTTTTTTTTTTTTTTTTTTTTTAGATATTTACATGAGGCATATTTTACTACATAGCAGTTCATCCTAACAAAACAAAACAAATATATGCACAAGCCGTGTCACTGTGTAAATGGTCCTCAAATATGATTGCTTTAGAGGTTATTTATGTTCTAAGACAGTCTACTTAAAATGTTGTACCCCCTTTGGTTCTACCTCCCTGGTCTTCCTTACAATCATTACCGCTCACTAAAATTTTTCTTTAAGGAGTGTTTGCTCAAGCAGAGGTTTGCTTGGGAATCCCAGTAGACTCAGAAGAAAAACATACAATTACTAAGAATGTGAATGGTCCTTTTACTGTCCCTTTTATGGTCTATGCTGGTGGCCATTCTTGTTAGTGGGAGAGTATGCACACTGCATTGTAAACAAGGAACAGGGCAAACATTCTTTATGTAGCATTTTTTACAAATAGAACTGATAAAAGCATTACAAATGTCAGATATTGACGCATCTCAATATATTTAGGTTAATTTATTTTACGAATTGAGTTAAAGGGGCATTATTTTCTAAAATATACTTTTTTGAGCGCTACATCATTTCACAAGGATCAAAATGTACCTGGAGTGTTGTCTTGATTTTTTCATAAATGTTTGAGAAATCCGCCCTGCGACAGACTGGCGACCTGTCCAGGGTGTACCCCGCCTCTCATCCGGAACGTAGCTGGAGATCGGCACCAGCAACTCCCGACCCCATTTAGGGACAAGGGTGAAAGAAAATGGATGGATGGATGGATAGATGGATGGTTTGAGAAATCCTTTAATCTGCCGTGGCAACCTTTCAGTTGTGCAAAATGGCCGGGTGAACCTAGCGCCGCCTTCAAGACGCAGCTCCTCGTGTACATAAACTAACCAGTTCTCTCAAATTTTGTTCACAAATCTGTCTGAATCTGTGATCGTGAGCACTTCTCCTTTGCATCGATAATCCATCCCTCCTCGCAGGTGTGGCATATCAAGATGCTGCTTAGACTGCATGATTATTGTACAGGGGTGGGCTGGCCACAATACAAGACCACTGTGAAGTGTTCTTTGGGAAGCAATGGTAATCTGTTGTTGTTGGGCTATTGTGTTATGTAAAGTCGGTGCAGACATTTACCAGACACAAGTACAGAACTTCATGCTTCTCTCGCCAAAACTTTAGGTTTGATTTTTCTAGTCAGATCTGGCGCTTGCACAAGCTAATTTTATGATTTCATGCATTTCAAAGTGTTTTCAATTTACTTATAATAATGTTTAATTTCACATTCGGCTTTTGTTTCCCAGGAAGGGTATGTAGCGCCTCATTTATCAGAAACAGCGCTTGTTGAAAGGTGAGAATGGAAGCATAGTCTAAGAGACTCAAATATATTGTGAAATAATTTACTCAATTATTGTCACTCATGTAAATGAGCATCCAAGGAAATTGATGTTCTTTGTACTGCTTTTTACACACAGTTTTACAATGAAGTGACCATGATAGAAAAAAAAAACCTAAATAGTTATAACCAGGAAGCAATCAAGGGAGACTATTTTATTTAAAGAACCGTTTTATATGTCCCCCACTTCACATTTTCAGCTCAAATTACAACTTGAAAGCATGTGGAAGTTGTATGTTAATAAAGGAAAAGTCATTAGGTAAGTTTTAATTTAAAAAAGCAATAGCATTCCTGCATATTCCTCTTCTCTGTGTTCTCTAGAAAATGATAAAGATTTAATCCAATTAGCTCAGTGCTGTTTCACCAGACTGCAGAGGGGGAATAACTTCTAATTGGGCTGAAGACAATTAGCGGAATTAATTCAAACAGAAGTCGGAGAACATTGCCAGACTTAAACAATATTCTTTCTGCCAGCCTCAACAGACGCTCTCTCATTTTATTTTATTCAAATAAGATGATACAAGCTTTGTTAAGCAGCAGCGTACCGGTGGCTCATCTCTTGTAGAGCAACTGCCTAGAACATGTTTATTCATGTTGATTTGCTTTACATTTCCATTGTAAGATAATTATCTCTGTAAGCTTCTTGGTCTGAAACAACAGAAGACCCATGTGGAGTCAGAGTTACTTTGATTGTATATTTTCAGCACAATTTCATATTTTAGATGCTATGATTGCTTGAGGAGACTGTTCTGGTTTTTGAAGTATTTCTAAAAATATATTAAGTTTGACTAAAGTAACTCACATTCTCCATGTCTAATTAGTTGTTGCAAATGCAACAACTAATTAGACATGGACTGAAGTTAGGAGCAGCAGAAGCTTTATTTTGTATATATAAGTGACTGATGAAGCACTTATGCCATGCAAATATATAAAATGTATATTTGCTTATATTGCTATCAGAACACATTTTTTAGCTTTTCTTCAAAAGCTAAAAAATGAAAACTCTCCCCACCACAAACTGTAGTTTGGTTGTGTATTGGAAGCTCTGAATAATTTTCAAAACTGTTTGCAGTGTTGCTACCGTCGACTTGAAGTGATGAGTGGATCATTCTTTCATTTTCACTCAACCCAGTTAAACACATATTGGCACTGGTATATAAATGTTTATATTGAGGCAGATTGAATGGCCCTCATAATTGTCCTATTAGCTGGACGATTCTCATGTAATGGACAAAACTTCTGTACTTAGGTCAACCTGGGCTTACTTTGTGCTACAAAAGAATAGAGAACAATTAGATGCGCATTGCAGAATGGAGAACATGGAAAGAAAGCAGTTTGTAGAAGGTCCTTGGTTGGATCAAAGATCAATAAAGATGGAGAAACAACACCTTTCTCCAGGTAGACAGGTTTACCATATCCCCCCTGCTCCTCTAAACAAATGCATTTCAAACAGGCACTGGGAGCACCTCCGCTAACAATGACAAATGACAGCACATGAAGTTTTCTCTCTCTATTAACATAAAGTAATATAAACCGAAGGACACTAGTCTATAGAGAGAGTTAGAGGCTAATGTTCCATATCAGATGTGGACAATGTCAGGACTGAATACAGATTAGGCTGTGTCCTTCTCTCCCAGGGGGAATTAAGGGGTTGACACTATTCTAGCTGCCAAGTGTATTATTATAACATGTTGGTGCCAGGTCTGTCTTCCCAGGACTATTAACCCCACATTCCCCACAACACTGTCCCTCAAAACAACACAGCTCTGCACCCTTTTCCTGGTGGGTGTCTGCTGTTTTTCATTACTTTTACTTATGAAAACAGGTTGCTAAAACTCTCCTTTGGTTTCAAAACAGTTACTACTGGATAGAGGTAAGCACTGATCAAGACTTCATACTAACTTAAAGCAAACCACAAGAAAACAGCTAAAATTCAGCCAAAAAAGTGTGTTGAAAACCCATATAAGTTTGAGGTTCTCTCATTTTATCTTAATCTACTTTAGAAATAGATAAAAATTTCCCAATGGAAAGAGGTCATGATTAGTCATGTTTTTTGTTTTTGTTGTTTATTTTTGATAGATAGGGAAGCTAATTTCATCCCTTAGTTCTCCACCTGAAAGTCTTTGAGTTTGTTTTTTTTACATATACCTTCAGAAGAGTTACCATTCCCAAATTAATTTTTTGCACATCTTCTGAAGTCCTATCACAATGTCAAATGAAAGGTGTCTGTTGTCATTCGTCTGTGCAATGGGCGTATGTGAAGTGGTCATAGTTTGATGAGAGCAGAGTGACTGAACCAGTGCACTTGCAGAGAGCAGTGGGAGTGCAACGCGTTTGGTGTGATCTGTATACTGATGATAGATTAACGTCCATTTTCAGTATTGGTAAGGCTCATTGCTCATGAGGTATCGGGTGGGTGGAAAGATTATCGGAATAGTGATGCTTTGAAAGAAGCTAAAGTTAAATGTGTCCCGTGGCGGCTCTGTGGGTGTTTCACTTATGCAATCTTCGTAGATGTTGCACCGCCACTTTTTTTTGTGTGATGTTTTTTTTAAAGCATGTGAGATTGTTGTGTGTGTGTGGTTGTTTGTTTTTATTTACATCATGGTAGTATAGTTGCTGTCAGGAATAAATGCTTGCAGGCTTATGCAGGCATATGCAGACTTTCCAGTGCACTTTCTTGTGCAGGTAATTGAAGGTTTAGAAAAATATAGTAAAGGTATTTTGTGGATGTAAACATTTGAGAGTGAATTTTGCAGTTCATCTTATCATCTCAAAAAGCACTGTGTGAGTTCTCACCCATTAAATGTGGATTACCATTTTGAGTTACAGTTCCCTACATGAGATATTATCACATACTAATCGAAAACAAACCACATCACTAAAAAATTCCATGAAAAGTAGATGAAGCCCTGAAAAAGCAAATTGCAAAAAAAAAAAAAAAAAAAAAAAACTTGTGTGCATGAACCTGCTTGTATTTTTAGATTAAGTGTAGCGTCTGCATTTCAGTGCATACTTAACATGTTTTATTAGACGTTGTTGCTTAGTTTGTGAAGTAGCTACCTTCTTTTATTTTCATAGTAGCATTAAAAAAAAAAAACTCTGTGGCTTCAGCACCTAGGAGCCACTGTGGCTTTTGTTACCACTTCTATTTGGGCAATGTAATTGCCACCACACATGGAAACATATTACAGTTGATGATGAGATACTAGTACTGGAAAATTCCATGCAATAATGCCTGTGGGTGTCGGTGCCATGTGAGCGATAATGTGTGGGCAAAGGCATATTTTTCTCTTTAATACGGGCATGCTCACACTGGCACCCACAGAGCCCATTTCAGCTTGGTAATGAAAGAAACAAGCCATCAAGGAGGTTGGGGTTTGAGATGTTGTTAAAGTCTTTGAGGTTTTCTCCCTGTGGGCCTCTGTCTGCTGCCCTGAATAAGAGGGGCTTTGTTAGATCAGTGACTGAGGATTTTCAGCAGCTTGTTGAGCAGGCCATCATCAGCTGTGTTAGAGGCAGGCTCGGTCCTGCAAATAAGTATGCTGTGTCACCTTCTATTTCATAATGTAAGAGACAGAAACAGAAAGACATACTGAAACCTACCCACACAGACTTGTTGCAGGTCAAAAGCAGCTTTAGGCTACTTGCACTGACATCACAGCTAAAGAGGAATCTTTTAAAACCTGCATATGAGTGAGTTTATGTTCTCATAGTTTCTACTAGTGGTCCCTCCGGTTCTTCTAACTTTACAATCAAAGCTGTGACAAATCTCTTTCACTGGACTTACTAAGGCACATATTTTTATTATGGTCCTGTCAACCATAGGAATTTTTTTCAATTGTAAATTGAATACATTTACAATTCTTCTTCGTTTGAGCCCTCAAAGAGCTGTACAGTGGACATTCACGTTTACCATGATCTTGAGAGAAACATCCATAGACCCTTGGGACAAACATTAATACTTATCCAAAATCATCCTGGAATATTTGGAATAAACAGAGAATGCCTGATGAAAGGTGGGTCATTAACTGTAGTAATGGAGAGGGCTAATTATAATTGTGTATCAAAACTCTTATCAATCTTATCAATAATATTTCATTATTTTTAACTGTTTTAGAAATAAGGGTCAACTGTCAGGAAGTTTTAATTGTATGCTTAATGGAAAGGAGAGGGAGGAATATATTATGAAATATATATTTATTCTCTGTTATGTAGGGTGACGTCTTCATCAGACCAAAATACAGACTGGGGTCCGGGTAGTGGATGGTGAAAGATTTAAGGACAAGAAGCAACAGAAGATAATACTGAAAATAACAAATGTTACTTTAGGAACCTGTGGGGAACTATTCAACTAGTAAGCTTAAATATACTGAAGGAGAGATGAGAGTGGCATAAGAACCAGAGGGACTAATCAGAAGAATATAGAGGCAGAGGGAAATTAGATGTGAAACAGCTGGGAAGTTAGGCAATCTGACAGTCTGAGGGAAAGGTGACAAACAGTGAGCAGAAAGAAACATTGACCCAAGTAAAGAACTCCTACGAAACCCATATGGATAAATTAACTACAACAAGGAATAAACTAACATGTCAAATCAAAGCAAATAAATAATAAAGAAATGTTCGAAACGGAAACATAAATGAAGCAAAAGTTTCTAACGCCTAAGGATCACAACCGGATTTCCTCACGCCTGAAGGCGGCTATCAGATGCCTTCAAAAGTCCAGGCTGGAAGAACATAAATAAACAAAAAAACAACCCAAACCTACTGGGCAGAGGAGATCTCCAAAGGAGTGAAAAAATAGAAACAAACCAGAATTACAGAGCTCTGGTGGAAACCAGAAGATCGCCCTGAGAAGGCAAAGCGTTCTGTGGATGACCTCCTGGTGCGCGACGAATAAACTTAAAGACCAGATGGCTGTGTTAAAGGAGCTTGAAAACTGTAAGCTGGTGATTGCAGGAGAGTTCAGGAGGATGTAGACAGAGGACCGGGGAAAAATGGCGACAGCTGAAGATCCCAAGTAACAGGTCAGAAGGTTTGTGGCACAGGAGCTTAGAGTTTCATGGCAATGAAGTAAGGAGGCCAGAGATGACCTGGGAATGTGGGTCCTTCCTGACAAATCTTGGCCTGGTAGAGTTTATGGAGAATCTGAGCAGAACTATCATTGGGTGTTGGCTGAGTTATCCAACTCCCAAAACTCCTAAAGGTATTTTCCCCTTACTCTTTCTTTGTTTCTCTTGCATCAATGTTGAGACTTTAATTCGTCTGAACTTGCAACTACTGAATTTCATTTTGACCTTTCCACATTTTCTCTGTCAAATCAGGACCCACCTCTCTTACATACTGATATTTGATTTAACAAATCAAATGTGCTTGCATTCAGCCAGAAGAAAAATCAGTTTACATCGTCATCATCTTACTTGTCTTTGCTGAAAGAAAATCCTCTTAAAAGTTTGCTTGAAAAGGATTTACCCCTTATTTGTCATTTTCTTTACTCTTTTCTTTTTTATGCAACGACTGTCAGAAATTAAAAATCTTACTTCTGCTTACTGTAGGGGGCTTTCTGCAAAACAGACTCCTTGTCACTGCTGTCCCATATGAGTGACTTTTTTTTTTCCTTGGCATGTCATTCTTCATGTTCAAATATGTGTTAAACTCCTAACCCTTGACCATTTAGTTGTGACGTTTTACCCAGGAGAAGCATGTCAGCCGCATGTTTAATTCTTTAGTTTTGCCCATTTTCAACATATCTGTCTGCATTGTTCCCTGGGCAGCAGAGAAATGCCTGTCTCATCTGGATATGGTAAAGGTGTAAACTGCTAGAAAGACGTTTCTTTAAATGGGCAATGACCCTGTCAGTGAACCATGAGCAGCACATATAGTTTTACACTCAGGTTCAAGATCTGGTTCCCTTAACTTAACAGTTGAAAGGAGTTTGATTTAAGTTTACTTCATACGTTTTAAAGTTCTCTTTACAAATATTATATACATAAGTATTAGTGTGTCCATTGTCAAAATAGTTTGCTAATTTACAGTTGAAGGCAAATATTTACATTTACTGTATAAAAAACACACCCCTGTTCTAATTTTCTTACATTAAATCTAATTAACTTTTCCTTCTTTAGGTTATTTAGGATTAACAAATTATTTGTATTTGCTAAACACCTGATTGTCAGATGGGAGAAGACAAAATTGAAGTTATATATTAAGAAAAGGTTGTGAAAATAAACCAAAAATATTTGACCTGAGTCATACAGGGAGCCTCAGTTCTTCAAATACTTAAGTAAAGTTGGTAAATGCCTACAATGAAAGAAAAACAAAACAGTCTTACTTATTACTTTGGCATTTTGCAAATAGAAATATCTCTGAAACTAATTGACCTCAAATGGCAAAGGACAGACATTTCTCTGCTGCCCAGGGAACATTGCAGACAGATATGTTGAAAGTGGTCTCTCGTTTTATGTAGGGAAGGTCAAAATCTGGTTTCAGGTAAACGTGATTGTGAATTAATATTCCCTAAATTAACTTAGTGAAACAAACATGTGATTGCACTCCATTTAAACTCTGGAAGCATACAGCTACAACATCACATCAGTCAGCTTTTTATTAACACTGAATATTGCTGTGTCAAACACAGAGCTATATGAAGAGCAGTGAAGTTCTCTAGGTTGCAACTGATGGTCAGCTATAAATGTTAAAAGGATAGCCCAGGGTGATTGGTTGTGTGTGTGCATGTGAGTGCTTAGCGGGCAGTAGAGGGGCTTGGGGCAGTGCCATGCCCCCTACAGTAGTTTATCTTGAGCTTGTACATGCCCCCCCTCAGTGGGGTCGATCCTCGGGGCACCCTGCCCCAGCACAGCTCCATTAGTGGGTGTGCTAACCTTGCAACAATGCTGTGACACCCTCGTTTTTCATCAGGACCTGGCTTCAGCCTTTTCCTCCTCTCAGCCCAACCCGGGAGTTTTTCAGATAAGACGGAGGTGAGATGAGCTTTCAGGTCCAGCAGAAAGAGACAGTCTCTGTGTCACTCAAAAATAGACTACTTGAATCAAATATATTGAATTAAATTATTGAAATTTTCAAAGCCGCATTTCATATGTCCTCTTAAACTGGAAATGGGCATTACAGATAAAACCCCTGATATTAATTTATCCTGTAATGATAATGATCTCAGATTTCTCATGTTTCATTATTCCATAGTTTTTTTGTTTTTTAAGTCCTCCAAAACTATTGATTGCACTTCACTATTATTGATGTTTATCAATAATAATTGTCATATTATTGATAAATATCAATTGAAAAGTATCAATTATGGATTTGACTCTGTCTAAAATGTATGAATTTAGATTAATAACAAATACATGTTTTTCTTTTTTTTCAAAATTGAATTTTTGGAAATATTTGCCTGACAGTTAAAAAAGATGTATTCACAATTCATGTAACAGTCACATTAAAATGTGTAATTGGTGTAATGAAACAGGCTGTGTGAATATTTTATTGCTTTTTCTAACATTATACCTACTGTAATATGTGATAATTTTTTAAATCATACATATCTTCTACATATATATGTTCAAGACATTATGAAAAAAAAACAGAACTTTTTCAATGGTCTATCTGTATTCATGAACAGTAAATGTTATTGAAACAGGATGAAAGAAAGGTTCAACCTCTCCATGTGTGCTGGAAAAACTGTCTTTATCCCCTCATAAAAGAAACATAAAAGAAGCTGTGCTTCCCTTTTAGTGAGAATGTCTTTTCAAGTGTTACAAAATGCTCCCTGCTTGCTCCTCTTCCTCTTGACTTGTTTTCTCTCTCTATGCAGTCTTTCATATGGCTTTAGTTAGATGTTGCAGTCCTTCAGAATACCAACTTTAGACAAGGAAAGGTTATGAGGGAAAAATGGTTTTTGATCCCTTATGCTGGATAGCAGTGGATTGATCGGTGTTGAAGGAACAATGTTAGATTCAATTTACTATAAGGGCTATATTTACATTTTAGTACTAAGAGAAGTTAACCATCATTTAAATGAAATGCTGAAATGTCCTTTAAAAGTGAATGAAGACACGATCTCTAATCACTATCAATCATGTCAGAATTACAGAGATGGGTTCAGGCAGCAGTGTCTATCTTCTCTTTT
Organism: Poeciliopsis retropinna; assembly: GCA_010277075.1. Taxonomy (NCBI): domain Eukaryota; kingdom Metazoa; phylum Chordata; class Actinopteri; order Cyprinodontiformes; family Poeciliidae; genus Poeciliopsis; species Poeciliopsis retropinna. The sequence goes on along the minus strand of VMRM01000006.1, from coordinate 13,372,787 downwards.
ATACATTCATGCAGATCACACATTATGAATATATTTATTCAAGATGACCTTAATGACCCAGTTTAATGTGAGCTATCTTAACCATTAGGTTTAAAAAGTCTGAGGCCATCAATATAGATATGTGCTCACACATGATCATGATATTCCAGATCCAAGGAACACCTTATCTGTTTGTCAGAGTTTTTATTGTCCTCCAGTAATTGCTTTTTTCCTTTTAAAGGATCATAAATCCATAATTTCTACCTCCAACCAGTGAAACTCTGATAACTACAAGCTTCTCAAAAAACTTTGACCCCAAATTTTTTGTGTGTGTTTTAAAGTATCTGCTTAACTTTAAACAAGTGTCGAACAGATATAGGAACGATCTTGAACTCGAAGAATTTTGTGTCAGTCTGTTGAAGGAGTAGGATTTCTATTATTAATTTATATTACCAGATACCTGCACAGCTATGCAGTTAAATAGTCTTTCCTTCTTTGTTGCTTTTTGTGAATCTCTTTGTTGTTGTAGGTAGACACACCATCTTTGCACGTGTTTTGCGTCTGTATTGATACTTCAGTCAGTCAATTTATCACTCCCGGAGCAGGAACAAGCTGCCTCTGCCAGCATCCTAACATAGGTAGATGATTAAAGGGCAGTAAAATTTATCCTTGCCCATTTTGGTTTTATCATATTTTGTGTTGGGAGTCCATTTATCGAACTCTCTAATTTTATCGGCCATATGTGATGCCCTGAATCAGCTACACTGGATGCACTTATTGTATCCGCTTGCAAAAGTAAAATAATAAATGCAGATGATCACATGTCTAGAGGCAAATGCACAATAATAAGGGTGTCAAAAAGGCTGAATGTCTAGTTAATACTCCAGACACTTTTTCAGGTACTCCTCGCTCCAACAAAATACCATAAACATTTGTCAGGGATTTTGGTCCGTACTAATCTGATAACATCACACAGCGGTTGCAAATTTATTATCTGGACATCCATAATATCCCTTGTCTCACCAAATCCCAAAGCTGTCCGATTCAATACAGTGAGCTTATGTGCTTAAAACTTGTCATATTAACCACATTGCATTGACCCAGGAGAACATTTTGTTCATCTGCTGGTTGATAAAACACACACAGGCCAGGCAGGGATTAGTTAACTTTTTACTCCCACAATGCTGTTTTTTTTTATTCTCTCAACTCCTTGTAAACAAACTTCGGATATTGGTCCTGGGTTAGTTTAAACAATACAGGTTTTGAATCGGAACAGGAAGTAATTTCTTGGTAATTTTCTAAGACCTACAAAAACTATTTTAACCAATTTCTAATGGACTCTATTTGAATTTTGTTAGAAGTTTTGCTCTACATTTTATCCACAATAAATAGCTTTCATTATGACTTTAGAATGATTTTAAAGAACCAGTGTCCTTGTTTTTGAAAGCCAGAGGCCCCATAATCTCAGGTGGCACTGGTTTTACCTCAAGAATTTGTAATTTGTAGTAGCATTTTTGCATCTCCTTTTTATTTTTGCTTTTAACCAGTTATGACCCTTGATGTCTGCCACACAAAGCTGAGTGAAGAAAAACAGATGAAAAGACATGAATAACATGACGAATCAAAGGGCTTGGAAATGGTAAAATCTCTGAGGAATTACATGGTTGTTATAGGCCTTTACTTAAGCAGGATGAATGAATTAGTTTCTTTTTCCGCCACTCTGGATGGTCTGTGATAAAACATTCAATCAGAAGTAGCCATGGGTGATACTATTTTAGTTCAGTATGCAGCGTCCTCCCGCGCTCCTCTTTCTAGGGAATTTAGTCTGATTTATGGTGAAGTCTTGGGTACATGGATGAGAGTTTGCCTGCTGGTATCTTACATCTATGCATGTCTGTAATAGAATTCTCTGGCAAATAATTCAAAATGTGTCACTGAAATGATAAAAGAACTAATTAGATGTAGACACATATAGAGTTTGGTGATTTGTAAAAAATGTAAGTCCATTAATCTTTCTCAGTTATTAATACATTGGACAATTGTTGTGAAAAAAAAAAAAAAAAAAAAAAAAAGCTGAACTTTTTAGTTTCTTGAATGAAGTACTTGAAATAAATATCCTACGAGGGAATAAATGCACACATAAAGTGTTTTGTCTGAAGACATTCCAGTCATTATATTTGATTTATTTAATAACATTCTTTCAATTATATTTCTCACTTTATCCAGGAAAGGGTTTATCTGGTTAAGAGACTCTCAGTCCTCAGGCAACATCTTAGATCTCAGGGCTATCACAAGAAAACACAGACACCCACAAGACCGTTAACCACATTTAAAAATATTTAATGGTAAACCAGGATTAACTAAATAACAGGGATGGTTAGACTTGCAAAGATTAAAATTCTTTGCTATGAGCTGAGAGTGTTAAATCATTGATCTTCACCACCAGTGATAATAAAATAATCACAAACTCATAAAACACTTGTTTTCTATAAATCTCATAGCGCTGTGCTGTCTCTACTCTATGGTGCTGAAGTTTAAAACCTCAGAAAGTGCTCTCATCAGCTACAAAACTAGATATAGGTCCTATTATGAGGGGGCTTAGGGACCAATAAGAGTAGACTCACACAATGAATGAGCTGATTATTTGCTATCATAGCTGTTTACTCTTTTAACGACTGCCTTCTTTCCCCGAACCCTATATTCATACTGTTCTCCTACCCATTCTGATGAGCAGATATAAAGGGAAATAGAAAAAGTGAAAAACAAAACAACAACAAAAAAAAAACTTTCACACAGATGTGTTGTTTTATATGGTTGCTTTCAGCAAAGATATGACAGATCTAAGGACAGGCGTTGACAAAGTACCCCGGTGACCCTGTCTTACCCTGGGGAGAGGGAGCAAGTATCCCTGACTGTGGAAGGTGAAATGGGGCGGGATTGGATTCAACCCAGCTTGGATAATCGGATAATCCCTCTCCTTTGCTTCAACTGTCTGGTTTTACTCTCATAGTGGTTTTGCTCAGACAGTAAAGTTAGTTTTAAGTTGTATCTTTGGCATCCATTCTCCATTAGCCATTGTGATTCACAAGAGGCAGCCACGACTTTTCATGCAAGGTGAACAGACAGTGCTTAGTGAGACTCCATGTACTTACATGGAAAGCACTGGTTTGATTAGGGATCATTGACAAATTCTGATCAGTCTAAAAATGTAAACAAAAAGATCCCCAAAATCAGTAGTTTGGAGGCGACCAAACATTGAGTTTCTCCTTACACTAGAGTAACACAGGATTTCATGATATTTTAATTTATCCCCTATTTTATATTTGTATGCAAAAGTGGTTTTATTCTTTAATAGGTTCCAGATCATGGGGCAAAAATACTTAAAATCAATGTTGAATTGTGTTATAAAGCTGGACAAATGAGATCCAGCATAGTAAGATTTTAATTAATTTCCTTCTTTATGTTGACATTTTATGAATAAGTATTTGATTATATATTTCCAATAGCTTTCAGTGTTACTTACTTGTCCAAGTCAAGTCTCTGTGCTTTCATTCTGTGCTTTTCAGCGTGAACCACAGTCAGTGAATTCAAGCTGGGGGAAAACATCATCACTTCTGAATTGAATTGGATCACAAAATCTGTTGTTGTACAGTTGTATAAATAATTTGAGTTGTTATTTTGGTAATCTGACATTGTTGTATGATATTATAAAAGCAGGTGTGTATTTTTACAGTTGGTTAACATGGAAATCATTTTTTGTAATTTTTCAATGTATCAGATTGCTCATTATTTTCTAAATTTATTGGATGTTTCAATAATCATTGGAAATATGTACTATATAATGCAGCAGCTAAGTTTCAGTTTCTTTTTTGTGTTTTCTTTTTCTGTGTTGGAAAAGAGATAAAAATACTATTTAATTAGTGCACACCTGAGAGTTAAAATGTCCACAGGGAATTGCCTCTTCTAAAGATGCATTTCACAACCAAAACTCCAAGGACAACCTTTAATTTAAAGATCTGCTGTAAATGATTAATTCAATATTGATGAATATTTAACATTTCTTAATAAATTATTATGTATGCTATTAGGCGCTACATGTATCTGCATAAGGACTAGAAGCACTTTGGATGGCTGATTCTTCTAAGCATGTGTATCTACTATGTGTGTGTGTGTGTCAGTGGTTGTGTGTCCATGTGCGCACCATGGGAATTGTCTTGCTCTGGTTGTATTTTGACATTTGATTTATGTTAGTGTGAAACCATTTTCATGCAGGCCATTATGCAATCTATAAAAGCGAGCGTGTGGTTTTCACTGAGCACAGGGACCTGCTGCCGCATCACTGGCATACCAAGTGGCTCCTCTTCGTAAATTTCATTACACCATAGACACTAGCTGCTGCTCTGGCCATAAGCTAAAGGTGTCATTGGCTAATGAAGGAGGAGGCTGAAGCTGAGTGTTGATGCGTTGTGGCATCTTGCAGTGCCACTACTGTAGAGTGTTTTGAAAACATAGTTGAATTTTTCTGGCAAAAATTAATGTAGATTGAGTGTAGCTTTGCTCATGACATGACACACTTCATTTTCAAAGAATAAATGTGAAAATATTTTTATTTGCATGTGCAAAGAGGCTGGAAAAGAACCCAGACTACTGAAAGAATAAATGATTGGGTGTACACCTGCTAATTCAAGTTAAATTAAAAATCAATACTTATTATCATAATCAGTTGTTTTAACTCTTGCTTTTTATAGTGTTACCACTTAAATTGTCAAAACTAAAGGTAAATTCAGATTACCACAAAACATTCATTAATTGATAAAAATGTTTTAACAAGTCATATTGTTGCTAATGGCTTCAGGAATGTGCTTTCTTGTATACTTAATCATTAGGTAGTTTAATACATACTCTGTTGGAAAACTATAAACTGCTCATGTAAAGTTAATGAGGGTGGCCAAAAGCTTGTTATCAGACAAAATAAAAACAAAAGAAAACAAACAAAAGAAAAAGAGTGGGAGCTGAATTTAATTCTGATTCCTGAGTTAGAGGACATAGGAAACTTAGAGGCCCTTTTTTTCTTTCTCACCAAATGCTGGCCAAAAATTGTCCAAATCTCCAGTTGTCCAAAGTTGTTTAGTTTCTTTCTTTTTTGGTCTGTATCACTTCACCATGTACTGATTTTCTACCTTATGAACAATTTTTAAGGTTTATATTGCTTCTTAATGGTAAGAAAAACTCAATTTAATGTTTCTTTTGCTATAACAAGTTATTTTTCCCTTTTCAACAAGACTTCTTCTACCTTTAAGCATATTTTTGTGTTAGTGTGTGTAAAGACACAGGTGAATTGGTATTAGTCTTAGATGTTGGGCTTTGATTACATCAGTGCATCGTCCCTACAGATATCTATTGTGATGCTTGAATAACGCCACTACTCCAAAGTGCATCTTAATACCATACTCGTCTCCTTTAAATCAGTTTAAAGTTGCCTGCATGAACCCCAGACCTATTCATCCACACTCCAATCCAAAAAGAGATGCCTTTTACGCAGGAAAGCAATACAATGACAATTACATTATGGTGGCTGCACTTTGGTCATCCATGCGTCTGCTCTGACCTGAATGATTGGTTAAGCCCTGACTGTTAGGCTCAGCTGGGAGACAGAGGTGGTGCTCATAGCAGCTCTATTGTTCAATAGGGAACTTTTTTTGTGCAGCTGGTGTTGTCCCTGATGTGATTTAGGCCTTTCTCTCGTCCTCACTTAGGATGATAAAAAGCTTTTCTTAAAGGGTTTATTTGCGTGGCCACAGGTCTGTTGGAAGACGTGTGGTATTAGACTTTGAAGGATGGTTACCCACAAATGCTCTTTGGGAAGTTGGACTTTACTTCAGAAGGAGTAGGCGTTTTTTTCCAGCCTTTATCTACAGTGTCATGCAAAAATATTAAAATTCCCTAAACCTTTTGAATTTGCCTCGCTGTATGCATAAACCACCTTTGGAATTGCAGCTCCAAGTTTTTTGGAGTATATCCAGGTTTGCATATTTAGAAATTAAAATATTTGACCACTCTTATTAAACTAGCTCCACCTCAGTCAGAGAGGTAGGAGTGTCTGTAAACAATAATTTCCAAGTCCTTGGCATACCTCCACCTGTAAATCAATGGATTATCTTTATTATTTTCCTAATTGTTTTCTAAGTCCTACCACATATTTTTGATTGGATTTGTATCTGGAAATTAATTACGTGGACCCAACGCATGCAACTCTGGTTTGTATTCAGATCAAGAATGTGGATTTCACAGTTTTCTGCTGGGACAGGATTTGAAATGTCATTATTACTGAGGCGTCACTGTTTGATTTTATTCTTATTTAAATTTAAAGTGAATTGACCGGATAGGAAGGAAAGTCTAAAGCTTTATTTGTACCCAACTGACTTAATTCCACCTGTCAGTCAATGTAATTGGTTCATCAGCAACTGAACAATTGGTGTTGATTTGTTGGAGGTTTACTCTGCCAGAGTTAGATGTCATCACAATGCCTGAGCATTATGTCAATTGGTCAGTGTGGTCAAGTGTGATTGCTTAGTATAAAACTAAGCAATTATTACAGTTTTACTTAACTTATCATGCTGGCTGTTTCAAATTGAGTGATGCTTCTGCAAAGTACAGTGGGGGATTTGGTAATTTTATTGTCTCAAGACTCTGAATATATCAGAGTTTTGAGTCACAGCAGCTGTGATTTTGCAGCAGATGCACAAATGTGCAGTATAAATGGCGTGAGAGATGTACCACTCAAATAACATCCTTACCTTGTGATCAGAATTGTTTATGCTAAATACCAAAATCATACTAAGGCAGCGTTTCCTCAATTCCAGTCCTCAGGCCCCCCTGCTCTGCATGTTTTAGATGTACCTCTATTCCAGAACAGCTGATTCAAATGATTGCATGATCATCAAGTGCTACAGAAGCCTGTTAATCACCCATATATTCAATCCAGGTGTGTGGCATAAGGACCGGAATTGAGAAACACTGTGCTAGAGCAATTTTTCCTATTGTTCACAATTTTCTGTTCTTTAAAACACAGACTAGTGTTACAGGGTTCTGAAAAAAACCTGGGTCTTCTAGGTTCCAAAACTGGCTGTAATACTTCTCAATTCTGAACACTACATTAAATGTTTACAGTTCTGAAAAAAATTAAAATCTTGAAAGTAAGCTATTACGACTTGACTTTAGGTATAAGGGAATACAATTTTGGTATTATTCATTCCGTCTATGCATCATCTTCCACTTAATCCAGGACTGGGTTGTGAATGCAAGCAGAAAACCCCAGACTTCCCACTCCATTGTGAAACAGAGATGAAAAGTTTAATGACTTTCACCAAAACTGATATGCAGTGATTTTTAGTTCTTTGAAGCCACCTACAGGTAAATTGGTGCGGCTGCATGCAAAGCGTTCTTCAGGTGTGATTTGGTTAGCATACTAAGCTAACTGAAGCTAAATGCTCACTAGTCATGGTTCTGATACCAATTGTTTGTCTCTTTGCCCAGAATAGACTCATGCTTGTAGTTGTCATACACATACTGATTGTGTGCAGTTCATTATACCAGGTAGACTCAAATACACACACACACACACACACACACACACACACACCTATATATATAGGTGTGTGTGTGTGTGTGTGTGTTTTATACATGTTTTAGCTGTTGTCAGCCTACATTTAAGGGAGAGCATGGATACTCAGTGGAATGGGTGTCCAAACTGGAATGAATGCTTGTAATGGTATTTTTTTTTTTACCATGACAGACCGGTACAGTACTTGCATCACTGCAGAAACAACACCAAACCAATCTATCGATCTATCAAATTCGTTCCTGAACAAGGTCACTTTGTTTTCTTCAAGTCACTTTCTAATTCCCAGAGCCCTGTACTGGTTGGGCATTTCTCATAAAAAAAATTAAAAAAAATAAATAAATAATTATCCTACATTTAAACAACTATTTGGTGGAAAAAGCTACAATTCAAATACACAAATATATTGTAGCTTCTTTGAATTGTATGAAAATCAAGTCGAAATGCTAGTGAGCCCTTATCTACAGAGGTCTTTGTTAATATTCCTCAAAGCTTTTACGTCTGAAGTGAAATAAGGCCTCATCTCTGATGCTCCACTTTTATATGCTTACTCTTAAACATGCTTCCACAGCAGCAATGCCACAAGATCCAGATAAGCGAACTACCCACTTCTATTAGGTCACCATTTTATCAATACTTACTATCACTGTGGTTGGCAAAAGCTAAAAAAGGGCCATAAACTGTCTCAAATAAACCACATATAACGGACTGTCCCTATGTTGTAGAATATTGTTTCTTACTCAACCTGTGAAACTTGCTCAGATTGGTTAAGTATCTGCTTGTGGTGGTATTTTGTATCTGGTGCAGGCTGTTCTTCCCTTCCTGTCAAACAGACAGCAGAACACATACAGGCCCACTGTCAGCGAGTATTTTCCAGCACTCAAAAAAGTTCTTAAGAAAGAAAGACAGAAGCCTTCTAGAATTCAGCCAGTTTGCTCCACACCTCTCACAGCACGTTCTTCTCCGTGGTACGTAGGAGAAGAGCTGTCTGACAAGACCACCTCTATTGCCAGACTCAGGGAGAAGATGGGGGAGGGTGAAAGGAGAGGGGAGTAAGGCAAGGAGAGACTGGGCCTACAGACTCGTTCCCTAATCTTTATGTATTAACAAAAACAACATATTCACCCAAGCTTGCCAAAGCTTTCACAATCTCTTGAAGAAGAGAAGGAGAGTCTTGGACAGGATTTGTTTTTTTTTCCGATAGAGGTAGTGCATTTGTGTGTGTGTGTATGTGAGACAGAATGTGAGCATGTCATGGCTTTTTATTGGTTTGAGTGTGTCGAAGTTTGCAGCTATCAAAAGGCCTGTGGTTTGTCCAGACAGCTGAGTTTTAGACTGTAATTGGTTCATGTTTTTGAACTCTCTGTTCTATGAATGGCATTTAGGTAACAACGGTGTATGAATTTTTCATCACTGAAAGCAGCCTCAGCTCCTATCTCCTTTCTGGACAGATCTGTGTTTATTTACACCAAAGTCAGGGTGACATGAAATCTGCATTAGTGTTTCCACGGTTTCTATATAGGTGTGTGTGCATGTGTGTATCTGTAGAAGGGGGGATATTGGAATCCCAATATCCATTTACATAATTCTTGTCATTATTTAAATGACGACCGTCTGATCGTTATAAGGTTGAGGTACCCATGTAGTTTTTATGCTTACAGTAAAGGGAGTCTGTTTTGCTACTAATAATAATTTCAACTGGTATGTGCATGGTATCTTTACAAGTCAAATGAACTCTTCTAGATTTTATAAGTTAGGCTCTGTCTGAAAATTTTAAGCAGTTAATATCTTACCTTCAGTAAACAACTCACTTGGCAACTTTTGTTTAAATCCAGATTAGTTGGTCCTGAATACTTGTACAATATGAGCAAAGAAGAAAGCAAATGTCTCCTATTTTAAAATAACTCCAATTAAAAAGAAAACAGCTTTAAATTATCATCACCTCTGCACATTTTTTTGCATGTAAATAATCAATGACTTCTGCTTAAACAACCCAATGTAAATGTGAAAAAGGATTTAATCTTCCAGCATCCCTCCACCCCCACTGCCAAATTTCTTTTTATTTGTCTCTATTTTTTTTCTGCAGTCTGTCTGACTGTTAGGAATCTCTTGGGTTATCCAGTTAGTTGATATTATACGCTTCCATGCATCACGGCTCCTAAATTGTGATTGAAACGTCAGACAATGAGGATGGGACCCAAGAGATACTACTGGCCTGAAATACCGTCACAGTGCCAAGTTGTATCATACCCGGGGTCTGACTCCCACACACATCAGGTATGCTTCAGAACACTGACATATATTAACCAATGACAATATGATTACCTCTGAATGGGTCGTATGCATTATTTAAAGCAGTGTCCCCAGGCTTACAATGTGCCTGTCTCTCAAATTAAACTAAGAATCAATAATTAATGTTGAGATTAACTGGGAGCACAATCAGGGGCCAGGTGTTGAGTGCATATGGACCAATGCTCTGTTTGTACTATCGACATGGAAACCCTCATGTGAAGGAGCGATCGCAATTTCGGTCCAGTTCCCTTTGGTGTCATCGTAACATCAGTGTATTGTAAACTTTACAACTTGTGATTGGAGAAGAAGCCTTTTTTCAGAGTGTCATACTTTTGGATGACACTAATGACAGTCATCAAGATGGTGTTAAGGTTATGTTAGTTCCCCCAGTAACATAGTCATAACATAACTGTAACATCGAGTTACAGTATATTAATCTCTCGGACACAAGGGATTTATATTGTCTGTGTGCGTGTGTGTGTGTCGGAGTGGGAGGTGCTGGATGGAGTGCACAGTTCAAGGAAATTTGCCTGAGTGATAAGCTGCCAGCGCATCAGGGAACAACAGCAGATAGGGCTTTCAAAGCAGTTCAACTCTACTGAAGGTCTTCTGTCTGTCTGCCAAGAGTCTGATTACTCAATCTAGCTTTTCTGCTGCTCACAAACTGCCCCAAGAGCTCCCATGGCTGGGCCTCACAGCTACCTGTCAATACCTGATACTGGTATGACCAGTGCTGCTTTACAGAGATGGTGCTCGGAGGTTAGAAGACACATAGTTTCACCTTTAGCTCTTCACAACTGCAAGCCAAGCAGCTGAAAAGAAAAGCCTGCAAGTAAACTTCCAATGCTGACAATCAGATCTCACAGTTTAACAAACCCACAAGCAACAGTTAGTCAGCTCAAAGAAGTCATGCAGCCCTGGAGAAAACAGAAAACCAAAAGTCCCACTTCAGCGGGTGTGGGAAGGAATCTAACTAATAACCAAACTTTCGCTAAGGAAATCTTGTTTCATGATGTACTCTGAGAAGAATTTCTCCGAACCTCAGTAGCTGTGAACAAAGGAGTGGCTTCAAGATTACAGTAAGTGCAACCTCAAACTCCTGTCAGCTACATGAAAAAGTGTCAAACTGTAACATGTACGGCACATGCAACGTATTTTTGCTACGTCAGACAAAGCAAAATGCTTAGGGCATATTAAATTTAAGAAGCTCTGTGGTATTTTTGTTTTCCATTTTGCTTTCATTTCTTTGCTCATTTGTATGAGCAGCTTCAACAAACTATTTATAAATTTAAATTCAGTACCATATCAAAAAGCGGATATATTACCATAGAAAACTGCCATGATTAGCAAAATGTTACACTTAAAGCTGAAAGTATAAGGTTTAACACATAGTGTTTTAAACACTTCAGACAGCAATTCGGTTATAGATTGAGTCATTGCCTTTAAAGGAATCATTTTGACTGAAGTTACTGTGTTATTTGGTAGAGGAAAAGCTAGGACTTTGATCATTGCCATCCTGGTGAGTGTGAACCATGAAAGCTCAAGGTGAGAAAGGCTCCACGCTCTGGAAAAAAAACATCAGTATACTGTTGCATCTTCACATAGCAACTAGGCGTTTGATGTCGATTAAAGATTTAAATACTGCATATTGCAACTTTAGGACAAAACTTGGAACTGACAAGAAAGTGTGAAACCACACACTGACTCTAAGTCATTAAAAAACAGTTTAAGTACTAAATCATTTGCAGACTCATATAGATTCAATTAAATATTTAAAAAAGACCTTTTATGGATGAGATGTTACTACATAGTTTTTTGTTGTTTTTTTTATCATTTTATTGTGTCCAAATTCACAGGAATATTGTCACAGTTTTGTTCAAATGTTTTAAAAAATATTCTTAGTTTTATAAAAAAATAATAATAATAAGTTGCTGGAGTGGAGCCAGAGCAATCCTCAGTGTTTCTGCAGCAAAAATGTTTTCAGCATTGTTTGTATTCCTCTTATAGTTACTAGAGTAGTAGTAGAAGTAGTAATAGCAGTAGTGCAGTAGTAAATTTAGAAGTGAAAGCTTTCATTTTGTTCACTTAGTCACATTATTTTGTACTAACACATATATTCTGCACTTCATTTAATTTGTTTTTACCTACAAAAAAATCAAGATTGACAGTGTTTGTGAGATAAATTGTATAATTAATCATAACAAACATTTATATTTTGAAAAATGGTTCATAGATTTTTTTTTTTAGACTTACGGCAATAATAGTCATTTTAATCATAGAAACTTAGAAGTACTACTAGACTGATGTGAGTCTTCAGTTAAACTTCCACCTCACAGTGCACCCTTTGCGCAGGCTTTTCCCACACAGCTCCTTCAGACTAGTGGCAACAGCAGGTAGCAAACAGCTGTTTCAGTTCAGATCCTTTGTTGTTCGTCAAAGGGGAAATTAGTTTTGCAGTCAGGCATTCAAAACATTCAGGACAACATAAAAGAACTATGCTTCAGACAAGCTTAACATTCACACTACTTCACAGTCCAACGCTCCTTAGAACGTTGGTAAATAGCAGAATGAGAAACGTTGTGATGACAACAAGTGTCAAGCTTCTTAAAGAGACACAGGCCCAAGTGTAAAATTATGAAGTCAAATTTTTTTTAAGCCATGTTTGACATATACTGTATTTTTATAACTGGGGGTGACATAGTTACTTCACTGTGCTATAAAAATGACACTATGCTCCTGGAAAATACATAACACCACCTCTTTAAGAGTGATCAGTATTACATTACACTGATTTTTTTCCTCAGGTTCTCAAGCCTGATGAGATATCGTCACAAACCTCCGTTTTGTTCCCTAATACTTCCGATACACAAATCCCAGACATGTACCAACGGAAACCATTCATGCTTTTGATCACATCTCTGATGACCTCTACTTTCAGCGTCCACCGTTCCACAGTTCCAGATCATCAATTTTTCCTGCTCAGACTAAGACCACAGACTAAGACCTAGAACATTTAGGTTCAGGCTTTGTAAGGGTGGGAAATTTTCCAAGGTTACATTGCTGTGAACATCAATGGATGAGGTTCAGCTGAACTACAAAAATCTACATGCAAAATTTGCCTGAAAGAACTGGAAATAAGAGCAGGCAGACCTTCTTTCTTGCCGATTCTGTCAAATATAAAATCTTCAATGAACACTAAGATTCACTTTAGAAATGTCAAAACACTCACACAAGTGTTATTACGCACTTGACATAATGACTCATTTTGAAAGTCATTATGCTATTTCCACTCATTTGATGTGTATACATTTCTTTCACTTAAAACTAATTTATACTTCAAAGTACCAAACACTTTAGAATTAGGTCACTGTACGGTGTGTAAAAACAAACGCCTTCATTGTGGTTCTTTTATAGGGTGACATGTCAGAAAGCCCACAGCTTAGAAAATGTGAAGAACGTGAAATTAAATCAGACACATTAATATAGAAGTTGCAAAGAGACAATACAGTTTCAGATGAAACATACTGAAAGAAACATTAAGCAGTTTTGAAAATAATTGGAATAATTACTGTATTATCACAGCATTCACACTCATTTCTATTCATGCACAACATTATCCCACACAAGAGCTACTTCAAAGGCCGTTTCATTTTTTTTAAATGCTAGGAAAGGTTTTTTTTTTCTTGATGTGTGTTTCACATCCCACCTAAGACAGAGGTTTACTTTTAAACTTTAAATAATGTATTAAAGTTAATAGTTGCTATGTTATCTATGGGCTAAGTAAGATATTAAAGTAAATCTATAAGTGGAAAATGATAGCCTTTTAAATAAATAATAATAATTAAAAAAAAACTTTAAAGGAAAGTTGAAAAGGGAGGTGATGAACTGTGTGGTTCACCAAATATTCAATTTCTTATAAACCAAATTTGATGATGTCTATACGTCAGTAGTTACCTTTCTTAAGTTTTTTTTCAATGAGTCTCATTCTGCCTCAAATCAAATTTTTGTTCTTTTTATTGTTTTTTGCTCTATTGCATGTTTTCGTCAAAACATCGTCATCATGACCTCCATAAAGCATCCTCTTCTTTTCGGTGCAGAGAGCACTCAGGCCAGGCGGATGTCTGCAGTGGTTAACAACAGTGTATACAACCTCTATACAGCATATGCATAATTTTCCAGGTTTCTTCCCCGCCCTGCTAACCTATTTTATCATTCGCAAAGCTTTGCTTGTGGTAGCAAAACAGACAAACGGCACATCTATTTTCGACTAATAGGACAACAATTGTCCCATTTATTTGTGCGAGTAGAAGTTTCTGTGAAGGCCAGCATTTCTCACAATGAAGGGCCTCTAGATAGACCTCTGCAAGAGATGCTGCCTGATCCCTCTTTGTCTGAAATCTTTATCCGTTTTGTATCACGCATCTCATTTGTCTAAAACTGATTTTCAATTCTTTCAAAGTAATTCCATCATTTTGACTTTCTGATTTTCCAAGATTATGAAAATTCACGGCTCCCAATAAAGAAGCAATCTTTTTGTTATAAAATTCACTTGTTGTGGTTTTATGGCAGTATATCAACACAACGAGACAAGGCTGATCCCTGAGCACTTCAGACCCTTTCTCTGTAATTACCTGCCTCTCACATTGTTCTGGAAGAGTTGAGGTGAGGTTCCTCCAGCACCTCCTGCGCACTTTGGGGCATCATCATAAATACGGCACATTAACACTTGTTCCCCGCTTGTCAGGATATAAATTAAGTCTGCAGGTGTCCCACCGAGGTTTACCCCAGATACTAATTAAAGCATGATAATTAGGTTTGTTAAATTCAGTCCTTTCAGCCTTGATACCCCCCTTGGAATTCAACAATCACAGATTGCAGACAAGAGAAGAGCTTAGAGGATCCTCCCCGAGCTAACAGACCAATGGGTGCCTGATAAAGTCATTCCTCGGTGCTGGAGGGAATACGCTGGCTTGTAATTATGATTTTGAGCGTGACAATTCTCATTTATCTGACTTGAATGTGGTCTTGTTTTGTGAAGAGATGAGACAACATTTTGATGAGGTTCTTCCTCTTCATCTAGAGAGAGAGATAGAACTATTCATTTACACCAGAGAAATACCCCCACCCCCACCCCCTTCTATTCCTTCTTCTTCTCTTCTTCTTTCTCCTGTCTCTGTGACCTTGGCGGCTGCCATGCCTTATCAAGTAAGAGACAAGAACAAAGAACCTGAAGAATAACAGAAGGTTATGGCAGCTCTTTAAAGCATTACGGTGGTGTTAGCATAAGTTGAGTCTCTTGTGGAAGTAAAAAACAAAGTAAATGCAGCCAGTGATGCTCCTATCTTTAGATAAAGCTAGTGAGGGAGCACAGGACTTTGGACCTTTACAGAGATGTCAATAAAGGCCAAAGACACAAATATCCTCAATTATCAGTTTTCCCTCACAAGAAGCCTTTAAGCCCTCATGGCTTCTGGAGTATACCAAACATGATGCAGTATTTGTATCCCTCAAAGGATATGTCTGCTTTCTTGGGATATTAGCTTAAGTGAAAGCATAAAAATGTATTTAACCTAAAAGAAAAAGAAAAAAAAGAATCCTTAACTTTTTAGGGAGAAAGGAAAATTGCTCAACCAGTGCTGAAAAAAAATGGGATCACAAGGAGGAAAAACCTTTTTTCTGCAATAAATAATTTTAGGATCAATGAAAATGGTAAAAAAAAAACTTTAAAAAACTAAGGTTTGAACAACCCAGTAAAATGAATCAAATAAATAAATTTACTAACTGCTTGCTTTTTATGATACACTGGGTTATGATTTATGACCTGAATGTTCTTGCACTCATGTTGTCTTTCAAGCTCCTTTAAGGTTTTTACATGTAGCATTTTGCTTCAGCAGCTCTGGCAGGATGGGAAGAGGGGTGTGTGCATTGAGCAGATACAGTTAGAAAAAGTGGAGAATGACGACGAGGAAGAGGAGAGAATGAAAGGAACATGGGTAAAGCACTGTGCTAAAGAGTCAGCTGGCTCAACTGTAGAGCTGTTCATCATCCTTTCCCTGGTGACTGCGACCTGTGGACCCTCCTGTAGCAGAATAGAGAGATGAAGAAAGAGAATGGAAAGAGGATTGGAGTTACAAATGCAGACAAAGATGGATAGAGCAAGATAAAACAAGAGGCGGGAAAATAAAAAAATATATAAGAATGGGAACAATCGCTCCCTCCTGTGTAGTCCAGATGTCAGACTGTGTGCAGGCCTCCCAGTACAGGCCTTTGGGACAGGCCCTGTCTGGTGAAGCCTACTGACAGGACAGGGGAGAACAGCTGTGCACAGGTCCTGGATTCTGCCGCTGACGGCTCAGATGTGCGACAAACATGTACCGCTCTTTGTTTACACTTGGTTGTTATCTATGTATTGTGCTTGTCTGCTTGCTTTTTGAGTACATGTTGTTGTTTGATGGTCTCCTGTGACAGACATTATTCTGCACGGTCATCATAATGAACTTTTTGTGTCTGGCAGCTGATGGTCCTCCTGGGGTGTTTTGGGTCACGCCACAATAAGCATTTTTATGAGACAATTACGTTTTAATTCTTGTATTAAGCAAGACTGCACCTGATGTCTGGGTCTGTAGCTTTTACACAAGAGAGGTAATAGTCTGTTTTCTTTTTTGTTGTTTTTATTGAGTTGACATGCTGTGAAAAATGTAGACAAACTACATACAATTCATACAATTAGTCTTATTGAAAATTAAAGAGTTGGAAAATAAAGGAATATTATAAAATATATATTTTGAATTTGATTGGAACCTCATATAAAGTTGGAGCAAGAAAATATTTTCTGGTCCGTAGAACTATGATTTCTTTTATTGCCACTCTATAAGCCACATGTGTCAAACTTAAGGTCCATGGGCCAAATCCCGCCCACCATAGTTATTTATATGGTCCTAAAGACTGTAGAAAACAACAGAGTGCTTAGGAATTATTTTACCATTCAGATCAAATTACTTCAACTAGTATATTTTGCCAAGAAAAAAAAAACAAAACTTTTCTTATAAATTGGTGGTATCTTTTCTTGATTCTCGGTTTCTGCTCTTATTTTATTGATTAGTTTTCTCTTGGTGTGTCACATATTTTATTTTTAGTTTTCAATTCATTCTGCCAAAACCAGCCCTTTGAGAATATTCATGAACTTGATTAGGCCTGAAATAAAAATTACTTTGACACTCCTGCTCTAAGCATTTGTAAAAATGCTTAGAGCATTTTAGACAGTAGACAGTAATACATAGAAATGTGATGGATATTTAAACTCCTGAAAAGTGTAAATTTACGCTAATCCTAATATTACATTGATTAGGATGCAACGAGAGTAAAACTTTTGTCTTTTGATCCTCCCTTTTTACTTCTGTCTTTCCTCACCATGGATTTTGTGCCTATGACTGACTACAGTTAAGCCATTGATAGACTTCTGGTGACAGCTACCCAAAGAGCTATCCATTATGAATGAAGCTGCAAGAAAGACGACTGAATAGAGTGAAACTGAAGAAGGCAGAGTTGAGTGCCCTACTTCATTGAGCACTTGACTAAGTCCTGAGACAAGATTGGTTTAGTAATGTTGTACAAAGAACAATAAATGTCTACACTTTCCCTTTTTGTTGTGCATGGGACAGAAGGTGGGGGCTTAGGGAGGCGCAGATAAAAACATCTAATATTGCAGAGCTATCTCAAAGGATCTACTAAATCTTCTTTTTTTGCTGAATCAAAAACATTTGAACTGATTCAAACATAGAAATCAAGAACTGTCTCCTTTGTAAGTTAGCGAAGAGGTGAAGTAGTTTTCAGTGAATGGAAAGAGGAGGTTTGAAATATTGCATCTTACTGTAGGTTTTGCAGAAACTTAAAAAAATCAGTAAAACAAGACTTTATTTTTCAATCAATTGTTCTTACATTTTCCTTTTAGTTTTTTTCGTTCCTGTGTATGTTTTGTTGCATGTTTTACGAGTAATTATTGTGTGTGTTTATGTGCGACTATATGCGCATATTGAAGGGAGCTTTAGATACCGCCTGGATGAAAGGCAGAAAGAATACAAGACCAGTATTGTTGCAGCAAAGTACCTTCAGCAAACCATATTATCAGCCTGTGTGCAGGACCTGAAGAGCTGCTCGCTTCCTCCTCTCCAAATGTGATAACCTGTCCCAGCACCCATGTGATAACTCCAAGGTCTAGGGTTGTACTGGCAAGACTACATCCCCATGAGAGCAAAGTGGTGGAAGGGGGAGCGGTTCTGCAGGCATCCTGAAAGCTGTCTTCAAGAGGGGGAAACACAGGCAAACAAACAAAGGGGTCTGCAGCCAGGAAACCTTAATCACTGCCACTGCCATTAGAGTAATGAGGCCTGATGGATACACATTCTAGTGAGAGAAGGGAAGGTGGGAGGGGCTTTTAGTCAAAGCTGATAAACACCCCTCCCCCTTTGTTCTATATCAGTCACCAGGGCATATGAATGAATAAAACAGTGACACATTATTATTTTGAAATTTATTCATGTCACCTGCACTGTAAGTAAAGCTTAGATGGCATATTTAATCAGTCTTTTAACTTGTTTTTAGATTTTTGAGTGTGTTCTGGCTTATAATTTGAAATAGTAACATTTGTTTCTATTTGAGCAACTTACAAATATGTAAATAAGCATGGAAGGAAAGCCATGCTTATAGCTTATCTTTAGTGTTCTTTAGCCAAGAACACTAAAAGCAGATGATGTCATGGTTGGGCAGTCAAACTGGGGGTTCAGTGCAGTTCAGTGCATAACATGATTTCACCCAAAACAAAAGTAGTGATAGTAACACGTCCAGCTCAGATTATAGGAAATAAAGTGAGTGTTTAAGGAATTGCAGCAGACAACAGGACTGAGTGAACTCAGTTTGCCTGTAATTCATGACAGTAGTGACTAACTGCTTCTGACAAAAAGTTTACTTCAAAATTCTGACAATAGCTGGGTTACATATTGCAATTTCTTCTCCAGTTCTGGCCAGCACTGTTACACTGGGAGTCCTTCCATTTTTGTAAACAACTGGATGCTCCATACAAGGGCAGCCATGTCTTATTTCTATCCATATAACTAATCCAAGTTTTGTATGTGACGATTTAACTACAGTACAGCAATATACTTATCAAAATGTTGGTCATAAAACACCATCAGTCTCACCACTCTGTGCATCTGTCAACTGTCAGTTTTTTCTTAATGTAACACATTGTTTAGCTTTTCATGTTCGCACATTTAGTGATTTGAAAGGAAGTTAGCATACTGAGGCCATACAGTCAATATGACTAACCATGTTGTGGCAATCTTTTTCTCCTTCATTTTGCTCAGACACAGAGAAAAAAAAACTGCTCTCTTCATTTTGTTATCAAATAACAACTGCTGTCTGTTAACAGTTGCTTCATTATTTTTGGACAAAATAATATTTCCAATGGAGAGACTTTCTGGTGGCTCAATAAAAACAAAATCCACTTGTTTTTTTTTGTTTTTGTTTTCTGTATCAAAAACAAGTAACCATTCAACACATTCTCATTGAAAAGGTCAAGAAAATAATCAGATCTGTTGCTACCATGAGATATTTCCAGATAATAAGTCATCATCCATCATCATCTATCGTATAACCTTCCTGTTTTCGTGGGCATGTTTCTTTCTGAAAAGGGCTTTTAAAAAACCCAATAAAACAATAATAATAATTTTGAGAACCAATAAAAATGCTAATTATATTTTATGTGTATCTTACGTTCCAGATTTCTAGCTTTTCTTAGTCAAAAATATGATTTCAGATGTCTTTTAATGATGAAGAATTTAATATCCAATCGATATCCCATATATGTCCCATAGATACATTAAGTCTGCAATTAAGTTACAAAAAACAAGACAAATTCTAGAGTCTTTTTATAGGTATCTTTAAACCCTCAGTTTTTACAAAATGTGATGCGATACAATGTCATTCTAATTCCCGTGTTAACAATGCTATTGATTTAACTGTAACTTGGAGAAATGATTCTTGGCTGTGGCTATATGTGACCATAGCGCTTTGTGGGCTTTTTTGTTCCGGTCGTCATCCAGGGGTTGCCTGTTGTGTACTCTCCTGTTTATGGATCTCATAGCTCTTTACAACATACTTCAAAAATTAATCACCCCAGAGTCCAATACAAGTTTCTGGCATGCATCTACGGAACTGCTCTGGCCAAATTCAGTCATTCTGGAGACAAATTCCAGTGAGCACACTGCTGCAATACTGCAGAGCATTTTAATAAGCTGTGAAAGAGAAAGAAAAAAAATAGATCTGGCTCTTATTATCTGAAATGTATTGTAATTAAATCCCATCTGAGAGGAATTAATGGCACTTGCGTAATGTCGCCGAGACGACTTGACACTTATAGCTTGTCACAGTGGCATTTTTTAATGCTTCATGCTGCTGGTCCTATCACCTGCGTACCTTGGTTATTACTGTATTTCCAGCAGGTTTCAGTTTTAAAGCTCTCAGGTGGGCCTTTAAACGTTTGCTCAGACAACAGCGAAGGCCTCCCTCTGATTTTCCATCTCCCTCTCCCTCCCCCTGTCCGCTGTCCTTTTCAGAGCCTGATTTATGGACCACATAAGTGTGCAAGAGACGCCGAGATTTCAGAGGAAGTCATAAATAGAACAAGAACAAAAAAGAGAGGAGGAACAAGGAAGCAGACTGAAGAGGTGACAGGGACATGCAGAGTGAAAGCGCAAGTATGAGCGAGAAAGAGAGGGAGATTTTTGGCTTATTATTTCAGTTTTACAGTAGAGAGATGACTCGCATTGCTACTCTGTCTACTGTACACACCGCCTGTCTGGCTGCCTTCTTTCTTTCCGTCCTGTCAGCTGACCTTTGAACTCCTGATGGTGGATATGCCTCCCTGCGGTTTGTTCTCCTAATTGGAGTCAGGATGCAGATGCTCTGGCAGCTTGAGAGCAACATATATACTCATGCCTTTATTTCCAGCGACTGAATTGACACAGGAGGGGGGAGGACAAATGAAGGGAAGTCTATTTATAAAAGAAATCTATATGAGATCTGATTTTGTGATTTTGTGAGAAGTACTTTGTGTCCATAGTTGTTCTTATTTTACCTTCCATAATTAATATGTCTGTATTTGCAGTCAGACATATGCTGCATCAGTTTACAACAAATCCTAAATAACCACTGAGGAAAATGTGGCAGCACTTGAACTGAGACCTAAGTCCAATTCTGCCCTGAAAATAGAAAAAAAAAAAAAACTCAAAAGAGACACACTTCAAAAGATTCAGAGCTTTTTTAATCTCACCTGGTAAGGCACACTGACAGATAATTTATCCAAAATTGAGAAAACAGAAAATCTATGTACATTATACATTTTATGACCTTTTACATCAGGTTGTTTTGATTGGGTGGAGAATGCTGCAGAACACTTTTATTTAGTTTGGCTTATTGTCACACGAACCTTTGAAGTTGGATCAGAGTTCCTGGACAATGGCATGCACTTACAATGACTCCTCATTTAGGGAACAATCACAAGAAGCTGCCCAGTATAAACAGCAATGAAGTCAGTAAAACATTTTAACATTTAATAAAAAAGGCTTCACTTATATCTAATTTCCAATTACAGTGATCTGGTATGAGAGTTCTTCCTCATTAAAATTCTATTTAATCTCTTCAAGTGTTCATTTTAAATAAGAGGAATGTTATTTTTCTGGAAAGGAGCAACTGTATCCCCAGCGCAAATAAATGAAAAGTTTTATTCCATTTGTCTAAGAAATCAGAAATGTTAATTGGAGGTAAGAGGGATGCAATTCTAGATATTTCATTGTTAAGTTCTACCAGAAAAAAACTAATTTATGGATATTTAAATTGAAGGTCCTGCCTGGTTATTAAATATTAAGGTAAGATGAGGAAAAAAAGCTATCCGCATTTTGGTTTGTAAGCATTGGGTGAATGCACCATCACAGAAAAAGACAGAGATGGAGTAAGATGTGCTTGGTTTTTCTTTCTTTAGTTTTAGTTTGCTTTTCCATTGTAAGATCAGTGTTCACTTCCAAGTGGGTTGAGACCGCTGGTAAAAACAGGGGACTCCACCTTAGTTCAGACAAACTTTCACACCTCCCAAAATAGAGACTAGATGGTTTGAAAAAATGAACTGTGGAAGATGTAAAACAAAAAATGTTCTAGTGTAGAAGCACACTTATAAACCAATGCTATTGTTTTTCCTTTTGCTAATGATTTATGCCATTTGCTTTTTTTGCTATTTACCATCCTTTGATGGGGAGCTTCATGGATATCAGTGGGCACAGACTGAAAAATGTGGGATGCACATTGACATTAGCAAACAGTCCTGGCGGACAAGCAGACAAGGACCAGCATTTATGTCACAATGGCTTCAAGGTCGAACAGATGGTAGAGTGGACTGGGGTGTATGAATTTGCCTTTAGGTAACAAGATTAATTATTATTTTTTAGGAACTACAATACATCGTTATTATTATCAATGAATTACTCCGGTAGATTAAGGTAAAAATTGTTTCCACAACTCTCACATTGTTTCACCAAGATGTGTGAATTGGATGATGAAAAAGCTGCACATATGCTGTTCCTTTTTGAAACACTTTAGCTCTTAGCTTGGTACACTGCTATTCATGTGTTTTGTTTTTGTTTTATTTACAGTGCTTTATTGCAGCATATTATAGTTCTCTTCTACACACAGAATTTTTGCCATTTGGGACTCTGTTTTTAGGACACCATTGAACTCACCAAAAGACAGAATGAATTTTGCTTAATTTAACAATAACCACTATTTTTAAAATAAATAAAATTCATACACCTTATGGACTTTATATAGTACACATAATATAGTGTCAAACTGCAGGTAACATATTTCATTTGTATGTGTAATTAAATGGGGAAAATGACAAAAGAAAAGGATTTCGAGAACATTTCTTTGTTGTTTGTGTGATTCTGTTCAGCATGTGCGCATGTGTTTGTGATCTACAGACGGCCCATACATCACATCCTCTTTACAGTGTTTCCCTGCGAGTCATTTGCATGTCATTACCGCTTTGTTTTATAAGTGAGTGGCTATTAAGGAAGCCGCTTCATAAAATGCCTGTTAAAATGGAGAAAGGCAGCAGTACTGATCTTAAGCACATTATCCATTTTCTCACCATACATGGTTGCTGAAAAGTTTTTCTTTGTGCGTGCGTGGAGTGTGTGCGTGTGTGTGTGTGAGGGAGAGAGCGAGAAGCCAGATGTTTCTCCTATGGGACTTACACATCTGTTAGGTTTTTTTTAATGACAGCAAAATTCATGCAATCCCATTTCTCTTTCCGCCTTCCCAACCTCCCTGTCTGTCGCAGTCCCTCTGTTCCCCCTCTTTTCACACATCTGGACTTTTCTGTGTGTGTCCTGATGTGGTCCCCATCTGTGAAGGACGATACAACTGTTGGCATGTCTCTCCCTGGTCGCATCCACAATTGAACAGGGCATTCAGGGAGTGTGTGCTTCCAAACTGTTATTAAATGCTTATTTTGTTGTGTGTCTATGTTGCTCTTTCCTCCTGAACTAAAGTGTTTATTTTAATGCTTAAGCTAAGGCAATAAAAAAGTTTAAAAGCTTCTTTATAAATGTATGTAATTGAAACACTCTCTCTACAGCCCCCAGATTGTTTCAGTTCAGACTGGAACAGCTCACCAAGGTGCTGACAGTGATGTCTTGCAGGGACTGGCTTTTGGCCAGTTAGTGTACTGTTCAAGAGAGCTTCAAGTTATTTTAAAGAAAGTATTTTCAATTAAGACCAGATTTATATGGCAAGAAATCTCAGAATAACTAGAAATTCACCTTGTTGTCTTTGTGAAAGGCGAAACCAGTTTGCTAATGAAACTAACTGTTGTGTGAGAGGTGATTTCAGTTGTTAAGGTCTGGGAGGGTTGGGGGTGTATAGTTGGCAAGCCTCAGGTTGGGATTGGAAGCATGTGGCTTACATCTGGATCTGCTTACAGTGTCAGGGGGAGCACCTTCATGACAGCCAGGCACGTGGCAACAAAATAAAACCTTTTGCAGAGAAAATGTCCCTGTAGCTCAATCATGAAAGAAATGTTAGTGCGGCAAGCAGTTTTGACAAGCTCAGTATTGTGTTTGTACCAGACAGGCAAGGAGAGCCTGTGCAAAGTTCAACAGCTTATGCTAAGAGGAGGAGAGTTTTCCATTGCTGAAGCAAGCATGCCAGTATTGATTTCCATATCTGCCAGTTTCTGTTTTATATTTGTTCAAAATGAATAGATTCATCTTACTTATTTAATTATGTGTGACGCAACATTTTCAAACATCAAAACAGCGTTATATAATTGTGAATAATTCACACTGTTTTAATATCTAAACATACCACTGAGTATTAAAAAGAAAACAATTATTTTGCTTGTTTACACTTGCTGAAAATTAATTTGTGTCACTTAGAGTTCATAAAGCTCGTTTGTGCTTGGATATTTTCCTAACTTGTTCTCGTCTGTAGCCTGTCTGCTAGAATAGTTAGCAGGAGAGCTTTAGTGTGAACAACTGGTTCTCATTTCTTGCACAGGGACTTCTCTGTTTGCAAGGGGTGTATCTGTGAGATTACATTCCTTTCCATCATTGCATGCATATGGTATATTAAAGAGGGATTTTAAAAGGTTTGTGCAATCGGTTTTCTTTCCCCCCCCCTTTTTTTTTTTTTTCCTGGTGTTCTTCAGTTTTTGAGACACGATTTTTGTGTCGGTTGGGTTGGTATTCCGCCATGTGTTACATGTGTGTGTTCAGTTTGCACAAAATTATTTTCTACTTGTGCTACTACTATTTCCTCCCCCGCCCCCTCTTCTTCCAGCTCTCTCGTTCTTCTCTCAGTCCACTCTCTCTCTAAACACGGGTTCTTACAGTTATTTCTCTCCCTCCCCCTCTGCTCTGTCCGCTCTTATGGACATGACAGTGCAGGGGGATAAGGGAAGAGTAATTATGGTTCAGTGAGGCTGCCAGGTGTGATAAATGACTAATAAGGGGAGCAGAGCCCTGGGTCCTCTAAGGAGGACTATTACAGTCTTATCAGCACAGGGCTGCAGCTCGCAGACTGGCCTGGGACAGAGGCCCTTGTAGCTGCGCTCACTCCTCTCCTAACCCCTTCACCTCAGTCATCCTCCACAGCCAGCATCAGGCCAGCCCACCTCAGAGACAAGCTTCATCTTTAACACCATAAGTGCTGGTTCTGAAAGTGCATATTTTGTGCTTAGCAATATTATACAGTAGTTTTATGCTACAAATGATTGTGGTTATTTGGTGTCAGTAGTTACATTTATCAGAATATGGACTGGTGAGACTGTATAACATTTATTTTATATGAGAAATGTATTCATGTTATTGTTGTCTTTTTGACAAGCAAAACGTCATCAATTACTGACTCAGCAAGTTAACAATTGGCTAGGTGACCGATGGTTAGTACTTCAACTTACTGGGAGGGCTAGGCCAACTGCTTCATTTCATGTTATGTGTTCAAAAGAGTACTTTCTGTGATCTGGCGTCACCTTACACGCACCTTTTTACATCTTAAAGGGTAAGACCCTGGACAGATACCCAGTCCTTCACAAGACAAACAATCATGCACACACAGGATAAGTAATTTTAAAGGGCAATTTAGAGAGCTCAATTAATCTAACAAACAAGGCTTTGGACAGTAGGAGGAGGCCAAATCACCCAGATAGAAAACACACACACAAGGGAAAGCACTGCAAGCTCCATGTAGAAACAGGAGCTTGCAGTGCGTAATAGTCGTAATAGTCCCATACTGGGACTATTACGCTGTAAGGCAACAGTGCTAACAATCATGCCACAATGATACACTTACATAACTAACTTCTAAAGTTAAGATTTAGGAGGATTTTAAAGTGTAAAAATCTGGATTGTAGGAGAAAACCTGTATTAGTTGCGAAGATCTTTTTGCTGTGAACCAACAGTGCAAATTGTATCTGAATATTTAATTATTCAATGATTGACAATACAGGCTGTCTGCTTGAGAACTGCATTACTATTCAATCTCAAACCTCAACTGAAACCAATCCCTCTGTAGTTTAATATTTTTAAAAATATTTTTAAAATCTCATTTCAAACCTTGACACTAGTATCACACATTGCCTCATGAAATATTTTCCAGAATTATAATGCTAAGTTCAATAAAATATTTGCAACTGAACCATCTTCGTCTCTTTTGACCTTATGGGTAAAAACCATATGGGTTTTAGCATTTTGCCTGGTTGATGTTTTGAGAAGGAATGATGACAAATGAGTAAAACATGGACCAAATCCTCTAACCCCCCCAATCTAAAACTCACAGTTAATTCATAGTCCTGTTGATTACCCAGGGGATTTCTTTTATCTCCCCCATTTCATTCCTGAAGCACTCAGCGGACGTTTTAATGGCTGCACTTTCATCGTCTGTCAGATATTTAAATGGAGAAGTGCGTGTGTGCTGAGAAGTGAGGCAGTGTAGGGGCCATCTCAGATTCTGCATGTCAATCTTTAATGCCTAGAGATATGGACACGGTCTGACCTCTCACTCTGTCATTCTGCCTCTCTCTTGCATAAATTGACCTCTTG
This sequence comes from Poeciliopsis retropinna, assembly GCA_010277075.1. Taxonomy (NCBI): domain Eukaryota; kingdom Metazoa; phylum Chordata; class Actinopteri; order Cyprinodontiformes; family Poeciliidae; genus Poeciliopsis; species Poeciliopsis retropinna. Next base: position 13,346,246 of record VMRM01000006.1, on the reverse strand, counting down.
ATAATCATTTCCTGCTTCTATCTGCTGTAACGAGTGTTGCAGAGCATTTGGCTGTCACGTGATCCAAAGAAGCCATTAGAGTTGAGAGATTGACCTGTCTGCAATAGGTAGGCCATAAAGCTTTCTTCTGACATATGGACTACAGTAAGATTGTGATGGTAGGTGAATTTCACTCTGCCTGTTACGACCAAGGATATCATAGAAAGAGATGTAATAGAATGGGGAACCATTGGTGTAATATGTTTGAAGTATGAGTCATTTGCCATTATTGGTTTCTGTTAGTAGCTATAGCTAGGGAAATGTAAAGCTAAAGAAACAGAGAGAAGATGGACAATCATGTAATTTGATTTGTCACATTCTTTTGTTATGGTCACATTTTTGGGGGGAAATCAACTCTCAAGGGTTTGGCAGCATTTGCCTTCAGTGCCAAATGTATGTCAAGGAATCGTCTTCTGTGATGGTGACTCCTGCAGAGCACAGCAGCTTCCCTGGTTTTAGTGCCAATTGAACAAAGCACTGGTTTCCTGTCTTACTTCTAGGACACAGCATGACAACCAAAAACATATGATTGTACACCTGCTCCACAGCAGTGGCTGGTCATAGATGACCCAACTCTTCAAAAAATGTTTCATTGTGGGGATATAAGGCTCCAACATGCTTCATCTGTAGCAGAACAGTTGAAGCACAGTCACGTGGTTTCGGCATGTTCGTTTTGACACACACCTTTCATACAACGCCACAGACCTTGTAAGGAAAACCTATCCCACTTCTGGATACATCACCCCTCTGACCCGTAGGGGTTCCTCCATCGTTCCCTTCCTGCATACTCGGTTTTGCTTTTGCAAAACCATCAGAAAGAGAGTGTCACACTTTTCTGCAGGTGGTTACACGCATCTACGTCAGTGAGAACTAATTTCAGGACTTTAATATGTCAAGGCCTTTAGTCTTTCTCTCATACCCTTAATCAAGCTCTAGTAATTGTGTTTTGTGAATCTGATCCTATCATTTTGTCTCATCTATCATTTAATGCTGAGTTTATTTTGTCTGATTTTTAAGAAAGGGTAAAAAAATGACCTCATAGATTTGAGGATTGTCTGACTGGAAACACCCAGTCACTTCCAGTTGCTAATTCTGGTTAATTAGCGTACCTAATCCTTACAAGGAAAATGCCCACACACAAGTGGTCCTGAAATGAACACTTAATCCTTCTGGGGGCAGCTCTAATCTCTCTATATTAAATGCTAAAGAAGAAAATGAGAGTATTGATCTAATTACAAATGGATTTCTGTTGAGTGCTATTAAAATAAAAATATTGTAAATATGGAGTTCATGTTATCTTCGACTGTAGATAAAGGTAATGTGCAAGACATCTGCACAGGAAACTTACCTGCTTTCAATTAGGTTTTTGTCAGACACATTACCATAGAAAGAGAACACTTTTATCTTTTGCATTCTTTGCATCTCTTGTGTAAAGAAAAAATTCAGTCTCTGAATTCATGGTAAAATCACTTCTTCGAATCTGTACTTATATTGGATCAGTATTGAGGTTTGTACTTAAGATGGAACATAGAAAACACACATACACTGAAAATTACAACCTTGAAACCACCAGCATTATATTGTGTAGCCATTTTTAGCCATGAAAGAGAAAATCTGGAGTTGTTCTATGGTAGCTTTGGCTAAAATGTTGCTTATTATTTGATGTGTTTATTTTATAGAATCTGTTAGTTAAACTTTTTTTTTTAAATCAAATATTCCACTGATGATATGATGGGCTCTCCCAGGTTTGGAAACTAAAGCATTCTTGGGATTTCTTGCTTAGAAGATTTTAGTTCACGTCTTTGATTTTGACTAATCTGCTCCCCATCAAAAAGGTGTGTATAAAATAATTTGAAAGAATATTAGATTATTTTTATCCCTTGAAAGAACGACATGGAACAAACGCATATTTTCAAAACTCCTCCATGAACAGTGCTTAATAACATTGGGGAGATTTCTGTGAGCTCTAAGTTCTAAAAACAATAAAAGTTATGAAACTCACTCCTTGAGAGACTGAAAAGTACAAACTTGCCTTTGATCATAAATATAGTCCCATGGCATTTTCCCCTGCCTCGGTATATGAGCTTACTGGTTTTCTATGTTATTTGCTGGACTACCTGACCTAACTTTTAAGGAACGATTTGAAAAGGGAAAGGAGGGAAAAATTCCAGTAAGAAGAATATTTTGGTTTCATTTGCCTCTCAGCCTAGATCAAACTTTTCATAAATCAAACCCTTACTTAGACCTGGATTATGTTGTCACCTCTTGAAAAAATTTGCATTTCTACAGACTTTAGTTTTACTTCGGTTACAGAACTTAACCAAAATGACATGAATTTGTGTTTAGATCTCATGTTTTAACATGTCCCCTGGGTTAATGCTGCGAGAGAAGAAAAGGGAATTTTCCACACTATCGTGCAGTCACAAAGTTTCTCCAGAGTAAGACATGCGGATGGATTCTTTAGCAGCCGAAATAGGGTAGTAGGACATCAAAATCCGTCTTGAAACCAACAGGCGTACATCCTTACTTCAGAGATGACAACATCCACCTGAAAAAACATGGTAAAATGACAAAGAAAAAAAGATCAATAGGAGACAGTCACAAACAACTGTTTCAGAATGCAAACAGGAAAACTGAGAGAGAGAGACTAACACCAATAGAGCTAACCTAAGACTCAAATAAACTACAAACCAAAGGGAATAAAACACTGATCCAAGAAAAAATTATCCAAATGCACAAAGAACAGAACACAAGAAACAAAGTGAAAAACCTAATACGGAAGAACAACAGCAATTACTGGATATGGCAAAACCTTTCTCACAATAAGCTCATTACTGCACCAATGCAGCAGAGTAATGGTGCACAGGGAGGGCAAACCATACTCTGCTGGAATGGCTGGGACCTTCAGTCAAGAACCTTTAGAAGGTGACCAGGACATGTGCAGCAAAAATCTGGAGGCTAGTGGTTGTGGTAAAAGAGGTCTGGAGCCCAGTGGTGAAGGCAGAGGAACCCCTAGGGTCAAAAGGAGGCATGGAGAGCCCAAGAAGATTGTTGTCAAAAGAGGCAGATGGGGGGGAAAAAACCCACATCGGCACTCTGGAGACTGTGGAACACTGAAACCCACAGGGGAGCTCTCGTGGGTGGATCAGAGAACATTGGAACCCACAGAGGAGCCAAGGAGAGCTGGCTTTGGAACCCTGCCACAGAAGTGGTAAAGTGGCCTTCTTCTAAATGGAAGACCAGAGATGCCCTCCGTGTTAAAATATCTGTAAGAAAGACTTTGATCTCCAAGCTATGTTTGACATGAATTCTGGTCTGATTGACAAAACTATATGAAAATGTAGCTGAATTCACTGAGGAGATTTTTCAAAATAAGAAGAATGAATTAGATGGACTTTAAAATATCATATAATTGTATCTGGATAACCTTAGCATGGCAATTTGTCATATATTATTATGCAATGTTAATAATTTATCCCTTTTATTTACTGCATAAAAAATGTTTAATGTTACTTAAAAAAAAAAAAAAATCTAAACCCACTAGTTCAGATAGACATATCTTACACTAAGGTATTAAGATGTTTACTTCGTTTCTTTAACTTGGTATTCTGATTGTGTATGCATTTCAGAAATGAAGACTTTACCTAGAATCATAAGGGAAAAATGAACGTTGCAGATTATCACCTTTAACTCTGACTTAGCACAGCTGTAACTTTCAGTAGATGTGTGGGAGGATTTGCTTCTTATAATCTGCTGGGAGGATCTGTACATGCACTGCTTTGTGTAAAGGTTAATGAAATTACACAAGGGGCTGGTGCCACCGTTGGTGTTGTGCTCTCTCACACACACAAGGAGCAGAGCATCAAAAACAGAACAGACTGTGTCCCTTGGTTGCAATTTAAATCCATGCACTTGCTGTTTTATTTTTCTTCATATTAGGTAGATTGTACTTGGAGTTCAGAAGACCAGATTGCTTTGTTAAACCTTCTCTTAACCCTGCCAAACATTTTCTGTCACTGTTGAACCCAACTAAAATAATAGTATGTTGCAAGACTAAGATGAGTTACGAGACAAGACAAAGATTAACAAGTAACAAGACCAATACTAATGCACAGTTAGTGTTGGATTATTTTAACAGTTTAACAGTTGTTATTTCTTGTTACAAGAAATAACAAAAGGTGCATTTCCAATTCAGAGTACATCTTCTTTGAGGCCGAGAGTACTCAGTTCCCCATGCATATTCTGCTGAAACCAGGGCCAAATCATTCAAAAATTAATATAAATCTACCCTGGAAATGGATAGATTTCCACTAAAGATGGAGCACTGTGGTAGGGTGAGGCTAGGCATTTCTCTCTGGCTGAATTTCCCTACCATTTTTTTATGAATCCTCTATTCTACACTCCTTTGTAATTCATATTTTGTATAACTGTCAAATGAATTGTCTGAATGGACGTCTGTTGTTGTTGTTGTTGCAAGCATAATTAAGCCCAGCCACCCCTGCCAAATACCAGTGTTCACAGAATTAATGTTCAAATACATCTATAAAATTTGAACAAACTTCATGGAAATATTTATTCAGAGGCTTGGACCTCAACTCCCAATCTTTTTACAAATATGGTAAAAACAGTGTAAGGCTCTTATCATATTTGAGAAATTGTAAATTATATATTTAAAGTATTTTCATAATTTGTGCTTTGACATATGAGATAAAGCGAGCAGAGGTATCCAGGCTGATGACCATTTGCAGACTTTACGTTTCAACAGTGCAGACACACTACAACAACCCCAGGATTTCTGTGTGGTTGTTCATACACAGCTTATCTTGCAGGTTCAAAGATGTGGATTTTTACAAACTTCTTCCAAGTTGAATTTAGTTTTACTCAATTTCAGAATTTAGCCAATATGCCATATTATAAATTCTCTCATTTTAATTTTCTTCATAGGCGTAGTTTGATATTGTCACAGATTATCTGTCTAATATTATACAGTCATGACATGTTGACACTTTTTAACAATTGTGTAAAATACATATTTTTATAAAAAGTCGCATACTGCTTTAAGTTTCACAGAAGAAAAAATGTCCAGCAACCCATCGTGGAAATTTCTCTACAAGCCAACATTTGGCTTGGAAAGACTGGTTGCTTTAAAGCCAGAAGATCCTGGGTTCAAATCTCAGCCAGGGGCATTTTGTCTGAAGTTTTCTCTATGCATAAACATGTATTCTTTGGACACTTTTACAGCCCTCCAAAGTCCAAAAATCACATTAGATTACAACTCTAAATCAATGTGGGTGTGTGCATACCTTGCCTCTCCAGTATGTTTATGATAAACTCTTGCACATTGACTACTGCAGAAAGGTACTGGTCCACCTGTAACTCTGACAGAATAATCTGGATGTAGAAAAGATAGTCGCTTGTTTTCAGAGGGTGACCATGACTTGTCTGAGCCAAACTGAACAGGACAAAGGATTAGAAAGACCAATAATACAAAATGACATAAGGACAGAGATTCCTTCTTTTAATGTCTACAATCTGTTCCATGTTCATATAGATGCGTTTGATTCTGGTGAAGAGATGTCTCCTGCTCAGTTTATGTTTTTCGGCATGTGTTGAACTATTTGGATTTGTCAGTGTTCACAGGCGTGCATTGTATTTTCTGCTGCTCCTTCTTTAAAATTTTATTTAGATTAAAATGTAGATGATTTACTCTTTATCTCAAAACTTGCAATTCTCAGCAAAATAACCACTAACTATAAAGAGGTTTTTAGGGATTTTTTATAGGTGAACATCCATTTGTTGTTTATTACCAGAATAAAAGCATTGCATTTAGCTCTCTGGCATTATCTCTAAATGTGGTGGTCATAAACAGAAGAGGAAGGTTTGATATAATACCTACTCACTGTTAATGATGAATTAGAAAACAGCATAGATTACCATGACATTATTAGAAAGGAAGTAAAGAAAACTGTGGCAAAACTGATGGAGGATGGTGGTGAAAGCGAAAACAAATGAGACAGAGTTGCACAGAAAGATCAAGTTAGAGACAGCGAAGGGTTAGAGGGATACAGGCAGTGTTCTAATGACTTCACACCCCATTAGCCACTTAGTCTGATGCGTCACACCTCATTATGCTGCTGGGGCAGCAGTGCATGAACGCGTGAAACCGTCCACTCAGCCAGACCTGTCCACCCGCTTCAAACGTTCACTCATTTACAGCAATTAGGGTGTGTGCATTTGTGTTCTCTGGGTTGCTTACATGTGTGTGGATGTGTGTATGCAGAAAAAAAAAAAAACATCCAACTGGTCTGCCTGTTTTTGAAAAACAAATGATTGAAATTAGTTGTTTTAAAGCCCTTTTCAACAGAGAGATAACATCTCCCAGAAAGTGGTATTTCTCCACATGTTTGCCATGGCTACGCTGCAGCCCAAGTTTGAATTGCTGCAAGCAAGCTTCAGCCGAGCTTTCTTTGTCAATGCTCATGAGGGAGGAGGACTGAGTAACGTGCTCCAGTGGACTCTCCTTAATCACTTTCACGCAAGGGCACAGGCACACACCCTCACATAGCAAAGAATGTGCACACATTTACACACAAGGAAAGACGGCGGAGAAAAGAGAGGTCTCTACATGTCATTCCCCGCATGGGCAGCCCCCGTTGGCAGAGTGTGAAGTGTTCCTCTCCAGGACAAGGCCTGCTAACTCAAATCCCTGGCTGGCGGCCATGCTCCTCTCCATTACAAACACTGGACCCATTTATCCCCATGCCCCCACTTTCTCCCTCTCCAATCATACTGCCACCCCAGAGGAAATGCCACATAATGGCTGTGTACTGCTGTAATTGGCATCTTTGTTCAAATAATGTTTGTTTTGCTCTGTCTGATTTGTATCTTGAAAAAAATTGTCATGTCCTTAGGATGTATTAGCCAATTGATAACTCTATCATGAAGATGGAGTTTCTTTTGGAAGCTCAGTCCCACATTATCAAAAATTTATTTGATTGTCTGTAACTACTCTGGGTATTTTTTCATTGCTAATCATTGATTTCATGTTGCATTAAAATTATGTGACACAAAGACCTATATGTCTTAGTCACTCTTCAAAATTGGAATGAAAAAAACAAGAAGAAAATGTCATTTAAATAAAAAACATATTTTGGTCTTCATAAGTCCCATTCATACTGAGTCCTATAAGGTGGGCTTTCTTAGATGGCTTTTTTTATCAGTTGGTATTAAATGTTCAGATGATTTTTTTTTAACTCTAACTACTATTTATTCACACACCAAACCTTTTGTTATGCTGCAAGCACGTATGTCTATTTATTTTACTGATATTCTATCTGACATGCAACTACAGGAAAGAGTGTTTTGCATATTTCTGAAGTGGAAGTTACATGATTCATGGTGCCAAATCCATAGAAAGAACATGGCATCACAGCAAACTTACCCAGACAACAACTGAGCCCAGAAAAGCACTGATTGGAGAAGCAGTCAAGGGGCCCCTGGTAACTAAGGAGGAGCTGCAAAGATCCATAACCCAAATGCAAGAATCTGCTGAGAAAAATGTTAGCCTAAAAACAAAGAATTGTTTATTAAATATTTGCCTTTTAGGATGGCTTTCATTCATCTGTCCTCTCCAGTCACATCATGTGTTTCCTTTTCCTCAATATTGCAGGATTCTCTCCTGACCTTCAGCAACACACCAAGAGATAATGTAGTCATGGTCAGGGAGTCACTGCTGTCAAACACGTCTTGTCTCTGTGATGAACGCATGCTGTGTGAGCATGTCAAACATCTCACACCTCACACCTGTCTGTTCCTATCTGCGAGCCTGCATCCCCCTCATCATCCAAAAGGTGGGGTAAATAACAAAAAGAGCAAGAGGGAGGCCAAAACTGACTTAGATGTTTTTGAAAATCTAATAAAAAAAAAAAAATTGTGCATATTGAGAGTTAATTTATGTTAGTGCAAAGTCATTTACCATTTGCAGTTTTTAAATTTCTACATCAAAGGTATAAGTGCAAACGTTATTGTGTTGCTCAAGTAGAAGAGTAAGGTGACATAATTTTAAAGTGATCAAACCGAGCTGACTGGCAGCTATGACAGTTGGCACAGCTTGCAGCGTGTTGGCTCCTGCAGAGTCTTGTTGGTGGGGTCACGAAAGCCTCGTTGGGACACTGTACACTGCAGACAGGAGGTCATCTTTAGTGTCAATCTTGTGTGACCTCTTTCTTCCATTTACCCTCTTTACCCCCTTCATCTCTGTGTGCTTTGCCATTGGAGAGATTACTTGAAATCAAAAATCGTCTCCCATGCTGCGATAAAAGTTTAGAAAGGGTGATTTTTTTTTTTTTTTTTGTTCTGTAAAAAAAAAAAAAAAACTGTGTTCTTGTTAGGTACAGTTTGCTAGTACCAGACTGGAGCCTTGCCTTTAGAACCCACAATACTTTGCAGCACAAATCTCAGAAATACTCTATGTTGACATTATAGCATTGTGCAGTTGCTGCAGATCAGTCAGCTGGACAACCATGATGTGAAGCATGTTGGTCAGTTCAGTCATGCACCACATGTCTAACCAGCTCTAATGAATGAATCAATGGAAATTGTGCAGGCCACTGGATTATAGTCAACCCATTCCCAGAGATAGACATGTTCAGCAAAAATAGTCAGGTTGTGGCGTTTAATCTAATAGATTAAGACGGCCAAAGTGTGCCATGCAAATATTCCTCATACCGTTACAATACCACCAACTGCCCAAATCGTTGACACAATGCAGAAGGTTTTCACCTTTTGTTATCCAGTTCAATTTCTGACTCTACTATCTGAAACATTGCTGTTTCAGCAGAAACAGCAATGTTTCTGCTGAAACTGAGATTCATGTAGCCAGGCAACATTTTCCAGTCAATATTATGTGTGTTTGAGATGGTGTTTTGCATGGCATTAACAAGTGGTTGCTTGAGCTGCATTTCCTTTCCTATCATGTTGAATCGGTATGTCAGTCCTCCTCTGACCTCTGACACCAAAGAAAAAATTTTGACAACACCATTGCTGTTACATGGTTATTTTAAAAAATTTTTAGCCATTCTCTAAATGGTTGTGCTTAAAGGGGCAGCATAATGTAAAATCAACTTTTTTGAGCTTTATATCTTGTAATAATGTTTTTACGTCATCAAAAACATGCATGGGGTATTGCTTTGACTCTTTCATGCATCTTTGTGAAATCCCTTAATCCCCTTTGGTAGCCATTCCGTTTGCAGAAATGTTTGATCTCACCAGGCGGGGCTTTTTCCACAAAGCTCCTCAGTGCTGCAGGTTACAAGTCCAGTTTCTACCTCACCCCTACCCTGCGACTCCCCCACTTAGCTCCTTCAGACTAGCACCAGCTGTAATTAGCAAACATGTCATAGAACTGCACATCTGCTGAGCTCATCATACAGACTATTTCTCAGTGCAATGCTAGTAAAAAGAACATTAAAGGTGTAGTAGAGGAATGTTATGGTAGAAGTGAAGGGTTGCACAGAGTAACAGCTTCTTAAAGAAACAAAGGGCCTAATTTCAAGGTGCTACATCGCAAAGTCCAATCTATTTTAAATCATGTTAGACATATACAGCACTTTTAACAACAAAAGGTAAGATAGTTGCCTGGTTGTGAATACGAAATGACACTATGTGCCTGGAAAATGCACAATATCGAATTTTTAAAAAATCCAGTATATCAGCAGTTGCTATCAGATGTGCATTTCTGGGATCAACAACTACATGACATTCAAAGTCACTAATATCTCCTTTTTTGACCATTCTGATTTTTTGTTTGGATCAGCAAGTCACCTTCATCATGCGTACTTAGTAACTGGACAGGTTTACCTATAGTGGCGAAGCGGCATATCCATTGCTGTGCACATTTCTACTTGTGTGGACATGTGTGTTGGAAATTTGAAAGAATAAGGGAGCAAAAAAGGTGTATCATCTTGTGTCATTTCTAGACATGTGTAACACCAGCAGGCTCTGCACATTTCGACTGCCGAACTTCACTCTCCCTGGAAAGAGCATCAGCAGACAGGTGATGAACATGCCCTTACCCAGCGTAGATGTATACAGAATAAATATCACCCTTTATTTTTAAGGCACAGTCATGTGAGGGAGAAGAATAACATTATGTGGTCAAATAGTCTCATTATTCAGCTCAGTTCATTATTCCTTCCACAGCCTCCTATCTCTGACCCCAAGCCTGCTGTCTCCCTCCAATTCACTGTTTTACCTTTACTTCTTGCACACTCACTCCTCTCTTTTGGACAGAGGTATGGGTGAGATCATAATTATGTTTTGACACATGGCGTTAGCCCCTAGAGCTCCAGGATTTTAACTCAAAGTGGGAGTTGTCAGCGCGACATCCCGTACTACTCTTAATTGGAGGGGAGGGCCACGAGGCCCGCCCACAGACTCGGGTGGCAGTTTTAATGAGGTTATGCTTATACAGGAAGTCAGAGTTGTGACAGGAGGAAACTGTCATTGGCCCGTTAGAAAGACATCTCAAAGCTTGCCGGTGTTTGTCAGTGAGAGGGGAAAACCTCTCCTCTTCGCTCTCCACAGGTGGAAACAAGCAATTAAAATAGTGGTGAAGATGTGAAAAAAACCAAAAAAAAAAAAAAACAAACCCGAGTAGCTACAATGATTTGGGTGAATCACCAATAAAAACTTAACATGAGAGGAAAATTGGCTTATGGGAAAAAATACTTACAAAGTAAAATCCTTATCAGAATTTTTGGAATCATACAAAACTTAAAACATAACCTCAAATCTTTCAACAACATGGACAACTACAGGACAGGTGTGTGTGTGTTTTCTTTACCTTTATATGCATCTCTTTGTATGTTGTCTTTTCACGTATGCACTGATGTACAAGACTTTCCACTTCTCTGACTTTTCTTTAAGGTGTTTCAGGTTTTTCTTTGGGCTCATAAACAGTGGGAGAAGGCATTGAAAGCAACCCTGCAGACATCACTCACCAAAACACTGGTCTTAGTGTTCTGCAGGTGTAACCCATTGCAAAAAAACACTGGTGCCAGAGTAATGTGGCTGTTGGTAGACCGCCCTAACACACATGCAATGCACAACCTTTGATCTACGCCACCCTCAAAATGAATTCCCAATTCTATGAAAAGGCCATTTTCAAAACGTATTCATTTCTTTCTAACCAAATCCAAAATATTGGTCCAGCATTTTATTTCAAACAGACATTTATTTGGAGTGGGAGCTGTGTTTGTTTTCCTGAGTAGATTCTGAACAGGTTTGAGTTTCACCAGCGCTTTTAAGTGCACACACGATGTGTGGCAACGTCCAACGAAAATCATCACAGAGATCCTAGCCATTTCCTCTCTCCGAAGACCTGCATGTTTTAGGGAAGCTGGTTTATTTTGAAAACCATGGTACTATTGCAGGTCAAGTTCTCTGTGAGACATGGGAAAAAATACAAGAAAAAAAGAGAAAAAAAACATTGCAAAGCATTTTGAGTTTGCAAAACATTTTAGCTTCTAGGCACTCTGGCTCAGATTAACATTCTTAACAACATAGTTATGAGAAAGTGGCAATGTCTCAGAGATTTATTTGTATAAGGATAAGCCTCATAGTTTTTTTCTAAAAATATGTTTACAAAGTTGAGCAGGACATGTGTTCATAAAGCTAATAGTGGACAGCCTGGTTTTCCGATGTCAACGTCTTTAGTTTGCCTCTCCTGGACATTGTAGCATGGACTTAATAGACTCTCTTTGTCCACCGTGACAATATGTGGCTTCAGACAATTAGAAAGGTCTCCTTCCTGCCATACTGTAGATAAGGATCAACTGTGGCTGTATAGATTGGAGCGGGCTCTTCAAGGTTGTCTGGAGGTCTTTCTATGTTCAGCTCGGCATTCACGCACACATACCTCAGAGCTGACTTCTCAGAGGACGTGCAAAGAAACGAGTGAGGATCTGTCATGACCTTGTGTTCCATAAGCCACAAGGAGTAGGATGGAGATGAGGGAAAGCATGTGGTTCAAAGAAGCAAAGGACAAGGTCATGGTGTTTCTCTGGTCTGGGCAGCCCTATTTGGTTACTTGAAAAGAACCTCTGCAAATGAGTTGTGGAGATTTGGACACAGGTAAGAAAGAGAAGAGGGGCATTTAAATTTGATCTTTAGGTAAAGGTATACTAGATGTTTTTTTTGTTGTTTTTTTTCTCCAAAGTTGTATTTCAACCAAAAAAGCAAGCCTTTTTGTGGCTACTTCATTGAAAGCAGGAAGTTTATCACCTTACCAGGTCAACAAGTGGATATGTGAGGATGTTAAAGTTGTGACTTTTGAAGCAATGCTCCGAGAGCGACAATTTATATCTTGCGCGTCTGTGTGTGGGGGTGTGCACGCGTGTGTACGTGTGTGTGTGTTTGGATGTGGCTCACAGCTTAACTCACCCCACCTACAACATCTGCTGTGTTGTATGATCAGGTCTGACTGTATTCTCACTACAACTCAGCCTGGCTTCTCTTTGATTTCACCCCCGCAAGAAATTGTCATGAGTTTCAGTGGAGAATACTGTTGCCTAACTAGTTCTCGTTCTGAAAGCTTTGAGATCGTGAGAACTCACATGTTAATGTAGTTACCCAGCACTTACTCAGTGTGTTGAAGGTGGAAACAAAAAACGTGCTTGAAAGAATGTACCAATGATGTGGAAACTTCTGAGTACTAAATTATGTTTCACAACAGGTGAAAATGAACATTCTCATCTTTTCCAGTGCATTTTGACGCTATTCAAATAAAAATTACCAAAAAGGTCATTGTAATCATGAAATTGGTATGAATGTCACAACAATACGAAGGTGAATCATCGTGCATACATTAGCGGGAAGGTTTCAAGAAACACTTCATTTACACGTTTATAGAAGCCTATCGCGAGTCTCTACAGGGATCACATCTGGTTAAACCAAGAATCTATAATGCTCCCAGGTCCACTTAGCTGGGCTTCTCTGACATTAATAATGCAGAACATTTTCCTAATGAAGGAACATATTTTTCCTTTTCCATTTTTCTTTCAACATGTTGAATAACTGTGTTAATCAAGGCTTTACTTTCAGATTTCCTCTCTAATGGCATATCCAGTGAAGAGAAAAGGTCACGGTGGTAATAGACTGATCTCTAGTCCTCGGGGAGATTCTACGTCTTTCTGCTCAGCTCCAGACAGACAGTCTTAGTCCCAGACATCCTCATCTGCCTCCTGCCGTGCTCAGCCCAGGATTTCAATCACAGGGCCAAATGAAATTATTAAGAGGTGTTAAACTTATTAATCATTAAATTAGCTAAATGATCCTCCGAGTATGGCCCAGATGAATGACATGTCATTTTCTAATGCAATTTGCCTCTCTACCAGGTGAAGGTCATGAAGGGGCCTGCAGCACAAAATTGGATGGCTTCCCTTTTTATTCCTCTTTTGAATTCACACTTGATCTCTTTTTGTCTTTGTGTCCATGTTCAAGCATTGCTCTAAGTGGGAGGCAAAAATCTGGCAATTGTATAACAAAATAAACATTCTTTAAGGTCAAAAAATAAATTATTAAAATGACTTGCTGTCATCACTCCTCTTTTGATTAGAAACACGTACAAGAGCTGCTGTCTGGTTTCAGTTTCCTTCTTATCTTGATTTGATTGGTGGGAAAGTAGGCGAGCTTTTACATGAAACACACCTCCTACTTAACACTTTTGTTCCCTGTGTTAACATGCAGCGACATTCTATCAATATTATGTGAGAATGAGAACACAGATACCTTGGAGTAGATGTCAGCGTTCTTTTCCTTTAAGAAATTGCAGTGATGTAGTTTTAAGTGGGTTACATATTTTGTGATCCTTCTTGATCATCATGACGTGCAGCCTTTTTTGATGTAGCCACCATTTAGATTCTTAAAATGTTCACAAAGACATGATGTACGCTTTCTCTTCTTACCTCTGACTTTCCTTCCCCAAACCATTCAGTCTGCTGGAACATTCTGGCACCATGTAGGCTGCTGCAGGATTTCTACAAAGCATGCCTGAGGTTCACGATTAATGTTCTAGTTAAGGTCAGAGATGTGAATAAACAGCCTGACTGATTACAGATTTTGAGAAGGAATAGACAAGGTCAAGCTTGAAAGAATTTTTCTTTAGGCATTGAGGTGAAAAAAAAAAAAAAATACCGGAGAATTGTCAGAAAATGTTACTTTATTTTTTATGTTTTGAAATTCCTCCTTTGTGATTTTATTTTTGGTTTTATGTCCCATAAGTAATTTGTGTCATAATTACTATCTTTTCATATGCATTGTTGGCGTCCGTAAATTGATGTATTCATTTGTGGGTGGTGTGTGTGTGTGTGTGTGTGTGTGTGTGGGGGGGTGTGTGTGTGTGTGTGTGTGTGTGTGTGACACACCTGAGCTGAGTAGATTACATTCCAGAGGGATTTAAATATCATTTTAATTAATCTGCTCACCTGAATTTAATGAGACATGTCCAAGGAAGTGTATGCTTGCATGAATTTTTGCATATGTGTCCATATATAAACATAAGGGAAACTGTGTGTGTTGCATGTGCATCTGTATGTTCAAGTGTGCGTGCCTGTGACTAATGAAGTTCTTTGTGGGTCTTCAAATAGCCTCCTTTATTTGGCTTTTGAACAAAAAAAAATACGTACATACATTAGAGAGGAGTTTCTGTATTTACCTTGCAATGTGAGCTACTTTACTTTTACAAAAGGAAAGGTTATCTGGAAATCAATTCAGTCTCTTATTAATTCAGGTGTGATTATATAATTAGTCCATGATCAATTAGATATTGATTCCAATGCAAACCAGGGATTGGACCACCTTGTGTTCTCTATTCTGTTTGGCAGACATGATGTGGTCATGTTCGACAGACTGACCAGTTGGCCTGCAGAACCTTGACCAGGTTTGGATCAATCCTTGATTGAACAGAACACAAAGGTTATGGGAAAATGTGGAGTTGGGATTTTACAAAAGCAAATGTATTTTTTAACATTCTGTCAATACAAATTAAAATATTGGTATAAGCATTTTTTTTTTCTGTATGAATGGTTGTTTTATTTTACCTTCTCTGAAAGCAAAATGCTGGCTGTGGAAAATTCTGATATATTATAGCAAAGTAGCCAGAAACAAGAAACAGCCAAGTACTAAGCATTTAATGTTTGCTGGTAAAGCATTGGGGATGAGAGGAGTGAGTAGTTGGAGCTGTGATCAAGATGAAAGAAGCACTGTTGTCAACTTATCCACTTTGTCACTATATTCATCGATGTTTCAGACTCTTCTAGAGATAAATCTAATGACCTGTCTGTCCTGTGCGAGCAGCAAGTCCCGCCAGCCATTAGCTTTTCCCACTTCCTCAGCACTGCAGGCGGTTTCACACAGTCATCCGTTCAACACCATACCTTTTCTAAAAGTCAGAACAGAAGAGACCCATTCCACTTCTTGTTCACATTGCAAATAAATCATGTATTTGTAAAGCTGAGTAATGCTATTGATTACCAGTTGCCAGTCAACATCTTGCTACTCCAACCCCTTATTTGCCATCTGGGGGCAGGAAAGAGGTGGGGGTGGAGGAAGTGATGTACTTTTATACTCAAAGTGACAGTCGTACCAAACTGTATCACTGCAACCAATAGAAAAATTCAGCTGCCTAGGACTGTCTGACCATAAGGCCAGTAGACAAAATTTGCACAGAAACATAGAGAAAACCCTATAGATGACTTATGTGGATAGTTTGTCAAGAAAAGAAAGTTGATTTAGGGTTGAGTTTCACTTTAAGCAGTAAAACGTGTCCGCTTATGTAGTTACAACAGGTAATGTAGGAGCTGCAATCCAAAACAGTGCTTGTACCTGAAAGTGATTTTAGATTCTTCAGAGGTATTCTTGTTTGGAATCATTGGAAACAAAGTATTCTAAAGGAACAGCCATGAAAAACCATCGTATCATTATAAGTTAGTAGAAAATCAAGACATCATTGGCATGATGAAAAGCTAACACCTAATCAGACATTTAAAACAGATTTCAAAGGGGACATCAAGATTTCTTCTAGTAAAGTTTTGGCTGAAATTACCAGCTATTTACCTGCCTTAAATGATGTTTGATTTTGTACAAAATTGAAGAAATTCTTTAGGTGGTGGAAAGCTCAAGATATAAATGGTCAGTGTTCTCCATTTTACTGGATTTTAGCAATTCTAAACAACTCAAATGTCATGTCTTTATGACACAATGCTTTACCAGCAAACATTAAATACTTATTCTTTTCCTCAACAAATGTTGTTTGGTTTGTTGTTGTTCTTTGCTTTTTCTTCAGCCAAACAACTTTTGTGTATTCTGTAGTAAACTGATTGCTGATCATGAATCTGATGGGATTTCCAAACAATTACAAGACGTGAAAAAGCACTGATATCTACCACCTTTGAAAACATTTTACAAATAACAGCCTCGTAGAAAATCAAAAATATTACTGGATTCTTGGAAGGTGGAGGCACATTAATACAATTGGAATCTTAACCAGCATGACATTGTGTATAATGATGGATGCTTGTTGTGAAAATAATACGCATAAAAATGGTCTTTTGTGAAAGCCCTTGTTTAAAATCTAAGATAACATTGTGTCCCAAGGAAAAAAAAAAAACTTTTCAATTGTGATTGTTTCGAATCAGCTAAAAGAGGGTGTTTTTGTGTACTTGTTAGCCTTGCACCACTGAGGAATTATTTACTTTTCTACAAACTCACTGCAATATGACATCTGTTTACAACAATTAGAGGAGCCTATTTTCCCTTTGTGCAGTTTTTTTCAGAACATGGTTGTCACCATGAAGTTGACAACAAACACAAAGGTGTGTGCCAGACTTTGTATAATGGGGCTATACAAAAAATTCCCTCTCTCTAACTCAATTGCCATTTTCTCTCTCTTATGCTTTTGTTTTCTCCAGCCTCATTTGTGTTGGTATTTATCTCAGAAACAGATACAAAATCCTTCGCTCTGTCTGAATGAAGAGTCATTTACAACAACAAAACCTGTATTTTACCATTACAATGCCATCAGACAATGGAATATATCCGCCTGGCTCATTTGCACTCATTTCCGTTATTCTGGTTAAAGACGTGCCATGGTAGAATCATTTCCTCCTCCACTTGGTGTATTAGATAATAAGATGATGCAGATAAGTTCCTCAATACAGCCTTCTCCCCTACTGGCTAATCCACATGATTTAGCATTGTGAGGATCACAATGATAGTTTATTATTGCTCATTCAGAGCTCCACAATGATTTAAATATTTTCAGCAGACAAAGAAGGATGCTGTTTCAGATCACTCATCCATTTATGCCTTTCTGTTTGGTAGTGGCTGTTTGCTGCTTTGGACCACTTTGACTATTGTTGGCATCAAAGCTAAAACCATTAATACAACTCAAAAACTGCATACACGTTTAACCAAAAATACCAAAAGGAAACGCACCAAAGCCACCTCATGTGCAGCGGGTGTGCACTCATGGGCCACATGTAATTGCGCCACATACAATCATATCTATCTGTCTGTATACAATATAATCTTTATTAATTAATTATATTAATTTAGAAATATTATGGAGCATCTAAAGGGATATTGAAGGAAAGTGAAAAAAAAAAAATTTTTCTCGTGTGCACTAGATAGTATCTGGTGTGCACCAGATAGCGTCTGGTAAGCACAAGATACTATCTGGGTACGCACAAGAAAGTATCTGTGGTGCACAATATAGCAACTGGTGCACACCAGAATATTATTTTTTCTTCTTTTTTCTTTCTGGTACATCTGTAAATCAATGGCCTCTTGTCTTGGCGCACTGGCTTTCTTTTCTGCTTCAAAAAAAATTGTGATATCTGATGGAACATTGGAAAATACTGTTATTGTGTACACATAATGCAAAAAGGAGTTGGCCTGTCACCGAATCTATTCAAGCCTAAGACGCCATCTGAATGCACATCCTATTGCAGCAAACACATATGTCCCCAACGCTAATATCAGCAAATACGTTCCAAATTTCAAAGATTTTTTCAAAGAAGTTACATGAATGTTTAGGACTTCCTGTAGCATTTTGCACCAATCTGAATGTTTGAATAACCCGATTAACAGGATAAATATTTGTTGTTAAGCTCATATGTCTATTTACTAAATTATTTAGCAGAAAAAATGATTTTCAAATTGAAGAGATTGCTGATAGTGTTGTTATACTTTTTTGTAATTAATTACAATCCTGCAAATAACTTGATTAAAAATTTTAATTGAATCCCACCACTAAAATATGGAGGGTTAGAAGTGACACAATTAAATGAATAACTAAATTATTAAATCATTAATTAAATGTACCATGAAATAAATAAATGTTTAATTAAGTAGTCAAATGATTTATTTAATGATGTGAGTTGGAGAAACACAGGGAATGTATTGAGAATGATATTTAGTTATTATGTATAACACAATGAGCATTCCCATTTCCCAGGGATCTTGTGAAGATAGGCTATCTTTCTGTTCTGCTAATCTCTCCCTCAGATGTCAGACACCTACAATATTGAATTTCACTGACACCTAGGTCATTAATGAGAAGCAGAACGACACCTTCATATTATAGCTTGTGTCTTTGCACTCTCCATTTCTATTACTTGCTTTAATAAATTACTGTCCAATAAGAAGTTTTATGATCTTGGCATATGTTGCCTTTTATAGGTGAAAATAATTGCATTCCCACATCACCCTGCCCCTTCCGAACATGAGAATGAGACCAGCAGAGCCTACAAAATGAGATAGTTTCACAGTGTCTGCACAAGTCCTTCCCATTTGGGTCGTTACACCACCCCCCCTATTTCTTTTTCTGTTTCGTGGCTTACCTTCACAAGCACCACCGCCCTCCCAGCCCCTCGACTCTCTCAACTCCACTCATGCCTAAAGACGCCTCCACTTGCATGCCAACAGGCACTCTTAAACCCACAGCCCTACACCACTCCATCCCCCATTTGACTTCACACACTCAGTCCATTTCTAAGGCACACACATGCACAGGGAGTCTTGTTTTTGAGTTCCCACTGAAGTGTGACAGAAGCCACTTGACAGGTGACACACACACACTTGATGTTATCGGGTCAGGGCCAGATATTCAGCCTCTTGAGTGATGAGAGACTGTCACTCGTATTGTTTATCTATGCTACAGAAGGGGAGAGGTAAGGGTTACAGAAAAATGCCAAATATCACTGAGGGACTTAAAACTGACTTTACATGTGGAATTTGTGGTCACAACAGTCAAAACACTGGAGACTGTAAGAGTTTGTGATGAAACAGATCATCAAGAGAGAGCGTGCTAAACTGTCAGACAAAGACTTGTGGGTGCCTGAATAGAAGTGGTCCTCAGTCATTTTGAAAAATGCGCTGGAGTCCGCTCACAAATTGATGTGGCTTTGTTATCGGCATTGTCAATTGATTTAACTCGAGGCAATAATGAAATAACTAATTGAATGTGTCCTCCTGTGAACAATTTGTGGGAATGAGCAAAACACAAACATACCACGCCATGAATGGTTTAACTGATTAAAGTCTGTGTCTGATAACCTTCACTTAACCATAAGATATATGCCTTGAGCATAAAGAAAAAAGAAATTGCTGTTTAGATATCACTCTGAAATACCAGCATCTGATTAAGAGTACAATGTCTTTAAACACCTTTGTTCAATGATTTCTTCTATCTTCTTAATAGTTAAAGTAAACCGAGTAAGAATTAAGTAAACCGAGTAAGAATTAAGTATGGTTTTCACATCAAAAACAACAACAAAAAAAACAAGACATGTATAAGGGAATAACCAACCTGACTTGTTTGAAAAAGTCACAGATTTTGTCAAAAAAAAAAAAACACACAAAAAAATCACTTTTCCTGCATAAGAGTTTTGTGTCAGTGGTGATTATATTTTGTTTAAATGAAATGTTTAAGCATGACAGTGTGATGGTATATTTAATTCTATCTAACATGCAATAATATGTTGAGATGATGTGAAATGCAATATTCCTCCACTTTTACATTTCATCATAGATGTAATTATAACAATGGTTAAACTTAAGTCAAAATTTGATTTAAAAAATAAAATAATAAAAAAAAAAGTATAAGCTTGGTTTGATTACAGTTTCTTCATTCATGTTCAAGAACTTATTTTTTCTTCTTTTCTTTACATGTAAATATTTAAAGGGTAAAGTGAGAGAAAACATCACACAGCTTGACATGTTTTCTTGTTACAATACTTATTTATTAAATTTAAAATATCTTTAGCACAGGTTAGAAATTAGATACTTCCATCTACCATGGGTGCCTTGGGATTTAACATGGTTCTAAAATGGCTTACAATAAACACTCTTAAAAACCACTCCACCATCCCCTCACCCGCAAAAAAAATCCAATTTTCTCCATTGCTCCTTACATGCAATGTCACAATAGAGCTTCTAGGGCAAAGAGAAATTTTGGACGTACATCTTTTTTTTTCTTTTTTTAACTAAACATTGTTTTACAAAAGCATAAACAAATTCCAAAATGAAAAAGAAAAAAGTAATTTACTTGAGTACTCTTTCCATGTTAGTAATTACTGGAAAAATCAGAATCAGCAAAAATAATTGCTCTATTCACGTAAGTTGCATTTATTTCCAGAAGCGTATCCTTTCAAAACTACACTTGATATAGCTGGTGATATGCCTTCTTTTCTGCTGACACAACTCTAATGGCAGCTCAGTTTTGAAAAATTTTATTTGTTGTGTTTCATACTCAGCTATTAATAGGAGTATGCATGTCAGCATGCAGTGGCAATCAAGAATTAAACACAAAAAAGCCAGAACACCAGCCTTGTCCTCATTTTGATTGCTACTTACACTATTCCACACAATGGTAATTTATTATCATATTTGCCCTTACCTCACCTCTTGGAAAATAAATAAAAAAATCAAGTAACATGAGCACAGCACTGGAGTAAATGGCAGGCCAATGCAATACTTATCAGTAAGAAAACATTACCAGCTAAGACATATTTTTCCCTTTTTGACATCATTACAAACCATATTGTTGTTCACAATTTATTATGCTGTTTCCACTTTTGCTTTTTGTCATTATTACATGCCATATGAGCAGTCTGGATTACAAAAGTACCTGAACAAATTGCGTGTATATTAGCATGCATAGCTGTTTGTTATTTACATTTTATTTACAAGATTGACCTAAGAAAAGAAGGACCTAGCGTACATTTTGTTTCATGTGTTTCATTTACATTTTCAAGATGGAGAACAGAAACCAGCCTCGTATGGATTTGCAGAGTACACAGGACATGCACATAAAGTATGCTTGACTGAACAACGTGTATTGTTTTATCCCCTATCACTGAAAAAAGGAATAACTGAACACTGTAACAGGCTGTGTCTCTGACCAGCACCATTCGCATTGCATAACAAAGATCTATTTTTTCCTTTGTATTGTGCACCAGGCTGTAAGCACAAGGGGCTTGGAAAGGTTAATTTACGATGTTAACCGTGCCGTGAAGGGAAAAGCAAATAGGAAAGAGCATGCACAGCACCAGAGAAGGACATTAAGCTGTGGTTACATCTTTCTCTTTGCAACTCCCTGTATCTGTCCGGTGACAACAGTAGGTCCCCCCTGTTGTGTACAAAGACACAGGGCTATCACCATCCATCATTGTAGACATGCTGAGAGGATTTTACACAAGTGATCAGGCTGTAAGCAGGCACTCACAGCAGCTAACATTGTTTTTTTCTTAAATGCTATGCTTTTTAGGAGCCACAGTAAAATGCCCATTTTAAAATAAAGAGTAAAAATGGAGAAAAACAAAACAAAACAAAACAAAAAAACATCTAAAGGACATTTTAGCGTCAATGTATCTTAATAGAAAAAAGACAATGGTAAAATAAAATTTCTTTTAAACTTACAATATGATACATTGGCTCCAAAGTGTCAGTATCAGGTTCTATAAGCCTGTTTTATATTAGCTAATTAAAAGGTTTTGTTTTGTTTATTTTGTTATCTAAAAGAATGAATGGAATACATTTTTTGAACATACAGTGTTTGTAAAAAAAAAAAAAAAAAAAAAAAAACATTTTTCCATTTAGTGATTCTAATGACAGTATTTTTAGCAAAGAGTATTCTACTCATGGGACGCTGAGGTCATTAAAATTATTGCTCATTTAGCAAGAACATCAGTATCCCGTCCTCAGTTTTCCCCACTGCTACGAGTCCTTTGTCCATCTCCAGCTCATTTACAGCCAACCTCTAATATGGGCAATCATCAGCACTGTCCTCTCACTAGGGGTCCATAAACACTTGATTTCACAGGACTGCCTTTGATCAAGGAGTGAGGTGACTGCCAGAGTATGTTAATGTGCTTTCCCATAAAGCTTATCTCTGACTGGGGTCAGGAAAGGCCAAGTGGCAAGGGGCTGATTGCCATAGCAATAAGACCCCAGAATCTGTTACTGCAGCTTACAACCCCTTTGATAATATAACAGCTACCCATAAGGTCTACCTTTTGATAATCAAACCCCTCATTCAGGCACATGTGGGAAATAATGTGGACATTTACCACAGAACAATTGAAATGAGGGGTGAGCACAAATTAACCCCAAGCAACAGCAAAGGGGCTTGTAGTGGTGGGATATCATAAACTTTTAATTGTTCACCAGCAGCAGTATTTTAAAAGCATGTAAAAACAAAGTGATGAGCTGACCCTTACAACTGATCAACATAAACTAAGTATAGTGATGTCCATTTGCTATTTAAAGAAACGTTTTGAAAACATTACGTTTTACTTTGCACATTAAGATGTGTAACTGTAGCTCTCTACTTTTTGCCAGGTGTATATGATGATGTCATACAATTTAGCTAGCAAAAGATGGGAGCTTTGAAACACAGTTGGAAGACATATGGTTATCCCCTGCTGTCTAGCACTCTCAGCTCTGTAGGGGGGCCAGAAGGGACATATTTGTAACTTTCTGGACACCACAAACTTTTCACTTCTTTAAAACCTGAAAGATTACACCCTGATCACAGCAGGGAGAACAGCACGCCTCCATTAAAGAAGCAGTTGAGCCCCTTTAATCTGTATTTTACACCCTGAAAACAAGCTGAAACATCATTTCAATAGTCATGCCATCTGATCGGGCTCAGATAGCAGGAAAATATTAAAATTAAATCTAGACCGTTATGTTTCTTGCAGGGCCTTTGTGTTTGATCCTCAAGTAAAGTAAACAGAGACCAAAAACCTGTTCCTTGTTTTTCATATGCATTAGCTACATCAATTGTTTCTCAAAGGAGGCAGATTGGAATCTAGTTAAGCTACATTTTGTGCCAACAATTTGCTCTCTGCTTTCTGGCTCAGGTGCTAAAGACTAAATAAAGCTGTCAGAAGCCAGACTGCACAGTTAAACTGTGCTGACTGAAATGGTACCTTTTGACAGCTTCTGGCAATTTATTGCTCTCCTGTTCATTTGTTTCTCCAGTGGCAATAAGGGTATTAAGCATAAATCCCAAGTCTTTCATAAACATTTCGTATAAAACATAGGTACAGATTTGAGCAATTTCACCAGTTAATTCTGGTTTCCATGATTGCCTAATCAGAAACTAAGGATTTAGTTTACAACATTTGTCAGTGGCGTTACACTAAGGTCAGCCCCAAGCATTTCCTACAATTGAGGCATTTTGGTTAATCCGATTCTCTCCACCCCCACCTTCACCCCCAATCTGCTTGGGAGCCCATCTCATTTTTGCGAAGGGCTTGGTGGCTCACTGCCCACATAGAGCTCAAGCTTATGTATGGAGCAGAATAAGGAGGGAGTAAGGGCTTTACAATGTCTATTATTCATTCTTGTTATTAGCTCTGTAACATAAGGATGCCTTCTCTGTCTTTGCTGTGGGTTGTCTAATAAAGCAGCTCTAACCCATAGTATGTCTGCATCGCAATCTATCACTCATCAAGCTCTTTTTTATTTATTTATTTATTTTTATTTTTTATTTTTTACCATAAACAGCTAAAAGAGTTACAGCTCACACAGTTGGGGGTGCCTGGGTTGTTTAGAGATTGTTTATGTGAATCATTTATCAGAGGTTTTACTTCAGCCTATTGGTCAGGATTAAACAAAAGCAGTTGACATGGGTTGCTTCTCTGTGTAATCCTTTCACCTTTGACTCCTCTCCCACTACCTCAAATCTGTGGCCAAACAGTATTAAGTGATGGATGTTGTTAAAAATTATGTTATAAATGGATTATTCAAGATTAGTATTACACTGCTGTTGTGTAAACAACTGCCACTGAACTGCATTGTGGGACATAAGCTGTCTTAAGTCTGTCTTGGAAGAAGGAGTTACATTACACCTGAGTTGAACACATTCTATTTGCAAGGCGGAAAGCATTGGGATTTCCTTTTTTTTTGTTTGTTTTGGCGCTAAATCAAATTTATGACAGATATTTTTTTTAAACAATTTTTTTTTTTTTTCCTTTTTCATCTTTTATACACTACCAACAACCGTATGTTGTAATAGGTGTACCTACTGAGATACAAAAATTAATTACTTACAAATTTTACTAAATCATATATTCTCCTCAGCCACAACAGATTATATTCTGGGAGCTAATGTGCAAACTCTGACTTCACATTTCAAGTTGCAACTTCAAGGAACATTTTTGTTTTATATCTGACCTGGATCTTGGACGTTCTGATTCCTAACTGAACAGGTAGCATAAATAACCTTGACTAGATTTGCAATGTTCTTCTCTAGTATTCATGCCTCCAGGTGTACTCTATATGTTGGCCCAATGTGTCTGCGTCAAGGTGCACAGAAACATAAAGTGCACATAGGTTAGCCAGTGATGACACTCACAAACTGTTCAGAGATAATCACACAGTATGGCCTTATTTACCCAAATATATGAGGAAAATGGTAGTCAAGCACAGTGGAGATAAGTTAATCAGCACTGAGCTTAAAGAGTAGCTGGCTGTAAAAATAATTCCTAATCATCCAGCAAAGAACAACTAAACATCTTTCTGCTTCTTGCTCTTGTTTATCTTTCAGACATGGGTGTAGCAAGTTAAAAGGGTCAATATCACTCAGGCTTCTGTTAGCTTAATCCAAAAAAAAATAAAAAATACAAGATTGCAGGGGCTTCTTTATCCTGGTACCCCACTGACTAAAGAGAGGGATTGATGACTTTGCTGAAGCCGATTATATCTGCCCAGGAAAAGAGGGCAATGGAGAAGAGATGAAATGATAAAGGGTATAGTTGATAAGGACAGAGATGAGGTATTAGAAAAAAGAAAAAAAAAATCAGTGGGTGAGAAAAAGGGGAGCCAAGTTAGAGGGAAAGAATACAAAGAAAAAACGGGAGGCTGATTAAGTGAGGCTTGAATAAGGCAGCAGACGAGAGAAGGCAGCGGATGGGGCCCAATAGGGGGTAAATCGGAATCAGTAAGGCTCAATATCGTAGTACCCTTGCACCCCTCCTCCCTCCTACGATATCCATCATGATAATATACATACAGCATGGCTCTCTGGGTAATATATCTTTGACCTGTGATTACGCTAACAGCCTATTGTTTACACACTGAACAATCCTATTATGTAGGCGATCTGTTTACATATAGTCTTGCTCTTTTGATTAACATGATTCAACCGTGTGTATATGAGATTGTGTAACCCAAAGACCAGGGAAATACTTACTGTGTATTTGTGTGCACCCATATCTACATGTGGAGGAGTCCAACCATGTATTCCCCATGTGAGTGTGATGCTTTCATCCAAATCTATTAGAAAAAAAATATTTTATCCTGTCACATACTGGCATATCTTAAAAGAAATGGGACTTTGTTTAAAGTCTAAAAAAGTAGAAGGCTTGACTCTGAGCGACTCACTCAGTGTCTTGTTTCTGCTCACCTATTTCCTGTTTGACTGACATTTTCATCCTTTTTGTGTTTTAAATCTTCTTTAACTAATCACTGCTAAGACATGAGCCCAAATTTGTTTACGAGTTGACTGTAAATACTTCATGTAATTCAATGTGCAAAATTTGACTAAAACTGTGTTCCTTGATGGTCTCAACAGTAGGACATAACATCACATCCAACCACATTTTCTGCTTAAAAAACATCTGTGTGTTAGAGTGTGTTCTGAATTAATGCACAGGAATTAAAGTCATACAGTTATCATTTTCTGTCTGAAAAGAAACACTCTTGATCTCAAGAGTCTTAAGAGCTTATATTTCCTTTAGTCATTTTTATTTTTACTTGGGTAAGTTCTGTCATTATTTCGAGAAGTTTAAGCAAATGCAGCTGTCAGAGTTTTAAAAAAATATCACAAAGGGTAGCAGGTATTTGACCACAAGGCTGAACATCTGGTTGAGCTAAGGGGTCTGCTCATTAACAGAAAGTTAACCTCAGACAGGACGTGAGGTCATAGCAGCCCAGAGAGCTACATTATGGCGTAACAGTTTGAGGTCAAGGGGTTGTTGAGCTCTCCAAGGAGAACAGAAAAAAAATTATCACGTAGTTGTTTGGACTGCTAAAATTCTTCAACGTTGTCTAAGTAAATTTAGATCTTTTCCTCCCTATCCTTTCTCTAAAGCCATACCTTTTCTCTTACTCTCTGCTCTTGGACCTCTCTGTCAGTGTATAGACTCATTGAAATGTGCAAATCCTTTTGACACAAGATGAATAGACAGTTGTTGGCAGGACGCCGCATGCCACTTTGTTTGCTGCCACTTAACTGGAGCACCCCAGTCTGCCTCCCCTTTCTATTCTCCCCCTCATGCTTGCCATTGCCAAGTTTCAGCCTGACATTAGAAGGGAGGGTGTGCTTTCCTTTAATGTGTTTAGATTTATCAGTGCTGCAGGTTAATGTGGGGGGAATAAAAAATTTTTTTTCGTACACTACTGTACACTTTCAGGAACAGAAAAAAGGGGATAGAAAATTAAGAAAGAGTTTACATTGGTTCAGTCAGTCAACTGATTAACTATGTGCATGTACTCAACTATGAGCAGTTGTTATGTTCCATCTACAAGTTAACATGCAGAGTACAGCAGCTGAGACTACACAGACTCATCCTAGTGTACATATATACAGCAACAAGCAATGAGTGTTTTAGTTTTTAAGTGAATATTTGATGGTTTCTCCATTGCTATACAGGAATCAGTGCTGAACTTCCTTCACATGGCTCTCATTTTTTCATGCAGCAAAATTGTGGACTGTGGGGATAACAGAGGGAGTCACTGGTAGGACATGAATTTCTTAAGAGGTAGAGAGGATGCGCAGTGGCGGAGAATTGCTGTCCAACAAGTTACAATAGCTTTCCTCTGTTGTCCATGCAAATGTTATCTGCCTTCGCCAGTGAGGGACTAATCATTGAGGTCATCTGTTCGTTGGCTAGGTGTTTCATCTGTCAGTGCATTTGGTTATCATCAAAGTTCATGGAAGACGGAGGATAACTCCTCATGTCCACATTGCAGGAATTCCGTTTTGCTTTCCCATGTGTAGGCTCAGGTATAGAGCACAGTTTGGAACCGTGCAAAGAAAAATGTGTCCCAATAAGACTGCAGCTTTGCTTAGAGCAGTTATGGGCATTTAGAAGGAGGGCACAGTTATTGCATTGGAAATACACAAATTACATACAAGGAAAAAATGTTCAATACTAACATTAAATCATATATGAAATGCTGAACATTGTGGTTTTGTCAGGCCAGTGGATTGATGGCATTTCCCATTCACCTTGTCTTTCCCCATTACAAGATAGAGACAAAACCAAATGTATTTCTGGACCTATAATTAATTCCTTTATGCATCTACTCAATGAAAAAAAGTTTACATTATAAAATACTGAGATACTGAGTGGTTTACCAGTTTGGGGAATGCACAATATAGTCTTGTCCATGCTGCTGCTTTCACTCATTTCTATTTACATATACTAATGTGGATATTAGATAGGAAGACTAGGCTGTTGCTTAAAAAATAAAAATAACAGCGATACTTTTACATATCAAATAATGATACCAAAGACAATAAAATCATACTTAAAATGAACATTTTGTGGGCTTTTGACTCATAAAATGTATTCAGGTTTTGTGAGGTAAATCAATTCATGAGCACTCACTCCACAGTAATAAGGTTTATGAATTTGGTGACAGCAACTGAGTATGCTGCCTCTTTCAGGAAAAAGGTTGTTTTCATGATTTATTTACAGTAGCATGCATCATTGATCTTCGCACTCAAAAGAAAATAGTCTTTCGAAAGTATTTATCTGGTGTTTTCAATCATCTCATGATTATGAGTCTCTTATTTATTTTTTTTTCTTTTGTCTTGTTTTGTATAAAAGGCTGCAGGTAAAATATCAAGGAGGGGATTCAGAGAAAATGCCACTTTCAAGATCTTCAGTGTGGGGGTTTTGAGAGAATCTAGTCGGTCTTCTTCGAAGTTCTTCATTATTAACTTTGTGCTTTGTAGGTTTCTTGGTGCCACTGGTCAGCCTCTTGGATGCCATCATAATCCTTGTTGTATTATCTATAACAGAAAGAGGAAAATACATTAAATTGAGATTCACACTATAGAGTTGTGCTGTAGTGCATGCTCACAGAAATAAACACACTCAGAAGATCTACTGGCACAGTGAGTGAACTCCGAAATATGAGATATTCAGGACAATTGCCTTGATTCAGTCTTGTCTTCAAGGGTTTATGCTCACACACATTCAGTGAGTCACAAGCACTGCATTTTGAGAAAGACGTGGGCTTTGCTGTCACCAGTGCCAGTTTAAAAACAAAGACAGAGTGACCACCCTGTGAGTGTACACTGCGAGCCAGCTTGGCTGAGATTCAGGGTGACAGTGGTATCAGCATGGGGGGTGACTCCTTAATCAGCTTTAATTAAGGCCAAAGAAAGACGAGCAAATTCCTGAACCGCGTGTCTACTTTATATCTGCCGTATATCATTCGATCTGTTTGTGGTTTATCCAAATACAAAGCCAAAGTACAGTTTTTTACTAGATTTGTGTTTGGAACCATACAAAGTTCAGTGTGATTGCTCAACAACACACAGTGTGTGAGGATGATTCATGTTGCCAGGAGTAGTGCCTGTGGGTGGGCTATTAGACATAGAGACTGCAGTGGAATTCAGCTACTGCCTACTGGAGATCCAATTACATGACCCTACTGTAAAGGTGCATCCTGCACCTATTATAAATCACCACAAACAAAGGAACTATTGACACTGCATTGCATACTATTAAACCTCCCCTTATTCCTGTAAATCATGAATATATAAACATGTACAATGCTCTGATTAAGTATTTCCACTGATACATATTTCTTCATTTATTGCTTGTTTTGTCATATGTTTTGGATAATCAAATACATTTTAACATAAAGATACCCTTAGCAAATACAGAGTAGTCTTCAAGTGGTAATACCATTCATTAAAAGGAAAAGTACAATCCAAACCAACTTGGCCCCATGTGAAATATATATTATCCCCTTGTGAAATTAGGGCTCAACTGAATCCAATTATTTGGTGAAATGTTATGAGCTGCATCCAGGCCTGATTGTTTCCATCCCAGTAAAATGAATAAATAAAACACAATGTGTTTGCCTAGACATGGCAAACTAAAAGATGGTAAAGACCTTCTCTTTCCTCTATGGGCGTTTTTCAGTATTTTGAATAATGATGTACTTGTCTTTAAGACTCCAGCAGACCACGTAATAACTATTCACAAAAGGAGCAGTAGTAAACCATCAGAAGAAATGCTGATCAACCACAATTACTTCAAGATCACATCAGTAACTCAATAAGGATGTCACAAAATAATCCAGAACACCTTATATTGCACAAAAGGTCTCACCTGGTTAAGGTGAGGTCAGTGTTCAGCATTCACCATTAAGAAAGAGACTAGATAGGGTGGTGTAGAGGCAGAGTGTGAGCCTCATATATGGAGGCTGATAATCTTTGATGCAGCAGTCTGGCAAAAATCTCAGAACTTGAGATTTTTGCTGTATGTCCCCCTGCTCACCTTCTCTCTCAAAGTTTGAGGGCTTATAAAAAAGGACAAGTGAATTAATCCAGAATTAAAGACCAATTTTTGACCTTTCATTCATCAGCAAAATTACAGTTAAAACTGTTTCAAAAGTCAAATGGATTCTTAGCAAAGACTACTGCTTGGATGTCATTTAGTCCAGTACTCAGACAGTTCAAATCTAAGACAGTACTGAGAATGCCCCAGTGTAAGTGTTTAATTTTATCCACATACACACAGTGGTAGTATTGTTGGACCTCAGTGTAGCTTTTGACACTGTCGACCACAACAGAATCAGATCCTCTGGTACAGTCCATAACTAGTTTTAATCTTATCTAAACAACAGTACCTTGTTTAGATAAGGTACACATTTGGGATACCTCAAATTCAATCCTAGAACCCCACCTATTTGATATCTACATGCTCCTGGTATCTTAGGTTATAACAAATAATAAGATTAAGTGCCATAACTATGTAGATTATATTTAATTTTGACCAAACCATAATTATCACGATTTACCTTTCTTTAACTACCGTAAATCAGTTTTTATCCTTTCCCTTGCTGTCATGGTTTAGTCAAGCAACACTGAGTGAAAACAATGCTCTTCGCCACATTGCTAAGCTGTTGTCTAAATCAGTTACATCCCTGGACATCAGCCAGGTACAGGAGATGACCTGTTCTCTTTTAAAAAATTTTAATCACCTTTAGGGAGTTTTCGCTTCTTCTCTATGACCAGAGAATAAGCTGACCACAGAGTCCCTAGTCCTTAAATGTAGATGTTTTAAAAACAGCTTTGTTCCTTCTGCTGTTATTGAAATGAACCAACTGAAGTGACATTGATGCTCTCAATAGCTCAACAAATTTTACCTAATAGTACAATTCTTATTTCAATACGTTATTTATGTTAAAAGTTTCAGGTTTCATTTGTCCTGCTTCATTTTGACTATGACATGTGGAGCCTCTATCACTAATATATGTGAATAGTTATGTGATGTGTCCTTACATTTTACAGTGTTTGTGCATAGATATGTATGCTTTGTACCACTGCAAAACAAACATACCTTTAGGTACGAATAAAGTAACCTAACTTTTAAGTTATCCAAATAGAGTTTGTTGTTGTGTCTCCACAGCCTTTGGGTTTTTATAGTTCCAAACAACAATTACTGTGTTTTTTTCAGCTTGGTTATGTCATCTAATGTCTTCTCAACTGACAAGATATTAGCTGTTCACATGGGGCGTTCTCCAACCACTGACTTAGAACAACAATTAGCAGGTCTTGAGCCCTTCAAGAAAGAATTCTCTCTCAGACTGTGTGATAGCAGTGTGATAGAAATGCAGCGCCATTTAGACCTCCAAAGCCAGGTGTTAGCACTTCAGCTCTTTGCTTCATCAATAATTGACAGAGGCAAACCAATCAGAACAATTTGCTCCCCACAGCGAAGTGCTAGAGCAGCCTAACACCAGTGAATCATTAATGAGGCAATTAGATGAAATGGTTAGATGCTTAGCCCTCAGTAGCAAAACTCCCATGACTTCACTGAGATTGTTCTGCTTAAACAGAACCTGCATATGATGAAGTAATGCACAGGCCAAAACACACCACGAGAGAGACAGAATACATCCACACAGCTATGCCTAGATACAGAGACTGTTTTCTTAAGGCTGGTAAGCAACTTGGTTCAGTGATGCCAGCCCTCCATCTGTTGACCACAACTCAGAGGACCAATAATGGGAACAAACCCAATTGGCCATTACCATGGGAGATTGACCTTTATTGGTTGTTGTTACCACTGCACGGACTGACAGAAGCTGTCTCCCGGGTGACTCAAGTGTGAGAGAGCCTTTATGGACATGGATGAAATCGACCTGGGTGACATCACTCAAACATGGGGAACGGAACAACAATAATGGAGAAAACGGGGTTTGCCTTTGAAGAACAGAAATCCTGGATTGTTGTTTGAGAAAGAAATCAAAGCCCTGTGGGAGCTGCTCACAAAGCCTCATTGATTGGTTATATTGGAACCATTTCATAGTTTATCAATGCTCATCTCCCTGTTCTCCTAGGCCCAGGTCCAGTACAGGCTCAATTAAACCAGCCACCTTGATCTTAGGAACAAACCAAGCGAGTACAGGATACAGCATAAATTATTCCCAAACACACACTCCTGTATGCTGAAGGAATATAAAAATATTTAAAGGTATTTGCAGTGGGAATGTCTTCAGTATTTAGGCTACACCAAAAGACGAAGTTATAACATTAGTGTCAAACAAAATAAATAGGAGAGATTCACTGGACCATGTCTTATTTTTGCTTTTTGGATTTTATAATTATCCAGTTTTAGCTTTTTTGTCAGCATTTAAAAAACACAATACACCAGTAAATGTTTGATAGAGAGTTTAAACTTGGTAAAAGATCCTGTCAAAGTCTGGAGGAAACGTTTCTGTGGAAGATGGGTCTGCAGATATTTTAGGTGCCCTTTTCCTGACCTTATGTCTGTGCAGATGTAGGAAATATCAGGCCTCTCCGGCTTTCAGTTTATACCTGTCCTGTTTTGTGGCTGAGCAAATACTCTGACATGGACAGACGCATATGAGAGTATGGAAGGGTAGAAGATTAGTAGCAGTCTCTCTTGTGGTTGTATATGTGTGTGTGGACCATCTGCGATCCCTTGAAAGAGTGGATCCTTGGAATCAAAAATGATCCAGAGCAGACATCATTTTGTTGAGGATGGTGAGGGGCGGGTGGAGGGTGTTCACAGGAAGTTGACCTTCATGTCCATAGTCTTGAGAGGGTTAAGTTCTATTACCTTCCTGGTGTGGTCAAAACTTCCTGAACACACCAGGAGACAAGCCAATTCACTTCCTGTCTGTTTGCAGATTATTATTGTCCTGGATCAGATCAATGTCATCTACAAACTGGGAGTTTCATAAACTGGTCTGGTGAGATTATTTGTATGAAGAGAGAAGAGGAGTGGGGAGAGAACACCCACCAGAGGTACTGCTGGTTCTTGTGGAGAAGATGGTGAGTCTCACTTTAAATGCTTCAATAACAAGTATTTAAAGATTTAAAAAAACAAACAAAAAAAGGTTTTATCATCTCTTTATCAGCCTTTATTTGAGAGTGGTCAGATAAGAAAGCGGATAGTGAGAGAGAGGGAACACATTTAGCATAGGTCACTGAGCTGGGTCTTGAACCCGTGATGTCCGTGTGGAGGACAAAGGCCTCCATACATGTGTCATGTTTTACCCCTGCTCCACCGGCATACCAGTTCAAAGATCTTCATGACAACAGATATCAAGGCGGCTCAGTGTTCAACCTGAAGCTGAATATCTCTTGTGAACCAGGCTGGGTCACAAGAGAGCACCTGAAGCAGGATGTAATCTCACATAGTTCCAGAGACTTGTTGAAGATCTCAGTGGTGCAAATACAGAGTATTAGGTAAACTCTCTGCTAAGTTTAACTGTCCCTAGGCATAGTTGAACTTGCGACACAGACTAATTAGTGAATGAATTATCTCTTCTGTCAGGATCTTCAAAGGCCTAGTGATGAATCATTTACTTAGTTAAGGGGTAGTGAACAGGGGAACATCTAAAACATGTTGTACGTCATTTTTTGAGAAATACAGTTTTTGGAAAAAAAAAAAAAGAAAAAACTCTATTTAGGAAAATGTGTGTATTTGAAAGCCTTAGAGTATATCCTTATCCCTTTTGTAACTTTTCAAAATTCACAATTAATTTAAAAACATGCATCCCAGTTCTTATATCTCTTATCATTCCATATGAAAAAAGAGTAAAATTGTAAATAAAATATCAAAATTGAAAAAGCCATAAATTTGGTGATTTGATGAGTTCATACAGATGACTACATGAACAAAAGAAACAAAAGAAAGTCAATTCTACTTAGTCAGTATATTCTCAGAGTACACTGATAAGTAACTGGGGATAATGCAACAAAGAGACATAAATAGCACTACTGTCCATCATATCTTTTAATCCCTATTTTAAGCTCTTGAACTCAATTTTCTGCAAAGTTTGATGAATTCCCTTTGGTATAATAGTTAGTCACACTTCACATAACATCAGTTGATGAATATTTTAGTACAGTTATGAAGGGTGTTGAGCAGAGTTAAAGAGAAACACTTCTTAGGTCTTATTTTCAGGGAAAACTATTACTGTTACTACTGTCTAAATTTGATTATCTGATATGTCAAATACTGTAAAACAAAAGTTTACAGAAACAAACATGAATTTCAGTCTAGAACTGTTTGTAAACTTCAGAATTCTGACTAGCTTTTCTGTGTGATTGAAGAAGCAGCTTTTTTTTTCTTCCTGTTTTTAATAATAAGTTAGTACAATTTCCTTTGTGGAAAAAAAAAAAAGTAGGAAATGAAGCAAAACCTGTATGCCCAGCAGATATTTGATTAGGCATACTTGTTAATTTCCTCATTTAACACTATTAATGAATCAACCAACCAAATGACCCCAACTCCATGCATTCCCCACCATGATGCCTAAATGGGGGGGTTGGAGTGATTTTCGATCGAACGTGATTGTTTCTTCCAGATGAGCCGAAGTGAATAGTCTAGAAAATTAACCTGTAACAATAACAGCTCACTTTTTAACTTAACCTGGACAAAAATGTACAAAAATCAGAAATTATATTGAATTTAATGATAAGGCAGCAGGTTCAGAAATGCACTCATAAAAAAAAAAAAAAAAAGTCTATACTTCATTTTTTAGTTTGTGTATTCATAAACACATAAACTTTGTATTCATAAATACAGTCATCTTCAGTTACCTTATAAAATGAACTCACAGTTTGGCCAACCATTTATTGCTTTTGTGTCCGTGTGTGTTATTAAGTGGCAGAAAAAAGAAATGTAAGTGTGATTTAGGAAGTATACTTTAAAGTTGTTTTGAGCAAAGCTCTCAGAGACAGTGCATTTTAATCCACCAAACTTTAAAAATAAACTAATAATAAGCACCTAAGTAAACTGAAAAGCTCTGCCATGCCTCAGATGTATTCAGGAATCCATGAACTAAAATTACACCTCAGCTGAGACCCTCTTCCTTTTCAAACCACACTTTTATTTTTTTTATGTGGAGTCTACACTTCTTCCTTTGCTTACCGCAGCTTCCCCACAAATATCATTTTAACATTTCCATGTTTACAATAGCAACAACTACAAAGACTTTTTCACCCCAAAGCAGCCCACTTCTCACATGTATATACAGAAGGCGCATAACTGAAACAGTTCACAGGCCACAATCCTCCAAGACTTCCCACTCTTACATCTTCTAGAGTGGGAAAAACAGTTGATGTTAAAAGCTTAATGGCTTTGCTGCTTATTGTTTAAAAATCACTCACAGTATAAATGGCTGAAGGACAGTCATCATTGGCGGCCTCAATTATACATTAAAAATAAAGTTAGGAGCTAGTAGCTGAATTATTAATACCGACAACAGGAGCAAGAGCATGTTGGCAATGTGTCATGCATTTTTTGCTGATGCTTCATCTTGTACAGATAATTTTTCATCTGAAAAGCTTGTGGACTCTTGATCTGTGAAAGATGGAAAAACAGATTACAGCTGTTGGAAATCTAATGCAATGAAGCTGGAAAAAGGAAACAGATAATATAACGTTGAGTAACATGATGGAAAATAGCAAGGATTAAAAAAAAAAAACTGCTGAGGCTTAAAGTTTCAAACTTAAATAAAAAAATCATTTTTTTAATTTTTTTTTTTTTATCTTCTTCAACAGTTATTCAATTGTTATTGTACAGCATCAGTAAAGAAATAAGGTTAAAATGTTCCAAAGGTTGGGGTCTGGGGACTGTCCCTTTTCACTGACACATTTCCTGAGATGCAAATGCATGTTCATCTGTTAGTAGCCTTTAACATGTTTTTTTTTTTTTTTCACTGACTCAGTTAAATGTTCTAATACTTAAGCAAAGGGGTGGATAAGAGAAAGATAACTTATTGTATTTAACTTATAAATAAAGAGTTTTAAGAACTGTTATGCCTTGGGTGTTTATGTTTCAAAATGGATAAAATAAGCAACACATTTGGGGCCAAAAAGGTGTCTAGTCTACCCAAACAAAAGATACATACACGTTTTCATTTCTATCAATATATATGCAACTGTTCCTGTTATAAAAGGAATAAACCATGCGCCAAGGTTTAGATTAAAAGTGTTAATATTTTTGTGTCCAATAGTAAATTTTTTAACAGAGATGTAAATTCTAACTATACAATCTAATCAAACATAAATTATGAACTGGAAGAGATTATAAGTGCTTGTCATAATGAACTTTTCAAGGAAATTCCCCTCATAATATTATACACGACTTCAGCGATAATCAGGTCTTATCATGGAGGATGTTTTGAGCATTATTCTAGCGAGTGATCCGTAGGTCATCAGGGTAACTCAGTGCTAAAGATAGACAAGTGGAAAGAAAGAATTAACCAATCACATCCTGTGTTTTTAGAAAAGGGTACAATGTGACCTACACCAGTGTTTCACAATCCAGGGCTGCACTACACCTACTGAAGAGTTAGGCTGAAAAATTACCATCGGTCTTGTCCGTCTTTTTTAGTTGATGTATCTATATATTTATGTACATCTTTTTGTCTACACACAAGCATGTAAACTATCATTGAACCTTTTTCAAATCTTGTCAGATTACATCCAAAAAAGTAAATGTAAAATTTAATTAACTTGTGTAGTGGAAGGGAAACGACACATGGTGTTTATGATTTTCTAATAGTTTGTATGTCCATGCAATTGAAACCAGAGTTTTTTAAAACCACATATCCTACCTCTTTACCGTTTTCTGCTACTTTGTGTTGGCCAAAATGATAAGCACAAAAATAACATTCTTTTCTTTGATCAAGAGTGTAGAGTATGACATATGTACTAAATTTTTTACTTTTTCAAAAAAAAAATAATAATAAATAACTGATGTCATAGGAAAGCATGAATGTGATTTTCTTTGAAGTAACATTAACTTTCTGGTTAGAAACCAAATCTTTTTCTTGGCAGCTTTTGAACTACAGGCTTCTGAAATGGCTAAATTAATCATCAGTCTCTATTCTAACAAAGAGTGGGAGGTAAGTTGATGCGGAGTTCAAAAGATTCGAGAATTCTGGAGTGAAACTTGGCTATAAAGCAGGAGTCTGTCATTTCTGTCACAAAGTAGCATGACCAGTCTGAACTTCTAGCTCAGTTTGAGGCATTCATATTCAAACATAGCTTTTCATGATTCACCAAGCAGCGACAGGAAAGAGATGTAGTGGAAATTTGCGTCAAAGCATCGCAGGTCACATCCGGACACCAGTTAAACATGCCTGTGTCTTTCCGTCCTACTCATGAGCACCTTTGGATGTGCAGCATAGGTTTTAAAAGCTTGCTGGTGGATTTTTTTTTTTTTTTTTCAACTTTGTTGGTTTCAGCTGCTGTGACTCAGCTTCTTTTAAGCCACTGTCTTTCATCTCCTTAGCTGCTGAGAAGATCTTATTTTTATTTCCGATAAATGACAGATCTTTTTGTTGAACTGGCTGTAAGAGGCCACCGTTAAGCTTTCCACACCTACACAGTAAAGAGATTTTTTTTTAACCTGTTTCATGAGGGGTCAGGCTCTTTCTTTGCAATGTGCAGTAAGGTTCATTTGCAAAGGGACCAAGAGGAAATCAATATCCATCACACTGCTAAAATAAATTCATGTATGACCTATCAATAATTTGTATGCCATGCTATTATTGAAGGTAAAGAGTTTTTTACAGTATTTATGTCCCACAACTGACCTTAAAAATGTCATGAGAAAGAGCCTGTTAACCCTTACTTTATTCTTGTAAAATCCTGAATGAGAAAGTGACAGGCTTACAGATTTCTGCCACCTCAAAGAGAACATTACTTGTCACTGTCTCTGATGTTTTTCTGAAGATCACACAGACTTTTAAGGTTTTAAAATCCCACATGAGGAAAGCGTTCCCAGTGCCCTTCCTGTGCTGCAGATAAAGAACAGGCGTTTGAGTAATTGTGGTGCATTATCACCAAGGAACGTTCGTTGCTACATTTTAAGCTGCGTAGTGAGCTGTGACAAACGAACGACCAGTTTAATTTCTGTCAGGAGGAAAAACACATGGCTGGAGCCAATGAAGTCAGCTTTCTCATTCTGCGACTGACTGAGACCATCTGGACCAAATAAAGTTTTTCCCTTTGAATCAACAGCTGCTGGGAATTACACAGGGAATGCTCCCTGTCTTTATATCCATATCCTTTTTATCTCTTTCATTGCACTCTCTTTAAAAACCAACAATGTTTGTTTTATGGTTTAAGTTTAGTGCCAGATTTGATCTGTGATCACAGAAGGAAGCAAAAATCAAACATAACCATATCGACGCACTTGTGTTTCCTTTTCTTACTCGGTTCATCTCTTTCACTGTACCAAGTTTTCCTCCGACCCAGCCTGCTTTGTGCTGGTAATCGAAGGTTTGACAGTGTCAGTCAATCTGTCAGCAGCTGACAGTTTTACAGCACATGCACTACACTGATGGGTACCATCACTCATGTAACGATCGGCCTCCATGCTAAAATCAAAAGACAAGAGAGAGCGAGTGGGTAGTAGAGGATTGCATATGCGAAAGTAAAGGCAGTTGAGTGAAAATAACAGCATGCCTAAGACAAATATTGTGAGAGGAAACGGGTATTTAATTTCAACATCATATATGAAACTTTGCAGTATTTGAATAAAAAAAGTCTCACGTTGAAAGATCGGTTTGAGATCAGAGGTAGATTTTCCTCTCTGCCACATAGAGGAAAATCTACTTTCCACTCACCAAAGAAAAATGTGTTCCACCCTACAGGCAGATATTACTATTTAAAACACTTCATTATTTCCTGGAACATGATTATAAGGTCAAGATTTGTGTATGTTTAATTTTGTCCTCTCTGTCCCTTAGACCATTTGATATGCAGCTTAAATCAATGTGAGACAAACCCTTTTTTCTTAAAGTGTATCATTAAATAAAGGTAAACTCTTCCTGTATTTTTAGGATTACCAAAATTATTTAGTTTGTTAAATATCAAGAAATATATTGACTTTTAGACACATATTTTGTTTCTCTTATTTATTCGGTTTTTTCTTTGTATTTGGGAGAATTACCTTTGAATAGAATAACGTGTTAAATGTTATGGATATTTTTTTTGCAAGCTCCTCACAACAAATTGTGCAAAACACAGTTCATACATATATATCTGAATACAGAACTAAACAACACAAACAGTGTTTTGTAAACAAATGTTTAAAGAAAGGGATTATGTATTTTCCAGCTACACAATTTCATTTTATAGCTCAATGAAGTAACTGTTACCTTCCGCTGTTATACAAAATGCTGCATATATCAACCATATCTTCAAATAAATTTGACTTCTCAATTTGCATCTTAACATCCGTCTCTTTAAGAAGCTCTGCTCTTTCCGACGCTGCCTTCAACACAACAATGACTTTCCATGTTGCCGTTTACAACTGTTTGAACTGAGAGGTGCATGCACACCTGCAAAATAAGCAGATGTGCATGATAAGTGTTTGCTAATTGTTGCTGGTGCTAGCCTGGAGGAGCTGTGTTGGAGAGGGGCAAAACAGGGCAGAAGATTGGCTGGAGATTGTAGCTCCAAGGAGGAGCTTTGTGGGAAATGGCGGTGCTTTGTCAGATCAAATGTTTAGGTGATCCCGAATGTCTGCAAAGGAGATTCAGTGATTCTTCAAACATGCATGAAAGAATCAAAGCAACAACCCACATATCTTTGTTGAGAAAATAACATTCTAGCTGACTTAAAACAGGAAAGGTTTAATTCCCCCACTTTTGAGAATGTGGAGAAGATTATGTCTTTTCTTACAGTCTAAGTAAAGAATCCTGTTTTAAGAGTTGCAAATTCAGCTCTCCTCCAAAAGTGGTGAGTTGTTCGCCAAATAGGTTTTCTTTTATTCCAACGTTACATCCATTCATTCAACTGTTTGAACATTTAAAATAGTAAAAAACATTTTAGTCGTAGTTGCAGTATTTCCTGTCTAAACATGTTGGGATCAGTTTTCATTTGAGACTTGTTTTTGGCAGCGGTCTTGATTCATTAAGGTTGTGCTGTAATTTGAAACAAAACACAAGCAGTTGTCTATGCAGAAGCCTGAGGGAGAAGAAAATCCTAAGTGTCCCTTAGAAAGCAGAATGTAAGAGTTGCCCAGAGGAGAAAAGGCAATTGAGCCAATCTGTTTGTCTGCTGATGGTAAAAAGGCAGAAGCTTCTTGCCACCCCTCGCTGTCATATGGGAGCCAGGTCCCACAAATACATGCTTAATGACTCGATTTATTCACTTTGTCACAATCTCTTTCTTGCTGTCTGTCTTTATAAATGATTTTGTCCATATGTTCTTCCAATTTTCATTCTGCATTGGTTGTATAGAGGAAAGGGTTAGCATTTTATGTGAAATCTGTAGTGTGCAAAAGAGTAAACACTGCCAGAAACAGGAAAAGTGCAATTTTGGATTTTTAGCTAGTGAATATTGTATTTATAGTGAAAATTCTCTTCTTATCACATCGTTGGCTATGTTTCTTGGTCCAATGCTTGTCATCTCTCTTGTCAAAAAGTAATATTTTAAGTGAAATTCTCACAAGTTTTATAATCATATTATTGTATGTAATAAAAATGGACCCTTGAGTGTTATGGATAGATGTATAACTACATGGATAACATAGATAAACAGAAAGTAATTAGTGATTCTGTCCTATTGTGCTTTGTGTTGTCTTTCTTGTGTATTAAATGTGTACTATGTTTTCAGTTAAGTTTCCATTCTTTCTTTTTTTATTTTTTTTAAAGTTCTGTTGGCTCTAGAGGTTTTTATTTGAGAGCTGTCAGACAGGAGAGGATTGTGAGAGAGGGGGAAGACCTGCTACAAAGGCCATCAGGCTGGGACTTGAACCCTTCGACTACCACATTGAGGACTAAGGCCTCTATAAATGAGTTACGCGTCTTACTGCCGAGTCGCCTCCATGAACTCATTATTTCTTTTCTGAGAAGAACTTTATTTATCAGGAGTTTTTTTTTTTTTTTTTATTTGCTGTGGTTTACTAGTTTGCCACCACTGTACACAAAGATAATTGTACAGCATAATATTCCAATCAGATTTGGCTTGTTTTCCCAATTGTGATCTTGTTGAGCTTTCATGGGTCTGAATAGGGTCTGACAAAAGTGTCAATTGTGTTTTTAGGAATGGTGTGATGCATGTCAGCAGCATCTGGGCCAACACTGGCAGGACAGTGATCAGGCTATAGCTCTGGAAGGTCTCTCGAAAGCTTTATTCTTAAATCTATGCTGACAGGCAATGACATGATGGAGATTGGGTTGGTGAATTGATTGTGTTCTCTGTAGCTCTTTCTTTCCACTCCCTCAACTCCCCTCTTTGTCCCATCGCTCTCTCTTCTACCTCCTCCCTTTTTCTCCGTTCTTCGCTATTCCTCACTTGGATATGTCAAACGCAAGATGTCAGATTATTTCCCAACAGACACTGTGCTGTGTGACAGAGGACTCAAGCTGTATATCACGAGATGACACCTCCTTTGCCTCCCACCAGCTATTCACAAACAACATCAAATATCACAATCCCTTTTTGATCACTTTAAAGGCTGTATTAGTAAAGGAGCTAGATTTTAAACAAAGACAAACTGTTTCTTCTGTCATCTTCATCAGAGGGCCATAAGTGTGTTTTGAAAGTTTGCCTACTCAACAAAGAAAATAATCATATGATATTGCATAGCATGGTACTTAGCAACCCTAATTAGAAACTGGAAATGTTGAAAAAGACAGTTATTTTTACTAAATTCTAGTGTACATTTGAGTTAAAGTATCACCTGGGGTACATATAAATCAATTATAACATTTAGATTATGTAGGGACTGTCCATCATTATTTTAAATTTTCATATGAAGCTATTTTTACAAAATGTTAGGAGGGGTGTAACTTTTAGAATAATGCTTTACATCCATTCGGCTTTAAAAAACAGTCACAGTTTT
The DNA here is from genome assembly GCA_010277075.1 of Poeciliopsis retropinna. Lineage (NCBI taxonomy): Eukaryota > Metazoa > Chordata > Actinopteri > Cyprinodontiformes > Poeciliidae > Poeciliopsis > Poeciliopsis retropinna. The sequence goes on along the minus strand of VMRM01000006.1, from coordinate 13,304,049 downwards.
GCAATAATCAGTTCAAAATTCCAAGAATTAAATTTCCCTTTATATCAGATTGAAACATCTTACTTATACATCTTATATATATATATATATATATATATATATATATATATATATATATATATATATATAATATATATTTATATAGTTATAAACTTGTGGACAGTAGCTGCCTCTGAGCTCCCTCAGTCCATTCATAAATCTAAAGTGGCTGTAGAGTTGTGACTTCACAAAAAATATAACCGGCCAACAACAGGATGTGTAGAGTAGCATCGATATCAGCATTGCCTTCCCATATAATTAGTTTCAAAAGAGCAATGGCAAATGCATTCAGTGTGGTAATCTTGTTGTTGCCTGAGTAAATGTTTCATATAGAAATATCTCACCTTGTGTGCGGCTCCACAGACTTTAGTCCTTTTCCAGAAAGCACGTAGTACATGCCACTAATGCCACTGTACTTGTTGGTGTGAAGATTGTCATTTCAGCTGTTTGGTGACAAAGCTTGGGAATTATTTCTAAAAATGGCATGTGTAGAGATACAGTCTTTGATGGCCTTGCACAGGCCCACATATCATACCACTGCTGCTACAGGCAGGTACACTACAACCAGAATCCAAATTTACTGACACCTTGGTAATAAAAACGCTACAGTCTCAAAATGCAATTGTTAGGTAGAAACACATGCCCCATGAGGTGTAGAAGAGAGTTTACAAAGTTCTTGATCCATGCCAGAAAAGTATTCTAAGATCCCATAAAGACAAATTTCCTTTTGGTTTATGATGTGCTGAAGGCCTTACCTTTAATCAGTAAAATCAGAACAAACTACAAATATCCACTGACCCAGTTTCACTTTTTTTTTTTCTTTTTTAACTGTAACACTGTCATATTGAAAATAAAAAAAAAGAAACAATTCTCAGTTTCATTCTGGAATTTTATCACCCTTTCTTTGTATATTAAATATAGAAACAAAACTTGTATGAAACATATCAGTCAGAATTGTATAGATTTTCACGTAAATAAATAGTAGTGTATAGAGTCACATTTTACACAGTTCCCCCAACTTTACTGGACGTTTGCTTTAAATTTATGTAATAAAAATAAAATGTTTAGTAGTTTTTTAAAAGATTTTTATGTATTTATTTTTATTATTATTATTCTTACTAAAACTTGGCTTTAATCCTTACTTTGTAATTTGGAAAGCACTGAATGCTTTGGCACAGAGTGGGGTTAACCCAGTATCGAACTATTCAGCATATTGTTTCTGTGACACCTGTCACCCTCAGATTAATAACTTCAAGGTCTGTGTCAGTGAAGCATGCGAGGATACGAGAAATTACAATACTAATTCAGCTCTAGGGATTTACACAGCAGCCTCTCACAGGATTTATGATGAAATTGAGCTGGCCGGAGACGGTAAGGAAGAGAGCTTAATAAGGAGTTGGGGGGGGGGCTGATTAGTTCAATAGGAGAAGCTGTGTGTTTGTAGTCCTGTGATTATTATTGTGTTTCTCATCGCATAATGAGTCTGAACAATGCAGTTAATGGTATTATTGGCGGGCCACCAGAAACAGGTTGTATATAAGCTTGATGGCACTTTTTCACCGGTAAATCACTCCAGTGCACATGGCAATATTTAAATCTATGTTATTAAAATTGTTGGAACAACACTATCAGATTTATGTTGTGTTATTTTATTATGAATTGATTATCATCATCACAGGCATATCTGATTTGCGTGGAGGCAGCTGGAGCGTGGTCGGTTTAATCCATTTTGATTGCTCTGCAGAGGAATTCAGTTGCCTTGCTTGAATGGACAGCAGCTTGCTGTGTACCTCCGATGATTAGCTGAGAGAGGGGGAAAAAAAGGCTGCACTGTTTTTCCTTTTCTCCTTTGTTTTCTTGTATTAGGGATATTTGTTTCCACAACCAGCTCAGTTACCGTAGTCTGTAAGAAAAACATCTTTAATATTTCTGCACTTATGTCTGGGAATCAAGTCAAAGAAAATTCACGGAGAACAGAAAAACATAGTCATTTCTTATTACTATTCCCCCTTTTAGTGTACTCGGGTCATTTATCTTTGTAAGACTGGAGATGAGAGGACAGTTTAAGATCATTACCAGTTTGTTGAAAGTATTATGAATCACTTCAAATCAAAAGCCAATTGTATTCAGTGGATGAAGACAAATGAAAATGGGCTGCATAGAAACTGCTTTGTAAAATAACTCTACATTTATTGAAAAAAGAAAGGAAACAGCTGAAGAAATCAGGGGAACCAAACACAAGGAACTAACTAAAGTCTGATCACTCTGCAAAAACATGCCTTGTTTCTGAAGTAACCTATTAAGAATCTAATTATATTCAAATTACTTGAAAAGTCTAAAAAATAAGTGCATATAATGAGCAAATATATAATCTTTGCAATGAAAGGAAGCCATGCTGTGAATTATTAGATACTAATTCTGACATTACAATAGTGATTCACTCTTTCTTGCCACATTCTCTGTCTTCTTTCTCCCTTTCTTGTTCTCCTTTCCTCCTCGATTCTCTTTTTCCTCATTCACTCCTTCTCTGATAGCTCAATAACAGGTGCCACGCTAAGAGAGCTGTTACAGCCGTCCCTGAGTGGTTGTGTCAGCAGCAATGTTGGGGCTGTGCTTTCCAAGTTGCTCACCATGCAGGAAAAAGAAATGAGAGAGTGAGGGGGGGGAAAAAAGATCTCCGGTCCCCAAATGATGTCCGTTGGGAGCCATCGTGCGCTAAATTTCGCCTGGTGGTTCTCCCTGGTTTTTTTGTGTCTGGCCCCTGGACTCCGATTTACAGGCTGAGCCATATTGGACCTTTCTGCATGGTGGGGTCCAAGCAGCTGTGTTCAGCAAGAAAAAAAAATGACAACGACAAAACATAAATAAATAAATAAACTAACAAGTAGCTAATTTTTATTTTTTTCTCACTTGACTAAGGTTTTTTTGTGTGCCGACTGCAGGAAATGAAGTATAGCCTGGCCTGAAGTTAAATTAAAAAAGATTTGATATCAAAACTAAAGAAAAAAAACTGCTGTGGAAAACTGAGTGCCTGAAACTCCCTAAAGCACATCAAAATAAATTTATGAAGACTTTTGCGTCTTTGTCGGACTTTCAGAGTCAATTTACCTCTTATAGCCACCTGATATTTATGTCATCTGCAACACAAGTTGTACTTATGATTACTCATTTTAACATATTTAGTTGAACACTTTCAACAATCTTGAAAAATGCAAATGAAGCAGCTTTGGAGAGTAGGTGTATCAGTGTGTGTGAAGCCTGAAGCGGGCAATAATCACAGCCAGATTGTGTGCAAACAAGTGACGCTAAGCACCTCAAACCTCAGCAAGTGACAGAAACATGGAAGAAAGCACACCATAGTCAGTTTTGAGCAACAAAAATAGGTTCACATTGAAATATTTTAGATTCTGTGATACATATATTAAATCCTGCAAACTCACAAGCAAGTAGAAAATACTACTGAATTTCAGCAGCAAGTAGGTGCATATGTATATTTTCCCAGCATCTCAGCATAATTTATATATCTTCCTTTTTTCAAGGGGAGGATGTATAAAGATATGTTAGCATAAAGGTAGCCTAAATTTAGCTTTCATACCATCAAGGGAAGGTTTCAGTTTACATACACAAAAATAATAAATTCCAAAGGTGACCTGATGGGTTTCATTACAGCTGATTGATCAGCTTACGTGAGGGTGTCAAGAAATGGAGAGAGACGAAATGCTTTCGGCATCCAACATTGGACACATGGGCCGTCTATCACTGGCACAAATATCAGCCAGGTGAGTGCAGCACATCTTCTACATGACATTTGTTACAACTTTGAGATTTTACATGTTTAGATTTAAAATAATCTGTTACAGGTAGAACTCAGTTTGACAATCCCAAGTTATACAAATAATGGAAAATAACACAATATTCAAATAAAAATGATCTAACATAATTTGATTTTATTTTTTATGCAAATAGTTTTTGTAAAGTGTTTTGAGTCAAAAGGATTTGTATTAGTGGAAAACTTTATAAACTTTTTTTCATAACATTTCCGTTAATTGAAAAGAAATGGCATGGCAAATGGCAAATGTTCCTAAGTGGTTATTTTTAAGAATGTCTCTGCATCCTGCATGAGTTTTGGGGCCTGAAACAGCAATCTCTCTTGTGAACTAATAAATAACATGTGCAATTCATCATAACAACAACAAGTAAATGTCAAGGGCACAGGAGTGACTTTTTGTCAAGGTCACACACATAAATAAACAGTAGCATGCTTGCAAAAACAAAACAAACAAAACACACACACACGCGCATTCACACTACGCTGCATTGTGACCACAATGTACCGCGTGGAAGTTGAGGCACTGACAAATCGCTGAGACCTGAAAGTGGGGCCGAGGTGGGACTAATTGAAATGAACTTTAGGAAAAAAAGGGGGAATGGGATGGGGATATCTAATTAGAAAAGAACTTTCTATTCTGTGTTTGTGTTGACATCATGGGGTCTAAATTTAAGCTCATCCTTGCTGAGCCAAACCTGGAGATGCACACAAACTTTGCATAAGTACGGCGAAGGAATAAGGTCACCGCTTTTCCTTAGTGGAAACATATTTTCCTTGTAGTCACATGCAACACTTTTCTGGAATTTGTGAGGGGCCCATTCATTATCCACTGCTTCTCCTGAGAGACACAGCAGTGCATCTGGTACCTCGGGTTGTGTGAGTTTATTTCTTTGTGCCGGGTTGAGACAACTGCGCAGAGCGTCGTGCTTATTGGTTTACACACTGTACAGAACATCTCTGTACACCTGCATTTGCAAAAAGTGAGTGTGGCAGGAGGATATCTGAGGTGCATTTGTCTGTTGCTCTTTATTGGCTGCTCTATTCTAGTGACTATGTTAGGCTAAGGCCCAGTACAGAAGCCTTTAAATTCCCAGTAAGAGGCTTATTCCACTGTGACTGTCGTCTTGCGGGTCAAAATGTTTACCTGTAGAAAAAATACCCTAAACGATCTTTTTCAAAATTGAAATTTTATGGCTTGTCCTAAATTGACACCATCATTAGAAAAAGTGATAATTTGTTTTTGTTTATATTTCCATGTGGGCTGTTCACCACTGGGGTACAAGGATTGTCTTATGTGTCATTTCTGACCTGCAAATTATGAAGGCATTTAAACTCCAGAAAAGAGTTCAAAGGCTACACACAAACTCTCTTTAATACATACACACACATACCACCCCCAGCCCCAACACACACACACGCATACAAACACACATCAAAGAAACTGGTTGATACACAAATTTAACTTGCATTTGACCTGCACCTGCACTATCAACCTGCAGCTAACCCCTCACATTACACAAGTTCCCAAACGCAATAAAAACAATGTCAGACATAATAAAAGCTAGTTAGGTATAGAGGATATGAAGGCATGCTGAAAATGAGGACCGCAAGTTGGTTCTTTGCTGACGCCATGAGTAGACGTTTCAGTGCCCAACAGGTGCTACTTTGTATGTTTGCACATTTTGTCCTACATGGAATGTTCAGCATAAAAAGTTGAACATCTTATGTTGAACAAATTCTTGTGCTGAATGTTCAACGTAGAAAGGTCTTCATGCTATGCAGATTTTCTTGAACATGTTGTGTTGAACATTTTGTGTTCAACGTGGGATTTTCTCTGTATTATGTTCAACATGGTAGGAAGGTTAGGATGTTCTTTGTCTTATGTTGAAGATGTTCATCATAAGAGCATCTTTATAAGATGAAGAACATCTTCATCTCGTGGGGATGTTCTTCATCTGAAAGTGTCGCCAGCAGTGCTAAATGTTCTCCTCTCTCAGTGCTTGATCTGAAAACAGGACCACTTTAGTCAGTGGTCCTGACTCCTAAGGAAGTTTCATATCCTCTGTATGTTTGCACATTCCTTATCTCTTCTCTTTTTACAGAGACTCATGCAACTAACATTTCAACTAACAAGTTAATAAAGTTGACAAAGTTAATAAAGTTGACAAGAAAATAAAAATGTGTAAATATGTTAACATTAACATGTATTATTGCATATTTTACTTACATTTTCTGTTTAACGTGCTGTTCAGGACTAATATAAAAAAAGTAAGAAGACAAAAAGGATGAAGAAAAACACACACTGAACTAACAGGAGTTCTGCTTCTTTCGACTGCTGCAAATGGAGCCTAAAAAAAAATGTTCACATTGACACATTACACCAGAAAGGACCTGACGTGTGTGGGGCATGAGTGTTTCACATTTTTAGTCATGTAGTCTTTAGGTGTTGCAGTAACGGCCCTTTTAAATTTTAATTATGTACCAGACAATTAATTGTGCAAGGTGTGTTCAGCAAACCCATTGCAAATAATGCAAATAAATCTATTCACTCATCTAATACCAAAGCAACATTGTTATTTGATCTATGTACATAATTTATTTAAACAATTCTGTTATTTTATGAGTTGGTGGATCAGATGGATTGTTTAGGCTGCATAGTTTGGGCAAAATTCAACATATTTTTTAGAGGAACGCAGAGAGGAATATATTTGCAAGGGAAATTCTTTACAAAGAGAATTCCTCTCACAACACCAAGACATATTCTCTGTGTTTTCTGAGGCCTGGTCTGTGCTGCTATCCTTGTGTAAAGGTGAAATTTCTTCACGAGAGCTGACAAGTGTGAAATTACGATAGGAAGTGCTTCATACCCTGCCATTTACCTTCATTCATTACCACGACATACACACCCACACGCACACCTACACATCTTGTACAGAGCACAGCTGTATGGTTGATATGGCAGTCATTTCTCGAATTGGGAGTCTACGGAGGGAAAATACCATGCAAATTATGCATGACAGTTTTTCTTCCAAGTTCTCTCAAACCCTGTGGAGTCCTCAAAGTCTCCAGCTATCCTTTTGAGAGCTTTTGAAAGTAGACATACAAAAGTATTGGAAAAGCTAAAATAGAACTACATGGATTCATTCTACAGAGTAAGAACAGATCCATACAACGGAACAAGAGAGAGTCCATCAGAGAGCATTTGTTCTTTGAGTCAGCCTTTGCTTTTCAGAACACTTAATTTAGTTATCAAGACAAACAAAAGAAGAAAATAATTAAGTCAAGGCCATGATCTATTGTTCTTCACTTTTGATTTGAGACTTTAATTTAATTCAATCAAAGTATTACATCAAAGGATTAACTTTAAATTGGTTCAGACTAATTGTAAAGATGTGGCATTAAAAGCTTAAAATGCTTAAAAATATCTGCTTAAATCTCTCCCCCAGTACTTTAGTCTCCTGTTTCTGAAGGTTATCCTGCTGACTGTGGCCAGAGGAACTGAGTAGCTGGATGGTCATAAGTCTTTGTCTTTGAGGACTGCACGCTGTGTTGGTATCGCTGTGGCAGCATAAGTGATACAGGCTCACACTGCTGAGCTTAACAGAGCCCCGTCGTGGCCTTACGCTCAGATCTCTCACGGCTGTAGGGCTCACAGCGCTGAGCTTTCGCGGAATAACAGACATTCACACATGCACATAACACCCAGCAGGCTTGAGCGAGATCACAGCTAAAGAAGCCAAAGCGTAGCTGGTTAGACTAACACTAATGGAGAAGCACTGCCTGGATAGCTGAATGGAAAATTGAGCAGTTAAAGCTCATTTCACCACAGCAGTAGTCCAACCTGTGTACCTAAGGGAAAAAAATAACAGCCAGCTTACAATGACTTGCACCTAATGAAGGAGATATGCACCTCTGTTTATGAATTTTCTTTGCTCATCTACAAATATGCCTTTTAATTTAAAGTTGGATTTTCAGAGAAAATTAAAACTTGAGTGATAATTTTGAGTGATTATTGAATAAATAATTGAGTGATTATTTTCTCTTGACTAGCATTTGCAAAGTATTATATGCTCTCTCAATGCTTTGTCATTGGGAAGAAGCTTCCCCCAGCCTCTTGGCTCTTTAGTATAAGATATATTAAATCATGTCACCAACCCATCGGGATAAGTTTGGGCCACACCTGAGTGGATATGTCCTGCCCAGCAGCAACGTAACATAGTAAAAAAATCTACTCAGGATCACTGGCAGGCAAGACGAGGTCTTATGCTTTTATCCCTTGACTTGACATTCTGTGACATTTAAGAAGTCGTTAAAGGTGTGAGCATGTGTAGAGGGAGAGCTTACCTCCGCAGGCAGAGAAACATTCAGTGCTGTCACAAATAACACCCTGTTAGATTTACTTATTATACTGGTTCAAAAATTATAGCATCACAGGGCACAGTCATCAAACCATGCATTCATATTGTTGACAAATGACATAACTGTGCTTGACACAAAGGCACTCTTAATAATAGGTTATGTGGAGACAATAGGCAAAAGAAAATATATCATATGCAAAACGATCTCTGATTGGTCTGGTCTGGTTCTGTTTCTGTACGGTCAAACATAGCTGTGACAAAACCACACTGGGTCAAACATCCTTTTTATGAGCTTCTTGCTCACCACCAAGAAATGGTGTTTAAGTACATCCCCATTTTTGGCTACTGCTGATAATCCTGACAGGTTATGTTATCCTATTTGTCCATCTCTGGAACCAGCTCCCATAAAGGCCAGTGCTGTAAAACATTGCTGTTGACCTAAATTGTTAGGGGCCAATCTTCTTTTTACAACAAGTAGTAAATGTTTTTTTTTTTTTTTTTTTCAAGGCAGTGCCCGGTTATGAAGTAGCAATTAGCCTCTGGTACAGAGAGGAGCCCCGAGGTTCTAAGCCCATTCTTCCAGTAAGAGGCTGTCAGTTCTGGCTGCCTTTAAAACACAAGACAGGGAAATGTAGAAGCAGAGACAGGACACTGATTAGAGAGCCCTCGCTCTCACCGAAGGGGCATGTACTGCTTCTCCAATGAAAATAAAAAAAAAAAAAACCAAGACTTTAATTTAACCCCAAAAACTGACAACCGGTTGTGTTCAGATGGAGGGAATGCAAGAATTCCCTGACAAGAGGGAGCAGATTTACATATCTTAGATGAAAACACATCCTTTTGCATGTAATGAGTGTGCTTCTGCTTTTTTAAATATCACAAATGTGATATGTATTCTCTGAACAATACAATGGAGTCCCCATCAAAGAGATGTGACATCTCATTACCTACCGAAAAGCCATTGAAAATAGGTTTGTATTACAGCTCCTCATTGCTATATCTAAACATATGAATTAATATGCTTTCAGCGTGTAAAACACTGCACCAGATCTACACTCTTGCAGAACTGAAGGCCTCAAATTAATGAGTTAAAACAACATTTCATTTCCATTTGGAATCAATAAAAGTAGTTTTAAATTCTAATTGAATCAAAGTTCCACTGTCCTTTTTGCATGTATCTGGAAAAAGGTTTATGATCATTGAGGTGCTACTTGTAAATATTTCTAAGGGTTTAACTTAAGCAAGAGTTTCCTCTCTGGTGTAATTTGGGCTCTATTTGGACTGTCCCTTGTCCCTACTATTCATTGCCTTAGATCAACATTATCAGAACAAGAATTCAGGGAAACTCCTTCTAGCTTATAAATCACAGACTACTTATTCTTAACCATGGGTTAAGAAAGAATAGATTTTTTTTTCTACTCTTTCCTTTGGTTTGTTCATTTTCTTCTAACTCATGGAAAGCACACTGAATTGCCTTATTGCTGAAAATATGCTAGAAAAATAACATTACCTTAACTAACTTTTACCTACTCTTTATTATAGTAGTCATGGACAGGATGTCAAGATATAGTTACGGAGGCAAGGTGTTTTTTTTTGTTGGTTTTTTTTTGTGGAAGCCTCTGGGTCTCATCTTTGCTTTGTGCAAGCAAAGTGGTTTTCTTTGCATCTTTAAAAAATGACCATCCAGAGTGTGCTGAAGTAGTTCACAGGGAGCTATGAAGTGACCGAAAACATAGTCAGTGCCTCAAACACTGAGGCAGTCAAATGGAAAAAGGTGGACTGCTCCTTCCAAGTTACACTTTTAAGCTTTGTGGTATATTGTTCACGAGTAGTGAACAAGGTAGTGGTAAGATGGAGGTGGAGAGGGCAAGACATATTGGAGCCTCGCCTGCAGCTGGCCGTGCATTTGTCTGTTACGGTAAAGAAGGAACTGAGCAAAAAAAATATTGTACTGGTCTCTGCATTCCAATCGGCACCTGCTATGGTCATAAGAAATTAATCATAACCCAAAGAGCAAGATCCCAGACAACAAAGACAAAAATTAGCTCCCTCTGTAGGGCTCACCTTTAAAAATAGGATGAGGAGCTCTGTCACATGGAAAGAGCTTGGAGTAGAGATGTTGCTCCTCTGCATTGAAAGGATCTGCATCAGATAAGAATACCTCCTTTGGCCTTCTGTTTTAAAGGTCTTCAAGTCATATCTCATTCAAAAGGGACTTTAAGGCAGACACAGAATTTAGCAGAGTTACAATATATATATATATTTTGGCCAGGGAACATTTAAGAATTGGGAATGGACTTTCAGTTGTGAGAATGACATCCATATTTCCCTCAAAGTCTTAATATTCTGATAACTCTGAGTTATGATGATGGATGGATGGGTGGACGGATGGAGTTTTTTAAGTTAGAAAAAGTCATGCTTTTAAAGCAGTCACCTCAGTCTCTGTCTTTTGCTACGTCTCCAGAGACTCCTCTATCCTGCACAAAGTGAGTAAATCAGTCCATGTGCTAAGAGTTAAAGTCATCCAGGTCACTGTTAGACCTCTGCACATCAATCTGATGTGAATGACATCCCTGAGCAATAGGCAGGGAATTCCCACAATGCGGACAGAGGTAATGGTAATCTACAGATGCCTGAGGGGGCATCATTCACAAAAAAATATGGTGACAGGGCAACAAAGGCGACAGATATGTGCCCTCAGTCTCAGGTACAAGCCTCAGGAGTCACACCAGTCTCTAATCATTCACTGTGTCCAGTGCAGCTGTATCCTCAGCCACCTCTCTTATCACATGAATAGGTTTAAGTCTGAACAGCTTGTGATAATACTGTGCCTTCCAAAGCAAATCATATTTTCTGAACCTCTTTGCATTTTAACACAAAGCCAGTTAACCAATATCCTTTTGGGTTTTTGTAACACTGAAAATCCCCAAACTCCAAAATGCAAGGTAATGCATATTTTCTGAAGAGAAAGGAAAATTACAGGTACTTTTAAAATAGGCTGAATAGGCCTGCACACCAAGAAAACCTGGGATACTGTATGTCTCTATGAGTTTTGCCTATCAAGGGACAATGATTCTTTGCACAATAGCTCCAACTCAGTCAGATTGGATGGAACATATTTTTCAAAGTCTCCAGGGGGAACATCCTACGGTTTCCTTTCCATAATTCAACAATCTTGCCATTCTTGCATAAAAACCTGATTCACAGAGTGCAGGCCTAATAGATTAAGCCTTTACTCTTTCAATTTTCAGACAGAGGGTTGAACAGTGAGGTGTTCAAAGCTAGGATTTATAATCTAGCCCAGCTTTAAACTTCTCCACAACTGTGTCCCTGTGATTTTTTATGTGTTTCTTGGGTTTCATAATTTAGATTCACTAATATTCTGTGCAGACATATACTTCACAATACATTTTCTCTCTCAGAGCACCAACAATAATTTAAACATTTTTTTTTGTTATGTTTTGTCCGAGAAATATTGTTACTGGTTACATTTCTGATACCTGTTGAACCTTGCAAGGTTTTCAAAGTCTTTGCTCCTCCAATATGTCACCTACTAGTCTATGATTCTCACTGTGCATAAGGATGATCCTGGCCTTTTTAAGAACACTGCTTATATCCAGGTAATATAACACTTCAAGTGAGGTGTAAATTAATACACTTTTCCCATGCCATCAATGTCTATCTATGTACTCTATGTGTAAGTTATGATTTTCATTATTTTAACTATCAAAAGCTGAGTACACTGTGACTAAAAACAAAAAGTTATGTAGATTTTTGTTTCACCCAATCTGTACCCATCCCCACCCTTTTGTTATTGGGAGAACTCTTGCAGCGGTCAGTCTGACCTGAACTTGTTTGGGCTAAAGCCAAAATTAAACAGGCAGACATATGGTCCTTGTAATCCTCTTACAAATCCCACCCCTACTCTACACACAAACCTCAATGAGGAGTCTGTGGTGTCCATGACATTGTGACATGGCAATTAACTGCAAGTTATGTTTATTGATTATCTAAAAGTAGCCTATGCTAACAAAGGTCATGTAAAAGATTTAAATTCTTAGCACCACATTACTCAGAAAAAGAGGAGAATTTACAACCGAACTTTAAGTATATGCCTCTATGTATGGTGCTTAAAAGTTAGCCTTTTGTATTTCTGCATGATCAGAAAAGCAAACAATGGATGACCTATTCATTTCATAAGACACAAACAATCTAGATTTACACACTGTCAAAGCAAACAATATCAATAATTTCAGCCTTATCACATACACGAGGTAACATAAATGCATTGTTAGATCAGGAATATATAAAACTCACATTTTTTTGACATATTGATATTGATAAAACTGTCAAAAGCTCAACAAATAATTGATGATATCCATGCTTAAAAGACTTCACAAAAAAGTTCAAACTCCACAAGTCAATAGTGCGACAGATGAAATACCAAACCTTCTCAGCCAGGGAGTGAGAAGGAGGACTCGCAGCATGATTTCCAGCCTTAAAATTACTGGGGTTATTTTTGGGACTTAAAGTGAGAGGTAAACGAGACAAATTCAAAAGAAGAGTCTGGGCCCATGTGTTCACCATATCACAATCCAATACATAAAGATTGGCATACTTTGCATCAGGAGAAAGTTGTTTCTTTTCTCCAAACCAACTTGGGCTTCAGATCAGCTCCGATTTCCTTAATTTCTACAATCGACCGAGAAATGCATGAGAAATCAATCTTATTCACCGATCTTAGGTCTGAAAATCAGCCACTGTCTCCCTTTTGCTCTGCCAAGAGAGAGGGCCGACTAACTGTCCCTCCTACCTTGTCATGTCTTTCCTTGCACTGTGAAGAAGCCACCCCAGTGTTGCCAGGTTAGACACTTTGTTGCCAAATTTAGTGGCTTTCCAGGCAAAAAAAAACCAAAAAAATGTTATTGACCAAACTCAAAATAAACTGGTCAGACTTTTTAAAGACTAATAATCTCTAATAATGCTGTATTAATTATCTTGTTGTAATAATTGTAGCAAATTTATGACTTGATTGTGAAACACAGTGTGAAAAGAAGATGTCAGTTGCAATTTCTACATAAACAAGGTCGGAATATCAATATTTTTTTTCTTATTTGTGTGTGTGCTTTTTGTGTGGCGGCTCCCAAGCTAAGGAATGACCTTCCTTTGGGCATAAGACAGGCCTCTTCAGTCATTGTTTTTAAGTCCCTTCTTAGGACTCATCTTTTTTCTTTGGTGTTTGGCACAATTTGAGATGTTTCACTTTGTTTTACTGTATCTGTATATTAATATGTATTTTATATTCGATCTTTTCTATTTTATAATTGCCTTGTATTTTATGATTGTGTACAGCACTTTGGTCCTGTCTGTGTATAACGTGCTTCATAAATAAAGTTGATGACGATAATGATGATGATGTGTGTGTGATAGCAAAAACATAGCAACACAGTAAACTTTTGTTCTACTGGAGTACAAGTACAAAAAAGTAGGATCCAGATGTTTCCACTGTGAAAGAAAAAAAAAGCCGGAGCAACAGGAAAGCTTGAGTAAGGGCTTTGAGATAAGAAAAGGAAACTGCAGTGTCCCTGCCATAGTGCATGGCCCTGCTGTCATCACTCAAAATAACATTGTCACCAAAGTTTGCATCTTGTTGTTTCTATTTATTCTAAGTTCTGTGTGTTAAATATTAGAATCTCCATATAGAAACTTCATATAATAGCCACAATGTAGCAATTTTTTCTGTCTCTGGCAGAGTGCTTTGACAAAAACGATAAACCTCTTTTTTAAGAGAAACTGCGTGAAACAGTGGTAGCAGTCTTAAATGGTTTCCTGTTGTGCTGCGACGCAAGATTCAGCTGCTGCCTCAGAAACGAGGAAGAGAGTGAAAGACAATTTATATCATGATCACAGACAGCTATGAAAAGGATTCACAGGTTAAATGAAAATAACAGAAGCAAACAGTAGTGACTGTTGGGGAATGCCTGTAAGTGAGAGGAGAGGAAAAAATGCAGGCATGTCTTTGGCTTTTGTTTAGTCTCTCTCTCTCTCTCTCTCTCTCTCTCTCTTATGATATATAGGATATCATAGTATATATATGATATATATATATAGATAGCATATACTAGTAGTGACTGATATGGGATATGCACTGCTCAAAATGAGAAGAGGAACACTCAAATGACAGCATGTCTAGATGGACAGTTTGATTAGTCACAGAAGTCTCTCATCTCTACTCTTGTCTCTCCTCTTATTTTTTGAGCAGTATATATATATATATATATATATATATATATATATATATATATATATATACTGCTCAAAAAAATAAAGGGAACACTCAAATAACACATCCTAGATGGACAGTTTGATTTCACAGAAGTTTGATTTACTTGTGTTCCCTTTATTTTTTGAGCAGTATATATATATATATATATATATATATATATATATATATATATATATATATATATATCCCACAATAACCCTGTTCTGCATATATATTGAAATGTTTTACATTAAGAAAACATCAAAGATCCATGTAAACAGAGACTATAAAATTTGATAGAGGAATATAGATTTTACTCAGTTCTCATCACCTTGGTTACACAATTTGCACTAGACGTAAAAAGCCTATTCTCAAGTCAAAGAAATGATTGTGAGTTGTGCCGGATAGTAATCAAAGTAACAAATACACACCGATAAAACTCATTTATATGTCAATGGATTTATTTAGTCCCCTTACATGTTTGTTTGTTAAATAAATAATGTTAAACTGCTCAGACAATGTTTTCTTTCACATTCAATGTTTCTTTTGCCACCCAGACTTTGGACTAATTGAAGCTGTGGGACAAACATGGGACAAACAATGCATGTAAACTCTAAGAATTTCTATTTTGCTTTTATTTAAAATGTTCATCACAATGTATATTAGTAGTGCTTTGTTGCTTTTGCTTAGGGGCTGGATTGATATTAGCTGGATTGATATTAATCTTACACTTATTTATATTAGGAAGTCTAGACCATATGCCATAGCGTCCTGTACTTAATTATACGTAGCTGCAGTTGGTGTGATATATTCTATCCCCATATCTCATTGCGGTCTGACAGCATTTCCTTGAATGTCTGCATAGCCTTGAACTAAAATCCTTAACAGGGCCTCACCCAGCTTTAATATGAGGTGTTCTTTATTACTGTTGAGCAAAAGATAGAACCGTGAGTGTTGTGTAGGTGACAAACCCCACTGGGAAAACAGTAAAGATAGATGACACTTTGACGTTTACTCAGGCCCTATTTTGATTTAGTAGCACTTTGTCACTGTCTTGACTTGCAGATATAAATATGGAGCTGCTACGCAGACCTTTAATGCTAAAGAAACGCTTATGACTAAGGAGGTAACAGAGTGCTTATGCAGACACAGAAAGACGAAAAGAAAATGATAATGTAACTTTAATCACAACCAGACCCATAAATGTAACTCTGGCCGTAGTAATGTTAATCAGAAACAGAGTGGTCCCATCAGGAGCCAATTCGCTTTCTGTTTTTTATTAGAATGCTGGCCACTTCTTCTCGTATCTCACTGTGCGTTTAAATAGTTAATGGACTGCCCATCCGCTTGGCTACTGTAAGTTGCAGGCTTTCAAGAGGGGGGGTAGGGTTCTTCAAAAGTTTCTCTTTCAGATCAGAAAGAGTGACTTTACAATCTTGCAAAATTCATGATGTGTTTAGGAACTCTATACTCTAGCTTGGCTTTGAAGTTAAAGCAATATCAGATCTCATCCATTTCTCAGAAACCCTCTGCCCTCTTGACTGGTCAGTTATTGGGCACCAGTGTAAATACCCAGCATGCTTTTTTTCCTGATTTTTTTTTTTTTATCAAAAGTTTGAAGCAAGACTAAACCTTCACATGTTAATGGATAGCCCATATTTCTGGGAAAAATGCTTGACAGGAAATTAACCATATTACACTCTGCCTTTTATTCTTGATAGTTTAAAACTATTCAGTCATGCTGACTGAGGACGTCACTGTGTTTTGGTTGCTTTTAACCCTACAGCCATCCACCCCTCTGCCTCCTTCCATCCATCTCCCCTGCTACTCTATTCTAGGACTGCTCAAAGTTACTGATACACAGCATGCCAAGCCAGATGGCCAGCCGTACGGTCGAGGCATGTACAACTCAGCTTCAACAACCCTCTAACAAACCCTCCTCCCAGCTCCAGATGGCATGCCTTGCCTGGTTCTGGTGCCACAAGAGGGACTGCAACATACTGGTGTGACTCAATGCCTCGGGCACGCTCTGTGTCCATGAACACGCATGTACAGTATGGACTTGTTTTAACTTGTGCACATAAGTGTGTGTGCTTGTTTATTTGTGTGCTTTAGGGAATCCAATAATAAAAAGATTTTATCTCATGGGCTTCTGATATTTCCCCTTTGGCTAAATTTGTCTGCTGCGGTTCAATGTAGATAATTACTGATAATTTTCCCTTCTGATCCATAGTGTTTAACAGCTTTTCCTTATGGTAAAGCACAACATTTGCCATTCTACTTACTGCTCTGTCTTGACACATTAAACACATTTACTATCAAGAGACTAGTGGCACCCAGTCATGATTAAATAAACAGATTTCACAGGGGCACTGTCAGCCTGCAGCAGTGTTTCATTTGGCTTTCAGCCATCAACACTACCTTTTGGAAAAAATGCACAATTCTTTGAATTTCATTGCACAGAAGGATATTCATTGTAGTTTTGGTGTGACTCACACCCTGCCTTAAATCATAGCAAACAGGTGAACAAACTTGACAAGAAAACTTTGTCCATGATCTGGGAATATTTCTTCTGATCACCCTTCTAAATTAAAAAGCAGTTATGAATAATCCTCACTAGAGACTCTGCTTAAATTAATGCCTCAATTAGATTGGGAACATTAAAGGTAGTAATGATTCCACTCCTCTGTATTGTAATTTAAGGCCTGCTTGCTCTTCCCCAGGAAAGCAGCTCTTTGCAGTGAATATATTAGAGCAGATTAATGAGGGGAGGATATAGATGTGGCTCGCACTGAAAGCCAGGCGACTCCGCATCCTTTCTTTTTACACTACCTTAATGGCGTGGAAAGGGAAGGTTTATCAATCATGCAGTTTTTGTCAGTCAGAGACACAAACACTTCAATGTAACTTGACGTAAATGCCAACTCTAACAAAGAAATGGAATAAAGCATGCAGTAAAACAAAAATAATAATAATAATACAAGAAACAGTAATCTGTACAAGGGCATGGTCCCGTCAAGACCGTCACCTCTTCATGGTACTGTAAGTCACCACATGGCTCCACCTGAGCCATGGGGTGGGGTTGTAACGATTGCTGCTTGTAAGTGATCCATCCCTCATCGATCCAGACTGTCAGCATGGACTAGACATTCACCTCTGCCTGTTATCTCTTTCTGTAAGGAAGCCTGCTTCAGCCACGTCAGTGACCACAGCCTAACCTCACCAGTCAGATCCAGTCACAACCTGCCGCTGTGCAAATGAGTCACTGCTAACATCCAGACAGGTTCTGGTGGGTTTAAATCCAGGTCCTGTGTCAGATTTGAACTTTGGTGAAATCTACACGGGGGGGATTTTTCCGAGTTTGAGTTGCATTAAGAGTTTAAATCTCTAGCGACCTTATGTTGGGTGAGTTACCATCATAATTAGAAGTCCTGCACAACACCAGAAAATTAACATGTTTATCCTTCAATAATCCCCATAAACATGAAGACACAATAAGCTACAAACCGATTAGCTTCCAGCAGGAGCAATCAATCTACAAGCGATAAATAGCCCCTTGACGTTTTATACACAAGAAATAGGGTAAACAGAAGATTTTTGGCTGCTTAACACTTTATGTGGTTTCACCAACTCAAATTATAACACGTGAAATACTGCTTGTTAACACATACAGTGGACGCAATAAATCTTTATTAAGCTGTGTATTTCCAAAATAGTTTGAAGGATTGAAATTTTAAATTAAAGTGGATTTTTAATGCAAAGTCATTCTGATAAACAGCCAATTCTCTTTATAACTTCTACTTCACAATTAAGGTGTAAACATTTATCACTTGCTCCAGGCCTCAGAGAAGGATGGCTCCTTTGGTAGACAGGAGGCCATTTTGCTATGCTGCAAATTTGCCCATTCAGACAGGGAATGGGCAGAACCCCTCAAGCAGAACACATTCAGGAGGTGCGTTTTGAGGACTTCATGTTTGCAAATGACTTGCAAGTACACACATAAAGCTCCTCTACCCTCCACAGCCACGTCGCTCGATAAAGAGACTTGTTGAAACCCAGACAAGCGGTGCTGCTCAGCGACTCTTACCAGATGTAAGCTGAAGGAGACAGGTTGTGTAGTGAGATGGAAGACGGAGGGGGAAGCGGAGGGAGGCATATGCTCTTTCCTTGTCCATGTGACGCAACGATAAGGAGACACTAGAGCTTGTTTACATGCAGCAATGGGAAAACAAATTGAAAATCCCTGCCGGGATGCAGATGCATATCAAAACAGGATTATTTTAGGAATAATCGCCCATGCCACAAACTGTCACCAGCTAATCTCCACTTTGTTAGAATTCAAATTACTTTCCCATGTTTACATTGCCATTACTGCAAGGGCAGGAACCAGAGACTCTATGGGGGCCTATTTACACAAGAGTAAAAAAAAAAAAAAAAAAAAATATATATATATATATATATATATATATATATATATATATATATAATATATATATGCAATAAAAATAAAAAAAACTTCCATATAAATATTGCAGACCTAAAAGAATGCCCAGGTCCTGTTGGTGCAGAATGAATATTGAGGTGACTTTTTATAATAAGGCAGAGGCAGACATATTCTCAGTATTTTATTTACACCAGGAGTTCAATGTCAGGGTAAATCAGAATGGTACGAAAAAACTGGCACATAGAGGTTTGCTTCCACTGACCTCCATGTGGTCAGGATGTGTTGAACTCAGAATGCGCGAGCCTGGCAAATCTGGACTTGGCCAAGAAGGAGAGAAGTGCATTTAGTTTGAGCTATGTCGGAGGCAGAGGCGTCTCTTGTCTCTGGATCGGGTTGCTAGTGTTTATCGCTTCTAGCTGCGCTGGCACTGAGGACAGACACATGATCCCTTATCCAGTGCTGTCAGTCAGTGGCTTGAGCAATCTCAGTCATAGCAACCCTGAACATCAGCCTGCTTCAGCGGTGAAGGGAGTCATGGAAAAACACACAAGGCTTATTGCCCCATATCCCAACCGATCAATGGGGCTTGTCCTTAAGTGAGAAAGGAAGTACAGAGCTGTGTGAAACAGTTCTCATGTGTCAGATTCACTGCCAAGCCATTACATTGTTATATTTAAATATGTAGATAAAAAGGTAAATACAACTTTACCACCTCAGACCTAATTGTTTCAAATAAAAATACAAGAAGAAGTTCCTTCTTAAGAAATTTTAAAAGCACAACTTGTCTTCTTGTTTTTGTAAAGGCTTTTTTTTTTTCCAACAGTCAAATTTTCTAAGCTGGCATATTTGTTGCTTTGGCATGCTGTTTTAGAAGATGGCCTTCTGGTTCCCAGAAGGATAAGGGATGTGTCTTGCGGTGAAAACCACTCTTTGTGACAGACAGAGTGGAGACAGAAGGAAAGCGGTTCTCATCCATGCTCTTTGCAGCAGTGGTCACATCAAAGACTATTAACTTGTTTTCCCTTTGGTGCTCCAAAAGGCTGTAGCATTTTTCTTTACTAATTTAATCTTGAGGCCAAAGTTGGGGGACCAAATGGATATTAGTGAGTTAAGCTGGAGTGTTAAGCTCACAACATTAACCTTCTTCTGCACAGTGAAGCCTGCAGTCTGAGAGGAGACACTGTGGTGGTGACTTGAATTCGTGACTCTGCTCTGACTTTGCTCTTATGTTCCCAGCCCTTGCCTGAGGCAGCAAACGGCTTTGCTCACTGAGGGAGGGAGGACAGGGAACATGGAGCCAAATGGGAGGGGGGAAGCAGGCAGTGGAAGGTTTGATTTGGTTTGACAGGATAATGCTTTGAAAAGAGGCCTCTTAGATGATTTATTCTCCAACACCTATCCATAATGGGCTGCTGCATGTTTCTATTAAGGCGGATAGTGACGGTGCCGCACTCACTTTTTTAGACACTCATTGGTCTGCAGTAGCGTGTGCGCCTGCTTTATATCTTCAGCCTCTTCATCTTTTTAAACTGTCCCTTATACACTCCCACTGAGATGCTCTCATGAAGGTTCCTGCCACACCCCCTCCTGCTCTTTTCCATCTCTTTAACAGAACTACCTCATCAAAGATTCCCAATAGATAGTTTGTCAGGTAGTTCAGCTTGGGATCTGGAATAGGAACAGACATTCAACATCATAGCTAAGGAGAACGAGCTTTGCAGGAGCTGACTTCCTCTGTGTTCCGAGTCAGCGTGAGGCTTAGCCTCTACCAGCTGTGTATGACTTGCCTTGTAATTAAGCCAATAGATATCTGAGTTTTGTCTTTTATATGCTTGTTGTTTCACCGTTCTGCTGGCTTAAATCCCACTATGTGGAATAAAAAGGATTTAGAATAAAACAACAGCAGTGGAGGGAAACATAGAATGATAGGGACAATCATAAAGAGTGAATCAAAGAAGTATCTGAGACTGACTTCAGAGGACACTGAAACTGTCAGCCAAAAGGTGCTGCAAAATCTCACCTGTGCAATGTGCATTACAGGTATGCACACTTCTTTTTTGCGAATGCATACAGTGGAATAATTTACTTTGCTGTCTTCTCCGAAGCTGCAAGTTCAGAAAATGACTTCCTGTGACTGGAGCAGAGCAAGAAAAGAACAATGGTTTCAGTTAAGTAGGGTCAAAGTTGAGTGAGAACATCATATCAGCCTCTAAAAGAGAGAAGGCAAATCTTGGACAACCAAACAGGAAACGGTGTTTCACTCTGTACGGCCTCACAAAGATATTGGCCCAGAGAGTTCAGCGATGTGGGTATGTTAAGCAATGCGTGCCTGCTAAAGGCTGTGGCAGGAAGAAGAAGTGATAGATACCATTCGTAAGGCTTGAAAGATGCACCTCATATCCTACAATCACATAGCTAAGTGAACAAACGCAGCTATAAGACAAGAAATTAGACATCTGATGACTTATTTCAGCAAAACATGGATGTAAAGATATTTTTTTGGGTGGCCATTGGATTTCTTTCATCTGCTATATGTGACAGATGAAGTGCGGAAACAAAGTATTAATTATAGACATTTCCTTGTAATCAAAAATGAAAACAACACAAGTGCAACTCTTTTGTTCTGATGATAAAAGCAATCACTCCTTTCTTCTCCCTATGGTATTTTAAGATACTTTTAGCTGTCATTGAACGAGCATTAAATCTGCTTGATTCT
Source organism: Poeciliopsis retropinna (assembly GCA_010277075.1). Taxonomy (NCBI): domain Eukaryota; kingdom Metazoa; phylum Chordata; class Actinopteri; order Cyprinodontiformes; family Poeciliidae; genus Poeciliopsis; species Poeciliopsis retropinna. The sequence goes on along the minus strand of VMRM01000006.1, from coordinate 13,282,398 downwards.
TTTTCCTAACCTTTAATCATGCATTTCTTTCTTACTGTCACACTATTTGCTGCCTTACTGCTTGTTGGTGTTTTGAAAATTATATAAAAGTGAGAACACGGATCACAGTATGCAAAACATCAAGGCCTTTCATTTGTTTTAGAGAATGTCTATCCATTTTCATTCATCCTGGGTTTAGTTCTGCGTATGCATTGGGATCAAGGGGAATATATTGCTCAGTTGCACCAAGAAGGGGAAATTCTGTAATTATCTCACTATAAGGTCAAAAATCCAGCATGTCAAAGGGATACAATCTTCATCAGCGCAGACAGCATGTCTGAACAGTGTTGCATGAGATTAAATAATGATATTGTGTTTTTGCTGCAATCTATAAATAGTTGTCTAAGAACGTTGGTGTAGTCTGTTAACATAGTGTGAAATGCATTGGAAGATGATGCTGGAATGTTATTTACCTATGATAGCATATGTTCCAATGACTAAAACACAAAGTGTGTACAGATGGAAGTATGAAAGAGGTACAAATCTCTCTTCTCTGCTTGCGTAAAGTAGATGCACTTATTTGACTTCACATAGCAACCAGATAAACATCCTTGCTGATATTTTGCAAACAAATATCATGCCACCATCCTAATCCCGTTCGTAATGCACTGTACAAACACTTGTTTACACAGAAAGAAAACAGTGTTTCAAATTCATTCCCTTTTTTACTATCCAACCATTTATTTATTATTCACTTATTTATTTACCTATCTCTGAAGTGTCAAACATTATAAGTATGAATAAAACACCTTCCCACAATATGCAGCGGCATAACCGGATGCATTAGTGTTTAGTTCCTAACAGCAGAGAGCGTGGGTCACCACGTACTGTTGCAATAAATCCAGTTAATGCATTGTCAAGACAGTTTGCTGAAAACCTACATTCATTATGTAAGCCCGCTCAGCGGAACATGTCAGCGGGCATTTTAGATGTTCAGAGTCTGTTAGTGTTTTTCATCTGCACAGCAGTGGCAGAAGCTGCAGCAGTCTCACATTCCGGTGACTTTTGAGGTGTTGAAAAACGAAACACTATATGCAACAGAAACTTGACTGCATACCTCCCACTCTCTCTTTCTCTCTCCCTCTCTCTGTCTCTCTTTGTCTCTCTCTGTTTGTCTCTCTCTGTCTGTCTCTCTCTCCCTGCTTCCTCGACCCCCCACGGATGTTGGTTTGCGCCTGTTGTTGCACCCAAGTTCAGATAAACAATACAGCACTCACACTCTCAGACACATATGTGAACCTCAGTGTGACCACCTTTACCACAAGTTTTTTATAGACCCCTCCTCCCCACCACCACCACCCTTCCCTTTCCTCCTTTGGGCTTCAGATTTTAACAGTCGGAGAAACTAGGCTTTCACTTGTTTTAAGTACCCCTGCGAACACTCAATATTGTTTACACTGTTTACTCGCCGACTCCGTTTTACGTAAAGGGTCTCTTGAAGGAAATGTTCATAGAGAAAAAAGGGTTCCTGTTCAAAATTCAAATCGGATTTGAAGTTGCGATACATCAAATCCACAAGCATTGTTTCTTATCATGCATCCTTCTTAAAGAATACAATGTAAACTTATGCAAGCCTAAACAGAGATCAAGACAGTGACAGAGAACTAGGGGGATAGTGGTAAGGAGGCAGTAAAATGTGAATGTTGCACACTTGTCTTATTCGGCTCACACATTACTAGAAAACAAGACTGCAGCGGTCGCAACCCCCGTCTTGTATCCCTGAGGGAGGAGTGTGATGATGATGAAACAACTGATGATTCACACTTTACTGTCAGAGGATGTCAAGGGAACACTCACTCATACAAAGGGAAACCTTTGTCAACTGAGACATTGACGTTGACTCAAATATTCTCCACTTACTTTTCAGCGAGTTGCATTAAGTCACTTCAACAGACATGCAACCTGACAGTTTTGGATTAAAATATCCAGTTAAATATTAAGGAAATAAAAAAAATTAAAAAATGTCCCGCAAGGCATGCACTGAACTTGACCATATGCATTGAATGCAAGAAAGCATTCAATGTGTTTTGTGCATATCTACTGCGACTACTACACACTGTCAATCCTGAAGTCTGTTTTCCATCAGTAGAAACAGATGCCAATGCTGGGCAGTGTGAATGTTTTCATTGTGTCAATACTCCGAGGCATCTCACTGTCTCCAAGTTGCATTGAGTCTTTTTTTCATGAGGAGATTATTTCAGTAAGGATAACTCTATAAAACATGATGTTTGTGTGATTGCTAAATGCCACCTGCAGTTTCAATAAAAGCTTGGAAAACAACAAAAAATCCACAACAAAAAGTCCTTTGTGTTTGCAACATCAGATTATTCAACAGCATAAACTTACTAATTGTCATATTTTGAAGCTATTCTGTTGTTTCATGAGAAGCATCCTGAAGGCCTGAGGGCACTTTGGTGTCTGTCTAAACACTGATAGAGCTCTTCCAGAGTTTCCCACTGTCATCTAAAGACCTGCCTGCTAAAACAAACACTGACCCGAGTGTTGGGTAATGACATGCCACAGGTATGTGAAGTCCAGGAAATTATATTTCTTTACACCCTGCTCATGCAGGCATTTGGTCAAGTCGGTGTGGAGACTGCAGCTTTGTTTTCCTTTTACTTGGAAAATACTGTGCTTGTTTCTAACATTTGGAACTGCATCATTGTTTATACAAATTCAAATCTTAGTCTACTTTAGAAAAGAAAAAGTCAGTGTAATACATTTTCAGGAACATCTTACTTATATAACACTCAGTTTTATCAGACAGACATTCTGTCACTGTCCCTCATGCTTTTCTAACACTGGCCCATCGAGCAGCAGCCTTTATGGTCCCTCCGGACTCGTAAAGCTGCCAGGCCCAGGATGCAGCACACTCAACCAACCATGTCACTCTCAGGTCTCTCCATATCAGTGGAGTCTGCTCATGTCAAATGTGCCGCGGGATGTTTAATGGTCGTCTCGTGTGCCGAGGGGTGTTAAGATAACAAAAGGAGGTAGTTTCTCACCCCCTCACTCTGCTGCATCCTCTTGGAAGCCATTTACTATCACTCATTGAATGACAGAAAGGCAGGAGGAGTAGGAAGGACGAGGAAGCGGAATAAACAGCATCATAAAAAGTTTAAAAGTAGGTGGATGGCGCACAGATAATGTCTTTCAGAGCACCCCAGAGAGCACCCTCCCCCTTTTGCCAACAGTTTCATGATTTGCTTTTTACTTTCGCAATTCCGTAAGAGCCTTCAGGGCATTCAGAGAAGACTCATATTAGACCAGAAGATAAAAAAAATCTATATATTTATCATCATGTTTAAAAAAAATCAACTAAAGAGGCTTAAATGTAGACATGTTTTAAACAAGTCTGACAATTGTAAAAAAAAAATAATAATACATTTTAAAAAATGGCAGAGTCTGAAATTCTGAAGACCAAACCCAGTTTCTCATTAATTAAACAACACCTAAGTAAATGCTGTATAAGGTATTCACATCTAGGACTTTTTCAAATATTTATTATTTTAATGACATTTAATGACATTTTTCTTAGAAAGCAATTAAAAAAGCTGTTTCTTACCTACTTCAGACACAATCTCCCCATGTTGTGTTGTGAGCAACTCATAGGCGCTTCTACTGCCAGATAGTAGTTATAATTGTGGAATATGATAATGCTCAACCACTGGAAATTTTTTTTAGAAACAAATGTAACAAATTCTCTCTGAAGATTCTACAAATGTGTATTTTTGTCAGCGCCTACCCTGTTCACCTTACATGTTTTACTGACACTTTAGATAAAAATGTGACAAGAATAAACATGCAGACATGGTTCCTGCACATTTACATTATTGTGCATTATTGTGTTCAACTAGCATTGAATTATCAATACATCAAATAAAAGGGACACTGGCTGTCTCAGCTGGTGGAGCTCACACCACGTGTGGAGGCTGTGGTCCTCAATGCTGTTGTCCTGGGTTCGTTTCTTGGTCTCGAGCCATTTGCTACATGTCTTCCCTTTCTCTTTCCTCCATATTTCCTGTCCATTAACTGTTTAATAAAGGTCACTAGAGCCCAAATATTTTAAAATAACTAAATCAAATGAACATATGCTTTGTGGATTTTTAAATATTTTAAGTCCAAGCTGAGACCACTTTCAGTCCAGATTTCCTTGGTCTTAAACTAGGTGAAATATATTGATCTAAAGCAGTGATACGACATTCTTGTCTAAATGAGATCTTCATGTTGGTCATAGAAAAGTGTGTCTGGAAACAACTGTGATGCAAGTTGTTCATTTAAAAAATGTCAGTAGGCAGTTTACCACAGATCTACTTCAAATTTAGGACTACACTTAAACAATTTAAGCAATGATTTACTTAAACTTTAAAAGTCTACAGTTATACTTGTGACCTGTTTTGGCTGTATTGGGAGTACTTGATTGAACTTTGACGGGGGAGGCTTTGGCAAAGGTTGGGGATTGGGTTGTTTGGGAGAGGGCCCAACTACACAAGGCACCAATCGCCACTGATATTAAAACCTTTTTTACCATGATGAAATTAGGACTGTTAAAAATAGTGCTTAATCAAATAAAATGATTTACAAACATAAAGTGATGAAGACTTGTAGGGGAAGAAAGGCAGAACCAAAGCTCAGAACAGACTCCTGTGGACCAGTTTAAGTTACAGCACAGCTGGGGATAAGCATTAGCATTTAAACAACACACAGACACACTCAAACACATACAAATGCAGTGCTGAATTATAAGAAAGCCTCAAGACCGCAAACCAAAGACAGTAGGGTTTGGTTTTAATCAGTGTACCAGGTTCAAGTTTACTGTACCATTTTGTTTTGAGTGACCGACTGAGCAGATGGTTCTATTGATAGAGACCTGAGTCTAGTTGCACTTTAATTAGTGTGAGGGAGAAAGTTTTGACTGATACCAGTGAACGGAAAGAGGAGTTACATTTTATGTCAAAGGCACAGCTGCAAAGTTTTCTACATTTAATTATCTGCGACACTGAGTTATTTTAGGATGACTTATTAGTTTTTGAGATAGCGCTGACTGAATCAAATTTTACAATATCATTAAGTGTGACTTAAATAACCACGGTAGACCACATTATAAATACAAAACCTTCCTGAAGTATTCATGAATTTTATATATATATATATATATATATATATATATATATATATATATATATATAAATAACCTTCTCTCCCACAGAGGGTTTTCTAGTTCACTGAATGTTAAGAGCTCAATGCAGAGGGAGTGATAAATGATAGGTAAAGGTGAAAAGGTGAAAGTTTCTATGTGTATCTGACATATATACCACATTCTTTATGCATTCAGCCCTCTCCTCTTTCACCCCCATGTAACGTTCAGCGCAGGCAATTGTAATCAATTGCCTTTGACAGTTCACTAATTAGTAAGTGGTTTATCTTTGTGTAATTCAATTTCAGTATACATGCTTCTGATCTGTGATTTTACTTCCACTTCACAAGCACACACTACTTTGTATTTCTCCATCTCAAAATGTCCCACTAAAATATGTACAAGTCATGTTTTAAGAATAAAAACAAGTCTAGGAACAGATCTGAGAAAGAGAAAGAGAGAGAGAAAGGGAGAAAAAAGCTTAAAGCCCAGAGAGAGTAAATTTCAAGAGAAGCCTTTATTCCAAGCTGCAGCTTGGCAGCTTGTGTGATCAATATAAATAGCAGCAAATGGGTTGTTTTAAAATTGTCAAGACTTGTAAATGATCCCTAAAGACAAAACTGGGACATAAAAGAACCCCAACTCCTACAAACACTGATGTACTGCCAAGCCAAACATATATTTTCCATCTGGATGTGTACACTACCGTCCTCTCAGCACTGTCTATCATCAAACACATGCACATGCAGCTGATTCCTGACTGGCTGAGCAATCAGAAACAATATTTCTAACTTGTATGGAAAAGGAGAGAAAAGTCAACAAAATATGCTTTTAACAGCAAATTACATTTGCACAAGCTGAAAGCACAAAAACACGTGAATATGTATTTTTGAGATTGCATGCACAGACACACATACATCCACACCCACATCTCTTACAGGAGCTGACCCACGGCAATACATTTCCTTCAATAATGCAAACAAACATCTTTATTGCTTTGTTTGGTGGATGGCATGATTTATGAGAAAAACTTTGGTTCAGCAGTATTTCAGTTGCCGTATGCCAGGGGACAGTGAAAGGGCTGACTACAAGGGGGAGGAAAAGGAGACAGCAAAGCTGAGAACTAAAACATGCTGTACATGATGAGGCTCATGCTCAGAACTATTATATTCAATTTCAAAAATCCATTAAAAATGCAATTGAATTTGTTTTTATCGAGATTCATTTTTATGTTTACACCTTTTTTTTTTTTTGTTTTCACCACTTCCACCATCTCCTGTTTACCTCTCACAGCCCATACATTCATTCCAGGTAAGTCAAGACAAAGAGATCCAATGCTTATATGAACTTATTGCATTATAACTCAGGGAAAAGATTAAAGCAGAAAACAGGGCTGGAAGGATGAGGGAAGGCTAAAGTGCTGTGCTGGCACTTTATGCACACAAAGACTTTTTTAATGCACATGCATCCTCCAATTCCTCTTCACAAATGGGTGCACCTTGAGCAAATATATTCAGGATATCTTTCCAACTTTTGAGGTGAAATAAAAAAAGGAGAAAAAAGAGCAGCATTCCAGCTGACAACAGAGCGCCCTGTGCATAACCAGTCAATGCGTTCACTTTGCCAGAATGCTCCTGGTGATGGTCGCTAACTGTAGCCACGATTCAGCGGATATCACACAGACTGACTAATGAGCATTAACATTATAGCTAAAGACGCACAGGTAAAAACACAGAAGAAGGAACCTCCTGAGGATATGTCTAACTTTTTAAATCCCCCTCTTTTTCTCTCTTCTTTACACCCCTTCCCCCTCGCGACCATTAACCAGCAGATGCCTTCCACCTCCCTACTGGTTCCCCTCCTCCCTTTTTCTCTTTCTTTCAGCACGGTGCAATTAGCGAACTCATTGAATATTGAAGGTATGAAGAAGAATGGGGCTTTTTAGCCAGTTCTCTTCCGCTAAGACCATGGCTCCACTGAGGGATGGCTGAAGGCTTCAACTAAATCAGGATGCTAAGCTACAGCAGCATTACTTAGAGCCAAACAATCACTGATCATTTATTTAGTCAGTCTTATTTATTCATCCCCATTTGCTTTTGCCCAGAGCTGTGATTATTTCACTTAGCATTATTCTCATGTGATTCTCATTTCTTAAAGCACATAAGTCATCAGAGATGCTGAAAATAAGTAAAAATCACCCTTAAGCCGAGCAATGGAGGTTCAAATTTCTAAAAACCAAAACCTGGTCTGATTGTTCTGAGGAGGAGTCTTTCATTAGCGTGAGGAAAGATTGTTTTTTTGTTGTTGTTTTTTTCAACCAAATGTGCTTTCTCTTTTCTATCATCACAATCTTCGATTTCAAAGGATGTTGCTTGCCAGATGCATCATATTTGTTTGCTGGAATTCTGAAAACATATTATCCACAGTCTGAAGTTGTGTCCTGAGCTTTTCTTAGTACGTTAGTGGTGTAGTGGATCTTCCAGTAAGATTTCTTCAAAACACAGTCAGTGGTTGCACTCTTTGAGACAGAGCAAACACCAGACATTCATTTTCTCACCCACAAATTCTCAAGTTTTGGTAATGATGCATGTTGTTAAATTTGACTAACCAGTTCTAAACATCACTAGTTAATGTGTGTTAAGGAAAAGTCATAGAATAAGTGTTTTCTGATTGCAGGCTCTCTTTTTACATTGTTTCTTATATTTTACCTGATATGCAATTCTATGCTTACATTGTCTTGCAAAAGTAAGCATAACCCTTGAACTTCTTAATTTTTTTTCTGATCACAATGACAGAGTATTTAACAACATTTTATGGGATAGAGCAACACAGAGAATCCCATAATTTGCGATGTGGAATAAAAGGGACATACCGGTAGTTTTCAAAATATTTTATAAACAAAAATATTAAACGTTTTGGAATTTTACTCTACTTAGTCCTATTGTCAAGTCCCATTCTTTAGAAGAATAAATAAATAGACTACCCCATATGTAATTTAGCATCATTACATACAGATGCTCTATGAAGGCCTTATTAACTAAAAGACTGAACCGTGCACATTAATAGGTTTGTCCAAACCTAAATGCACCTGAGGTTTGGACGTAAGACTTTAACAAAATTACTTTTGTGTGAAACTCTCTCTATCGAATCTCGTGAGGTTTGAGGTATTCTGTAGAAAATGGCCAAAAAGATGTGCAAACTCTGAAGACTTTCCCCAAATGACTGGCTGTATTTAGATAAAATGTGGTTTTTCAAAGAAATGATTCATGGGGGACTGAAGACAAATGCATGTCACATTGTTTTATTTGCAAAAAAAATAAAAATAAATGATAATAATAATAATTCAACCTGTGTATTTTTTCCAGTCACTTCTCATTTATTTGAAACTGTCTTGGTCTATGTACAAAAATAAAATAAAAATAATTAACAAGAAAAAATAAAGTGTCTGGTGGAATTATTGTGAAAGGATTCAAAGGGTGTGAATATTTTTTACAAAGGATTTTGTATTGTAAACTTTCTGAATATTTTCAAAATACTGAATCAACACATCTGTAGAACTTTAGCAAAAGAAATATGACAATACTGCTAAGAACATGCAGCACTGAAACACACAGTCACACACAGATAAAGGAAGGGAAATATCACCGTGTTATGTCTCCTACCACTTCCTTTCATATATAGCTGTGCTCTGTGGTAAGTCATAATGCATAACATAAGTGCACAATGATGCAAATACAGGAATCAAATACATACACAGAGTCATTTCCAGGAAGTCATCTCTCACGGTTGTGCAAGTGACCACAGGCTGCCGCAGTAGCAGACACTTATCACTCTCATTTCTTGAGATTTGATGTGCCTCCTAAGACTGAGCAGCACTTGGTGCAGACAGCCTCATTTGACCACACTGAAATAACCACAGCAGCAGCAAATGTTATCAAATCAGAAACGGAGGGACGGAAGTTGAAAGGAGACATGTTTCAGCCAGAGAAGAGACTTCCTATAGGCAAAGGCCAGACCACAGTAGAAGACAGGCTCCAGCCTTCTCTTACAGATCCATCAATGTTTAATGTAGTGGGGCAGAGAAAGGGCCGAGCTGGGCCAGCTACCCACACAGAGGAGGTCATTTCTGCAGTTGACTGGCTAGAGGGCGAACACAGCGATTTTAAAGGGTTTGACAGGAGACAAGAGTCTGTCACACAAAGTGTCTTGTGGGAAACGCGCTAGATTACAGGTCAGAGTCTTTTGTACAGCTTTGTTTCCACAGAGTTCAGACAAGTCTTCAAAAATATGTTTAGTTAATTTACTTTACAAAAAAACAAAATATTTCACATAATTTGAAAATGATCACAATATATTCTTTTAATTCTAATCTTTTGCTAAAATCCAATCCGTTTTAGTGTCTAAGAAACTGAAGTCTGTCTGATGCAATGTCCCCACAAAATTCTTAATTCAGCTAAAGAGTAGAAAACAAAATGAAGTAAATTTTTCATCAGAAATAGTGTTAAATATTTTCACTTGAGACATCACTGACATTGTTATTTTGTGACCACAGAAATGTTTTAGGTGATAAAAGTTTGTGGGACAAAACATTTTTTTTTTTACCAAACTTCACATTCATGTAAATTCTTCCATTACAAGCCTCCTGTGTGAAGACAAAGTGTACGGAATGATTTTCCATTAACTTTATTGCAAGGAAGTAATGCACACACGTACAGTATCTATAGTGCAGACAGTAAAGAGGAGAATATTATATATGAGTATGCACTGGCAAAGTTTGAGCCTGTTTACGAGAGGACATCCTGAGGTGATAAACACACATAACATCAGGCAGTGGGCATCCAGGGACCTACTCTGTGATCAGAGCACGAAGAAGCCTGTGTGTGCCTGTTCAATCGAACTCAGTGGGTTTCACTTCATAGTCTTCTCATTTCACAATGTGACAGGTCGCACACACTCACAATGGAGGCATCAGTGCACATTTTAGTGGCCAGATACAAGCTGTGATTACCTGGACCAGAGTCTACCTCCTCTGTCATTGAGGCCATTCGTGAAAAAACAGAGTGTTCTTAGGGGGATGGGCAACATACGGCGAGAACCACGGTGACCTTCGACTACTTTGCCTGTTGGTCTGTGGGTCCTTTGTACAAAGGACACAAATAAACGATGATGGAAAAAAATTTGCAGGTGTAGAGTAGGTTAGCAACGAGAAGGATGGCACTGTCTGTAAAGGGGGACTGCAAATGTACTCATGCCAACTTAAACTCTTCAAATGTTGACATATTGCAAGTTCTATATATTTTTTATGGAATTTTACGTAACAGCATAAAAAGAAGTGCTGATTATTCTGGAAATGGAAAGAATATGTTGCTCTTTTTTTATTTTCTAATTTCTTTGGCACTTGTGGCCTTTATTGGAAAGTAGCCTGACAAGCAGGGGGCAGAAAGACCGGGTGAAGATATGCAGCAAAGAAACCGAGGACGGAAATCTAGCTTAGCTCAGCCGTGCCGACCCATCCTGCTCTAAACAGGAGGCCTGCTCGAAACATTGCGCCACACAACTTTTTAATATTCTAATTAACAAGTGTTGCATCTATTTGTAGTCAGCTACCATGGTGACTACAAATAAATCAGTACTATGGAGAAACTTTGAATGTATGTCACTAGCAGTTTTGTACAACTGTAGCACTACATTTCTGCCCATTCCTCTTTAAAATAAATAGCTCAAAATCTGTAAGTAACAAGACTATATTTCTCTGTTTCGACTATGTGATTTTAAGCAATGGATATCCTTTGATCTAAACATTTCCATTGTCACTCTGGCTGTTTGTTTAGGGTTATGGAGGAATAGAAGAGTAAATCGCACTTCAAGGTGGATGGACCAGTAAGAAGGCTTGGGAAGACATTAGTAACGCTCAGAAAATGAAGCTGGAAAAGCAAGCGGAGGTTCAACAGCGGCACGTGTCACTTGGGAGGAATTGGCTCCACAGTCTGACAGCTTCAGGGAACATCAATGTTTAAGAATAAGAAGGTTGCCAGAGGAGTTAAGTTCAGCCATGACATTTACTTAACCCCCAACTCAGAACAACAGAGTACCAAAAAGCTCCAAACACTCATACCCGTAAATCTTTGCATCTTGGAGTTTGAGTGGAATCCCCAAGTGGAACCTCTCCAATTAGGATTATGCAGCCATAACCCTATTTTAAAATTTTATTCTTCACAGGTTGCATGTGTTCCTTGGTCTTTATCATGCTGTTTGACCATTAATTTTCTCCTTTAAGTGCTTAAAGTTTTATAGTTTTATTTTACTTATTGGACAAGACGGAACTTGATTCATTCATTATGTGACTTCTAAAAGGAACTGGTGGCACTGCATTTTATTTAAGAATATTACAGTATAAAGAACTAAATACATGTGCACATCACATCTTTCCTTTTTGTAAAAGAAAAATTTAAAACCATTGATCACTTTTTTTCACATTGCAATTATATGGAAGTTTGTGTTGATCTATGACTGAAAACTAAATAGAATTGAAATTCAAATTAAAAATACTGATTTCCCAGAGAAATTAGATGTTATATCTCATGTTAATTCAAATTCTTCCAAGAGTTGTAGATAGTGACAAATTTTGAAAGGAAAGATTTCTTGTAACGGTCTGTGTCACAGCAAATTTGAAGCAGTCTTTGACTGAAAAACTCTGTTTTCCCAAGACAGCGTCATGAAGATGATGGTCAAATTTTGATTTTATAAAGAATCCTTCTTTGCTTAATCATCTCCAGAGCTTCCACAGTTGTGGAGATACTTATCATAACCATAAGTCTATGGTTGTGGCAGGACAAAAAAATAACAGTTCATTTTTCTTCATTGTTTTTAAACATTAATTATAATTTGTCATAACTTTTGTATTTGTTTTGTTGTTGTTGTTGTTTTTTATTATTTTGGAATGGCCAGTCCACTATCAAAAACATCTTATTTGTCTGGCCACATGCAAACATTCAGCAATGCACATATTAGATCATATCTGGATCCTGAAGGGGTGTCAAACCTCCAGCATCTATAGTTGGCAGACACAAGGATAAAAAGGAGGGAAAGAAGAGAAAGAGGGACAGAAAGTGCTGAGTCTGACACTGTCTGTGTGTGCCACAAACACAGGAACCAATTAGCTAGAAGACGGCTTCCGTTGCCTCGACTATTACAGAGCCTCCTCTCTCCGAGTCTCTTGGGGCAGACTGCAGCTTCAGGGCCATGGTAGCGCATATGCTGTGTACAGCAGACAAGTTGTATGTTAGACGCCGACGGTCAACAGACATGGCTAAGGCAAGGATGTCGTTTTGCCTTTCAGTCAGAAGGGGACAGACGAGACCAGAGAGTCGGGACGGGTCAAGAGGTGAGATTTTCATACGCATAAGAGCTGCATGTGGTCAGATTCAGATGATGAATGTTGTAATCCCTCTAAAGCCACCCCAGAATGTTGTAATCCACAACGTCTGCAACTCATTTTTCCTCACGTAGCACAGACATTCTCAATATCCACAAAGTCAGTCTGTCTATATAAAAGTAAAATTTCTTGCCATCTCACAGTAAACACAAAGATGTTCTGTCACACTCTGGTGCAACTAATTTTGCATTCCTCAAGACAGTAGAAATATGGATGTTTACATACTTGCATACACATAAACCTTTGTAACCTACTCATACCCTCGGACTGTCCTGCTCAAAGAGGGCACTGGGTGACGCAGTTCTTTAATGACGATTATTGATCCTTTGGAGCGCAGTAAAAACTATCCCCAGACAGACAACAAAAATAACTGTAACCATATAACAGCTTCCTGCCTGGGGAACAGATCCCACAGAGCAGCCACGTGACAGGACTATTCCGGGATAGTACAGTAGACCCCTAACAGGCTCAGGGCACTAACCTAGCATTCACTCCTACATAAGATGAGGAGAGGAGAAGGTTATGGAAAAGTGTATATATCAATTTGTTAGTTCTTGCAGCTGAAAAATGAGCATTTCATGTATTTCTGCTCATTGAAAGGCTTTCAGTTTGATTGTTTATGTGCAGCTTTTCATTTCACCATATGGTGAGGTTCACTTTTAATTATGATAATATCGAAGTCTTTGTCGTGCATAGTCCATTTATATAATAACATTTTCTTGATGCAGCGCCCCTGACATATGACGCCCTTCATACCCAACACACACGCCACATTTCCTTCACAAGAGACACAGCTTATCAAATATAGCCTCTTTGGAGACCTTAAGGGGGTTTTTAGATTATTACACTGTGAAGCACATGTGGCGAAGGCGTCCAGCTAAACTACATCAAGTGCAAGAGTCTGCTTGTGTATTCAGTGCTCTGAGTTTTTCACACAGAGACAACGTGGAAGATTAGTCAGCAATTTTCCCAAAGAATAATTTAGTTTCCGGTAAAAAAATAAAAACGGTTATGGAGTATTCTTTGATTTTTCCACTTTGTCATCAATAGAATCAGAAAATAAATAAATAAATAAAAAAATTCCTAGTGAAATAGAGACGAAATAGACAATGACAGAAGATGTCACATGGTGGAAAAGGTTTGATGTTAAACTAAATATTGCTCACAGGCAACTTATTGATCTTAAATAATTAAACGTTTTCTGTGGATGCAAAACAAATGTGTGATTTGTCAGATTCATTTCACAGCATGGATCACCATAGTTAATATTCATGTTTAGGTAATGCATTGCAAAAGTACTAATATCCATTGAATCTATTTATATGAAAACTGTGGTAGTCTTCACAGATCTGGCCTTCAGATTAAAATGGGAAGATCACATCCCGTGTGAAAGTCCCATTGGACTGTGTAGTCAAGGTGGAGTCAACGAATCAAAATCGGATGAGTGACAGTGGTCTGGTCAGATGTGGGCCACAAACCCCCTTTATATCTGGTTGGAAAGTTGATCCCTGATCATAGTGTTTCCACAAAGAAACATGGTGGTAGCATCTTGTTGTAGAGATGTTTTTCTTTAGCTAGACAGTTCAGATGTCTAGCTAAATGGTCAGAATTCATGGAAAGATGGATGGAGCTGGAGACAGGAAAATTAAAAACAAAGAGCAAGGCAACAGAAAACTTGAGATTGAGGGGGAAACTTCACCACCAGCAGGACCACTACACCAAACATGAACAAATGAAAAGCCTTATCTACATTAAATTTGAAGAAGCTTGAGCTATTTTTTTTTTTATTGATGAGTTACAATTTTGAATCTCTACTTGTGCAAAACTATTTGAGATCTCTCCAAAATAACTGGCAACTTTGACCCCAATGAGGGGAATTTTTACAAAAGTTTTGAGCCAAATACATATACATACAAACATGTTATATTTATATTTTACATATATGTACAGTGCAACAGTTACAGAAACTGTGTAGAAGCATGCACAACACTGTAACCTGGCTGTTGCACAAACAAAAATTTGTTTCGTCAAACTCCAACACAATCCACATTGGAAACTGGCTGTAAGCCAATCCAGTGACAGAACCCTCTCATCAGTGCCACACTTCATCTGTCCTCAGAGGCCCATTGTCTGCTGGGTCTGGAGCAATTCAAGTTCTGATCTGAGTACAAACCAATATGTAATACATTAACTGAAGTACTGCATTTTAACAGCTTTTACATTGAGGACTTTCCCTGAATGAAGCTTCAGTACTGCAGAACGTGCAGCAAAAAAAGAGAGAGGCAGAATGTAAGAGAGCAAAGTGACTTAACAAATCTCATTTCATCTTCCTAACAACTTATCATCTGTCTGTGTTATCACCTCATTAGTGGTTGTGGTATCGGCTCCACTAAAAGAGAAATACACTGACTGACGCTATGCAGCCCCCCGACCCCTCTACAGGAGCTTTCAACTGGGGGATGGTCTGTTTGATCTCAACACTCATCTGCTTCATTTCTCTTCTCTTATGTGGTACTCAACAACCATCACTTTGATTTGTGGTCAGGCTTGAGAGAAGTGCATTAACCATGTAGAACACAGATGCAGGCATTTGCACAAACATATACATTAACAGGTATACCCTTTTGCAAGCCTCACAAGGAGTGAAATGAGGGCGCTAACTTGTCAGGAGCTTAATGACACTTCAGAAGGCGTTTGTTTGTTTAGGCTTCAGAAGTGTGCTGCTGAAGAAATTACCAACATGCTGTTCTGTTGTTACTGTGTTAAGTATTTCAACAAGGACATTTTCTTCTGCTGCCAGAATGACTCAGTGACTCAGTGTTCTCGCTCAGATAAACCAGCTAATTTGCTTTCTTTCCTCACAACCAAATGTCGTATGCTGTAATGATTGTAGACTAGAGCAAATTGTCTTCTCAAAACTTCAACTTTTGAATAGTAGAATAAAGGAAAGCAGGCTATTGTAAATCAAAACCAATGGAGGTGTTGTTGTTTTAAGGCTTAAAAATAACAGTTTTAACTTATTGTGTAAGTACAGCGCATATCCTGCAATGGAAACAAGAAACTCTTTGCAGGTTTTACAAAAATAATCACTGGTAATTATCAGATGTACTCATACCACACGGTGCCTTCAAGATAAAGTGGGTGTGAACGCATCTCTTGAACATTTCAGAACCGCTGTGCATTTGAGTAATGAACATTAAGTACTAATGATGACTCAATTCAGTCAGAATCCTTTGACTTAGAATGAAACCTTCTATTATTCAAGCTGTCTTGAAACAATTCAAATTGATAACTGTTGGGACTTATTTCTTAATGCGTGGAGTTTAAAAAATAAAAAACAGTACAGCAGAGGTTTGTCCTCTGACCTCATAGGAAGACAGTCCTGGGTTCAGTTATCAGCTGAGGTCTTAGGTATGAGTGTTAGATATCACTTCACCTGTGCACCTGTGCAGGTGAAGTGATATCCTTCCTTGAACATGGCAATCCTGTGCTTCCAACATGATTGTGTTTCCAAATTGCATACTGGATGCTCAAAAACAGTGGAAATGTGATGAATGCTTTACTTCCCTTGTCAAGTTTCAAGAGGAAGCTTGACAGTAAAGATTGGAAAGAAGACTAAATGGTGAGGGATTGGCAACACAGATGTGGCGCCAGCATTTCAATCTAACAAACTAAATGACTTCACCACATAATGCAGTGCTGTGGGGTTGTGGTCAGTCCACTGATATCTATGAGATCATTCTTCACTTTTCTCACATTAGATGCATTGATTTAAAGTCTGAAGTATGGAGTGAGAATATGCAACCACACATTTTTGTGTCCAAGACTTTATACTCTAATTCTCTAAAACTTCCTATCCATTTCAAGAGAAAGATATTTTCTTACCTTCAAACTGTGTCCTAATTGAAAAAAAAAGTCTGATTTGGTCTAAAGCAAGCAGACAGTGAGGAAACACATAGATAAATAGTTTTAGACAATGGGTAACCATGGTGTAATGAAAAAGACAAGAAGTGAAACTGAAAGCACGCTATTTTTCTGCTGGCGCACTAACTCTGTGCAGCTACATGTGAAATAGATTACTGTGCCATCCAGAGTCCTTCATGCTTCTTGGTTGCAATGCACCTTAATCTAAAAGAAGGTAAGTATCCATGTAGATTAGCTGGAGCATGGGTGATGTACCCTAAGAAACAATTGGCCTGTTTAAGGAGAGAAAAGTATTTTCTACAGGTCTAGACAAAGACAAAGAAAGAATGATTCTTCTTTCTGCAGTGTCTACAATTAAATGTGTCCATTTCTTTTGGCATTTCTTTAGAACAAAGATTATTGTTAAAGAGAAGCCAAGGAGTGGAGTGAGTGGGTTTTGATGATGCTTGGAGTTTGCAGGTTGTCTGTTTAAGAAAAGCCCTGAAGAGCTGGTTGATGGGGGTAAGAAAACACACACGACGAATAAAAAGCTGAAATAATCCCTGCAGAAACAGTATAGAGGACATGCCTAAGAAAGTAACTTCAGAAATAAACGCATACAGTAAGTCATACATAGGTGGTTAAATACAATATTTATCTTTTATGAGACATGTTTGCATTATATTTGCACCATTTAAGGATGGCCTGGATAAAAAAAAGTACTTTATAGAAGTAGGAATACTGATTTTAGGAGGTCTAAATGGACTTACTCAAATAAAACATAGCTATGCAAAACCAACGGGATGTCCCACGGACCACATACATGATGCAATTAAACAATAAAAACCAGTAAATGCTTCAGCTGCCTGTTCACTTTTTGTGCGTGAGAAATTGTGAAATAAAAAGTTTTAACTCGCTCGTTATCATTGCGTCTGCAAGAAAAACAGCAAGAGGAAGAAAGAGAGATAACGAGAGAAAGAGGAGAACACACACTGACAGATACACACAGAATGAAAGTGCTGTAGATAAGGCCCGGAGATTTCAGATACTGACTTTAGCAGTTCAGCCACAGTGACAGCTGAACACAGCTGTCAGACCCAGATGGCGAGGTGTTAATAACATTCAGTTTTGCAGCGCACAGTTTATTTTCTAATAATAAAACTGTTAGCGCTTGCTAATAGCGTAGCCACAGTCTGCCAAGCTTGCATTCCAGTACACCACTCCTCTGCCATTTATGTACCATATTGCAAAGCTGAATGGCTAAATAGCTGGTGTTCATGCAACAAGACACTGGTCAATGGTGTGCTATGTGTAATTACACAAATGAGAATTGACATATAGATGTCTCAGATATAACGAAAAACACCTTTGAATTTTAATTTTGAAAGTGTATAAATCGTACCATTTAGCATCAGCACTTGTACATAACCTAACACTGATAGAAGCAGCTTTGCTTAGAACTTTGACGGAGCAAAGGCAGTGTAATCAGTGCACAATTATATTTGAGACCAAGGGATTTTATGCTTGAATCCTTTCAATTCCAGAAAAAAAGGGATTGATTTTCTTCAACCTGTAATATGCAGCTGAAAGATCTCAGACCACCCAGTTGCATCCAATATGATTTGTCTAGTTTAATCACACAAAAGAATACTTTTGTATAACATTGGATTTCATGGATATCAGATAAGCCATTACTTTCCAAAAGCATTTTAGCTAATCCAAGTACCAGAGTGTGAGGACATGGGATCCCTGCTAATAATTTCCCTATAATTGGTAAAAATGCCTGACTCCCCGGCAGCTGATGGGCAGGCAACTGGGTCAAGTACTCCATCCATCAAAATTTTTATTTCATTTCTTTTAATAAGTGTCATTGTGAAGAGAAATGGAAGACAAGTATTTAGCTCACATGGGTTACCTTTGTATTACATTTTTCTCTTTCATTTTTTGTCAGTAGGTCATAAAAGGGTAATTGTGGGCAATTCTGGGTGACTGTTTTGTGTTGTCATAATCACCAAAACCTATACTACAATTTGGGAGATGAGAGGGTGAGACTGAGATATTTCTCTGCTCATATTATGCAGCTCTACCACCAGATACCAAGGAATCCTAAACAGTGGATATTTAAAAGGCCATAAGTTGAGTGAAATGATTTTTCAAATCAGTTAAATTCATTCAAGTCATTAAAATAAGAACAAAACAGGTGCAAA
Source organism: Poeciliopsis retropinna (assembly GCA_010277075.1). Classification (NCBI taxonomy): domain Eukaryota; kingdom Metazoa; phylum Chordata; class Actinopteri; order Cyprinodontiformes; family Poeciliidae; genus Poeciliopsis; species Poeciliopsis retropinna. Next base: position 13,263,677 of record VMRM01000006.1, on the reverse strand, counting down.
ATCTGTACAATATTTACGATAATGATGAAAAAGATAGTTGTCTATTTCTGGTGGGAAAGATAATTTATGAATGACTTTTGAGTGTGCAGTAGTTCTGTGCAAAACATCCAGACTCCCAGGGATAAAAACAAAAGGTGCGGTTCCACAAAAGCGCTGACTCATCACAGAGTGCCCTACAATAGAGAGCTACTGTGGTGTGGCAAAATATGTCACTGGCCCGAAAAGACCACTGTTTCCGTTTACAGACTTTTCTGTTTTTAGTAAGATCAGTTGTAAAGATAAGCTCCTTATCCACCAATATCTCTGTCACTCTGTTGTACAAAAACGCCCCTGCTTGTCTCTCATTTTCCTTTCAGTTTTAGAAATCTGTCAGCTTTAATGGTGACGACTGCTAAGGAGAAGCATGGTCTTGAATGACTTTTAATTTTTAAATATTATTTTCAGTATTTTCAATGCGTAGAAGAAATGCACCTGTATTGTTCTTGCGGTGCTGAGCACCGCCCCGTATCAGTGAGGTATGGTACTTTCTGCCTCAACCTACACATTTTCATTGTACAGCCGATCAGAAAGACTAAACATGTCACTCACAATCAGAAAATATATTAGACACAACACTGCACTGCCTCCCCACGTACTTCTTCCATACATTTCAAGAGGCATTGCAAGAATTCAGCTATTTCAACCATAGAGATAATAATACCAATAATATAATAATAATATATATATGAAGCAGAGAAGAACACAAATTGATTTTCTCACATCACGGTTTGGATCTGTTTTACTTCTCATGTCATGTACGTATCTTACTTGTCAGGATTACAGGTGACGCACTAGCTCACCTGCCTCCCCTGACCACACACCACTGACCCTACCTGCATATTTGGAGGGTAGGGTCAGTGGTGTGTGGTCATGGGACACATAATTTCTGATCTTTTAAAACTAAACTTTAACGTTATATCCTGCATATGTAGCACTATTTGAGACATACTACTGCACATCACCTTGAAAGTTTCACCCACGTAATAAGACATGGTCATGTCAGCACTTGAGCTGTGAAGATGTTATTCATGAGCAGGAACTGAGAAAATTGTTAGAGTTGATGGGAAGGTAGATGGAACTAAATTCAAGTCAAACCAGGAAGAAAACCCTTTAAAGGCTTCAATTTCAAACGCTCAATTTTCAGCCTGATAATTGCAACAAAAATATTAAGATTAAAGTTATGTGTTAGGCTGGCTCAGTCAAAGTCCAAAAGTAAATTTAGTTCCAGAATAATTAATTATTAATTGAATTATTGAATTAATTAATTTTATTTAATTAATCAATTCATGCCAATTCATGGATTCCATAGTTCATATAGGTGAGGATTTGTCTCAGACCCATAAATGGACCTGGGCTGGGGTCTCTTTTTCTAAGGATCCGTTACGGTGGGATGATGCGTTGGTGATGCAAATTAGTCATGTGTTCCTTACAAACCTTAATCTTTTTGGCCAAAACCAGTAACAAACACTTGTGATTCGCTAAACAAAGCCATTTATAATTAATGAGATAGAAGTTCAACCTGTAAAATGGATTAGATTTATTCTATAAACAAGCTAAATTCAAGAACAAAATCTACCATTTTAAAACGTCTAAACTCCTATTTTAAAAAATAGCTGGTTTCTGCTAAAATTGTATTTTAGCAAAAACATCAAAGTTTTTTTTATTTGGAAATGTATTATTTTTAGATTTTCTATAAATGTCAAAGAAATATAAGGCTACAAGAATGACATATAGCCCATCTTATTTGGGTAATTAAAAAACAGTCCACCATTTGAAGTGTATGTGAATGTTTGTGTGCATGTTTTTAAAAAGAACAGAAAGAAGATCGACATTTGTCTGCATCATATAGTGCACAGCTTCCTCACTGTGTTCGTGTTATTTATAAACTATTACTGCAAGAGCCGATTTCTAAGTGTCATTACAGCTTTTCTGTGCACAGGTAAGCTTTGTAGGTGCCAAAATTAATTGGACTTCATTCCAAGGAGATAATTTCCGAATGTTAGGCAGGCTGTAAAGGCACATTGCTGTGAGCATAATTACATTGGGAAGGCAGAGGCAGTCTGCAGAATTTATCTTTCGTCCTAAATAAGAGAGGTTCGTGCTCCCTCTTTTGAAGAGGCATTTATGTCTGTATGCTAACAGTCCCTAAATGAGCCAGCAGTCATGTCACTGCAATACAGCTTAATTTAAACCCATTCACTTTTTGCTTCTATATTACTTACTGTGCCAAAATATTTACACATTAGATCAACTATGAAGATGTTGTATTTAATTACACCAGTTTGGTGGACAGAAAAAAAAAAAAAAAAAAAAAAACTAAAGAAGCAAAACCAGCTACCCACATAAATTAACTCTCAATTAACTTGGTCTCCAGCTGCCTCATGCAGATGAGAGAAGAAACCTGTGTCTTGGGTAATTGAGCTCCTCCCTGCCAGAGTTATTATTATGCAGTGAAATTTGACTCAGAAACAGGTAGATTCTTCTCTTCCCTGTACAGCAAGGTTGGATCTGAACAACTTTAAAGACAAAATGAAAGGTTTGCCAAGGAAGTTTCTGAGAAGTTGCGAAAGAAATTGAACAGATTTATTGAAGTACATTAAGGGGATAAAGAACAGTTAAATTGTTAACATGCAGAAATCTGGTCTGCTTGCACGTCTGTTTGTATTCACACACTTATTTGTGAGTGCGTGCCAGCGTGTGTGCATGTGTGTGTGAGAGAGAGAGACAGAGATATAGAGAGAGACAGAAGGTTCTGGGGCTGCTGTGTGCTGTACCGGCTGGCAGGGTGGCTGTCAGAATGGCCCTGTTTCCTGTGTCAGCTCTAAAATAGGTCCAAACACAGCAGAGATGCACGACACACTCTGGCTATTTACAGCACTCACACAGTGTGTGTGCAGGATGCTGCCAAGTGTGTGGAACCAGACGTACTGTAGCTGCTCACAGTTGGGGAAAAAATGCATTCACCCTAAATAGCATACACAATGACAATGCAAAGGAATGTTGCAAGTGAAGCCATCTTCAAAATAAAAGATGGTGTATAGCCAGGATTCCTACTGAATGCTTTTCAGCGCAAAATAAGATGTGTGTGGGAACAATGTCCGACCTTGACCTCTCCATATGTAGGTGTTGCGAGAGCATCGTGTATGGAGGGGCACTGTGCCCTGCTTATGTCATTGTACCCACCTAGTGTTCCCTGGAATGTTGCCCTCTGTGTGTCTACAAAAAACCCAAAAAAACACAAACAAAAATGCACTTCCACCTTGCTCCAGGCATAAATCTTTCCAACTTGTACACACAAAGAAACAGATACACAAAGAAACAAATACACCTCAAAGAAACAAAGAAACGGATACATCTACATCATTATTGGTTATTATCTAACTTAGTCATCACATTCATTCTATTAGAGCAAAATTAAAGTTAGTCATAAGATTATTTATAAAGTAAAACTAGCCATGTGTTCCTACGTAAACTTTGTATTTGATACACATACAAATTACCATGTCTGCTTTCTTATTCTTTTTCATCTTGTATACTTGTGTTTTCTATCTTTTCTAACATTTTATGTGAGCCAGTTGTTCAGTAGGCCAGGTTGAAAATGAGTACGGTTTTACACGCCGTTAAGGTAGTCTGCAGTCATTCGTGTTTTTAAAAGGTTTCAAAGCAAGCCTGCATGATTTCTAAAGTTTATCATTTTCTCACAGATTATTTTTCTCCGGCCTAAAGAACGTTAGCATGTCTTTTTATCAAACGTCTGCCCACACAAGTATCATGAGTTTTATCTTCTGCTATTTTGGGGTTTGAAAACTCTAAAAATACATAGAACGTTAGGGTTCAGTTTCATTTTGCAGGACGCCCACACTTTCTCTGTGTGTGCTTCTCTCTTTCATCTAGTGTGGCTTTTTTAAGCAACATTTTCATGTACAGACTTTGGAAAACAAAAAGTGGATTTAAATCTTAGATTAGGAACAGAGACTGAAAAACATACAATAACTTATTTTACAGCATTCTCTTTATGAGTGTCAGATAATCACCCTTCGTATGTTGCAGCTGTCTTGATGTTCAGCTTAAAATGCAGAGTCTTTGACCTGTTTGTCAAACAGTTCCTTAATGTGTGAACATTTGTTTTTCTAAACAAAAAAGGTTTAATCTGTAGTGACCTGTTTGTAGGAAGTGTCAGTAAGAGCAGTTGTTGATGCAATCTCTTAGTCATTGCAGCCTCTGATGTGGAATGAACTGAGGAAGGAGTGGGAGGAGAACAGAATACTCTATTTTCTTGAACCTAAAAGATGGCTAAGACCTATTTTGATTAGTACAAGTCATTTTTAATTTTAAGTGAAACCAGCGAGGTTTGAATTTCATCATCTTGTTTCTTTTTTGTGCATTGCATGTATTTCTGCATCTCTTAACCTGTGGATAAGGGACATCGTAGACCTCTTCAGGAAATGGATATAAAGAAATCTCCAAGACACTGAACATCCCCTGGAGTTCAATTGAATCTATCATCAAGAAATAGAAAAAAGTTGGACCCATTTATAAGTCTACCTTGATCAGGCCAACTTCACAAACCGAGTGACAGTCCAAGAAGGAGACCAGTGTGAGAGGCCAGCAGGACACAGGAGTTTACAAGCTTCAGCAGCTGAGAGTTGAGAGAGTCTGCACACAACATCCATTGAACAGGTTCTTTACCATTCAAAGCTTTATGGAAGTTTGTTCCATAAAGACAACAAGAAAGTCACTGTTGACGTAAACGCATATCAAGGATCCTCTAGCATTTGACAAATGGAGACTTCATGACCGAGTGGAAGAAAGTACTTCGGGCTGATGAGACTAAATTAAATTTTTTGGTCTCATCAGACGTAAAACTCTGATCAACACTATAAATCATCACAAACACACCATCAGCCATCATGAAACATGGCAGTGGCAGAGTAATGCTAATGCTAAATTGCAATGCCTTCTCTGCCACAGACCAGGCTTGGAAAGATAGAAAGGAAAATCTATAAATCACTTTTTTTATTCAGAGAACTTTGTTTTTTTTGGGGTTTTTTTACCAGCAAGACAACAACCCGAAGCGTCCAGCTAAAGTTGCAAATAAATGGTTTGATAACAACGTGGTGAAACTTCAGGAGTTCCACCACGTTGTCAAAGCCCAGACTTCAATCCCATAGAGAATTTGTGGCAGGGCTTAAGAAGAGCTGTTCAGTGTTCACGTCTGATCCCCACCTAACCTGACAGAGTTTGAAAAGTTTTGAAAGCAAAAATGGAGTAAAATTGCAGTGCCGAGATGCCCAAGCTTGATTGAGATCCATACACACAGACTCTCTGCTGTGATTGCAGCCAAAGGTACACCTAGTAAATACTGACCTGAGGGGGTTGAATGTATGCAATTACTTATTTTATGTTAAATTTTAGCATATAATGGTCATCATTTTGTGGAAATCAGTTTTTACTTTGACATTTAAGTTTTTTAAATGTATGTAATTATTTTTTTTCTTCTTTATTGTTAAAACAGACACATTTGCTGATCTGATTTGTAAAAGCAATAAAAGGGTAAAAAACCCAAGCAGGTGAATACTTTTTCATAGGCACTGTATCTTACAGTGACCTTAGTGTCTGGAAAAAAAGCAGTGCCATTATGTTTTCTGGATCTGGCTTAAGACAAAGAAATAGTCAAAAAGCAAAACTAATATCTTTGGGGATACAACAAACACGGTGAGCCATGAATACCACACCAAGTGTAAGACCAAAAAGACTGTTTCTTCTTCTTTTTTAATTTTTATGGGAAAGAAGCTTGAGGTTTTGGCCTGTTAGTAATAAGATCCATCATGACATCTAGTAAGAATATCTACAAAAAAATGAAAAGAATCATAAAATGTTCACATGTTGCAAAACACCTCTACACTTTGTATCAAAACAGATATATAGAAAACACACAGATATCTCGAACATTTGAGGTATCTGGTTTGCTTTAAACCAACATAAGGTTAAAAAGAAACTTGTCTATCATAATGACAAGTAATCACAATATAGTTAATTTTATATGATACATCTTATACCATTCTTTAATTCATTGTTATGTTATCCGACCCCAACCACTCAACCATGCAAAATTTGAGTTTGTGTGTAAATGGCTCTCTTTAAGTAAAATCTTTTTCCAGGACCTTCAGTAAAATCCAAAATTTTCCATGTTTATTTTTTTAAATAAATAGTATTCATTAAAATTTAAGGCAATCTTATCTCTATATTTATTAATGTAGTTTGAAATATCTGGAAATGTTAAGAATTAGTCTTCAGTAGAGTTATGCATTCTGTATAGCTAAACTATCAATTTGATTTTGATAAGCAGTGAGCCAAGTTGGTCTCTGGTCGTAAAAACAATTTAACGCAGTTCGTACTTGCAACGGAGTGCATGATTTCAGTGTCAAATGTGCAAAAATGAACCGAGCTGCCAACAATACAATACAACACAAAATAAATTCTCTTGTATTTGATCTGCGTGTGCACGTATGTGTGCTTGCACTTATTCAATGTGCTCCATCCGACCCAGCGTGGGTCAGATGTTTCCAGTGTTGTGCTATGAAAGCATCCAGGCTGCGCTCATCTTCTGTCTAATTTTCCTGCTTTGGTGAGTGTAGAGAGGATGAGAAAAAAATCCATACTCTTTACATCCTCCTGTGACCGCTGCACTCGTGAGACGACAGCCGTGGGAATGGAGATGGATACAGGCGGCCTCCCTCCACTTCAACAGAAGGGTGGAGATAAACAGGGCAACAAGGATCACTAACATCTTTCTTCCTCAAGCACACACAGATGTAACAGCGCACACCCATACACACACACACACAAATACAGAAAACAGCAGAGATATCTCATTAAAGCAATAGTAGGTGAGTGTTGCAATAGCAGTGTGCCACTGGGAGAGAGGTCTATTAGGGATTCTATCAAGAGACGAGGGAAGGAAATGAGAGTCAGTGTGCTGCTTCGGTGTGCATCTAATTCTGGTGTGACACACGTGTTTGACGTATGTCTAATTTTGACCCAGGGGACCCTGCCTGAGAGCCAGTAGTTATAATTATTGACTATGTCGTTATGATAATGTCATGAGTGGAGAATTTCTAAAAGAGTTTGTACACTAAATATCTATTAACCAAAGCATTTTTGTGAGAAGGGTAAAAAAGGCACTGACAAAAGCTACGGTGCAAAAAGTGAGAAAGACAAGAGAGGTAGATTTTCTTAGAGTGCATACTCATGGCAGCTCATCCTAAATTAATCTTCCCTCCTCTCTTTTTTCTGGGGATTTTGGCGTAACACTCCCCTCCTGCTCCCTCACTCCCTAGGCTGTCACAACCCGTCACCACAAGTATTTTACTTTAGCTGCAGGATGGAGGAAGAGATTTGTCCCCTTCCATCATTCCCCTTTCACATTCCTGTCACTAATAGTAATTTTGGAATGCTGTATTTCACTGTATGTTACATTTTTTTTTCATATATATATATATATATATATATATATATATATATATATATATATATATATATATATATATATATATATATATATATATATATATATATATATATATGAAACTAGTGATTATTTATTTTATGACAAAACTATGATGGCAGTAAGTCAAACTTGAGCTCAGACACTGTCATTCCTTTGGCTGTGGCTCGAATTCAATGCTATGCATCTGCGTTATTATGGTTCGTCAGGGGTCATTAATGTAATCCAAGTAGACAGAAGTTTATACCCAGAGATGTGCACCATAGTATTCTCCCTCTATTTGTGTCTCTCTTTTTTTTCTCTTTGCATCTATATGCAGCCACTTCCGATAATGTCATCCTATACTGTTCTCCGCTCCTCGCAACCAGACACTATCAGCTGTGAACTCATCATTCTCCTTTAAAGACCAGGTCAAAGAGAGGAAGAAGGAGGAAAAAATAACTGGGGAGCTTTGAAAGCATTGAAGCTGCTATATGTGCTCAATAAATGAGCTGCACTGTCATGCGAGAAAGAAGATACAGTTTTCTGAAAACAGAGCCAACATACCAAGGCTCTGGAAAAGTGACTAGGAGAGGTCTGGTACACTGCAACATTGGAAAATGCATACAAACGTATATACACACATCTCAACTAAATTACACATTATCTTTCATGGGCATTAAATATTGGCACCATTTCAAGGCACCTTTTATAAATAATGTTGTTGCACCATGCCATCTGTTGAAAATATACTCTAACATTGTTTTTTTTTTTTTTTTTTTTTTATCTCTTTACTTTGTAGTTGGAGAGCATTTGGTTAAAAAAAAAAAAAAAAAAAAACAGATAGAACTTCTGATGCTATGGCCAGAGCTTCATTCTTTTTTGTGTAACTAGCTCTTTCATTGTACACCTAGAAAACCACTTTTTTTTTTTTGTTCTGTTTGTTTTGTTTTGTTTTTTTGTTTTTGTTTTTTTGTTATAAGCTTAAAACCTTAGTCAGAATTGCAATCAGATTTTGAATGAATTTGATTTCAATATCACACTGACAGCCTTATTTGATTGATTGCACTTTATATCAATAGATATAGCAGTGGTGACATTAAATCAAATTAAATGAAACTGGCAACTATGGGATAAACTAAACAAAGTCAAAAATATCTCTTGAAATATAAAATCAAGAGATGTTATATTTTAAACCTAGTTTGACAAATCTTTTTTGGTCAGTGGAAGTTCAGTTAAAGGAAATATTACTGTGTTCATGGCCATTACAAAACCATAACTTCAGTCCTATTGAAAACTTTTGGGCCGAGCCAAAAAGGTCTGTGTGGGCAAGAAAGCCTACAATGCCAAGACAGTTATACACCTTCTGTCTGAACTATGTGTGAGATGCTTATGTAAGAATATCCTAAACTTTTGCCCAAATAAGGTTATTTAAAAGACAATTCAATTAAATATAAGGGGAGTAGTGATTAATTTACAATACATAAAAACAGTAAGTGTGGCATGATTGGAAATTTCTGAAGTGAAATCAGTAAGGCAAAAGCCTGACCTTATGGATCATTGTAAGGTAACCTCAATTAGCCATGTAGAAGATGAAGAAGATGAAGACAAACATGATTTTTAGTTGTCGTTTCTGTCCGTCATCAAGACAAGAGGTGCAGTATCCGCATGAACAAAACATGCCACTTTGTCAGTGGCGAAGTGCAGCAGTGTACCATTTCTGAAATTCTAACACTTCAGGACCCGCTCTGTACACTGTCTACAGAAAACTCTGCTCTTTCAGGTCTCTGAGGCCATGTTCTCTCCGAGGGTGACACTCCAGCACACTCTGTAATTATAAAACTCAAAGAGCATTCCTCAGTCTGGTTAACCAGAACTATGAGGGAGAGGAACAAATATTTACTTCCCCCAGCCCCCTCATTTTGTTCCTCCTACTTTAACTTGCCCCCACCTCAATAATTTAACAGTAAGAGCAAGTCAGCCTTGTAAACACAATAGTTATGTCTGCGCTTACAGAGCCATGAAGCAGACATGCAGGCTCCACTACCCATACAGTTACAACTGCAGTAATACTGGCTCCCCTCTGTTCTCCTCTCCCTCTTTGCCTCACACTGCTACCATCAGCTCAGTTTGGATTTTTTTTTTTTTTTTTTAAGTTGGACATAAACGTTAGAAATTCTAAAGCATAAAATGGGCACAGCTTTAAGATTTAACTTATTTCAGATTTTGATAGCCAATAAATTATCAAACCCACAACAGATGCCCTGTGTAACTCATCGAGAATGGTAAAATGGAGCATCTGTGCTGAAGTGAAATATACTACTCCTGGGCTCCACATATTTAACTCATTAGATATAATTTGCACCAGCTCTACCCACACTAAATGTTCATTATTTCCACCTTACATGTAATTCTGGTTAGTAACAGTGATGAATTTAAAATCCCCCTTTTTTATGTACTTTGTTACAAATTTGCAGCGTTTTTCAGATTGAAGCCAATAAAAAGACCTGTTTGCACTGATGTCTAATGATGGGTTATTGGGAAGTAATGTATTTCTTGTGGCTCCTTTCAAACTGTGTCAGGCATTGTTCGTGCCGTGCAAAGTTATCCAACTTATTTCTGAGTTTGACATGCTTGTTGTATTGAGGTTACTGCAACAGACTCAAACAAAGCAGTTCAATTCTGAATAGTATGGCTGGTATTTGTAACTTCTGCCCCTGTTCTAAGTCTAGTGCAGCCTGTAACAAGTTTTATACAAGGATGTTATTTTTAACATCCATTTTCACATCAACTCTCACTAACTTCCCATCAGCCTTCCCTCACCATGATGCTGCCACTCCCATGTTTTCCTGTTAAAGTGGCCTTTTCAAGCTCAGGCAAAGTGTTAGTGTTTTCACTGCAGTAAGCATTTTAGATGATGGACAACACTTAAACTTAACTTAAATTCTCATGACTTTCTAAAAGTAGCTTTCTTCTTGCCACTCTTCCAAATTTACTATTTAGTTAACTTCAGAAGGCAGCTGCTCAGACTAGATTTGATAGTAAAATAGGTTAAACACACTTGCATGACACACTTTTCATTTATTTTTTTTGTAAAGAATTTTGAAAAAATATGTATTATTTTATTCCACTTCACAAATACTCACTATTTGTGTTGGTCTATCACATAGATTTTATTTTATTTATAGAAACAACAAAATGTGACCATTGTCCGATGGGTTACGAGCTGCACATTGTTTTGTGTATGGTATTTTTAGACAGAAATGCCCAACATTTTTATAAGCAGGAATTTACTCTGCATAATCTTTTAATATTGAATCTGTTTAATGTGGATTTTCAATTTTCTGGAGAAAATACAACAATTCTATAAATTTTAACATACTTTACAACCTTGAAATGTTTTGGATCAGAGTTGGTTATTGTTTAAAAAGGGATCTCTCACATCTGTATTGTTTCATTCATGTAGAACTACTTACACTTCCAGTAATTTATTTCACCCGAACAATTCACACATGAGTGAAATGTTCAAAACAATATGGACTCAGTTCAGTTTGATCTTCTTCCGCTGCAACACATGTCCCTCACAAAGAGACATTTAATGGTGGAAAAGCATTTTCACTGCTGGAAATGCATCTAAGCCGAACGCACAGAAGGCAGGACGTCATCCAAAAAGCCCACAAATAGTAGTTTTTGTATGCGAATAATAATTTGTCAAGTGTGAAAGTAAATCAAGATGCTGTTCGAAAGAATAGAGTACAACGTGTACAAAGCTCATGCAAACTCATGCAAGCATAAATACTTTCTAGAATATATTTTTTTGCTTTTTTCCCATTTTGGCACAATCACAAACTTCCATTAAATAATTGACAAGATGATTTTGGTTTTCATTCAGATTCCTTATTTGTTGGTTACCGTTATAAGATATGAAAGGCTGCTGAACATGTGTGTAATCAAATTATGTTGTCATTAGAGTCCCTGTCATGCAACAACCCACAAATGGCTGGACTGTACATAAAGTATGTGTACTGTTTATGATGTCCTATTACATACCTAAGTTATTCGTACCCCTGGTAGATTTTGATTAGTTATGATTAGGAAGAGAATTGAATTTGAGACCCTTTTTCACTTCCTAAACAAACTTCTGGATTGACTGGAAATATTTTGAATCTAAATCTCTCAGTGGTGTGAATAATTTGGGCTTCACCATATATAATGGCTATATAAACGGATAAAGAAAGTAAAATATTTAATATAACTGACAGATTAAACTGATTTTACAATGATGTCAATATTGTTTTGCTATGCTTTTGGACATGCTTTGAAAAAATTACCAGCCCAGTAAAACTGAATATATTGCCTATGGTGCAGTATAAGATGCCTAGAAAGAATAAGTTAGATGTTTTTTTGTTTGTTTGTTTTTTGTTTTTCTCTTTACTTTGTGTGAAATGTAATTAAATAGTAATTGCAGGGATAAAACTTACTCCCGTTTATCTTTTTTTTTTACAAATAAATTCTTAGAATGCTAAGTATGATTCAACACCTTTTGCAGTTCAACTGCATACATACATGAAATGAAGAATAAAAAGAAGCATTACAAGGATTTTCTCCTGGCAGCAAGAGAATCAAATAATTGTATTGTTCTCAAAGGCTGTTTGTGTCTATTGTTAACAAGCCAGAACAATGCATTAGGCTGGGGATGTAAGTAATGTGCACTTAGACTTGCTGTCCCATCCACACTCCATAGACAGAATTGTTTAATGTCCAGCAATAACATTGTTAAGCTGCTACTTCTCTTATTTCCCATATTTCTTCCTTTTGCCACTTTATGTTTAAATCTCTTAAATAGCCCAGTGTAGTGAACTATGAAGGATGCTCCTGTCAGCAACTTACTATGTACAATTTGGTTTCCATTCAGTTGTATGTTTTAAAGCAAGACACTAAAAATGTCCATAAGCATCTGATATTTTTCCATCTTTACTTTCAGTGTAGAAAATAGAAAAACATATTTGGATTCAAGAGTGATGCTGAACTCTATCAGTGCAAATGCAAACCCGGACTGCAATGAGCACCCAAGACCTGAGTAAATGACTGTGAGGGCTGCAGTATGGCAGAATGAAGTGTGTTCATTTCCTTATTTATTGACTCACTTGCTTTTCTCAGAGTGTTTGAAATTAATAACAGCCAGCAGAAATCAGACAGAGGAATGAAAATCAGCACTTTCCCCGCAGTGAAGCCATTCATCAAGCTAACGAGGGGGAGAATAAAGCAGGGGAGGAAAGCAGGGGAAAAGTGACGTTTGGAGAGGGAAAGGAGAGAAGGAGGGAAGCAGGTGCAGTGCGAGGTGGAGGGAGGGTTTGAGAAAGTGACGCTGGTATAAAAAGAACAAGAACAGAAGGATTATAAGCAATTGGGGGATAGCTAGAAATCCTAAGGAGGAGGAGAAGCTGGGCGTTTGTCATTGCAGCAATCTGAGTAAGATATGTTTCCTTTAAACTCAAAGACAAATACCAACAAATAGATGAATATCCTAAACAGTTTTAGGAAAATCAGTTTATTTACCAGTTATGAGTTGACGAAACCAGCTTTTGCCAAGGTCCATGGGCCATCCCCTAGCAATCAATCTATTAAAAATGCATGACATAGTAAAATTCCAATACCGTCACTTGTGATTATACAGAATAAGATAAAACCAAAACAAATCTTGGGTATTTCACTAAATGCCATTACTTTTTCCTCCTCATGCTGCAGGACAATAGATGGGCCTGCCCTAATCTACAGGAATTCACCTTGCCGTGGTTGTGGTTCCACGCTGCTCTTCCTCCTCTTTAGTCCACCAAAGACCCCACAGCATCTCACACCCCAGAATAGGGCTGACTAAGCACTTGCCACTGAGTCTTTCGTCACCAAGTGAGAAAGTAGCACCATGCTGAGATCACTGCCACAGGAAAATAATTAGCAAAGTGGAGCTCAGTCCAAACTGAGACTAAATCTAATTCCTCTCCTCTGTGACATTAAGCTGTAACTCTCTTTTTGCTTTCTCCTTTATTATTTTTTCTTCTTGCATTCACACTTAAAATTTGAATTCAAGTTTTATGTTTTGAAGTTCCTGGGATTAAGATCCCAGGAACTTAATCTTTTGAAATACTCATAAAGGTTACACATAGGACAGTTTAGTGTGATGCCTAAAAAAAATTAATGCATTTAAAGTTTTGAAGTCGTTTTAGAATTTGACTTGAATGAACCTGAGACTATACACTCTGTTGCCTCTGAATACAAAAACAGATTCATTTGACTGAACATGGATATCTGTATTTTTAACTTTAATCTTAGACCACAGTGTCTTTGGTCACCAAGGCTAAATATAGTCATCTCCTCCTGAGCAGGCTCCAGTTTCTCACTCCTTTCCAAGAGGCAGGTGGAGCAAAGAAGAAGAAAGAGGGGGTTGGAGGTGTAACACCCAGTCTTGAATAAATCATCCCTTGACTTTTGACCCATATGGAGGCAAGAGGGTGGTTTTTATACTTCTGCGCTGCCCCCTTACTCTGTATGGTCTTTGCATTCCCCTCCTCTATCTCGTTCATTTTCTCCTTCACATGACAGGTCAATCTGGATCGATTTCATCTGCCCTCAATGACTGAGACCAACATCCTGGCACCCAGAAATAGCGCATGCTGTAATAAAAGTGTCTTAGAGGAACCATAACTGTTAGCGTGCAGCCATGTGGTAAGCATTTTGGAAACATGCATGGGATTTCATTTACAACATGTATAGATTCACAACACTGACAGAAAAAAAACTTCTGAAGACACAAAATTCTCTTTTGATGAGATGAGATGCCTGGGTTTTATTGTTTCAGGAAATGTCAATCCAAATGTTATCACATGCACTGCTTTTTCACAAATGAACCAGTGCGTTCCTCATATTGTATGCCAATGTGATCACATGCTTGTACATTTTCTAACCCCAAAAATGTGTATGTATCTATATTTGTGTTCAGTTTTCTATTCCAAAGTCTCTTTCCTACAGTGCATGTGCACCTGGAGTTATATCTTTGTCAGCAAATTCTGGGTTTTTCAACTCCCTGCTGGGCTCTGAAGTCTAAAGTCCCTTTGCTTGGCGTGGCAACCCCCCTTGGTGAGTCTGCCTTTATAACACACACTAAACCAGTGGCAGGTGAAAGAGGTTGACAGCTTCACACCACTGTATACCTGTATATTTCTCCAGTCCTAACTTTTGTTCTTGAGCTGGAGGAATGGAGCTATGGTGACACTGATGGGGTCTCAGTTTTCTAGGATGGAGTCAGGATGCTCTTTCCCAAGGCAAGGACACCTGGATCTCCATGTACATTTCTCACTCTGTCCTCCTGGAGCTATGTGGTCAGATTGTACATCAACCATTCAGCCCACCTCCACCCAACCTTGCTTCCTATCTGCATGGATCTCAATAAAACAAAGAGATGGCTATTCCCCGATGTATCCGCTTTGGAGAAGGTCTCTGCCAACTAGACAGACGAAACCATACTGTTTTTGTTCTGTCTTGGCTCAGATGAAAGGTTGTCAAAGCGCTGCATCAGAGCAGTGCAGCAGCATGGCTGGGAAAGTGAGATTTATGGGGCGGACTAAGATAGACACACTCATGGTTTTCCACTTTCATTCGTTTAACATCCGTTCTCTTGGCATTGTTTATATTCAACACCCCTTAGCAGTGACCAGAGGGCACCTAATTCACATTGATGACTTCGAGGTTGGGGGGAATCGCAGCACTTAAAACATTTAATCTAAAGAAGATTTGTCCTTGTCATCCTGGAGGGTTTTGTCCTGCCCCCCCTTCGGAAGTAAAGCGAATCTGGAGTAAGGCCAGCCACTAATCCCACACCCCACGTGGACACAATCACGTAAATAATGTTCAGTACAAATACTCGCACATGGACACTCGTCTCCACAGTCTCCCTTCCTGTCATGACTCAGGCATTGTTAACTCATTACATAAAGTTAATAGAAATATAAATCTCACTTGGGTAATTTTAGAGGTACACTTAGAAGCAGTACTCTATATTTACACTTAACTGATTGGAGAGCAATTTTGAACAAGGTACGTTTTTTCACATTGGGCATGGAGAATTTACTCCTACTGTAAATAAAAGTTGTACCACCATAGATTTTGTGAAGCAATTTATAATTAAGACGACAAAAAATCCAACACACTTATTTCAAGGTCTAGCAACACTATAGTCACCAAAGGCTTTTTTTTTTTTCATTTAAGACAAAATGATGACAATTGAGGTTGAGAAGTCTGCCATTTTTTTGAAAGTTGTGAGAGTAATATTTTACATGTGTAGTTATTTTTCTTACAAAAATCTGTAAGGAAAAAAAGGAGTTGTACGTCATGGTAGATTCTATGAAATACAACATCATTTAATCTTTTTATGTTCTTTCTAAACCTTGAAACTGTGGTTAAATTTTAAATTGATTCAACGATTCCCCTTTGTCGTATATTTTCTTCACAAATACGCTGCTAACTGACATCACATATTGTTAGTCATTCTTGCATTTCAGTCGCTCCCTTTCTCAAGAACTTTCCAACAAGTAGATAGAATGAAACTCCAACCGATGACCTTATACACCAAGCCCCACCCCTGCATATAATTAACATTTTTATGAAATTTTGTTTATTCACAAAAGCCTATTTTGTGCTCTCATATTTAGCAATTAAAGAATAATATTATATTGAATGTATGACGTTATTAAAAAGTGTCCATAACAGTGAGAATGACTTGAAGAGAAGAAACAATCTTGCAGAATGTAATTTTTAAATTTTTGTTGAATGAGAAAAAATTCATTTTTGAAATTTGAATTCTGAAAACAAATGGTATATAGGTAAGAGGTAAAAGATCCTTTCTAAGTTATGAATAAGTTATTATTACTGATTATAACAGTGTTATTTTAACTCCAGATCAAACCATTTGTGGGGGAGATTGTAATGACCAATAATCAGCAGAAAGGGAAGTGGAAAGGCTAAAGAAAATGCTCAAAATGGAGTGTACAATAATATCTCACATCTGTCTACTAGCTACACACCTCAATCTAGATTTTTATTTCTGTTCATGTGCTAAAGGATTCAAGGTGATGTGCCAGTTTAAGCTTTTAGCTCTGAGATCAGCTGGTGGACCCAGTCCATAACACAACACAAAAATAGTTGCAGCAACTCTAAAGCAACGTCTCAGCTAAAACTCCTCTTGTGTCAACACAGATTCAAACTTTCCCTCAACATTGTTACCTTTATTTCAGGTAACAATGAGAAAAAAAACAGGCGCTGTCAAAAGCTTTAGTCTGGAATTCTCTCTAGCCTCTACACTATTCACCACTTTTCTTAGATGTACTCCACCTAAATTACATCAAGAATTTACATTCAATCAGTCTGAACACAGATCCAATTTATTATTCTATTTTCTTTATAAATATCAGTAAGCATCAGTCTTTATAACCATCAGTGAGTGTGTGAAACAGTCTGTCCATGATCACATTATGCATTTAGTCACTGAAGAAATAAGTACAAACACAAAAATGTTTAAGCATGTAGTGCATTTAGGCCATTTGATTTGAAACAAAGCATAACATCAATGAAGTCTCTGTGCATTCATATTGAAAGTTTCCGTAAAATCAAGTGTTACACTTGATATGGTCAAGATTCTAACAAGAAAAATGAGATTTCTCAAATGGAATATGGCAGACATGTGTATAAATGGATGTGACAGCTTCAGAAGTTAAATTAGTCACACGCATAATACTGTTTAACCACCTAGTTTGTTGATTTGTTCCCACATTGTTTAAATCCATGCAAAAGAAAAAAAAAAAAGATAATAAATGAATAATTACTGACTTGCGTTGCTAATTATAGCAACACAAGTCATTGAGTACCACTCTTCCTACTCGTTTTCTCACTGGTAACTGAAACAAAATTATGTCTTAAATGCAATGCATCAAGGTCTTTTTTTCTTTGCTTAAATTTTAATATTTATTTATAATTTACATAACTGAAGTAATAAATTATGACATTCATAATTCATCAACAATCTAAATGTAGCTGTTTAAATTTTGATATGTCTGAAATAAGATCTGGTGGAAAGCGTGAAAGGAATGATAGTGGTTGACAAAGTTAAAAATTTTAATATGAAACTAACACACAAATTGTGTTCTTCACTAAACTGTAGTTCAGAATAGATACAAGCCTTGAATTTAGAAGATCACTGCACTTCCAGTGAAAACTCATGCCTAAGCTAACATCCTGTCATGCTTTTGTCTCATGGCTAAGTGAAATCATTAAAGGAACAATAGGGGTTAGCTACACACAGTCTCTTTCTCACAGCATTGATTTCAGCCCCAGAAGCCCATTCTTCACTCTTCCCCTCTCTTGTTGTCCGAGACAAAAGAGAAAATCTTAATATTTAATTTACATTTGAATGGTGACTATAATCTGCTGGCTACACTCTTCATCAAGCATGGCAGAAATTTTACAACCGTGTTGTCTGTGAATGTGTTGGACATTTTTGTGAACTCAAAAGGATACTTGATTGTACGTTGTTATTTTCTGTGAAACACATCTGAGAAGGATTTTGCCAAAATCCAAAAGGTTTTCCATTGAGAATTTACTTTAAAGCACCATTACACTTCAAAAGAAATTCCATCTTTTTATTAAGTGAAATAAAAATGCATAAACAATTTACCTGTAAAGTAATACATGAAAAATATCAAAATGTTTTAAAAGTAGTTTTTAGATTTATAGTATTTCAAGTCGTGTTTTTAAACATTTGCGCTAAAACGGGACTAAAAGGAAAATAAAAGAATGCAAAGGAGGGCGATTTACCTCAAAGAACCCAGGGCAAAGAAGACGGGGCGTGAAATCACAGATGGAGGAATTTTCTTGACGACCTAAAGAAGCAGATAAGATTGAACACAACATATCAGCATGGATACATTAATTTAAATACAAACACACATTGTGTCACCTTCAGAGCCGACTTCAGTCTCTTCCTTCTCCCATCCTGCTCAGTGAACATGCCGACCCACACAAACAATCACAAAGGAACAAGTCGAGCCATTATGACTGAGATTCACTCTCTACATGTCTGTCTGCTGGAAAACAGTGCATGTATCATAGATGGCATGGGGAAATGTAAAAATTTGCATGCAAATAGATTCTACAGGCGTAGCTCATGCATCAAAACACTGAAAGCAAAAAAAAGCAAAAATACATGTGCAGTGCTTCATCAGAGAAAGGGTAAAAAGGTTTTATTTAATTCTGCTTATTTTGAGAAATTACATGTGATTGTTCTAAACAGCTAGTGCTTTTTCTATGCAGGGGATTCAATTCAATTTTTTTCCTAATTACTTGAGACTCAAGCTCCACCTTCACAGAGATAAGCAGGTTGTGTAAAGTGGAATGAAACCCAGTTATTTATAACCTCAATAAATGTTGCTACAGATGTGGAAACATGAGTGTAACTTTCTGGTTGTGTGCACTTATGCCAAACAGGGTCCCTTTTAAAATGCCCTGAAAAGTGACAGCTGTGGAAATATTTTGCCAATACACTACAGTGAAGGAAATTTTAAGTGAATAGACTTTCAAATAAATGGTGCATAATTCATTTCTACAAAAGTAGAACCTGCAGAGAAGCAACAGAAATGCTCCACTATCACAGTGAAACATAAGAATGTGATGTGAAATTCACAAATTAAGGGGTTAAAAGTACTTTTAAAAAGGAATGCTCACTTTGCGTAACATTTCTTAACTTCTAAATTCACGTGCAAACATTTGTGTGAATATTGAAAATGTCTCATTTGGAATACTGTTTATTTTTTAGCTACATCTGACATAGATAAATGTATTCATGTTTCATAAATTAGATTATGAACTATGATGAGGCTCATTTGTCCGATTAAAAGTAGATAATAAACAGACTTTTAATCAATTATTGGTCTTCTGACTTCTAATGTAAAATGCCATGTTTATCTTACCTGTAAGTTATCAAAGTTATCAAAATTTAAAACATCGGTGTGTGTGTGTGTGTAATTATTCAATATAAAGTATTTATCTTAATGCCTTGAATTAGTAAAATGTTCAAATCTGTCAACAATATTGTAATAAATACTGTTATCTATCTATCTATCTATCTATCTATAAATACTATTTTAAAATCATAGTTTTTCTGTCAGTGTTATTTTGTCAGCTATGGTGTCGCTACGGTTGAAAGATAATCTTGCATTTGTTTGGGTCTATTTACAGACATATAAAATTATCCCTTCAAGTGGCTATACCACCTCATTACCAACATAACCGGCAGCAAGTCTTTCAAGGACAATTCTCTAATGACACCACGCATTTCCTCCTAATATCTATTTGAGGCGGGCTTTCTGCCACAAAGGAAGAAGGTGTACAAAGGGCACAGTCAACTCTGATGATCAGTCACGGATGTTAACTGATGCCTGAAATTCATTGAATGACAGAAAGTTTTTTAATTAATTTTGTCTTTATGGCTGTTCAAACACAGAGTAGGCCAGTAACTGCTGTCTTGTTGGATTGTCTGATGTCACTGGTAACCATGTGAACATCTACTGGAATCTTTTTTTGTGGTATGCTTTTTTCACATGAACAAGATGCAAGAAAAAAAAACACTTCTTTATTGTTATTACTGAGAACATTACTATAAGTTGCACAACTGCAGTTGCTCTGATGTTTTTTGGTAGCTTTATTGTACTGCATTTCATGGTTGTCTTGATTAAATCCCATTAAAGTGTGAAACAAGACAGACAAAAGTTCAAGTCACTAAGTGTGGGTTACCGCCAATTTGGGAGGAGGGAAAATGAGTTTGCTTTCTTCAGTTTTACCCTGAAAAGACGTGGCGGGGGCCTCATTTATAGAGGATTGTGTCGGATCCATACTAAAAATCTACATACACCCAAAAGGTGGAAATGATTAGCTTAAAGTTATCTTCAATGTTCTTCCTGTATTTGACAGTGACACTGTTTCTGTTGAGAAAAAGCAAGGAAGCGAGGATAGAGCTAGCCTTCTGCTTTTACCACACTGAGTAAAAGTTGGACAGAATACTGCATTTGAACACCTTTTATTTGTCTTAATGCCACCATCCTCATGGAGGAGATTATCCATGTAATACTAGTTTTACTCTCACAAATAAGCTATATAAAATATAGTTTATTCTTAGAAAATGCTTAAAAAGGCTAATTTTTAATTTTTTTAATTTATTTATTTTTTTACTGTCTGGGAAATGTATAGCAATTTGACAGGAGTGTCTGAATTTTCTGTCTTCCATGTTAGATGTGTATGCATATTTCACTCAGTGGGGTCTGCGCAAAGGAAATGAGCATGAGGTCCCCAGGGTTAGGATTACTCTAATGACTTTGAGAGCAGCCTTGTGCGCTGTAACTTCTGACCTCTGTTCATCCTTTTGTCCAAAAGAGAGACAGCTACATGCATGCAGAGAAACACTTTAATAAGTTTACACACACATCCACGTTGCACTTGTCTGCACAAGCACCAATCAACATCTCACACAGAATTACCGTACTTATGAAAGATGAGCAGCAATGCAAAGATTTGTTTGATTCCTTTCAGTGCAATCTAAACACTGCAATATTTCACATCTAGAACCAGCTTTGAAGTTTCATTCTGTCATCAGTGAACGTTGCGCTGCATCTTTTAGTGTTAGCCCACAAAGCACCAAAGTTTCACATGGGCACAACTCTGGAGTATCGATCAGTTTATTGCAAATGTAACCACAGTGCACCGGTACCAAAGTCAAAAAGGCAACGTGTTTTTGACAAGTAGTTTTGTCTTGACTCAGATATTGGGTAGCTTTCACATTGTGGCCCTTTAGTTTGACTGCATTTACTGAATCTATTCCAATGAGGAAAGGGTTAAAAGTAGATTTTAAAAAAATCTACAATGAAGAATTAACTTTAAAGCATTTCCTTTTATTTTTTACATACCACTCAAGGGACTTAAAAAGCCCTGCCACAAAAATGCATGGCATTCAGAGGAGTGAAGCCAAACATCTGGCCAAAAAGGATTTTGTCTCTGAAATGTCAAACACAGATGTAAAATAGAAAAGAGTAAAAAAAAAAAAAACAAAGAGTTAATCTCCTTGAAGTGATTTAGTTCGGTGTTGTGGTTAATATGAAACATCAAAATACAGCAGCACTACTGCTTAGATCAAATAGATGTAATTAGATAAATTGAGGAAGAAGGAGAGCAGCTTGGTTGTAAATTGCATGGTGTGTGCATGCTAAGACCCAAAACGGGTACAGCTGCACGGAGCTGCACTCACGATTTATCATCTCTACATCGCAGGAGCCATTGGCCCACACCACTATTAATCATCAGCAAAATCATTTAATTCAGCCCAAGACCGACTATTGTCTCAGCCTCTCCGCTCACTCGGGGCAAATCAGCCACCACAGCAGCAGCACACACGTCTCAAATGGGATACAAGTGGTGGGTTAAAAATGCCTTTTTCCTCCCCTCTCTGTTTTTTGGGGAGGTGTGTAAGTGCATCATCATCTGCAGGTGGTGTAGTTTGGCTTTTATCTCTTTGTGTCTGTGTAATTTTAGTAATAAATGTATACCTGTAAAATCTACAGTCTGAACAAAATTAGACAATTAAGTGCTTTATTAACACTGAGAGTGTGGTTCACTTTTTATGAATCTGTCCTCTGAAGCCCTGAGTGTTTCTTCAAAATGTATTTTGGCGCATCGGTTTTCCTGTTTCAAAAAAAACAGATTGTTCTGGGACGGTGAAACAAGATGCCCAAGCGGCTACTCCTCATACCAGAACTTACAAAAGCACTTTTCATCTTGTGTTTCAGAAGACAAGCATTTTCAGTTAACACCATGGTGCAGTAACACAGCTATGTTGAAAGAGGTCAACCAAAGATGTGTAAACAGCAGCAAAAAAAAAAAAAAAGGCAAAAGATTTAGTTGAGAAGTGCAGAAGTTTTTCCTGCTCACCACAGCAGTTGACTTATACTGATACCTCCTCGTGCGCCCCCTCACATGCCTGTCACAGCTGTGCCCTCATTGCAACCCGTCGACCTGAGCACATCCGCATGAGGCCAACAATCAGACCCACTGACTAACAGAGCAAGGCTGAGCGAAACTGGGTAGGCCGAACGATGACACGTCGATGACAAATGCTCTGAAGCAAGGATACCACACAGAGGCGAACAGGACAATGAGAATCTGAGACATGCAAAACCACTAGAAACTTGCATGTAAAAATGCAATTAAAACTCTCATTCAGGGAAATACACCCACGTTTGAATCCATACCTATATAAACACATGCTGGCACATGCTTTACACACAGGAACACTGAAGAACACGCATGCACAAAAATAATTAGAAAGCCTGTAAACACACTCTCGCACGCGCACCCACTCATCACAGTTTTCAATAAAATTAATAGAAACTGTCAACTAAATTAACCTCATAATCAGTTTTAGATAGAGATGGTGGGGAATGGTTTCATATAGAACATGTATAAAATCAGAATATGAAACTCAAATGGGAAGAAAGCTGTGTTGTGCAGTGGGAAGATTTATTTTTTGTTCAAATTTGAAGGTTGAAGGTAGCTCACATATGATTTATGTGATTTAAAAAAAAGACATTAAACTTGTCTTAGGTAAAAAAATAAATAAATAACTATAATCAACTGGGATAATCCAGATTAGAGTATCTCACATGCATTACAATGTATGACCTCTATCAATCTAAAATAATGTCCAAAATCTGATTTTACAAATTTAAGCTCATAGCTTCAAAATGATTTGGGAATTTCTCCCCACTGTTTTGGCATGACCCATCATTTAATCATTAGTGGGATAAAAATATATTAAATAGTTAAGGGGGAAAAAAGCTGAAAGTAAAGAGTCAATGTGGCACATCAGCTTGTTTGTATTTCCCTAATGAATGCTTCAGTCATGAAGACAAAAACGTCTCTAGACAAATCAAAAGAGAAAAAGATGAGAAACTTAATGAAGACAGTTACATACATTTATTGCATATCTTTTAATTGTATGAAATGGAAAAAAACGAGCACATATGAACATCACATAAGGTTAGTGAGTGGTATAATTTTGCACAGCAAAATATATATTTATATATATTTATATATATATACTATGTATTAGAAAAAAAGAATAATTAACATATTTCTAAGATTCATTAGCGAATGGTGCTTTCGTTTTTGTACATGCAGGGTAACAATCCCTGAAGATCCAACAATGTCCAGACATCATCGATTAGAATAATAATAATTATAATAATTAGTTATTGCTTTGCAAATATTGACTTAGTTTAAAGACAAACAACATTCTCTTCCGACCTGATCATTACACATTAAAGCGTTACGATTAAGTCGTAACAGGGTGTCAATCTTATCTTTATGAGAGGTGTCCAGAATAACTTTTTTTATTATTATTTCCCTGATTCCCACACAGCGATAGGCGAAATTCTTTTTTTAGTGCAGTTCAGTACGTCAGTTTGAAAGAGACACATTTCTCGAAAAGTATATTGCAAGTCACTTCGCCTTCAACAATGACAATTTAACATTATTTTCTTTTCTTTTTCAAATTGTGTTCTTATGCACTTTTATTATTTTAAATATTACTTTAAAATAATATATATATATATAATAATTAAATGTGTGAGTGAAATCAGAGCGCACACTTCAGTTTATTAATGCAGGCTGCAAAAGCACTGTTTCTGAACAGGACGATGTTCCTCACTTTATAAATTGGAGCCAAGCCAATTTTTTCTTAACGATTTTTTTTCTTTTCCTTTTTTTTTTTTCAAAACAACCTCTCCTTGCTTTGGCAATCTGTGTTTCAACCTGTTGTTGTTTGCAACTTGCATCACAAAACTTTAGAATTAAATTATGTATTGAAAATTATTCAAATGTTGACATATGCACAATGGTATATATTTAAATAACAAAGTCTTATAGCAACAGACTAGACTTCCAGAGACTGGACTGGCGATTTTCTTATAAATGTGAAGTCTTTTTTTTTTTTTTTTTTTTTTTTTTTTTTTTGCGTCCTCTCGCTGCAGGATCTCCGCCGACAAAAGTTCCATCAGGTAATGCTCTGCGCACTTTCTGCAGCCTACAATGACAGTCGATGGTGGAGCACTTCAACACAGCTGAAATGCTCTTGTATACGTTTGAAGGGGAGGCGTGGACGGTGGGGTGGGGAGGGGGAGTCCTGTCACTTTTTTGTGTTCGTCCCAAAAAAGTGAGGAGGCCAAGATGGGAGTTATGAATGACATGCTGGAGTCATCCGACCAAATATAAAAAAGGGATAAAATGGAACATCTTCAAGCACAAAAAATAAAGAAAAGAAAACCATACATGTCCAGCATGCAGGGCAGTTTCAATAGCAAATTTCTTTAAAACGATGGATAGTTTGTGATGAAAGTACAGTCATTTTCTTTGCTCAACACAATGAGAAACAAACGCATGAGATGAGGTGGCGTCAAATGGCAGGCTTGCGATCCTCCAAGTTTGGTAAATAAAAAATGTTTAAAAAAATAAAAAAATTAAAAAAACCAGCCCGTTTGCAGCTTTGAAGGGACTGTACATTGAATTAAAAGTAAAAAAAAAAAAAAAGGAACACTGATAAACTTCATAGGAGTATGCTTAATGCATGCATGCACACTTTATGAACAGCGGGACGTTGAGTCAACTTTCAAGAAAAAAAAAAAAAGAAAAAGAGCACTGCAAACCTTATGAACAGCGGTGAAAAAAGAGCCTGACAGACATCGTATGCGCTATATACAGCTAACAATAAAAACAAAAACAAACAAAAAAACAATTGATGAAAGTTTTCTCATAATGCCTGTCCAAAATAATAATAATAATAAAAAAAAACCCTCCACATATAAACAGTCACAGACTTGAGGGGATTGCTTCTTTAAAACAAACAAAACAACAAGAACAAAAAAAGTATAAAATCATTTAAAAAAAGACAAATTAGTTCTTTGTCTATTTGGCTTTGCGCAAAAAAAAAAAAAAAAAAAAAGATAAAAAAAAGCTTCATAACCAAAACTTTTCGGAGGGGTGATTTTTTTTTTTTTTTCTTTTTTCGCGATAAGTTTGAGACTCACATGAAAAACTCCGGGGATGAAGGGTTGTTGTCACTGCTGGATCCATTTTCTCTGAAGCCGTTGCTGATGAGCTTCTCATACTTTTCCTTGTACGCGTCCCTCTCCCGGACCAGCCTGGAGATTTCTTGCTTTAGGTGCTCGACCTGCTGCATGAGTTGCGTTTTCTCCCCCTCCAGGACGTGCCGCTGCTGAACCCGCTTGAACCGGCATGACTGAGCGTAGCCTCTGTTCTTTAGGGTCCTCCTCTTCTGCTTCAGTCGGATCACCTCTTCCTTGCTGACCCCCCGCAGCTGCCGGTTGAGCTCCCGCACCGACATGGTCACCAGCTGCTCGTCTGAGAACCGATCCTCCAGGCGCATGTGAGGGTGATTCGTCCCAGAAGTGCCGTTGGACTGGACGCCGGGTGCCTGGTGGTGACTGCCGTTGTGGTGGTGATGGTGGTGGTGGTGGTGTTGCGCCCCGTTCTGGGCAGCTGCCGCAGCGATCACAGCTGACACCACGGCCGCGGCGGAGCCCATCTCTTCCCCGGCCATGGAGCCGCCTGTCCCGGCCGCGCCAGTAAACTGCTGGCCCCTGGCGTAGCCATCGAAGGACTGGAGCTGGTGACTGCTGTTGATGAGCGCCTCGACTGCGTCTTCGGGGCTGAAGCCCAGCGCCTCTGGATTCAACTGCTGTTGATAACCGGACATCCAGTAGAAATCCTCTATGTGTGTCTTCTGCTCGCTCCCCGAGCCCGGACTGGGCGCCGAGAAGCTTGGGGAAGGGGGAACCGAGCTGCAAGGCGTGCTCATCGGGGTGGAAGACAAGGATCCCCCGGCGATAAGGCGACTGCACTGGCTGATGTTGCGATCGGGCTCCACCGGCTCCTTTTTCACTTCAAACTTCATCAGATCGAAGTCATTAACATATTCCATGGCCAAGGGACTGGTGGGCAGGTCGGAGTTGCTCATTGCCAGCTCTGATGCCATCCTCTTGCTGCTGCTGCTGCTGACAGTCCTCCAAGCGGGGTGAAGAGCAGCTGTCAAACTGGGCTGGTTGGGAAAGACGTGAGCCAGTTTGATTTTTTAAGCGTTTGTCTTGAAACTAGAAAAAACGAGGTTTTGCAGCGTCCTTTCTGCGCAGCCACGGAGTTGCAGGCGTGCGAGAGGAGTTTTTCTTTGCAGAGTCTATTGCACAGACGCAGCAGTGCCGCGCGCACGAGTAGCGGAGTCCTCTTTCAGCATGTGAAACACGGTGGTTTTGTGTTTCAAACATTTAACACTTAACGCCTTCTTCAGGAACACATTACGCGAGCGGAGAGAGGTGTAAGAGGGGGAAACAAACCGAGAGTCGGTCTCGCACGTTTTGATGCCGCTGAGTACCTAGTGGGACGATTTTTTACTGGGATCACACAGCAGATGAGTTTAAGAGCATTGTAGCCGCCCTGACGTAAGGCTGGAAACGGGAAATTGACTCGGACGAAGAGCCAATAGGGTCGCACACTCGCAGAGCTAATTAACATATCAGAAGCGCTCAGGAAAAAAAAAGCAAGAAAAAAAAAACTTTTCTCAACTGACAGAGGCCACCAGCTGTCTGTCAGCCGCGACTGACTCTCTTTGGCTCTGGCGATTGAACTTTGTTCAAACACTTAATAACTCAGTGTTTTAGTTATTAAATGAAGTGTTTGCCATGCATGTATGACATACGGCCCACTGTCCCATTTAAAACAAAAAAAAAGTTTTACATGCTGAAATTCAAAGGAAACGTATAGATAGATAGATAGATAGATAGATAGATAGATAGATAGATAGATAGATAGATAGATAGATAGATAGATAGATAGATAGATAGATAGATAGATAGATAGATAGATAGATAGATAGATAGATAGATAGATAGATAGATAGATAGATTTTTTTCCCTGCTTCCCTGCCTGTTTCACTAAAATAGAAATGCACTTTTCTATTTTAGTGTATCGTTTCTGCATATATATTGCGTCATTTTTAAGAATTATTTAACTTTTGGTTTGTTTCTCAATTACATTTATATATTGTACCACACATTAACCGTCAACGGACCTCAAAATGGAAAACAAAAAAATGGAAGCATTTTTTTTTTTTTTTTTTTTGTCTGAGCGCTAATTCTGAATGTGTCATGTAAATAATATGACCAATGAATTCGGACGTTTGTCTCGTCTCCGCTATCAACACAATTGCAAAACTCAACACTGCCACCTTTTGGTCATCTAAGCATTCATCTCAGGCAGTTCTATGCACAAGTTGCAAAGGAGAAAGAAAGTGATTAGGAAGAACATGATACATGTGTTCTTAGAAATAATTAGAAGCACACGCGTACACACACACACATATATATATAATATACATTTTTATGTATATTTTTAGAAGATACAGTGACATTCTCGTGTTAACTGAAGATGTGTCCTGCTAGAACTTTTTATGTCCAAGAAGTCATGTCCAAAGAAATGAATGCTAGTGACCCTGGTGTTCGGTTCAAACTGTTATGATGTGCAACTGTAATAAAAATCACTTTATCTTAGTTCTAGCCAAGGTGTTGCTTTAGGTGTCATAAAAAGATCTCCAGCACACTGAACTTTATCTCAGTTCAGAGGTCTACAACTTCTAATTGACTTGAGTACAACAGGGTCATGAGACAGTATGGAATTTTTTTTTCTTTTTCTGCAGAGCATATCTCTGTGTGCCCTAACTCTTCATACTGTCATGCATAGATTCAGGGAGAAACACTTTAAAGTATTCCTTCATATATATATATATTTTTTTTACATTGGACAGAATTTGATCCACAGAGATAACAGATTTAAAACTGATACATTTACATTTTGGTTCCCATTTTATACTGGTAAAATGCAAAGATATAACCAAAAGGATTTCACTGATTTGTTGGAAAATGTGATTGTTAGAAAACCAGAGACGGAAACAATATGAATTGTGTTGCAGTGTGTCACCATCCTCTGACTGAGTCCTGACAAATGTTCCTTTGACAAAAACTTAAAATCATATTTTGTCTCTTTTGTATGAGCTCATCAGTGTGCTTTTTAGATTCCTGTATGCATGGTGCCAGTTTAAAAGGATTCGTCATCTATTCATGAACCATAAGCCCCATACCAGTCCTTTGTGGTTGAG
The DNA here is from genome assembly GCA_010277075.1 of Poeciliopsis retropinna. Classification (NCBI taxonomy): domain Eukaryota; kingdom Metazoa; phylum Chordata; class Actinopteri; order Cyprinodontiformes; family Poeciliidae; genus Poeciliopsis; species Poeciliopsis retropinna. Next base: position 13,234,839 of record VMRM01000006.1, on the reverse strand, counting down.
TGTATTTAAATTTATTTCCTCTAGTTCTGTTGGCTTTAAAATGTCTGAAAACTTTGATCTTTCAATGTTTTTTGTTGATTTAGAGTGAGTGTAAAACATATCCACAGCCCTTCAACTTCTCAATACTTTTACTAAATAGATGTAGAGAAATGTGACAAATCAATGAAGAAAAACAAAAAAACAAGCAATGATTCAGACATAAAACTATCACGCACAACAGTGTGCTTGATTACTTCAGTGACAGGTTTAATGTAGCTACATCTTTGAGTGTATATTTTAACACATTAGTGAGTGAGAACTGTGTTGATCATTTCCAGTTCTTAATCCTAAGCACTTTTTTTGTCTCTCTTTAAAACACACACACACACACACACACCCACACACAGTCCAGCATAGTTATGTTTTTTTTTTTGTTTTTTTTTTTTGTTTTTTACATCAATCATGTTTGTGGTGTTCATGGGCAAGACCACAAGATGTAGTCATAAAAAGGAAGACATCTGGTTGTGGATGATGTTTTTTGTTGACATTTTCAAGTCATGAACTTTAACATAAACTACAGCAGCTTATAGTCAAGTGTGATGCAACTGGGATGAGAGTCAGCTCTGAGGTCATGATTCTCAACTGGAACATAAGGTTGACCATTTACTCAGGGTTGGGAGATACTCAGGGTGGGGAACTCATATTACAGCTGTAGCTCTTCTACATTGCCATGTATTTGAGGCATAGGTGTTTTCTGGACATCTCCCTTTGGAGGGTTTACCAGGCACATTTCACATGGTGGAGACTCCAGGATATTCCCAAACAAAGCTGGTTGAAATCTATGCACCACAAATCTGGAACAAACGTCCAGAAAATTGTAAACCAGCCGTTTCACTGAGTTCCTTTAAGTCTTGACTTACACCCCACCTGTTTATGCTTTTGTACCATAATAAACAACATGGCTGTCAAACATGGCATGGCATGTTTGACAGCAATGACATCAAACACTATCCATGTTTGATGTGTAATGATGGCACTTGCAAAAATGTAATGTTTCACTTGTCAATTTTTGTGCTTTTATTATGTAAAGCACTTTGAATAAAATTGTATTTTATTCGATTTGATGTACATTTTCGTCCTGACCTGGACATTGTAGGATTCTCCAGAATGAGCTGGTGAGTGGCTCTGGGGAGAGAGATGTCCTGCCATCTAATTAATTTTCTTTCAAACATATCAAGGGTTTAATGTTTCGTAAGAGTCAAAATGAAATCCATCACAGGGGCTTTTACAAAAAGCCAAACAAACTGCCAAATGTTACTATTAACTATTTTATTTTAGTCATAAATACATCTGTTATTGATCAGCACTGCCTGCCTAATTTGTCAAATTGTCTTCCAAATTGTTTTTGACGCTTTGAAATACTTTAAGCAGAGCGGGGGCTGACACATTAAAAAAAAAATAAAACCTGTGAGACATGAACCATCGGCTGCTTCTTTGTGATAAAAGCACCAAAGGTGATCTGCTTTCATTTGTTCTGAATTCTCTTTTTATGAATTGTGCAAGTGATTCTCCAGCTTTTTTAAATAGCACAAAGAGCAGCATTTATTAGTTTATTAGTGCAACCTTACCTGGAATCCCTCTGCACTGTTGACTGATAAAAGTGAATCAAGTAGGGTGATCAGAGTTCACTAAGTTGTTTTCTGTTTTTCAGATGGTGTTTGCGTGGATGCAGGTTGTGGGGGTTGCTCAGTTCTAGCTGGGACTTGATAAGGTAATTTTTTTTCAAGTTTTTTTCTTTTTTACATTCCTCACAGCTGTTAGCTCCCTGCCAGCACATAGTTAGTAAAAGGAAGTCACAGCCTTATTCTTAGTATTATTCTTAGTATTATTCTTGATAATAAAATCAAAGTGCACGATGACTTATATCTCTACAGACAAGAAATTGTGATATTGCTCAAGCGCAGTGCAATTTCATCAACAGTCCAGTGAGAACAGCAAAACTGGAATATCAATTTTCACCCTACCAACAGAATGTGGGCACAGCCATGCCATAATTACCTTAATCCATTAGTCGGAAAGAGGGTGAGGCTGAGAAGGGTGCAACAGAGGACAGAGCAGACAAAACAAGGTCAGGAGGAGATCACATCTGTAGTCTGAGGTTGATTTTGGATGGTCTCATTGAGACTGATGGAAAATATTTAGTCACCTGCAGCTGATGGGAGTTATGTGAGAGAAGAGTGATGTTTAAATCAAGCCAGGATCAACTCAAAGGCTGAATGGGCAACAGTGAACTAGTGTTATAGTCCTATGTGTAGCACACGCGCACGTTTTCTAGGCTGTCACTCCACACTAGGGTGACACAGAGTTTCAAGGTTTAATATCAATCCCCTCCAAAATGAATATTTGTTCAATTAAATAACAAATTTCAAATTGCTGTTGTGAGGTTTGTAAATGTGTAATATAATGTTCACCTCATGTAAAGCAATTGAAGAAGACTGGTCAATATTGTACAAGAGTTGGCAGAAAGGTTTGCATATTAGCCATAATTACATTCACATGAACACAATGTATTGGTTTAATGTCATGTGTAAGGTTAATATGTATTGCAAGTAAATTATATATTAGCTGTTGGATAGCTTTCCAAGTTATCTCTGTGATGGTTTCACACAACTTAGACTTTCATCTTTAACTGTATGCGTGTAATGCCCTAGAGTGACCCATATACCGCTTTACGCATGTATCTTTGTGTAAAACATTCAAGCAAACTGGTTATTCAAATCTTAATACGATTTTAGGTTAAAACATATCAGAGGTGTGAATCTTCCAAGGGGAAAAATAAACAAACAAGCTCACAGTTGTACTGACAAGAAAATTGTATTTTAAAACATTGCTGAATGTGGCTAAAATGCAGCAGTAAATTTACATGTTTGACAATTATGTTTTCAGAACTAATCATACTCTGCTCAAGTTTCTGGTAAGTCTCTGCTGATGCCCTTGGGCTATTGTCACCTGGATCTTACAGTAACAATAAACTGTGGTATTCACAATTACAGAGTCAGCAAGCTAATTAGAGCAGAGCAAAAGAAGAAAGAGAAAGGCCAGAGGGAAAGACTTATTGACTTCTATAGGTTAAAATATTACGAAACATTTTGGTACATGACCTTCTATAGGAGACACCATTACTACTTAGAAAGAATACCTTTTTGGTCAGGTATTCCCCTTAATTAGCATTAATGTATGTACACATATCAGATTTAGTTGGTACACGCATAAAAAGATTTAATGTTAGTTTTACAAGAACAAACATGTTCTTCAGAGATTTCAATCTCTTCAGGTGAAAAGAAAAATCTGAAATGTTCAGAATCAGACAGCTTGCAATTGCCAAGCAGAAGATATATACTACTTTAATAAGTTTCTCAGTGGGAGATCTAATGTATCTCAGAATTTGTTTACATTTTGGCTTCAATATTTATTTATTTTTGTCTTTTTAGCTCTTGTTTGATAGTGAATTGACAGGAAAGTGGGTAATGAGAGAGGAGGATGACATGTGGCAAAGGTTGCCAGGCTGGGAATTGAACCTGTGATGGCCGCATTGAAGACTAATGCCTCCACATGTGGGTGTGCTTAGCCCCTGCACCACCACAGCACCCCAGCTTTGTTTTTGTTTAATAAAAAATGACACGGTAGAGTTTGTGGTTTCTGTATTCAAAGAGTGTAATTTCTTTTTGTCGTGATCTTATGGGTGCATAGTTTGTTTGGTGATCAGACTACCAAATTATTTGATATAATGATCAAATAATTATATTAACACAACAGTACTTGGACCTTTTCCTACACAACAGTTGAGAATATGAACCCCCATTTAAAACTAAAGTTTTACTATCAGAGTAAATCATTTACAGTAATTTCAGCAAGACTTAGATATTGCTGCCGTAATTGTGAAGTGCAAAGGGGTGGACCATTGTGGAAGCGACCTTTTTAACACATACTACTATTTCACAGAGATTAAAATTCAATTGAATACATGTAAAATGTGTGCCCAACTCTAATAGTAATACTTACAGACTACAGTTTAAAGCACCATACATTTTAGCAATAACTTACATGTAATCCTACTTCTGATATTTGTATTATTTATTATAAAAGACACCTAAACACCATTAGAAAAAAGGAAGAGACATTTTAGTGTTTTCTACATGATTTTGTGAATTAAACACCATCTTTTTCAATATCTGTTATTCAGTAAACTATACAACAACATTACTCATTAAATCAAAGAATCTGTAATAACATCTAAATCTTTTTTATAATTTCAAGCTTTCTGTTGAAAACCTTGGTCACCACTACAAAATTTTCTCAGACTTTTTGTTCCTAAATTCAGTCAAAATCTCCTAATGTTAACTATACATAACCAGAGGTTCTGTCACATTTGCCCTTATTGCAAAAATACTAAGCAACACATTATGGCTCCATTGTTAAGTAATAATGTGAATCATCTGATCATCTCTCACTTATAAACTTGCATGACCTATGACACTGTGCTGTTAACAATATGGGCTGTTGTATATTTTAAAGCTGGAGTCTGAATCACCTTTTGATAATGATGTCTTCTCAGTTGGTATGCAGCTAAGACGGTTAAAATGTCATCTGACTGTAATTGTGAGCCGAGCCCTTCAAACATTCCCAGTGGGTGTTGCGTTTAATGTTCATTTGAGCTCTGCAATAAAATCCCAACTGAAGTCCAAATTAAGATGATTTAAATTAACTCATTTGAGGAACATTTAATTACCAATGGGGTGTAATTGAATGTTCCTCTGAAGTGTTGAGTGATTCCTAATGAAACGGGAAAGACGGTAGAAACTGCGGAAGTCTCACAATGTTGCTTTCTAAAGGGAGATGTTACTAAGAAGCCATAGATAACAGAGTGAATAATACAGTTTTGTTTTAAAAAGGCAGGTGTGGTACGACTTAAAGGGTTTTTCTCTGAACATATGCAGTTGAGCAAAGGCTAACCCTACCTTAACCCTAATTATTAGAATAGTCAGCTGACATTAATGATATTATCTAAGAACCACTGTACATCTCTGTAACATAAATGCCCCAAACGGGGTTGCCACCTGGGGAATTTGTATATGTGAACATATTCTTACATACAGAGGGATGTGGCATAAATAAGAATCAACTTTTTTTTTTTCCCAGATAAGCTATGACATGGTTATTGTATGTCCATAGCAGTCAGATTACTTGTTAAATGTCGCAGTGTTTTCTGAATGCACTTCCCATGGTCACACAGACACTAAATTGCCCAATAAAAGGCTATAAACTAAATTGGAGTTTGTGACCCTAGAATCCTGACGTTGGAGCGCTCATGGACAATAACTCCCAGTAGTCCAAAACACATCTTCTAACTTGCCTGACATTCCAATCAACAATTACAGCACTGGGCCCACCAATCTAGACTGAAACACCTACTCGCAAACACAATGGCAATAGTGTTCACACACAAGGGCAACTCTCATTCCTCTGTCTCCTTTCCTCCTCTGCTCCCACTGCAATCTTGTTATTATTCTTAACTCATTCATTAAAGGGTTCTCAGTCATTTAATGATTGCACATTAATGGAACAAATGCAACAGCAACACAGGTCTCAATAAAGTTTTCATAAATGCCCTCACCTATTTGTGGTATGATTTTAAGATAAAATTTAAGGATTTGCCCACAGTTCACAGTAAGAGTGTTTTGTAGGAGGTTTTGGTGCATTTCATAAAATAGATTGTATTTTGAGGATTGCAGAGGGTAAGGGGAGGAAGCATTTTTTGGAAATTTTGAAGCAACATCTGAAGACAACATCTGTTTGTTGGGAACAAATGGGTCTTGAAATAACAAGGCCTAGCTTTTTATTTTCTGGTGAAAAATATCTGGAACAACAAAGCCTGCACATATCTGTGGAGGCCTCCAGGCTCATTGCCCTCCTGCTTTTGTTGTGCAAACAAACCAGTTACCAACGAACCTTGGCCCATTTACATTTATTTGCAGAGGCTGCTAGCTCAAATCCATGGCAGCCAAAACTGACGTTCATAAAGGTCTGCCATCTTTTTACCAAGTACCCCACACACTGACTGACAATAAAATATGAAAAACACACTTTCACAAAACAAATGGAAACACATCTTATAAAAAATAGATGGAAAATTGAGTAAAAAGTTGCTAATAGAATGAAATAAAAATAATGAAAACTTCCTAACACTTTAGTCTCCGATGTTACACAAGCTATAAGCTGAATGGATGTCATGGTCTTTAGTTGATAAAGTCTTTGTAAACAAATTGTATACTTTCAGAAAGTTACCGGCAGAAACAAAACAAAAAAAAAATAAAAATAATAATAATAATAATAAAAAAAATATATATATATATATATATATATATATATATATATATATATATATATATATATATATATATAATATATATATATATATATATATATTACTGTGGACACTATAAAGCCCCAATCTCAGTCCTGTGGGGAAAAAAAGGTATGTAAAAATTAATGTGAGTCTTTAATATTCCTGTATGTATGTAAGCCATATTAGTTTAGTTTATCCAAAACTAAGTAAAATGTTCACTTTTCATTAAGCACTCAGATCCATTTATTCCCATTTATTCCATCATTTCCTTTAAGTTTTCATTTTTCTCTAAGGCACTGACAAACTGAATGTTGGTGAAATGCTTACATGTAGCACACAAAGCATTATGTGCACCACATAATTATGTGCTAATAGTCTGGACTGAAGTTTGTTTGTGAAAGTCTGTTTAACAAGTGGTAATATTCCTTTGCAAACAGTACATGTTGACCTGGCACAGTTGTGCTGTTGTAAGTGATTCTTTAAAACAAAGATTCCATGTGGGTCTGATTTACTGCATATTTAGGCCTCGCATATAAAACTGCTGCTACAACTCCAGCTTCTTCAAATGAGTTAAGGGTGATGATGTTGAAATATCGAGGCTGATTAGTTCCCATTTAAGTAGGCCATGCTTCAGCTTCTTTGATCAATTCTGATCAATGTGTAAAATGATTTGGCAAGTGCTTAGCTGCAAACAAAGTGGAAAATGCAATAAAGCAAACACAAATCCCAATCTTCCTGGTGCGTTGCATCACATATCAATTGAACAAGTAATGTTTGCCATGAGCATGTTTGCTGGTGGCTGCTTTTCAAAAGCATTTGCAGCAAATTGAGCTGACTGCTGGGCTGTGCTCGAGCACAGTCTTGTGTAACTCACCCTGAAAAGAACATTTGTTCTCCATCTGTGAATACTACTCTCACTCCATGTAAAGCTGAAGTTGAGACACAGTGCTGCTCAAAATATGTTGCCTTTTTATTTATTTTTTTTTCAACGTACTCTCTCCTACCAAAAGACTAAAAAACTACAAGTCAACTAATTTTATGACTGTGACTTGGCAGGCTTCTCAGGAATCATGAAAGCTCATTCAATGCATAAATTAAGCGTCTTTTTTTGTCATCTGAACCCCTGGCCACAGGAGCATGTCTTGATGACAGCTATGTGTTTCCTGTTGCACTCCATTCAGGCTGCATCTGGCTGGTAAAGACATTAGTCTAGGCTGGAAATATTGTTACTTTGCCAGTTAGACTCACATGTCTGCAGACTCACAGACAAACCTCAGATATATAGCCACAGCATAATATATCCATTAAAGACCATTACTTTGAATTTAATACTTATTTAATGAAGTATAGATTGAATCAAATGTAGTAATAGTTTGTGTTGTTTGCTGCATTAAAACAAAGGGAAATTCTAGGTTTTTTACCATCATGATGATTTATTGTGCTTTATGACATGTAGTTCACATTACATTGATTAGATTAAAAAAAAGCATTTAATCACTTTCTCCAATAATTATTTAAAAACAAGGGGAGTGTTTTTATTGTGTGCAGACACATGTGTCAAAGAGAAAGCGTCTCTGTTTCTGCATAGTCACATTCATGCATGTCCAACATACAACGAGTCATTGTGCAATCTTTGGTGATTTCTCTGGTCTTTTCTTTTCCACCTCTTTTGTTTGGTTTAGCGCGGGCCAGAGGTTTGGCTTTATCTGTGCAGATAGAATTTCCACAAATCCAACTAGTTTAAACTCCCTAGTAATTACTGGCTTATCACCAATCTGAAGCCTTGCATAACTTATGATTTCATTTTCATCCACAAAATCTACTTCCAGCACTTATTGGAACAAGGAAGAAGATTGGACATGTACATCTTGAAATTATGTGTACTGGATTGTACGTGTTCATTAATAGTCATACTCATAGATAAATTGAAATAACAGCAAATAACCAAAGTTCAGTCATCCTCAAACATATTGATTACTCTAACATGTGACTTAGGTACATACTTTGATTTAGGTGAAAAAAAAAAAAACAAGCGATAGCTGCTTTATCTGAAGTGATAAACATGTCTATGTTAGAGTGTCATGTTTCTCTTTAAAATGTTGATTTTATTAATACATTTATTCCTTTGTTTCCCTTTCACTAAAAATATGACACTCAGATTTAATTTCACAATATCATTATCTTCATGAATACAAAATCAAAGTCACGCTCTAGCAATGTCAGCAATATAGTTTGCTGAAAATTTTCCCAATTCCATCCATCCTGCAGCAATCCCACAATATGAACACCATGCTTCATAGATAGGAAGTTTCCCCCTGTTTTATTGAAATGTTATAATTATGGTCACACACTTCAAAAGTAATTTAATCACAGTGCAATTGTATGTTTTATTTTCTGTTTTGTATAATGTTGGTTTTCTCTTTGTTGAGAGGCTGAGCCAATGATGGCGCAGGACTGGCTTCACAGTAAATTCAGTCTGGAGAGACTCACATGGAACAAAGCTGCTATTAGAAAGTTTTATGTGACATAAGTGAATTAGGGTTTTGGTGCTCGGACCCCGGCGTTGTGAAATGCAATAGCTGGGATGAGCAGTTTAGGATGAGGGCTAAAGACGTCTTTCCCTTGGGGCCAGACACAGGTGGGGGAGGTTTGCAGAGAGGATGGAAGCCTGAAGAAACTGGAGAACAAAAGTGGAGAAGGTGCAGAGATGGGTTGAAATGAGCAGATGGAGTCGTAGATGGAGCTCCTTATAAATAGAGGCTTGCTGTGTGATTGGCTATAATGAGGCACAGTGCAATGCTGATAAGCTGCTGTAGAAGTGCATGATGCAGCAATTGGATGCAGGTTAAGCTGCATCATTCAAATCCAGTTTGTATTTACCTCTAGTCTTCATTAATTACACACTCCTTACTGATTAATTTTGAAAAAATAAAAATGATTGTGTTGAAAAAACTGTCAACTTTTTCTTGTGTGTAAGTGAGGATAATTTGCTTTGAAAACCTGTGCTAAGATCCAGGGTCGGCCCAAGCCTCCATGTCGTCCTAAGAGAAATTTGATTTTGGGGCTAGCAATGTGGATTGCTGGAATCAACAGCTAGATGATTAGATAATTTGCACACCATTAAAATCTGAAATTTACAACTTGCCACAATTTACAGAAAACACACTTTTGTATTTTCTGAATTTTTATTAGAATATAATACTACAAATTGTGTTTTCATACAATGAAAATACAAATTTCAGCAATTTTTAGGGATTTTTATGTAATGGACCAGCCACCCAATAAACCAATCCAAACTACATCAAAGTTTTGTAAAGTACTGGGTACAACAGCTTTATAGTTCAAAAAAACTGAAATATGTGTTAGAAAAGATGGTCACTAAAAATGCCTTTATATGTGTATATATAAGGATGGATGGATGGATGGAATTAAATATACAAAGGAGGATAACAGAGCTGCTGAATTTCTTTCATCAAAATAGACTATACCATTGATTTTTGGCCAAAAGTAAATATGGAGCAAACATAAACAAATATATATATAAAAAAAAGCAATCTGTCAAGGAGCAAGCCACGGTGCTCAGTCTTTCTCAGGAATGTTAAACAACAGATTATTCCACAACAGGGTTGTTTTGCTTTTCAGAGTTCAAATATTTTCTATTTTTAGAAAATTACCAAGTTGACTTCCTCAGGGTTACAATCTACCTGAATAGTTAAAGACTTTCGACATGCAGAACAACAACAAAAAGAATCTGCATGACTTCAGAAGATTAGATGTCATATGGACTCTGCACTTTGGGTCAGGAGTGGTTCTAGGAAACTTTTATGACCATATTTAATTCTGTGGTTGCATGCTCACTGACCACAGAACCTAAACTTTAAGTTTAAGGTTTTTTACAGAGGTTACATTCTGATTAGATATCAATTAATACATGGAGATCTGTACACCTGGGTATCTGTGTATATATTTAATAAATGCTTCATATGCAGAAAATTATTAACCACTTCAAGAAGTTTTAGGCTGAACACCCTAGAACATTAAGTACTGCTTTAGACATTCAAAAGATTCTCTGTCATTTGAATCTTTTCTCAAGGGACAAGTTACTTTCAAATTCAGTGAAACCCTGAAATTTGGGCCAGTTGACCTAAGAAATGTGAATGAAAATCAAACATGATTTAATTGGGGGTTAAAGGTCGTCATGGGTCAATGATCTTGCTTGGAATATCCATGTTTAACTCCTCAGGGAAAAAGAAGGATGGCACTTTGTCTCACCAGATCAGCAGTGCTGGCCTAATTAGAAGACGCAAGACATTGTAGATTATCCTATTTTTTTGAGGATGTAAGTGAAAATGTGAAACTCCTTGTGCTGCTGCTATTGTTTTAAATGAATGTAGGTTCGCCTTTTTTCTCTCTCTCTTATAGTTGGTAAAACACTATTCCCCACCAATAAGGATTTATTGTATGAAGAGTAATTTGGAGATGCTGCTTTAGGGAACAGCTTCCTCAGGGGAAAAGACAATTAGTCCTTCTACAAACAACACAAATCAGTTGCTTTAATTAAACCCCTCCCGTGATTGCCTTGTTTCTGTTTCCACCTATTCGCTCCCCTCTTTGTCATCTCTACTTGTCCTTCCATTTTATTTATTTATTTTTTCAAATAAGTGTGGGTTTTAATCCAGAGTCAGATGACACCCAAATAATTTGTGGTGTTCTTAGTGTGTTCCTAATCAGTGGATTAGATGGACATTGTTTGGTGGGGTAGTTTGTGGAGTTAGCACTAACAGGATTTACCATCTACTGAGTATATCAAAGGCAGACTCCTTTGCTAAGCACTAAGCACTTCACCAAATTAAAATGTGACCCACAGGTAGCCTCTCCACAGTGTTTGTGCCGACGGGCCCTGACGCTAATTGCTTTCTAACTCTGTTACCGTCACCATCAAATTACACCCATCAATTAGAGTGAGGAGGAGTTTGAGAAAGGTGTGAGACCTTATCCCTCTGATTAGTGGTATGTCTCTCTTATGAGCATTGAGTCGGACACAAACGCAACACAACTGACCTCTGTTTTTCAGGAGAAACGCTCCATTTTCTCAGAAGACGGAGGAGTTCCCCAGCTGAGAAAACATAAGAACAAAGGAACACAAAAAGCCTAGAAAGTATCTGTGAACCCCAAAAGGGAGAGAAAACAAAACTGAAACACCACAGGAAACGACTGTAAGCATACGTGATTTTGGAACACTACCTCAGCACCTCTAAGTGTGCCTTTCCTTTAATGTGAAGTGTTGAAGTAGTGAGAGGAAGGCAGGATGTTCTGCTGCATGTTCATAGATAACATCCTGTGATGTTGGGGATCCCCACCCTCGTCTGTGACTTTGAAAAAAATCTATCTGTCTACCTCAAGATTTCCTGTACCCTTCAGTGTGAAACAGTCATCTTTAAGTAAGAATTATATATATATATATATATATATATATATATATATATATATATATATATATTGCTCAATATATCTAGAGAGAGCAAGAATTAGGATGCGTTGCAATTCAAAAAAACATTGAGGGAAACTTAAAAGAACAAAACACCAAATTGTTCATTATTATTACACCGTATAGGGTTTCTCTTGTGTAGAATAATTTTGCTTAGTTCAGCATGAATACTTTTTTTTTTTGTTTGTTTTCATGCTTTCAACTGACAATGTTTTTGGGAAAGTTGTGTAGCTCTGTGAACCATAACTGTAACAGTTGATGTGTCGGGTCAAAGGATGGGGGTGGGACTTCTGTACAAGATGCTTTACTGGCATTGCAAGGCATACAGCTTTCCTGGAAGAGTCCAAATAATGGGGGATGAGAACAAAGAGAAAAACTGTCTTCCTCAGACATCCATATCAGACATCACACCTGTAGTAGGAGATGACTGTGTCAAGTGGCACGGTCAGGGTAGTAATTCCATCCATGCTCCTTACCCCTTCAGGCATTAAACTAACCAAACAGCCTTTGTTTGTGACAAGTAGGAAGAGAAATGTATAGTTGTAAGTATTGCTGATGAGCTTTGATATTTAACACGCAGCCAGCAATAAAATGTCTGCTGCACTGAATAATATGATTCAACATCCTCTCAGATTTTTCAGGTTCATCCCATCAAACAACAAATGTTTCTCTTCTTTTGCTTTCAAATGTTGATGGTTTAATTCACGAACCACATCAGGGGACTTTCACCTGCTCCGCGTTACACACACACCATGTAGCATGTCTTTACCTTTGTAAGAAAATAAAAAGGAAAACAGAAAAGTAAATAAACACACACACACACACACACACATACATATATATATATATATATATATATATATATATATATATATATATATATATATATATATATATATATAAAATAAGTTTTTGATTTTACATGTGATAATTCAGTGAGAATTTTGAAAAGAAAAAGAGGATTTAATCTAAAAATTTTCAGTTTTGGGGAATTCCACCAACTTATTTATAAGCCTAATTTAATTACTCTAGTTCTATAAACTAATGACTTACACTAACAGCACAACTGTTGCATTTTGATATTCTGGTGAGAAGGCAAGTAGCTCTGTGCATTTAATTTTGTTGAATTTGTTTTGTAGTATGTTAATGTGTCATAAAACTGTGACGCAGGTTTATCTTTGTGGTTCTCTACAGGCAGAGGCATGTTTTCAGTTGGGACTTCTGCCAAGGCAGGAAATCTTAGTTTTAACCCATTTTATTCGGGAAGCAATAGTCAGGGCAATATTTGACAGAACGCTTCAGTGATTGAGTGAAATACATTTTCTGCAGGAATGGAAAGGGTTTCTTACATACTCTAAAAGATCGACTGAACTAATATTTCTTTATGCTTACTCATGAAGGTAATATTACTTGCTGAAGGGGATTTAATGCAACTCCACACAAGATTACCTGGAGTAATCTTTACTATTTTGTTTTTAATTTTGAATAATATAGGTTAAATTGTTCATCGGCAAATGCTAATTCTTAGACTCATTGCTTTGCATGTTAATGACCAAACACATGCAGCATTCTGTAATGCAACACAAAGAAATGCAGCAATATAAAAATGTAAATGTGTGTTTATTAAATCCTGGATGTGGGAATTAGAAAGTACAGACAAATACTAGCATAAAAATATGGCTTTATTTTTTGCCACTTTTTTTTGGACTCTTTAAAAGTCATCACCACTGAGGTTCAATCTTTGGGAAGATTTGTGGTCTTCCCAAAGCACAAATCTTCAAATCAATGCATGTTGGAAAATCCTCATGTCTGTAACACTAAAATACATTTTCTAAATCAAACAAGTTTTCTTGTTTTGGGAAGAGCAATGTTTAGTATAATTTTGCCATATTCAGTCGCTAAAAGCTTTCAGTTATCTTCTCGACCATCTGTGTCCAGCATCCACCCAACCCCGAAATTGTGTCACATATTTATATTTGATAGAGCTTACTGGGTAGACCTTATATCTGCAAAAACAAAAACAGTCTTTAGTTGCAGCATCGCATAATCATTTTAGTTGTAGGGAGAGGAGTGCAGAGGTGTAGCAGCTGGGCTGTGTTACATCCCCAATGTGGATATTTGTTTTGCAGTGAAGTAATGCTTTGTGGTATGTTGTAGGCTCCACCTCCTCCTGTAAGATTGGGTGCTTCTTCGTGGATCTCAAGCCAATCGTTAATCACCTGTGCCCTATTTCATGGCTGTGGAGCTGTTCTTCCTTGCCTCTTGGCTACTTGACTGCCATACACCAGTGTTTGTTAAACAGGTTTAAATGCCCGTTGTACTGCTTGGTCAGACTGCCTGTAGGGCAGAGCTACCTCTTATTCAGTCTCAGTTTTCTCTTGTTATGTAGGTTGTTTTTGTAGGTTTGTCTAACCAGTTTTTTATTTGGAGTTTTATTTTATTTCAGGGTTATTTTGTTTAATATGTTAGTTTAAGCTCTCCCTGAAACTGCTTATCAGACTGTTGAGAAATTTGCTTAAAATATATTATAATAAATTAACATCTTGAATGCCATCTAGCTTCCTCATTCACTGTCCAGATTTATGTTCTTTACAGACCGTGGACCAAGCCAAGGGACATTACAGCTCCAACATAAGAGCGTTGCAATAATGTTGGAGTGTTGAAATTGTTTGCCAAATGACATCCTAAGCTCACACTGTGCTGGTTTGACAACTCCTGCTTCATATTTTCAATGTCAAAATTGTATCACTCACACATGCTAGAAGGACCAAGGTTACATAGCAAACAAATGGGGGGGAAATCCTGAAATTGAAACTACAACTTTCAAGATTGGAAAGCCATCGCTCCTACCATTGAGCCACTGTTATGTTTCCTCACATGGCACAATGACAATGAACCAACAAAACCTTGCTGTAGACTTTTTATTTTTGCATATTTAAGACAGTCAGAACAGCCACAGAACCTCGCCTTGTACCACAAGACATCATCAAGACACTGTAATGAACTTTCTATTCGGACATATTTTTGACATTGCAGCACTATAAAGGCTACACAGGTGTGTGTGGAGGAGGCTATGTATTTGTAATCCCTTTGGTGGGCAAAGGAAGGGATTTCCTAAAATATCAGCTTAACCAGGAAAGGAAAAGCTTGAAAGAGAGGCAATGGATTTAAATTTTTTGGCCTAGGATATGACACATATTTGGTTTATGAACATAAATGAATTTGCAACGAGCTGTATTCTGCACCACAAAGGTGTATCTATCTCACTGCCATGTCTGCTGCTAGACAGAAATGAGAAACATGGAAACTCATTCTTTGTCTATTCAGAAAATTCTTGTGGAACTATTGTTATAGGTCACTTATAGCATTTGTCATAATGTTCGCAATTTGAATGCTGTGCAAAGACTAAAAAGGGTTATATTAATTTTAGCTACATTAGCCAGATGATCAAATGATGTCTGTAAATGAGTTGCAAACTTAGGGATATGATTGAATTAAGTTCACATAAAATGCAGTTTAATTTTAAGACATACCATAAAGCTGTGTGCTTTTTTTTAATATAAGCTCTGCATTTTTTATGAAATCTCCCCCATGCTTTGGCTGTACAGAGAAACTTGTGTCTAATTGAAGAAGACACAACATTTGTTCTCACGATTTGGTCAACTGCCAAGTTGAGTTGGGTTAAACATCAGGGGGTACGCTCCTCCAGGCCATGGAAGCTCTAAGATTACTTCCCTCTGCTGGCTTACATCTTCCTTGGGTGTTAGATTCCTCCTAACCCATTTCTTTTCTGTCTCTCAACATTAGAGCAATTTGTTTTGGCACGCGTGTGTCTCTAAGTACAGATCTTGTTACACTAATTTAGACTTTGTTGGAAGATTTTGAATTTGGTCGAGTCTTGATAAACGCAGCAACATGCAGCTCCGAGGAGGGCCAAACAGAAAAGACATGATACAGGCTGTTTGATGAGATTTAATAAGGCAGTCGTGTAGTATATACCAAGAACACGATCTGTCGGCTATGATCCTTAAAAATACACATAAAGTGTAATCTGAAAGTGCATATTTTCACAGCTCTGTTCCAAGTCTTAAGACAAGTAACCAGAAACCAACAGATAATTGAGCACACATGAGAACAATACACAAAAGTGATCCGTCATAACCAATACATTTGTTTGAACGGCTGTCATTTCAACTGCTCTTCAGTTCAGCTCTCATCTGAGCGGTCCTTTTTTTTCTCCACAGTCATGCTTGTCCCTCGACAAACAGAAAACAAGGATTAGCTAAGAGCATTCTCATTCTTCCCCAGACGAAATCCTGCTGTAATCCATAACACAGATTGCAATGGCTATAGGATATGTGCTCAGAAGGAAGAGAAAGTGCTGCAGGTTTTTTGTCTACCCTATTGTGGTTTTAGGAATTGGTTGATGATGAGGTTGAGCTGAGGTTGAGATGTTGAACAGGGATATCCAGCAGGGATAACCATCTCAAAGCAGTATATTGCAAATCTGATGATGGTTCTGGGGTCATCACAGCTGAGATAACACATCATTGGTTCAGTCTCAAGCACAATGCTTGGATAAGCTGCACTTTTGTCTGGCACCAAATGCATCCAGCACATTTTCTGGAGGCGAAATTCAAAGAAAATGTATTTTCACTGTGATGTTTTCTAAGATGTTATTTCCTAAATTACTGACACAAATTTCAGCTGAGCTTACCCATATGTTTGAAGAAACTGTGGAGTTAATATTTTAATTGATTTAGTAATCATTGTATTCTCGTGTGTTTACAAAATTCAGAATCAAATTAAGACAAATGTATTCAGCAACAACAAACTTAATTCAACCCTGCACAATTCTAAAAAAAAAAAAAAGAAAACTTTCCCAGAAATTGAAAAAAAGAAGATCTAAGACATTATATTTAAATGTCCAATCAAGACCAAAACAGTATTTAACAGTATTAAGCAATTATAAAAACAGTTGCAGAGGTTTTGGTGTCAAGATATAACCATCACTATTAGAGTTGTGAAAATTAGAAATACAGTTCAAAGCATAAAGGCTTCAACATCCATTTGATAAAAATTTGCATTTTAGCAGTCAAATTATCAGCAAGAAGAATTGGACATTTTAAAGTGCTAATTGTAATGTTTCATATTGCACACTGCCACTTGCCTGTTTCTATATGACATGAAATCTATGTCTGCCTTATGGGTTGTTTCAGATTGGTTGCTTTGCTGAGATCCAGAAGATCCTAATTACATATTTTTTATTTGATTTTCCTTACTTGGTGAATGCTCTACTACTTGAATTAACAGCTGTAGCTAAAGCTCAATTTCATTTATTAAATTCCAGTAATATCACAATAATTCCATTTGTTTTGAACATCCAACATGAGTCCTGTTGTTCACAGAACAATTACTTATTTTCTGCATAATGTTTCAAAAAATGTCCTATTCCTCATGTACTTTTCTTATTTTGGTCACATGCTTTTTATGCTAGATCCTTACTAAGTCCATATCATTCAACTGAATATGTTTGAACAGTAAAACAATTTTCTGCACAATTTGACCAGAAAAAAGTAAAAAAACCAGCACAATAAGATAAAAGGATTTAGATCTCTATATCATCAATTGTGTCTGCAGGAACCAAGGTGTCTGTTTCCTACATAGCAGTGGGAAGCAAAGCTGCAAACAGAGGGCAGAGAGATCCCTTCGGAAAGTAAACAAGCGCAGAATTGAAGAAATAAGGAAGAAGAAGGCATCTGAAACATGTGGGCATTATGGGAATGCTTGTTTGAATGGACAAAGGCTAACTGTGATGGCTGGAGACTATGGACTTGTCCCTCCTTGTTTGGAATTACAAAATTATGACCGAAGTCATTTTCCCACAAGTCGTAGGTAAAAGCATTCTGGGCCAATTTTGCTGACAGGCATTTCAGTGTTCAAGTAGAGAGTGGGAAGAAATGTAGATAAACTGGTCATCCATTGTGAATTAATATGTTGTTTAAACAGTGATCAGTTTATTGGCACTGGACTTTTTCTTTCAATCTCACAATCCCCCAGACTATATAAAATGCAGAGACTGAAGCAGACTGTTTTCGAACAGCCAAAGACTCCTTCAGCTGTTTGAGTTCGAAGTTAAAGTGGCATGAATGTTTTTGTGAAAATGTGACATATTGGCGTCATTAACAGCATTTTCACGCTTTACTTTAGTTATAATGTCATCAAACTGCCTGACATGCAGAGGGTTTAAAGAAAACATTTTTTTCTTTGACAGATTCTTCTTAAAACATCCAATTTTCCATAAGCATGAGACCAGGAGCAGAACGTGTCACAGAAGGACATAAATCTCCTCTTTCCCTTCCCCCTGCCTGGCCCCGCACACAGTGTGGAGGAAGAGAATACAATTCAGCCAGAGCTGCTTTCTGTTTAACCATGTCTAGCAGCTGAAAAGAGAAAGCTGAAAGCAGAAAGATGCAAAGCACCTTATGCTTTGCATCTTTGCATTTAGCTATTGTGAGTCAACATAAATGCAATATCCATTTTACAAATCTTAAAAGTAGTCATTAGCACCTCATGCCCTTGTATGGGACTGCACAAAACCAGTGATGGATGTCTTTTTACTGTACTCTTTAATGGCAAAGAAAAGCTTCACCAAAGATACTTCTACCTAAGTTGGTGTAGGTATGACACACAGTTGGTGGGAAAAGGCAGTGAATACAGAGCCTATTAGGCTCCTGTGTTAATCTCTGTAGGAATATCAAACACCTAAAGAAATAGATTCCAGAACATCTCAGACTTTGGCTTCCATTTATTCCCTTTTAACAAATAAAAGGCAATCTTCAACAAAAGACCACAGTTAGAAGTGATTGACTTAAACACAGTTCTTTTTTCTTTAATGTAAAACATAAACTTAATACTTGGGCCTTTACAAGTTGAACCTAATTTATGTCATTTTACACAGAAGTGTAACGGAAGCATGTGGTGAGAGTTTTTGGGTAAAGCAGAGACAATCAATGGAAAGTGCTTACAGCTTAAACCAATCTGAAAAGTTATACGTTATATACCAAAACATATCCAAATAGAAGGAGTATTATGTGTACAGTAAGCACATATGCACGGACAGCAGTCGCCAAGCTCTGACTTTAAAACTCAATATCACAACGGCATGAAAAAATTTGGACATGAAAGTTGCTCAGTTTATATATATTGTTGTATTGTGAATAAACCACAGTTTAGCAATGTGCACAGAGAGAGCTGTGCTCAGTTAAGGTTCATCACATAGGAAACCATATGAGGTTTATAGTTCACTAAATAATTATTGACGCTCATGAAAGCGCAATAAACTTGAATCAAAAATGTATATTTTTTTCCCAGTTTTAAACCAGTGCTCTCTATTTACAACTTCTTCTTAACTCAAAGTCTTGATTTATGTTTTACATCATTATTTTCTTTTTTAATGTAAAATTTAAAAAGAACGTGAAAAGCGTTCTGTGGTATAAAGTCTGTCGAGTAATAATAAAAATAAAAAATTCAATTTTACCTCTGATGTGATGTCCAAGAAGCAGGGGTCAATGTTTCTGCACCTCTGAGAGTACTTAGGTCGTCATAAGGCTTTAACAAATAAACCAAATTAAAACATTAGTTTTTTCTTCTCGTCACCAAAACTTCTATGGCAATATTTTTTGTACAGAATAAGTTTCTATGTCCACATTTGGTGGTGTCATTTTTTCACCCACTTTTAATTTTATTTAAATTAATTTATGCCATGCTGATCCTTAAAGCCTTGCTCTATAACAAGTCTGATGCAAACATCAACAAAAATCCTTATTTATGCTTTCATTAGTAGGGAACCGTGTCGATTCACAGAATCAAATCTGATGGTTTCTACTGAGACAGATAGAACACAAACTGGAGGATAAAACAAGGCAGGAAAGCCAGAGCCAGTCAATTATTTTGCCTTAGGAGTCGGGTAGTTCTGCTGAGAAGGTCGCCTTTGGACACATCTGCCTCCCATTGCAGATTTCATTCCTCCCACCAGTGCACATATCCCTCCCTCTCAGAGAACAGCCTCTTCCACTTCCATAATCCTGTTTTAGACAATATATCCAAGGAAGAGAAACACCCTGTTTTCAACCCAGACAAATCAGGAGTCACTTACAGTCTTTGAGGTGCAAGCTATGTCATTAAGAATACTTGAACGATCACCAATGAAAGCATATATTAACATTTAACGTTCAGGTTAATATTGTTGATAATGGTTTACCTGAGCTTATACAAGTTAAACAAATAAAAGAAAGAAACTGAATGCAGTTATTTTATTTGCTTTCAGCTAAAGATCTGTTTCAAGTTTGCTCCTGTATGACTGCAAAAAATAAACAAATTAAAAAAAAAAACTGAAGGATTTTATTAAAAATGTATTTATTAAAGGTAGGAGCTGGTGTCCAAAATCATATGAGGTGTTGGTGGAATGGAAACAACACAGTAATATACAGAAATGCAGGCAAAAGCTCAAAGTTAGACTGGAAAATGTGCAGCTGTCTCCAGCTTTTCCTAAATGACACCACACTCAATGGTATTCTCATATGTCTGGACAGGACATGGGGCTTGAGGCCCGGCCAATACCCATCACCAGGCACTGCTGTCGGGCACTGAGCTGAGTGATCCTCTGTACTCAAAGCCCTCACTTAAAACTTAAAGCAGACCAATTTTAATGTCTGCCAGACCAGTCCCATTTACGGCATTCCATGGAATTAATGAAGGTAACATCTAGAAATTTAAGAATTAAAGAGTGCATAAGTATGTGTAACGGATTTGTCAAATAAATAAACACCATTTATTGATTGTTAGGTGTTCCATCTGCTCTGTTACTGACTAAAAGAAAAAAAATATATATCATACAGGTCTACCAGTTTTCCTAACTTAACTAAAATTTACTAAAAAGTAAATAAAGAGAATAGTAAGAAATTAACACAGAGTCAGTGAGTGATGGGTTACTAGCTCAGTTTTGTCCCACTGAGAAACACCCAAGCCGCTGCTTCTTCGGAGGAAAATGTTTTCACCGTCCTCTAAGTGCCCATTAACTGTCTATTCCCATTCCAGCCACACTCTGCACTGCGCTCCGGCACAGTGGGAGCTGTGGCCAGTGCAACCCACAGTATTCCAGAGAGGCCGAGGCAAGCTAAGAGCAGAGAGAGGCGGAGAAGTGTGGAGAACTGTGCATTCCCTTCTACTGCTTGAGGACATGTAGGTCAGTACGTTTACAAACAGTGTGCACAGAGACACTAAGAGATCCAACATTTAAGTAGATGGTGGTGTAACTTTGCTGTGGTTAGGCTATATCTAGACTTTTCACCTTCTCTCCACTTACATGCAATTTAAAGAAATTCATCACACTTTGACACATGGCAGCCACACACTTTAGTATATTCTCTTGTTTTTGGATGTAATAAATCAAAACAAAGAAGTGCATCATTTTGGTGAATTGGACAGCAGTCAGTGGAAGACAAGAACGACGGTGGCTGTTACAATGCCGCCAAGAAAAATAATAAAGTCAGGTTTTCAAAAAAAAAAAGAAAAAGACAAGAGTGTCAATTTATAATCCAGTTTTTCTCCAAGAGAGTTGGGTAGACTGTGTGAGATTATCAACCATTTAGCATAATTAGCTTAGTTACCGACTACTGTTTGCCTCCATTTCACTAGCATTCTATGAAGGAAGGAAAACTATTGCCAACATATTCATATATTTAACTTGTACCTGTAGCTCTTAACACACTTAACAACAGATGAGTCAGTCAGCAGCAGCTCTAACCCACGTCTCTCCTGAACCGTCCTCTCCTAAGTGAAATTAAAGCTGTAGTATGTAACTTTAACATAAATATTTTTTTACATATTTGTTAAAACTGTCATGTTTTTGCACGTTGCTTTTGACTGTTTCTTGTTGGATGAGACATTCAGTAATCTAGAACTAATAGAAAAAATTAAGCAACCTACTTGCAAACTGTATGAGGACTGATGGATGTTGAATTCACAAGCAGTAAATATTGTGCTAGTATCAGCATTGAACCAAAGATAGCAAGTTGCAAGCCCTTAAAATTGTGACGCTTCTGATAGGTCAGATAGATTCAAGAAATAGCAACAGCAGCTGCGCAGGGGGGGCCCAATTTCATTTTTATCATGGGGCCCAAGATTCCTGGCGGCGCCCCTGGTCACACTTCTTCACATTTTAACTGTTTACAAAGTCAAAATGTGACAAAATTCAAGGGGTATAAATACTTTGCAAGTAAGGATATTTGTTTTAATCTTCTGTCAATTATTATATTCTTATTTTGTTAATCTAGTTGATACTACTGAAAGAATTATATTGGGGACATTTTTATTTTTTCAATTCACAAGTATTATTAGCTTATTTACTATCTACCATTCCCATCATAGATTTGAACCTCCTAGGGTGAGAGTGATTGCACCCCAATTAGAGTCTGATAACTAATCAATACTTGCATATTCTGCAAACAGGAAGTAAACGATTAGGCTCCTGGGAAAGGCAGTTCAAATTACAGTGTTGTCAATGGTGTAAAACGGAGAGAGAAAGGCAAAGAAATGGAGCTCATGGGTAAGAAGTATGCATTGATACAAACAAAGAATTTTAGAGCCGGCTGTCTTTCGCTCCTTACTTTCGCTTTTTCACTTAATAAAAAACATCTTGAATTTATTTAGTGTACACCTACATATTTCACAACTAAGAACCTCTGAAAATGAAGTCAATTTATGTAGTAGTGGAAGAAATGAGTTACATCTTGTCTCGGGTTTGCTGTGGGGGTGGGGGTGATCTGTACCACCCAAGCTGAAGCTTGCGGTGTGCAGAGCGTATGAGGGAGTCTGTTCCAATGATAGCCTGAGGCAAACCACGGACATGCAAACCACAAGTGGAAACAGGGAGAACCACCACAATCTCTTCAACCCTATGCCCTTATTTCTGTACTTACTGTACCATGCTGCAACCCCAAGAATGAGAGGAACTATGAAAACTGATGCCACCGGAGATCTTCAATCAAATTCTTCACTATTATTGTCCTTTTACAAATTAATCATATCTGCAAAATTTGTAGCACCCAGGGTCTGGGTAGATCAATTACTTTAAAAATGAAAAGGTTAAAAGATTTAATTCAACACCATAAGAAGCCAATAAAGTTGATTTTGAACTTTTGTGAGACAAGATAATACAATTCTATCAGACTGATCAGCAACCGGACTTTGCAGATAAGATTGTTAAGGAATTCCCCTGTTACTCAACAAAGAAACAAAAGAGAGCAACTTCAGTGATTTCAATTTAACAACAATCAGATATTTGTGTGCAAAACTGATTGATCCAGAACCTGGATCTGCAGTTGATGGTAGCAAGACACAATATGTTACAAGCAGAGGAGCTCAGGTTCTGGCGGTGTCATGGGGGGCCTGATGTCTAATGGGGAGCAGAAAGGGACATATTTAGGTGGATTCTGCGCAAAGCATTGGATGCCTTTCCTAAGTACACCATTAGAGATCACCAGTGGCTGATGAATCTGAGGGAATCTCACCAGCTACAGTATGAGGAAAGGCAAGACATTTCATTTCTAGAGTCGATGCCTGGAATGTTTGTTTAGACCTTGTCCTGTTGTGGGCAGCAGGGCCCGGCTAATACCCGCGGTAAAACGGACAGCAGAGTCCGGCGAAAACAGGCACTTAAATTCCGTGACATGACAGGGAAAGGGATAAATAAAATTAGCCAATAGACAGTCTAAAATCAAACGACTCGTAGTATGTCAAAGATCAGGATCTGCACCAAGTAAAACATTTAGATAAATGGATAACAAGTTATAAATTTGACAGCCGTCTAAATTAATGTTTTGATTGTTTATTCTATGTTACATGACTTTGTGTTTTTATGTTTGTTATGATGTAAACCACTTTGAAATGCCTTGCTGCTGAAATGTGCTATACAAATAAAAGTTGATTGATTGATTGATTGATTCTAAAAAATAACTTGTTTATTTTGGTGTCTCTTGTTTGAAGTTCAAACCAGTACAAAAAATGTTAATTGTATATAACACTGTTTGCACCATATCAAGACATTTTAAAATTATTTCTGTGTTACTGTCCATGAAGGCCTACAGAGCCCCAAAAAAATCTTAATAGATAATGATGATTAATTTAGGGGTCAAGAACATGTGAGGATGCATTATAAGGAGCATAAAAGCTGAAGAATTAAACTGACCTATGTGGCCAATAGTGGAAAATTTGAACTTTTTAATATACTTTATCAAGCCAGTCGCATATTCTACTTGTACAACGGTGGCGACGTGGAGTTGGGCAATTCAAGTGCAAATTAAAACCACTGTCATGTGAATTGCCCCCCTGCCGCAATCCCCCGCACCTTTCCCCTCAGTGATTCATTTACAGCAGCTTCTGGCACAGTAAAAGTCAAATGCTGTAGCCTGTAAACAGCAAGTTCATGGGTGTTCACAGAACCATAAATCTTTCTTTTTTTATTTCTTTCTCTTTTTTTTTTGCGGCCTGTGAAATATCTTAAATATTGACATTCACATTGATGTCTTTGCTATTTTCAAAATGTAAAACTACCATCTTTAGCTCATTTTCACAAATAGTTCACATATATGAAATAAACATAAACGTAAGTATGCAAAAGTTGTACTTTTGGTAGAACTAAGACAAAAAAAAAATCAATTGATTCCTTTGATGCAGCGTAATCCGCGCCTTATTGTGAGAATGTTAAGAGTATTGCATTTGCATATCAAGAAGTTTTGGACTCTAGGTGCTCCTTATTACTAATACTAATGTATTGCAATAATCCCTTTAGCTGTCAGAACAACGAAATGGGGGATAGTATACGTATGTGCGCATCCCTTTAAACCTCAATCTTGAGGGGGTTTTGTGTGACGCCTGCAGAGGAGCTCTGAAAAGAACCATTGTGCAGAGGGAGTTTTCTCCTGGTGGGTAAAGCTTGTAAGCTGCTCTCCTCCACATGGGGCCTGCAGTCTAGGCTGTGAGCTGTGGTCTGGATGGCACCAGAGACTGCTCCCTCTGAGACAAGGCCAGTAATAACCGAGCTAGTTGCCCAGAGAGAAAATGAGGCACATAGAAAATATGTGATACAAAACGATGCTTTCAAAAATTCTGCTACTGAGACAGAAAGAAAACGAGAATGTGTTAAAAAGTGCTAACCTGAGTTTGTTAATTTGCACATGTGGACTTAATTTTACTTCTCCTGTCACTAATCATGAATGGATATAATGAGAAAACATCCATGAAACTGGATACATGTAATGTTCTCTCTGTGTTTACTTGGCACCACATTTCTACATGTGGATCCAGTAAACATGGACCTGCACTTGTTTAGAATAAACAAAAACATCAAACTCACTTCCACAAGAAGCATAGTAAAGCTTATATATATATATAAAAACATTCCGTTCTCACCCACCGCGGGTGGTTCTTATCCTCTGAGCTCGGTCCTCTACCAGAGGCCTGGGAGCTTGAGGGTTCTGCGCAGTATCTTTGCTGTGCCTAGAACTGCACATTTCTGGACTGAGATGTCTGATGTTGTTCCTGGGATCTGTTGTAGCCACTGCTCCAGTTTGGGGGTGACTGCCCCGAGGGCCCCGATGACCACAGGCACCACTGTGGTCTTCACCTTCCAGGCCCTCTCCAGTTCCTCCCTGAGGCCCTGGTATTTCTCCAGTTTCTCATGCTCCTTTTTCCTGATGTTGCAGTCACTTGGTATTGCTACATCCACCACAACGGCTTTCCTCTGTTGTTTATCCACTACAACAATGTCCGGTTGGTTCGACCTCACCATTTTGTCTGTCTGGATCTGGAAGTCCCACAGGATCTTAGCTCGGCCATTCTCCACCACCTTTGGGGATGTTTCCCACTTTGATCTCGGGGATTCCAGTCCATATTCTGCACAGATGTTTCTGTACACTATGCCTGCCACTTGGTTATGTCGTTCCATGTACTCTTTCCCTGCCAGTATCTTGCACCCTGTTGTTATGTGCTGGACTGTCTCAGGGGCCTCCTTGCACAACCTACACCTTGGGTCTTGTCTGGTGTGGTAGATCTGGGCCTCTATTGCTCTGGTGTTTATGGCCTGTTCCTGGGCGGCCAGGATGAGGATATATATATACACAGAAATATGAATATATCAGTATCAGTTCCTGGTGTCTTTGTTTTGTTGGTTATAAATTCAGTGTCAGTGTCACACTGCTTCTATATGTAAGGATTCATGTTCCACAGAGCCTGATGATCTATCACTATTGCACTGGGATTTCCAGGATCTGTTCCTGATCACAGCCCATGGCTGAGGCCATGTGGTAACGACCTCTCTTAGCTCGACACCACAGGAAATCGATACCAGACACTCAAGGTCAATGTACTGTTGGAAAACTACTTAAGTGCTGATGAATTGAGGGCCTGCCAGCAGATGAGACAAGCTGGTGACAACTCCTTCTTATAGTACACACATTCAAAAACTTATGCATTTCCTTTCTCTTAGTTAAGTTAAAATGGCTACACCAACCTACATGGCTCACCAACGTTATGGCAAACATATCAAACTGCCAAACAAACAGTACACCAAGCAAATATAGAACACAAAATTATTGCATTGTTGAACATTTCTAAACACTATTCAGAAAATGTGTATCTTAGCAGCATTTATGACATGTCATTATAACTTTTTATACTAGTTCTCAAAGTCCAGCTTCACATTGACTTTATGCCAAAAAAGCAATAGACCTCCAATGTGGACATGAGAGCTCTGGGATGTCTTTTTCCACCCTTGAAAACTCTTGAATCTTTGCTTTCAGGTCCCATTGTCCTTTCAGCACCTTGCCAAGGGTGAGCTTTGCTAGCTATTAGCCTATGTCACTAGGTTCACTGTCATGCTTCTCCAACAGAGAAAAAACTGTTCAGTACTGGGATTTACTTTTACAACAAACCAATGCAGGCTGGTCAAAGATTGTCAGTGGGGTTGATGTGGGCAGTGGACCATAAAAGTCCCAGGTCTGCAATTAAGAATTTGATTCTGACTCACTGATGTAGCTCACTTGAATATTTTACATTGCAGCCAAGTGGTATTCAGAAAAAAGAAGAGTGATCACATACTAAAAGTTTACTCAGTGAGAGGATAACATTACAGATCTTCACATGAGATATGAATACCCTGGGATCCCTCAAACAAACATGAACACGAGGGGAAGGATGTTCTAATCTACTAACTAAAGGCGAATTGTGAAATCCAAGTCATTATGTTGCAGCAGCTACTGATAAATCCAAGAGATTGTGAATTGGCTATATTGGATTTCCAGTCTTACTCTTCCTGTTATTTAATTACATTATTTTACATCGTTTTTGTAACATTTTCAAAAGGTGTCATGTCTTTGGTTAGTAAGAGCTCCTTGCTCTTACAGGGAAGTTTTTCCACTGTTTCCTTTCCACTGACACTACTTGCATACTCAACTCAGTACAATACAATGCTATGACATCAACTACACAACGCCAGCGATTCTTTACTCATTACATGCTCGTCTGTTTCTTTTGATAAAAAACCTGTAAACCAATTGTGAATGATAAACTGCATTTAATGTACTATTTGATAACTAGGAGTTTCTCTATATAACATACAACATTAGATATCTCTTTGAAGTTGATATATCTAAAGAAAATTATTTGAAATGAATTGCAAAAGTTAAAGTATTGACTTATAATTGCATGGAATTATAGACGAACTACACTGTGTTAAAAAGAAGATACTTTACTTACTGCAATTATTTGTGTTGATGTGAAACATACTCATTTATTTTTTTCCTTTTTTTGGTAAAAGCTAATTACACTGTGTTTCTTTTTTCTGTAAACGAAGTGCTGGGCTGGATGCGAACAATTCAACTCATGCATCAAACTGCCAGGACAAAAAAGTCTCACGTATTTCTCATTCATGTTGCTCGAGGCCACATGGTACTTTCATTGAGGTTAAAAGTGCGTTGTAAATGAAGACATCAAAGACCAACATCCTGTACAGGAGTTACGACAGGCTTTCATTGTAAGACCTCAAGAAAAAGTCCGGGTTTATCAAGAAGCAACAAACTGGTGTTGAATCCTCACACAGGAAAGCCACAGCGAGGCTTTTCGAGTAAGAGATAAAGGGTTTTCAGTTCAGTAATTAACAGCCTTACTCAGTTTGTGTACTGAATGTGGGTAATGTAACTGTTGTCACTTACAAGCTGTCCAAAGCTGCTTTTGAGATGTTTCATGATGATGATGTTGCACATGTAAAACATCGGAACACCATGACCACATATGAGCATTTTCAGAAAATAGAACAGCATCATAAAGAGCCTTGATGTGTCTCTGATAATACTGACCTACTAAGAAGTGCTGTATTACTAGCAAATTCAAAAGCAATTAATTCAATTTCAATGACAGGAATGTTTTAACATAATTTTCAGATAAACACTAGTTTCGAATGTTACTGTAAGTCGCTAGAAACGTGTGACAGTCAAGCTAATTTATTCTCAAGCTGCAGAAAGTACATTTATTGGTACTAGTTTGTGTCAAAGCAAAATAAATTTCTTGCTTGCTATTGTTGAATTTTTTTTATCCTGGAAAAAATTGCACTCTTACATTACATATTATGCTGTATAGTCATTTTCAGATTTCTATAGAGATGTTCAAAGGTACTCAAGTCTGTACTCTTTCTTGGCCACTCCAGGACATTCCCAGATTGGTTTTAGTGTCACTCTTTTGAGATCTAGGCCATGTGATTTGGGTTGTTGTCCTAATGGAAAATGAACCATTGTCACAGTTTCAGGTCAAGAACGCTCTGGAGCAGGTTTTTATCCAACATGTATCTGAACACTACTGCATTCGTCTGTCCCCCTATTATGACTAGCCTGCCAGTTCTCACTGCTGTAAAACATTCCCATAGTATGATGCTGAGTTTCCTCCAAATGTAATCACTGGCATTCACACCAGAGAGTTCAATCTTTCTCTCATCAGACCAGAGAATTTTGTTTCTCATGGGCTGAGTTACCTTTTGACAAAATCCATATGGGCTGTGTGTGCCTTTTCTTAAGGACTGACTTTCTTCTGGCCACTCCACCATACAAGCCTGATTGGTGGTTTTCTGCAGAGATGATTGTTCTTCTGGAGGGTTATCCTCTCCACACAGAGGAACACTGGAGCGCTGACAAAGTGACCATTGGGTTCTTGGTCACCTCTCTGACTAAGGCCCTTCTCCCCCTGTCATTTTATTTAGACAACTCTAGGAAGATGCCTAGTGGTTCCAAACTTATTCTGCCTATGAACAATGAAAGCCACTGAAGTTATTGTGACCATAAAGGCAGCAGATTTTTTTTTCTGTTTCTTTCCCCAGATTTGAGCCTCAAAACAACCATATATCAAAGACAATTTATTTGATTTCATTCTAGGTGTTTGCGCTCAGATATGCACTGTCAGCTGTGGGACCTTATATATCAACATGTGAGTGCATTTCCAAATAAACTAATCAAATTAATTTACTACAGAGGATTCCATTTAAACTGCATGTCACCCCAAGGATAATCAGTGAAAAAGCTCAAATTGTGAAATTTTTGGTTTTCTGTTTTTACTAAAGCTGCAACAAGTTGAACAAATTTTTTCACATTGCCATTTATGTGTAGAATTTTAAGGGAAGAGATTTATTCAATACAATCTGGAATAAGGCTGTCACATGAAATGTTCAAAAAATTGAAACCCTGAAAATGTTTTGGATCTACTGTGGCTTTGATTAAAGAGGCAACTCTTAAAAGTGAATACACTATGTATATATTGGGATTTCTTTCACAACATATGCCAGATAGAAGTTGCTTATGCACACTAGCATATACAACAAATGTGAATATAGACACTTGTGTTGCAAGGATACCATTGACCCATACTTGTTTTCATCTGCATAAAGTTTTACAGGTGATATATTTATTTACTCCAGCTCACATGAGTTTGACATTTACAAATAATTAGTGAAGTTACACATCACAAC
This sequence comes from Poeciliopsis retropinna, assembly GCA_010277075.1. NCBI lineage: Eukaryota > Metazoa > Chordata > Actinopteri > Cyprinodontiformes > Poeciliidae > Poeciliopsis > Poeciliopsis retropinna. The sequence continues at coordinate 13,204,896 of VMRM01000006.1, read as the reverse complement.
ACATTTAATACATTTGTTTCAATAACCTACGTAAAGCCATAGGTTATTTAGACAACAATCTAGATCAACTGCTTTCTAACACCATATTGCATGTAACACCATATTGCATGTAACACCATATTGCATGCACAATTCATTTGCTTCAATGGTATTGCCAACCCATATAGATTTTGCTTTTCTTGCTGCTGCAACATGATTTACATGTATGGTGTTATCATGCCAACATCAACATTACCAGGCTGGAAGGAAAGTGAATAATTTAAGCTCTGGCAAAAATCAGCTGCTTTTCAGGGAGCTGAAATTGGAGGGAAATGGAAATAAACACTCTTCCCAATGAATGTAGTAAAGGAGAATGAACATAACAGCACTGCATGAGTCAGTTTAAATGGATATAGGTGAGCAAAATACAAGATGAGAGAGCAGGGAGGAAAATAATGTGTACTGCAATATGTTACTTCTTTTTTCAAATTCTAAACAGATGAATAGAATATTTGAAAGCTCAAAAATTGCATTTTGGAATGATGAATTAATATTCCTCAAACATTTGTGGGATACAAGAGAAGTTTAGGAAGACATACAAGTATAGATTTAATGTGTCATTATGTACTGGGTTACGAGCACAACAATTTTTTAATGTGTCAAGCATTTATTTTGGTAAACTTATTTTGACATCAGGTGATGGTTGCTAAGAGTTTTCTGCTGTGAATTTCATGCAATAGATCAGAGACTCAGGTTACAATGTTTAATGACCCCTGGAGGGTACTTAGACCTTAAATAAGTCTGGGCCTGGGAGTCAGCAGCCTGTTTGTACTTGAAAAATTAGCTAGGCCCTGAGACACTGGTCATTATGTGGTCACCAGTCGGCTTTTCCACCATAACTGGGCCAACTTGGACATACCACTGGGCCAAAGAGATCCATGACAGAATCTTCTTGAGGAAAAGTAATGGCTCCTTGAATTGTGGAATTATCCAGAGAAAACGTCAGAGTGAGTAAAGCTTACAAGAATTGAGAGGACAAAAAAAGGCATTGGAAATACCAAGAAAGAAAAGTGTGTAATTATATTGACTGGTGTGAAAGTCACTTTACACCTTCACATGGTTCCACTGGGATGCATGTAGAGATCCCATAAACATGCAAACCAAAATTTCCTTTCAGCTGTAGGTTTACATTTAAAGGGGTGGTATTGTGTATTTTCCAGGCACAGAGAGCCATTTTGTTGCACAATCAACAAAGTATGTTATAAAAATGATGTATTTGTCTAACACACCTTATAAGACAACTGACTTCGCAGTTTGACACCTTGAAATTAGCTTGTGCCTTTAAGAAACTCCTGCTCTTCCCAGCACTGTCTTCAGCATGTAATGACAACAATGCTTCTCTGCTATGTCATTTACAACTGTTCTAAGGAGTTTAGGACTGAGAAAAAACCTGTGGAAGAGATAACTTATTTGGCAGAAACTCAACTGGAAATTGTACCTCCAAGGAGGAGCTTTGTGGAAATAGGAGGTACTTTGTGAGCGCAAGCATTAAGGCATGTTTAAGCACTTCCAAATGGCTGCCACAAGAGATTCAATTCCTATTACAAGGCAATTTGTTTTCGTACCTAACGGTATGCACAGAGCTATACTTTGGAAGTTATTTATTTGCAATTTAGTTAAATGTCTTCTTTTTCTGTATTGATGATCACACACCTACAGGCAAATCCCTGCAAAGACTGGATGTGTCTGGACATGACTAAATGTTGGATCGTTGGCTGCTGCACCTTTAAGCAGAGAAGTTTACTTGTGATACCATTAGGTGTGTGTAAAATGCAGCCAAAGTGAAAAGGGGTGATTAAGGTGGTCAGTTGATCATTACCAACAATGCCAACCAAAATGTGGCTGAAGAATTAAAAGTTACACAGAACACTAGAACCCTTGCAAGTGGTCACATTTCATTTTGTACACTTTATATAGGCTGTGGGAGTAAAATTATTATGCCACCGCAATGTCAACTAAATGAAGGAAACCAAAAGAGTATCCAATTGACTACAAGAATAATGTTCTGTGCAGCTGTAACAGTTACTAAGTTCAGCAAACTTTTTTTAAATGACTCTCAACTTAAATGATGAACAGTTATGAAATGAATGCACTGGATACTTGCGACATTTAACCACAAGAGAACGTGCATTTTACAACAAAAAATAGTTTAAAGTTCAGCCCCAAGACACAGACAAACCTGTTTTAGTCTACTTTACAATATTTTTGTTCACTCTGATATAATTGGTACTTGCTTACACAAGGATTATCTTGGGGGAGCTGACCTGCTTTTCAAGAAAGAAATAAAGAAAGACGGATTTCTTTTTACAGCGATTTAGTATTTAAATTTAGTGCAGGTGCAGAAAAATGTACAACTATTGTTTTTCAACCAGAATACTCTGCAGCCTATTTGTCTTTGCTGCTTAAAGTAACGTTTATATTTCCCCTCAGCTTCTCATTGCATTTATGAGCCTCAGAATATTAAAAATTTCAAGTACTCTGTGTTTTTAGAAGGTAGAAGTGCTAAGTAGTACTGAGTACTACAAATGAGACAAATTTTAAAAAGTACACAAAGTGAGGGACTTTGATATTTATTATCATTCTGACTTTCTTTGACTGGTGTTAGAAAAGCCAACCTATGTCTGGAGTTACATTGCTATGTTTTGTCTTACTTCTGTGTTGCCATATTATTCATTAAAAAAAAATCTGCATATTCACTGGCAGACATTATGGCACCTGATTATGTATGATCTGTGATTGAGGAGAACCCAAGTTCAGACAGGACAATGACAGCCTTTTTGATGATAATTAAAACAGGGAATGTTAAATAAAGGCCGTCAGTGCCAAGAAAACCTAAACAAAAAAGTGAGTTTTGGGGAGATATGCAATTAATATGTTTTTTTTTGTTTGTTTCTTTTTTTTGTCCACATATAAGTGTAATATTTGATGCAGTCCTATGCAAGACGATTCTGCCTTTCACTCAAACTCTCCCTGCTGATGGCCATGGCAACCTTAAGGAAACCACAGACTGCGTTAGAATATATTTTCATGAAACGTGTCCAACCACACAGCTTCATGTAACAGGAGGAATTTTATATGAACAAATGAAAGGGTTTAAAGGCGTCTTTAAACTCTTTCCTGACCACACTTCATGAAAGATCTCCTTTGTTTCTCTGTCTAATTGTTGCCTCTTTAAAGTTTTAATGGGAGCTGTAAAATATTGATAACTTATATCAGGTGGAGGCCAGGAGTACAATTTGGCAAGCAGAAAAAGGCCTCCGTTCAGGGTGTGTGTTCCCTAGCTGGCATATTTGCACAAGCTTGAGTAAGTGTCAGTATAAACAGGCTCCTAATGCTTAAGCATTATTTAATTGTTTTGTTGTTTTTTTGTCTCAGTGAGATAAACAGGAGCAAAGTTCACAGATCAGCAACCTAATGTTTAGTCTGAAGAATCTTAAGCTTGACAACACTATCATTCTGAGCCACACAGCTGTATTGTTGTAGTATCTACATCCATATGGTGTTATCTTCATAAGCCTGGCAGATTATTTGTTTATTTTTTAAACAGGAAAAAAAAATAAGAAATCTGGCCTAATTGCTGTTTTACAGCAGATTCCTGTTCCGCAGATAATGAAAAACACAAAAATATCCAATATCACATCACATTAGACACACATTTGTGCCAAATTTACAAAACAAAAGAAAAGCAACATATACACTACCAGGCAGGTCCTTTGATTTTCACAGAAGACACTTGAAACATATTTCATGCATCAGTTCAAATTAGCTGGAAAAATTGTCAAAACTGTAACGAGATTTAAAACAGTCATAAATTAAACTTAGAAAATGAGTAATAAAGACATTTAGACTGCAATTGAAAAGTAAAATGGCAATACATACGTCAAAGCCTGCGTTGTTAGATCAAATTATCCACAGAAACACAAAACCAACAAGAAGAGCAAATAAATAACCCACCGTACAAGAATTAAGTTGTTTGTGACACCATTTCAAAATCAAGAAATTGGTACATTGTGAAAAGATAAAACGACTGTGTTTACTCTCTTTGTAGATTCTGGGGAGATTTCTCATTTATCTCTCTGCTTAAACATCGCGGTTCACCCTACTGTTAAAAGTCCACCTCAGCAGTTTCTCTCCTTCTCCTTACCCTTTAATATTGATGATTCTCACAGGATAAAATAAGTTAAGTGGAGATATGGTAATCCCTCCTCTGCTTGCTGAACTCATTTGTTTACTCTGGGGTGACTCCAATGATGTAGCCATGTCTTTCTTGCAGCATATAATTTCACGTTTAGCAAACACTCTCCCCTTTAATGTGCCGACTACCAAGGTCATGAACAGCTACTTTTTTTTTTTTTTTTCTTCTAGAATAAATTACACCCAGCAGATAAACTCCCTTTGCAGCATCTGTGCGTTGTGAACTGTTTTTGTAACTTTCAAACATATCTCTACATATTTGAAAATAATTGCTTCACTGGTAAAAAGCTTTGAAAATCCTAAAAGTGGCCACGATATGTTTTTTATTAATCAGTGTTGGTGACAAATAGCTTTTTTCTAAAAGGTAATTTTAGATAGTATGTAGTAGGAGATGTCAACTGGACTCTGCTTCAGCACACCTGGAACTTTTTTCTGCAATTGATGTGGAGGAGAAAGACTGCTTTGGCAGCAGACATCCTCATGACAAAAATGAGAGAGCATTCAATGAAACTGGGACCTAAATTATTTTATTCTTCAGGCTATTTAAAAAGACTTTGTACCCGGTCATCAAGCTCTTGAAGTTTTACCCGTGCATGAAGTAAGGCAAGGCTAGATTCACAATCAAGGTTAAAGCACTGATAGACCAGGACTCCCTGTGGATTCTCTCCAAGTTCAAACATTGGAAATAGACTGAATACCACCAGATTAGGACCTTGCTTTGCTGAATAGCTTGTTTGATGAGGGATCAAGCTCTGTAAAACTGTTAATTCATTTTGAAATAAATGTTTGAATTATCTTCTGCATTTTAAGACAGTTTGCAACTCATTTTCCTCACTTATTTTGCATTTTTGAAAGCATATATCCATTAAAAATATGCTTTTACTCAATCTGTGCTTACAGTGATCATTTCACTTCAAACAAAGGGCAAAAAAAGAGTCATAATTTGAAGCTTCAGCAGTAGTAAGAACAATCCATTTCAATTGCTGCTAACATTTGCAATTAGCTACCATGCTGACATATTCATAAGCTCTGCTTTGTCTTTGAATGAATCACCTGTACACTATTGAGCCTCTTTCCCCTGAGCCCACCCACAGACATCAGTCTATCTCTTTTAAGTTTCATTATCAAATCATGAAAATCACACCCCTTATCCTGCCCCAGCAACTCCCTCTCTGATGTGTGGATGCTTTATGCAAGAGTGATGATGGGCAATACCAATCTGTATGTGATAAATAGGTGTTTTGAAATTTATGACACTAGATGCAACCAACATAATATGTCTTATTTGTATATACTGTAATGTAAATATGTGGAGGTTGAATGAGGACAGTAAAATTTGACATTGTCAGTATTTAGCTGGATCAACAGTTATTGGCTTTCAAGTTCATTCTTGGTTCTGGATGGCAAAATATATCCTCACCTGAAAAGGTTTACTTTTGAATTTCAGTCAAATTAGTGACTTGTTTTAGTTTTCTCTCTCCTCTGGGTCCATGCTTGACCAAAAAAATCAAATAACTGAAAAAATACGCAAACATTACTAAAAGAAATATAGTCACGATTTGATTTAAAGTGTAACTATTAAAGGGGCAGTATTATGTAAAATCAACTTTTTGAAAACCTTTACATCGTGCTGTTATTCCCTCACCAAAAACATACCTGGGGTGTCGCTTTGATTCTTTTATTTATGTTTGAGAAATCGTTTCATCTCCGTTGCAACCATTCACGTGTGCAAAACATCTGGAGAGACCAAAGTTGCATTTCTGCCCGCCTTCTAGGTGCAGTGCCACCTCGGAGCTGCAGTTTCCAAACTTCCAACCTTCCGTCTCACAGAGCAGCTCTCCTGTCTTCACTCTACCAGGACACATCATTTCACTAAAAGGAAGGAACTCAAGTGGAAATTTGAGAACTATAAGTAAGGCATGAAGCCTTGGTGCATAGTTAGAACCAATCTTCTGTATGGGTTAGGGTTAGCCTTCATGAGACTGATGACATCGTAACCTGTTGATGTCTTTTTGACAGGAAGATTGGATGAAAATAATTACACTTTGAGTCTTTATTTAGAGACGCATTGAATATGGGTGCAATAGCCTATTTTTGAATAGTTCAACTCTTTTGCTTTGCTGTTAAAATGTTGAATTTTTAAGATAATTTTTTTCTTTTTTAATAGCATATAAGAATGAAGGAATACATGATCCATTTTAACTGGCAAAGCATAAAGTTTAACAAATGAAACAGGTAGCAGAGAATTATTGGCAAGCAAAAAAACAAAATGGTTGAGCTCAGAGTCTGAGAATCACCTTGTGAAACAATAGAAACGATTAAGTTTCTTGAAAATGAATGTTATGCAATCTGGGAGTAGGTTTTAGCAAGAGACCTTTGAATTCATTCTGAACTTTACACTTAACACTACACCAACATTGTGGTTTTGCTCAAATAACACTTAATAGCAACTGGAAACGTAACATATTAGTTTTGTAATACTTACTCAATGCACAAATGTTTGACCATGTTACATTATTACACAGTTTGAAAAAAACCTTTTTGAGTATCCCATTAGGTGAAACTCAATTCTTTGTGTGAATAAATGTGGAATAAAAAAGCAGGTGGCTCACCTTTCAGAAATGGTTGAGAAGTTTAGCCAAGTGGAGGATGAGTCATTGCAAATATGCATCAAAAGTACCCAAAAGCTAGAATAATTTTTTAAAGAATTGTCATATTTCAAAACTGGTGTTAATGACTCTGCCCTTTGCCATCTGACTTGGAAGAATCCCATAAAACATTGGTAATCAGGCACATTTCAGAGTGGTAGCCTTGCAATAAACAGTAAGCTACCAGAGCTGTCTGTCTCACTTAGCAAAAACTAAACCTAATGGAAAAAATGATGAAGGTTAGACAGAGAACACAGCAATCATAAGCTCACCATAAGAGCACATTCTATTATTTGACACTTGCTGTCTTCCTTTCTTTTATTGGTGCTTGTGATGAGACTTTTTTGTGTTTCTGCTCTGTGGTTGAATCGTAGGACTACAGGCCAAATCTCTTGTGGGTAACCATAAGTCACGTATGGGTTTAGCACATTGCTGACGAGCCACAGCCTAATTCACCCAGTACCATGAGGAGACAGTCCGTCTACAGCCTAGAGGTATGGCCAACAACTGGTATTACTGTAAGTTTGGGGTTAGAAAAATTATCCTGGACATAGTTTTTAAAGAGGTGAATGAATAAATGCGTGGGTGAATGAATGTTGTATACCACTCCGCCTTTATTTTGGCACTTGTTTGCTTAGAGTTCTTTCAGTTGTCGTCTTATTTCATCTTTTATATATGTTTATATGACTTACAGCTTTAGATATACTCATCAGTGCATGTCTGTTAAGTGCCTCTTTAATAAACACACATGTCAGAGTTCTCCTAATTGAAAACAAAACAAATATGTAAATGAACAAGTCACTCAAGAGCTGACTTGACAGTTTAAGGATAAATGGAAAGGAGATTTTAAGGTTTTAAACAGCACAACAATCTTGCCATACCTCTATCTCGACAAGGCACGCTTTCACTCCGCCACTTGCTGGAGATGTGTGGACATGATAACAGAGTAAACATTCTGAGACTGTGTTCAAGCATGCACACACACTTTGTTCAAATTATCCCCTTGTGCCACAGCAGCTACTTTAAGAATAATAGCCCCCATGTGTGTGTTTTGGGCTCTGAGGCTGTGTGAGGTAGGGGGACTGGGCTTTTTGCCCAGTCTGAAACCCTGTCAAGATCATTGTAAATTTTTCCTTGTTTTTAGCAGTGGTAATTTAAGAGCCAGATGTGCAGGAGACTACAAATTGAGCAGGATAATCAGCTTGTTACATGATTCTTCACCATGTACTGAAAATTTATTTACAGGGACATATCTACATTAAGGTAAGCATGCTTTGGTCAATCCCAACTGTATCTATAGTACTCAGTAGTACTCATAAGAAATGCACAACATATATATATTTTTTCCTAATAGCAATAACTGTACTTGAAAAGTTATCTTTAAGGCACACAAACCCGCTGCAGAAGAGGCTTGAGACAATCTGACCCAATTTAATACTTTTATTTATTACACAATTGTTTTCAGTTTAATCAAAAATATACTAATTTAACTCACTCACACATAAAAAAAAACAGTTGTGGCTCAACTCAGAGATGGCAGTGCAAATCAGGGTGGTGACCTAAAAAAGAAACAGCAGCATCTGTCAAAAATAAACGTCAGAAATGGAATCTGGAAGCATGCAAGGAAGGGGATTCAGCCAGTTTGTACGGTAAAGCTGAGCTAAAGCTATGCTAACAAACATTGAGAGCGTGGGAGGCTTCTTACCACAAGGAGGATCGATCGGCGATTAGAGCGTCGTTAAGAGCACCATTCGAGCATGCATTAATATGCGGCTGTTACACAGAAAATGGAAATAAATCACAAGTAATAAGCTTAATAAAGGGAGATGAAGCCTGCCTTACCTAGAGTGCAACGCCAGCAAACAGCGAGGTCTGAACCGGAAGGAAAACAACATGATGTCAACCAGGTGAGGGAGGGCCCTTATATACCGACAGCTAGCGCCATAACCGATTGGATTCAATCACTTGTGTGGTGCATTCAGAGCCTACAGGGCATACTGCCACACTTCCAAACATTAAACTTAAATACTATTTAAATACCATATACCTTTATGCTGTCATCCCCACAATTCCTTTGTGCCGTAGAGCAGTGTAAAACCATTCATAGAATGCTACGGCTAGTATAGTGGAGCTGTATGTGGAAGGTGCAGGGGAGGGGTGCTCTGTGTGGCAAAAGCTTGGCTGAAGACTGTAACTCCAAGGAGGAGCTTTGTAGAAATAGGCAGCACTTTGTGGGAGCAAGTGTCAAGGCGCCCACTAATGGCTTCTGCCAGAGATTCAAGGATTCCTCAAATATATATATGAAAGAATCAAATCAACTCTCCAGGTATGATTCTGATGAGTGAATAACATTACAATTTGACACAAAACTCAAAAAGTAACTTTTATACAATACCCCTCTTTAAATATCTTGCTTATCCAAATATGTTATATCACAGCATTATATTAGCAGGAAATATTCCAAACCAATAATATTAGCGCACACACTCTCAACTAGTATTCTGTGTTTCCTACATACAATTTGTGTGCCATCAGTAAATAAGACATTTGTCACAAATCTGCCTCTTATGCCAATTTTGGAGTGTCAATGTGATAAGTTGGCTTGGTTGCTAAACAAAGAAATGTCTATAGGGCCATTGTGAGTTAGCTGCCAAAGTCAGTGGAAAATAGCAAACCTGTCATTTTGAAAGTCATGTGGGGGAAATCATGGCATTGGACATTTTCGGAAATGAAACCAGTTGTGGACCCCAGCAAAACAATGACCGTAAGAATGAGTTCAGTCTTGTAAGGACTTAAATGCATGCATGTTTTAATCATGATGCTTCTCAAATTGCTGATCATTGCTGCTGACACTGCTATTGAGGGCTAGCAAGCTTAGAATACTGCTCTAAACATTTAGGTACAGTAAGCACTAGTACTTCACAGATACACTTTTAGAACTATACATGTAATATTATTGTGTAGCAGATTTGCAGTAGTAACTTAATCCATTTGTTCACCTCTTCAGTGCTTTGTAGGATGAATGCTTGTGATCTCTACATAAGTGTACATGTGTGTGACTATGTGTGTGTATGCATCCTCTGAAAAATCCAACGCAACATTGACCAGACAGTCTGTGACCACACAGAGTGAAGCAGCAGGAGGTCAACACCTCCCTCTTTTACAATCTTCTGAACAGGTAACCTCATACTCTACTGTGGTTGTTTTGACACTCTGACTTTTCTACTTTTGGCATGAGCTCTAACGTTGGATCGGCCATGGATGTTGCTCAGTAGAAATTGTTTTATGCTTATTAAAATAATTGCTCCCAGTTTTACAACCTACAAAATTGCCATTGTTATTTGGTGGGAAATTTATCTTTTGAAAACCTCTCTTGCTAGACTTATGGCAACAGTTTTAATTGGTAGCATTGGATATCCAAAGAAATTAATCCAAGGTGCTGCACAGAGCTATAATTGCTGAGGTAATAGTCTTATTAATTCAGACACTAAGGTAAACAACAGCTACACCTTCCAATGCAGACACACAAGCACTCACACACAGCACAAAGTTGTTATTTGTAACCCAATAAAATTCATTTGAAATACATAGATAATTAGGGTTTTTTTGTTGTTGTTTTTTTACACTCTTTGGCAAATAAGTAAAAATAAATGCCATCGGATGCCAGCACAGACCTGCTGTGCTGCTTACAAAGGCAGAGGCTCTGCTGGTCCAAATAAAGAATTCCACCTAGAATTTCTTTGTACCACAGGAATCCAAGCAGCAGCCTGGTTGCTACTGAGTGCTTTCATAAGCATGGACCCTACTGGTGTAATCCCATAATCCTGCAGCACAGGGGTCTCAGAACTGTGATAGAAAGTGGGGTGGAGTAGAATGCTTTAATTAAGAAACGAAAAAGGGTTTAGTAATGTTGAGAGACAGAAACAAGAAACTGATGTTCTATTAATAAATTCTTAATGATGTCCTTATTTTGTTGAGAACCTTAACACTAAAATTTAATAATTTAGTAACAGAAAAGGAGACTTTTAAGATACAGTTCACAAAAGGAAATATTGCAGGTCAAATTTATAGAATGATTTCAACAAAAGTGTACTACACAATGCAAATCACCTTATTTTTTTACTTTGGTCATGTCTTATTTTGTCGTATTTTGTTCTCCTTAGTCTCCTTCGTTGGGCTATTGATTCTGGTGAGTGGGGCTTAGTCAACATAGCAACATTTTAATGTTCTGATTTTAACTGTAGGATCAGGACTGGGCAGCAGTGGTATGCACACTCATACCAAATTAAATTTAAAAACTCAATTTTTATGCTGTCAATACTTAGAAAAATCAGAATAACATTATAGTAATAGTCATAATATCTGGGAAATGGCTACCCTACTTGGGCCTCAAAGACAGCAAAAATAATTTTTATATGTTCTACATTAGAATTAATGTATTTTTACTATGATTTAAGAAATGTTTCTGTAGTAATTGAACTTAATTTTTAAACTTATTTTTGAATGTGCCTTAAAGTAACACAGCACCTGGCTGAACTTCCGAAGGGCCTCCGAGGCAAGGCAGCAGGAAGCACCTGGGGTTTCCACAAAGCTGGCAGCAATGCTAGACCAACATTAATCCAATCACAAAGTGACAGCAGGGTGGCTTCAGCCAAGTCTTGTGCATATATTGCTCCTGTCAAGATTTGACCCCAGAACCATGGGCCCCATCTTTTACAACTTTAATTATAAACTTATTTTCAAATTTTATGAAATTGAATTATTTGTATGAAAAGCAAATAGAACACAAAGCAATTATACCATCACATTAATGGATTAGCTGTTTTCATTTTGAATAGTACCCTTTTCATAGCCTTAGCCATACTTTAGTACTGCAAAAGAGGTCAACCTGACATGCAGTCTCTGGAGTTACTGATAAAGGTGGTTACAAATTCCTTTCCTTTTTTTTTTTTTTGAAAAGTCACAGGGTATTGTGTTATCCTGATTCTCTCTGTAATCCTTGCAATAAGTCAATGATTGAAATTGCTGTCTTTAATTCTTCAGTACAGTATAAGGTTTAATTTAGAAAATACAGTCTTGTTAAAAGTAAAACACCATAAAACAGGTTAAACTTCAGGGCAAGACAACCTTTTGTACAATAATTTGTGACTTTAGTGTCTGAATACTGAATCCCCGTTGACTTCTCCTGTTTCAGCAGTGATGTACAAACAAATGAAACTAATGTTAGTTCACTTTTAGCTCTTTATTATTTTAGCGTATTAAATATTAGACTATTTCCAATTATTTTTCGTAATCTGTATAGCACCAATTACAGACCGTTATAGTGAAAAAAACACACAAGGCCAAAGGCCATGTTTTCATTCATACAGAAATGTTTCTTATCAGAACATGGTACTGTAATCATATGATACACACACTTGATCTGTACAAGAGGGTTTGCTTTACTAGCTGATAAAATCTAATTACATTTCAAAGGTTCCTAAAGTGTGGCCAGCAGGAGGAAACACCCCTGTGTTATTGCCAAAGTATGACTGTGTGTTGCTGTGTCTTTAGAGATAATACACAGATATGTACCCAGTAGTGTTTAAAACGATAAAGGTTAAGAATCTCACCCATTAGCTACAGTGTAGCATATGCTGTACATAATTGCATTGAATATTACAGTGAATCTGCCATTTAATAGTTAAAATGGTTTCACATTTTCAGTGTGTTTACTCAGGAAATACATATATATTTTTTCTGGGGGGCAGGGGAGCGTTTGGGGAATGAGGGGTACAAATTCAAGCTGACTCAAAATACCATTGGCAGAATGGGAGCGAGGCTTTAAAACTGTTGTGAATGTCTCATTGAAGCTCAGCATTTTACTGCTAAGGCTGCCTGATGAGTCTGTGGGCTGAAAGGGAAAAAAAACACTTTTGTTCTTCCAGAAAACCTTGTAATTAGGTGTACTGCTGGATAGGTCTATTATAAAACAAAACTACAAGACTACTTATTCTAAAGTCAAGCAAACCCAACGCTAAAAGGATAATACCTTGGCCTTAGAACGAAACATAGCTGAGCCACGGAATAAAAGATATTATGTCCAATTGCTTTGCTGAATACAGAAACTGAATCAAGTAGGTGCAAATTAAGAGATTTCTTAATTACACCAACTGCGAGAGAGAAGCACTTCAGAAGAGCAAGTTGAAGACTACAGGATTCCCTTGTGACATGGTTGGATTAGCTGTGTAATCTGATCTGTCACATAAAGCGAAGCCCCAAATCTCCCTTTGCTCTGAGGAGCATTCAACATGTCAGTTGAATTGAAAGAGGTCTTAACGAACATCTCTCCTACTCATGGAGTGCTCAAATCAACTCGCTGTTTAACATGGGCTTTATAGCTCCGACTGATGCCGTGTGTTGCACTGCTAAAACAGATCAGCCCACTGAGGAGTAGGGTAACGCTCTTTCAATAACAAAAGAAAGTCATTTTTCTTTAAACATTTAGTTTTTTTGTGTGCAAATAAGAGACTGTTGTCCTGCTTACATTGGGTAATTTGTTTCTCACCAATGTCAAATATTTGCACTGACAACTGCAGAACATGAGATGCACAGAGTGACTGAAATAATTTTGGACAAAGACTGAACTTACATGAGATATTAAAGTAAAGGTATTTACTGGAAACTGAAGAATTGTAGTAAATGCTAATTTCACGATTCTTTGCTGTAGTGAAGCGACTGAGGGTAGAGGCCCCTGTTTTTTCTTATGCATTATCATAAATCATAGTAGGCCTATTTAATCATTCAATACCACACTGTCCCCCAGGACCGTAATCTGTTTACAGGAGCACTGCAGCTTTGCATAGTACTTTCAAATCCATACCAAATGCATTTTTAATTGGTAAATAAATGCAAAATGCATGCTAACAGGCTATTGTAGCAGTGCTCCTGAATGCTTAAATATGGTTCTAAGCATGATGTTCACATTATGGATTTTGCATCACCATGTGTTTCCAAGGTGATTTATAATCAGGTAAGCATTCAGTTTGTACCAGAAGATCTTGAATCAGACTGTGACTTCATCACTTTTCAATATGAATATTTAGTATTTTAGTATTTTTCGTGGGATTTCAAGAAAAAAAAAATCTGTATAAAGTTGTTGAAAAGGTATGAATATATTTGTGTTTTACAATCACAGACTTAAAGGCTTAAGGAGTTCTAGATATATTTTTGCAAACCACAATAATCTTCCAGCTTTTGTAAATGCTTGTAGAATATTACAGATAAGAAATCAAAAATCTAAAACCTATAAGCATTTAATATTTCATCCTACTGGCAATATATTTTGCAAAAACATCTGAAAAACAAAACAGTAATATCTACCAAATTCACACGCATTTTTCAACTCTCTTTAGAGAAAACTGAAAAAACAAGTGGACTTTCTTTTTCTGCAGTACCTCAGTTATTTTCACCAGGACCAAGAGCATGCGCTGAAAAGTGACTGCTGCTCCATATCTAACCATTGACCAAAGGCCAAAGCACAGTACCATGTGCCAGAGCATGTGATTTTGTCACTAGTGAGGGAGAACACATCATAAAAACTGCTTTATCAAGAATGTTTTGTGAATGGAAAACAAAACCATTCATGTTACTTCAGAAGAAAGAGTTTCAGTTCTCCATTAAAAATCTTTGACATTCAAAGATATCAAATCAGAGTGAACAGAATAGTTATTTATTTAAATTAGTTTTATTTTATTATGCAAAACTAAACTAAATTTATTTGATTTAAATATATTTTCTCAAACTAAAGGTAATCTGAGAGGATATTTTTAGCATTAGTATTGTATTACTTATGCGGTCAGCTTTAAAAGTTTGTTTAACTTAAAAATACTTTTGCGTTAATCAGTTACTATTATGGCACCATGATACCATGCTATCAATAATCCTGGCTGTACTCCAACATGAGACATTACTGGGAATTAGGTCCAAAGTTGAAACCTTTATGTTGATTACTCAGTTATGGTGAATAAAATCAAACATTTATAGATTTATAAAAGTGGACAGCATTTATCTTTATTCTAAAATAGTTCCATTGAAAAGACAAATGTTAGCTGCGTGGCTGACACTCTGTATAGAGGCCATTTTGAATTAAACTTTGAAAGACATTAATTTTGCTGGTGCGTATCTGTACATATAATGTCTGTGTTGACAAGACAAATCTAAATCTACAGAATGTCTTTCATGGTCTTTTATTGTACCTTAACTCACAAATTGAATCCAGGGTTAACTAATTTCATATTTTTTAGCAATATATCTTTCCAATATACAAATATGTAGTGATATGCCCAAAATAACAACCTCCTCTGACTATCTAAGAAGTTGTTAAAGAAGGAAGGAGACGGTGGTATGTCATTTGTAGAAGCCCGAGCAGTAAATCAATACAGCCAAAGATTTAAGATACTGTCCTTATCGTCTTTTTATCGAACTCTTATCAAAATATAAGCTGCTACAGCGTCCGGGGGTGACCAATGAACAATCCGACTGCTACTGAAATAAACACAAGGGCACCCTGTGCTCTGTCTGCTGTTATCGTAACAAGTTATCACATGGTCATCAAACATTACTTCGTCAGTAATCAAAATGAAGTGCTTTCTCTGAATTTGTGTCACCTTTGCCACGAGATTGCAAAGTTATTTCAGGTAATAACAGTAACATCTGATTCAAGCATATAATACTGCGATTAAAATAAGCATGAATATTTGATAAAGTGTACAGAAAATGTGTGGATTTGATCTTAGTCATTCTTGCATCGTGACACTATTCTATAAAAGAGCTAATGTGTTTTATCTAATGCTGTTTAAAGCTTGTGTTAGCCATGAGATACTGGTAAATGAACAATGAAGAAGTTAATATTTATCCAGGAAAATATTGCTGTTTGTGATTTCTCAACACAGTGGTATAAATTCTTTAGGAAATTCTGTTACATTGCTGTATTGTAATTTATACATTTTTACCTTAACAAATAAATTAAGGTAAGAGTATGTCTTTTATAATTGAATTGCATAGAATTAGAAATCATTTCAATGACCCCCAAGGAACTACAGTCAAAAAAAAATAACGATAATAAATTGTTCCTCACATTTAGAAAATTTCTTGTCTATGTTAATTTCAAAGATTATTATAGAAAAAAATGGAGCCCAAATTTATTTATCCATTGTAAAGCATGTCCACATGAATTTTACAAGCCAAATGTTGTGCTTCACTTAAAAAGGTCTACAGCAGAGAAAGTAGCAGACACTTTACGAAGACCCACCATTGTATTGTTTGATCTGTCAGTCAAGCTACAGGAGAGGTGAAGGGTAAGAAGGTGACGGACATGCTGACTAATCATTTTGTAATCAAGAATCAAAACAAAACAGAAAGAAAATGTTTATCTGAACGGTGCAGGCAGCTGCCAGAGTTGACACAAATGTTTTCTTCGCTTGTGTCAATATGTCAGGGCTAATGGACAGTGCTAAAGAAGGGGGCTAATTACTTTTGAACGCACTTGCTCTAATTTTTTTCATAATATGATGTCCCTTTTCTCCTCCAGTATCTGTTAGGCAAACTGTAAAGACAGCAACAGATTAGGCTGAATGCTTACACCGTTAATATCTTACTATTTACTCACATTTTCCTTTAAGTAAGCTGATGTTTTCTGTTTTTAAAAGTACATGTCAAAGCATTGCTTTAACATTACAGAACTGTGTCTGGGGACAGACCGGATTATTCTTATTAAAAACAAAATATCATCTACAGTCTTTTACATAGAGATATGATGGCCTGGGATTATTTCAATTACTGCCTGATATAACTGAACTCCAAGAAGACTTTCATTGTTGACTAAATGATTGCAAGAAGTCAGTGTCTTGTGGTTGGAAAACAAGTGTGAATCAGAATCCCTCTAACATCATGCTGGGCCCTTAATTTGAAAATGATGGTTTTCATTGTGTGTTAATTTTCTGCAAACAATGACTTTGCTTTTGACCTTTCGTCAAAACTTTACCCAACCGATGAATGATTAACATCTGCAATAATCCCCCCTTCAGACCAAAGATGTGTTGTCTGTGGAAATTTGAAGCGCAAAGACATCAGGGTTGGTTTAAAATTATTGCGCAGAACGCCTGAAACATGACTGTGCAAATTACCTTTGAGGCTCATCGAGCCCCAATCACCACAGCCTCTTTTCATTATTAAATGTTATCATAATGGTAGCAGTCAGCATACATAATACCCGTATGGCCCTGACAAATGATTTCCCCCCTGGCTGATATATGTGGGAAAGCTAAAAATGAAGAGGAACATTTCATTCACTGCCATCAATATGAACAGGATTTGTGAACACAAGTGCAGATGGTGGTCATTCATTTTAAAAAGTTCATTGTGGGTTAACATTACCCAAAGCATGAGTTGATTATTCCTCAGGCTTTGACTTGGAAGCTGAAAATTGTGCCGTTTTAATAGATTCTTAATATTGCAAGGCAGTCATTGCCAAAGATGCTTTCCATTTGAAGTTGGGCAAGTTAAATAGTACAAATTGAAAAATGTCTTCATTACTTCTATATGTAACAACTGGACAAACAAAATCAAATAGACAAGTGTCTATTTTAGGATCTCTGAGGTCAAAAAAGTATTTGGAATTTTTTCAACTTCAGTGTATTATGAATCCTCAGTGTTTTATAGTGGTTTTCTGTCTTTAACTCAATTGCAATTGGTGACATCTATATACCTTGTAGGTCATAGGGATAAATGATGATACTCAGACAAAGCTGTACCCTTTGTCTTCTTATTGTCTGGGTGGGGAATAATAATGACTATTTCTGTCATAGACACAGAAATGCTAATTGTACCACTTACAGTTTCTTTTAAAATAAATGTATTCTTACAGTGATGGCTTTCACTGATAAACATTTACAGATGACACCAATCAATCAGCAAGACAAATCCTCTGTACCATGTGCTACTATGAGAGACAGGCAATCTCCCTGCATGCAAACAATGTCCCCAATTTGTCAGAGACACAAAAGGAGCTCTGGCAGACCCCATTTGCATCACTTTGTACACAACAATGTATTTTATCACAGCATTGATTATGTTATTGTTTGGAAAAGGATGTCCCTATAATGCATTTGAGCATTTTGATCAATCAATCTCTTGAGTTTATCTACTTTGACCTCTCCAAAAAATATTTTCAAAGGTTTAAAATAGGAAGAAAGATTAAATGTTTAAAGGCTCTAACAGGCAAATTAAAGATACGCTGTTCTTAAGAAGCATTCACTTAAGAAATCTGTTTTACTTATCGATTTAATTCCTTATTGATTCTCTAGTGAGATTGCACTGAGTTAGGAAAAAAACTTGAAAACATGACCTTGTTGTTTTCTATTCAAACAAAATTAAAGAAGTCCTCCTTCAAATGAACATTTTAACATGCAATCCAATGTTTTGCACAGCAAAATTTGTGCCAACAAATTTACGTTTACCTTTTCAACAACCTTTCAAGACTTATGGTCCAAGAGCCATGGGAAAGAAATCATGCTGTCAGGGTTTTTTATTAGCAAAGTCTGTCATATTAGTCAGAAGTGAAGGAAAGATAAATGGATCCAAAATTTGGCAAATATCTAAGAAAAACAGACTTTAGTTTTTAAGAAATTATGAACTAATGCTCACCTTTGCCATGAAGCCACCTAAATGAATACATTTAGAGTCACTTATGACTGCAATTTCACCTCAAAAGTCTGCATGTCCTTTGGTGGGCTTATGCCACACTTTGCACATCTACAGATCAAAGTTTTAGCACATTTCTCTTTGCAAAAGAGCTTTAACAAAAACTGATTTGTGTACTTGTCAGAATTTTTAGTCTCACTGAAGACTTTTGAACTAACCTAGGCCTGGAGTTTGACTGTCATACTAACACATAAATGGTCTGTTATCTAAATTATTCCAGCATAGATTTCACTAAAAATGCATAAAGTGACAATTGAAAGATTAAATAAAAAATGTCCTGATCCATTTTAGTTAAACTAAAGAAAATGTTTACCATTATTGGAGAAGAAGATTGCTTTACAAACATTTATCAAGGATGATGAAGAATTCTGTCACAATATCATTCATGGAGTAAGATGTATGGTCAGACGGAGAAGCAGTGCAGCAACGCCACTTGTTTAAACCAGCTACTATTTAGCTACGCTCTCTAATTGAGCATGTACATCACATTTTAGTGGTTGCATATTATCACCACACAAGGACCAATTGATCATTAGTCCATCAATATGTAGTTTGCATAAAATTATTTCCCCTAAATAGTCTATGTTTGAGGTGATTCAGGGTTGGTTTATCAATAATGTAAATGAGCCATTTGGGCATTAAAAGGCTGTCTCTGAGAATGACAGACCGCAAGGCATTAGTAAGTTAATATCCAATGCAATTCTCCCCCGCCACAAAAGCCAATGGCTAAAGTGATTGGTTCAGTCACTGAGTTTTGTACTTTGTTTGTTGCTTCATTTTATTGTTTTTTGTTTTGTTTTTTTAAAGAGGTGTTGCCTAAGAATATTGTAACTGTGATTTCGATTTATTTTAAAAAATGACAATACGTTTGATTGCTAAAAGTTTTCTTTTAATTTTTTTTTATTGTTAATAGCCTTTATTTCTTTTTGGTGAAAGTTTTAAACAGTGTACTTACACATTATGACAAATGAAATACGCAACAGAATCATCTTAGACTGGACCTTTTCCCCCTGTCTGTACGGGATTCTGTCTGCAACTTTGACACCAACCTCTCTTCACTGCCAGCCAATAAGAGACCAGGAAGAGTAGTGTGGGGAAATATTTATTATCAAATACGTTACGGCATTTCTTTTCATTCAGGAGAAGGTAAACATTGTTATCTTTCAAGAAATTAATAGCATAAGATGTATCAGAAACAACAAAAGTCTGTCCATGTGTATATTGTTATTTATGGTGTTACAATATATTATGGATATTATGTTTATTAATATGAAATAACATATATTCATAGTCTATCTTTTAATTGGTAGTAAACTCCCATTCACTATTTCACCATGACTTCACAGAGATCCAAATATTGTCAGTGTTTTGGATGTTGAGAGGATGAGCTCTGCAACAGTCTGATTACATGTCTCAGTATGACTGAGTCATATCTTTACCTGCCACTCAGCACCAATGCTCTGCCATCATCACGGAATGCCAGCACACAAGGGGACTCATTAGCCTGGTATTACAGATGTGACAAGCGCACCATAATAGGCCAATTATCCCAAAATGCCAAATTTCACTCCAAAGGAAAAGAAGTGTGTTGTGATTAATGGAGAACACTTAAGGGGAAGAGTTAGACAACGCTGTTGGATAGGAGAAAATATGTATCAGGCTGCCACCACTACAGATGCTTCCTCCCTCCTGACAACTGCAATTCATTTGAGATGCTATTAACATGCATAATTATGCTAATCAACCGGTAATTAAGTGCCAATTCATCAGAGACCATTTTTTTGTCTGTAATTTCATCAAGCGTGGCTGGTGGGGTTTGGTTTTTTTTCTTGCATATTTCTTTATGCAATATTGCCCAAATGAGACTGTCTTATCTCATCAAACAGTTCCCTTGCTGTATGTATTTGCAGTTTGTAAACAGGATGTGACAAAAAGAGGATGCAATGTATTCTGGCTACGGTATTCATATTTACGCAGGAGGTTAATAAAACCAAACAACCAGGTGTTTTGTTAATAAATGTGAAGATCATGTCCCTAAGAGATGGATAACTTACACAGTAAAATAGTATTTTTCAGTTTGTCAAAATAGTAAGTGTAATTATTTATGAGTACTCTGAATTATAAATTTTGGAAGAAAAGTTTGAATGGCTGTTTTGTTCCTCAACTCAGTGGAAATTTTTCTGTTTCCAGCTTACAGGCCATCAGCATTAACATTTCATGATTGAGTTTCCTTGTGTCTCATACGTGCCGAACAAAATTAATATGAAATATGTAATAAATCTCTATGACCCCAGCTTTAATCGTTCTGTTTATTCAAAGTGATTTTGCAGCAAAGAGAAAAAGTGTATGTCATTTGTACTTTTCTTTCTTTTTTTTTTTCTTCGCTTTTTTGAGTCACACCTAAATGTTTCAGATGAGTCAAATATTAAGATCAATGAAAGATAATTTAAGTAATTACAAGAAGAAGTTTTCAAATTGTAGTTTTATTTATTGCATGACAAAAGCTATTCGCACACACCTGGCTCAGTGTGAAAAAAAATTTGCCAATGAACCTGATATCCGGTTGTTTAACACCGAACAGCAATAACTGACATCAAACATTTTCCATTTCTGGCACTGAGGAATTTTGACTTGTTCTTTCTTGGAGTATTGCCTTCATTCAGTAATATTGGAGGTTCTTAAAGAATAAACAACTAGATTAAGGTTTTGCCATATGATCTCAGTCAAAAAGAAGTCTGAACTTGACTAAGCCCCTTTGAAATATACTTTTCTTCTCCCGGTACTCACTGGTTGGTTTGGGATAGTTAATAAATAAACGTTGAGACTGATTTTGGTAGATACTGGGGTTATTTATGTTTGATATTAAATTACCCAAAACATTTCATTTCAACAACAACAACAACAACAAAAAAAAAAAAAAAAAAGAAATCACTTTTTCCAACTAATTATAGATTAGGAATTAGATCTAAGAAATTGTCAAGATAAAAAAAATTAACAAAAGCAAAAGAGTTTACAACATCATACCATATGCTACAATTTTGTTCTTGCTCTGTGTTCTCTCTTCTAGTGGACCACAAAACTGTTGTCTAAGACAGAACAGCACATATGAAATGTTAATTGCATTGGCAAGCCTCTGTCCAGTTTCATCCTGTGAGTCAGACAGGTGTTCTCATCAGACATGAAAGCCTTTGGTGATGTGTGTCAGTCTTGATCACCCATGATGATGGCCAGAGGTGCAGAAACAGTTTATATTCTTCTGACATGGGAACTCTTTTGATTTTCAGCACTTTTATGATAGTTCTGGTTGTCAAACCAGCCATTCAGAGTAGATTAACTCAGATTTAAAAGTGGGTAACATAACATCTTTTCTTTCTTTTTTTTTTTTTTTAATTTTTAAAATTATGATGGTGTTTGTAATTTTACAGTCTGACAGTGTATTTGTGTTAACTTCTTTGTACAAGGCTCTGTTCTCAGTGGTTTCTGTTTTGAGGAGTCTTTTCTGCCTGAGTCTTATTATTTACTTCAAATAAAACCAACATAACCAGTAAATTATTGAAAGGAATGCAATATTATCTTCAATTGTCGATACATTTAAAGATGTTTCATAAGAAGCAAGCACACCTCTGTCCAACATCACATGCACATGTTTATTTCAAATGCTTGAAAATAAAATGGAATTTAAAGGGGCTGTATTTTGTAAAATTGACTCTTTTTTTCGCTCTATATCATCTTATAATGTCACTCCCTCACTAAAAGCACACCTGGATTGCTTTGATTTTTTTTTTGCTTGAGAAATTGTTAAATATTCCTCTGATTTGCAAAACGTTTGGTGGAACCAAGCGCCACCTTCCAAGCAGCTCCTTCTCATAGCTGCAGTCTCCAAGCTTCCAAGCCTTCCCCTGTCAGCTTCCTCAAACTAGCAACAGCAGCAGCAACTGACTTGACGCCAAAGCAAGAGCTGATATATTCATGTCCCGGGCAGATTTAGCTTTAAAGTAATCTTTTCATTTTGCAAACATGTTTAACTGGAACAAATATTCATGTCTCGAAGCAGTCCAGTCTGAGTACCAACTTGAGCCTGAAGAGGGAGCTGCTGTGTAGGGGGAAATTTTTGACTGTTTAAATAATCTTTGTGAGCATTTTTGTATTTATGATTATGTTATGCAATCATCCTACACAGATGGTAATTGTTTTTGAATTTTTCATCATCATCATGCATGTTAAAAAACCAACAGTGTTACATTTGCACAGCAAATTCAGAATGTCTTCAGATAACTGAAACATTTAAAGACACAAACTTATCGTTAGAGATATTAAAATGATCTAAGTCAGATAAGTATGTCACATTGGATGAACTCATCTCAGAGAGCAAAACGAAACAACCAACCAGGGCGATGCTGCCTCATTCTACGGGATGAGATGGGCTCTGAGGTTTGATGGGGCAGAAAGAGACTCATGTAGACGGCTGACTGCTCCTTTAGACAGCATGTCAGTGTTGGCTCGGAAGCCACTCTGCCGCATCTGGGTGATGCAGTCATCATTGTGGCAGGCCTGTCAGAACAAACTGGTGTGCCGGAGACAGATACGACTTCAGTGGCTGGATGGAGAGTATGCAACACATGCACCGCCCAAACATCAAATATGTTCCCCCAACTGGCAAGCTGGTGGTACATTACTGACAGCAATGGCCAGTGACATCAGATGAAAACATGATTATGCTTCACTTAGGGCATCTAAAAGAGTAAATTGATCAGGCAGAAACGGGTGAGGAACTAAAGCACAAACACACTGGTTGATGAAAAGAAAAAAAAAACTAAGCTAGTTTTTGTTGCAATGAATAAAAAAAACAAAAACAACAACAACAAAAAAAAAAAACATCAGGGACAAAAGAATAATAATAATAATAAAGTTTAAAGGTAGATTTAAAAAAAATAAATAAATCTGGAAGCAGATGCAGCCAATACAGGGTTTATGTTGCATCACCTATCCATTGTTTTTATTTGTAATGCATTTAAATAAACTGACAGTCACAGTGATAGAATAATGTGTAATCATTAGCAAAGAGTTTGCAAAAATATTTATGTAATGTAAACCATAATAATTTAATTTCACTTTTTTTTTTCTGATATGCTATTAAAAAGTAACTTGGAAACCAATGAATGTCACAAACACTTACACTTAATTAAAACAATGGATACCATATTGCAAGGTAAAATGTCAGTCAAGCCCTCCTTGCCTGCAGGTAGCAATTTACAGCAGAGGCATTATGAGAGAGGGTGACACAAATAATAGCTATTAAACTGTCAGCGGGTGCAGGCTGGATCACATTACTGAAATTAGCCTAAGATGCACTATAATAAACAAAGCATCTCTTCTCCATAGACATGCACAAAAAAAAAAAAAAAAAAGTATTTGACTTGATTTTAGATCTAATTTGTTTTTTGTTTTTCTTTAATGTGAAAAGTCTTACATACTTTGTAATTAGAATGAAATGACAACAGAAGATTCTTAAACTCTGGCACCTTCCACATTAAACACTGCATTCATTGATTTTTCAACAATAAAAAACAAAATGGATGATTAAATGATTGTCCCAAAATAAATAAAAGTGATTAGATGATAAACCAAGTGTAAAAGTTCAGAACTGGGGGTATTATGTTAGACTACATAGGCAACACTGACACCTGCTGGTTTAAAAGGATTTGTGTTGCGCTGAACATTCAATTCATGTAACCTCTTGTCGTATATTATAATTGCCAGCTTTATGAAACCTTGTGTTACAATTGCTTTATGCGTTTTAAGATGTTCACCAACCGTAATGCCAAACTTCACACTAACATCTCTCCAATTTCTTTCATGTTGATCAGTTGAATAAAAATAAGGACTTATAACGCTGACATTTGCACTTAATCATCAGAACATCCTTTCTTTTCAAACTAATGAAATGCAGAGCTGGAGAGTCCCTGTTGTATGTTGGGGTGGCTTAAAAACATTCATTAAAATAGTAATAAGAGTTTTTCACACATTTTGACACTTGTACATATATGTCAATATCTGTAATACTGATAATTACAGTATAAAGAACACCTGTAATTGGTATATATATAATAACTTACATATATAATAACTTTATATATTATATTATATATGTTGAAAATATATAATGTTGAAAACTATTATATATGTTGAAAATATTGCTTTTATAACACATGTAACTCTGTTGCTTTGAACACTTCACTATTTCCATCCCCAGCTGAGGTTTCAAGACTATTTTCCAGCCGGTCAACTGCAAGGCATGAGAGATGGATAAATCCTGCCATTCTTCCGACACATATGCACATAGGTTTTGCTGCCTCGCACGGAGAGATTCCACATTTATCCCTCTAAAAGAGCTCGACTGAGGTAGAGGCGCATATGTTTTCTAGGTGTGTTATGTATGTAATTGTTGCTTTACTAGCAATAAGTGATCATATTTAGCCACACAACATAATCAAAAACCAATAAGCCCTAAACCGATTTTTGAGAGTTTTAATTGAAAATAAATTAACAATATCTCAAGAAATGAAATGCTTAAATGAAACAGTTGATGTATCACAAGGCAAACTGCTAAAAACATTTCAGAGGTGTAACAACATTGAAGATACTGAGTAAGAGTAAACTTAAATATTTAGTACTTAAAAAATGCATGGTAAAATCTGAATATTCTTTTGAAAGTATGGAGCAGAAATCAATCTATATTGTCTTCCCTAATCCACAGCACTGATTATGTGCTTGGTAAATAAACTGTATGGTCACTTGACAGCTTTTTAACACATATTTCCTCCAGACACATTTGGTATTGTCACCACTTAATGCAACTCGACAAAGGTGCGCTGGTCAACATCATCCAAATGTTAACCAAACAATTAAACATAGGCTACGTTCACAGTGCAGCCTGAAGTGACCCAATCCCAATTTTTTTGATGTAATGCGACCTGTATCCGATTTTTTCATGACAGTCTCAACAGCACAGGTTGGAATATTTTCGAATGCGACCCACATCCGATACATCTCCAATTGAAATGCAACCTAATGTTCAGATCACATTCACCCATATTGAACGTCACTGATACTCAACAGATCTCACTATTCTGCGTCTTGATACAAGCGGGAAAAAAAACAACAACCATGACGGACCATATGAGAATTAAGTTGTTAATATGCTGCTCCAGTCGGACAACAACTTCGAATGTGTAAAACCCAGTTCACAATACACGATTTTAAAATTTTCAAAAGCTGAGAGACCACACACTAGCCGACAAAAATCATAGGTATAGTGGGTTCGATTGTGCCGTGTTATGGTGTCCAGCCACACAGCACACGAGCTGATTTCTCTCACTGACATTCAGATTTCAGACAAAAACCCACGAATATCATTCATGATTTTAGAGTAAAAAAACATGGCTGAAAATGTAGAAGCAATAAGGACCGCGGGTGGTTCTTACTGTGGCACCACTGTGGTCATCGGGGCCCTCGGAGCAGTCACCCCCAAACTGGAGCAGTGGCTACAACAGATCCCAGGAAAAACATCAGACATCTC
Organism: Poeciliopsis retropinna; assembly: GCA_010277075.1. NCBI lineage: Eukaryota > Metazoa > Chordata > Actinopteri > Cyprinodontiformes > Poeciliidae > Poeciliopsis > Poeciliopsis retropinna. Next base: position 13,178,694 of record VMRM01000006.1, on the reverse strand, counting down.
AGTCCAGAAATGTGCAGTTCTAGGCACAGCAAAGATACTGCGCAGAACCCTCAAGCTCCCAGGCCTCTGGTAGAGGACCCGAGCTCAGAGGATAAGAACCACCCGCGATGGGTGAGAAGAGAATTTTTTTTATTTTTCATTTAAAGATATAAATATAGATTATATATTTATATTTATATAGATATATAATCTAAATCTAGAGTTATAGATCTAAATATAGATTATATATCCATATTTATATAGATCTATATCTATGTCTACATATATATATCTATATCTATAAATATATTGATATACAGAGATATCTGTATCTATCTAAATCTATATACATCATTATATCTATATCTATTATATAGATAGAATCTATATAAATGAAAGCATTATCTATATATAGATATCTGTATACAGGTTTAAATATCTAAATCTATATATCTATCTACCTCTCTGTATATATAGATAGATTGATATTGATATGTAGATATTTATAGATATCTATATATAGATTTATATGTATTTATAGAGAGAAAGACAAATATATAGAGAGAGATAGATAGATATCCATCTATCTATATCTGTATATATTGATAAATTTAGATATATATATCTTGCCCAGAAAGATGAATAGTTTTCAGAATCTTTCCCTATTTGTATAGGTTTAGACTTCTAAAAGACTCTTTTTGATCTATGTTGTTCACATTTTTTTTTTCCTAAATCTTCCTTTAATTAATAAATGTGGCTGTCTTATTTTCTGTTTAGAATTAGAAATAAAAACCTTACAATGGATGAACATGAGTACTGATGTTGTTGAACGTGGGGGAAGCCGGAGCACCTGGCGTGAACCCACACCTGCGCTGGGAGACATTTCCCATCATGCAGTTCTGACTTTTTAATATTCAAATGTCCAATTAACAACAATAGTAGCTCTTTCTCCAATTACCGCCAATCACCCAACTCATACGTGGCCCCACCGCCCTTTTAAATCTAATATGCTGGGGACATAAATTGATGTCTACATTGGATGGACTTTGCATCTGTTTCTGTACTGGCGCAGAAGTGATGGAGTTAACGCCTTTTTGAAACGCCTCCACAAAGAAACTTTATTCTTGGGGCTCTCATCTTGTTCAGAGACATATTTCTGTTCTGTTGACTCTTCAGCTATATCAGTTTCTGATTCATCGTCGATGAATGTGATCTCTATATCTGAAAGGCTTATTCCCTCTTCTTCCATTGCATCACTCTCCACTTCTGTGTTAAGTTCAGGAACCTTACCTTCTGAGACTTTTTGTTGGATTTCAGGGACCATTTCGTCTTCAGCCGCCTGCTGTAGTTTACCGATCACCGTTTCCTTTCTATGAATTTCTTCATCTTGATGGTCCCCATTTTGTTTTATTGTGGACGCTATTACTTCGTCAGTGATCTGCTGTAACTTATTGATCACTGTCTCAATCATATCAATGTAATGTTTGATGGTATGTGTCTGATCACCAACTGTTTCAAGTATAGGAACTTTTTGTGTAGTATTTTCCCCAGAAACATTTTCATTAATCAGGGTCTCAGGCTCGGACGCAGCTTCCATTGCTGCAGGTTCTTCTTTCATCTCCGTTGTTACCGAATCAGATTGATAATTGACTGGTTTGTGCTTTGAGCCATCTTGTGAATCTGTGTGAATTTCATCAGAAACCGCTGAATTCTTGCTTCGTCTAACTGGGAGTACTCTCCTTATAAGCGCGTTTTGCTGTTTGAGTTTAGCTTTTAATTTTTGATTCATATTAAACATCTCTTCAAGCTGTTTTAATAAGTATTTTTGTACTTTGATATATTCCAATTGAGATTGCTCAAGTTTGGCAAGACACATACACTTCGCTTGGCTTGTCTCTTCAGAAGTGTGGGGCAAATTTTGAATCTCAGTTAAACATTCAAACGATTCAAACGATTCAGTTTGAATCGTTAGATCAGCAGAAATGGCAAAAAATAAACAACAACAAAAAAAACACATGTACACCATAGCAGGTTAAATCAGAGATTAAACTTCCATTGTTTGTTTCAAGGTATTTTAAAACCACCCACAATGTCTAAAATTAAATTCCACACGTTGTGATGTGCCATATCGACATCTAATGGGCTTGGTTTAAGAGGGGCTTGGTTTAAGAGGTTAAATCAAAAAGTCTGCAACCTGTGGCTCTCACTGTGGTTCTTAATAACTGTGGCTGAAAATGATATAGAACTAGGACATGTTCTATATCATGTAAATAAAAGAAAAAAGTACTTAAAAAATAATCAAGTTGTACATATTTCATTCACCTTGTCTTCCCCAAATATAGTGTTCTATTAAGAAAAATGAATGCTTTCTTTTGGAGAATTTTTTGTTTTTGTTTGCTTCAAAACCTAAAATGTAAAAAATGTGGTTCCTAATAGTTCCACAAAGCATACAACTGTACATGCTGTCTTTTTTCAAGGAGTCGTGTACTTTTTCAGGTTTTTGTGGCTCCAGATCATTTTTAACCAGAAACTGGAGAAAAAAATGCTATTAGTATTGAAAAGCTCCTGACTCCTGAGGAAGACAGACTGTTTGAACGTTACCATTTATATAGAAACGGTGTCTACACTATTGAGAATAAAATCCTTAAATAGGCCCCTAAAACATACATAACTCACTGTATAATTAAACAAACACTACACATTTAAACCTATATTACTTGTATTTTTTATGTGTGTATTTCAAAAATAGTCTTATAGTCTTGTAGAAATTGAAAGTTTAAAAACAAATCTACAATAATGTCTCAGCTAATTTTAAATGTCAACTACAGTTGCAGTTATTAAAAAATAAAATAAAATAAAATAAAAAAAACAGACAGCTTACACCATCAGAGATGTGCCCAGATGTCAATAAGATTCTGACAGGTAAAATGTTAGAACAGGCTAAGACCAGCAAACACCATCACAAAGATTACAAAAATCTAAGATAAGCAAATTTGCTATGATCATTTAAATACATGAAATAGGATAAAGTTCTCTATTAAAATAACTGAAAAAATAATAATAATAAAAAATAAGCCTACTAGTGAAAAAAAAGACAACACCTCATGTTTCAATTCACAAAGCAGAATTTTTTCTATCATTTCTGTCTTTGAAATGCAGAGTAAAGCTACACTAGAATCAAGCTAGATACATTGTATTAGTATTTCTTTAGGCTGTTTCAAGCAGCAGCAACATGTCCCCAAGTGAGACCAACATTTGTTAAATGTCACCATAAAACAGATGTGAAAATACATATAAACAAAAAAGGGTAAAGCAACAGTCTGAAGACTGTCCTGAGCAGATCTATATTTTCCATCCCCCATTTGCTTCCAGATGCAGCTTTAATATGTACTGCAGTTTCTAAGGGATTAATAAAACTGACATATGGCTACTGATTACTTGCCAGTATGTAACATTTTTTTAACAATTACATCCTGTTTGTTCAGGTATTAAATGAAACCTGGTTACAGTTCAGATTTGTCATACACATTAAAACATTTTTTAATGTCTGTTGTCAGTTTTATAACTTAAACTGACAACAGGCTATGCAAATATTTTGGTTTATTTGTAAGGACGAAAAAATAAATTCAAAACGAAAATTTAAAATTCTAGTTTTTGCAGTTTATCCTCCTGTATTCCAGGTGGAAGTATTTGCACAGCTTATTCATAAGCAAGTTATTCTTCCACACCTCTTAGTCCGAAGCTCATATCCTCCCAAAGGGTGCCTGAGGGTTCTTCACTGTATGTTAGCTGTTAAAGCCACGAGTGCTCTGGTGACCATGCACTACGGTCTGTCTGTCTATCTATATCTAACGTTGAAACAGAAATAAATATTACACGACATTAAAAGCTTCAGAAATATTATAAACCTACCATTTATTAAGGCATATTAATGAATGACAATTTTATCTTCTAAATGGGTTAACTGTCTAATCAGCAGAATACTACTTACACAAAGACTTTATTTTTAGATCTAATATACTAAATGAAATAACTATTCCAAAAATGAAAAGACAACCTTTAAGTACTTCATGTCAATAACTAAGCTGTACATACAATTCTAATTTACATTAAAAAAATACAGATATATTTAGATACAAAATGGTCAATAAAACAGTTTTAAAGCAGTGGGGTAAGCTTTGGAATTAATCTTCATAAGGAATGCCGGGAGCAGCCTTTGTAATACCATTCACATCGTATTAGATACATTTAACTCTTAAATACTGAGATTTTCAATCTCACATCTGATCAAAAAGACAATGATAAATAAAACACTTGTATATATTCATAGTCTTCCAAACCCATCCAGCAAATCCCAACAGAAATACATACTGGTGAAAAGCCATAATAATCTTTCAGCAAATTTTAAGTCAATAAGTGGAAGATAAAACTGAGTTTCTTGTTTATTCAGTTATTATCTGGAACATTACTGTGAGCTTTTACAGCTGCTGGTTGCCACTTTTCAGCTTGTCTGTCCAAAGTTGAGCTAAAGCCTCTGTGTGCTGGAGTGAGCACCCGGGAAACTCCGTTCACCGTTAATGCCTCACTGTCAATTGGGCAAATGTAGTCTGCAGATTCATCGGGTTTCCTCTTTCTGAGATGACTGAATTGGGTGAAGCCCAGCTTCTTTGGCTGAAAAAACAAAAGGTACAATACAATATTAATCCATTTTTATATCTGTTATTTTTCTGTAATATCTACATATGGATCTGCTCAAACGGCCCTCTTACTTTAACTTTAGCAGTGGTAGTAAGTGGGACATGGCCTGTGGCGTTACCATACTCCCGTTTCTCCTGCATGGCTTGAGGGCCAACCAGGGCAGCAAAAGCAGTAGCAAGATGACGTCGGAGCAAAGTCTTCTGTGGAGGAATATTTAAAAGCAGCGCCAAAGTCTCAGAACTGAAGCGAGGCTCCAAGATCTATAAAAGAACAAAAAAGACTGATAAGAAAATATTTAGTGTAGTTTGTTATAAAACAGTCTCAAGACACAAACTACTAAAAAAGCCTTTGAACAGCAAAATTCCTTCTCTGAAACCATTTTCCGCCTTTTAGGCTATTGTTAGGATGAGAAAGTGGGAGAACAAATATGAAATTAATCACTAAAGTCACAATAATTGTAAGGAGTTCATAAATATTATGGTATATAACTAATTGATTTGTCTTGTGGTTTTCTACAGCAGTTAGTTGAAGGTTTCACTTCAAAGCTAGAGGTATTTTGCTTGTTTGGTGTCGTTCCTCAGCATGTCAATTCAATGTGCTGCATTGTCAACATTAAAAGTTGTAGAGCATCTTCCAGTTCTACACAGATAAATTAATGCAGAACTGCTAAGAAATGGAGACATATTCTAAGTGTGCTTTAAAGACTCAATTGCCAGCAGCACATCTGGAAATGGCACTTACGAATATGCAGTTTATTTACATTTAAACTTATGAATGACACAATTTATCTACTTCGTTACACTTTAATGAGTCTTGTTTATTTTGTGCTGTGAAAAATAATATAAAAAACTTGATTGTTGAGAAACAGAACACTGACGCCTTATGATATTCATGCAAAGGTACAATATATTTCTCAAAGGGCCACTTTTCTCCGCCCACGTATGAACCTTAAGCGCGTCCTATATTTTAATACAAAGGCTGAAGTTAGTTTAGCCACACACTCTTTAAATGGTGGGTGGGTGAAGTGTTTTGTCCAATGACAGAGGCAGACAGAGTCAAACCAGTAACCTAGTGATTGCAGGGTGAACTCCTACTTGCTTAACTTGCTACCTGATGTTCTTGACGCCAAGCATTTAGTTGGAAGATATAAAGCTCAGATCCAGCTGCAAAAACAAGTTCATTTCATGAAAAGTGTCTATACACTGTTCTTGAACTAGCTTGACGGCTAAATGAAGCTTGTAGGTCTGTAGCAAGTGGCATTGCAGAAAGTTGGCAACCTCTTCTCTGTGACTTTATGTGACCTATAATATTTTGCCTGAGTTGCTGTCGTTCCCAATCAGTTCCACTTTGCAATATTACACTTGTAGCCATGGAAGTGACTGAAACAATTGAATGCAACAATGTGGATGGGTGTCTCAATACTTTTGGCAATACAGTGTAATAGCATATTTGATTGATTTGATGAACAATCACTTGTGACCTGAACTGAAGAAGTGGCTTAATTTTCTGGACAAATAATCAGGTTTATGCATTTTAGATGCTGCAGCACTAAACACTGAGTAGCTATATATTTTATAGTCTTTGATTTGTCACCCATAGTATTTAATTTGTCTAAAGGAATCTTAATGTAAAATTTCAAACTTATTTTAAAAACATTTTTAGATTAAAAAAAAACAAAAGGAAAGGTCTTTGGGTGGTTTTCTGTTTGATCTTTTTTTAAACCCCCTCTTATGTTTGGGGTTTCATTCTGTTTCATTCTGAAACCAAATGTAGTCTTTTTGATGTTGTTAGATATGCAAGATAGAAATGAAAACATTTTATTTAATGTAAAACCACAAAAAATAACACAGACCTGCTTTTTTTTTTAGCAGTACTTACAATCAGGCCACCATGAACGCCACTCCCCCGTAGATTAGGAGCATACTCAGCAAGATCAACTGCTCTTAGCCACTCCATTACACAGTGGTTTGACCACTGTACTACCTCTGAAGGACAGGGATGTTTCTGGGAATAAAAGCAAAATGCCAATAAAATAATATGCCATTGAAATAAAAAATACCTCCTGGAATCTTACTGTATAAGAAATATTTAATCACTGCTGATGGATAGCTAAATCAATTGTTTAAAAACAAACATAAAGGTTGAGATTAAGCTCATTTAATCTCTGCTGCCATCCTGTGGAAGATTATGACATTACAATTTCAGTAAACGCCTCCCTAGTAAGAACATCCATGCCTTTAAATAACGGTGAGGCATGACCATATTTGTCATCGTAATACTACCACAAGTATATTTTTAGTTTCAACTTGGTTCTTTTTGTGTTTATCCACCTCTTCGCCTGGCCTGCGTCGAAGACAGTTTGGGTTGAACTTATTGGCATGAAGAACATGAATGGCACACTTAATGCTGAGATGGTGAAGCTGGCTGGTGACCTTTAGAGTCAAGAGGTCATTCTGAAATTACAAAATAAATAAATAAATAAAACATTGAATTTGATGAAAAGTTTGCTTTCATACAACAAAAACAGCTTTATTACTTTAAATGCATTAGGAAAATTGTGTATTAATTTGAATAAGCCTTACCACTGTGAGATACTGGATCATACGGCCATCTACTCTAGCTTCATGGAATTGGTCTTTATACTGAGGCAATCCAATATCATCCAGCCAGCCTATAGAGGGACAGAAAATCCCACATAGATATGCTCACTAAGATACAACATTAAAAACATGCTTCATGCAAAAATGTGTTAACTTGAATTGGCAAAATGATAATATTTACATTTTAAATATTTACATATTTACATTTTGTTATGATGTATTACACTGTGTATGATTGCTTGGTTTATGACAGAAGGAACCCTACTTTATCGTTGTGGATTTAACTAAAATTAGAACAGTTTGAGACATATTTTCTGCAGATTAACGCTTACGGGTGACCCAGATGTGATCCAGCTCTGACGATTTCTCTGCAACCTTTGAAGTAAAGGCCCTCAAAGCAAGTTGCAGCTTTTTCCTGTGGAGGGGATGTTTCATGCCCATTTCCTGAAATCAGAAAGAAAAGTCAAAGTGGGAACAAAAACAATAGTTCAAATATGTTTTACAATATTTTTACGACTCAATATACGAGTGTAAAGATATGTAAAATCTATTTTATACAGTTTTGGCATGCGATTCTCAAACCTTCTCAAAGTCTTGAGGTGTGGCTGCCAAAAGCGTCTGCCCATTTTCAACCCACTGTCTGGTGAGATTGATGTATTGGCCAAGACCGTAGTCTTCAAGCCAGCCACACACCTGCTCCTTGGTCCACTGACTGAATGGAATATTCAGGTCACTGACAACAACAAAATTAATAATGAGACAAAATATACGATTTATTAAGGTACTGAAAGCACAGTAGGAAAATGTTGAAACACAAAGTGTTTTACCGTGTGGGGTTAGATTCAGGAGTTCGGGTAAGTCTGGGACCCGCTGTTGCACGTAAGCCTCCTCTTCTGAACTGACCCGCATCTGGATCTGCAGGCTGGAAGCCGCCAGACTGGGTTCTTCGAAGCCTGTGTGAACAAAAGTGCAAGCTGGCAGATTAAAATGACTGCAGTTTTGATACTCAAAATAAATGCTGACAGACACTTTGCACGTCGGTGTTTTGGGATCAACCAAATGTCATTCACAGTGTAATGCTTTACCAGGGCAGGGTACATCATTCTGTTTTTTTGTTCATTTTTAAATCAGCAGATAATCTGATGAAGAAATGTCAAGTGGTCAGTTAATTATTAGGTCATAACATCAGTTTTAAAACTGCAATAAAAATAAAATAATGTCACCTCTTTCTAATTGTTTGGACATCGCTTACTTGTGTTTGTGTCTCTGCACTTACTTTCCCCAGAATCTCTTGAAGCTCCTGTTGTTCTTCATGTACTCAGGAGATCCCACAGTTCGCTGGCCAGGCTGTGCCTCACAATGAGCAGGGGAATTCTCACTGGGTGTGCAGTCATGGGCTCTCTCCAACTTTCCTTAAGGGGGTTATAAAAACAACAGTCGCTAACTAAGAACAAAGAGTATGCAGACTTGATTCCTAAAAGCGCCTGTCATTTTAAGGGTTCTTTTTTTTTTTAAAAGGCATGTTTGTATTGTTGAAAAAGTGCTGTACTCAGTGTCAGAGCGCAGACTAAGCTTCAGTAACTTCCTGCCAAAACATGCTCTTGATTAATGACATCTGAATAAAGATTATATCTGTTTCCCTGTGGTCAACACAACAGAAAATATCTTGATAATGATGAGTGAGTATGGAGCCAGATTTTTTTTAAACATGTTTAATTTATGTGACTATTCACAATGCTTTGTTGAGTTGACAAATACTGGTTACAGATCACTGGGTAAATGTATCAACGTAAACAAAAGTTTTAGGAGAATTTACATGGTGATATGTTTATGATAAAGTGTGTTTTCTGTGCAAAAGGTTCAAAGAGATAACAGGGTGTGCCTGGATTTTAAACTGGTCAGTCACATCAAAGAAGGGTGGAGCTGGGCTGAATGTGGTTGGTTCAAGAAAGGGAGAGGTTGGGCTGGGTAAGTAACTCTATCCCACGATCCATCTGCTCTGACAGGAGCCCCTGCAATTAGCTGTGATCAAGAGTTCAGTGGTCTTCTGGTCAGAAGAAAGTGGTTATAACTCCAAAATTGAATCCTATGTGCTCTCATGGGAATCTATAGGCCTCTGAAATACATTACACCAAAGTATTTTACACTGCTCAGCCTAAAATATCATGAATAACAAACTTATTATGAAACTTATTGTGTGAACTTACTTTGGCATGAGTCTCCATCTTCAACTGGATTGTTTTGTCTCTGAATATCTGTATCATCAGTCTCATTTTGTTCCAGGAGAGTAGAATTCACGGGCAAAGTCTGGCTTCTACTGTCACCCAGACCACCACGGAGAAACTATTTACAAATTTAAAAGATATATACATAAAAGGGGAGAATGTTCTTAATAATTCTCATGTAATTCAATGTGCTCAGATCATTTAATACATTTGTGGCCATGTGAAAAAAAAAGTGCATTTTTCTAACATTTGGAGATGAGGCTTTTTTTTTTTTTTGTAAAATGTCTCAGGAATAACACACCGACACATTTATCACCATTCAACTTGTGAATATAACATCAGGATTAATCAGAATTTTGAAAGCAATTGACAATTTAAATCTCAGACATTTAGTTTGGCATGTTCCTGACTTCTAAAGTGAGAATGAACAGCATGGTAAGACAAAAGCCTCAATCTGAGGCTTTCACAAGGACCACTGCAACAGCTCTTTAGTCTGGTAAGAGATTTAAAGACACTTCTAAAGAATTTGAAATTAGTGATGACACTGTACAGAACACAGTTAAGCAGAGGACACTAAACATAATTATTATATCTCCAAGTTTGGGCCAGTAACTAATTTTTAACCATGAGCATGCAACAAAATAAATATTCAAAAACCCTACATATTCATAATGAGACCAGGAGGCACTTACTACTTTTGAATCAAATGTGCATGTCTGTTGATTACAATAAGGGAAGGCAAATACTTCAATAATACTACAAATACCTTGGGTGAATGTCCGTTTGTTATGTCATTCAAGCTGCTTGATAAAATCTGTAGCTCCATTCTGTAAAAAGCAAAAAAGACAAAACGCACTCAGAAAGATTCCAATAAGAGATGCAAAATTCATTATGATGAAAAAGTATTTTACTACCTGGAATCACAATCTGTCTGGATTGATGCTTGCTGTGAAGACGAACTATTTGTTGAAATCTGTTATGGGTGAAAAAGTTACAATACACAGAATTTGCATGGACTGTATAGATTTGTAATTTTTACGCTAATCTTAAAACCCAGCTAGATTATTTAAACTCGCCTCAGACTTCACATCATCAGATTTTGTACTGGTAGAGTCAACAGTCTTGGTCAGGATCTGGTCTCCTTCCTCACTGCTACTTGAAGCAGTCCGACCATTTGACAATGAACTGACAGCAGATTGAGCTGCGACAAGTTATGGAAAGATTATACATTATACATCATAAGGGTAGAAATTCAGTCACTCATATAGAAGGGTAAATAATCCCAATACCTTGTCTTGAGATGAGAGTAACATCTCTAAACTGTCTGCACTGATTGAGGAGTAGAGTGAGCTCTTCAATCTGTCTGTCCTGCAGAAAACACAGCAGTGGAGCTTTAAAGTCAACATAACCCTATTAGGATAGTCATTAAAAGTTAAGAAGCATGACCACCCTCTGCTGCTGGTTTTACTCAGCTGGTGGCTGATACGCCCACAGACATTACCCTTCGACCATATGGCCTTTACATCAAAGTAACGGACAGGGAGGGAACAGACCTAGACCTCACTGGAAACTGTATTTTGGAGCAAACAGCTGCAAGGAGTGTGTTTGTTTTGAAGTGGTGCCCATGCCTGGTTTTGCCATAGTTATCTTAATACAGCTCACTCCAAAATTAAACTTGGCAGAGCAAAGCCTGCTTAATTGTGGCTAGTCTGAAAAGGCTCGTTTCAGGATGCGTGTGTGTGTGTGTGTGTGTGTGTGTGTGTATGCAGGTTCTCACTAGTGTGCTACACGCAAGTCTGCCTGAAAGTGCTTAAAGTGCAAGATACTCTGGGTGAAAGAACACAAAAGATCCTCTGTACTAAACGTAAATGGTCAGAGGGTGGTACCTCTAGAAAATAACAGGATCTAATAGCTGGTACTTTCCTAAAAAATAACTGTGTTCCCACATACAGAGCAGTTGAGTAAGTTATGGTGTAATGAAATGTTTTTCCACAATAAAATTATTTTAAAAAGTTGATTTCAATTTATTTTACAGCTTACCTTTTCATCATTGGTAGCAACCAGTGATTTCATTCCACTGCGAAGACTTTGGAGTTCTTGATCTAAGTCACAAAAAAGTTACCTAGTTTATTAATCTATTTTGGCTCCCATTTATTCAGGAATACATTAGCATTTCTAGTAAACGATAATAACTATGAGTCAAGATCTCAGACGCAGAAAATTTTTGGCAAAAAGAATGATGTTTTTTTTAGAAACACGTAAAGACTGAAGCAATAATTTAAGCAAACGTTTGATAATTTTCAAAGCAGTCTTTCAAAGTAAAAGGAAATAAAAAGGATAATTAAGAATAAAACACCCTAGAGAAAAATCTACAGTTAGTAGTAGACAAGGCCCAAGAGATTTTATTGAGTGCTCCACAGGCTTACATTTGGTGCCTAGTCTTTTCCTGTACATCTCCTCTGAGAAATAGATATACAACCCCCAAACCCAAAAACACAAATTATATAGGGTCAAGACAAAATGTTTCCATAGCTGTTACTAAATGCAAAAGAACAGTCGATAATTGTCTTCATCTAATTATGCATATATATTTGTAGCATTTCACTGGCAGGTTGTTGAAGGCTTGGCGTCGCACAAATTGTTTGCTTACCTCTCTCTAAGATCTCTGTCATCAGAGGAGGTCTCGCCAGCAACTGAGTGTGCAAGCTCTCAATTTCTGCATTCTTTGTGAGGAGAAGTTGCTGAAGGCTGCTGATCTCTGCCTGAGGGTGACACACAAGGAGAAATTTTGGCAGAAAGAAAACATAAGTCTATTTACAAAAGGTTCACATCCAAAAAGTTTACACTCAATAAAGTCTAGACACATGCAGGAATTTCAAACCTCCTCAAAAGTTGCTATGTATGAAACACCCCAAACAAAGAATGCAGAAGTTATTTTCACTGAGTTCTAAAGCACCAAATGTTGAACCACAACTCGCCACAGTTTAGTTTGTTTTAAAGGAAGTTACATAAGGAGGACACAGATGAAAAAGATTTGTTTAGGCTGAACTGTGTCAACATCTTTGGAATAAAGTTAAATGTGACAAGTATGATCATTTAAGTCACAAGGTGATATACTGGCAAGTAATCAGTTTTGTAATGCAGTTGGATAATTAAGTTACATGTTAACTCAAAAAGTCTACTAGAATTCATACAACCTAAATCTAAAGAGACAATTTCTGTAAGATTGACTGTTTGAACTTCCTTTCAGCTGTTTATGAAAACTCTAGCTTCAGTAAGTTTTTTAATTTTTTTAGTTTCAAACTCTGTGCTCTATTTACTTCTCAACAGCACAGTAATCTTGGCATACTGCTCTTTAACAAAATTCTTGTGGCCAATCTGTCTGATGCTATCAAAGCGACAACAAATGTGGTCCCCAGTTCCCAAAAACCCAGGCAGAATGCAGCAAAATGTATTAAAATGACACATCTAGACCACTGTCACAGTAGAGTGTTAAGATGAATATTAATTTGCAAAAGGTGGTTTCTGAACTGTTTTATTTTTTATTATGTACTGTATTTTAAAAGCTGTGCACTTGCTTTTCTAAAAAAAAAAAAAAAATGCAGAGGAAAGTCCATAATAAAGCCATATAAGAAAACATAAAGACAGTAATTAAATAGACTAAGCTATTATTAATTCTATTTCTATTGAATGAAAAATATGCCATACCCATAAGCGCCTAAAAAAACAGAGGGAACACGTGCGCAAGAGAATGACTCACTTAGTTGGCTGAAACATCAGACTGGACTGCTTTCAGGAAAGTTGAGCGGACAATTAACAGTGGAATTTGGGCACTCTCAATGTATTGCAATGTCAACACAGAGATATTTTACCTTGGTTGCCTTGAGCTTCTTTTCATATTGTAACTTCTGGTCCTCCAGACACTGGACTTTGTCCTTGAGAATCCTGAGCTCTTTTAGCAAAACCTAAACAGGAACATTTGGAAACTTAGCGTTTCAATCCAGTTGCTTTTATAAAGACACTTACTCTAATAATTTCACAAATGACTGACAATTCTTAATATGTCACATTATTCTATAATCCAAAATGTATTTGTTGTTTTTCTTCAGCTATATTTAGCACTGCTTAATATATTAGGTGAATGTTTCAATTCCATCTGATGCTCAACACAATAAAGTAAGACAACCCATGCTGTGCACAACATTGGAAGCCATGCAGGTGAACTATGCCTACTCTTTCTCCTCCGCAGTGGCACAGCTGCTCTGCATCTGAGCTACCCTCTCCCAGGTTCCCCAAAGGTCTGTCTGGAGTCTCCTCTAGCTTCTGCATACACCCCGAGGGTCCATCACAGGACACCGTGAAGTTTTTGCCTCGGCCCTCAGGGGACTCAGTGGGGCCCACCACTGGAAACCTGCTGTCAGTCGAGATCTCCAAGGCCTTTTTCTCCTGGATCTTGCTATTGATCTCCTTCTGAAATTGACACATCTGCTCCTGCAGTTCACTAATGAAATTCACTACAGTCTGACAGAGTGGGAAAGAAAAACATTGAGAAGAACATGTTTAGAGAGAGAAAGAAACTATGTGCAGGATTTGTGCATATTGTGGATTTAAAAAGACTACACCCATGTTAAATGCCATGTATTTGTGACAAAAATATAAAACAAACAAAATTAAATAATTTAGAAACTTTTCCAGCTTGCATCCAGCATAAATGCTGTGCAAACCAACTGAAAAATAAATAAATCTGTTGCTATGAAAAACTGAGAAAAAGGCGTGCATCAACGTTTTTGCATATGTATGCACAAAATTCTATTAAACCACCTCTTTAATTTGATTTCACTAGGCTGTCTTTGTTGGTTGGAGTCTGCATGTCCCATATGACTTGGCATATGGAACTTTCCAATCATCAGAGTGGGTTGATTTTGCCCACTCTGTCTTGCCAAAATCATCTAAATCTTTCAGGATTTCTGACAGATTTGTGGGGCTGTGGATAAGACTGTGGTTCTTCACAGTTCTTAAAATCTGTAAGAACTCAGACTGATTTTGACAATCAGGTGATCCACAAGCATTTTCTGGCAGTGTTAGTTCTGACCTCATATTCAACCTGAACAATTAAAAAAAAAAAAAACGGCTGATATGCTCTATGTTTTGAGTTAAAACTGACTGGTATTAAGAACTCATCCACTTTAAGAAAGATTAAACTACATTCGAAGAAAAGTATCCCCATACTTTTCTGGGGATACTTAACTGTGTTTTACAGGAGGTGTGGTCTTCATTTATTGATATACAGTATTGTTCTTTACCAAAAATAATGGCTATCTTATCAACAGGAGTGTCTATTTCATTTTATGTGTTTATGGACCAGGGGACGAGCGCAAGTTTGAGGACCAGTAGACCAGGGGACGAAAGTAAGAACGGGGGGAGCAATACAGGTTATTTACAGCACTTTCATTCGTCACACTCGGAAACTCATTTACCAGCCACGTACCGCCACAATCATTTGTTGAGACCGGGATGATATGAAATTTATTGTGCGGCTCGTCCATAAAACTTCACTGACACTGTAAGCATCAACTACTCAGCCACCTGCTGTGTTCAGCCTATCCGCTCACCTGTATAAATACTCCTGCAGTGCTCCTCTCACAGTTCGCTTTCAACTAGCAGCTCTCAGAGGAGAAAAGCTGCCGTACTCCAGGCATTGCGCCAGTCATTTTAAGAATGCTTATTGGTCCCCCAAAATGATGAGAACTCGGGCATTAAATCCCCACGGGCGCTGGAACACGGTGTGCTAAATAATAAAACCTTCGAGGCAGGGAAATTTTCCTCAAAGAATTTTAATAAATCAAGGTACTCAAATCATTCGAGGAACCATATTTGAAATTAGTATTTAAAGGGACACCTACTGGTCCCCTTACTCTTACTAAGCCAACACTGGTTTGTCCAAAATATATTTCATGTAGTTTTTACAAGCATGGAACTGGAAAGTTCCATGTTTTTCATATTAACAGACATCAATACATTTTCAAGGTGATTTCTCCCCATGTTCCCCCAGACAGTGTGTAAACAGCACACATGCTATGCCTGGACAGTGTACAGAGGAAGTCTTACTTGGGGTTCAGTACAACGGATATGACAAATGATATGGAAGGCCTCCATGGCTAATTTTAACCATAAGCTTGCTGGCTCCAGGACCAAGTGCCATGCGCGTGTCTGTGTGTGTGTACATGCAAACATGCATATGTGAGGACATAATGTTTAGATAACAAAGGCAGCATGTGGGGGACAACTATAGTGATAAAAGCAGTTTCTTTGCTTTCCTTTAGTCAAAGCAGGTGTTAAAATTAAATTGGAGTAATATTTTGGACCTAGAAATGCAAATCTCAAGAAATATTAACTGTATTCAGATAATTCCAAGAAAATTTTATGAAAAATATTTATTTAAACAGAGAATCTCTTTCAATAACTAAGGGCTCACATATTTGGGCAATCACGACAGCTCCCTTGGGTTTGAACTCCTTTAAACTGAGGACAAAAAGATCCTTTGAGCACTGTTTGGACAGTAATTACTGTCTGGTAAAAGTTCTGATTTCCGTTTCTATAATTCATGTGGTCTCTAAATACCCAGGAAGTGTGCTGGTAACCTAACACGCCAGTCTTATGCAAATAAATGATCTGGTTAAACTAAGATATTTTTTTTAAAATCCCATTTACTATTTTTTTTCCCCCCAGGTACAATGAAGTCAGTGTTTGGATGAATGTTTTGTTTCCACCGATCCTATAGGAGGTTTATGGGCTTCCTTTAAGTCAACAGCTTCCATTCAAAAAGCAGATTATTATATTTACTCTTGTCATTACAGCCAGCGTTACGTTTAAATTTCCTGTGATTAAAGATATTCATCTTCAGTAAATCAAACTATAAAAGGTGATTTGGAAACAAGACTTTTTATGGTGTTAAAAATCAGGTAATAGTGCACTTTGGAAACTATGACAAAGCAACTGTAAATAAAGTGATTTTTTTTTAACTGACAGACACTGAGTTTAAGACAATATAATAAACCCAAAATGATCTATATAATGTACCTCAGGCGTTCCTGACTCATTGAGAAGTCTCACCTCAGCTTTGTGCTGCCTCTCTGCCCCATGAACCTGCGTTCCCTCCATGTCTGCCAGCTTCAGTTTCAGATAAGAAACCTCCCCCATAAGATTCAGCTTCTGTTTCTCCAGTGACGTCCTATGCACGAGTTCCTGTCATCAACGACACACAGCAAGAGTGTGAAAAACACAGGCAGACGCAACCCTATACATTAAACCCCCAGTTCTGTAGAGCACACAGAACTTGCTCTACAAAGGCAACATGAAGTGTGAGGCACAGCAAGTTACCAGCTCCGTAATGACTGTCCCTCCAGACAAACCACACTGGTTTCTGAAGCTGTTTGGGTGGCTAAATATACACAACCCATGACCACTATTTATAATGTGTATTTCGCAGCTCTCTCAAAGTACATAGCAGAGAGGAGGGAGCGGGTGAGACCAAGAAAAAGCATGCAAAACATTCATTGACAGAATATCAAAATAACTTTGACAGGTGCATTTCCCTGTCCTCTGTATAAAAATGACCTCCTGTCAAACCTAATGCTGAGGGAGATTACAATTTAATAGCTCTGTGATATATTTCCTCAAAGGCTGTTAGCAATTAGTTAAACCAGAACATAAGGGTAGATGTACTTCTTACTTGGCTCATGCCAAACAGGTGCTGAACGTCCAGAATAGAGCAGAAAACAGTGACAGTAGCTCCAGTAAACATTTAAAGTGTAGGCTTTTTGAAAAGATCTGAACTTCTTCTAGACAGCACATGGAAAGTATTTTAATTCTGTCACCAGGAAGAGATTTAGGGCTCAGGTCCAAAGCCTCATAATGACCACATCTCCAAGAAACTGGCTGCCCGTTTCATAATTTGCAAGCTTGCTAAATAAGTGTTAGAAGAAAAAGACAGTTATAAATAAATTTTTGACCTATTTAGATGTTTTCATTCCGGGCTTCAACGAAGATTTTGCAAGAGTTGCAACATAAGAAGGAAAGTTAATACCTGGTTTATCCAGTGTCTGTCAGTATTTCCTTCATGCAAACAATGTGTCGGAGTTCAAGTTGGCCAACGTTTCACATATCCAGTTCATCCAGTGGCCTCTAACAAACTATCTCAAATCTAAAGCAAAAGAGTCGAGTGCCAGCAAAGCACATCCAGCTCTTGCAGGAGCACCACTACGCTCTTTTTCCCTCCCATCTCTCCACCTTTTTTACAGCTGTTTCTCTCCTCCTCATTTGTTCTCTTCTCCCTCCCTCTGTTTTTCCTTCCTGTCTCTCTCTTTCTCTCCAGAAGCCTGCATGTGAGCAGTCATGGTTATTACCAGTTAGGGGAGTGGCTTGCTGTGCAGTTAATCTCCTGCCCAGACAGACTAGTTTGGCCTTGCATAAACCAGACAGGCACCCAGAGTGCGAAACTGTTTGGGAAAATGTTTGAACGTCCTCAATATTTTTGTTGCCAAAGTAATCCAAAGCAACCTTCCCCAGAATCCAAGTAATGAATTTCTGAAGAGGAAGCTTATGAAAAATCCATGAAAGTGAAGAAAAGGTCACGTTTTAAAAGAGATGGACTGTTTTAGTACACTGTATATTTTTTTATGGGAACAACAAGTTAATTGAATTACTGCTGCAGTCATTAATTCCAGACTTTGGTCCAGATTCACACAAATTGTTTTGTGCTAATATTGTCTGAACAAATCAGCATAGTTCAAAGTCTAGTAGAGGCAACTACCTGCTGTAGCATCTCTTCTGTACTGTTGAGTTTGTGTTGATGCTCCACCAAAGAACTTTCCAAATCATGGATCTTCACCCCTTGAGCCTTCACCTGGTCTGTCAGCACACTCACCTACGAGGGGTTTTGTATGTCAAAAAATAATTTAGAACATGATGAATAGGTTCTCAAAATAAACTGCTTAGGTTCTTAAAACATCCACATGTGTGAGATATGATAAAAAAAAGTTCCTTTAGGAAATTTCTGTGATTCTAAATAAATAAATAATTTCAGCAATCTCAGCAACACATAAAGGTAACTATAACTGGCACTAAAAGTAAGGATATTTCAGTATATTTTATGAAACTTGTAGGTTGAGCAGCATCATTCAGTAAGTTTTGCCAATGAAAACTTTGACAAAACCTTACTCCCAATACCAAGAGCTTACTCTGAATGACTCTCCTTTTGTCTAAGTAAGTACAATTAATTTATAAACCAGTTTGTCATGTAGAAGTCACAACATGCTAAACAGAAGAAGGCAAACACTAAATAAGACGGGAACAATCAAAGACAAAACTATAGGTCAAAAGAAGCACATATATCTTAGAAAACAGGGGACAGGATAAAGCCTTTAGTAATTGAAAAGTGGCAAAGAAAAATATTTTTGATGCTTAAAAGATTTAACTGTCTCACAGTGATACAAAGAAAAAAGTAATTTATTGCACAACTTAGAATAGAACAGAATACAAATTTCTGTCTACTTCATTGGTCTTAAAACTTTGTCTACTGCACTGATTTCTGACTAGATGATCTCAGACTATGAGAAGGGATATGAACCAAATGGTGTAATTTATTGGATTGTACATGATAGAAGTTAAAAAAAAAAAAAAGAAAGAAATATTGGCTGTTACACAACCTTTTTCATTTAACAAGTAGAGATCTCAGTAGTACGCAAAAGAAATGTACACAACCAAAATAGCTTTGCAGCTTTTTGCTGCTCAACACCTTCAACATAAATTTCTGTGGGATGACCTTTTTCAACCCACTTTTATCACATGTGTTGATCACTGATATGAACAGTACCCTCAAATTCAGTTTCTAATTGTGGAGAAATCAAAAGATGGCAAGCCTTCTTTTTTATTAGTATTTGGCAAGTACTTCATTGGTAAGACCCAATTACTCAACTCTGCTACTCAACCCACAAATGAGGTTTCAAGCAAATGTGGAGCTGCTTAAGGGGGAAAAAAACTGAACATGCTTTTCAACACCATGAAGTTTATTACCAAAGAGAAACTTTACAAGAAAGAAAGAATTAACCAGAAACAAATTATCTTACTGTTTGTGCTAAATCTATATACATGTGCACAGAATCTACCCCACATATGGGCAAATAATCAGGTGCTAGTGTACTTGTGATGTTGTGTTTTGTTGCTGAGAGGCTAAGACTGATTTGAAATAGCTGAGCTTTGCTTCAACGGAACACCAACTGTTGAAGCAAACATTTCTAAAGAATTTATTTTCTTTCTCTGAGGCCTGATGAATGATAAAAGGCACCTGCTCTAAACTCACTCTGACACACAAACGCGCCTACATGAAAAAGGTCACATAATGGTGCGAGCCTAAGCCTGTCTACAAAGCACTTACTCAGACGCCCGGAGTGCTACACACACCTACAGGTATAAGAAAAACACATCAGTCAAAACAGGAGATTTGTGGTGTCATTATAGCACCAAACCCACTTTGTTACCGTTGCTTCACCTGAAGCAGAAAATTGTGCAACACTTACAACACAATGCTGCCATACAACATCTTTGTTCTTTCACCCTCTTTTTCCCACCTCTACCTTGTCTCGGTGTTGAGATACAACCAAAGGTTACAATCAATCCCTAGGTAATTCACTCTATATTCAGATGCCCAGGGGAAAAAAAGTGTTGGAAACATTCTAATATTTCTAAGCAATCTTAGTTGCCCTTAAGTGTCATACCTGCAGAATTAGTGACTCTTTGTCTCCCTCCAGACGTGATAACCTCTCTTGATAGGACTCACTGCTGTTGTTTAAGGTGAGGTTTGCCTGTTGAATAGAAATAATTGAACAATTTTTGAATACTCACAAGATAAAATAGTTTCTCAGAGGAAATTAGCTTTTCATTTTATTATTATTTACAGCCTTTAAGCACTGAAATCTTAAACCTCTTACAGTGCCACAACTATGTGGAGACTGTAAGAGGTTTACAAATCCTAATCCAGCATTTAAAGTCGTGTTCCACATTTTATGCCAGTTACATAGTTTAGAGGGGAGTTCTGTATTAGGTCAGTGTTGCCTGTGTACTCAGTGTATTTCACATTCATACATGAGTAAATACAAAATTATGTTTTCAAATTACAATTTCAAATCATGCTACTGGATATTGATGAACCTTTAGAACTTTTATAATTAAGAAATCACTTAATTAGTATCTGACAATAAACTGCAAAAATGAAAAAAATTCAAAGCAACACATGTCAGAGTTTGAAGAAAATGAAGAACAAATAGCAAACAAGGCTTTAGGACTCCAGCAGACCAAGGCGACAGCCATTATCCTCAAATCAAAAATAACTGTGCAATAAAAACTCATCACTTTAAATGTGCCAGTTAGAAAAAAAAACAAAAAAAAAACAAACAAAAAAACAGTGTACTTGGGGTAAAATAATATGGGTCAAGTTTATTTTTTCACTGTATGCATGAGGTAAGACAATTTTTTTAAACACAAGCTGATTTGGTTAATTGGTTGGTAATGTTGCCAACTAATCGGGGTCATTCTCAAAGGATTTGCATACGACTCTGGGCGAGTTCATTGTACAGCTATGAACATCACTGAACCACATTTACACAATGATGGAGGCAAGCTACATAGTAGCCAAAGCTGCCCTGTGCACATATAAGAGGCCGCCATGTACAGGCACCACAGGGCACCACCATCATTACGCAAGGAGGGTCAAGTGTCTAGTCAAAGGACACAACCACTCATACAGATGGAGCTTTCTATTCAGAGCTCATTTTCTATTAATCTAATTAGCACTGAATATTAAAACCTAGTAGAAACCAATAGAAGTGGTATCATACAATAAAATACATTTATTAAAAGATACTTTACAGATTAAGGTGAATTATCTCACACATTGTACTATCCTCCTTTAATTCAGTTTAAACAACTTAAAAATTCTGAAAAATAAACAAGACAATGACCTTAAGATAGAAAGCTTGGGATGTCAAGCAACAAGAAAAATTTTCTTCAAAGGTTGTGACAGCACAAAACTGTCATTATGCAGCAACACTTCATGTTTGAAAGAATAAAGTCTTCCACTGAAATACTGACTGTGGGAACTGTAAGCATTCAACTGAAAAGCAAAAAGAACAAAAAACTAAATAAAAAAAATGCAGGAAGGAGTTGCACAACTATGTTGAATGAAGGTATGAAGAGTAGACATAAAAGTAGTGAATGTCTTACCTTTCTGAGCCAAGTGAAATGTTTGTAGAAATCAATATGATTCTCCATTCTGCAGACCCATTGTAGTTGAGATATTACATTTGACATCTAACAGAACTGAATATATGCTATGAAGCACCAACACATAATCAAAACAATGGCTTTTAACTGCACTGCATGCTCTCCTTCTTTTACTACAGCCCAGTGCTGAAAGGAGTGTGCAGGAAGGGTCTAAGTTTGTGTGGTTTGGAGCCCCGACTGCCTCAGACTTTTAGAGCTGAACTGAATAAGTCAAACTATGCCAGTTGGCTTTACGTTACCTCCTGCCCCCCATCCCCCACGCCCTCTTATTTTTTTCTATCTACGTTCAACTGCCCTTTTTTTTCTCTTTCTTTCTTCTTTCTTCCTTCTTTCTTGCTTGCTTTCATGCCTGACTGGAGTTCTTGATTTTTAGCTGCATATTTAATCATGTGATTAATGATTTTCTCAACTATTTCTGTTTTCCCTTCTTTCCTCTTGTTGTTGTTGTATCGCCTAAGTTTGTTCTCGCAGCACCCCTCAAGCAATCTAAGTTTTGTGGGGCTTTCTAAATGGGGAATATAGGAGAGGAAACTTTTTTTTTCCACCATATGCTTCTCAGATGTGGTGCGGGGCAAGAAGTCAGTAAAGGCTTTGCAGAAGGGGAGGAGGCAGAGGAGAAGAGTGGAAGTGAGCATTACGTTTACAATATCACATCTAAACAAGCACAAATACTTTAGGTGTCTTATATGAACCACTTAAAACTACTTCTGAAAGGAAAAGACGAAAAGAATAAGAGATAAAATGTTAAAGGGAAATAAAACAACTTGCACTCCAAACACAAGCTCTGGATCTCATTACTAGTGCCATTCACTATATCCTCCTTCCGGCTCACTTCTTAGCAGGCCAGAAAACAGTCCCCCAGATGTTACTAAACAGGATCAAAGACCAAAAGTGAATCAAAAAATAAAAAATCTGATCCTAGTAATAATTATTGCCAGGTCCCAGAAAAACTTCTAGATTCAATGACCAAATCTTTTAACATTATAAGACAAAGTTTTGTGGAGATCTGCCCATTTTTCACAATGCTATATTATGTTTGCATAATGTGTGCAAATACTGCCACTGTCAGTGAAAATGTACTTACCTCATCTCTTTGCAGCCATTTTAATATAACATTTGCTGTGTCTGTAGACATTTGTTTACAGAGAGCACCCTGCTCTTCCTCACTCCTCTGGCCCTCCAGCACAGCCCTGAGGACCTCCATCAGCTGAAGTGCCACAAAAGCAGGGTCCACAGGTGAGGGGAGGGGCAACTCTGGGTCAACATCTGAAGATTTGTAACCTTGGTCACACGGCTGCATCGGAGGACTGAAAAGACCTTCATACATTTTGCCTAGAGAATGAACAGAGGAAATCCACAAATATAGGAATTTGCATTTACCTCAAATATTGTGGTTATTTCTACCTTATACATTTTTGCAGCTGTTCTGAGGTGACTAAAAACAAAAAAGCATGACTTGCAGGGAGAGGAAAAATATTTTCAGGGATGCCCCCTTGTGGGCAGTATAAATGACCCGATGCTGCATGGAGAACGTAAATATTATCAAACTTTAGCTGTGGCTTTTCAAATCCACAAATTACAAAAAAAGTACATTTCATGTAGTGCCTTTTCAAGCTAAAGCAAAAGGTAGAGTAATGTAATCATTACATAAAGTGAGAATCTGGAGAAACAAGTAATGCTAACGTTTAGGCATTTGATGCTAAAATTATTGGTTGCTTTGTTTAATTATTAGTATTTTTTATGTCCTTTAATTTGTCGCTAAATGTGATAATGACTAGGTTATCACCTCTGATTATAGATCTTACACTCATGACTGCATGCTACAACACTGCTGTTGTTGCAGCATGAGCCGTAAGCAAAATTATCACCAATGTTAGAAAAGAATAGACGTAAAATGATAGAAGTATGTTAAAGCTCACGTTGTTCTGTGAGAATTGTACAAGAAACAACAGAAGCTTGAGTTAAACTACTGAGAGAAACAAGGTCAATTATATACAGTGTGAATGAGCAGGAAACATAAAACAATCCTTCCTTACCATGCTAAGGAAGGATTTGTCATTAAATACACATGTAAAGTGGTCATAAGCAAAATCTGTTGGCTGCTGGCGGTCTTATGAAAGCCTAACATTAAAAACTGGGCAGTCTCTTGAGACTTTGATGATGAAACAGACTCTTACCAGCTATAATGTCATCCATTTGCTCCAAGGCAGCTTCTAACATGTGGCTGGCATGTGCCTCCATGGAAACTCTTAAAGCAGCACAGATAGATACTCCTTCGCATGTGTAAAGCAGAGTGGAAGTTGATAGAATAATGGAAAAGATGTTCTTCTGAAGGGCAGGACTGCAGAGTGTGTTCAAGTTCACAGCAAAGCTCTAACAGCTATCCTGACATTTTTGTGAAGTAAATAACCTCCAGAGTGTGGCTTTTGGGTTTAAACTCTCCTCTCATTTTGTGACCAGAGTGTCACAAATTGTCAGGCTTGTCGTCCAAATGAAGTGCAAGCTCAAATTTAGAGTGTTTCAATTCAGTTTAGTTTAGTTTATTTATATAGCGCCAATTCACAACAACAAAAAAACTCACTGGATTATATGAACTTTTTTTTTTCAAACTAATGAGATTTCATGTGTCATATTTCTGGTTTCAATAATAATAAAGCAGTTTGTAGAACATCCCACAAAATGTTTATTTTCCAAAACTGCTTGAGCTAGCAGGCTGCACAGTGGTGCAGTTGGTAGCACTGTTACCGTGCAGCAAGAAGGTCCTGGGTTCGATTCCCGGCCCAGGAATCTGCATGGATTCTCTGGATTATCTGCATGTTCTCCCTCTCCGGGTTCTCCGGTTTCCTCCCACAGTCCAAAAACATGACTGTCAGGTTAATTGGTCTTTCCAAATTCTCCCTAGGTGTGTGTGTGCACGGTTGTTTATCCTGTTTGTTTCTGTGTTGCCCTGCGACAGGCTGGCGACCTGTCCAGGGTGAACCCTGCCTCTCGCCCAGAACGAAGCTGGAGATAGGCACCAGCAACTCCCGACCCCACTAGGGACAAGGGTGAACAGATAATGGATGGATGCTTGAGCTAGCCTGGCCATTGCGTTCCTTTGCAAATAAGCTTTAGATTGCTGCAGAATCTCAGTGAAAGATTCTTGGATTCCTTTCTACATGGGCCAATCAGTAAACGGAAGGAGGAGAAGTTGTGAATGATGTAATTTTATTTATTTTTTATTTTTTGCGATGTCTTAGAATTGCAGTACGCCTGTAGTTTCTTGTCATGTTGCTTTGCCATCATTAATTATAAGTCAGCTACCAAACACTGTCTTCCAACAAATTGTGTGTATTTGTATATTTTTTTATGTTAACACAAATGGATGTAAGCTAGATAACAGGACATAAAAAATTACTAACATACTAGAATTACTAGTATGTTATTCATCAAAATGTCATTTAATGTCATTTTTAGGCCACAAATAATAAGTTCTAGCATTTATATTACATACCATAATATATATATATATATATATATATATATATATATATATATATATATTTTTTTTTTTTTTTTTTTTTTTTTTTTGATGTATGGGAACATTGTCCCTCTCTTTTCCTATGAGAAAAAAATGCTTTTAGAAACCATGGGGCAGGGATTAACCAATCAGCTTGAAATATATCTTTCCACACAACTGTCCTTGACAACTGGAAAACATTTTGTCTTTATTTACTAAAGTTTAGAGGCAGGGAGAAACAGCGTTCGAGCTGCTTAAGGTAATATGTTTCCCTCCATAAGATGGGAACACATGAATTTACCAGTAAGTCTTTAACTGTGTTTATTCCTCTCGGAACAAATCCTGCAGATTTGGGAACATTTGCTCTTTATTTGTCAACGTCATCTTGGGAGAACAAAATATTTCAGCAGTTCGAAATAATCTGTCGTGAAAATCGTCTGTCAGATCGGCCTCTGGTGGCACTGCGCCCTCCCGACACCAGGGGATGCAATTCTCGGCAGGCATGCGTTTCTCGGCATAACACCGGTAAGCTTCATAGCGTCGAAATGGCGTTTTTCTTCTTAAATAAGTATTAATTTTGTCAGAGGCATATTTAATCAGAGGCAAGCTGATTAAATATGCAGTATGTAACTTTTATAAAACACATGAAACTGTCACCATGTCGTGTCTGTATGTTATGAGACACATAACTTGTGAAAAGATCGATCTTATCCCTGAGCTAGCAGCTCAGAGCTGCTAGCCGTCTGAAGATATGCACAACTCCCGGCCAGAAGTGTCTTAGCACTGTTGTGCTAAGACACCCCTCTCATGTATTGGCTGCTAATTGTGCTAATGGTAAATAACAAACTTACCATTGCAGGAAAACCGTGTATCCGCCGTTATCAGCGGTCATTCCAACTAGCCTACGGCTTTGCTAGCTGCAGCATAGGAAAGAGCAAGCGAGAGGGGGGCGCTAAGATCCGTCTCCTGGCTCTGATTGGTTGTTTTTAGATAGCACGAGAAAGTAGAGGAGCTCGATTTTTTTCACCGATAATCTGTCTCATACTGTCACACAATATAGTGACAGTTTCACCAAATATGTTAATATATATATGTATATTTTTTATAAAAGTTACGTATTACAGCTTTAAAGTAAGTAAGTTTAAATAATTTTGAAACTGACAAGGTAAGAAATTGACACCTAGAAGTTGTTTCTTTAAAAAGACAATTCTATTTTTTATCATTTTGTTCTTCCTTGAAAGTATTTTTGTTGTTGTTTTTACATTGAATCTTACAGGACATATGATTCAGCTAAGATTTACTTATACTCTGAATAGGTTTAGATTTATCAGTGTTTGTCATTCAACCAAAAAGTTTGTTTGGGGTGTAACATGAGACAGGCATCATTCAAAAGTTTATAAAACAATGCAAAAGAAGAAATGGCTTGGAGAAAATTATCTGCTCGGTCTTGATTTAAATGACTGTCCTTCTTATTCAGAGGAAACATGCTGATACAAATAAATACTTCCAAAATACTTTAAAACCTAGAAGCATATGTAAAGAAAAAGTGTTGAAAGGATTTATCAAAGCCCTTTACACTACAAAAAGACTGCTATAATTATGATTCACAGTATGTTTGTGCAACTGTTGCTTGGCTAACGATGTGGCATATTTCTTATTAAAAATAAAAACCCTGTTTTTAGTGCAGACTTTATGAACACAAGTTAAAACTGGTCAGCCATTTATTGACATTTTACTGCTAGGAGACTCCAAAAACCAATTTGTTTTGACTGGGATTGAGATTGCAGGCTCATTTGTCCATCTACCACAAGGTTTCCTTGTTAAAAAGGGAAAAGGATCCTGCTGTTATCTCCCCCAGTTACCAAATATAAGTATATTTCTTAGCTCTATACCAACTTTATATCCTCACCTCCAAATTTTTTCTCAGTAAATACATTAAACTGAACATGTATAATAGGATTATATGCTGAAGTTTTTTATTTATTTATTTTTCAGTTTTTGTACAAAAATGCTGCATGAGCTGCGATTGAGATTTTTATTTTCTAAAATGTGGTTTTCTTTTTTTGCCACCAAGGGGCGCTACTGAAACGCAGATCAGGCGGTCATGTTTCATCCAATTTAACAAAAAAGTATAAACACTTATAAATATCATTCCGTGCTTAGACCTGAATACAAATTATTACACGAGTGTAATCTAATCAGGTCTAGTTTTTTCACAATGTTTTATATATAAATTTATGAAACATATTTATATGAAATATATGTTCATATAAATGAACATACAAATATACCCTCAATGTACCTTCAGGAGAACATTGAAAGAATGTACATCTTCTGTCATGTCTAGATGATTGATTATTTTTTTCTGTTCATCAGGAAAGTCATTTAAATTAAACATAATTGTTATAACAATTATGAGGCTTAACAAAAAAGTTAGTGAAAAATAAAAATTAAACAATGCATTTATTTTTACCACAGCTATATATATCTGGATAAGACAAAGCATATCAAAAAGATGATTTTTCTTTTTGCTTTTCCACCAAAAAAAAAAAAAAAAAAAAAAATCTCTGATGTGATTTCAATACATTCCTGATCAAAATCTTGAGACTTGGCGTTCCTGTTTTCTTCTGGGTCATAGCCAGGCAAAAATCATTCTAAAAGAAGAAATGGGCGCAAAGTATTAAAGTAGCCAAAGTATCAGAACCACATGTTGACTTAAATCATAGCCTTAAGAAGTTTAAATCTTCACATGAATATTTTCTTCATGCCGTTTTGTGAAAAGCGTTCACTCCTCTATAACTCTAGGCAAAAAGGCTTTCTGGCTTTGGGCATGGCAGGACTGTTGGGATCTACAAGCAGGATTTCTGATGGCAAAGGCTGGACGCAGTAAGTAATTTTAAATCTCTTAAAAGTTCCTGAGGGCCTAAGACCTGGTTGTAATTCAGCAGAGCACCCAAATTACGTGTCATTTTCCCCCAGTTCTAAGACTTGGAGCAGGAGTGCATATAAATAGTTTAGGTATTTTGTTGCTGTTTCACTGGGTTTTTGTTTCTTTTTTTTAACTATAGACTGCAGGGAGAAAAAATTACTATTTGTATGGATATGTTTAAATCCCACATATTTTTTGCCAGGTGAACATTTTAGTATCGTCAGATCAAACCAATAATCATTACCATTAATTACTTTGAAAATACCTTTCTGAAGTACTTTTGTTAGAAATGTTCTATCAATGTAGCTTTTTACAATGGATTTTCTTCAGCTTTTTAACATTAACAGTCTGGTTGTGTAAGCCAAATGTCAGCTGGATAATTATTTCACCAGGTAAAATGTTCAGTGATAACATCTCTCTCTCTCTTTGTCTCTCTCTCTCGGTCTGTCCCTCTCCTTGTCTGAATCATTGTAGTACAGTGCAGTAGAAATGTGTCATACACAGTGCCCACTAACAAGGCCTTAACAAGCAACCCACTCACCTCTGTCTCTGCAGTGACAACCAACACTCTCATTCCTTTTTTTTCCCTCTTTCAGATGACAATCAATCACGATACAGTCACATGGTGTGTTATAATCAGCAGCCGACTAAGCAGACAGGGTCATGGTTGTTCACTGCTTACTCAAATATTTGAAGGGCAAGATAGTTACAGTCTTAGGATATTCATCTGTAACAACATATTACCGCTGCTATAAATAGTTGCAATAAACATAATCTGAGATAAAAATGTAAATCAATTTGTTGTAATCCTGCTAACAAAAACAGGGATTTACATGAACAGGAGTAAGAAATGCTGTCAGGTCCACATGTCTTATTTTTTTCTTTGGGATACTTACTATTTCTCCTGGTTCTGTTCCATCTAGTTTTTATTCCCTTATCAGATAAATGTCTTCAAAAATCTCTGTCAATTGGTCCAGGCTGGATGCATTGGGTTGTCCCATTTTGTTACTATTGCAAGTCCGCAAGCCACTGTTAATATCCTATCCCAATGTCTGCATATATATTACTTAATAATACATATGAAGTAATATATATTATGTTACTTACCTTCAGATAAGAATTTTCTTTTCATAGATTATCTGTCTCATACAATACTGTCACAGCATAGTGATAGTTTTAACAGATATAGAAAAAGCTATTTTGTTAAAGTTATGTACTGCAGCTTAAAATTATGTTCCTACACATTATTTGTAAAATGTGTACATACATATTGTAAAAAAGTATATCTATCTGTCTCTCTATTCTTCTTTGTAGAATTTAACAATATGACAACTCAACAAAAAAGGCTCCAGTTACTTTTATTCGACACTATTTATTTCCAACATTCAACATAGTTTTGCTCACATATACGTTGTATGTAAATTAACCGTTACTTCACATCAACAGACAAACCAACACACTGCATTGTAAAAATAGAAACAGAAGCAAACAAACTAGGAGATTTCCCACCAAACCATGACCTCATGCACCAAGTCAACACCAAATAGAACAAAAGAAATGGCATGGCAGTTCAAATGGTTTTTAAGTACACCTTGCAAGTATAGACTCACTTTATTAAAACAAGTACCAAGACTATGTAAAAATAAATAACAGTATAGTCTGTATAAACGCAGGAATTGCACAGACTTAAAATGTCTGCAAACACCTGTTTTTCTAATGAAACGTCATAAAATACAAAACATCCATTCTTGCAATCATTCTACATGCAACATAAGACAGTGTGCATCTCTCCTTTCCATAGTTGTTACTAAATGCCTGCATTAATTTTATTAAAACCATTTTGAACAACATTCAGCAGCACTCAGCAAGAGCTTCAGGTTGATCAGTAGTTTCATTTAAATTTTTGCTGAAGGCTACGGAGAAGGAGGCGCTTTGAGGGAATTACAAGATCCTCCTTGGCTACTACTTGTTGTCCCCTGGTACTG
The DNA here is from genome assembly GCA_010277075.1 of Poeciliopsis retropinna. Classification (NCBI taxonomy): domain Eukaryota; kingdom Metazoa; phylum Chordata; class Actinopteri; order Cyprinodontiformes; family Poeciliidae; genus Poeciliopsis; species Poeciliopsis retropinna. Next base: position 13,148,440 of record VMRM01000006.1, on the reverse strand, counting down.
TAATAAACAGAAGTGAAAGAATGCAACAAAACAAAAAATAATTAATGAACAAGTAAACAAATTAAGAAAAATATATATATACAAATAACTCATAGAAACAGATAGATACTGAGAAAAAGCACATTTATTTTATGTAAAAACTTTTGTTTTTGACCATACAAAATAACGTACCACCAGCACGGAATTGGGTAATAAAACATAGCAGCAAAGTTTAGCCTTTATTCTTTTTTTTAATCAACTTTCTATTCAGTTATGTTTTTAGATTATTTTTCACTTTGGTTGCAATAGTTTGACTTCTACATAAGCAAATATTATTTTGAGAAATTACAGTAACACTAATCAAACTACAGTAAGATAGTAATGAAAATTGCAGTAAAACTGCAATAAAATTACAATAAAACTGTAATAAAATTACGGAAAAATTACAGTAACCCTGAAATAAAACCACAGTAAAACTGTAATAGAATTACAGTGAGGCTACTGTAAAAAAAAAAAAAAAACTGTAATTACAGAAAGGTTATTGTAATTTCTTTACCATAAAAATCACAGTAATTGGCTGGCAACCCTGCTGCCAGTAAGTTACTGTAATTTCTACAATGACTTTTTTTACAGTGTAGGATGTCTTAGTTTTTCTCTTTTTTTCTGCTAAACTTTGATGTTTTTCAACGATACAAGAAAGTTGTTGTCTGCATTGAATTGCTGAAGGTGAATGAAACTCAATTATTTCTTTTCTTTTCCTACTCAGGTTCAGACTTTATAATTACTTTATTCTCTACTGTCAAGGAGTTCCTACTTCTTTTGTGAAAATGGTTGTTATTTGAGATAATCATTTTTTTTAATTTTTTTTTACTTTATACTTATTCTTCCTAGAGAAAATCAGTGTCTTATATTTGTCAAATTTGATACATATCTGAAAATTAATTTTACATTGTGATAAACCCAGAATGTATTTAAATTATGACTTCTCTTCTTGAAAAAGAAATGACTCAATAATATACAAATCTTGGGGAAAAAAACCACATGATTTAATCATTTGCAGGACCAACTTCAGAGACAACAAAATTAAATAACTATTTTTATAATGTAATCAGCCTCTGCATAGACTGTTACAATGTGTACAATAATGTTTTATTTTATTGCAGTTTCCAGGCATTTATTTTTGCAGATATTTCTACAACCATGGCACTGCAGCAACCTTGCTTTATCATACTTTCTGTTGCAGATTTGAAGATGTCCTGAGTGTTATTAAATTGCTGTATAACTGGAATCAGCTTTAGGACAAACGGCCTTGTTTACCTTTGCACTTACATTAATATTCTGGCAAGTGCATGTGGTTTATGCTTCCACTTTGGTTGCTTGTGTCTTAAGACCATTGTTCCTAATACATCTAATTATTCAATTACATACTGAATAACAGTATGTAAAAAACTATCTTCTCTTTATGTAGACAAGCAAAGAGATGACTTTTGTGGTTTTATTCGTGAAAAACTATGTACTTGTTTCATATTTCTATCGTTTTATAAGTTTGAAGTTTTAAATCTCTTGGACCACTTCAATTTCTAGAATCTCAATAATGTGTTAAAAAAATGTTACTGTTGAAAAAACGGTACAATTCGGGAACTGGGAAGAAGAGTCAAGGTTTTGTAAAAGATCCCAGTTTTGAAATGGGTAGTAGAAAACAACAGAAAAAAAAATCTTTGCGTTTGAAAACTGGTCAGTCGTCCATGCCTGGAAACAGCTGTCACATCCATTATAGAAAAGCCAACTCACCTCAACAAGAGGATGCCAGTGGGCGACAGGTTTCCGTGGATATGTGAGCATTTCACTCCAGTGTTCTCGACCGAGGCTGTCTGCATCATTGCCAACTCGACACACACCAATGACTTCATTATGACCCACACTACAGGCACAGGGGGAAGAGAGAAGAGAAAGAACGTAATCTCAGCTTGCCTTGCATTCTGGGTCAATGCCATGTTACATTCTTTATGAGAGAATTTTCTGAAAGGAAAGTGTTAAGATTGTTAAAAATGTTCAGTCTTTAAACACTTACACATCCCCTAAAAAAGATTTTTTCTGTTTATTTTGTTGTAATTATTAATGAAAGGTAATGGTGTAAGTTGTAAGCTGACCGATCATAGTCCATCACTGCTATTAAAAGGCTGATCTGCTCAATGTTTTCTGGAAGGACATCAAAGACAATAGCCTCGTTATAGACTGGGTTCAAGGTGTTTCTTTTCGTTGATGTCTTCCTTTTCTTCAGTCTCCGACCCTCGCACATCAGAGAAACCTTCACATACGGATCTTTTTGAAAGACAGAGAAATGTTTACGTTATGCGTTATTTCTTTCCTGGACAGCACAGCAACTTTCTATGTATTGACAAGGTCTTTTTTCATTTACCTGATGCACCAGTTATATCCATGGCCTTAAGATTGCGAGCCTGTATCATGGTGATGGTCAATCGGCCTGCTGTAGGCAAGTAGCAGAGGGAGAACATCAAATCCCCAAGGTCCACGTTATCCTAAAAGACATCAGAGACACATTTACTCTCACCTCAGTTTGAATCTTCGTTTGTTACTCCTTTATGCACTGGAGCCAAAGCTCAGGAAGAACAGCAGGAGTGTCTTGACTTTCATTTACAGTGCTTTTCGTGTTTTTTTTGGTTTTTTTTCAAAATAAAAAACTGTTTCCTGTGCTTGGCTCAGATAAAACTCTCCCATATTTCAGCTAGAATGCAGACTTCTGCTTAGATGCAGCTCACTTATCACCTGCGCTGAAAATAGCTCCACTAAGAAGTGAGAACCACGGCTGCAGACAAAATGTGTGGCGAGCACTACTCCTACACTACAATCTCTTCTGGAGGTATTGATGTATTTGTTTAATTTTATAAAATGTCAGCACATTAAACATTTGAATGTTGTGGACATCCATCCATCTACCCATCCAGCCGTCCATGCTGACAATAACGTTACACCTTGCAAATGTTTTAAAATTTCAGTGGTAAAGTATATCCAGGCTGTGCAATCTTATGTGTATGGATCTTTATGAGAGTGATAAAAAAATCAAAACATAAAATATATTGAAACCAAATATGTGTGACAGAGCAGTACAACATTTTACTATGTAATTCCAGAGTTATTGTTTTGTGATCATTGCGAGTTTTCTCTATGCCAACAGGGTTTTTATAAAGTAGAGGAACACATGCTCCAAATCTATGCACACCAAATGACCTATACTCAAGGTTTATCACAGATAAAACGATAATCCTTTTTTTTTTTGGAATTAACAATAGAGAAGAATAGACATTATCTGAACAGTAATGCAATCTTTGCTGGGAAGAAACATTCAGATAAACATCGCTACCAGAGGAGCCTCAAATCTGTGACTTAAACAAAAGTCACTTTTAACTTGCAAAAACTTAGTTTACAGACTTGATTTCACACTGTAAAGACTCGAGACTCAACTCAGACACAAGGTCTAGGATTTGCGTCTGATAAAGAATCTTTATTTGATGAAATCAGAGGTGAAACTAAGCCAGTAAAAGTAGAACATTTGATTTTAATGAGTAATGCTACCCCCGAGTTACCTGCATATAAATAATTGTTTGACATGGCAATGTTATGCACAGTAAATACGGTTTCTGTTCACTGTTTCTGCCAGGATGTGCCAGTAATTACCTTCAGTTTCTGTGTATGTTTGGTTTTACTTATTGATGCGGCTCTAACAGATATGCTTGTTTTCTCCTGTGAAAGTAAAAGGGTCCTTGTGATTTATTAACTTAAGATTGTTGAACATGATTGTTGAGTGGCCTGCTCAATTTAGCTGTAGCTTCACAATAATTACCACATAGATGTCTCTCAAACTGAACTCTGCAAGCTGCAAAGAGTTCAAATAAACATCCTTCCTATTTGATACAAGTGGAGATTTAAAATGAAATGGTGCCATCCATAAGCAATGAATACAAAAATAGATATGTGATACATATTTATGTATGAAGAGGGGAAATATCCTTTGTAATTAAAGGAGGTGAAATTTATACATTTCAGATATTCAAAAAATATTTTCAGCAAGTATAAATAATGCATAACTGTTAAATTAGGCTTTAGAATAATTCACAGCAATTCTTCAGCAATATATGACCTAGAAACAACCTGAAATGAGGACCAACTGTAAATTCATTATTTAAAACAATAGATGTAAGCATAAGAAACATTTTCAATCCAATATTTACAATTGGGTTCACCAAGGGCTGTCATAGTGTTAGAGGTTCTTGAAACAGTTCTTATGTTTAATTCTATGGGTGCTCATACAATGGTTGAGATTACTTTATATGAGGTATTTGTATTCAGAAATTATAAATATTCAAGTGTTATTAACACAAGGCAAGAAAAAAAAGACATATTTGCCACTAAGGGTACACAAGGGCATATATCTCAGCATGAATCTTGTGTAATCAGAAATGAATAATCAAACACAGCCAAGGATTATTTATTTATCTATTGACGTAGTATGATCCAGATCCCACAAAGGACCTGCGGGTCTTACATGCTTCATGTCCCCCCGTCAACATGCATCATCAAAATGCACACAGGTAAACAATTTCAAAATCTAGGATCCAGCTTAGAAATCAAATGCTGAGGTTTTTCAACAATATTACATTTATTGTTGTTCTGAATTTACCATCTGTGGCACATTATCCTTCATTACATGAAGTTGAAAAGCTAAAATCATCAAAAAGAAATCAAATCCAAATCCCCTTAAGCAATAAAAACAATACGTAGCATTTGTTTTTATTACCAGAGCCATTCTCAATATCAGAAAAATAACACATGTTCTTCCATCAATATGCAGTCTGCTTCTGCTGTGGAGCTCAACGAGACCAATCTGGCAACAAAACAAACAGTATGGTCCCTCCCTCTGGCAATGAGGCTTAATGAAAATAACATCATTTATATCTAATCATCTGTGGTGCAGCAGTTACTGAATGTCCTACCTTTGTATGTTGTACTAATTTCTGAGAGACTTCTGTGCAGATTTTGTGGACACAAGCATTTGTGCATGTCTTACATCTGTGCTCAGACGAGGCATGCAGCCTGTGAGCTGTATCTGGTTTCTCTGAGTACTGGGAGCGTGAAAGAAAAGTGTGAGAATGGAGGATGTTGTATTCTGTGAATCACTGGTTCTCATCATCCACCTTTCTCATGGGTTTCTGCTCTAAATGGACAACATTGACTAACAATTAATCAAGGGCATAAGTGGAGGCATTGATCCACAAAACAACCATAAGCTGGGAGTTTGCTCAAAAATATCAATACTTTTGTCGATATTCCTGTGAAGTCTCTATCTGGCAGCATGCCGGCAGAATAATGTCTGTGCCTCTTTTTCTCTGTTGATTTGTGACAACTTTCTCTATTCTGTCACTCTTCTCTTACACATGGTAATAAATTGAAAATGTTACTGACTTAATCTATAGTATTTATTAACTATTAAGCTCAAACTAGTTTTGTCTGTTTGCATTCAAAGTGAGACCTTCTTACTTCTTATTTGATTGAATAAACTTGCCGTTAGCTGAGGGTAATTGGAAAATCATGATCTGCATTTGATTAAGGGTGCCCCAAAATCTACAGGATTGTGAGTATGATTCCTACACTTTACAAAGATGAAGACTCGTGACTGCATGTGTGCTCTCATTTCTTCACTGCTGCAGTTCAAGAACTGTTTCTGCAATATTGTTACACATAGCAATACATTTGATAAAAGGGTACAACTGCAGACCATATGGCTAATTTAATTAGCAATTGTGGGTATTTGTAAAGTTAGTTAATAAAATACTTCAACAATATTATCAAAACTGATTGTAATAATTATAATAGTAAATGTGTATTATTTACACATGCTTTCCTTGACACGTTGTCTATAAATTGAGACTATAATGAAAGGTGTATTTTTTCTGAAATTTGGTGAAGATGCTGCTTAACTAACATGTTATTTTACTGTAGATAACTTCCTCTTTACTCAACATTGTTAAAGGAAGTCTCATTCTCTTAGTCAGGTGAGACATTTAGCTGCAGCTCTACTTGAGCTCAGCGAGTGAAATGGCCCTTTCTTGGAGGTATGTATACTCAAATCTTTTAATATTGACTCAAACATAAAAATCAAAGTTTACATTGCTCTGTAGCTTTGACGCAAAACTACCAAACCCAGTTTGCGTCATTCCTCAAACATGATTTCCTCCCATTTGTCTTCTAGAAAATCTGTGGAAACTCTGCAAGCAATTCACTCTCTAAGGTAACTGGAGATTACTCTTAGATATGTGAAGGTTTAGAATATTTAGAGCAGAAAAAAGCTTCCCATCTTAGCTAATTGTATGACCGGTTAAAAAAGTTACATCTCTGGTCAACTATTGTCTTTTTTTTTAGTTATCAATTCAACAGCAAACTAGGACAGTTTTGCAAAACTCATTATCTTTTCTGGAGCCCAAAAGAGACAAATGATGGGCTTCACATAAAATAAGTTCCTTTCCATTGCAGGATCAACACAAATACACATAAGGCATACGCTCACATTTAGGGGTAATGTTTGTTCTTTCATGTTTAACTAAGTCACGTGTATAAAGACTTTAGGGCATAACCAGAGTACATGAAGAAAGTCCATCTATGCACAGTGGGAATGTGTAAACTCTACAAAGTTTGTGTTGCCAGCTTTCAAACCTTCTTACTGTCAGTCACTGATGTTAAAGCTGAAGCCTGGAGCCCTTAAATCTATTCACATTTTTAAATTCAAGGACTTAAGGGACTAAAAGTATAAGGCCATGGCATGAATAAAAAAAAAAAAAAAAGGCTATTTAGCTGTTTGTTTATTTAATGCAAATAATAATTTCACCACAAGCCACTATAAGCCTCTTAGGACAAAACCTTATGACAAACATATAATGATGTTTAGGTCATTCAAAAATGCTTTACAAAGAAAGAACAAACACAGAAAACATACATTTCCCCACATCGTCTTTCATTAAGCAGAAAAATGTTAACTTATTTGTTAGACATGTTTAGTCCCAGAATAAAACCCTTTTTAGCATTAACCCAAAAATGAAATTAGCCACAAAACTGCAGTGATGATGCTTAGTGGGTTTTTTTTCTATATTTAGATACATGAGGAATAAAAATTTAAAATAAAAGAAATCCCATCTTTGATCATACTTGTCAAATAAAATAGCAGCTGTGACCCTTAAATAATCTCACATTATAATTTGTAACCTTTTAAAATAGACACAAGCACAACTACAATAGACCTGATGTGGGAAATGCTTTTTAATCCTGTTGATTTTCTCAAAAGTCTTGTGAATTTTTTGTCTTTTGGCTACTTTCAGCAGAAAGAGAAATAGCTGCAGACCCAGACTAAAATGAGTCATATGTCTGGCAACTGTGAACATTGTAAAGGACTGCATTAGATAGGCATCTGAAGGCAACTGTGTGCTGGTTGTTTTCCATTTCAAATATTTATCTTTTCTGTTGTTACAATGACTAGTCAACCTAATTCTAATGCAAAGGGAAAAGCAGACAATGATTATATGCTTTTTCACACCACAAAGAACCTCAGAGAACAAGTGTTTAATGGAGAAATGAGAATTCCACTGCTTGAAAAAAATAAAATAAAAAATAAATTATATATATATATATATGCACAAGCTATCGCTATTGCTTCTACATTTTTAGCCGTGTTTGTTTACTCTGAAATCATGAATGATATTTGTGGGTTTTTGTCTGAAATCTGAATGTCAGTGAGAGAAATCAGCTCGTGTGCTGTGTGGCTGGACACCATAACACGGCACGATCGAACCCACTATACCTATGATTTTTGTCGGCTAGTGTGTGGTCTCTCAGGTTTTGAAAATTTTAAAATCGTGTATTGTTAACTGGGTTTTACACGTTCGAAGTTGTTGTCAGACTGGAGCAACATATTAATAACTTAATCCTCATATGGTCCATCATGGTTGTTGTTTTTTTTCCCGCTTGTATCAAGACGCAGAATAGTGAGATTTGTTGAGTATCAGTGAGGTTCAATTTGGGTGAATGCGATCTGAACATTAGGTCGCATTTGAATTGGAGATGAATCAGATATGGGTCGCATTCGAAAAGAATCCAACCTGTGCTGTTGTATCCGAATTGAAAAAATCGGATACAGGTCGCATTACATCAAAAAAATCAGAATTGGGTCACTTCAGGCTGCACTGTGAACGTAGCCTATGTTTAATTGTTTGGTTAACATTTGGATGATGTTGACCAGCGCACCTTTGTCAAGTTGCATTAAGTGGGCAAAATACCAAATGTATCTGGAGGAAATATGTGTTAAAAAGCTTTCAAGTGACCGTACAGTTTATTTACCAAGCACATAATCAGTGCTGTGGATTAGGGGAGACAATATAGATTGATTTCAGGTACATACTTTCAAAAGAATATTCAGATTTTACCATGCATTTCTTAAGTACTAAATATTTAAGTTTACTCTTACTCAGTATCTTCAATGTTGTTACACCTCTGAAATGTTTTTAGCAGTTTGCCTTGTGATACATCAACTGTTTCATTTAAGCATTTCATTTCTTGAGATATTGTTAATTTATTTTCAATTAAAACTCTCAAAAATTGGTTTAGGGCTTATTGTTTTTTGATTATGTTGTGTGGCTAAATTTGATCACTTATTGCTAGTAAAGCAACAATTACATAAATAACACACCTAGAAAACATATGCGCCTCTACCTCAGTCCAGCTCTTTGGAGGGATAAATGTGGAATCTCTGAGCAGCTCACAGTTTTTAACAGATTCTGTAGCTTTTTGTGGACTTCTAAATCCGCTGGTGAGTCACATCTTTTCGGCCCTGTGACTGCCTCTAGTGGCGTGGGGGTGGTAACACAACTAATATGATTACATTACTAAATCAGAGTACCACAAAGTCTTTATTATTTATTATTAATTCTGGCATTACTGGAACCATAAAATATAAATTCCCTCACAAAAGAACATATCGTTTCATTTTCTTAAGGATGTAGCGCTAATTAAATGAAATTAACAAGACCTGAAAGTGGTTCCAGTTTCACTTGATGGCCAACCTGTTAAAACTGTGGCAAATTTTAAATTAGTTCCAATTTTACAGCTAATCAAATTATATTACTAAATCAGAATACCACAAAGTCTTTATTACCTACTATTAATTTTTGCATTTTTGGCATCGTAAAAGATCAATTATCTTATAAAACACCATATTTATTTCATTTTCTTAAGGATGTAGAGCTAATTAAATGACATAAACAACACTTTTGTACATTATAAATCCGTAAGACAAGCCCGCTCCGAATATCAAACAAAACTGTGACATCACAATGTGACATCACAACATAACTCCAAAGGCAGAATTCTAATAAATCACCATAACCATCATAATCACCATAATCACCAATAATCACCATAATCACCAGCGATTATGTAAGCTCCTCACATCGATCTACTGTCATCACAACCATTTAGCAGCCATTGTTGATACGTTTCTCTTGAGAATTTATCTAGCAGTTCACAGTAAGATTTTCAACTCTTTTTGGTGCACGTTTCTTTTGGAGATTGGTATCAAACGTAACGTGAAATCTTTACTGAGTTTCTAGCCAAGTGATTTTAGCTTACACCCTGACACAAGCAAAGGTTACAATGCAGTCCAACCAGCCTAGAGTCGAAGAGGTTTCATCCGACAAGATTGTCGAAAGGAAATTACAGCCACCCAAGCCCAAGAAGAAGGCGTTTGCAGCCTGGTGGGATCTGCATGCACCAAAGTTTCTTAAGATTTCTGGAAAAAAGGACGCTTCACTGGTGATTGAAAATGAGTCGATCACTAAAGCACTGGACACAGTGGATCGAAATGGGGACAGACAGCCACCTGAAAGTGAGTCGAATGAAAAGAACCAGGTACCATTTGAAACCTGTTCGGAGGAACACGTTGACCAAGAGCTGTCTGTAGTAAATATTGAAAAGCAGGACGAACACAGTGAAGAAGAGACCATTGCTTTAGTGGAGGAGAAAATCAATGTAGCAGAAAAGGAACAGCCCTCCATGTCTAATGAACAGCCACCTACGAGAAAGAAGAAAATTATTTCATTTCAAATCTGGTTGGAGAAACGTGCCCCTGCTGATCTAACGATTCAAACTGAATCATTTGAATCGTTTGAATGTTTAACTGAGATTCAAAATTTACCCCACACTTCTGAAGAGACAAGCCAAGCGAAGTGTATGTGTCTTGCCAAACTTGAGCAATCTCAATTGGAATATATCAAAGTACAAAAATACTTATTAAAACAGCTTGAAGAGATGTTTAATATGAATCAAAAATTAAAAGCTAAACTCAAACAGCAAAACGCGCTTATAAGGAGAGTACTCCCAGTTAGACGAAGCAAGAATTCAGCGGTTTCTGATGAAATTCACACAGATTCACAAGATGGCTCAAAGCACAAACCAGTCAATTATCAATCTGATTCGGTAACAACGGAGATGAAAGAAGAACCTGCAGCAATGGAAGCTGCGTCCGAGCCTGAGACCCTGATTAATGAAAATGTTTCTGGGGAAAATACTACACAAAAAGTTCCTATACTTGAAACAGTTGGTGATCAGACACATACCATCAAACATTACATTGATATGATTGAGACAGTGATCAATAAGTTACAGCAGATCACTGACGAAGTAATAGCGTCCACAATAAAACAAAATGGGGACCATCAAGATGAAGAAATTCATAGAAAGGAAACGGTGATCGGTAAACTACAGCAGGCGGCTGAAGACGAAATGGTCCCTGAAATCCAACAAAAAGTCTCAGAAGGTAAGGTTCCTGAACTTAACACAGAAGTGGAGAGTGATGCAATGGAAGAAGAGGGAATAAGCCTTTCAGATATAGAGATCAATTCATCGACGATGAATCAGAAACTGATATAGCTGAAGAGTCAACAGAACAGAAATATGTCTCTGAACAAGATGAGAGCCCCAAGAATAAAGTTTCTTTGTGGAGCGTTTCAAAAAGGCGTTAACTCCATCACTTCTGCGCCAGTACAGAAACAGATGCAAAGTCCATCCAATGTAGACATCAATTTATGTCCCCAGCATATTAGATTTAAAAGGGCGGTGGGGCCACGTATGAGTTGGGTGATTGGCGGTAATTGGAGAAAGAGCTACTATTGTTGTTAATTGGACATTTGAATATTAAAAAGTCAGAACTGCATGGTGGGAAATGTCTCCCAGCGCAGGTGTGAGGTTCACGCCAGGTGCTCCGGCTTCCCCCACGTTCAACAACATCAGTACTCATGTTCATCCATTGTAAGGTTTTTATTTCTAATTTAAACAGAAAATAAGAGCAGCCACATTTATTAATTAAAGGAAGATTTAGGAAATAAAATGTAAACAACGTAGATCAAAAAGAGTCTTTTAGAAGTCTAAACCTATACAAATAGGGAAAGATTCTGAAAACTATTCATCTTTCTGGGCAAGATATATATAATTATATATATATATATATTATTATTTTTTTTTTTTTTTTCCCCAAGATATATATATCTAAATTTATCAATATATTTATCAATATATACAGATATAGATAGATAGATAGATAGATAGACATATTTAAATCTATCTCTTAAATCTATCTATCTATATAAAGGTATCTATCTATATATATTTGTCTTTCTTTCTATAAATATATATAAATCTATATACAGATATCTATTCATATGTACATATCAATATTAATCTATCAATCTATCTCTGTATACAGAGGTAGATATATAGATGTTGATATGTAAACATGTATATAGTTATCTATATCTATAAAATAGATATAGATATAATGATATATATTTAGATAGATATATCTGCATATAGATATGCATATAAATATGGATACCTCAATATAAATATAAATATAGATTATATAATCTATATTTATATCTTTAAATATATATATGTATATATATATATGTGTGTATATATATATACATATATATATATATGTTTACACAAGGTATCGCTATTGCTTCTACATTTTCAGCCGTGTTTGTTTTCTCTAAAATCATGAATGATATTATTCGTGGGTTTTTGTCTGAAATCTGAATGTCAGTGAGAAATCAGCTCGTGTGCTGTGTGGCTGGATACCATAACACGGCACGATCAAATCCACTATACCTACGATTTTTGTCGGCTAGTGTGTGGTCTCTCAGGTTTTGAAAATTTTAAAATAGTGTATTGTGAACTGGGCTTTACACATTTGAAGTTGTTGTCCGACTGGAGCAGCATATTAACAACTTAATCCTCATATGGTCCGTCATGGTTGTTGTTTTTATTCCCGCTTATATCAAGATGCAGAATAGTGAGATCTGTTGAGTATCAGTGACGTTCAATTTGGGTGAATGCGACCAGTGACTGTGGAGGCCAGGTCATCTGGTGCAGCACCCCATCACTCTCCTTCTTGGTCTAATAGCCCCTACACAGCCTGGAGGTGTGTTTGGGGTCATTGGCCTCTTGAAAAATAAATGATGGTCCAACTAAACGCAAACCGGATGGAATAGCACGGTGGGAACCAGGCATGTCGAGTTCATCCGTTCACCTTTTCTGCGTCACACAAAGACACCGTGGTCGGAACCAAAGATCTCAAATTTGGACTCATCAGACCAAAGCACAGATTTCCACTGGTCTAATGTCCATTCCTTGTGTTTTTTTAGCCCAATCAAGTCTCTTCTGCTTGTTGCCTGTCTTTAGCAACAAGCAGAAGCTATTCTCCCATGAAGGCCTGATTCACATAGTCTCCTCTTAACAGTTGTTCTAGAGATGTTTTCTACTGCTAGAACTCTGTGGCATTGACCTGGTCTCTAATCTGAGCTGCTGATAACCTGCGATTTCTGAGGCTGGTGACTCAGATGAACTTATCCTCCGCAGCAGAGGTGACTCTTGGTCTTCCTTTCCTGGGGCGGTCCTCATGTGAGCCAGTTTCTTTGTAGCGCTTGACGTTTTTTGCGACTGAACTTGGGGACACTTTCAAAGATTTCCCAATTTTTCGGACTGACTGACCTTCATTTCTTAAAGTAATGATGGCCACTCGTTTTTCTTTACTTAGCTGCTTTTTTCTTGCCATAATACAAATTCTAACAGTCTATTCAGTAGGACTATCAGCTGTGTGTCCATCTGACTTCTGCACAACACAACTGAAGGTCCCAACCCCATTTATAAGGCAAGAAATCCCACTTATTAACCTGACAGGGCACATCTGTGAAGTGAAAACCGTTTCAGGTGACTGCCTCTTGAAGCTCATCAAGAGAATGCAGAGTGTGTGCAAAGCAGTAATCACAGCAAAAGAAACTACTAAAGAAACTCCAATATAAGGCGTATTTTCAGTTGTTTTACACTTTTTTGTTTAGTACATATTTCCACATGTGTTAATTCATAGTTTTGATGCCATCAGTGGGAATCTACAATGTCAATAGTCATGAAAAAGGAAACTCATTGAATGAGAAGGTGTGTCCAAACTTTTGGTCTGTACTGTGTGTGTGTATATATATATTATATTATATATATATATATATATATATATATATATATATATATATATATATATATATATATATATATATATATATATATATGGTCTTATCATTATCATTTTATAAACCTCTAAATGATCCATAATAAAACATGGATCATTATTTTTTATTACCTTTCATTTCTACAACCATGGAACAAAATGAGTACCTGAAATGACTTACCGAGGAGACATATTGGATTTCACGGCAGAGTTTTGTCTCCCTGGGAAAATCTGCCAGATCCAGGAAGTTGTCTACCACTACTTGCCCGATGATATCATGGCGTGAAAAGCGGTCGAAATCGTAGATGCTGAAATGCAGCTTTCGTGTGGGAAGCTCAGAGTAGGCCACAGGGAACAGAAAGACCTCGTCAAACACAGGGTTGAGCGTCTTGCGGTGGACCTTGGTCTGGTGTTTAGTCTTCCGATCAGGCAGCAGATAGATCTTAACATATGGATCAGAGGTACCAGAGAAATCCTTGGCTGGGAGGTCCTCTGCTCTGTGGATTTTAACTATTAATTGTTCCAAGTCGCAGTCAAATTTAAGAATAAAGTGGAGGCGCCCACAGCCCCCACCTCTGCGACTGCCCTCGTCCCCCTCAAGTGAGCGCTGTTTGTACAGCTCGGGTTTGAGCCGGCCAAGACCAAGACCCATTCCAGTAAGGGAATCCTGCCTTTGGAACTGTGCCACATTGAAATCTGGGTTAGAGAGGTTCATATGTCTGCGAATGGAACCTTGACTGAGGACAAAGAAGGCAAACAAATAATTCAAGTCAGACTACATCAAAAAGAATCAATGGCAGTAAGATTCACATTTTTATTTATTTTTGTTATTTTGTTAACAGAGACATATGAGTAGGAATATTCAAGATAATGGAAAGGCTGGACTCTCAGAACAGGAATATGTCTTATTTGTGAATATTAGGAAAACCAATACCTACCCCATTTCTGAGCAATCACCTGGTGCTGGTTCTGTTGTTTGCCTCTGCATTCGAGGGTTTGTGTGAACTCCATTTTCCCGAGTTTTACTCTGAGCATCCAGTGGTATGTCTGGGGATGTGTGGCTTATCTTCATAGCTGCCTCTGGTGTGGCCATCACCACAGGCGGTGGTGACATGGGAGTCATGGGAGCCTCCACTGACACAACAGAGGCCACGGGTGTAGGCTCTTTGGCGACAGAACAATGTGAAGACTTACGGCGATTGTGCATCGGAGGGTCGACGGCAGTGTAAACTGGCTGTTTGGGTGCAGGCTGTGTGGGCAGAGGGCTCATGGTGGGGTTTATGTGCCCTTGAGCCTCCTTTGTTGTGGGTGAAAGTCCTCGCTCCCTCCATGGTATCCAGCAGAGTTTCCAGGAGACAAAGAGGGAGACCCCAAATAGGGCCAATCCACAGGCAGTAACCACTAGTGAGAGTAAACTCACTGATATATCTGAGAAGATGACAAGTTAAAAGAAATCAGTTAAATTGAGATTTTACTTGTAATTTTGCTTCTTGCTAAAGCTACACCATTGCTATCATAGAATAAAAATAGGAAAAAGTAAGAATATTATCAATTAATACAAACACATTATCTTCCGACGGATATTTCAAGATAGTTTTTGTTTATAAATTACACAAAACAGATACAGTAACGTGCTAATTATGAATGACCAAATAAACATTCTTAGACTTTAGCTTTATTTGACTTTTTTAGTTCATTTGGGTTCAGTTTGAACATTTTGACAGGATTTTATTTTTCTCTTAAGACATTTAACTCTGGTGTATGGTGCATAAAAATGCTTCTATACTCAAGGAATGTAGCAGTGTTTACGTATGACAGTATAACTAATAACATTTAATTGATTAATATTTTGATTTTTTTTGCAGCAAATATGTTTTTAAACAAAAGTATCTGCAAACATTAATTATACATTTTCTAATATTTTGCACTTAGGACTGTCAAATTATAAGATAGTTTCTTGAGAGAAAATGTTAGATCAAACATCCAAGTTAAGATTTTGAAGATCTGCTAAAGACACCTTTTAAGCTCTGACAATTATTTTCCTCTTTACCAATCTACCCAGTGTATTTTCTCTCACACCGTACAATCTGAGAGAAAAAGACCTGACAAAGCAACCAGTCAATTGAAAACTCTGGCTTTTCAGTCTTTCTGTAAAATATACTGCTGATCAACACCACTTTAGAAGGTATAATGAAAAGCTAACTTCATTCAAGTGAAGCACACAGAAAAAAATGTTAATGGTACTGCATTTGTACAACCTTATTTATGTATTAAATCTTGGGGAATTTCAGAATCCAGCAAAAGGTGGATAGATTATAAGCCTTGTGTTTGTTTTATTTTTCAGTCATTCAAACTACAGTCTAAATGTCCTTCAGACTTTAGTTTGTTCTTTTTGCTTATCATAGAGGAGGAATGATGTGAAAATGCCAAGGCGGTTGTACTTTTCTCATTACATTGTACACTCATATGTATAAAAAATATAACAGTGTGTAGGAGCTGAACTACTACCTTGTGCTCAGTTCATTTTATACACGATAAAGTATCCCAGCCAACCTTTATAAGGGAGGGAGGAAGGAAGAATATGTGAAATGTCAATATTTTAATTTTTTAGAGAGAACAATGCACTAGAAATGAGACTGTTGATAAATAAGACATTTAGAAACATACCTGACATTGCTTTCTCATTATGAGCTTCAAACAAAAACTACCTTGGAGCAATCCATTTCTTCAAGCTGCACAGTTCAGATTTCTGTTTATTCTTTTCATTTTCTGAGGCCAATGATTAGTTGAAGTGCTTTGATGGTCTTGATCTCTAATCTGGTAAGCTACATACTTCTTCTGCTTATGCACATACACTGCCATCAGACATGAACTGGTTTTTAATTAATTAATTTCAATTGATTTTATGGATATGTCTCTGTTGAGAGTCAAGACTGAAAATTAACCAAGTTATCCATTTAACACAAAAATGTAATCTGCATGTAATTCATCCCTGCTATGAGGGCAGTAGAAATTCTCATGTTTTTCTTTTTTCTTTTATACACACTGAGGTAGAATTCTTGCCTCACCAATCACTTCCAGTTTCACAAATCAAAGAAAGAGCTCTTATCCTGTAGTTAGTATAGGTGCAGGTGAAGGCATCAGCCTATATCTGACAAAGCTAAATCTGACAGCTATAAAAACATTATTTTGCAGACTGAATAAACACGCCTTTGCTGGTCTAGACTCTTTCTTTGTTTAAGGTCAAGCTATACAGCAGTGTTTCGTCTTTTGCTTGGCACTACTACAACATCCATCAATGCCCACTTCCTACTTTTGTCACACTGGCAGATTCTTGAATTTGATTTATATGTCTCCATTCTGTTTTCCATTCTAAAGTACTTGATACATCAGGTTTTTGTTCTTTAAATCAAACAGAAAAATGTTTACTTGGTTTAGAAAGCACTTGTCTTTTTCATATCATAACGTTGCATCTTCTTGTAGTATTTTGCCATTCAACTATTCCAGAGATTCCATTTTTTCAACTTTGCTGCAGAATTGTATTGTGCAATCATGTTCAGTTATTGAAACGCTGGCCACCCGTGTCTGCCTTAGCTTTTAACTGAGCTCCTTGAATTCAGCTATGCTGGACACATAGGTATCTTCTAAAACTCCACCCTCTTGCACAGAGTTTCCTAATAGCAACAATATCTGCAAATCCACCTGACCATGTCTATTTTTGGATATCTGGTGTGAGTGGTGCACACATTATGCCTTCTTATGCTGACTATGCAAAGTGCTATAAGTTATCTTTTGTAAAACAGAAAAGATGGAATTTTGTGCCATATATTCAAAATAAATTTGGCCAAGGGAAGACTTGCACAAAATTTTGAAAAAAAAATACCCCATTAAACATGTCTAGTAATAAGCAGGGTTGTCCTTTTGTTTCTATGCTATTGTGACCTTGTCATAGAAGCTTGCAACTTTTGAAAGCTAAATTGACGTTTGGAGAAGATAGACACTTTAATCAAAAGTAATAGCTTTTTTTTTTTTTTCTAATTAACATTAACAAATCATTACATGTTAAATATTTTCCAAATGTGTCAAAGCCAATGGCCTTCCTTTTAATTTTTTTGTTTTTAGAGATAATACTGAAGAAATGTATAATTTACTTATGTTCAAGGTTATTCTAATTAGCATTTACAAATAGTTATGTCAACCTTGAGAAACAAAAGTACATCTGTTTATATTTTTGGGAATCATTCTTCAGGCAGTTTTTAAAAAGTGCAATGAGCACAAAATGATATCAAATTAGCAATTAAGCTACCTGAAATAAGTGCATTGTCTGGCATGAAGTTAATGAAATGGTCATAAATTAAACAAAAAAAGTATAGCTCTTTTTTTATTCCTGTAGTTCAGAAATCAAATCCAGCAAATTTGCCCATTACGTTGTTGAGCCTGTGTGTAGGCACAGTCATAAGAGTTAGCACAAAAACTTAGACCAACTGTCCTTTCTGTGCTGCGAGATTCTGTGAACACCAGAGTAAGTGTGATCAGGGAAGAACTGAGGGATTTGCCATCTGAGGACACCAAGCCTCAGCTTGGCAGAATGTTGAAGAACTGACTGATTAAAAGGAATCAGCAGACATCTGGAATGGTTTGGAGGGAGCATTACAATGAAGACGGTGAACCAAATCTAGAGCATGGGACCTTCAGAGCTGCAATAGTGTAGGAGGTGAGCAAGAGATGAAAAACCAATGTGCAAGCTCCGAGATGCTATTTTCTCAATGTATAATAAGCAGCATTACTTGATTTTCCAGTTGTTAATTAGAAGTTAGTATCCAGGGACAGACTCTTGCATTTTAAATTGTTGTCCTCCGGGTCTTACCTGCTGCTTTGCATTTATATTCACAGAAGCTTAGTTTTAAAGCTGTAACACACACTGGCTGATGGTTAGATAGAAATGTAATGGAATTACAAACAGCAGCAGTTTGTGTGCTACTTTTAAAAGCAGCAAGAAATGTTGCACAATTGCTGCATTTTATATAAGACAACCTATTTTGGTCATCTCCTGCTCAGTATTTTTATTCTGGGTATCTATTATACTTAAAACTGGGTCTCAAAGGCAAACCAAGAAACATTTCCTTTTTCCTCTATGATTTGAAATGGAAAATTGGATTGTTTATATTGAAAATGAAATCATCTCCAGGATAAAAGAGTTGACAGCAGGGCATCTTTGCACTGGTATGAAACCAAGAACGGCATTCTGAAGAAGAACGCATGGTGTTGCTCAAAGGTGTTTTGTCTGAATGTCTGTCAGTGTTCTCTGCTCATATGATCTGTGAACATTAGAGGTAAAATAAAATTGACTTTTATGAGCTTTATGTCATGCTCTAATTTTATTCCCTCATCAAAAACATATTTGGAGTGTTGCTTTGATTGATTTATGCATGTTTGAGATATTTTTCAATCTCCTCTGGTAGCCATTCCGAAGTGCCTACATGCTTACTCATACAATGCATCTCCTGTCACCCAAAGCTCCATGTTGGACCTTCAGCCCACCCAGACTCCCGCCCCACAGAGGACCCCTATCTGCCTTCCCTACACAGCTCCACCAGGCTAGCGGCAACAGTTAGCAAGTGGGATGGAACTGTGTGTCTCTTGAGCTTGTCATCTGAATTACTTCTCAGTCCAACCCTCTTAAGAACGGTTGTAAATAGCACCAGGGAGAAGCACTGTTGTGATGATGATGGGGAAGTGTCAGAAATAGTAGGAACTTCCTAAAGAGCGAGACAGATGTCAATTCCAAGATGTCAGATATAGCTATGAAGCAAAGTCAAATTTCTTTTAATAGTTTAATGTTGCTTAATATTGCTGCACCTGTCTGACAATTTGATCTAGATAACTGGCTTTAACTGTTGTCAGTGGTTAACAATAAAAAGATTTGTATAAAAACATAACTTACATGTTTATGAGGAACAAACTTAGGAAAGTCTTTTAACACAGTCTAGCGTTAAAAGACTAGACTTGTCTAGTGATCCTGCTCTTTAGAGCTCTTTAGAGTTGATCCAATGGCTGTCCACTGACTTTCTCATGCTGTTGTAGCATCATACAGGATGAGATCTTTTGTGAATAATAAAATTAAGTGTCATGTGATTTGAGATCAATAACCTCCCTGTCTGCTAGTCTGCTCATACAAATCCTAAATTTAGGGATGTGAGAGAGTTTACTCAGGACAGAAAATTAAGGAGGAAAATGACTAGAGTAAAAATAAAGAATCACAGAAAGACTTGAAATGGCACGATTTCTGTATAATCAGAAATCATCACCCAAACTATATAGACAAAAATAGGCTTGTGGAGGATTGCAGGAATTGTGCCCAGCACGATCTAGGAATTGTTTCTTGTGCGCACGCGCGTTCAACCAGCCAAGTCAGGCGAGGTTTGATAGCCTCAAAGCCTCAATGATTTAACATCGTGTTTCTTGACATTTGGCTGAGATGCTGATGTGGTGTCAGGCAAACACTTTATTCCTCCGAGGCAGAGACTTTTAGGCAAGAGAGGAAAATAAACTTTTAAAGAAGTAGGAGCCTATTAGAACTGCGAGTAACAGAGGCAAATATTGGACCTTTTGCTTCCTCAACCGAGAGAAAAGACACATTATGCAGAATTAACTGTCAGGAATTAAGTTAGTTTAATATTTTCTTCTGGTGGGAAACAAAATTAAATCGCACAAACGAATTGGAGAAAAAATAAAATAAAACTAAAAACATGACATGTCTTCAAATATAAAGTGGAATTTTGATTTAACAAAGGGTACATGACTTTAAGGGACAAAATAAAAACCAAGAATGTTGATTAAATATTTACTATGATCAAGTCAATGCTCTAACCCGAAAGCTCGTGCTGTGAGCCGGTCGGTTTCAACGAAAGAAGTCACATGCACGTTCCCCTGATCAGCTCCGCCACTGAAGGAAAAGCGTGCAAATTATGCCTCACCTGAATCCGAATATCGCGGTCTGGTGAGATCTCGGAAATAGTAGATAAAATCCAGACAGTTTTCGTTCTGCACTTCCCCCTTTGAGCAAAGATCTGACAGGAGTTCGAGCGCTTTTTGACAAATCTCGTCATCTCTGTCTCCAGGCATTTCCCACCAGCATCCTTATAAATGGACGGTCTCTCGTCGGCACCTGCTCCACGCTGCTGCTCGACACGGTTTGTGGAGTGAAACGCTCGCCGCGCGGCACGCCTTCCGACACCGGACTTTATTAGAGAGCGCAAAAAAAATCCCAAGTCCAAGTGCTCCAAAAATAAAGCAACCTATCCCACATACGGAGTTGTTTCCTTCTGTGTAACAACGACTGAAACACTCCTCTCACTCCGCTGCTCAGCCGAAAGCCACCGGTTGAATCCACGCACCGCCTCTGCGGCGCCGCGCGCTGTCCAATGTGCTGAAATGTGCGCGTGTACTCCTCCCGCTGCAATGAGTCGTTTGCATCACGCTGACTTCTGTCTCCAAATCATTTTTTATTTGAGCTGCGAAACGATGCGAACCCCGGGGAAAGCCGAACACGTTAATTCCGAGTAGGTGAGGGCGAAGAAGCCGCGTTTGCGAGCTTTTAGAACCAGTACAAAATAATAATAATAATAATAAAATAAATAAATAAATAAAACGATCAGTGCTCTGACCATCCTGGTGTGGTTTTACGTTCCTGCACGTGGCCAATCAGAACCTACTTTTTTTTTTTTCCGCTTTGTTGAAGTCATTTTATGCTTTCATTGGCAAAACCGCTTTCTGCGATACTGTTCGTGTAGATTACCTTAGAAAACTTGAATACAGAATAGTTTTTTGGTTATTGAGAGAAATTGTGATTTTCATTGATGTTTTCATACAATCTTCTGAAACATAAATGGCAAACAATGTATTAATATCTTCCTGTCTTATTTATTTATTTATTTATTATTTTCTGAATTTCAGATCGTTTTTTTGACTTCCAGAAGTCTGATTATAATCAACCAGTAGGCAGCCTTGTATATTTCTCATGGGACAATTGGTGTCAATATATGCCCTGTTGCATTGTTGTTCTGTTGTTCTTTATATGCGTTTACTTCATCTGTCATTTCTCACGGGAGCCTACTCAATTTCACATCCACTGAATCACTACATTAATTGAGAAGCCCATTAATTAAGGCATGTTGTTTTAGTGTGCACACTATTAATCTTAAAGAGAAAAAGCAATAACTTATAATATAAAGGAGAAAGCAAATGCACGCTAATCTGATTATCATAAATTGGCAAACAATTTCTTGTTTAATTGGACATCTATGAATCTATTGAGGCATAGAAATCAATGACTAAATGAAGACAGTATGAGTGTTTCAATGTATATGCAATTTTATCTACTAAAGAATTTAAAAATTCCAAAGTTTTTTTTGTTGAGATTTTGCAAGACACAGGCCATTGAAGAAAACTATGTTAGAAATGACTAAAACGAGGTAAAAAGCCTTGCCGTGTTTATGCTTTTCACACTCCTTCCACGAAGAACAGAACATGCAGCCTGTTCTATTCCATCAAAGATAAATACGATCTATAATGAACTGTGAATTCATTCTGTTGCACTGCAATTTCCCATCTCTGTTGAGCTTTTGTCACATGATTGCAGGCAATGAGAAAAAAAAAATTGTGCTGAAATGAACATTTTTCGACCTTATTGAATACTGTTTGGGCTTTAACTAGGAGGACAATGATAGATCCAGGTAATGAGATGAGAAAATACATGTTATATTTACAAGAGTAGGACAAGTCAAGAAGTAAAACAATTTTGGAAAAAATGAATAATGCCTTCTTTTCCCTGTTTTCAGAAACACAGTAATCAGAATTTAAAACTTTGTATTAAAGAACCTCAGAATAGTGTAGTTTGAACTCAGAATTATAATAACCTATATTTAACCATTTAAGAACCTCATTGAGATACTAAGGTAAAAAAACACGAAGGTAAAAGCAATTAATTTATCAAAAGTTTTAAGTTTTTATTCTCATTTTAATCTAAGGCTTCCCTAATACCTAAAACGATACTTCCCTATTGTTTTCTAACCAACAGAAAAAACTGTGCAGCAGTCAATAATATTTTGTTTAGAATTATTAGGCTCAGACTTGGCCAGTCCATGTATGTTGAATTTTAAACTAGAGATTAACAATTCAGTCCAGAATTTTTAAAACAGTGAAATAATCCTTTAGTGTAGAAATTAGCAAAAGAAAAGCTGAGGCTAAAAACAGGAAGACAGAGCACATAACACCGGTTTTACAGTCACTACACTGATTCCCTGTAGCTCAAAGAAGAGACTTTAAGATACTGTTGCTAGTTTATAAATCACTGAACGGCTCGGCACCACAATACATGGTGCTGTTGTATCAACCTTCCAGACTCCTCAGATCTTCTGGTTCTGGTCTGCTCTGCATCCCCAGAACCAGAACCAAACAAGGAGAAGCAGCATTCAGCTTCTATGCACCACAAATAGGTGATACCAACCATAACATAACCCTTTGCTGACACTATGTTTGAGAACTTCGCACCACATTAACAGTCTACAAATACAAATTTAGTAGTAATGCTCTTTTTATCTGTTGATACAACCGAAATTAGTTAGCCCAGATAGAATTGATGGATTGGTACCATGTTACTCTGAAGTTACTCTTGGTGGGGTAGAGGCGGATTCTAAAATACTATTTTATGAATAAAAATGATGAGTAAAGAAAGAAGTAAAGTACTTCTTGATAAGAATTAGGTTTTTATTTTTCAATTTTGTCTCAGAAGTCAGCGTCTGCCAAATGTGGATTCTCAGGCTAAAAATTTAGTTTAAAGGTTCTCAAACTTTTCTTCTAATTCCCTTTAGCTCAAGAAAATAGGTGAAATACTGATATGATGAAAATCCTTTTTTTTTCTCACGTTTCCGCATTTTTCTAATTAAGCTGAATTTGGGGAGGAATACATAAAAAAACATAGAAATTAAAATATTGTAAGTACCACTATTATGATATTATAGAATCTGGCTGATATATGGGCATTATGGATGATTGACTTTCGGCTTTGATACCTTTTGTTAATATGGACCCAGCTGGGTGTCCTCATTACTTGATCTCTGTAAAACATGCTTTTGCGAGTTGCTGATTATGTAAAATGCTCTCTAACTAAAGAGTTAAGGTTTTGTGTTGAATGGTTAATGAGTCTAATGTTTGGTTGTGTATGTGGGATTTCATTCAGAGAAAAGTGCTTGCAATGCACAAAATCTGCTTACTTGGTGTCCATGGCAACTGAAACAAGGCACTCTTTATCCATAATCTTCGCTCCAAGTCGTTCCGCTTTTCTTCTTCTTCCTAAATATAATAATGCTTTTCTCCTCACTATAATTACTTTCATTTTCACTTCTTGGAGTCTTCACCATTATCATCTTCTTCCTATTTCTTGGAAGACTGCACTTTGTTTCTCCCAATCTCCTTCCAATTTAGTAATTTTCAATTAGCAATGCTTTTTTTTTTCTAGCTATCAGCTAATAACATCTGCAAGGGATCGCAGAGTGATAAGAACCAAAAAAATACTGACACCAGTGAATATTAGTCTTCCTTAGCCATTCCCCATTTAATGAGCAGAGTCTCACTCATAGCACTAAAGTTTATGTAATTTGGGATTTATCATGATTTCACAAATGATAAACGATATGTCATTAAATGTCAGCAAAACTCGTGGGCTGTTCTGGCTTGTTTGGCCCCCATTTAATGCTCCTACCTCTTGATGGTCTAGTCATGGTTTGGATTGAAGTTGTTTGGGCATTGAGTGTCCCTTGTCTGAGCTGATGGGCTTCTTCATTACTGCAGGATCTTGGTCTACTTGTCTCCACCCTAGAATGAAAACGACCACCTTCTGAGGTATGGATGTGGAAGTATAGAATTGGAGCTTCAGTTCACCGGTGTGTTGGTGGCTTTTGGTATGTGGTGCTGGGTGCTCAGGTGTGAGCTGGCTCACTCCCGGTGGCTGCATAGTGGGGCTTGTGTGCCCTGGCTCTGTCAGGCCCCTCCTTAAGGGATGGTATGCGCTTGGGCCTCAGGTCTTGCTGGATCTGCTTTGGTGAAGAAAATTATCACGATAAATGGTAGATGACGTGATAAATGCCGTTAAGGAATAACATATCTGCA
Source organism: Poeciliopsis retropinna (assembly GCA_010277075.1). Taxonomy (NCBI): domain Eukaryota; kingdom Metazoa; phylum Chordata; class Actinopteri; order Cyprinodontiformes; family Poeciliidae; genus Poeciliopsis; species Poeciliopsis retropinna. Next base: position 13,123,671 of record VMRM01000006.1, on the reverse strand, counting down.
TGAGTAGCTATCTCTTTCAAGTGGGCAAGATCTGAGATGAGGGTCACCAGAGGGACAGAAAAAAAGCACTTTCCAAGGTAGCTATTTGGGGGAAGAAGGGGAGTTCAGAGAAAATACTGAGTTAATTGGAGCAATAACTCTTCCAGTGGCTTCATCCTGGTAAGTAACATGGTTAAACAAAGTTCTAGTTGTGGTTACTAGTAAACAAAATTTGAGTGCTTTATTGTTTCCTCTTAAATCATCTGTTGGATGCTGCATGGTGGGAATGTTGCATTTTCTGTGATTTAGTTTGTTTGGTAATAAATGGTATCATATTGATATAAATACACATCTGAACTGAACAGTATTAAGCTGGAATGACAGCCATAGAACATCAAAAAGATTTTTGTGAAGGAACAACATCGGCTGTCTCTAAAACCAAATCGACTTTTAAATTAGTAAGTGGCATTTAACACTCATTCTTTAGTTGTTGTCATCTTGGAATAAAGCTCACTGGAAACCAGACGGTGTTATATGCATCACCTGGCTTATTCAATTGTCACTCAAAGCAGCCACAGCTATAAAAATACAATTTCATAACAAGACTGTAAAATGGCTAGCCTTGTCTGAGTCATTTCCCTTTATAAATATTGTGATGCCACTCAGTGCTCAGTATGTGAGAACACTGACATTTTATGTCTCACTGCATGAGTTATGACAGTTTGACTTGACAGTATCGGTCATGATTTGGTCATTATTTGGAGGTTTCAGGAGGTGGACGTGGGTGTCAGTTCACTGACAAGAGGACCCAGATTCATCCCTCATTCCATTAAATATCAATCATGGTTTTTAACATGTAGGTAAATAGAGCTATGTTGCACAATGACACTGGTATTGTGGTTTGACCTTTGTGAATGTTACAGCTTTTCCGGTGAAACTGGTCTAAAGTTGACAAACGGTAAACACAATTTTAAGAAAAGAGGCAATGAGCAGGCAGAAGAGCCCAGCAGAATTCACGTGTGGCTAAAAAAATATGATATGACAATTATTATAAATTATTCTCATGTCTTCAAGCTTTTCAGCTTGCTTTATATCAAACAATGTGCTTTTCTGAGGAGACTCTTGCAAGGAGAAGGACAATGGAAAGAAATTCACCTCAACTGCTCTTTTTTGAATATGCTCTTCTGCGCTTCAAAGAAAGGCCTTGAACATCAGTGCTATAAGTGAGGAGAAAAACCTTTCAGTAAATTCAAGATGTTGTGAGAAGACAGATATATGATAGATAGAAAGTTATCCGATTAACGTATTTTTGACTGTGATGAGGTGTCACGCAAATAAACATATTTACGTAATAAAATTAGAAAGAAAATTTTAACAAATTTTGGCTATTTAATGCTTACATTTGTTCCTGCTTTATCATCCATAAATGTCAAAATCTTTAAATCCAAGAATGGACATTTAAATACTTTGTCACTTTAAGCATTTTATGTAACCAAATTGTTACATTGCATATTAACATCTATATTCCCAAATTATATTGAAGTTGTAACAGGTTAGCAATCATACACTATTTGCAGAACGCTGTGATGCAGCAAGACGTGACATCTGAAAAACAGCTGGAAAGTTAAACAGAAGACATCGGGTTCATCCACTGAAGAATACAGTACAAAAAAGGCTTTGACTTTAGTGGATAATGATGTAAGCCAATTAAAATGACAGACACCAAGACAGCTTAAAAGGTGTGATATATCCCTGTGGAAAGACACGGAAATACGTAGAGTTAACATAATGAGTCAGTGAGGGACAGTGTGTGTGGCAGGTGTCGCAGGTCACAAAGAGAAGCCAGACGATTGGGATCAGGTGCACACACCCGAGGGAAAAGATGTAGAGTCAAGGTAAACAAGAGAGAGCATTTGATCCTCTGAACCACACTCTCCCTATCAAAAATCTCTTTAAATTACATGTTAACATGCAAATACAAAACAACAGTGATTTTATGAAAAAAATATACAAATATCCATTTAAGAACAAGCAATACTAAAACTAAATTTTTTATTTGCAGGTGCTGTCCACAGGGATTGAATTATAATATAATCCCACTGCGAAGTGAACAGGGGACATGTTTTAACAAGCAGTAAAGGAGTCAGTTTACATAACGGGTTATTTTCAACTTGCAATCTTTATTTCTTTCCTTTGAAATTAATTATCTTGGTAAAGTGGTGCAGAACATTGCTGAGCAGGGGCCAATTAGCCCTTTATATTAAATGGAGTTACGACAACAAGCAGCGTTTAGAGATTTGCGAAATATCTTTACAGTGTTATCTTCAATTAATGGAATCTTTTGTAAAATCAAGAGAGATAATTTCATACAGAAAGCAACAAATCTGTCCTTGCTAAGCTTAGGAAGTGAGTAGATGTAAACTGCTTAGAAAAAATTACTAATTCAAAACCTCACCAAAACACACCAAGAAGTGTGTTTTATTATTTGTCCTAATGTAGGATGTTTGCAATCCTAAATCAGCAACAACATTGTTACATGTCTTTCTCAATCGTCTCAGTCTTTACAACGGTAAAGAGAGTACAATTCTCAATCTTCTAATTAAAAAAGCAGGAAAACAATTTTAAGCACAATAGCATCTGTTTTAAAAATTAACGTAATTTCATCCTGGCCATGGAAATTGAATGTTCTTTATTCTGAATGGGAAAAAAAATATTTAAACAATGTTGAAATTAGCCACAGAGGTACAGAGCATTCTCGAGTGGCAAACAGAAGTGGAATGGATTTTTTTTTCTGCATCTTTCAATGCCAATAGCTCCAGGTAATAATCTACGTTGGCTCGGTTGCAACTCCCAGCTGTCAGACCTAGTATTATGAAACTCTAAGCCTACCCTTACTTCTATCAAATCAAACACGCCAACCATATTCTGAAGACATTTGAGGGGGATTTGGACTTTTGGACTGACTTTTGGTTAATCCAAAATCAAAATTATGATTTTGTCAACATAATTCAACCATCTGTTTCTTGTTGTTTGATGGGGGTTAACTCATACAACCTTTTAATTAAATGTGTGGAATTTACTCCAATAGTGATGGTCTCCATCCAAAACGCAGACCCATATCTGCATTACTAAAGATCAATGCCAAGTTTTTGATTTATGCATATTGTAAAAGGACATACATAATGCAACATGCTTTTCTGCAGCGTGATTCCCATATTTATTTTATGAAAACATGTAGTCACTTTTGTCGGGTTTACTGTGAAATTTTTCTGGTAGGAAATCACAATATTTATATCCTTATTTATTTATTTCTTTTGTGACATTTATTATTCAGCATGGACAAGGCAAGACATCAAGCACCTACAACTATCTGATTAAATTAACATAAAAGACAAAAAGAATGGATCAAAAATCATCAATTAAATTAGCGAAGTCTGTACAACTAAAATAAGCTTGTGTATTATATGTGTGTGAAATCAGAGTGATCTTGGGGATTTTCACAGCTATTACAACATTGTTGACATCTGTGTCAGGATAAATTGAGAGATTTTGTTTAAACAAGCTGATAGCCTACATAGATATTTTTTGTTTTTCCTAAGTAGATTTTATTTTTGTTTGTGTACGTTTTAAAAACAATTTAGAATCAACTTGTAAAAAATCAAGTCATACCAGCATTATTGGATGCATAAAATAAAAATGTCCTCTTAAGACTTGGTTACATGACAATTATAGTCTTGTTTTTACCTAACAAATAGCTCTTGTTTTTACTTGCATTGCCTGTAGTAAAATAATAATTAGGCTAAATTTATGTACCCTATTAAATTTGACACATAATGAAAGTATCCATCAACTCTTCTAAAACAGGTGAATTTACATTCTGTATATGTGAATTGAAGTAGGTTGTATACGAGAATTATAGTTAAGGCATTAAAAACAATTTTGAAAGCAACGCAACTGGAATCAAATAGTGTTGCTTTATTATGGCACTTATCACAACTCATATATTTCATATTAATTAACAACTAAACTATAAATGCAGTTATGAGTTTGTTAAATTAAAAGTAGTAGAGCAGCGAAGTTCTAAGGTATGAGCCAGTGTATAAGCTTGACATAAATGTAAGTGAAACAGAGGTCACCCACCAATCATGGGTTAATTATCTTTGGGATTTATTGTAGAGGAAAAGAACATCCAGATACAATAAAACATTATCTAAAGTATGCAGCACTGTAAGACAGTTAATGTGTTATTTCCAGAGCTGGAGAACAGAGTAATATTACTCAGGGAGTGAGGGAGCCTCATCTGTCCATCATCTCCACTCTTTTATGAGTGGCAGATTGAAAGCCGCTGCAGGAATGAGAGGTGTTGCTCAGCTAGACATTGTGTTCCCTTTGGGAGGGAACATCCCAGGGAGAGGTTAGAGACCTGCTAATCCTGGTGAGACTCAAGGGAGAACGTTCCCAGACAAAGCCTTCAGATTAGAGGAGAGGAAGATGAATACAAGCACATCCACACTGTGGTTCCTGCTCCAACTGGTGACCACTGGTGCCAACTAGGAAACAAATAAAACTGCATCCTAATCCAGCAATTATACAATAAATAAGTTTTTCAGTCTTTACATCACAATTTCTTGCTGCTTTTTCATTCTGGTTTTACAATGAATTTTTTTTTTTGTCCCTTGCAAAAGTAAAAGTTAAAAATGTTTGCAATAAATAGAAGCTGACACACTTCTTAGATGCACCTTGTCATTAGTGAGTGAGGAAGCACAGTTGTGAATAATGACGATGTTAATTGTGTCCTGAAGTGTGCAGTTGAGTGAGTTGTTTACTCCAGGGGTGATGTGAACGATCTATTCCTGTGTGATAGTCTCACACGCGTTCAGAGCATCAGTGCATCTTTGTGAGAAAAAGACGGCTGGAAAAAAAGGCTCTTGGGAGCAGGGGTGGGGCAAAAGTTTGGAATGTGTGTGTACATGGTTTCATGTCTTTGTGTTAAGGTGTCCGCTTACATGTTATGTATAATGCATACTTTCTGGACTCTGACGATATTGAGCATACAGTACAGTCGCTCAGGGACACAGTAAGATGATGTGTTTGTGAAAGCATTTCAGTAATAATTTATCAGAGAGACTGGGTGAGGCTGTGTGTAAATGTTGCATGTATATCCTCAGGGGTCAGAACACTGAGGTGACTCAGACAAGCTCCACTGACTGACTGCTCTACCAAATACACAGAGGTGGAAAAAACATATAATAGATTGATAAATACTTAAAATATTAATACCATAGCAATGTAATATTCCTGTACTCTGTATATTTTTTTGTTAATTAAAAAAGATTATAAAATAAACCAACAAAGACTAACTGAATGTTTCAATGCATATATTACATATAAGTGAAGACGCTAAACAATGAAAGCATTTCTGAGTTTAAAAATGAGCAGAATGCTTCCGTTATGGAAAATTCTGACATAGTTATTATGTCACTGAATATAAAAAAGGCTTTTTTTTTTGTTATTGTTTTTCATGGCTTTAAGCAATTATTCTGGGCTTCAATGACTCATATCTGCAGTCTTTGCTGCTTTTGCATCATAAATCCAAGAAGCCTCAGCTAGTTCAAGGTGCAAAAAAAGCTAGGCTGAACCATTGCACCAAACAAACCAGCAACCAATCTCAGAGAGCCAACATTGACACCCTCCTCACAGCCATCCCCCACCCCTCCCTACATGGCTTGTTGCCATAGTAACAGTGCAGCGAGTTCCTCCATAGCTCTAATATCTCCGGCTATGGGTGTCCGTTTCCATTCCTAGGTGGAGGGATTGATCACTATTCTGCTCACCAAGTGTCGAATCATGGTGGCACTGGTGCAGAACAAGCTAAAAATGGCATGAGTCGAGACTGACTACTTGCTTCCCACTCTACAAACCAAGTGGGAGGGCAGTCCTGATGGGAGTACGGATCCTTCCAGGGTGGAAATCTGTTTCATCCACCTTTCACTTGGGCTTCAAGCTAATCTGTGTTTATTCTGCTTTCTATTTCTACATAGCTATGCATACTGATTATGAGTCTGAAAATGTTTTAAATGTCAGTTTAGAAACACAGAATAAGTCCCTCCTAAAGCAGCATGCTTCACAAACTCTTCACTGAAATTACCTTGTTGACAGCCATTGGAACTAAATAGTGAAAAAAATGTTCTGTGATTAAAATGATTGCTTTCACAGCTTCTTTTCCTGCTGGTGCCGTTGAAATTGCTTAGCAACACTGAAGTAAGCTAATTAAGAAATTATGCATTTGGGGTATGGCTGAGAAGCACAATGTTATCATGTGATAACAGGGTTAGTCACAAGGGCAGCAGAACCTGCTAAAATGCAAATAGCCATGGGCTTGACACAACTCTATCTCCTAACAAGGAAAAAAAAAAAAAAGCTTCCACTATTTATCATCTAATTATACCACATTATGTCAGCATTATTAAGCTGTTTTAACCCCACATAATATAAAAGCTATAAAAAAAATATATAAAACGTGTTAGAATCCTATCTCTGAATGTTTTTTTTTATTTTTTATTGAGAATGTCCAGAAGCCACGTACAAGAGGTTGTTTTAAAACTTGGAAAGACTTTTAGGCAACAGCACCAAAAGCTTTCTTATGAGACTCAGTAGATATCTGTTGTTTGAGCTTCCACTCATGCTGTTGTGTGCTCAAGATCTCCTATAGCAAATTAATTATTCCACCTAGTCTGCTGAAACCTCACAGATCTGGCACTGTAGTCTCCAGTTCTATTATGTCCCTGCTCATGCTTCATTTACAGCTGCACACCCTCATTATCATACCAAGATTAGTCCAAGACAATGGAAATCCAGAGCAATAAAAACTAGGATAGATCATTTTAAAAAGGAGATATCTTTATGCTTTGTGGTTTAGCAAAAGTCTTCAAGCTCTGATTTGTGTCAGCCTGCATCATTTAGCGCACTAGAACTGGCATAGCGATACCCAATTGATTCATTTTGTTCTAAAGACATTTGATGTATTGTCTCTGTTTGATTAGATGTTGGGGGTGGATGGATGTGTTGGAGTACCAGATTTACTGAGGCTTGCTAATGAGTTTGTATTCCCAAGTCACTTTTCCCGGAAACACTGAGACATTCAAACAACAAGTGAAGTGGTGGAAGGGGTGTTCATGTCTTTCTCTTAAGCAAAAGTATTAACATATCTATCCGAAATACAGATTTGTAAATAAAGGTCTTTTAAGTAAAGCTTATTACAAAAGATAAACAGGACTATGCAGGAGCCTATGGCTCCCAGGGATGTATTGGGGTGACCTTGGGCTGGACAGGACTCCATACCTCTCGGTCTCCCAGGGTTTGGCGGAAATGTGCCCTCCCTGCCCCGGTCGCTGGCTGCTTTTGTGGGTTAGTTTCTGCCAGGCATAATGGAGGCTTCAGGCAGGAAGCAAGGAAAGAAGCCTTAGTTTGTAATAATTTGCTGTATACTTAAATCATATTAGTGGATAGGTGGTGTAAGAATTTTGTCTTATGCTGTTAAAAAGATACACAATTCCCAAATCATCAAATGTGGAAGATGGAGCAAAAGAAAAACAAAGAAACCAAATTTGCTGAAGTTGAATGAATCCTGGAATAAATATATATTTTTTTATTTTCACCAGAAAAGCACAGTTTGAGTTTGATTATGTGCATACAAGACCTAGATTTTTTTTTTCACTGCCTACTCATACTGTAAGCTATCCTCACGCTTCCCACATGCTCTGCTGGTCTACATTGTCAAGAGATAACCAAACCATGGAGTACAAAGCCCATTTGGTCAAGGGGAATAACAGTAAAGTCATTTCAGGATAAATAAATGGGATTGACAAAAACAGCAATTGTATTGCTTGTGATAAAGAATATCTCTAGTAGAGAGAAGATACCGGAGGAGAGTCAGAGTCAGCACGACGTATCAAGCGGATTTAAATTGTGTGAGCAAACATTTGTAGGAGCCATTACATGCTTTGGGAGCCATTAGCTTAGGTAATTCTTCCATGTGGGTCTCTTCATTGATTTGCAGATATTCTGTTTTGCTCGTCATAGTTTTAGTAACTAAATGGAACCTGTTTGATCATGTAGTTAGTAAGCGTTCAAATGTAGCTAAAAGTATATTGAGCAGCTTTAATTTTGGTAAATTTGGTGCAGTTGTTATGAATGTATGAAATAAAGTTCTTGAACTGATGCATGTTGTGTTAATTTGTAGTGTAAGCAATGGCACAGTGTTTAAAAACGTGAATATTAAAAATATATTTTATGAATGTAATTTGCTTTTCTCCAGTGATGCTATGACATCTCCTATATTCTCTACTACACAAAGACTCTCTGCATGGAGCCTTTGTGCAACCTGTCATATAAACTATGCTACACTGTAATTTACCAGAAACCTTTTCATCCATCTATCCATCTATAGAGAAAAAAGTGAACATTAGCATCTGTTGTTAGCTAATGTAGCTTCCCAAAGGCCTCATTCTGAAGGATTTAATGTAAGACCAGGAACTCTTCTGGATAAATCTTTATTCTATGTGCATTCTGGGAACACAGAGAATAACAACTAATAGTTTTAATGGGGAATAATATGGTACGTTACAAATTATTTTTTGAGTCTCCAACATGACTTATGTGTTTCTTTGCTTCTGTGTTTTTTTAACAAAACACAATTCTTACACATGCACATCACATTTTTTTTCTTTAAATTAAATAATTAAATTCATCCTATTCTTGACTCCCACCAAGTTCAATCCACAAAAAAGTTATTCATAATGGCCTACATGCATGAACTACAAGGAGCAAGAAGTTTGGTATGAGAACTATTTATCCCAAAATGAATTGTTAAGAAGGAATAGGAGTAGAAAATGTTACTGCATGAAAATGTTACTGTGTCAGCAAAGAGGAGCCACTGAAGGAAGTTGTTCTCTTTTGCAACCCGAGGCCACCATTGGGGACACAGCATGTAAATTTATTCAACGTTGCTGGTAAAAGGAGGACTGGTCCTTACCAGGACCACTGGATCAAGAATATTCTTAGTCTTCTGTCTGCATGTCCATTAACTCTGCCCCAGCCATATAAATAAATCAATATAAATTAGATTTCATTCACAAATTCCTTTTAAATAAACCTGATTTTTCCAAATTTACAGTTCATATTTAACTATGACATCCTTGAATTATTTTATTGATCCCATTCTTTTACTAGTATATTCTTACTGTTTGCCTTTTAGTAGCTAGTTTTCCTCATCCTTCATCCTTTCCTTAGCATTTTAGATGAGCGTTACTAAGCAATGATTGCTCTTTTTTGGACAACGTTATTCATATATTTTTTTTGTGATTCCCACAAAGTGAAAATTTAGGTTAAAAAGAAATAGGTCCTTTCACTCCATATGATCGATGTTGAAATTTGACATTCACATGAAGATTTCAGGTCCAGTATCAGAAATGTTTATTTTAACACCCTCCAAACAGTAGATTCATTATGTTTTGGTTTTAAAAAAACGATCACAACAGTTAATCCAAACTGTGACAACCTCTACTAATCAGACAGAGACACAAATCCCCTTTGCAGAGGCTTAGTCCCAGGTGAGCTCAATATTTCAAAAAAGAGAGGAAAAAAAGAACACGATTAGTTGATTCAATTTAATGATTTAATGAGTTTAATGTACTTTCTTGTCTCATGTGGTTTTTCCTTAATTACCAGATTTTATGTTCTAATTTGCTGGCTGACAGAAATGAGAAAATATATGAGAACAGATGGGTGGTCTGATGGTGGTTTTCTGTGTCTCCTTCTGAGTCATTGTGACCCAGAGCAATCTGGATGGAAGGAAAAAATCAACATCTCTGCTGACATCACAAGGTTCAAGCTTTCCTAGTATGAAGCTGTAGAAAGTTACTGCATATGTACCCACCAATGAAAATGCAGACTACTAGATCTGAGAGTGTGCTTGGGTCAAAATTAAAACAAATTAAGTCTGTTGAATCACTCTACCTTTCTTGCAGGCAGTGATGTTTCTTAACAACAGAAATGAAAAATGACCACTCACTGTAATGCATTAGATGATGGTCCATTTAGAGAAACAAATATTTCTTTAAATCCAGTTACAGTAGCAGTGAATTGAATGTTTGAATCAGTAAACTTGATGTCTTTAAAGTCTCTCCAAAAAACAAAAAATTATGTTTCTGTCATGTTTTGCGTATGCTTTACCACACTCACAAAACTTTTTCGCAAGTATGCGACTATAGCAAATGGAAGACAGCAAAGAAGATTTGTGGGGGACATGGGAGAGAGCTGAGACATTGGACAGAATAGCCATTGTCATTTTAAAATCAAGGATGCATTAGGTTGAGATAATGATCCATATCCTGTGGGAGATTATCACTCCAAGCTGCAAACTTCACACATCAAGAGCCCGACTCTGTCTCACTGGCTGTAATTGTTTATAAAATAAAAAATGTTGAAGTCTACTCTGATGCTAAACGAGACAGTCTTCTTTCTCTAAGTCTTAGCAGGTCATAAATTGACAGTATTTCAATTGTACCAGAGGTCTACACATTTGTGAAAAAGAGATGTTGCAGGGATTGCCATCTTCTTACGATTTACAAAATCCAATACTTCCTGTATGTTCATGAAAGGATGTGAAACAAAAAAACATTGCTGTACCTGTGCTTCTGCTTCATTTAGGATGATTTTTTTTTCAGTTATTTTTTTTTTATTTGGATTTTGTGAAACAGAGAAGTTTCACAAAATCTGTTCAGATTTGTTTTGCTCTATATCAAGTCAGAAAGACTGTGATTTCGTCTGTGAAAATGACTATATTAATAATCATACATCTTATTAAAACGTATACGTGAAAGATTGTTCTTTGAAATTACGAACACTCCAAAAACAAACAAATTTTTAGTTTTTATGGTTTTTGCTCCAGGTAATACCCCTGCAGCAAATATTCTTTGTCTTGCAGTGGCATGACAAGGTACTGTATGCTGCACAGCATCACTTTCCCAAGCATCTGACACTGCAGCATGCACAACTTGATATGCAAGTAAGCCAGGCCCTTAGAAATATTTTTGGTTATGGAAAATAATAATAAATTAAAAAAAAACTACTCACAATTTTGATATACACTGCTCAAAAAAATAAAGGGAACACTCAAATAACACATCCTAGATGGACAGTTTGAATTCACAGAAGTTTGATTTATTTGGAATTATATTGTGTTGTTTAAGTGTTCCCTTTATTTTTTTGAGCATTATATTATAAATACCACACACACACTTTGCTGCTTCAAAATTGACAGAAATTCAACTGAAATCTTTAAGCAGTGACCCGACAATAACATTACTAAATCGCATGTTATGCAATCTGATGAAAATTCAACTCACCATGGGGGGTTGAATGCCTGGTGTGATACATCCTGACCTACTTTCTGATTATTTCAGCTAATGATTATGTGGCCACTTAGGGTATTCATAGACTGTGTCGAGTAGGAAACTTTCATCTCCAGATCATTAATTATGAAAAAAACGAGGTAACATCTTAGCAAATCACATGCCCCATCCTATTGCAGTAGAACACCAAAACTGGACAGACAACACAAAATATCAATGGTATAACAACTTGGATCATGGTTGCTTTACTAAAAAAAAAAATCTGTGATTTTTCTAATAAATGCTGAAATATGCAAATGTGGCAGAGATGCCAACTCATTGTGGGCCACAATGTCTTGTTTAAGATGACCTAGGTAAAAAAAAAAAAAAAAGCTAAAATAGAAATAGGACCAGAATTTGGGTTAGCACTGTGGTTTGTTCCCACTATATCAATATTGATGAATGTGTTCACAGACAGAGGAAACTCGTTCTAATATTACAGTATTGTGGAGGGACTCATTACATAATAACTGTATTTCTTTGAGTTGGTTTTTAAGCCACCTATTAGAGCAACAAATGGGTCAGATGACCAGGCACCTCCACAGAGCAACTTATTAAGCTTAAGGAGCTTCAAATCCTCTCAAAATCTAAAAAAGATCTGATTATTTTTCTTATTTTCTTAACCTATTCAGCTCTCCTCTTTAATGCCTTGGAGAACTCTCTAAGACAGTTCTTTAACATCTCAGTCATGCTTGTAATAGTTCCCTTTGCCATGTCTCCATTGCCTGTGAAGTGTGTAGGCTTTCCCCATGTGTGGTTGTGTTGGCATGGAAACAGGAAAGGGATTGTGATATGCATTTTTTTAACCCCTGTCCCTGGGGCTGCAACATGAGAAAAACCTGACACCCCCACCCTTCACTCACTACACAAAAAGAGAGAAGGGCAGAACATGTCCAGAGAACATATGAATAAATAAATAAATAAATAAGTTACCGTTTCTGATTGAAAATGCATTTTATTTTTAAGACAAAAATAGCTTTGAGAAGTCCTCACATTCTGCCACAATCCTTTGTGAAATTTAGCTGTCTAAAATCTGTTTTATTGTTTTGGTTAAGATCAATGTCCACATAAAAAATTCTTAATAATACAGTTGATTTTTTTTGGCTCTGCAGAGGCATTTAAAACTATAAAAATCCAAAAGAAAATCTTTGAAAATGACTTAAAAACTTGGAAGAACATATGATGTAGATTTAAAAGAAAAAGAAAATCCATATGGAATAGTAATTATTAGAAATATATTTTAGTAGATCAGATTCTCAAGTATTTTTCACATTTGTAATACACAGAAAAGTTACAGAGGATCAGGGCTACAAATAATTCCACTGGATTATTAAATTGTAACCTGGTAAAAATCAAAACTTTGCTTCGTGCAGAGGGTCTGGGCTCTCAGCTGTGAGAAACGGTTGCTTACTGGATTCGTGGACTGTGTTGAGGTTTTAAATTTTATCCAATTGCTAACGTTTGCGTGTGACATACGCAATGTGCTAGTTTGACGCTAAGAAGCTTACTGGAAATCGCCTGTGATGTAAACAACTATCCTCCACTACAAAGAAAGAAGTTCTGATCTGAACGAGGTGACTGTTAATGTCAATTCAACACTTGGAAACGTGGCCAACACGGAGTGATGGCTTCCTCTGCTGCCATTGCTATAACTACAAGCAGACTACAATTCTAAAACGGCGCAGAAAGTCGACGTCATCATTAACAACGTCTCCCTCTGTTTGCCGATTGGCCTGGCTTAAAATCAACCAGAAACAATCCAAGTCAACAGGAGAAATTCCAGACTGTGCTGGAAGTGAATTTTATTTTTTTCAAGCAGGATTGCACAGGTAGTCAATGGCCAGGCTACTTAAATTGAAGAAAAAAATGGATAACAGTGACATTTTAAATGCTTGTCATTTACTGATATAAAGAGAGGATGAGGTTTTCGTTTTAATTACTGAACAGATAAGATAGAAACTGGTCAGATACTTTGCTAGGAGGCTGAAAAAAATTCCTTAATTATGTTGAATGTCTCACAGCCAAAGGAAATTAACTGGGGGAGTTTTTCTTTTTTGTTTTTTTTAACCACATCTCAAAAGCATGTCTGGCATAAAAAACACCAACATGAGAAAAGATGCGGTTGCAGTCTGAGAAGAATATGCCCAAAGAATATTTGCTGAATTTTTTTTGGACAAACATTTGTTCAATATTCACCAACATTGGGCAAAATATTAATTTATGATGTGATATGCTGACAGACATCTGAATGGAGAAATTGAATCAAAGTTTCACAGACTATTAGTCTTGCGTAAACTCTTATTTCCTCCTAACAGATATATTTCTTGCTTAGTTTAATTGTTAGGTTATGGGGTAATATAATTGATCAATTTTTTATTTGTTTATATCAAAAACATATTTTTAAAGATAATATGTTTGAGGAGGAGTATATTTTGTGTAAATACTTAACATAACTTCACATTGTTTTTTGCAAATCCAGGAATGTTTTTATTAAAGAAGCTTATAGGCCTCCTGTCACCATCTAGTGGCAGCACAAGCAAAAGAAAAAAAAAAAAAACAGAACATGCAATGCATCTGAACCGTGAGAACAAAAAGACAGATCCATGTGACAAGTTGTCACATTTAGTTTTATTGTAAAGGTAATATTATTCCAAAATATTAATATGTTAGCAGAACAGAAATAATGGAAAAAGGGGGACACACAACTAGAAAACACCTACACAACACTTTGGTAAGAATATTGACACATTGTTATAAAAAAATACACTGCAAAAAGATACATACTCTAATGATGTTCCAAATGATACAGTATTCAATCATGATGCATCTAAAAGTACAGCCATCAAGCTGGGTAAAAATAAAAAGTCAACATGGCTTTATGGGTCCTAAAAAGCACTGAACAACTAAAAGTGCATAAAAATCACTGGAATTGCTGGACACCTGTGCTTCATCATCTACTTAATTATTTTGGGATACCACAGGTTAAAACAGTTTTTTTTTGTTTTTTTTAAATTCTTATCAACAAGTAATTTTATAATCATTTTCTCAACATATATATACCACAATAAGTTTACAGTAATGCTGCAAAAGAGATATATGTGTATCAGAGCTAGTTTTTGAAGCACAGCAGATTGAACAAAGTTGAATCAACAGATTTCCAGAGAGATCATAAAGTTCATTTTCTCTTAATAACAAATGACCTGAGCTCTGGATTTACACGTACAGATTCAAGAAAGTTGTTGTTTCAGCCCTAAACAGAGTGCATTGGAATATTGTGCGACAGTGTGCTCTGTCTTCTCCTTCTCAGACCGCGTCTCTTCCTGTTTCAGCCTTCCTCCCATTGATACATCTTAGCAGGGTTGGACATTACATGCCCTGATCTCTTTTCTGTCCTTGCAACTGGACAGCTGGGCAGTCTTAAACTTCTGCTTCACAGTCATAAGTCGTTCCTGTATACCTCCACCACAGAGCTTGGTGCATTCTGTCCAGCTGGACCAGGGCCTCATTCTGCAACCTAAAGGTAGAAATACAGAAAAGAAGGAACAGCCGGTCAAACAAATTATCTTTCTTTAAAAATACTTCTATTGTATTGCAACAACTGGAGGTCAAATGCCAACCTGGATGCTCAGAGGCACTCTCAACTCTGCCCTGTTTGCTCCTCTGTTTTTCACGCTGCTCCTTGCGTCGCCTCTTCTCGTCACTGTTGGCTTGACCTCGACTGCACTTCCTAATTTTACACTTCTTCCTCTGGATTGTTTCAGTACAGGAGTCTCCACCGAACTGGGGCTCCATGGTGACAATGCGAGTCCGGATAGTGTGACCTTTACCGCAGGACTTGTTGCACTCTGACCACTCAGTCCAATCTGACATGATGCAGTCTATGGCTACAGATAAAGACATAAGCACAGCAAAATGAGAGGAAGGAAGCATGGGGTGTGGAGATCTTTAAAAAGCTGTTCCGATGTACTGATCTCAAGATCAGTACATCTGATACTAGCATTGGAGAGCTAACTTCAAATGTGCATTTGAAGTTGATACATCAATAGGTTCAGTGTGTGTTGGTGTTCAAACGAGGACATTTAATACTTACGACACTCTGGTAACATGCATTTCTCCACCTGTTCCAACTCCTCTGTACAATCTCCAAGTTCCACAGGGGATTTAAGCATACGCTGTCGTGTTCTCAAACCCTTTCCGCATGTAACGCTGCAGTCACTCCACTCAGACCACGGAGTCAACAAGCATGGTATTGTATCTAATCATTACAAAAAATAAAATAAAAAATCATTAAGACACAATATACATCTTGCTAAGAACTGATGTATTCAGTTCTTAGCAAGACTAATCCCTAAAAGTGTTGGTGCCAAATGGATACAGTTTTCAGAATGCTTATGGTTTAACAGGTTGGGAAAGATTTGGTACTACAACTTACGACATTCTGGCATCATGCACTTCTCAACCTCTAGAACCTCTGCACCACAAATGGAGCCATCTGCAGGAGGCATCTTCACCATGCGCTCTCTCCTCTTCATGCCCAGACCACAAGTTGCACTGCAGACATCCCATTCACCCCACTCAGTAACCAGGCAACTGCTGGGAGCTAAAGTTAAGAGGGTTAAGACAGGGAAAATGAAAATTTTAGATTAGGTCTACAGCGTTCATTGAAACAAAATATTACATTCCATGTGCTGAAGAATTTTTAGATATGCTGGAAAGAAAAACTTACAGCAGTCTTCATTGACCACACAGTTCTCATTCTCCTGTGTGGGCAAAGTGCACACTGAGCCGTCATCAGGGAACTGTTTGACATAACGTTCTCGGGAGCGTGTGCCTGCCCCACAGGAAACACTACACGGAGACCATGTGATCCACTCAGACATCATACAGGTGGAGGCATCTGAACAGAACAGGGACAAAGCCAAAATGTCAGTCCTTGAAAATGCCAATGACTCCATATAGGTGAAAGAGAGAAATTAAAAACTTATTTTAAAACATGTGTTTTATCAAATCCAAAGTCAGCACAGCTGTCTCCGAGGAATTTTAATGGACTTCATACTTTTATCTGCAGGAAATCTTTATAGATTTCATTTTGTTTTCTTGCAGTCCTTGTCCCTACCTCCAAAATAATCGATACCTTCTTCAAAATCCATGATTGGCCAGTGAACAGTCCTGACTTAAACCCCACAGAAAATCTATGCCATGCTGCATAGTTGAAGTAAGTGATTCATAAACACATACTTTCAGCAGGTCACCTTTTTCTGGCCAAAATAAATGTTTGTCCTAGTCACATTTTCTGAGGAATTACATTTTGTTTTTTTAACAGCTATGAACCATAATCATCAAAAATAAACATTTAAAATGTGATACACTGAGTTGAATTGCTCTATATATGAGTTTCATTATTTAATAAATCAATTTTAATAATGTTCTAAAACAGCTAAGATTTGATGTAACTATGTTGTGTGCGATATTAAATGTATCTTTCTTTTATCTGCTAAAAAAATCCGTTTATTAGTTGCTCAATTTTCAGAAAACTATTATAAGACGTAGGGCATTGTGTATGCATTGCATATTTTTCTAGACAATTCACACAGACCTTCATCGCTGCATCCAGGCCCCATACACGGCTCAAAATCTTGAGTATGTGGGCAGGGGACACTCAGGTCCAGCTGGGCCTTCAGCATCCTCTGCCTCATCCGCTTCCCCTTCTCACAGGTGGCTGAGCTGCAGGCAGACCATGGAGACCAGTTGGAGTAGATACAGGTTTCTGGAGTATCATCTGCAACACAGAAAAATTAGAAAACATATTTACACATTTGTCTAACACATCTAAGTTTATCTCAGTGTGTGCTTGGAGGAGATGCAAAGAGGTGTAATAAAAGAGAGAGCGAAAAAAGGTATTAATACCTTCCTCTTTTTCCTCCTGGGCAATGTCTGCTACAATGTCATCAACATTGTCCGGAACAATGTTGCACTGCTCACCCTGGGGTAAAAAAACATATTACTACATAAGCGAACTGCTCTGTAAAGTGTATAATGCTCTACACATTATTATGCATAAGATGACCTGTAGAAATCTCCCCTCCTGAAAAAACAGGAATGCTCTCTGCATGTGCAATTTGTGTTGATGCAATAAATTACAAAGTAATGTTCCCACAGTTGCCTCTAGATGCCGCTAGAGGACAACACTTGTTGTGTCAGTTTGTGCAAAGCAGTTGGATTTTCAGGACAAAATTAATTAACAGCAAACCAAATTAAAGTAGATTTTTTTTTTCTGTGAGCATTTTAATTTAAATTCATTGTAATAAAAGATTTAGACAACCAATTAAATTATCTGATATGTTAGAAAATTTTAAAATTTTATTCAAAGAAATAGATGCAAACAGTAAAAATACAGATAGTCCACAGCAAATAAATAGTTCCCTGTCGGATCTCTAAAATGCTACAATAGTTAAAAACCACAGTAAAGAAAAAAACAGCTCATACTGTTTTGTATCTATTTTGGTCAATGATATCACCAGAGGAACAAGAATTGAGTGGATCAGTTGGCCTTAGTAAACATAAAGTGACTTTTTACAGATCTTGACAGATTCTGATGCATTTTAAATTAAATTGGGTTATAGAACCAATTTTTATAGAACCAATTCAGAACAAATGTCTTTTCAAGGCACTTTACCAAAACATTGAATATATGTACAGAAATTTGAAGAAAATCCAACCATTTAAACAGACTGATTCATTCACTAGTAGAACACTGATATGATTTGTAAACTTTCATGTCTTCATCTCAATTTAATATTAAATACCCCCAAGCCATTTATTTTTTTTATTATTTTTTATTATATATTATATATTATATATATATATATATATATATATATATATATATATATATATATATATATATATATATATATATATATATATATATATATTTTTTTTTTTGTTTGTTTGTTGTTGTTTTTTTCCAGATTTGCCAGTCATGTGATCACTCAGTTTTGGAGAAGGCGTTCTGGTTCTTTTCATATAAAACTTCTATGTATTTCCATGCTGCCTATTATTTTCTATAATCAAAGCATTTTACTGACAAAAGTCACAAATGTCAAAAAAGGAAGCACATTTGAATGAGGAATCTGATAAAGGTTTTCCAAATCCATAGGGACAAGTACTAGAAAAATTTAAATATGCACTCAAAACAACTCTGATCATTTGTCGTTTATGAATTGTGCTGAGGCATGTACTTGTTCTGAGATTTCATATGTCATCTTATTTATACTACAAAAACCAAAAGACAATTTAAAAAAAATCACAGAGACCATTTCTGAAGTGAGTCTGATTTACCAAAAAGTCTAGCTAGTTCAGCTTTTGCTGAATATGTTATAATAGTATTTTCTTTTTTTACTTTCAGCCTTTCATCAAACCTATATGTATTCAGTTGGAAAGTCAATATTAAAAATGTTCTATGAAGAACTAAAGTTCTTCATAAAGTCTTCATAAATCGCATACAAAGTCAAGTCAGTCGACATAAGAAGCATAAAGTATCTACATCTCCTATAGCTCAGTAAATTCATTAATTTTATGACTGTGCAGTTTATGACTTGGTGGTTCTTACAAACTTGAGTGAAAAAGAAAGAAAATTGCTGACCCAACATTTCTTTGTTGCCTTAAAGATGAGTAACTGCAGCCCAGCAAAGAACTCCTATAAAATGGAGTTTTCTCACTAAGCTGATATTAAACATTACATTAGTCCAACGAAACAGTGATTGACTGGATGAGTTAAAATACTGCTGCATAATCAGAGAAAATGGATTTAAATGCATATATAGGTGATCGCATTTTCCATGCCAGTCTAGAAACTAGAGAGCAGGCCTGTCATTTTGATTCAGTTTCATTTTCAAATCATGCTGCTCTTTTTCTGTTTTCAACTTTAAAATGCAAAACAAACCTAAAAGGTTTTTACAATAGATTTTTTTTTACTGATTTACAGTGTCTTTTTTTAGAGGTGACAGTGAAAAGAAAAAAAAAACTGCAGAGATTGTATTGCTGAAATTTTCCGCCTGCTCACCAACAAAGTCTGATTTTGTTTAGATAATTTCAGTTGAAAATGTCAGTGCTAATGGACACTCTTTATCATAAAAGATACTCAAAATTAGTTTTTCTGTCTTGACAAGGCTTCTCCAGTTAGACCTACGAAATAAGCAACAGTGGAATGGACCAACCATAAAATCTTTTAAGCCTGAGTAAACTAAATACATGTCTCATGACAAAACTGTGTCCAAAACTCTGTAGCCAAACATAAGGACGAAGAAAATCTGAATAAGAGGTGGTTGGGGTGAAGTAGTTCATTCTGCCCCCTGAAGTAAGCTGTGTAATAAAGAAACTCATGATGGAAAACTGGGCTGTTGCAATTTGGTATCGTGGCCCAAACCATGAGATTTCAGGAAATATATCATAGGAAAGGCAAAAAGACCTTTCTGGCGATACGCTCCACTATGACCCTTGCCACAGGAGTGATGGCACCTCCCTCAGGATCATAAAACGGGCTTTGAGGGTGATCCAGACTGGTAAGAGGGCGGATTTTGTCCGGGGGTGCACTTGGATTGTTGGGAGCCTGAAACAAAAAGGGAAAAAAAACCAAAACATTACATGGGCAACAAAGGATTTCTAAAATAACCCACTGTCAGGATTTTGAAAAAAAAAAAAAAAAAAGAAAAGAAAAAAACATTTGCACAAGTACAGTTTCAAAGTGACACACAAAAGTCACCCAAAGTAAAAGTTTCAAAGTCAAAGAGCAGCAGCAGAAGAGCAGCATACTTTACAGGAGAGATTCTCTTATTAGTCAACAGTAAAGGTCTGCCAGCATGGGGCTGATAGAAGCAATGCCAGAGGCAGTCTGGAGGCATAAGACCAGCCCATTCCTCACCCCCCAACTGAGGCTACTCAGAGGGGAAAAAAGAGAGAGCAGCTTTGTTTGGTTCAGTGAGAAGGAGAACGATGGGGGAAACGGTAGTGAGTGGCCACTGATTAAAAGATATAGTAAAAGTAATGACACAAAGGATAGATCTCATTACTCTGTCACAGGCCTGTGCCTTTAATGACTTTGTCCCAGATAGCCAAAGTCCCCACACTTTTTAATAGCCACAACTTCCCAATGCTCTGCTTCACTACGCATTTGTGGATATAGGACTTCTCTAGAATGATACAGCTATGTTTTGTGGTCACCCCGATAAAGGGGTTGCAGCTACAGTTGACATTTTATTTAATATGAAAAAATATAAAAAATATTTGGAATGGAGGTTAATGTCACCTTATAGTACTGAGCATAACTCCTGCAATCTGAAAGCTTTGGTAATTCTATAATGGTAACTGAGAATGTCAGAGTATCCTAAATTAAAACTACATTAATGGTATCACAATTCTTTGATGAACTGCAACATCTCCCTCACAACAAACATGTGAAAGAAAGGAAGGGTTTCAATTATTCAGTTAAAAGTAGTAAAGAAAGTTGACATAACTGTGCGCTTAATTTATTAGAATTCCGAAAATAAATATTAGTTCACACACTTTTATTTATTTTGGATCTTTTTTTTATCTGAAAAAGGTTGACCACACATTTTTTTTTAATTAAACTTGCCTTAAGAAAGGTGAATCCTTACCAGTTGGTTTCATTTTCATCATAGGAAACTTTTTTTTTCATTGGGGCTTTGGGAAGGTCAATCGAGAAGCTGAATATTAACACGTTTTATTTTTTTTCCCAAAACCACTTGGATATGTATGTGGGTTTATTATGAAATGAAACTGTATCAACATTTCAAAAAGCCAAACAAAACTGGATCATGATTCCTAATCACAAATCAAAACTGTATTTTGAAGGATTCAGGCACATTAACAAGCATCTGCACCCCGTTTTGTTGGCTGTATGTTACATAAATGATTTTTCCTAGCAGTGAACATATAGCCCTAAAATCTGAATGTCCATAAAAGCTGGATCTCAGCCTATGGCAGTATTCCTGAAACGTTCCTCATAGCTGGAATGTATGATTTTTATGTTCACAAAAATAGTTTAGCAGGCCAAAGGAATGCAGTCCAGTTGTGAAAGTGGACTGGGGGTATACATGGTGACAGGGGTAGTTAGGTACAAATCCAAAGTTTTAAGAGGTAAATGACTGTAAAATGGAATCTAAAGTTAGACGTAAACGTGCCTGTGTTTTAGCAATTATTTTATCCTTTACACCTGGATTGAAAATGACAGAATAAAGCAACCATACAGATGTTTCTTGTTGAAGTTACTGCATCACTTTTATGGACAAATTACTCCCTCTGGGGGCCTGAGTACTGGCAGTAAAAAGCAATATCAGTGGGTCAAGCTATAATATTTAACTGCAGGTTTTCAGAACACTTGCCTTTTATTATACATGTTTCACAAAGGCATAAAACATTTGAATTTAACAATCAGGACATAAAGGGTTTTTAGATCCGAAAGTGCTTCTCAAAGTAGTGTGAGTGTGTATGGGGTAGCTAGAGTTACATGAGTCTGCCTATGAGCCCCACGGGATCAGCCAGAGGCGCACACATGTGGTCACAAAACCTACAGACTAATCTGTTAGTGCTGCCTTGAGAGTACAGCTGAAAGCTGACTTCTGTGAGGGAGGAGGAGCAGTGCTTACGGCTGTTATGGGCAGACTGGATGGCGGAATAAACTATAATTTATTTATTTTTTTTTTTATGCCAGAAGTGAACAGACCTTTGCAAAACAACTGACTTTGAATGTGGTCGGACAGACTGATGAAGAAGTAGCGGTCGATATAATGACAAGGTCAAAGTCAGAGTTACTCTGTGATGAGAGAGAGGAGGGAGGTTATAAGAGGGGTAAAATAAATGTGAAAAAAAAGGTTGAGAAAGACTGAAAAGAAAGGCAAAGTGATGGCTTTTAACCTAAGGTGAGCCACAAGATTGATCACGAGCATTTATTGGATAACAAACAAAAAATTGTTCCCTTTTATTTTTCTTTATAATAATTAAAGATCATAGTTATTTGATCTTTTATGATTATGTTATAATCATAATTATAATCATAATTATGTTTTATGATTATGTTAGAGTGAACATAATCTCCATGGTTGTTTGCTTGTTTTTACATGACAGTGAATAACCAAGGCTTTAAGTAATAAATGATAATATTTTGACTGTTAATCCTCATATTTTCATGGAATGCACAGACTATCCCTGAACAAGTGCAGCTTTTTGCACTGCAGAATGGAAAAACAATCTGAGATGTGTAATTGTTTCAAATAACATATGTCTTATATTTGATTTGTTGCAACTTTAGAAATGACAACTAAAAAAAGCTTTTTTTGTTTTTATTTTTTTCGATTTTGTGTTCACGGTAAGACCCCTGCAGCAATGCAATGCATCATTCTTGCAATTAACATTCACATAAACAAATGTTTACACTGACCTCATATGACACACCGCTATCAGTGCCGGCATCCCATGGGATCAGGTCCTGGACCACCCTCTGGGCCCAACCACACTCTTTGGTACACAGGTCTTCTGCAGACAGTCCCACGTTCCAGTCTGGACTGGGTCCCATCATGGTTAGGAAAGACATAAGGTGGCGGCTTCGGTCCACAGAGAATTCAGCCGAGGGGGCAGCACGCCTGATTAAGACAGTTAGCACTAAGTGAACCACTGTTTTTAGATTTGAGTGGGGAAAAAAAAAAGAAGCAGCAGCTGTTAGCTGCATCCCAACAGAGAGCTGAAATAATTCCAAAGGCATTGGCATAACAAATGTGGTGTCCCTCATGCATCCTGAGGCTATGCTGCACTGGACCAACTAATGAGAGATGGTTGCCCCAAACAACCCAAATGATGCATTTAGTTAAACCTAATGCATTTTGAAAGGCACACATTTCCTATGTTTGTCACAATAAAGATTCCCTGACAAAGACTGCTGGGGTTTTAGAAGTTCACAAACACACAAATCAAGTAAACAGATAAGACCTATCCATAGCCAAAATAATTTATATATCGGCTTTTTTCACATAAAGGATGAATGAAAAACGCAATTAAGGAAAATCCCAGCTTAAATAATAGCAATTTTTAGAAGCACAACCTGGCTCAAATGTAAAAATGACTAACAGAGGTAGATGAGAGAACATACATTAACTAAGTCAATTAAATTAGTTCAATTAAAGTTATTTAATGTTAAACTTACAGGTTGTATGCATTTTTGAAACATCAGTAACAATTAAAGTTGAGATCATTAAAGTAAATAAGAAACTAAACAATTCTCTCCTGAAATGTGTAACATTTCAAGACAGCATATATTTAGATGCCATATTTTACGCTCCCTGTACCAGACTGCTTGAACCCCATTTTGTTCTATTCCAGCACAAGAGTAAAATGCACACACACGCACACACACATCTTTGGCCATCTGTCTTGCTCAATGATTGACAGCTAAACTAATTACAAGACAGTTCCCAGCCAATACAAGATTAATTAGAAATGGGAAGCTTCTTGTTGAAACATAGACAATTAGACAGTCACTCCTTGGCTTTCATCATGCCTATTTAAATCCACATGACCAGCTTAGTCCTGCCCTTCCATGGTCCATTAATGATTGTCTTGGAGGACGTGAAATGGGCATTACTGCCTAGAAACACACTTCTTTACTCCACTCAAGCTTTATGTCAATCTTCAAGATGAATGATAGAAAAGTAGACAAAAACTAAGCCCTGGAACAGACAAGTCTGTAACAAATAAGTGAGATAATTAAACAAGTGTGCCCAAATAAAATGCTTCTTAATTTTAAGATGCAATAACTTCAAAAGCTTACTTAGACTTTTGCGGAGAGTGCTGATGCAGAAATTAGAAACTATGATATTCCTGTGAGAAAATAAAACACAACTCTTGTGAGGATGTCAAAGCTATCTTTTCTGTTTATCATTAATAAAGACTGCATTAACTGCATAGTGAAAGTCTAATTCTGAGGACAACATACAGTATCAGACAAGGTCACTTGTATTGACAATTCTTTATTTTGAAAGTATTTTTGCCATGGATTAAGGATTACCAAAGAACTGTCTTTTTTATGATAATTTCCAGTTATAGCACTCACTGGAAAACTTTTCCTTTTTTTTTTTTTTTCAAAAAGTGGAGCAGTGTTTGATGTACTACTCTGCACAGATAGGATCCACTGCTATCAACCCCAAAACGCTGGATGTTGCTCATTAAGGCGGCCTTCTGTTCTTCAAAGAAGATCTTTACTTTGCATTGTTGACAGCTTACTTCCTCCTTTTTAGTGGCTAATCACATATAAATCAGGGAACACCAAAGCAGTCTTTGGGTTATTAGGATGATGCCTGACATAGCAGAGAGGGAGAGAAAAGGGAGTCAGCATGAGTGTTGGGAAGGCACTCAGGCTGTCAGGAAACTAGTTTAATCGTTAAAAAACGGAGGAAGCCACACAGAGGGTAGATAAATGAAAAAAAGCTTCAGTGATGAAACTAAAGGAGGAAAATAGTGTCATGATGAGAGAGAAGATATGGGGCAAAAATGAAAGTGGTTGTCAGAGGCAGTGCTTTCTCAAGATTGAGTTTATCACTCCACTTTGACAAATTTCTGATTTTCACAGAACTGATAAAGAAAAGTAACAAACTGGCCAGATCATTGTTGTTCTGCACTGTGTCTGCTACACAAGAATGTGCACAGGTCACAGTGCTAAAAATAATTTATTTAAACCTCAAATGGTTTGAACGTTGACTGATCTTATCGACTATTTGGTCAGGTATATAACTGCCTGTTAAATTTCTGCAATGCAAAAAAGACAAAATGTATTCAGCACTTTTTTTCTGAAAGGAGTCAAATTAAGAAATCTACAACAAAGTTCAGGACATGATTGAATTCTTCTGCTGTCAAGAAAAAAGGGGATGGATGAATGGATGGATGGATGGATGGATGGATGGATGGATGGATGGATGGATGGATGGATGGATGGATGGATGGATGGATGGATGGATGGATGGATGGATGGACGTCTACATGACAGTTATATATTTGACAAAAAATACGTTAGTAAATTATTAAGATTGTCTGCTAAACATTAAAAATTAAGAGTAATTTCACTGTAACCTTTTCAATTAAGACATGTTCCTAAGAAGGAACTAATTAAATGCTTTTTTTTTTTAAAGTTGCTGGACAGACTGCCAGGCAATAAAACTTTAACACTATTTGGTTACATAATTTATTGCAATACATATTGTCATATTCACCAACATTATCACAAATCCCATGTTTTAATATGCAGCCTAATAAAAAAACAAACAAAAAAAAAACACTTATTTGTGTTACTTACACTATTATCTACATAAGTATGTCCAGTTTTAGAGATTCAAGACATTAATATGAAACAGCAATTTTCATATTAATGAAAATTACTGTTTTACAGACAAGAAGGTAATAGAGTGCGTACGACTCAATTTTTTAACATGTTTATCTTTCAGGTAAACAAAGTGTCAATTTGACCCTTTCCTCAGAGGTTTGCTGGGGAGAGGAATCTTCCATTTAATTACAGACACAAAACATTCATACATTTCCCTGTGTCTAACTAGCCTTTCTCACACTACAATCACTTTTGTTGTATGCTGCATACGGTCGCTGTGGAAAGTTATTATAGAAAGCATATGGACCACATCACATAGGTCACTTGTTAGCCCAGGTTTTTCTAATTAGGCTGTTTTCTTCAGATTGGAGACTGATCTCGTGGCCCTGACAGAGGCCCCTGCAGTTGAGGAAACAACGCTGTGCTCGCATTCTCACACTTCTCCCCACAAACTGAGTCAAAAACGGTTTTTGTTTTTCTCATGAATAAAAAATTAAATGGCTCCTATGAACCTGGGAGAAAATTAACGTGCACCCTGAAAACCAGCGTAGCTGGCAGTTTCAAGGCTCTACAGAGTTTTTACTAATCAGCAAACTTTGGAGGCAACTTTGAAAACAACTGCAGTTTTAAAAAGTGGGATGTTACAGATATTTTTGAGGGGGGAAAAAACAAACCACACAGCCTCAATTTTACTTTTAAAAGTTAGCTTATTATATAGTTTTTCCTAATAAGACCGATTCACTTAGCAGCATGCTAAAATGTTCTATGGTTTACCCAGCTTCTGTATGAATGACCTCAAATCAATTCAAAGTAATGACCTGAAAATAGGCCACATGTCAAATATATTTTTGAGCTACATACCTCAATTAAAATCTGCATATATATTATTATCACTTTGTTTTACCAAGTTGTTAGATATTTCCAATCAAATCAGTGTTATAAATAATAAGCTAAACATATCCAAAATACTGCTGGTCAGATAGGTAGAGAGAAAGAGGCTTGCAATTTTAATAAAACCCATAAAACTGGAAATAGAGTGAAAAGCAATTTACTTTCTGTATCTCATTTTACTTACACATTAAGAGGCTGCCAGGCCGGCCACTGAGCCTTCATTTTGATGACTGTCAGGACTTCATCACCCTTTGACGAGAAAGAAATACAAGCTGGGTCAAAAACAAAGACGTTATTTTTTTGAACAAAAGTGACAGTTTTTACACTTCATAAGCTGATGGTGAAGTAACAATAGAAAAGAAGCAGAAGTGGCATCTTAACCATTCAAATATTGTGACATGTTATTTAACAAAACTGAACAATAAAAGTCACCTGAAACCAGAAAAGTTGCTTATCAGACTGTGTGGACAGTCACTGCAAAATCCCTACAGGTGTCCCTAAAATACAGTAGTCTGGAGCTTAACCAGTGTTGTTCAAACTGGAGTTACACCTTCCTCCAATCCAAAACGTTCACTTAACTTTTGTTAAGTGAACCATAAATGTGTGAACAACTGAAATAAAGCTTTAAAATGTAGAACATATGCCAAATATAAACATAAACTATGAGTTTTGTTTGTCGATTTACAATGTTTCTATGAAGCTCCCTTGGTCTCAGTTGTGATATAGGTTTAACTAAATCAAAGTCGCAGAAGGAAAAAAAGTAAGAATTTTGACAAACACCAATTAAATGAAGAAAACATTTTTTATGCACAAAGGTCTTACAACTAGACCCCTTAAAATAAAATGTGTTATTTTAATTCAGTAGAGGTTGTAATCCTGTGGGCTTCTGCTAGAATACAATTTACAGGTTTGGGGGTTCCTTAAACCTATGAAGTATTTTCATTCAAGCTGGATATTTCATGAAAGAAAAACTGAAAAGAGCAAAATTCTGATGCGTGTACCCATTAGAACAAATGGATTAATGCATTAGGAAGTGACTAAAGGATAAAAAAGTTAAGCAAACAAGAAGAAAATTCATCACTGTTTTGTAATAAGTATTAGCTGTAATGGCTGTAATTTCACCAATTTACCACCATGATAAGAATATATGCAACAGATCATTAAGCTTGTACAAAAGCTAAAACTCACAAATTGAAAACAATAACAATGGCATAACCATTATTTTTCATCTGTCACTTTTCTTCGTGTCTTTTTCCAGATCTTCTGCACATTTTAATGTTTTATTTTTGCTACAAATCTCAATGGAACAAGAACCATTGCTGTTCTGGCTGCATATATTAACACTACTTCAGTCTCTTTAAAGCCTTCTACTACATTATGCTTGAATCTTGTCTATTACATCTTCTTTCAGGTATTTGTTCACTTAATCACTCAGTGTTGAGTTCGACATATTTAACTGTTTAAAGTCTTACTTCTTTTTTCTGTATTCAGTGGACAGATTGGCTAAACTCTTTATTTAACAAATTTACAGTTAGTTATATATAATAGCTATCCTTACCATAATATTTGCTTTTAAGTAATAATATAACTGTCACTACTCACAAATTATACTGTAGAGGTTAAAACATTTTCATCAGTGAAATGAACAAATTGTAAAGTGATTCATGTCTATTCTGACAATGAAAAGCAAAGGTTTTGTCTTGTATACACAGATGTATTTAACTGTTTTTCAGTTAGGTATCAGAAACAAATTAGGTGAGAAAAAAATTGCTTTGTGTTGGTGTAAAGTAGAACCGATGAGTCATTTTTCATTTTGCCATTGACAGCAGACACATCTGTCTATTTGGACAAACACTGCAGCTCAAATCATTATTTAAAATAGAATCCATCTCAATTTTGTGCACAAAACGGGTCAATCATCTCGATATTGAAAGCCATTTGTCACCATCATAAAATGATTGCTTTAATTCACCTTCTGGTTTTAATGTTGCTTTTTCATTTCAGACAGTTTTCTCCTGAACTGACTCCTTTTTGACAGGAAATACAAAATGTCTTCTATTGCAAATTAGACATCCAATCACATTCCTAAAAATCACATCAACATAGATCAAAAGTGATTGGAATCTATCATTGCTGCATTTTTAGCATTTCCAGATAGGAATGCAACCCATAAAATCAAGTCACAAAACTTGTGATTTTATTCCAATTTAAAAAATTTTGACTGCATAGAAATAGACAAAAAAAGAATGCTTTTGAATGTTTAAACACTTTTGGAGAATATACACACCCATCAGGAACCGAAGAATGAACCTTTACATTTATGTACATGTGTTTAGTTTAAGTTATGCACAATTTTGATGCTGACCTTTTTGAATAGGAACACCATGAGCTGGAAGTGAACCTATTGTCAGAGTCCTGTGAAGCCACAAGTCCAAATCTTTCCTGCTGGGGGAGAATTGACCTGTCGTACTTCCTCACACTGGGGATATCAGCCATGAAATTGGCTCACAGTGAGCTGAGGGTAAATTCTTTAAAGGTAAGTGCATGGTTCTCCCTTTGGCACAGAAAACCTTAGTAACCCTCACATATTTTCTTTTTTCTGTCATTACCAGGACAACTGTGCATGGCGGTCATACTTTAGTTCCATAGAGAATCCCTCTGCATGGCCAATGCGCTCTGACATTCAACACTCATCTGGACTTTTTAAACTGCTTGTGTTGACGTTGTGAGGTTGCCTCAGATGCTGCCAAAACATCATAAAGATGAATAAGACATCTGAGCTGCATATGAACCACTGAAGTGGAATCGTTAGCTTTTCCATACTGCAGTGTCAAGTGTAAGTCAAGTTACTCCTGCAAATGTTTGATCACACTAGAGATACTAGTAAGTCATAACAAAAGTGGAGTTTATTTTATTGATGGATTCTGCAAGCTTGCAACTTGACCATCTCCTACCCTGTGACTGAGCTCCTCCAGATGTTTATGAAAAAGTGAAAGAACCAAGTGGCAGTCAGGCAAATTTGGATTTTTTTTTTTTACTTACAATCTTACAAATAAATTAGCTTGATCCTTAAACCTTTTTCAATTTAAAAATTATATTACATACTATGCACCCTACCTCCACTAAGAATCGACAGACATTAGTAAAGTTATTGTTAGTGGAAGACTGTTGGAAAACTTTGAAGAGCTTATTTTATCAAGAAACACCATAAAAAACATATTCAGACAGAGAAGGAAACCAGATTTATTTCTAATAAAAGTTGTTGGCTTTATGCTGCCAATTTTACCGCAAAGCTTACAGACAGAAAGAAATCGTGTAGGAACACATCACTATTTCAAACATTTGATAAACAAAAACAAATCTATCTTTTCTCATAGTTTGAGCATGTGCACAAAGAGATTTTTGGTAGCTGAGTCATTTCCAGAATATAGAACTGCTTGAATCTATTAGTGAAGACACATCAAGCAGTGGAAATGGCATCATCTTGTAGGGAACAGATTCATATTGCATGAATAATTCCCATCTAGCCTTGACAAGTGCAGTGAACCTTCTTTTGTGATGCTTGATTTAGCATGTGTAATTCCCTGTTAGGCAAGAAACTACATTCAAACTGACATCATTGCAAATAAGAAACTGTTAGGGAAAGAGTTGAAGTGTTGATGTTGCCCCTTTGCACTAATTACAATTGGGGGTTTGATATGCATATGCCCCAATTAATATGAATAAGGTTTGTTTATACAGATTTACAACACAAAATTTAGGAGATAACATGCAACTTTTCTATGCAGGGCCAGCCCAAAGCAGCTACTTAGGGCCCCTGGGCCACTAAAGGGCCCCTCTTTGGAGCTGATTTTTATTTTTTATTTCAGTAATAATTTCTATGTCATTATAATATCAAAAACACACAGTTTCACTATGAAGTGATTTGTTTTTACAATAATATATATTTGATAATGTATTATTTTATTGATAAAAATAATTATATGTGCAATCTCTCTATATTATCCTGAATTATCCATTTTTTTATGCGCTTTCTCCTATTCAGCTTATGCCACAAGTTTTCTATAAGATTGAGGTTTGAGAGCTGACATAGACATGGAGGAAAGTTGATTTTAGGTCAAAGTACAGAGTTCTTGTTAAAGCATTAGAACTTGGAAAACTGCACATAAAAACAATTGTAGGGACAATAGGACAGGAGTGTTTTGGGGGTTTTTTTACTAGCTCGGCGCCCAACCAACTGGTTTGAATGTACATGGTGTCTACATTGGTTGCAAGGAAAAATTGGTGACCCAAGGATGACACTGGAAATGGAATAAAATATTTTTCCATTGTATTCCAATACCCTTTTTCAATATACAACTGCATTATTGTAATTTTTCTAACATAATTAGCCTCTGACCTGTATGCTTCGTTGAGATCTGAGAAAAGTCCAATAACTCGATTGATATCTTGCCTACAGCATTGTTCTTTCCAAGTGCTTTCACATGCATGGAATAATACAAAAGAACAAAACAGCTGAGATGTCATTCAGATGACTTCTTAACGACTCAGAGAGGATTTCTCTTTTTTTTTTTTGTGGAGCACTTTCTGGGTGGAAAATATCTGAAAAATGGTATTATATTTTCCAAAGCCTAGCAGTAAAAGAAAATCGCAGCCGATCTGTCACAACCATTCTAATGTGAAAACACCACCCAGCCCTCGAGCTGCTACCCTTACCAGCAGTCTTCACTGTGGAAAACAAGAACGGCCACACACCCATATTTATGCTCACTACTATTAACCTATTAAACATCAAATAGCCATTAGTGTAAGAAATTATTCTAACTTTGCATTATCGGGATTTTATTACTTATTTGCTTTTCATTGTGTCATTATGTTTGTATTACAACAAAAGATTTAAGGCAACCAATTTGCAAATTGTCAAGCAACATAAAAGTGTAAGAGTTTGTACAGCTAAAGCTACTCCCATGAATGTTTGACTTCTTGTGTATTGTATTTGGAGTCGGTACACGCATCCATTATTTTTTTTTTTAATGAATTAATACTTTTTCCTCTATCTATATTTGAGTCTCTTCTTTTCAGAGCTGAATTTTAATTCATTAAAATGTTGATTTTCTAGAAGCCTGCTTCAGAAAAGAGATGAAGCAGCAAGCTTCCCAATGCAAATAAAACTATATTAGCATCTTTCATGTCAGTGAAGCCCGACTGTCACTGAAGCAGAAGTAGGGAGGGGATTTCTGTGGAAATTGCTCATATTATTCATCCAGTCTCTGTGAAAAAATTATACTAATGGCCATTCCCAGTTCCTGGTGGCAGAGCTGAAATGAGGAAGGTGAAAGAAACCATGAAACAGTAGCAGCAAGAACTCCTCAGACACACTCGGGATATTAAATAAAACCACCCACTTGCAGAATTTGTTAAGATATAACAAAATGAACATGTACAATTAAATTAGTAATGTTAACATTAAGCCTGTGTGGCATGACCAGAGATTGTGGATTACTTTCACCTTTGTTTTTTACTAATACAAATTGGCTAATTTTATAAAAATGTTATCAGCAAGCACAGCTATAAACCAAACAGCCACTTCATTAGATGTGCCATGCCATTAGTCGATTGGATGGCCTTTTGCTCTTAGACCTGCCCAAAAAGTTTTGCAGCAGATTCACCAGGGTTTCAGAAATAGCCTGATGAGATATTAGCCCATATGTAAACAAATGTATAGATATTTTCTAACTGAAGTTAGAAAGGCCCCAAAAGACAGTGATCAAGTAAACACAATAGCAGATTTTGATGATGGAGGATTTGAGGCAGACAGGGAGAGTAGAAAACTGCAGGGACAAATTAAAAATGTCTAAAAAGACACACTGGTCATGACATGAGCTCAGAGTTGTTCCCAACACTTTGTCAGGTCTTGTGGTTTTGTTGGGGTTAATCCTAATCAGAGAATATGTCACCTGGTCGAGCTGAAGTGTAGGGACTGATATTGCTCCTGTAATCTGAAACAAACTTCCAGAAAATGGCAAAGCTGCTGAAAAACTGAGCTCAATTAAATCAAGGCTAAAAACAAATTTCTTTAGAGTTGCTTTTGGTTGATAGGATTAATTCTAGTCTGGACTGAAACATTTCAGAATTTCTCTTTATTAAAATATACTGTATTTTGTGTTATGTTTTTATTATGCAAAACACTTTGAATTGCCCTGTTGCTGAAATGTATACAGATAAACTTGACTTGATTTACGACTGAAGCGTTGTGCCAAGAAAATATATCCCATGTCATTATACCACCAGGAGCAATCTAAAGCATTGATACAAGCCAAGATCGATCTATAATTTCTGTTTCTTGTGTCAAATTCTGACCGCGCGATCTGACTGTCATGGTTGAAATTGAGACTCATAACCAGGCAATATTTCTTCAGTCTTCAGTTTCCAATTTTGGTAACCTATCTGGTTCAATGTCCGACAAATTGAGGCCTTGTTAGAATCCAGGTATTCCATATAACTGTGGTATAATGAGTAGGTGTCTTTTAGGTATTGTTACCTTTCAATCATCTCAAACGTGTCTTCACTTCAAACATCAGCAAGTCATTTTTGTCGATAAACTGCAACTCACTGTATATTTTCTCTTATTTGATCTATTATTCTGCAAGTACTACAACGTCTACATGCCTAAATGCATTGGGCCGCTGCCAGGTGATTGGGTGAGTCACTATTTGAATTAAGAAGCAATGGAACAAGTGTGCCAAATGGAGTAGCTGGTTAGGATAAGGCGGGCAGTGAATGAATTTTGAACATGTCATTTTATAATAAAAAGTAGTCAAACGAATCCCTGCAGCACAGTCAGAAGCAATTATGTGAGTTGTTTCTGCCTATGAGCCAAAGCCCATTCAGTTTGAGAAAGCATTTTCCTAGGTTGAGATAGTAGCTTCTCTGATGTTGTAATCAATGTCCTGCTAAAGAATCTCTGATCTGTCTGTCCTTGCAAACACTTCACACTATTAATAGACATAGAAAATTGCTTCAAAATTCCAACCGGATGCAAGCTGGTTGTTATCAGCATGTGCTGTGAAAGACTTACACAGCCTTCAGGTGTTAATTAAATCTCGACTGACATTCCCATATCCTGCTCAGCAGAATGGGCTGCAGTTCAGATATTGTGTAGATGAAGTCTTTTCAGTCAGACCAATCTCATGCAAAAATAGAAATGAGAACATCCAACGGGCAGGGAGACAGCGTGATGACAAGAGATTTGTCCATGCTAAAGGTAGATGGGTCTGCAAGCACTGAATACTTCTCTAGAGAGCCGTGAACTGATTTGCTGGCCATTGTTGTCCTCGGAGTTAGCCCCGCAGTGAAGCCTGGATGTTACAGTCTCACCTGGCAGATTCATCCATCAAGCAGCCTGAACCATCATACAGGCAACCAGACCTGGGTCCACGGCGAGAAGGTATTATTAGAGATGAACTTAGATAACTGCTGTTGATGACCCAGTTCAGCATGTCTGTTGCTCTAAAAGTATTTTTTCCCTCTTTCCATTATGATTCTTGCTTTACAACAATGTCGATGAGGACTTGTTATTTTTGGAAGTGCTTTGCAGTAGAATTGCTGATGATCCTAAAACTGCCCAGAAAATAACCTTAATTTCCATGTGTTCAACGTAAGATCCTGGATTCACAAACAGCTTTCCGTCAGGAGAAGAAATTAGTCTAAAACCAACTAGACATTAACTGAACAATTCATCATGTGGTGATACACCATGTGTCTGCTCACTGTAAGAAAATCACGTTTCTTTATCATCACCCATCCACTCACTCTGTACATCTTAGAGGTCAGAACCTTATCCTGGGTGAAATCAGGAAGTGGAGGAGCAAACCATCGACCATTTGTCAGTTAACCAAATGACTAAAATGAGACAACAAGTAATGCAAACTCAAAGTAAAGGACAAGGGAAAATGGAGCATGAAACTTAATCAGGCACAAAGAGAATGTGTTAACTGAACACAGCAGAAAACTTTCAGCTTCACAACAGGTTGGATCAAACATGCTGCGCCACTTTCACGTTGAAAGTTTAGTATATATACTCATTAAACAATCATTAGTCATAAATGGGCACGAACGTTATTGCACAAATTAACAGACAACAAGCTTTGAAAAAAATAAAAACTAGCTGCATGTTTTTCATCAGACATTACAATCCATCCAATAAAGGTATTAGCAAAACAGAAAACATAATGTGTATTTGTAAGCTTTTCGTTGCAAAAAAATATTTCGTTGCTTTTCGTTGCAAAATATAATGCAGTTGTTATAAAACAACTGCATTAAAAATGAAAGATGTGATCCAACAGTTAATAGAATGAGCATTAACCTGGAATTATCTAATGTTACTGTCATACAAAAACAGTTAATCTGGACAATAAATCACAACCAAGTTTTAGCCTCCTGAAAAATTGACAAATTTAGAAACATAAAAATAATAATTTTGATTAGTAAATTGACTAAATAATTTTATTTTATAATTTAATGAAATAATAAGATATTTAATAAAATAAAATATTCAGATACACATTTGGGGAATGTGTCAGGACCTCACTTGTTAGACGGTGGACATTCAGGATTTCATTTTCATATCTGCACCTGTAGTGTTTATGGTGGAAGGTCACATTTGGATTGTGCTGTGAAACAAATAAGGATGTGATGGGAGCACCACAACAAGGTGATTGGTTCCAGTCACTGTACTATA
Organism: Poeciliopsis retropinna; assembly: GCA_010277075.1. Lineage (NCBI taxonomy): Eukaryota > Metazoa > Chordata > Actinopteri > Cyprinodontiformes > Poeciliidae > Poeciliopsis > Poeciliopsis retropinna. The sequence continues at coordinate 13,088,222 of VMRM01000006.1, read as the reverse complement.
ATATAAATAGCATATTTACTGCAATACTCCGCATAGACACATGACATATTTATATCTATGAATATAATATCATGTCTACAGCAGTGACTGGAAAAAACAAGTATGGATGCCAGTGATACATATACGATATGATATACTGAAAGGATACAAGATATCTGATGTTGCAGTGATTTTATCTGCAGGCAGTGTTACATTCTGATGCAAGAAGTGGCTTGACCTGCTCTTGAAAACTACCTCCGATTTCTGTTTTATTTTTGCCATGTTAAAAATATCTAACAATTAAAGTAAGGTTCATATCAAGGATAACGTGTGGTAATATAAAAATCAACTCACAATATATGTTTTTTGTGTATTTTGGGAATGTTGTTCCCAAATTAACCTTGTATGATGAGAAAATGTAATTTTCCAATAACTTGCTTAGCCACTCTTGGTGGCAACAATTGCCATTTAGAATTTGCGATTCATAGCACAGCATTTTATAACAATGTGAAGGAAATGTGACACATTCTTTTTTTCAGAAGTGTGAAAATCAGCTACATATATTGGATTTCAAGGATAAACATGTTACACAAGATCCAGGCATAGAATATTAGACAGATTTAAGTCTAGAATTTGATCAGGTCACCCATCAGATTTTATTTATTCTTTTATTTCCTTTTTTATGCTTTTTTAAGCCTTTCAGAGGTGGACTTAATGGTGAGCTGTTCATTATTACCACATAGTTTCATACTGTTATTTTTTTTGTTTTTTCTGAAATGCTGTATTAGTTTTGTGGCAGATGTAACACTTTCACTGTTTTAACATCAATTTTAATCATTAACTTTTAAGATGACCTATAAAATATGTTCAATATAGAAATACATATTCTGATGTAAATATGAATTATACTTAGTTTTTGAGTCTATTAGGAATATGTATGAGGTTGGATCAGAATCCTTTGTCCTTATCCTAGTCAGTGTCTCTTTCCATCTGTTTGACCCTCTCATGCAAAGAGAGCCTCTAGTTCTGAAAGTTACCAAATGATATGAAGATTGTAGTGAATTTCAAGTAGCAGTTCTAGGGTGTTATTTACACTGAGCCAGAAAAACAAGTATCGCCATTTTTGAAAACAGATTTATCAGGTCACCTCATGAATCACACATTAAAAATATTTATTAAGATGGCTCATTGCATTTAGAGAGCCAGATTAACTGCTCATGAAAATTTGAAAAAAATGTTACCTTATGGACAAGGAGTTTATTATTATTTGCAATTGACCATATTACACTTAGAATTTAAACCTAACAGACCAAATCTGTCTTTTCAGTGTTTGATTAGTCTTGCCACAGTCTGTGAAATAAAAATGAAGCAATTCACAGCTGAGTAATCATACAGCTGAATGAAAAGTAAATAGCTTCATTTAAATTTCAGTATCCACATATACTACACAGTTGCTGGGTGTTATATATTCTGTCATATAGATTTAGCTCAATCTGCTTTCCAACCTGTTAGTGACTGCTTCTGATGGTTTGCACAGCAAAAGCGGGGCGGGGGGGGGGACTCAAAATGTTTCAAATACTTTCAAACACACACTTTAATCTGCAAAATATAAATTTGTAAACTTGGATTCATCATTAAACTTAGTTAAAAGCAATCACGCACATCAAAAGAAAAGTGATCTAGCCTTGATTATCGACTGATAGGAGGGGGAGTCACGATGCTGGAGAATACAGGTCCAGAGCTTAGTAAAAACATTTTTTGATGTTTAGCATTAATCTTAATTTTAATTTCCATAATCTGTGTCATCTCAAGATCATAGAGATTGACAATCATTCACCGAGAAGTTCTTACATACCCAAACAAGATAAACAATTCTGGAGCTAACCTGTAACAAAACCAAATAATATTTAGCCTGGATTTGGCCTCCTACACAATTCCGCTCAATTCTCATCTCCCCTCAGTGCTACATTTAGGATTTCTTCCATTCAGCTCAGCAGAAGGAAGAGTTGTGAATGAAGATGTTGATTTTCTGCGCACTGCGAGATCTGGGCCACCAGTAAACAAATAAATTAATATTACGGAGATGTACATTCAAACAAAAATATTTTTCATTGTTTCTTTGGTGAATGAAAAAAGTACTTTGGACTTATCATATTCTGGATGACTGAAAATCTACACCAATGCAAATTCTCATGGGTACACTCCATTGACTTTGATCTTAACCAGCGCAACTACATCATTGGGGATCAATACCCATGGTATGAGGTATTCTTGGCTGCTGTATAATCAATACATACCTACAAAAAAACAAAAGAAATGCACAAGATGCAGCTGGATTAACACAAACAGGTGTTTAAGTTATTTGTATAAAACTGAATGGAAACACAAGACTGCATTGTAACCTGGGTGTTTAATAACAAAAAGATAATCAATTCAAAATCCAATCAGATAAATAAATTACTTGTGTTTAAGGAGATATGCACTTAAAAACTCACAGAAAGCACACACTAGGTTTTCTGTTGCATTTTAAATTGTACTTTCATCTGGCAGTTCTGATCACTTTAAGCAGTTATAATAACAATCCTATGAGCCAAGACAGGAATAAAGGTTTATGAGAGCATTCTTTTCCAAAACAGGAATATCTCAGCAGTGCTCAAAAAGCTGACTTGACAGCCTGAAAGAAATGTGCCAGCTAAAATTAAAGAATGATTCTTTTTTTTATATATACACACATATAAGTTTTCATTATAACTAAGAAAAAACAGCAAGCAAAACCATAGGCAAACAAAAGAGCAGTGCCATAAGAAAAGTTGTAATGAGAATCTCTGGTCACCCTTTCAGACAATGTAGAGTTTATCTTAATGACCATCACGGCTTGGGAAGCATGAATACAGAGCTAGAGTTAAGATGTCAGGCCTCATTTTAGTATGTCCATATGTCTATGGAACCGAGATTAAAAAAAAGAAAATGCAATATGCCGATGGGAAATAAAAAAGAAATGCAAGAAACATGATAAAATGGTTTCTGAAAGAGAAGAGAGTGGTGACAACAGTGAAGCCTGTGAGAAACAAAACAGCCTGTAGCAGACGTAGATACTATCCTGTAGACATGTTGTGCATCTACAGGATAGTATCTACGTCTGTTTTGTGTCTGGAGGGCAGCATGAGGTAGAAATTTTTTTTTTTTTTAAAAACAGTTTGAAGAATCATATGTTGAGAAGTTCTACATTGCCCTGAGATGTGTCATTCATCACACTGATTCCTTGATTGACCAAATGATAGCAACATGTTAATGTGGAGATACACACACAGAAATCTATGTTGCTAGTTTGGTGTGTGTCAGATTGCTAAATACACATTTAAATGTAAATATTTTCCTCTTGCAAATAAAGGATATGACACTTAAAAAAAAAACAACTAAAAACGTACTGCCATTCAGAATTCAGACAGTGATTAAATAATTTGACCCTTTGAACAAAGCACTTGTCTTGGAGGCTTTATACAACAAATTAATAATCCAGTGTGAAGAGCTACAGTTTTCTTTGTGGGTTTTAAAAATATATTTTAGCATTTTATTTCCTGCAAGTGGAAGCTAGGTTTACATCTCTTTGTTATCAAAAGAAGGTCTGTAAACTATGTCCTGGCTTGTATTTAACTCTTCAATTTATGTCTTCAAATAGACTGAAAAAATTTCTGTCAAACTCAATGTTCTTTACACTGGACTAAACCTAACTTTATTGTCTTAGAGTTTTAGTGACGCTCTGCAACATCAACCACAAAAGCATAGGAAATAGTTGTGCTCATGATAACTGTGTTTAAGTCATTTAAAATTGTGTGCAGTCTTGTGTTTTTTCTTACTCATCCTACTACTTTCCGTGCAAAGTAATAGTTTCTTTTTACTTTATAGAGACAAAAAAAGAATTAATAAAATTCACATAATGTAGTGAAAGTTTCTCTTCAGATGTATTAAGGAAGAGCACAAAATGATGACATCGAGTAAGATAGCAGACAGCACTGTTTTTTAAACAGTGCTTTTTAAAGTAAGTGGTTATGTTTTTGTTCTTCTCTGTAAGGATATGTGATGGCTTTGAGCTGTAATCTGCCAGTTTTTAGAACTACTAAACAGTCACAACAAGAATTCTACTAAATTGTTAGGTGTGGAAAATTTCTGTGTCATCTTGTCTTCACAACAAAGACAAAAAACAGCATTTAATGGTCAAAACAACAAAATGTTTAGGAGTTCTCAAACATAAGACCAGGCCATTTTTAAAAGCCAACAAATGAGCCAAAAAAAATGTAAAACACAGAAGTGTGTTTGTGTGTATTCTCAGGAACTATGTGAACCACATTTCCTCTTGTAACATAAAAGAGACTGAATTTCATTGATGTTTCGTACATGCTTTCAGGCTGTGCAGCATATAGTGCTCTCCTTAAACCAGCAGCAGTGCAAAAATAATTAGTTGGTCAAAAACTTTAATGAACTGTGAGAGTTAAAAATATAAATTCTGAATGGCATCAAGGTGAGCAGCAGTTTGATTTCTAATAGTTTGATGAGCGACTGAATCTTTTCATGAAAGAACATTATAGTTACCTACATGGTCCTGCGGATGTAAAACGAGCCAAGATAATCAACATCTCTACCTTCATGCTTGACAATCAGTACAAGGGGTCTGTTCTTTTTGTGCTCCTAGAAACATTGTTTCACTGAGAAGTTAAATAACTGGCTTTGGTATTGCTTTTTCCAGTTTAACTTTATAAAACTGATGTGCACTGACATGTCGTTTTTAGAGAGAATATCTTTCTCCTGGCTGCATGCCATACTTATTTCATTCAATCTATTTTTTTCATCTTATGAACTTTAACATTTAAATGCTAAACCAAGGTAGTTACAGTGTGAGATGTGGATGAGGAGATCTTTTTTTGCTGTCATATTTAAAATCAGCAGATAATTGTACAGAATTGAAATGCAGCAAAAAAAAAAAAAAACTTGTTCAAAAATGTACTCAGAAGTGTTTATAGATCTATCTGAAATAGCAATCTTAAAAATTAGAATTAAGCAAAATACACATGACAATTAAATTTCAGAGCAACAATGTGAATTAATTCTACATGTATAAGCTGAAACACACATATCTACCCATTTACTTGGAGTTAAAGACTCAATGTAATCTTCTATTGGTCTACACAAAAAGAACAGAATTACTAATTTACCTCATGTTATTCTGGTATTTACATATAGTTCAACTTTGACCAGACTTTGAAAGAAAAAAAAAAAAGCATAGGGCTCACAGCTGTATTAACGGGCATCCATATGTATTTCCTGCCTTTAATCTGCCATTCTGCCTATGACCTGAGGAAGGTTGGTTATGCTCTCTAGTTCAGCTGTGCGGCTCATGATATTAGAGGATTCTGTGTGTGTCCGTACTGTGTAATAATGAAAAACACCCCATGCTGCGAGAGGAAATAGGAGATTTCATAATCCGTCTGAGGCCTTGGCCCTGGTTGCTCGTCCATGGAGGGAGTCTCATTAAACTTCTCATTAGTGACACACTGAGCTTCTGTAATGACTAAATGCATATATAAATCACCTCAAACATGAAACGAGGGATGGCAACAATGAGCTCTGGCTGCATCCCGGTGCTGCCTACTACACTGATAAGAGCAATTGTACATGAAAAATGGAGTAATATTGCACATCTGTTTGCAAAGCCTTTTAAAAAAAATAGATGTGTTTCCTATTAACTTTGATGGCTAACCTACTCAAACTGTAGGCATGTAGCCTTTTGACATTTAAAAAATAGTTTCCTCTGCTTACAATTTAAATAAAAGCATCATTTTTTAAAATGTGAATGGTCACTTTCTGATCCTTCTTATAAAGAAATCTGAAAAAGACAATAAAAGGTGTTCTTATTAATTGTCTGTTTTATGACTTGGTACATCAGACATGAAACTGAATGACTGAATTGTTAGACATGAGGTTAACTTCGAGAGAAAGGTCTAAAAATTTTGTTCGGTCTACACGTAAGTCTACATATGATATAGACATCATAAATCTACCCTGCTATGCCAAATATTATTTCTTCTTATTACAATACAAATACATTTCAAGACAATGTATATATAGGTGTCCCTATATACACAATGTAATAAACCTCCAATTCTAAAAATATATTGAACCTTGTACATGTATATTCTTTTCTACGACACATCTGATGGAGTCACAGCAAGACAAATTGCCAAGCACTCCCTGGTCCCAGGTCTTAAAGGACGACAAATCCAAACACAAAATAAAGCCATCACACTCCGAGTTGACATAGGTAGGATTTAAAAAAGGCTGTGCTTGTAAGGGTGTGTGACAGCATGTTTGTGTGGTCTGCATGCCTGCTTGGCTTTACAAATGAAACTTTGTATGAACACTCAACGATCAGTGCACCCTGTGGCTGGAAAGAAGCTGGGCTATGAATATCAATTTTGCATTCATCACTCGCTGCTCCCCTTGACGCCTTCGCAAAGCGAGTCATCTTTCTGTTTGTGTCAGCACTTCCTAAGCAGCGCTGCACGGCTCAAAGCAGGGACACTCTTTTGCCCAGTCTTCTTACCGCAAGGACAAGGACTATGTTTTATGAGTCAGAAAAAGTAGATAAAGTGAACATGCAAGATGCTTGTTTTAGGAAATATAATTATCCATTTTTAGACAAATGTAAAGACAAAGTAGAAAGTTCATGCTTTAAATGAAACTCATGATAATGGATACAAAAAAGGTGAAAGTGCTTTTAAGTGTTTTTTTTGTTTGTTTTTTTTATCATGTAAAAAGTAGAGACAAGAGAAACACTAAAATTGAAATCAGTAATATAATTTGCAATTAATCTTAATTTACTTCATCTGGTGTGAAGTCACCACAGTGCCATATATGTTTGGATTTTTTTCTCTCTTATTAAACACCTTCATTTAAAACCTGTATTTTGTTTACTTGTGTTGTCTTTGACTACTATAATTGTCTTCGAAAAGTGACAAACATGCAAAAATGGTTAATTAGGCAGGGCAAACACTTTTCACACCATTGCAAATGGCATGCTGTCTTTTGGGGGGATTGTCTCTTCTTGTAGGAAAATCTTGAATTCCTCTGCCACCAATCTAAGTATTAATGTAATTTTTTGAAAAACTTATCATAGTTTGTGAACTACTACAACTTCACAAACACCTGAGATATTTGTAGACGAATTCATAAGACCTTTTGTGCTAAAATACATTACTTTTCAGTGTTGTTACAAGCTCGTTCTATTAATTTTTTTCTCTCAAAGTTAAGTATCAACTGACCATCTGGAAATGTAATTCAATGACAATTAGAAGAGGAAGTGTGGACTCTGTTCAGAGGTAATTTTAGTTCTTTTACTAATAAGCATTAGTGATTACAAGAATCAACATGTAAGAAAATCGCATCAGCGCCTGGTTCCCCCAAGATCGATCTTCTCCATTACAGATGAAACCATTCTTGTGCCAGTTTCAGAGTACAAGCACTTATATTCACAGTTCATTGTCCTTCATCTCATTAACACACTTCAAACTAAGGTCAGAGCAAAACTTGGCTTCCTGTACAGAAACCACTCATCTTTTACATTCTCAGCTAAAAGAGCCATTATTGAAATGTGTACTCTTTCATTATTCGATTATGGTGACATAATTTATGCCCACGCTTGCAAAAGAAGTCTTCCAAAAATTGGATACAATCTATTATTCTCCCATCCGATTTATTAGCAATGACCCTTATAAAACACACCACTCATTTGTTGTACTCTCAGGTTAATTGACCTTCATTGCTGTCTCGTTGTAACAGTCAGTGTCTCTTGTTCATTTATAAAACTCTGCTAGGTCTTTCACCTCCTTTAAATCGGCCACTGCAGAAGATTCCTCCTCAAGATAAAATGCTCACTCCTTCCAACTTATTAAACTGATAATCCTTAAATGGTTTCTTTTGGCCATTTGTCTTTTTGTTTTGCAACTGCAATGATTCAAACTTTTATCAAAATACACTACATCTTGACACTTTGCTTTAATGTCCTGCTTTGAAAGACAGACGAAATTACTTTTTCAAGAAGTTATGTAATTGTTTTACAGAATGAACGCATTGTCCTTTGTACGTATGCAAATATTGGTATCCTCTCCCCCCTTCGCTTCCCTTTTAGGTGTTCTAACACTTTCAGACTAACATTGTAAATGAGAAATTGTTCTTAATGTTTTGCCTGTTGAAGTAAAGGTTTTAGACCAGTACTCCCAGTTATCATATAATTATTTCCCAAATTAACCAGACAGCAAATTATGTAAGTCCACTGCAATTTCACTCTCACGTCTAAAGTTAGAGGTAAATTGTATAATGATGTAGGCTTAGAGTTCAAGCCAAATATAAAAGAGTGCATTAACAGCAGTAGGGAAATAGAAACCAACCAAGAAATTCACAGCGTTTACTGTGCTCTCATTATGTACTCCAGGTCTTTAGCATCAGCAAAGAATAAAAACTCTGTTGAACCATCTGCTCCTCCAGCAGGGGTTATTTTAAGACCAAGTGAGTAAGTCATAAAGAGAAAGGTAAATGAAGATATGCCAAACTATTAGCTGGAATAATATAGACAGGGTAAGAAGTATGTGAAGGATGAGCGGTAGAAGGCCAGAACTTTAATAAAACTAAATACATTTTTGTGTGTTTTTGAATCCATGGCACCTCACAATTTCATGCTAAATCGATCTGATAAAATATTGACCCAGCATTTAGAATTTTTAGGGCTCAGTTTAATACTGTTCAGCTGATTTATTTAAATCTAAATAGAAGATCTGTAGCTAAGATAACATAGATGCTTGAAATAACTCGTAGGACAGGATGGGACACTAATCACTGAATAGTGAACTCATAGGGGTTATTTAGCACTTTTACAAGACAGTCTCCTCTACAAACAGATAATTCTTACCTTTTGCCTGATCTCTTCTTCCATTTTGACTGGTGAGCCCAGCTCAGCTACCTGTTTAACACCTTCGCTGGCTAAGCCACCAAATTCCCAGAGCACATAATTCTTTGAGTGGGAGGCACCGATGATGGCTGACCAGTGATTGGTGCGACCTGTAGAGTTAGACAGTAAAATATCTCATTATCTGGATTTCTCAACCATTCTTTTTTTTTTTTTTACATTATTTTCATTTTTCCTCTTTTATTGCGGATTACTTTAGGAACTCTGGTTAGTGGGGCTCTTTAAATTCCTCTTTTACTTTTAATTGACAGACCAAACATCTCATTCTGAAAATGAATGTTTGCTGCAATTTGCAATTTGCCATGAGCCATTTGTTTTAATCAAACAAATATAATAAGTGTCACTTATGCCTCTTTGATAGTCTTTTATCCAGAACAAAAGTAAAGAAACTGTAAAATGTTTTTAGTTTTTATTAAAACTGTAATGGTTTTAGGATCTGCACATGCAGGCGTAGAGATTAAGCAGCTGTGCTAGTATCAATACTAAGAAACAGTTAGTATTGACAGGATTAATATGACAACATTGGAAAGTAAAAATCAGCTGCACCATCTAAACCAGAACTTCAGAAGATATGGAGTATTGGTTACCATCAAAGGGTTTATTGACATTTTTTTTATGTTTACAGGTAAGTTTTGCATCATCCTTTCAGTCTCTGGAATTGAAAAGCAGCCACAACTTTATTGCCCAATGCTTTTACATATTTCATCATGCGCTCTGCTTTCCTACTATGGCCTTTCCACATATGTGACATGTATGCTCTTTAACTGCTGCAACATCAAACACTGGCTTGAGTGTGCGGATCAAAGAAGAAATACTGGCTGAGCTGGGTTTCCTCGGATTCATGTAAGAAATCAAACAACAAAAAAGTTACAAAAGTCCAACACTAAATTCAAAAAAATACATTTAAATTATTAAATGTAAGCCAATGACATAATAAAAACAAACCAAAACGGTATACCCCCTCCAAGAAGCCACCCTAATACATGAAGTTAATACAAAGTCAGATGTTTAGCCAGCTGGGTAAGACTAGAAATCTAACAAAAAGTGTTGCGTGTCCGCCAAACAATTCATAAATGTGGCCACAGGGGGGTGAATCTCAATAGCGCTGCTTTACAAAGGGGTGACTGATAGACAGTTTTTGAAGGTGGCCAGCAACCAAACAGGCATATCGCAAAAATAAGACCACAGGAATGAGTCGAGTCAGGTGACATGGATAACAGGTTAAAACTATTTATAAGCAGTATCTCGTGGGGTCAGAGTTTACCTGAGTGACTAGCTCATGGGCAGTTAATGACAAAAACAAACTTTAATGTTTGTTATGCAAATAATGTTAACAAGGTAGTTGAACGAATGGTTAAAATGAAAATGTACAAAAGTTCAAAACTTTAATTTAGTTTACTGAACAGCAAAATATTTTTGGTTTTATATGTCAAATCCTTGCAAAATAATTCACAATACTTCTATTTACAGAGCAAGCAAATGCTGTCCTCAGCAGAGGATTAAAAGAAGTGTTTTTTATTATCATTTTAGTAACATGTTTCCTCTGACTTCAACTAATGACATTTCAGAACAGCCTAGACAGATTTCTACCCTGGATATTTTTTAAACTCTCTGGAGAGAGCTAAAGATTGAAGTGATGGTAATGAGTCCCTTTAACCCCAAAGACATTGAACTCATTCCAAAGATAAATCCACAAAATACCAGTTAAATCAGGCAAAAAATCTGGTCAGTAATTATATGACGGGTTGAACTGCTAAAATGACAAGTTTTTTCCAGTGATTATTGAGAAGGGCATTTCTATCTTACCACCTATCATAAACAGAGCTCTTGGATAATTTTGAACCTAAATCTGCCAGTCATTATGAGGTTAACTGTGGTTAAGTTGGAGGTGGCTATGGCTTGGCTAATAAAAAT